>OU342546.1:3039000-4475500 GCA_910589475.2 Bembecia ichneumoniformis | reverse complement strand
AACTCTTATGATCGTCATTTGGAATTACCAGTTAAATTTAAATTTACCAGGGTTTCGGAAAAAAGCCAAGATGACGATCCTGAGAAGAAACCCCGAAAGAAACTCAGGATACTATTCTTTTTGTCATCTTTACAATATAAAAAAATTACAATAATTATAATCATACACTTAATACCTAAAGTAAATATACAATACTGAGCATAGTATGAGCTCCGAATACTTAATTAATTAATTAAGTATTCGGCTTTAATTCCAGGCTTCATTGTCACTTAAATAATCAGTAACCTTATAATAGCCTTTCGAGAGGAGTTTGGTTTTAATGACAACTTTAAATTTATTTATAGATAAGGTTCTGATCATCTCAGGCAGTTTATTATAAAACCGTATACACTGACCCATAAAAGAATTACTTATTTTGTGGAGTCGCGTCTTATGTAAATCTAAATTATTTTTAAACCTAGTACCTATATTGTGTACATCACATTTTTTATTAAATTGACTAATATTTTTATGCGCGTAAATTAAATTTTCATAAATATACTGACATGTAACAGTTAAAATCCTTTCTCGTTTGTCGCTTTTTCCATTACTAAAAACCGTATCAAAATTCGTTCGGTGGTTTAGAAGAAGTTGTGGAGAAACAGAGGCGGTTAATTTTATAATAGGTAGGTATAGTAGTGTAAGATCCCACAGTAAAATTCTGCATTTATGTGTTCTTTGATCGAAATATTATACAACGTCGTAGGGTTGCCTAGCAAAATCTTGCCGCAAGTACCTTTGCCATAATTATTATATTATTATTTTTTAGAATTAGGTAACACGGTGACATCTATCGGATTTGGGTAGAACTGCTTGGTGATACATCCATGCATAGTATACTCCAA
This sequence comes from Bembecia ichneumoniformis, assembly GCA_910589475.2. Lineage (NCBI taxonomy): Eukaryota > Metazoa > Arthropoda > Insecta > Lepidoptera > Sesiidae > Bembecia > Bembecia ichneumoniformis. Next base: position 4,474,616 of record OU342546.1, on the reverse strand, counting down.
TTTGCAAACCCTCGGGAACTTAAGGATAAAACCTTAAAACCTTACACATATAAATTCCTCAGGAATCACTCATGAAAATCCGTTCAGTAGTTTTTGAGATTATCGCGAACATACATACACACAGACGCGACGAGGGACTTTGTTTTGTATTTTCCACTTTATCTCGTAAAACTAATTTTTGTTGTAATCTGACTACAGAAATCGAGTTTCCATACACCCGCAGAAGTTAATACATCGCTTTTTAAAATTCTTGTATTACCACAGTCTAACCATACTTACGTCATACAGTCAGGCAACGAATGTACTTGTGTAGAGCAACGTTCGGCGAACTCGCGTCAGTTTGCAGGCTCGAACATTGAGCGTTGCCCGATTGTATGACGTAAGTATGGTTAGACTGTGGTATTACATAGTTGTAATGCCTCAACGAAGTAGCGGACGTAGAATTGGGACACGGCTGATATTTCAAAGGCCAAGGAAATGAACGATCTGTCTGCTAACGAGTTGAAATGTCGCTTCTACTATTTCGTTTAAATAAAGTTACATTTATTCTCGTGAATAACTGGGACATGAGGTACCATTGGAATTTTGAATACACCTACCCTTTATGTAGTAAGTATAGATGCGGTGGTACTGTTATTTTGTTCTGTAGTATAGACAAAAGTTGTGTTATCTATAATAAACGCTTTAGAATAAATATAAACGCTTTATAAATCTTTAGAATTTCGTAAATCAACGAATTGATCGTAATTAGACAAACGCTTACTATATTTGTTACTTATTATTTTTAAATATATACCACTATAATAAAGCTGAAGGTTTGTTTGTTTGTTTGTTTGAACCAAATTTACTCTTTTTTTCTCTCATTTCTTATGAACGAAGTCTTTATAGCACGTATTGTCATGTATTTTTTTTACTACTTGTCTAAAACGTACGAATAAGTTTATTTCGTAAAGTAAAATAAAAGATTTTTTTTTGTGTCAATTGTTGCTAATTTTCACTAAAAGAAAAATAAGATTTTTTTTCGCTGTATCGTAAGAGTTACTCTTGTGTTGTTAACATTTTTATTGACAAATAAAGTAAACATTGCATACTAGAATGGTTCAAAATTCGAATTGGTGAGCGGTATAGATTTAATAGCTATTTTTTTTTTACAATAATACTTGTTTTGCAATATAATGTATTGAATTTTTTAAATGTAAAATATACAATATTATTAATTTTCACTCCAAAATTGTGTTCGACAAACAGGAAGTTAGTGTTGCATACGTCAACCATAATTAGCGAAGAAAGTGACATCTGTCGTTTCAGATGTCCCATTGCTTTCTTTGATGGGTGAAATTTCTACAAGGTGAAGTTCATTTTAAATAATCAAAAAGGATAGATAAAAAAATACAAATCTAGGTTATATTTACAGACAATCTAAAAGTATAGTTGTAGCTCTACTATTTAGTTCTCTATCAAATTATTTTAAGGTATTTTTCTGACTAATATTTTTTTTTACCTAACTACAACAGCTGTGATAGAACATTTATAATTATGGTGTTTGTCATTATAATTTAGAATAGCTGTCAGTTTACCAAAAATAAAAAAATGAATAAATTTTTTTCACTTAATGTGGACACATGTTTCTGTAAAATTACCTTCATTTTTGATTAAAATCTTATATAAAAATTAATTTAAAAAGTAATTTTCTCCCGTCTATATATAAAAATCTATTGCCTTGCATTATTTTCGCAAAAACTAAAAAGGCTTGGATTGTTACATTATGCGGACTGTCTTAATTACCTACATATCGATCTTAAATTAGTCTGTCTAATTGGGCCTATATCGATTACAAAGCCATGGCTGGTCGTTTGATATTGGCAATAACCACGTCACACCATCAATCAATAAATTTATTGAAGTAATGTCCTTGTCATAGTAATACAGAATACTATAAAATTCAACATGATACAAAATATTACAAAATACAGACATGCGGGGTGAGTTAAAATGCCGTGTAAGGGCGAAACGAACGATTTATTTTCACAAACCAAGATGACTTCCAAAATCACTAAATTTGTCCGATGAAACCGTTAAACTTGCCAAACGTCGTCAATGATTCCCTTAATGTGTCGCCGGTTCACTGTCGCAGGTAACTTCGAATCGCTTGTTATCGTACAACTGTCTCATTTATACTTGGCGCAAAACGCCTCGATGTATTTCGTATTTTCCAGAAAATCTAAACGAGATCGTAAACAAGCCATTGAACAAACCATTGAATGCTATTTTTGTTGAAATGTAAGTTCTATGTCATAAACATAAGGACCAATTTTCTTTGACACTAGTCGGGAAGGGGCGTGGCTACCATCGATAGGATGGGACGTTCGAGACTTCCTTTCGGCGCGAACGCTTTTTCCAGAACGTTCCATAGTTAGTCGTAACAATACTATATAGGCGAGGAGCCTTCGACTTCGCACGGATGAAATTTAAAAATATATATAGACAAATCTTCCTCGTTTATCGATTTTTCTTTAAACAGACAGACAGTAGGCACTTTATTTGATTATATGTATAAGTATGGTATAAGTAGATATAATTTTTAATTTAGATTTTCTTTGCAAATTTGTACATATAAATCATTTTAAATGTCTATTTAGGATCGACAGTGATTCAGGTCAAATAGTTAACTATTTTCAATTAACTATTTTCAAGGGTAGACTGGAAACATATTTTATTTATGACATCGACAGTGGATTTAACCTTGGTAAACAGGTGTAATGAATTAAAATTGACATTATGAAGAAAAACATTAATTACTAGCATTCCGCGCCCCATTTTTTAAGCGTTGAAAAATAAAAAAATAAAAATCAACGCCTGACAAAAATTTATTCAATCTTTATTGCTTATATGTTTCTGTCAGGCTTTGATTTTTTTTATGTTTATAGATGACCCTATATGTACCCTATATGTCCCTGACAACGTGACTAGTTCCCGACAAAACTGGAGCGATTTTTCTCTATTTTTGTTTTCACAAATTGAATCTTATTTTGATTGTAGTAAGAGTGTCAAGTTATATCAGTAAGTGATACAGTTGAATGCTTCATCCGGGTATCCGCAACGGGATACCTACCCTAATATGGGAGAATAAATCTAGGATGGCCCGACGTTTACTTTTACGACTATTATACTTTTTGTTTCATTTATAAATTGATCTAAATTGTTGGTGCTTTTCTTTAAATGGTCTTCACTGAAAACAACCAATAAACCAATATACCGCGTCTGTTCATGTAAAAATTGTGTCATGAATTTACAATTACCGAAACATTGTAAACTGTAAATACAGGTAATTAATATACGGTTTTTTTTTAAATTTTAATTTTAAAACAGAATCTGGAGAGGATAGAGGAAACAGAGTTTTTGTTTTAGAGAACATTGAAACAGTTAAGACTAAATAAATAGTATCTATTACGAATAATCTATGAATATATTCCTTACTTGATGCATTCTCTTAATTGATCAAACCCGTTGAAAGGACACTAGTTTTGTTATCGCCGGCTTATCAGTTCGGCTCGTAGTCTACATAGATTCATTGATAAAATATGCAGCTTTCTAAGATGCTGGTCTAAGTTTATAAAATAAGCGATTTTGGTTTTAGAAGTTGTATGCTTTCGCATGTTTCTTTATTATTTAACCTCTTCTGGGGTGTGTTCCAACACACCTTCGGTTAAGGCTAATTTTGCTCTACTATCATTTGATCAAACCCGTTCCGACAGACAGAGCATAATTAGCTCTGACAGGTCGCCCGGAACGGGTATGATCAAATCTTTTCCGGATCAAATTATGCTCGGAGTGCTTGTACGGCGTGTAACCACGGTTAGAGAAAAATTAGCCTTGGCTGAAGGAGTGCTGGAACACACTCCAAAAAAAGCGGATGTACCCCTTGATACTTGTTATGTCAAAAATGGTTTTCGTTTTTGTCTCAACGTGAAATTCGACTATCTTCTCATTTCTATACAAACCCGAATCATTATATGTAGAAGAAGACAAATACAACGAGTAAGAATATTTCTATCAATTTTTACTTCAGTAATGTTGGTTATTAAGAATAATACTGGCCATTTATACCCAATCTAAATTCAATAATGGAATGTGTCATTGCTTGACTAGTTTTTCATCGCTATACATAAATATGTCTATTTAATTAAACTAAATTTTACTAGTTATCCTCCATAATAGCATTAATACAAAATTTTTCTATTAATGTACTTGTAGACCAGATATAGACATTTTCAAGTATACACTCGCTTTAATAGGGATTTTTCTGAATTTGTTTGTTTCTATTCCACTTGAAATTTGTTTGAAAGCGACAAAGTTATCAGATATTACCTAAGTTACAATAACAATAAATTGTTATAGCTGAATTTATTGTTAACTGAGGCCTATTATAATATCATCTATCATCGTCTCAGCCGTAATTTTGCAATAAGAATCAGAAGCCTGGATCCAATGTCGTCCCGCAGCCCTTATTAGGTTGTTAGTCAATGATGCGGGTGAAAGTCCTGCACTCCAAAAAATTTCGGTCCCAGCAGCCGTTAGCTCTCCGTGTTATGTGTCCTGCCCATTGCCACTTTAACTTACTGATCTTATGTAAGCATCTTTACTTTGCTTACGGATCTCCTCATTCCTGATTCGATCTGGCAGAGGAACCCCGAGAATAGCCCTCTCCAAAGTATGTTAAGAGTCGTTGAGCTTTGTTGAGAATTCGTGGGGTGCGCGGGGTACTGGAGACTACTTATACATAAATTTTTTTGACATTACAGACTTCAATTTTATTTATTATATACTTATTATGTTAATCGCTGCCTCTTGTGACACGCACCGCACGTGTTGTGGAAGCGAGGGCGTAATTCGAGTTATTTAAATAAGCGATCGCGGCGGCACGTGGGCTTGATAAGTGACTGAGTTGCATTCGATCAATGATGGACTCGACATTCGTCGATGATTTTTATTTTGTGAGAAACAGTGGCAGTTTTGTGAGAAACAGATCCTAAAAAGACAGATTCCTAAAAAATACATGGAAATACACTTTCCACTAAAAATACATAGAAGTCCACTTTAAAAAAAATTGGATTATTGGAAAATATCTTACTGGATTTTTTGTTTTTGTTTTACTACCAGACAAGTATTTATTTCATTGTATTATTGCATTTTACTGTTAATGTATTTTACACTTTATTGGAGTTTACTATGGAAATTTTATGAGGGGTAAAATTAATATAAGCGTTAACTAAAAAGCGTTACGTTATCTTTCACTTTGATATTTGTGCGACAGCTGACGCATATTCCCTAATTTTATTCTCTGAACTTATAAAAGTAAACGTCGAAATCTTGTATGAAATGTGTAGTCCGCGTTGAGGAACGAAACGATAGTTCGTTATATGAAAATCGATTACGGATGTCGATACAGCTAGGGTTGTCTATTTTAGTTGCTTTCACAGTGTAATGAGTTATGGGATCCTTCTTTGGGGTGGCGCTGCGGACATTAATACTATTTTCATTTTACAAAAAACGGCCATTAGGGCCATCTATCAACTAGATCCGCAATCTTCCCTCAGAGAAAAGTTCAAAGAAATTCTTTTATGGGTCAGTGTATACGTCTATAACGTATAACGCCTGACTAAATATATGTATGTATACCCTATGTTCTTTCCTGTATCCTTCGTGTATGCAAAATTTCATGATGATCGGTTCCGTTATTTAGACATGATAAGGTAACAGACAGACAGAAAGATGCATAGATTATAGATTTATACAAAATTGCTCATATTTACTAATAAATATAATAACTTTCGCCCATTTCTCACAAGAAACATAACATTTTTACCACGCGAGTTAGTGTTTGTTATGTTATCGCCCACACTCTCTATAATTTGGTAACACAATATTTTTATTTCCATTCGTATTAGTAAAGAAAGCGTTTCACCAATCAAGGTGGGCGTAAAATCGATTTCTTTTTTGGGTCACATGTTGCATTCCGGAATAATTTGGTTATTTTTTTTGTTTCATCGCCATCATCTCAGCCGTAGGACGTCCATTGCTGGACAAAGGTCTCCCCCTAATTTTCCAAAAAGACCGATCAGAAGTGGCCCGTATCCACCGTCGACCCGCGGCCCTTATCGCGGTCGTCTATCCATCTAGTGGACTTCCTACGCTGCCCTTGCCGGTCCATGCAAATACGTCTACGATTTGTAGAGTTTAAAATAAACAAACATAGAAGTCAGCTACCAGATTTGTTAGGCCAAATCAACCATTAAATATGAATACTAGACTTCGCTACTAAAATAAAAGACTCGACAAAATGTCTTCGCTTATCGTCTCCTACTACATTTTAACCTCGAAGGCCCTCAGTGGTATCTGAAAGAGGTAGCTGCTAGAGAAGAAGAAGTATTACGCGCCACTGTTTGTTCGCCTGTCAGACGATTTAAAAGCTCCTTAGCGCTAATATTGTCATATAAAACTTAAACGGCCGCCATTCCACGCCGATCCACATAAATCGAAATTAAAATCCCTGTTTGCTTTATCTCGCGACGCGGTTCCAGACTACATACAAGTAGACCGTTACAAAAGTCGCACAACATCCGTATACTATTCAGTTTCAACAATTAAATTTATTTCAGATAATTAAACACTCGCTTCGCATTCAAATAAATTCGCCATCATGTTTTTTTTTGCAACTGGCCACAGACCACCGCAAATAAACAACCGCGTTGACATCTATGTTCGCCATCAGTGACACAGAATATATACGCATGGTTTAAGTTTCTACTCATCCGGAATCCAAGTGAATTTCGGGATTTTATGTAAATATTAAAAAGATACAATTCAATATCGCACGTGACCTGTTTTTTTTTTCAAATCTCTCCACCACCGGTTTCCATGGTAAGTCATCTAACAAATGTCAAATGCAGTTGGTAATGGTAGAGGCTGTGGGGACCGGTGTTACGAGTTATGGCACGGCCGGCCACACACACAAATACTGGTTGCTCTATTGTTTACACAACGATGCATTTGAATGCACGCCAAGTGTGCACTTGAACCAGCGTTTTGTTAAACCTGTTTCATTTGCTCTCATTTTGTTTACGCACTAGATGCGCCTCGCCGTTTGGTCCGCTTGTCTGTCCTCGTGCGTTTAGCTGTGAGCTAATTTGATGATTTGATTACGATGATCAAAAATGATAGGATGATCAAAAGCGGCAAAAGCTTATATACTCTAAGGGCAAAACATATCTAGCCAGATAAAAGTATAAAAAAGAAAGATCGTCCCCTTTTCTTAGTTTTATTCAATCTTCATTGCTCACATAAATTTGTCACGTGTTGAATTTTTTATTTTTAAATGATCCCTCAATGACAGTAGAAAATGATACGTATTTTCAAAAGATAGTTTAGGGACTTTTTTATGTTAAGGTCGGCAGACAGGCTCACGGTCCACTTGATGGTAGGTGGCTACCGTCGCCTATAACACAAGCAACGCCAAAGCTGCTACAAGTACGCTGCCGACTACAATAGGATTAAGGATAAGGGATTAGGAGGGGATAAGGAAATTGGCTCTGGCATCCCTTACTCGCTCACCGAAACACAACAGCACCGTGCTGTTATTTCATGGTGGTCTTCAAAAAGCGGCAAAACATATCTAGCCAGATAAAAGTATAAAAAAGTGTCAAAAAGAAAGTTCGTCCCCTTTTCTTAGCTATTCATTTATTCGATCTTTATTGCTCACATAAATTTGTCACGTGTTGACTTATTTTTATTTTTAGGTGATCCCTCGATGACAGTACAAAATGACACGTATTTTCAAAAGACAGTTTAGGGACTTTTTTTAAAATATTTTACAAAATTTCGATTTAATCTTCATCACACTATACTAATATTATCTATTTTTATATCTATGTCCTATCATATAAGTACAGTGCTACCTATAAGATAGGACACTCTTACTAATATTATAAATGCGAAAGTTTGTATGTTTGAATGTTTGTTACTTTTTCATGTTAAGATCGGCAGACAGGCTGACCGTCCACTTGATGGTAGGCGGCTACCGTCGCCTATAACATAAGCAACGCTATAGATGCTGCAAGTGCGCTACTAACTACGTCACTAGGATTAAGGATGAGGGATTGGGAAGGGTTAGGGAAATAGGCTCTGGCATCCCTTACTCATCGAAACACAACAGCACACGTGCTGTTATTTCACGGTGGTCTTCTGAAAGGAGGTGGTTACTGCCGTCAGACGGGGTGCCCAAATGAAAGCGAAATGCAAGTGCCCTGCCACTACTTTCCAGACCCAGACCAGCGTCAACTTTGAAAAGTTGATTCCCAAAGTTGACCCTGAATCGAACCCGGGAATCCTAGAACAGCGTTAAGGCAAGCACTCATCCAACGAGCTCTCAACGACGCAAAAGTTAAAAATTATAAGCGTGAACAAACAACAAGAATGACAGTGATGATGATAAGCTTTTAAATAGAGCAATATAAAATGAACTAAAAATAACCAACGCTTATAACTGTTATCTGTCGCATATAGTGAAATTAATAATCTAAATAAGGCAAATAGTTCGTGTTTTACTTATCTTGTAATCAAGCTTTCTATTGTAATAGTGTTGGAGTCGTTCCTAATGAGTCGCCTCATTGAGACGAATTAAAGTATGATTATCGACGGGAAATATTAAACCGTGGGCCAGAAAATTATCTTATGTGTCATTGTTCCAATATGAAAATAATTCATCACATTACTTGCCAATTTGAATCGGTAACTCCTGTATTATTTCTTCAATGAGTATTTTCATTTTAGAACATATATACTAGTGGACCCCGGAAATGTCCCGAAACCCGAAAACAATATCTATAACCCGATTATAGCGCCACTTGTGAATTTTTTTTGACTAGGTCTCTCAGGTGTCCCGGGTTCGATTCCCATCTGAGCTGACTTTGGAGATTAAATTTTCATAGTTAGCTCTGGTCTGGAACTGGCAAGTAGTAGCAGGCCACACTGCGTCAAACAGCCCGACTGGCGGCAGTAACCACCCCTCCACAAAAGACCACGTGTGCTGTTGTGTTTCGGTGAGTGAGTAAGGGATGTCACAGACCATTTCCCTAAAGCTTCCTTATTCTTAACGTGACTAAGGTAAGCAGCGTATTTGTAACAACTGTGTTATTTGCCTTAATAGACGACGATAACCACTTACCATCAAGCAGACCGTCAGCCTGTCTGACCAACTTTACATTTTAAAAAAAACTCAACTCAACCCTTCTTTCTAAAACAAAGATACATCACTATTAATACTACTTTAAAACGCACGCGCTATCTTCGTTTTGACATCTTTTGTATTGTTACAAAGTCATGCATGCATAGATCACGAAAGAGAGGAAGCGACTTTTATGTTCTTGTTCGGTGTGTAACTATTTTTTTATTAATGCTAGTAATAAAAGTAGGTAATAATAAGATTGTTAGGTATAAAAATGACAATTTGAATTAATACGGGGCTGGTTTTTAGAGCCCGTGTACTGCAATGTATATTTACTGAAGTAATCTGTTTTCGTTTTCACAAATCTCCTCTGTACTTTTAGTTTAGTTTTAATTTTTTTTAATTCATGTCTCGCACGTCAGCTTTAAAAGAAAATAAATCGGTTCAAAGCCGGTCCATCCGTTTGGAAGCTATCATGCCACAGAAATCCATACATAGGTACAGGTTAAACTTTCACACTTCTCTTTTAAGTAGAGCGTCGGGAGTTAAAAACTGCTCTCTTATGAGCCTTATTTGCTATGAGGCTTATTTGTCACGAGACTTATTTGTTATGAGGTTTATTTATTTTGAGGCTTATGGTTTATGATGAAAGGAGTTATCGGAGTTGCAGTGTGTTTTTAGTTTGAAATTTCAATATTTGTAAATCGAGTCGAAAAAAGCTCCGATACTGTGAGCAATTAAGGGCCTGAAGGTCCGACGGACATCCAAATTTAATGAGGCCGACATTGCCATGGATGAGCCAAAGGCCTCTGAGGGCGGAAAGTTCTCGAGTGGAGGCCACGGACTGGCAAGCGTAGCATAGGACTTCTACTCACATGGTGGATAGACGACCTGATAATGGACGCGGGTTGACGGTGGATCCAAGTTGCTTCCGGGTTGAAAAGAATATTATGCGGGAAAATTGTCCACCAATAACGTCCTATGGCTGAAATGAAGATGATGGTGATGATGATGACGTCACCACGGGGCAACGTTAGTGTTCAGTAGTTATGTTCATTATATAAAACCAACATATTTTCCTTCGAGACAGCTGTATTCATTTGTGACTAATCTGTATTGCTCGTTTTCCCGATTATATTTACAAGTAAATAGAGTCGGTTGGTACTCAACGATAAATTGACTATTGTGTTCATATAATAAGAACAGTCGGCGCAGAAAATTCAAACACAGATTTACTATTACTTTTTTTTATATTATTAAGGGTGGCAGGCAGGCTGACGGTCCACTTGGTGGTAGGTGGTTAGCGTAAAGACACAAGCAGCACCAGGGTGTGCAGTGCCGACCCTGTAGGAATTATTTACTGCTCGCTTGAAGAAGCCCATATTGTAGCTAGAGGGAAACACCTTAGAAGGGAGATTGTTTCAAAGTTCGCACGTCCGTGGGATAAAGTTTCTACACACCTGAACTGTGCGCAGCGGCATCCAAGTAATGTGGATGAACTTCGCATTTATGGCGCGCTACTATGGAACAATCTATGGAATCTATAGAACAACTCATCCGACTATTATAAATTACTGTTGAAGTATTATAAAGTATAAATAATAATATTGTTACGACTAACTATGGGACGTTCTGGAAAAAGCGTTCGCGCCGGCCGAAAGCTTCGAACGTCCACCCTTTTGATGGTAGCCACGCCCCTTCCCGACTACTGTCAAAGCAAATTGGTCGTAATGTTTACATTTCAACAGAAATGGCATTCCCGAACTTTCAATGGCTGGTTTATAAATCTTGTTTACATTTTCTGGAAGATTTGAAATACATCGAGGCGTTTGGCGCCAAGTATAAATAAGAGTGCGGCCGGTCGAGTTAGTTGTGCGACAACAAGCGATACGAAAGCGACTCTTCGGAGCTATTGCGAAGTTACCTGCCACAGTGAACCGGCAACACATTAAGGGAATAATTGACGACTTTTGGCAAGTTTAATAGTTTCATCGGACAATTTTGTGAAAATAAATCGTTTCTTTCGCTCATACACGGCATTTACACTCACCCCGCACGTAACAATATTTTTATGAATTAATCAATTTGAATGTAATTAAAAGCGCAAACTCAAATTTATCGATTGACTCCGAAAGCCAATTTTTTTAAAGCACACATTGTCGTTGGAAAATTCATATTATAAGAAACTTTCGGCTCGCCTCCAGCTTTTCACAAATACATTTTTTTTCTGTTGCTTATGTCCGAGGATACAGATCCTTTTTTGTATCCCTAACAACATGTATACAAAATTTCATAATGATCAGTTGAGTAGTTTAGGCGTGAAGGCGTAACAAACAAATAAACTTACTTTCCCATTTATATTGGTCGTGTTAATTGTGTAATAAATAATTGTACGTCTTTATTTGAAAGAAAGAACATTTCTCGTCACTGTATATTTTTTCATATTTGGAAATCCTGAATGCTGAGTAGCAGTTGACATGACGCCGATTGTACGTTGTTTCGACTCGCATTAGCCACGTCGTTGCAGGCAATGAACAGTTGTAGTTCTGAACTTACGAGTATGGTTAAGTCATAAACTCGGCTCAGGACACAAAAGGCGCAAACCAAATTAACATTTAGATGGAATTGTGGTCTGACTTCCTCGACTCACTGTTCAACTTGGTGGTACCGGCTTCGCTTTTTATTTGTGTTGCGAAACAGGCCTACATATCAAAAGAGACTCTTTTTGGAATAATAAGCATAAAAAATATGTGATACATAGGAAAAATTATCATAGGGCCGTTTAATAAACCATTGACTCGATTTTCATATAAGGCACCCAGTATGGTTATTTTATGAGTAAAATTAATACAAGCGTTACGTTATCTCTCACTTTGACATTTGTGCGACATCTATGTTTCCTAATTCTATTGTAGTATAACAAGCAACACCAGAGGGTTTCTCTGGGCTTATAAAAACAAGCATCGAAATCTTGTATAAAGTGTAGTCCGCATTGAGGAACGAAACGAACGAAGCGCGTTATAACCTGCCGGCGCACATACAGGTATTTCGCATTTTTAACCGGGCGAAATTATTTTTACGGTTTTCTGTGCAGTAAACTTACTAAAATGTTCAGACGACCTGTTCAAAGCTAAAAAGAACGTTGATTGTGACATTGATGGAGGCCTTTGTAGCGGATGCATTATATTAAGTGGTAGTAAATAAATAAATGTCCCCAAAAACAGACTGTGGATCTGGAGAGAATCGCAGGACAAATAAAAGGCACAGGTGCGCAGTGGAAAAGCCTACATCAAAAAGTGAGCGTCATGGGCTGATATTATGATAAAAGAAATAAAAGCATAATTCATCATTTTGAATAGGTTTTAATTATTTAACAACTAATTATATTAAAAAATCGCCTAAAATCTAATTAAGATGAGGAAATAAATGCTAGGGTTCATCGTCACTTTCTCCGACCTCTTCTGTTTCTGAATCGTCAGATTCTGGAGAAGGTGGTAAAAACATAGCTATTGCTTCCTTTGAAAAAGGAGTCATCCTGCTCTTTGGCTTTGGCCGCACACTTGTAAGTAGCGGATCCGAGGATAGTAGAAGGCGATTTATCACATCTGTATTGCAATCAACTCTTGAAAACTTCCTCGCAAAATTATTTCTATACAGTCTGAAATGTTTGTTCCTAGCTTCAGCAGCCTCTTCCGATAGTAGCCCGATAGGCAATAACGCCTTTTCCATGACTGTAGCGCCATGCAACAAAATTTTGTGCATAGTCGGACTCATCGGCTGCCAGTCATAGAGTGAGACATAATGTTTTGCTGTGTCCCAACAGTAATCAGCAAATTTTTTCAAGTCTACTTTATAGCCGCTTGAAATTACCTCTAGAATTATTTTTAATCTGAATATCAGGTTGTAATCGATACCGGTTATCTCTGCAGCCTTCTGTGGGTCAGCGAAAAATCGCCTACTAGTATTGCCATCATTGCTGTTGCCGAACCCAGCTTTCGGCACATCCACAATTAATCCAGTTTCGGTTCTGAATCTTCGTTGTATGTTGGCTTTTATTTTTTTAACTATGGTTTTGTCTGAATTTGACCTCACTTGCCATTTTTTTATGGGAAGCTTATAGGAAAGATGCAAAACACTTTCAAACAACCGAATCCGAGCGTGCAGGATAGATAAGCCAAAGTCTAAAGCTTCTACATCAACAGGAAATTTAATGTTTAAGTTATTGAACAGCTTAGAAGTAGCTCCGCAAATGTAACATCTCATTGTGGAACTGGTTTGCGTAGCAGCATTGCATACTTTAGCGTCCACCATTGTTAATGTTAAAGTATGCTTAACGTTAGCAGACAAGCCATCATTTATAAATTGACTGTTTCTGATTTGTTCTATTTTTGATAACATGTATTCGATTTCTTCGTTTGTCAAGTCAGTAGTTTCTTTAGCAAACCTTATTCTCATTGGTCTACAATAACGGGGCGAGGAGGGAGTCGGATTTTGCCACACAATTTTTTTCCCGGATTTTAACTGCAGCGGTACTAAACTGCTTTGAAAGATGTTGGAGTCAGTCGAGTCTTCATTTTGCATTTTCTGTTTAAATTGGGATTGCTGCGAGCCATCACAGCCCCATTTATATATAAGCTCTAATGAACTAACTTCTTCTTCGGTTAACTGACTTAAGTTTTCGATTAAATAAGTAAGCAGCCTAGTAACCGTGTGATCCAATAGGTCTTGCAAATTCACCTCTGCAATTGTTTCAGTGACAGTAAACGAAGACTTTGCTGGGTAGCACTTTATCTTTTCTTTCTGTATTAAGCTGTAGCAAGGGTAATACTTCTTATTAGAATTTCTTATGATCTCATATTGTTTTCGCGAAAGATCTGCTTCAACAAACATAGAAAGTGCTTGAAAGGGAGATAATTGTGTGTCACTAGCTTGCAAACATTTTAAATAAGATTGTTTGTATTTTTTTGCTCGCCTCGGCGACTTCATGACTTCTGATAGTAAACGGGGCGCATTTCTAAGGCCAGATGTCTCTAGACTAGTTTTGGCTGCATGTACTAAAACTTCTTGATCAACAGTTGACCGTAGTTCACTGGTTTTCTTTCGCTTGTTCCTGTCAGAGAGTTCACCGAAAGGTTTTGATGGGCGACCGGCACGCTTTTGTGGTAGCGAAGCAATAGGTATCTCGAACGTTCCTTGAAGCCACGTAGCATTGGTAGTAAGGAATTTAGGTAGTATTCTATGTGCCTTCAACCACCTTTTCTTGAAATCACTCTTAAAATGTGAGATTTTATGTTTTAAATCCTTCAATTGGTCTTCATTGAAGTTGTCAGACGATAAAAGGTAATTTTCCAAATGATCGAGTTTATCGTCAAAAGTTTGTAACTCTGTTTGTTGCATTTTATTCAAGAGGTATTCTCGCGTTACAACCTTGAAGTTAGAGCCCCCTGGTGACCCTAAAACAAAAAAAAAGATATTTTTTAATTAACTTTAAAAAAAAACGGTTAATACTTTTTAGCATACACCAACACTAACGCGTAAGTTTTGTCGAAAGTAGCACAAGGTAGCGCTCAGTTTATAAAATACTGTTCAGGCTACAGTATTTGTCAAACATTACAACAAATATCGTTACTTGGAAACACTCGGAAGGCAATCATAATCCCTTTGAAATGTACAAGTCAGATAAAAACGACTTAAAAATCAAGATAATACGTTTTCAGCTATTTTTGAACCTTACAAATATATGTAAACATTAGTGAATTGTAATAAATAAAACTGCTCTTACCTGTATCATGATAATCCATAGTAGTTTTGGTTGAATTACTCAAAATAAAATAGTACTGAGGTTTCAAACGGTACGGTGCCGGTGTTACAAAGTAGCCAGTAACGCGTGCGCATGGGACAAACGATCAATTTCGACTAACCTTATGCCGCCTGCCGTGGGCGCAAGAGGCCAGAAAGGGTCGTCTATTGTTCATTAGCTACCTGGCTTGCTGACAACTATTCATTTTTGCCTTTTTGTTGGAATTTGCTTTAACCACTTTCGTCCGGCTAGGAATGCGAAATACCTGTATGTGCGGCGTGAACTATTTGAACTTATAAAACGTAATGACATCTGTGTATACCGAACGAAACTAACATAACTTTTTTGGAACACGTGACATCTGAGTATACATACATCTGAGTACTAAATAATATAAACTAATTAGCATTTCGTTGATCCAGTCTTTTTAAAGCGTCTTAGCGAATATGAATACTTGTTGCAATATGAATATGAATATTGTACGTGAATATTGTAGCGAATATG
Source organism: Bembecia ichneumoniformis (assembly GCA_910589475.2). NCBI lineage: Eukaryota > Metazoa > Arthropoda > Insecta > Lepidoptera > Sesiidae > Bembecia > Bembecia ichneumoniformis. The sequence continues at coordinate 4,459,089 of OU342546.1, read as the reverse complement.
AATATTGTACGTGTTGCGATTAGTTGATATGGTGTTTTTTTTTATTGCCATAAAATTGCCGTAAATCTTCAAAACTCATACAAATTACCAATCATCGTCAATCATTTTCAAATGTCCAAGATATTTTAATTATAAAAATTTTATTTTACGACCGATGAAGCAAAGTACTAGCGAGTGCGCAAATGATTTTGGCCGGATTTGAGCGAGTAGTCTTCAATTTGAATTTACTATAAATTTATACTAGTAATACTATTTTTATTACTAACACTAGTAAATTTTTATTAGAGTAGTCCAGAGAAGACATCTGTACATATAATAAAATCGCAAACGAACCGTGTCTGTACCTACGTTAAAGATTTTTTTCAAAAAAGAACAAAAAGAAGAAAAACAATCTGAACACGTGGTATTTAGTTAACGAGGTCAAAAAATATATTTTAGAATTTTTGTCTGTTTATCTTTTTGTCTGTGCGTTTGTGCACGCTAATCTCTGAAACGGCTGAACCGATTTGAATGCAGTTTTCACTGATGTATTTTAGCAAGCTTCCCTTAAAATTTAGTGTTTGTTTCATTCCAATCGTTTTATAAATAAAAAAACGCTATACCGAATATCACGCGTAAGAAGTTGCTGGTTAGCTAGTATCCAATATAGCTGACCGTTTTTCAACCTCGTCGATTACGTAATAGTTTTGTATCTAAACTATCTTTACTTATCCATTTTTTAATATAAAAAAATATAGTTAACTGTACCTCATGCCCTTTTGTGTACCTCTGGCAACGTATGCAAAATTTCTTTATGTTCAGTTCAGTAGTTACAAGCAAACTCACTTTCGCATTTATGAATATCGCATATGGTTTAATTTCATTTTTTCTGTTTCAGGGATACCTCCATATATGGCGACAAGAGAACACTTTCTCCGACGACGAGTTGACTGAATTATTCAATAATGTTGAAGACATATACTCCTTTAACAGGTAATATCTTTTTTTAGCTGTCCCCACCTCTTCACCCGTGTTGTATTTCTGCCTAAATATATTTCATTTATTCATTTCAATCATCATCTCTACTATATTATTTAAAAAAAAGAGATTTCGTAAGTTGGTTTACATGTGGGGAGAAATCTCCGTAACCACTGAAATTACTTTTTTATGTAAATATAGTCAGACAGGCTGACAGTCCACTTTATAGTAGGTGGTTAACGTCGCCTATAACACAAGCAACAACGTCACAGAGGTACTGCAAGTGCGTGGCCGACCGTAGTAGGATAAGGATAAGGGATTAGAAAGGGATAGGCAGTGGGTTCTGGGATTCCTTACTCACTCACCGAAACATAACAGCACACGTGCAGTTATTTTACGCTGGTCTTCTGTAAAGGAGTGGTTATTGCTGCCATAAGGGCTGCCCAAATTTCTGCCAAACGCAGTGTGCCCTGCTGTTATTTAAGGTGGTCTTCTGTAAGGCTTCTGTCTTCTTTTGCTGCTAGGATAGTAGTTTCTCTATTGTTGCCAGACTGGCTACGCAAATGACTGCAAACGCAAATGTGCCCTGCCATTACTTAAAGCAGGTAGGTACACTTATTGTCCTGTTGGGACCGTACAAGGACAGTTGAATTCATCTCAAATTGCTACTAAAATATCTGACTGGCATAAATGGGTATATATTGTGACATAAGTCTTAGCTTAACACTCCCCTAAGTAATCGTGCTGAAATCACGCAATGTGAGCAAATCTCCTCTCTGCTTAGCTTTGGTGTTTCGATTCCGACGTGCGTAATTGACATTCCCTTGCCTTACTTTCTACAGACTCTTGAATCTTTTTTAGTGTTTCAAAATGTCACTCGAAATAAAGTTTTAACATGTATAATAGCTATGTTGTATCACAGGTCCATCATGAAATGATGATCGCACAACTAGTTGTGTGATCGATTTGGTCCACGGATACTTAGCGATCTATTTGTTTCGTTTATTTTATTTATTCATTTATTTTATTACTAAACAATTTATCTTCTGCAATATTAATTTGGAAAAAACATAAAAATGCAATAAGCCAATTACAGATTTTTTTATAATTTACTTTTAACGAAAATAACATACAACATAGTTATTTACTTCACATCTAGGCTAATAAAATATAAGCTTTTATTTTTTCGTATTTTTGGATGTTTGTTTGCAATGGATAAACTCAAAAATCACTTAACCGATTTTAAACTTTCACCTATAGAAAACTGTATATATATCAGCGAGTAACATAGCTACATGTATATTTTTACTCAGAATGATTTTTTCGATAAAATCCTTTTTTAGTTAGTCGCGAAAAACCGCCTGAAAACTTTTTTTTTTTTTTTGTTGATAAATTGACACTCACTACCGAATAATTCGAAAAATATTGACTCAGTAAAAAAGAAAGTTGCTTAGAATTAGTCAATCTATCCATCTTATTTTCAATGGGACATTTTTCACCCCCGAGAAGGGGTTGCATCCACTACCAGGATAAAAGAAACCCCCGCCACAGGGCTAACTTTGAAGTAGAGGGTAAGTCTAACCTGAATCCAAATTTAATGCAAATAGGTGCTGTTTGGCAAAATTATACACTATCGCCGTATTTTATCTTCAATGACTGGACCTTGGTTATTACTTATCTAAATTTATTAGTATGTATATAAATTTTATTATTTTATTTTTTGTTTAGTTTACATTTTTAATTTTTGTTTATAAATATTCATATCTTAAGATGCATCAATAAAATTAAAGAGAGAAATTGCAACTGTCGCTGACTGTCTTACCTTTCAACGCACGGCCGAAATTAGTTTAGAATAAATTATTAAATATTGTGCATAATACTAAATGTGTTTTACTAACCATACGTGCGAGTTTAGAAAGCAATATTTTGTGAGTGAGAGGCAAATAAAAGAGTCGCCATTTTCAATTTTTTTATAATTCGCGATCTGAACAATAAAATATAAACATATATTTATGGATACGATAATACTTTCGACAAAGTAATTGACTTGAAATAGATTATGGTATTATGAGTGAACTAAACTATAAACTCATCAAAACGCATTTACTTGGGTGATCGTTTCTAGGGAAAATCCATTAAAAATTAACAAAGATCCATGATATTTCTTGATAATCAAATAGGGCCTCGTCAATAGCTCTATTAAACGCTTAATAATATGATCTATGGCTAGTATTAATATAATTAAAAAATGCGGAGTCCGAATAAGCATAACATCACAATAAACCAAAAACATTTTAAGACAATCGTTGGTGAGGGCGTTAGAATAATGCAAGGGCTCGTCAGAAGGGGCTGTCATGGGGTTGGGGATGGATTAACAAAAGAACTTTTTATACGTACATCCCCATGAGAGTTGCATTTATTTATATGGAACTAAATACTAAATGTATTATACTTTTCTTTGGTTTGTTGCGATTGTTGTTGGTATGCATTAAAATTGACGTGATTGTATTGATTAATTGATGTATTTGTAAATATTTAATTTTAATAAGATATTCGCGGAAGATTAGCGTCGTGGTCAAATGCTTGACGAATTCTGAGCAGAGACCTTTTAGTATTATTTTTTTCACTAAATTATGTAAAAAATCTTTTGCCGTTACATTTGTACCAATTAAACAAATTTTCTTTCTTTCAAAAAAATATTGTAAAATTTAGTGCTTTTGCTGAGAGTAAATACTCTCTCATAATTTCGTTCATAATTCGCAAAAAGATTAAATATATAGAATATTTTGCAAATATTTGATATGTCCTAATATTTAAACAAATATTGTTATATTTTATGCACTAATCTTGTCTTGTTTATGTTTATATTTAAACAAAATGTTTTAGCTTTCATGAAACATTTTAACAAAATGTTTCATCGAAAACTACAAAAGTTTCTGTAAACATAAATTACAGAATCATTTTCTACGCTCTTAGCAAATACTTCTTATAAAAAGATAGGGATTATAATTTCAGCTTTACTTGGTTTTGTTGAATGTATGTATTGTAGACATCTTTTCAAAAAACTATAGGACGACTTAAAATTAAAGAAGGATGCAATCTCAGGGTGCATGAAAATGCTTTGCAGACTCTGCTAGGATAAAAGATAAGAGAAAAAATGGGCTCTAGATAAAGAAATAGTTCCAACCCACATTCGCTTATTGAAGCCCAAATAATACCGTCAGATGAGTTGCAAACAGTTTTGAAAAAGTCTGCCTTGCCACTACAAAGTTGCCTGTTTTTCGTTAAAATTTTCTCTAAGAATATAACATAAATACTACCCATATAAAGCCTTATACACAGCTTTGGGACTTAAGTTAGAATAGTAACTCGTAACCAACATCATTGAATAGTGAAAACTTATTTATACCGTAACGTAGTTAGACAATGTCGACCGCGGTTTTTAAGATCTCGTTTCATGGTTCTTTTGAATTGAATACCACCAGTAACACTACACTCGGTTCTCGGACAAACCGACATACATTCAGAATGTATTATTATTAGATTTGTGCAATTAGGTCATCGGCTCAGACACGGTGTGCCGCAAGGCTCAATGCTTGGTACCGTTGTTGATTACTATAAATGATCTCGATTGGCATGTTATCGTAAATGTTATGTGTACTAATGGCGTTGGTTTGTGTTTGCCTTTTCGATTTGACCCTTATTCGTATAACAGTAAAGTGTTCAATAAATACCAATTACACTCTTCACATCGCTCAATATTTTTAATTTGAATTGAATAATGAAAGAATCTCATTTGAAAATCGAATATCGATTTTAAATTTGTAGCGCTTTGCTATAAAATCCTTTATATTCCACATATATAATATGTACTGTTACACCTTTTCCGCGGTGTGAGGCGGACAGGCGGACAATAAACAAAAAGGGTAAATAAAATATGTGCTATGGCAAACAATATTTATTAAATAAAAAAAAAGGGTTTACAAAACTTATACCTAAAAATAGCACATATAAAAAAAACATACAAAAAATAAAAAATATTAAAAAAAAAGTACCAGGGACCTTGTGGAGAATTGTACTAAAGGAAACCTTGCCACGGAAGGAGAGCCATCGACGAGAAAAAACAATAAATAAATAACTATCCTACTAGATTTGTTATATTTAAAATTATGTTAAAATTTAAACGATTGACCAACTTGTGTCGGTGGCGAAGCGAGCCGTCGAAGGCGACGGAAGGCACGGCGGGTGCACTGCGGGGTTGCCCGTTTGGTTCCCCGTCGAGCCAACGTAGTTCGCACGGCCCTTCCACTAGGCTCACCAACTCATGGGAAGTTCTGTCTTCCGTTTTGGATGCGTTTGATAATTTGTAGTATTTTTGTAAATAAAAAAAAAACCCCGCCGGGTTACGACGAAGTTTTCTTTATTAAATTTGATGGATTTTAAAAGACAGCCCAGTATTTGGCTCTAAAGATAATTTTAAACTACATTTTCTATATGGTTAATTCGCGTCGACGGATAGTGGGTGCTGCCACAAAAGAACGTCCTGTCTCGCTCGCTGCTTCTAGGCAAAAAGGGCTGAGACCGGTCGCGTGCGCCGAACGAGATGCGATTCGTTCGTCACTCAGACGGATCACGCGTTCTTCCGTCTGAATGAATGCGAACCACAGAGCGAAGCGACGATGACACGAATGTTTCCGACAACTGGAATGAGTCCCTTCATACGTCCGAAAAATTAATGTAACAATACCCCCCTAGCCATCAGAATTTTACTCCTGCGGAGGAAAATTCGACCTGGTCCCCAGGTTCTAACACCAGGAGAACAGTTGGAGGATATTGGTACCCAACAAGAAAAGAAAACAAAAAGAAGACTGCAAAAAAAAACTATCTAACACTAGACAAATTGAGATTACAGCTACACGATCCCGAACGAGAGGAGGAGAAGAAAACGGTTCTTAGCTGAGAGATAAACTACATACATAACGATAATCATAAAAATAAATAAAAGAGGATAAAATATATAAAATACTGTAAAATAAACTAAACGGAACGCTCTTGCCGCAGGATACCGCTTTTAGAAAGCGCGGTATACTGGTAGCAAGAAGCGCCCGGGAGAAGGACAGATAGATACACATAACACTATACAATAGAATAAAAGAAATCAGAATATACTACATAGATATACACAGAGTTTATATACGGAAGAGAGTAGCAAAAGGCTTGTTTTTTACATAGTTGCAATCCGCTATGAGTGGTAGTGAGTACACATGAGCAGCCGTAAAAGTGTGCAAAAAGAATGCACAAAAATATGCACACACAAAAAAAAATTCTCCACACAACGTGTGCAAGAAAAAAAAACCGGTTATCTGCTCAAGTGTACCACCTGGCTTTTGGTTAAAGGAGTCACCACCCGCCCCTGTATAGGAAGAGTAGGAGAAGAAATGCGTAGGCTTTTAGTTTAAAGAAGTCGCGACCCGCTTCTGGTAAAGGCTTATTTAATGAGTTACCACCGCTCGAAAGGCTATTAGGAATATATACAAATAAAAATAAATTTACATACTATACATAGGATATCTCAGCTAAGGCGCACTATTCCTCCACCGCTGCAGAAGAGAGAGCGAGCTAAAACCTATGTTAAAAAATAAACGAAGAAAAGAAAATGAACACGCTGTCATCGTTTTTAAAATATAAAATAAAAGAAAAATGTAAAAGGGAAAGAAAAAAATTGACAAACAATTTTTAAATGTTAAGAGTGCTACCCATGTTCAAGTTTAATAAAAATTGAAAAAAAAAAAGATAATTAGGAAGTGAGAGAATCAAACAATAAAGTTGAAAGTGCTATATCTTCAACCTATATAAAAAAAAAATGAAAAGAGAAAAAAAAAATCTACCATGAAACTGTGTTACAATATTAAAAAAATTAAGGGAAAAAGAAACTATTGACCCATATTTTCGATTATTTAAAGTGCTGGACGTGCCAAGAACCAATGCTCTTATCGTCGGAGACTCTCCAACTGATAAACTAAGGGCGAGGATTTACCTATTACTCGACACTTCTCATACTTAGGAGCCAACTTAGCCATGAAGTAATTGGCTGCGTTGCTCAACGGAAAGGTTCGTTTCCACACGATGTCTCCTACTTGGAATTCAACGTGTCTACGCCCTCGATTGTAGTAACGCTGACTGCGACTGTGGGCCTTTGCGATGGCTTCTTTAACTTTAGCGAAGACAGCGCGCAAGCCCCCCAACCGAGTAGCATACTCCTCCCGAGAGGCGCAGGACAAGTCCACTGGATCGGTGGAAGAACTACCTTGGTACATAGAACCGCAAGCAACAGGTTCCCTACCGAAAACTAAAAAGAAAGGGGTAAATTTAGTGATTTTAAATTTGAGAAAAGAAAAGAAAAAAGAAAAAATTGATCGTTCCCCAAAGGACCGGTACGAAATGAGTTGATCCTAACAAAGGCCAAAAATGACTAGGTGGATCCGGCTTAGGAGGCCGACAAGTAGGACAATGAGTCAAAGTAAAACAGACGACTTGCTTGTTATCATTCGTCGAAACAATATAAGAGAACAAAAAGAAAAAGAAAAAAATAAACATTCGAAAAGAAAAACGTTCAGACGCTCTAAAGAGAAAAAAAAACTATTTAATTTTAATTAAAGTTGCGTCTAAGTTTTGAAAAATTTAGAGACGACTGTTTTCAATAAAAAATTAATACGGCTCAGCCTATGGAACACATGGTGCGCGATAGCCCTGGCTCTGCCGAATAACTTATAAGGAGGAGTACCCTCTAATAATGACTCTAATTCTTTTAATTTGCCCTCGATCACATTCATTTCCTCAACGGGATCATATGTGGTTTCCAAAATTTCATCGGCCGTAATGGACCGTGACAGCTCTCTAATCTGTGCCCTAAGCTCGTCCACTGTATTAAGAGGATACTGCACAAAATTCTGGAAATTTACTCATTTTTAAGTGACTAGTACTATGCGCTGAATTAGTTAAATACATTAAAGTAACTTTTGTAGGTTAGCCTGATCCTTGCACAAGGTCACCGCCTTGTTGAAATTTGAAACAAATACATTTAAAATTAATAAAAAATACTTAAACGGAACGACTTCTAAAAATTTATTTCTTCGAATACTTCTTAAATTTTACGCATGAAGCACTAATTCTCAGATGAAAATGTTTGTATTGATATTCCGCAGATCCCCCCCTTCTTAATATTCATTATAAAATTATAAATATGAAAATATTAAGACTTTTCAATATTTAACCCAAACGCCTGATGGTTTTCCAAACAAAAAAAATTGCTCTAATAAAATCACTAGGCGCACTTATTTGTCGTATGACATGACGCCATGAGGTCAATGTCAAGTCAGCTGTGTTATAAATTTTGTATTTACATTTTACACATGTTTAAGTGTTTTTTGAAAGTGAAGGATGGGTAAACAGAAAAATAATCATTATCTAAGTGACTAAATAAAAAATTTATCCTAAGAATGCTGCTATAATGTGGTAAGTAGACTTCTATTTGGAAGTATTTTTATCGGAGAACGTAATTGTCTGTTTTTTTTTTCTAATTTGCATACTTAATAAAATTAATCATGTCATTGGTTACACTTTCAGGCAAATAAGAAAATCTGGACATGCAAAATAAAATATTGCAGTTGAGTCGAATTCCGTACAGAGTAGTGCGAACGCAGAACATGCAAATGCATACAGGTAAATACAGGCTTGTTTCCACTGAGAATAAATCGGATGGCTTAGAATTTCTAATGATTAACCATGATAATTAGTAAACAAAAAACAACTTTTCTATTAAAATAATAAAAGATTAATAATATTTTTGGAAAATAAAATCGACAAAATGAGGCGTTTAATTATGTGACATTAAACACCAATCAGAGAAGCGCATGGAAGCGTGATGTCACACCTCGCGAAACGTTGTGGCTGTCATTTTCGTATAAAGTGAACAGGTTATTTCGAGTTTTCAGCAATTATTTTTAAATTAATACAGTTCGTTTTTAGTTTAATCTTGAAAGACAGGTATAATTCGCCATGGAATCAGGATTTAACAAAACAAACAGCAGTATATTGCCCAAAATTGACGCCGTTATGCTTGGACAATTTTTTGCAGTGAACACCGACTATTGTTCATCGGAATTCCACAATGGTAAAACTTCTATCTAAGTATTATGTGAAGAACAAACAAAGTCTTACTTAATTAGCAGTTACCAGTCAGAGAGTGGCATTTGCCTACTGTGGAATCAGCCGTCTCAAGATCGCCGGTTTTTCTTGCCCTTGACCAAAACTGGACAGAATTTTCATTTAACCATATACTAGGTACAACTGATATGAACTGAGCCAAACCCTCATTGATGAGCGCCATGGAAAATGGTATTTTATATAAAAATTTGAGAACCGGTGGAAACAAAAAATGTGTTCCACCATGTTGTTAAATACACGTCGACACTTGTCGACACAATCTTATAACTTTTGTGACTAGAATGCTTTTACAACCTAAAATTTTTAAAACATTTAAAGATTTACTTTTTGAAAGTATTCTTACTTTAAAGTTTGTTCTAAATAAAAAAAAAGTATTTTCAATATAAAATATGTTGTAATATTGAGCTGAGAAGCCAAGAAAATGTAAAAAAATTGTTTGTTTATATCTGTATATATTCAACTTCACCTGTTAAATTACAATTAAATGGTGGCGCGTTGGTAAATTTCAAGCTATTTTACCAAATCACACGATAAATTTCTTTTGCCACTGATATCAGGACAATAAATATATAAAAATACAATTAATACGATAGTAAAAACTTAACTTGACAATATTAATAAATGGTGATTACGTTTATTTTCTAATTTGACATTGACTCAAAACCGCTGACTTTGTGGTAAGCGAATACAAAGTTTTATTTATTTTTATTTTTTTATTAAAGATGAGTTTGCTCTTGACCAGCATCTATCCATGTAGGAAGGATGAGACCGACGATGGAGCGAGCTCACCCAGAAGAGCCCATTCGAACCTTGAAAAGATTTGGGTTATATGAGCTCGGAAATACAGACGCCGGCAGGGAGTTCCAATCCTTAGCAGTGCGCATCACAAAAGATGTTTTAAAGCGCTTGGTCCGAATTAGAGGGATTTCGACAAGGTGAGGATGGTAACCAGCCGTACGTCTGTATGTCCGATAGAAGAAAGGGGAAGGCAGTATGATCTCATGCAGCTCTCGAGCACACTCTTCGAAGTACATCTTATAGAATACACAGGCAACTTTGCGTCTATGTGCTAGGCTCTGCAGCTTAGTTCTTATTAGTGTATCATCGCCAATGGGCCTCCTAGCTCTGCGATCCACCGAGTCGAGTGCGGCAAGTTGGTATTTTGATGGGCCATCCCAAAGGTGACAGCAATACTCCATGCAAGATCGGACTTGTGCCTTGTATAAAGAGAGGAGCTGTCCAAGTGTGAAGCATCGCTTCACTCTATTTGGGATGCCCTACTTTTTGGCCGCTGTTTGGGCTTTGGACTCGATAGAATTACCGAAGTTGAGATTTGAGCACAACTTCATACCAAGAAGCTCAAGATCATTGGCCACAGGTACGGATGCACATCGGAAAGTTGGAGCCAAGTCGAAAGGGCTCCTTTTTGCAGAGACCAAATACGCTTGCGTTTTGGTGGCGTTAAAATCAGCCAGATTCTTGTCACCCCATTGGCATACAAGATTTAAGGTTCAGTTAATTCGCTCAACCATTGCCCCCCAACGAATCCTGGACAAATATCTCTCTATGACCGTATTGTCATCTGCGTATACAACTACTCCTGGAAGAAGTAAGTCATTAATATGAAGCAGGAAAAGAGTTGCAGAGAGAACAGATCCCTGAGGAATACCGGCATCAATTGCCATGAGGTCCTAGGAGCAGCCATCAATGACTACTCGAATTGACCGTTCATTCAGGAAATCAGAAATCCAGCTACAAAGAGACCGGAGGGGATGCCGTATGTAGGAAGCTTGCCCAGTAAACGTGCATGCCAAACCCTCTCAAAGACCTTCGATATGTCGAGTGACCCAGCGAGAGCCTCGCCATGTTTCTCGATGGCTTCACTCCAGTATTGCGTGACATATACAAGAAGACCTCCGGTTGAACGTCCCTGGCGAAATCCATATTGGCGATCACTGAGCAGGTCGTTAACTTCAAGATATGTCAGCAGCTTACTATTCAGTACTCTCTCCATAACCTTACAGAGTACAGAAGTGATGGCGATTGGTCGATAATTACAGGGGTTGGCACGGTTACCCTTTTTAGGCACTGGTTGAACATTGGCAAGCTTCCAAAATGCCGGCACGGTATTCGTCCTGAGAGAGAGATGGTACAAGCGTGTAAGTACAGGAGACAATTCAGGACCACATTCCTTCAGGACCCTTGCAGGTATGCCATCAGGTCCACTAGCTTTGTTCACGTCAAGACTCCATAGTGCTCTTCGAATCTCTTTGTTGTGAATCTAGATCTCTGGCATTGAAGATTCACAACGAGGTATTGATAGTGGCTGTTGAGAGCTGTAATAACCTTAACTTCATCAATTTGTTATTGTTTATTGTTTGGAACGTATATGAATAATTTGTTTGGCGTTTTTATCGTTGAACTTTTATATTGGGGCACTATACAGTATTTATAATACGAGGAATTCATTATTTATTAAAAACACAATTGACTGTCATAAACAAACACGGCTGTTTCGCGAGGTGTGACGTCATTCAAGACGCTATGACAGTCTTGGCCTTTTTCGCGGTCAATTTCAAGTTCATTTCTAAAAACTCAAAATACTAATGTAAAAGACCTATTTTGCTTAAAATAATATATTTTTGGGGTGAAATAGATGCTAAGCCATAGTTTTAAACTAATTTCCAAATTTTGTCAATTAGGCTATTATCCGGTAACATTGCATATGTTAGTTTGTAATAGGAATATATATTTTTTCAGCAAAATATTTATTTGGTCAGCAACTTTTTTTGGTTGACCTAGTCTAGTACTTGGTCACCAAATAGGTTTCTTAGCTAATCAAACATTTATTGGTTAGGTTAGATTAGGTTTTTTGCTTTTGATAACAGCCGTTTATAACGAAACTGTAAACTGAAACCGCGCAGTAAATTTGTAAAACTGTTCATTGATAGGCCCAAGTACTGAACAGTGCATGTTCGTAGGCAATTTCGGAACGGAGAGGTTATAAACTATCAACTTTTAAGTGTTTTATTTTAAATTCAATGTTCCTTTCATAATATTCGTCAGTTATGTTTATTATAAACTAACGGTGTTTACAATTTGCTCTCTGTCGTTTTTAGTGTTTAATTTTATTTCAGGCTACCAATAGCAGAAATTCAAACATCCTCGGATAATCAAGACAGTGGAAAAATTCAATACGTAAATATTTCATACGAAAAAAGACTGGATAGAAAAATGGCAATTAAGGAGCCTGATTATATATTGAAAGCACTCGAAAGATAAGGTCAAAAATAAACGACAATTAACAAATAACGATAATACCACGACAACCAAACATCACAAATTTAATAATAAAAACTTTTTATTATTTTTTGCAGTTTTTCATTTCTTCTTTCATACTTTATTTATTCTTTTCCAGATATGCAGGTAAGTATACATAGGTAAAATTATGTATAAGAAATGAACAAAACACAGTGATCAGCTGAATATTACGTTATATTATAATAATAACTAATTATTATTTACATATATTACATTCTATTATCATTTATTACATTAATTTTTCCTAAAGAAAAATTAGTAAAAATATGTTTTACTCTGTGTTGAGCCTAATCTGTAAAGTTATTTTTGTGTGCGTTCCGTCACCGCTACTCCAACTCGAAGATTTTCGATCGCGCTGCACGCTCTTAAGAGGCGCGGCATTCCTAATGGACACCTCATATAAACGTTCGTCCTTTCTCAAAAAATTGTATGCAATGGGTCTCTCCATTGTACACACAAAAAAAAACAAGTTAAATTAGAAATAAAAAGAAATTGAGAAGGGCAAAAATGAAAGAAAGAAAAAAAAGAAACGAGCCACTAAGGCGCAAGTATGAGAGAAAAAAGAAGAAAATAAAAATTAAAAACCACTATAGAATTAAATGCGAATGTGAAAGACTAGACCAATGGTAAGCAAGGACAATCTCGAAAATAAAAAAAATATTTCAAAATGAAAATTAAAAAAATTGAATGAGCAAAGCCCGGTAGGACCGCTAGTTAAAAGAAGGCAAAAGACTCAAAAAAAAAATTCTAAGTGAATTAAGTAAGCAAAGCCCGATTGTACCGCTAGTTAAAGAAAACTGTAAAAGTCTCAAAAGAAGAACTAAGTTTAAAGTAAATAAGCAAAGCCCGGTAGGACCGCTAGTTAAGAAGATCTTAAAATCTTAAAAAAAATCTAAGTTCAAATTAGAACAAGCAAAGCCCGGTAGGACCGCTAGTTCAAGAAAATGTGAAAGTAAAAAAAAAACAACTAAATTTAAATTAAATAAGCAAATCCCGGCAATACTGCTAGTTAAAGAAAATGTGTTACTAAGTTAAGATTGTACTGTGGGTAATTATAAAAAAACATTGGCTCTCCGTCGGTAGAAAGACTTCCTGGCTCCTGTATACACAAAAAAAAAATAGGTCCACACAAAAGAAATAGTACATTTAAAAAGACTATTTTAAAAAAACGTTATTTAAAATTCTAATGTAAAAATTTTCAAATACAAAAAAAAACACTAATAAAAAAACGTTAATTGAATTAATAAAAAAAAATCAAAAGAATCTAAGTTAAAAACAACAAACAAAAAAATGAAATCAATTTTAAAATAAAAAAAAACAAATCTAAACAAAAAAAATTCGGGACGGCTAGTAAAAAAAATTTATAGGGTTTATCAATTTAAAGGTAAATCAAATCAAATCAAAGCAAATCAAATTAAAAAAGAATTAACCAAAATTAAATTTAAATTCAAGTTAAAGTACAAAAAGAATTTATGTCGAACCAAAATTTATAAATTTTCTAAAGAACCAATTAGCTAAATGTGCTGTTGTTACAATTGAAATTATGTACTCCTAGAAAATCCAAATAATTATACTAACACACTAAAGAAAAAATTTAATTAATAGCACATTTGAACTACGGTGCCGTTGCGCTTGTGTTGGTGTTATTAATTATTTCCCAAAGCGAAATTTAAAAATTGATTAAAAATAAAAATGATGTAGTTTTCCCCATACAAATTAGGAAAACTACTAAACCCCATAAAATAAAAAAAACTATGCCGCTCCCAGGGAAGGAAGGAAAAGGAAAGGCGGATTAGGTTTTGGAAGGGAAGGCTATTAGGGGGGGGAAGGATAAGGATTAGGGATAAGGATAGGCTAAAAGGATAGGAACCTTCGGGACACGTATCCACCGAGCAATAAAATTCTGGCCGGTTGGGAACGGATACGTGCGTGGTACTTGCACCAAAGGCTGAAACCGAGGATGCGGTTTCTCCCACTACCCCAGCGCAAGCCTAACAGCACCCACTCTCCTTCAGTGGCATAAAAAAAAGAATAAAATTGAATTTAAAAAAATGGACTAATAAAAAAAATGAATGTAAAAAGAAATTTAGCAAAAAAAAAAATTGAGGGTTGGTTTCCTCTAGGTCCAAATAATTGCCTAAGCTACTGCCTAGACAACTCTCCGCAAGATATTACCAAAAAAACGTCCCTGTTCGGGCGCCAAAATTGTTACACCTTTTCCGCGGTGTGAGGCGGACAGGCGGACAATAAACAAAAAGGGTAAATAAAATATGTGCTATGGCAAACAATATTTATTAAATAAAAAAAAAGGGTTTACAAAACTTATACCTAAAAATAGCACATATAAAAAAAACATACAAAAAATAAAAAATATTAAAAAAAAAGTACCAGGGACCTTGTGGAGAATTGTACTAAAGGAAACCTTGCCACGGAAGGAGAGCCATCGACGAGAAAAAACAATAAATAAATAACTATCCTACTAGATTTGTTATATTTAAAATTATGTTAAAATTTAAACGATTGACCAACTTGTGTCGGTGGCGAAGCGAGCCGTCGAAGGCGACGGAAGGCACGGCGGGTGCACTGCGGGGTTGCCCGTTTGGTTCCCCGTCGAGCCAACGTAGTTCGCACGGCCCTTCCACTAGGCTCACCAACTCATGGGAAGTTCTGTCTTCCGTTTTGGATGCGTTTGATAATTTGTAGTATTTTTGTAAATAAAAAAAAAACCCCGCCGGGTTACGACGAAGTTTTCTTTATTAAATTTGATGGATTTTAAAAGACAGCCCAGTATTTGGCTCTAAAGATAATTTTAAACTACATTTTCTATATGGTTAATTCGCGTCGACGGATAGTGGGTGCTGCCACAAAAGAACGTCCTGTCTCGCTCGCTGCTTCTAGGCAAAAAGGGCTGAGACCGGTCGCGTGCGCCGAACGAGATGCGATTCGTTCGTCACTCAGACGGATCACGCGTTCTTCCGTCTGAATGAATGCGAACCACAGAGCGAAGCGACGATGACACGAATGTTTCCGACAACTGGAATGAGTCCCTTCATACGTCCGAAAAATTAATGTAACAGTACTATAAACATTTTTAAGTTTGTCAAATATTGGGTTCTAAAATTTTCTTGATGTCAATATTCATGTCTCATGAATTCTCATATAGTATATATTTTGAACTAGGTGACCCGACAGGCCTCGTTCTATCAAAAGCCATTGGGCTATGCCAGGTGATGTGTAATTTAAACAAAAAAAATAAAATAAATAAATAAATAAATAAATAAATAAATAAATAAATGAGACTCAATGTCAACGTTGAGCGACGTTGAGCTTTCTTACGAGGCTCATAGTTAAAGACCACGTTTCAGCGCCACATGTCATCATTGACAACACACATTAGTCGACAACTTCTGTTTTAAGACACCGAGGAATTTTTGACGAGAATCACGGAATTTTATCACGGAGCCTCCCTAACTCTGCCCATCCAAGCTGGATTCGACGATTGACCTCTTTCTCGAAGTTGGCTCTACCTAATTGGACTATTTGTCCCAAGTAGATGTACTCGTCAACAACTTCCGAGAGTTGAATTTCCAACTGTTACTGGGATGGGTACAACATGGACATAAGACATAATTTTCGTCTTGTCCATATTCATCTTAAGGCCCACCCTTTGGGTGGCCATCGATGTTCTTATTATATATTATATTTAATTTATTTGCTTTTATAATATTTAATTTAATTACTATATTTAATTTAATTTATTATTAATTTTATTCTTCGATAAACCTTAAATGTGATAAAATTGTTTCGTATCATAGATAAAATACTACTTAACCAGTATAGATGGTCACTCACGTACATTGAATCCGTACCCTATCCAATTTCGCTTATATCTAGATGCCGCCTGTGTAGTTTGTCGCTTATTTGTTGTCATTAAAAATCCGCTAGAGTCGCTGCAGTCGACCATTCAGTCAATTCTCATGTACAAGAGATGGCACTACTAAAATTTATTTAAAATATAGGTAAAAAGGAAGTGGGCACGAACAACGATAATGGGCCGTATGAACGGTATAGGTTATGTTCTAAAAAATAGGCCAACAAGGAACTAAAACGTTAATTACTGACCAATTAAATCCTATACTTAATAAATAAAAAAACGTCTTGTCAATCGATAAAATATTATTAATTATGTTTTGTGTTATTTGTATTCATAATCTTTATTACATACCTATATAGATATAATTTTGCTTAGGTACGTATGTTTGTGTTCTGAAAGCTGAAAAACTGGGCTATGGATTAACTTAAATTTTTTACACAACGATGCATTTTATCACAAGAGTGTTTATATATACTTTTTATTCCAAAGTTTCAGCGGAAAGGAAAATAAAAATGAGCTTACAGCAAAGCGTGGCCAGGTTCAGTTAGTTATAACATAGATAAAATTAACCAGCTTTTGTCCATTGTGCTACGAAGAAAAAAATGTAAACTCATACATTTTTATTTGTTATTTTTGTACTATGGTCGTTATGCATTATAATTGTCAAACAAATTAATAACATAATGTTTTCTGATAATATATAATAATATTAAATATCTAAATAAAAATTTTCTATCATTTTCATTAAAATATGCATTAAATGGAATAATATCATACATAAAAGTACTCCCAGCAACGTCGCCCTCTAGTTATTACCACGATAATAAGGAACTAACTTCGTGATTGAATTTGATGGTTATAATTTTTAACAAAATACATAGGTACCTATTAATGTTAAATTCGAGACTATTAGTGACATCTAGTGAGTGAAAATGCCAATATGAAATTGGCTTCAGATCGTTGTATGGAGCACGGAGCATATACAAAGAGGAGATGGCCTAAACAACTGTGCACTGATTTCAAACTAGGTCCTGACGTCATTTTTTGTGGGCGTGGTCTTGGTCAGTCCGCTGTCGACATCGGCACGGAGTGGTGGCGCTTGTTTGTTGTAGTCAAAATTAATTTGCAATTTTCTATTAACTTTATAATTAAAAATAAGTAAAAAAATATGAAGTGTTGTGTGCTATCGTGTAAAAACTATTCGGATAGACGTTCCGATGCCATGGATGGCATCACATTTCACTTGTGAGTAATTTTATTCATACTTTATCGAGACGAATTCTAGAAAAATCTCTTTGCATTGCCATAGTTATCCTACTTGACTAAAGATGGCGCAATATTATATAACATAAACGGCTTTTAGCTACGTAAATAACATTTATATCTTCAAAATTATACGTATTTAAGTTGGCTTTAATTTTACTAAAGACTTCTTTGTTGAGAAAAATGTCGTCTTATTATATTTTAATCATTGATTAGCTCGCCTGCCATCTATCGTGAAGTAGTCAATAATTGTATATACAGGGCCGTAATTAAAATTGTTTTTATAAATTTAATTATTAATCAGTAAATAATTATGTTTTAGATTTCCATCCAGAGATGACTTAAAACGGGAATGGATTTCAAAAATTAATAGAGAAGATTGGATTCCGACGAAATACACAAAGATTTGTAAAACATGTATTATTTGTACCACTTCTGAAAAATCATTAAAAAGTTGTGAATATAACATGAGTATATAACTTAAAATTAAAAGTAAAAATGAGCGAAATGTACAATTCGCTCATTTTTACTTTTAATTTTATACAAAATAAAATCTTTAATTGGCTATTAGTTACGTTTTTTTTCTGTATATTAAGTTTTAGGAGCTGTACAATTTGAGTAAATAAATAATTAGTTGAAAAATAAATAATTCTTTGAAATTCAGTACGTCCCTGTATTCGATACTAGTGCTATCTAGCAATACATAGCTAAACAACGTAGTGAAAGGTCGATAGACGAAGGTTTTCTTTTTACCGCTAGATGGAAAAAGTATAATTGGGCGGGGTCTAACTTCCTCCTTGCCCCGCGCAGTACTCACGCGCCGCTCTATAGAAAAATTCAATAACAACATCTCCTCTTTGTATATGCTCCGTGGTATGGAGGTTGACCATCTATACTGGTTAAGTAGTATTTTATCTATGTTCGTATCCAGAGTCACATTGAATCTGTAATTTCAGTATAGTGAATCTTAAACTCTCAAGCTAACGAGAATGGATTCGTATTAAAAAACAATAACTATCTTTTTATTGACTTTTCCAGATCACTGTGTTCAGAGTTGAACAGCTGCCGTCTGGACGCTACTTGTATTGCTCGATGCTTCGTGAACAACACCACAGGCTTCTCTGTGTACACCTCCTACTGCACCGGATACCCTCGCACCATGGAGCGATTGGCTGCATTGGCTTCCACGCCTCACAGCGCCAGGGCCTTCCGCGAGAGGCAAATGGCTTTGGGACATCCATTGCCGCTGGCTTCGTATCTCCTCAAGCCTGTACAAAGGATCTTGAAGTATCACCTACTGCTTCAGGTTGGTTCATTGGACAAGTTTTAAACTATAAAAAAGATATATTCGTTATATGCAATCATGATATTTCATATATTAGTTTTTTTTTACACACTAATGAACAGAGTTATGGAATTGGGTTTAGGGTCCCTTACAGATAAGCTACTTCCACCCATTTTGCCAGGAAATCACACTGCTTACTATTTCTTATGGTTGTCATTCTAAAGTACGCTATAAATCGCATCAGTGTGTATGTTTCTACAGGATTTCAAAGTAGCATACAGTTATTTTTTAAACCCTCCCGGACCGTTTCTTTGTGATTCCTTAGAACAAATTGATTTCGCCTATAATGTGTGTATAAATATGTAATATAATTGTCATAAATATATTCATGAATAATATAATAAATACATTATTATGTTATGATCTGTTGAGAATGTTCAAAGCTATAGTGACGCTTCGCTAAGCTTTACCATTTTACCATGCTATAGAAAGAGATTAAGATATCGAATGTTGCATTTCGCCGTTCTGTAGTTTTCTGCCATATTATCTGCAGTAAGTTGTCATTTTGACAGTTGCAATCGTCAGAAACGCAAGAACTCGTACAGTTTCAAAATAATAGCAAAATACAAAGGCAGCTCTTTCCCGATCCGACACCTCCTAGGTTTCAACCTATTTACGAGTATAAACATTTGACAATTCTGGCACTAGAATTGTCAAATGGGTGACGTCACTTGTGTTATGTAGAGATACAGGTGTCCGGTAAGTAATGGATAAAACCATAGATAAAATACTACTTAACCAGTATAGATGGTCACTCACGTACATTGAATCCGTACCCTATCCAATTTCGCTTATATCTAGATGCCGCCTGTGTAGTTTGTCGCTTATTTGTTGTCATTAAAAATCCGCTAGAGTCGCTGCAGTCGACCATTCAGTCAATTCTCATGTACAAGAGATGGCACTACTAAAATTTATTTAAAATATAAAAGAAGTGGACACGAACAACGATAAAAGGGCCGTATGAACGGTATAGGTTCTGTTCTAAAAAATAGGGCAATAATATCATACATAAAAGTCACAGATTAATGATAAAAGTACCTCTCAGCAACGTCGCCCTCTAGTTATTACCACGATAATAAGGAACTATAACTGCGTGATTGAATTTGTTGGTTATAATTTTTAACAAAATACACATTAATGTTAAATTCGAGACTCTTAGTGACATCTAGGGAGTGGAAATCCCAATATGAAATTGGCTTCAGATCGTTATATGGAGGTTGACCATCTATACTGGTTAAGTAGTATTTTATCTATGATAAAACTTAGAATCAAAGATCAAATTTAGTCATGACTTAACTATAATTCCATACATATGTTTTGTGTTATAATGTTTAGTGTATGTATGTTGATATTAGTTATTTTTGACGTATAAAATATTACTGTACATAAAGATTACTATACATTATTTAAGATAATAATTGTGGATTTAATTTTTTTGTTGCTGCGCCCCCGCAATAGGAACAACTGTCTTTTTTCTAAATAAAAACTATTTATGTACCAAATCGATAAGTGTCGCCATTGAAGCCTTTTATCATTTATGAAATATATAAATACCTCAAAAATTACTGCTGACAGCACAATGTTTATTTATCAGTTTTTATGAAAATTAGATTTTGGAATTTTGAACACCTGTAAAATCTGTAGTTGTAAACTTATGACATTTAATCGAAGACATGGTGATGAATAAATAAAAAAATGCTTACTTCAGAATGTCGTGAAGCAGTGCGCGTCGCGCGACACAGAGTACGCACTTCTCAAAATGACAGGAATCGCTCAACACATCGATGACATGAAGAGACGCCATGAGCATGCGGTTCGTGTGCAGGTAAATATTACCTATTTTTTTTTACTTAAACTCATAGGCCGCACGATAAACTCCATTTAGTTGCATACGGGCTAAAAATTTAAGTGTGAGTGTGGATAACGTTTTACGAATTTTTGTTTACACACGTTCGGGGCCCCTGTAACCTGTGGCCCCATATAATTGTTTTTGGAGTTTACTCCTTAAAAATCGATTTTCATATAAGGCCGCCGATGTGGAAATTTTATGAGGAGTAAAATTAATACAAGCGTTAACTAAAAAGCTCATTAACTAAAAAACTAAAAAGAAACGATAACGCGTTAAACTTGCCGGCGCAGCGACATCTGTCGTCGAAAAAAATGAACTATTTGAACTTATAAAGCGTAGTGACATCTATGTATACCGAACGTAACTAACATAAGTAACTTTTCCGCGTGACATCTGAGTATGCAGAGTGTAACTAAATAATATAAAGTAATTAGGTATACAGTTATCTATTGACACGAGGAGACTTTTATACATTTAATTTTATACAGCACACATGCTTTTATTTCACGGTGGTCTTCTGTAAGGGGTTGGTTACTGCTACAAGACGGGTTTAAAATGACTGCGAAACGCAGTGTGCCCTGCCACTAGTGTCTGCTGTCCAGGTCTAGATAAAAGTCAACTTTGAAAAGTTCTTTTTCCAAAGTTGACCATGCCGGGAAACGAACCCGGGTCACCTGAGACAGAGCGTTAAGGCAAGCACCCTAACCATACGACGATAGCTATGTTTCTGTTTTGCTTGTCCGCTATTTAATCTTCTTAATCACAGGACACTTAAAAGGAGATATTATGACAAGGACTCCTTTTCGTACAGGAATTTTAATAGATACCAGAACAGAACACACCTATTAAGAATAATGTCATTTGATGTTGACAGTCACAGAATCATCGGAGGAGTTCCGATGGAGCACACTTTATTAAAAAAATACTATACTAGCTCCATCTATCCAAAGTTGTCACTTTTTTATTTATCCAATTGTTACCTTTTTTTTACGAGGAGAAATCCATTTACAGATTTCCTACCGCTGGCTAGGCGGTAGGGGTATGGTGGGGGTCACCAGTGCTCCACGCTATGCTCTAGGTCATAGCGGCACTGGCACTACCCACTAAAACTCCCCGGTGTCTCCTTGCCCTTCGAGAGGGATGGACCGGGCTCTGCCGAGGCAACAACTTCGATCCACCCCAGAGCAGCCTAGCCAGGCTAACTTGCTAGGCTAACTCCAATGGGGTATTGCCCGGAGGCAATCCAATTGTTACCTGCATAATGGTTGCTTAATGTTTTTTCATGAATTTTCAGGAAATACAATCGTTGCTGTACGGTTGGAACGGGCCAGACTTAACCACTTACGGGGAGTTGTGCGCCGAAGGTACATTTAGGTGCGTATACTTAACAAAAGATGGAGCCACTAGACCAATTAAAAAAATACGAAAGAAAAATGCTCGGTATTCGTTGGGCGGCCGCTTTTGACCACTGCTAAACTAAAATATTATATTATAGGCATTGATATGTGACACATTTCAGGGTTTTCGGCGCAAAGGCGATGCGACACGCATTCCTCTTCGACAAAATGCTGCTTGTAACAAAAAATAGAGAAGATGGCATCCTTGCCTACAAATCTCATATTATGGTAAGCGACTTTCCCTCTTCCACTTTCTTTGTCATTCAAGTTAAACTTTTAATTTCGATTATTTAAAGTTTATTGAAACTCTCACTTTTTCTTAAAAATTCATTAACAAATAACATTTTTGATAATTATGAAAATACTAGCGACCCGCCCCCGGCTTCGCCCGGGATGCAATTTTTATATATAAGAACATTCCTCGTTTATCCCTCTTTCCATTAGTGAAAACCGAATTAAAATCGGTCTACCCGTTCACGCGTGATGCCGTGACCAAGGGAAATAGGGATTCATTTTTATATATAGAGATTAATGGAAAACACCACGTTAGGAACTTGTGTGTTCTAGTAAAGTAAAACCATGGAGACAATGTAAACAAACCCGACCTCTACTGAGTTTTACGACATCGAATGATTATGTATGTCCTTTTCCCTCGCACGTAAAAATGTCAGTAGCGGCCGGCGCTATCTGTTTTATGGAATAGGAAAGCGATCTTGACAACATTTCGTCACCTTTTATGATTTTTGTGATTATTTTTTATAAAGGTTTGCGCTACTATAGTAGACGCATTATCAACTGAGTCGTCAGATAATAAATCATTTTTATCTCCCTCCCACCTACAAGTCCTATGGAGTGGTATAGTGATGTGCGGAGGCGCATCTCAATAATCTGATACGATATGATATTTTTTGTGCATTTTATTTAAAAAAAAAAAATGACCTCATCACAGAGGTACAGAATGTTTGTTTTCAGAATTAAATGAAAAACGTAAATTGTTGAGAAGTCGAGACAAGTTGACGGTTGAGCTTTAGTATACACAAGGTAGCCATATACAGCAGCTATAAGAACACGAGTTTTTTGATAAATTAAAAAATATATTAATTTTCCCATACAAAAAAATATTTAAATGGTCACAACTTTGTAAAAACTGGCTCTACGGAAAAAATGTACCTACAAAACAAAAAAGGATAGTAACTAGGCAGTAAAGTTCGATACATCATACACTTTTGTTAGTCGATTACATCGAATCTGTCCACTACGGCCGGTTTTCGTACCACTTATCGATAGCAATCTGCATTCCGTTGCACATTCCTATTGCCATTGACGTTTTTTGCTCGACGACTCAGTTGATAATGCGTCTACTATAGATAAATACGTACTACTAGTAAAATACGTGTTCACTGTTAATTTTGTTGAAAGTTTGTTTTCATTTTTACCTTTGTTTCTTGCTTTAGTATATCAATAAAAAATATTTAATGTATCTAAATCTATGAATTGGAATAATTTTTGCCGCAGTGCAACAACATGATGCTGGTGGAATCCATAGCTGGTGCTGCTCTATCCTTCCACGTGATCCCGTGGGATGCTCCGCGCGCTCAGCTCACTCTGCAAGCTCGCTCTCCGCGACACAAGCGCGAGTGGACTCTGCTGCTCAAGAGGGTGAGCTATCAAATAGGTTAAATCACTACAACTTGCCTCCCCGGCCGGGTTAAATCACTAAAACTGCCGAGGCGGAGTAATAAGACTTCCTCATTCCTGTCATCAGCGTAATAAAAAAATGTATAGTGATTTAGACAATTAATTATGGGCCGCGAAATATAATTTATTCAATTTCATTCCACATAATAAGAACGTAAAGTTACCTCTCAAAATAATTTAATTATTTTTAATAGAAGCCTGTTGAATAATATTTATGGTACCATTACTGATAAAACTACTGCCTTACTTTTCTGACTACAATTCGCGATTTTTAATAATGATACATTTCACATGCCCTTAATTACATTCACTTCACATATTAGAATCTGTTGTTTTTTACACACACGAACACGTACGCACGCATCACGCACACTAATAGCTTTACCGGAGTCTGTAAATAATTGTTAACAAATAAATAATTTCAGGTAATATTGGAGAACTACAATGCTGTGATACCTTCTCACGCTAGACAGCTGGTGATGGAGCTTGGACAGAACAAAACTGATGGTAAGGTCTTATGTCCATTTTAGTTAATCTTAACAATCTATTGCTTATCACAATGGAAAACAGTGAACCAACAGCCCATCAATCTTCATAGTGAATCAGTATCGTTCAACCTACTGTGGGTGTAATCTTTGACAGACTATTTCAATCCCGATCGGATTATAAGTTACAGGTTTATTATTATCCCGGACATATGAGTTGAAAACTAATTATTTATTATGGGACTAACGTAAAATCGTAATATTTAAAAAAAATGAATTTGTACACGTTGTACTTATGCTACCGAGGTCAAAAAAATAGTTATTAGAATTTTTGTCTGTTTGTCTGTGCGTTTGTGCACGCTAATCTCAGAAACGGCTGAATGAATTTGGATGAAATTTGGCACACATATAAGTTATCTGGATTAACTAAAAATGTTAGGATCCTGTGGGATTTTCAAAAAACGAACTACTCCGCGTACGAAGTCGCAGGCACAGCTAGTACTAAATATATATATATATACTAAATTTAAAATATTTAATTTTGCTCTAAAAATTAATGTTTTCATTTCAGATGACATGTTAGCTGAAAAATCTCACAACCTCATAACACAAGCGTCTATGAGAAAACAGCTGTCAGCGCCGGAATATTTAGAAAAGCGAAAATTGGAACGAGAGAGAAGAAAATCTTTTGAAAACGGAACTCGAGGACGACTGAAGAAGACTAATAGAAAATATACAATGACTAACGTGAGAGTTGATGCGCAGGAGTGCGATTGCGCTCAGGTATCAGCTGAAAAAGGAACTGATTATACATGCGACACATGTTACTCAGATCTTTGTTGGGAATGTGAAGCAGAACTTAGCAAGGACAAACCCAAAGAGGACAAATGTGGATGTAAAAATGACATGACTGGAGAAAAATGTGCGGAATGTGATAAATCTCTTCATTACATAGACGCGGGCAGCGCAGAACATTTAGAAAGAAAGTCTTCCTGTAAATGCTCAGATTTTAAATCCTCTCAAGAGAGTTTTGGCAAAGAGTTTAGCAATGCACTTAATAAAACAAGAGGGTATCATTCTTCTGATAACATAGTTGGGTACACAGATCCAAAATGTAGGGACGACTCGTCAGATACCAACAATTCTCTGACAAACGTCAGAAATTTACCAAAGACCTGTCTTAAATGTGCAAAAATTAAAGAGAATATAGTCGTCACTGATTCTGCAGATATATTAAGGTCTAGAAAGTCGCGATGCAATGATCATGAAAAGCATAGACTGGATGTTTTAAGGTCTAAGTCTAAAGATGACCCGCAGAGATCTAAACTGTCAAAAATAGGCACATGGAGGAGGAAATCGGAACCGGGATTACAACAGAATACAGCTGCATTGGTTTCTAAGAAATCGCTAGATAATTACATCGAGAGAAATGAAACAAGAGGTAATGAGAAGATTGAGTTTGAATGTCGAAACTGTGGTTCAAATAAAATTTCAAGAAAATCGAAAAATACCGAAAGTGTAATAACTTCCGATCCAGAACTGGACAGTAAAAAAGGGTCTGGTAGTAAAAATAGTGTTGAAATAAAGATGTACAACACAAAAAATATACCAAAGAAAATATCTAAACTAAAAAAGAACAGAGCTAAGGGTATGCGGTTTGGTACCGACACAACCGCAAAGTTTTACGCAGATTTATCTACGGATGTATCTACGGAAAACATTTTACATATTTCGGAGTCGAATGACAGCTTAAATACGGAGAAACGAAAGGATTCAAATGTTTTACTAACGGTTCCTTCGAACATAAGCAAAGATGAAGATATGGATGAGGAAACATACAAAAAACTAATTGAAAAAACAGATTCATTTAAAAAGAACGAATTAGAAAGAGTTAAATACCTCAATAAGCAGAAAGTTATAAATGAAGGTTCAGAGACCGAAGAGAAACCGGTAGAGGAGGAATCAAAAAATGAAGAAATTCCAGTAAGCTCAGAGGAAACGGAGGAACCCTTGGAACAAATAATTTCACAGTTATTAATGGAAAATAGAGAGTTTCAAAAACTCTTAAAGAAGCAGCAACAAAGAAATAGCGCTCAAAGACGTCATCAAAGGCTTTTAAAAACTCATTCAAATCCAGAACAGGCATCAGTTACAAACAAATTAAAATCAAACTATCTACGGCAAAGTTCGCAAACGTTAGATTTCAATAATGTTGATGAAAAAACGGATGCAATACAACAAAGTGTAACAGAAGATTCCGAAGAAGATCATATCTATGAGACTTTAAGAGTAGAGAAACGGAGAAGTAATGAAACAAACGATGGTAAACTGAATGATGAATCTGACTGCAAGAAGCCACCTCCACTACCACAACCGCAAAGTATATCTGAAAATACTAGACCTATTTTTGAGTCAGACTATGTGTATTTGTCTTTTGACAAATTAAATAAACTAAGGGACGGCATATATGACGTACCAATTAAGCCTCCAGAAAAAGTACATCAAACGCATGGTTCAGATTATTATGTGGCTATGGAGAAACAAGGTCCACCAACTGACGGCGATAACGAAAATGTTTATGATAATATCGTTGAAGTTTGCCGGCGAAAGAAAGAAACACCAAACAATTTGCCCGGCGAATATTTACCAATGAGTCCCGATCAACAGAGCCCGAATACACCGGAAATATGGCTTAGCCGACAAAAGGAACATTTTAACGTGTGTCGAGATAGAAAGTCTGGGTCATTACCCAGAAGCTTTCAAGTGGTAACCAGTAATCAAGAAGATAATAATCTGAGCACATTTAAATGCAAACCTAATAGTAACAGCAAAACTTATTTGAATAGAGATGGAAAAGTTATGAGCACAGATAGACCATTTACAATAGCGTCAGATAAAGGCGAAATCAGTTATGACGACGTCGAAAGTTACATGAGCGAAGGGGATATATTGAAATTTAACAAATCAAAAACCGAGAACGATTATGGACAAAACATCAGTCAATCAACGTTAGAATTAGAAGAAGAAATAGACAGATGTTATAAGAACAACTTTGAAAAGATAAGTCTTGATGCAAACAAAAATGAAAGTTCATTAAACATTTCTCAACCGAACTTAAACACATCCATGACCTCTTCTTGTGAAGTTTTACCGACAGAGTCTGAAGAAAAATCTAAGGATAATGAAGTCATTCACCCGGAACACAAAATTTACAAGCCTACCAGCAACGTATTATCTTTAAAAAATGTTTTAAGTAGGTTTAAACATCGCACTTCTAACAAAAGTTGTGACGAAGCTGAGATAAATGCCAATGAACAGAGTAGTCCTGACTGTGGAAAGTCCGATTTGAAAAGTCCTACAGGTGATAAAAAATCGGCTTTAAATCCACGCAATTATTCTAAAAATTTATTACAGAGATTTAGGAGTATAATTGGTGATGAACATTCTGACGATAATCAAAATAAAACATCAAAAATAGACGATACACCTGTAAATATTGTAAAGAGTAATATTAAGTTAGTTATTACAACAACTGACAATAGTCCAACGACATCAACAATCGCTTATTCCAGTAATAATGATAATTTGAGTAGGAGCGTTTGCGAACAGACTACACTATCTGATAGTCAAAACGAGAAAAATAATTTGGAAGTACTATCTCACAGCTGCGACAACATTACTCAAAGAAAACAGGAAACGCTTCGGCCGACTTACGAAAAGAGCGTAAGCTTAACGACAAATGTGGCTACGTCTTGCGGTAACACTTCATCCCCTTCTAGATCCAACAACAGTTCCTATCAAAGCCTCAACAAATTGCCCATTTACATGCAAGGAAGTAAACATTTGGGCGCTAGAATAGCTCAGTCAGATTATCTCGATCCCACTACTCTGATGAGCGACAAGTCTTCTTTAAAAAATATAAACGTGCTTATCAACAAGAACGCTGTGAGACCTGATAGTTTATTTTCTAATTCCTCTTTCGTGACCTCATCTAGTGAAGGCACTTACTTGGAGAGTCAAAATAAGACTAATCATACAACTGATGACAAAGAAGCTGATTCGGTAAAATTTAAAGCATCACAACTAGAAGGTAACAGTAACCCCGACGAGAGTTACTATGAAAGATCTTTTGAAAAAATAGAAGAAGTCACTGATAAAGACGTCTTCAGAGATTCAGCTGTATATTCAGATCAGGAAGATGCAGACGAATCTAATATTAACAAAAGTAAGAATATAACTAGAGTTCAAAGCGTTAAACGTAATGTTTCTATTAGAACACAGAAAATGACTGTGATTTCGAGCGGAAGCGAGAAATCTAGTACTCAATCACGTGTCGCAGTAACGAGCAGAAATAAAATTATGGAAAAGGAGGAGAGAGAGCAGAGAAGTCAAAGTAAACCCAAAGTAGCACCACCGGTGCCAGCCAAACCTAGAATGTCTAACATACCATCATCTACGACATTTCAAACAAGACAGATCAATAAAAGCACTGTCAAAACTCAAGAACAACCTCTTTCTCTTGATTGTAATTCTACTAAAAGCATCAGACATGGTGGTGTGACTAAAACTGAATCGAAACCTTCTGATGACAAACCAAAGTCACAAGCCGAAGGTAATAAATCTACAAAGAAGGAAGAAAACTCAGCTTGTGGTATACAATTGAAAAGAATGAGTTTTGAAAGGGCTAGTCTTGATTCGGCCACTCGAAAATTTAAAACGCCAAGCGAAAAACGACTATCTATCGATCCACCGAAATCGAAGTCCGTATTGGAAAGACGGATGGAGATAGAGCAGATGTCACGAAATTTGACGAAAACGCAAATACCCAAAAAGCCAGTCGTTCAATCGACAAAACCAAAATTAGTCACAACTAAAGTGGCCACTTTTGAAAGAAGCCTGAGCAATGTTAGTAAAGAATCAGCAGAAGTTCGAAGGGAAGAAGACAGAGCAATTAAGAAAGGCTGTGCGAAGGAGAGCTCTGTCCCGAGCAATAGTACAGAGAGAGATGAAAACATTCCCACAAACAAAAGCAGTATTAGTGAAAAGTCGGAAAGCGAAGTAGATTTGAAATCGAGTTGGGTAAAGCAGGTTGTAAACAAATTTCAATGAGCTTCGAATCAATCGAGTGATATTTTTGCATTTAAGGATTCCGTCTGTTTTTCTACTCCACTTTTTAAATCCGATATTTTTACAAGTTTAGTCTTTAGATGTGATTGTAAATATTTTTTTTTTTATCAAACCTATTTTGTGCCATAAACAATTCGTAATAGAAAGTGCGCGCAAAGTTTCTCATATTTTTGTAACTGTAAATGCTTATTTCGAACTATTATATTTATTAAAAAAGTGCCATTGCGATTTGTTTTTATGATTCATGAAATGAAAAATTATGGAGCAACTATGAAATGTTTTCGTGCAATCGAAAAATCTACTTAAAGTATTTATTTTAATTGTAAGTATTTGTATGATTATTACTAACACCAAATATTAGAAAGATTTTAGGACGTAGTCACAGATGATTCGGAAATGAAAAATTCTTTTGAATTTTAAATCGGATTCCCATTATAAACTAACAAATTTTACAACTTTTAGAGTTCAATAAATATCTATTTTAATTGAGCTATTTTTCTAACAGGGATTTGTTTCCCTGTATTTTTTAATATTTTAATATTGGAAAATTAATATTTTCCACTAAAATCTCAATAATTGACCATTACTTCATAAGTACTATGAGCTGTTTGATTTCTTGTCTCATGGTAGAAATTTGCCTACATCTCGATTTAATTATGACTTGACAAGCAGTAATTTTGACTAAGATTCTACACATTTTCTCTACTGTACTTTCTTCGCTGTTTAGTTGTATCATCTCTTTATGATTTAAATTTTCAAATAAATTTGTCTATAATCATTTTCTTATTATAGTAGAACAACTGTTTTTATTACATATTTTTATTAAATTTTCGAATCATCAATGACTACGCTGTTAGTTTTTGTTTCACAAATGAATTTTATGCAATGTTTTGTTTTTAAATTTATAATAATTTAAATGTTTAATTTGGCTTAAACAGAGAGAACTAACAATAATTTTACCTCGGTTACATATTTTTATTATACATAAATCCAGTTTTACATGTTACGTCTCTTTGAACTTAAGGCTTCTGTCATAGTTATCATACGGCAAAACATGGGTTCGTTCTCTATATACTGTTTGACATGATTATGTCAATAAATGAGTAAATAGATTTGAGTAAATGTACTGTTAAAAACTTGTGAAGACAATGTGTCTGAATTCATAAAATTTCGAGCAAATGTTATATCATACAGTGCCCTACTTCTGTGCCTATAGTAAGAATTATTTGCCCAATATATTTATTATAGTAAGAAATTATTTTTGAAATTTCAACTCCGTGCGAAGTTGGGGGCGGGTCGCTAGTGTGAAGTGTAGTTTGATACAAATTATGCCGTCTTGTGTCGTCCACAAGAGTGAAATTCCCACAGACTTGCAAAAATTTTACATATCACATCGACTGACGGCTAGATCACACCGAAATGCGGGCGAGGTGATGCGACGATGCTTAAAATTTAAGCCACGCTGCGTCTCTAGACGCATCGGGTGTTGCAAAACGCAGTGTGAAACCGATATCACTCTCGCGTACTCATTGATTTATGTGCCTTTTTTGTAATGTGTTCTATATTCTACGCCGCAATGAATCGCATTGCGTTTACGGTGTGATCTGACCCTAATTTAAGTTTCTTTTTTAATTATCCCACTCGGCAAGCAGATATGAATGAATACGGATTCGTTTTATGTGTATAATAGGGGATCGGACAATAATCAGATTAAAATCTAAAATGTACTTAGAAAGAAAATATATAATTTTTTACGATTATTTGTCGAATAATAATTTAATATAATTCATTTAAATATTTTTAAATGAAGAAATAAAATTTTATTATTTACAATATTTTTAATCTATACTGAAACACCAATCACAGTGCGTGACGTCATTTGTGGGCAATCATTGTCTTATGCCAATGCAGCTGTTTTGTTATGATATGACCACAAATGACGTTACGCGCTCTCAGATGAACTATCGTGGCGTTTTGGCGGCATTTTCAAACAAACAATATTAAAACATGATTTTGAGTACCTAAAAGGCTATAAATAAATAAAATAGTATTTTTTATGGAAATAAATATCCATGAAGATTAATTTAAAACACTTTCTGAAAATTTGTCCGATCCCCTATTGTCATTATAATAAAAACTTCATATATATGTATATTTTTTTTATTATACAAGGTATACTAATGTATTATATGACTGAAGCCTTTAACAATTTCGTTGCAAAACTAATTATTATACGTTAGGTTGATATAATATACGATTTACTTAATTTTTGGAGACTGTTAGATGAGTAAGTTCACATTGCTTTTCGTTCAATAATTAAAATGACTAATTATTAACAATTTAGTTGAGGTATAATAATTAACATTTAGTTTTATGTTACGCAATAAATAATCCCAAAAGTGATTGTGTTTGTTTCATTTATTCAGTGTTATCGAACTGTTTTTTTTTGTACAGACCTTATTTAAGGAGAGAGCTATGCTCTGTTTACTCTGCGTGATCGAATCGGGAATGAGGAGATTCGTAGACGAACAAAAGTTACCGATAAATCCTGGCGGATTAGTAAGCTACCTAGTCCACTCTCTTCAGTTTGATGGTAGGACAACCTCATTAACTGCTCATACAGTCTACTCTTACATTGTCAATAAGACGTTTCATAAATTTTTATTTGCCTATTTATTTATTTTTATTATAAATGAAGATAGAGTGAGCTTCAAATTGCTTTCTCGCAAACAGTCCTTATCGAACGCAGCTTTAAGGACTGAGAATGGGTTGCGTTTGCTAAAGGTGTCTGGGTTTATATTATTTCCTTTGTAACTTCGTCCGCGTATCCTTATAAATACGGCCTATCTATACCCTATACTTACTAATATATAAAGCTGAAGAGTTTGTTTGTTTGAACGCGCTAATCTTAGGAACTACTGGTTCGAATGGAAAAATTCTTTTTGTATTGAATAGTCCATTTATCGAGGAAGGCTATAGGCTATATAACATTACGCTACGATCAATAGTATTGTATTTAAGCAGTGTCCAGTACCGCGCGCTCCACGTGCACTCCACCGCCGTATGGGCCGCAGCGAAGCGTGGCCGAGTTCAGCTAGTGTGGTATAAACCTGTATATCCAGTATATATCTAAATTTGAGTGAAATAGTAACAAATATCCAGACAAACTTTCTCATCCTAAACTTTACTAATATTATAACTTAGGAAAAAGAGGCGACGAGGAAGTCGCAGGCAAAAGCTACAACATTACTTAGTAGGATAGGATAAACAGCTAAAAGCAGTCATCGCCCAGTGACACTACTGATTTTTCTTTTAAAAATCTACCTACGAAACATGAAATATTTTCCTGAAATAACTGAATTGAATAATGTTTGATAAGTTTTAAAATTGAACTCGGCACAGGGTATAGATGCGTCGTGGTTCAGTAATGATTGCGATCACGCGATGTGCTGACACGGGGTAATACCGACTCTTAAGCCATCGTTATATGTAGATAGACAGTGATGGTTTAACCATAGACCATAACACTGTTATAGATAGACAGTGATAATTACCAATAAAATCATATGATATGACCAGTTTAACTAGTATATACTTAGATTGAGTACCTAGCTTATAAGTAGCTTATAATTTAAAGACTTAAGGAGTTAAGAATTAAAAAAACTCCTAAAATTGCAGACCTGCCTGATATTCGAATCGAGGTTTGCTGTTCAGCAACTGGGCGTTCAATCAATTTGGCTTCTAAGTGTTGGAATAATATTCCTCCCCCACTTCGTATAATCTCAAGTAAATTGCGTTCAAAAACAATTATAACGAATTAATATTTGAGAGGCAAAAAGGTGAATGGATTGAGCTGGAATTGAGCCATAAGAATAAATAAGAATAAGTAGAATGGAAACTCCCGCTCCGGACGCGCTCAAGGTCACGATATTAGCCTACACTTTAAACGGGATATTCGGTCTGGCAGTTACGGGCGGCGACTCTGCACGCGCGTTTGTCTGTTTGTGCATTACCAGTCAACATGTTTTTCAAACAATAAGTATTAGCCATGATAATGTTTATTTCATTTTATTCTACTAGCTTTTGCCCGCGACTTCGTCCGCGGAAACTATTTCATTTTCTCTAGATATCCATCACGGATTTTAGCTCTCGGATTATATTGCGGTGGTGACCCCTGTCTCCCAAGGCCCTGACCGCTGTACCGTATTCCAAGACCATTATGGGGTTTAGCTCTCAGACTATACCATAGCTCACCCAACCCTGAATAAATTTACTTAATAGTTTTACGTGAGCCTGTATGTTTTTATTTTATATTTGTAGGTAAGTAATACTTACTTAAATGGCTTCATTTGGTATGGTACTGTCTTATAATAACTTATTATTTATAAGTATATTTAATGTAGATACGTAACATAACAGTGTAGGTAATTATTTATAAATCTCATATTTTATAAAACTAGAATAAAATAATGGTTTCAAAGTAAAAAAAACTTATATTTTAGCAGTACTTATAAGCAATATTTAACAGTAAGCAACCCTGGCGTCAAGCCTTGGTGATAGAGGGGCGTATTACCTTAGCTTATGCTGAGCCAGATACCTTTTTGTTGCCATGGAGCAGACTCAATGGGTTTAAATATCTGAGAATTTGTATGAATTCTAAATTTGTTTTTATGTATTTTTTGTTAACAGATGTATTTTTGTCTTTCTCTTTGTACATATATGTGTGTCAGGTTTGTGCAAATAAATGTTCTATCAATCTATCAAATTGCAATGAGAGTATTTTTTTTGTATGTAGAATGTCACAAACAAATCATAGTTTTATCGTTCAGGAACGATCGAGACGTTCGTTGGTTTGTTTTATGATTTACATTTTCGTCGTTTAATGATTGCGTGACATGAAAATCGTTTTCCCTCCGAAACTGTAAAAGGCGGAAGATGGCACGCTAGACACTACCTGTCTCTAGTCACGGAGCTGCCGTCGCACTTTTAACTGCTATATTTTCGCGATTTTTCTTAGATGTTCAAAAAATTATTGAATCTTCATTGCTCATATATATTTGTAAGGCATTGAATTTTATTGTATCATTTTTAGAGGATCTCTCGGAAACAGTACTTTTTTATTTGATGAAAGGTTATGCCCTTTTCTGGTCCCTGCATTGATTCTAATTTGAATCCTGAGCATTTGGTATGCCATTTGAAATAAATAAATTCAAAAATCAAATTATATTATGGCACTCGTAATCTCATTCTCTTAGCAATACGAGTTTTTTATAAAAACATTGTCAGACAGTCTGACTGTCTTACCTATTTACGATCTATTTCACGATAGATAGCTACCGTCGCCTACTAACACAAGCAACACCACAGGTGCTGCAAGTGTGTTGTCGCCTTTAGTATTAAGGTTAAGAAATTAAGAAAGGATACGGAGAATGGAATTAGGAAAATGGAAAAGGAATTAGCAAAGGATAAAGTGTTTATTTCTGTTTCAGCCTATATTACCTTACTTATTAAAAGTTTGTGAGGATGTTTGTTACTTATTCATGGAATTTCATGGAGGATTTAGACAAAGCTTTGCACTAATATAGTTTGTATTAGTTGTATAGTTATCAGAATAAAAAGTAGGCGATAATCAGAAAAAAATAGGCATCAGGATAAATAAGCGTGAGCAAAGTCGCTGGCAAAAGCTATTGATGTTACATATATACGCAAAAGTTTGTGATTATGGTTGTTTGTTACTCTTTAAGGCAAAAAATATTGTAAGGATTTTTATGAAACTTTGCAATAGGTAATACAGTTTATACACTATAACTCAAAGGCTACAATTTATAAAGATAATTTCAAATTAATACAATTTCAAATTAATATTATTTTGAAAGTTTGTAAGCACCAAAAAACTAGTGAACGGATTTTAGCGAAGCTTTATAAAAATATAGTTTATACATTGAAATTACACATTTGTTACAATTTATAAAGATATGGAGGAACTTGGGGATAAAAGTTAGCAAAAAACTTGCATATTATGTTAAGGTCGGCAGACAAGCTGACGGTCTCACTGTCTCTAATTGGAGGCCTCAATTGTAGAAAAAAAATCACAAGACCGTAGGATAAAAAAACGTTTCAGCTCTTAGTCTACATTGTTCGGATGGAAACTTTTCAGTTAGAATGAAATAGACATATCGATTTTGAACTAAAGAATGAGACAAAACATCGGCCATTGCATCCTGATATTTCAAAAAACCCATACCTTTTCCGTCTTCGAATGTAACTGTCGTGCTTAGGTACGATGAATTAGAAGAGCTCTAGACATTACGTTCATTCGCGATATTTGCTAATTAATTAATTAAATTAATATAAATTTGACGTAATCTTGTGTTATCAAGAAATATGGGTTCAACTAATTATTTGAACAAATCGAAGATAGGTGGCTTTAGAGCTAAAAGCGGTTCAAGTGTTGGCTCTGATAAGGAAGTCAATGGGAAACTCAAGCGCGCCAAAATTAGGTAAGGAATTTATTTTTTATTCAAACGTATGATTTTCAGAAGTTAGGGGAGACCTTTATTCAGCGATTTTATTTTGTAAATATATATTATATTATTATTTACTTATTATATATATATTTTTGCTGATTGCTCTCAAACGGGGAAAGAAAACATCGCAAGGAAACCTGCATACGCCAAAGAAGAAATTCTTAGGCGCATGTGAAGTCCACCAACTCGTTCTGGGCCAGCGTGGTGGACCATATAGCCCCATACGCCCTTGTCGAGAGGGTAGGCCTGTGCTCCTGCGGTTCGGATGATAGGTAGATCTTATATAAAATTATTGCCGCTCGTTCATGTAGTTTTTTTTAGGGTACCGTACGTCCGAATAAAAAAAACGAAACCCTTAT
The DNA here is from genome assembly GCA_910589475.2 of Bembecia ichneumoniformis. Lineage (NCBI taxonomy): Eukaryota > Metazoa > Arthropoda > Insecta > Lepidoptera > Sesiidae > Bembecia > Bembecia ichneumoniformis. The sequence goes on along the minus strand of OU342546.1, from coordinate 4,422,661 downwards.
AGGATCACTCGTGTGTCCGTCTGTCCATTCCCCCCCCCCTTATCTCCGAAAACTACTGACCTAAAAAAATACAGAAATTAGTTTTCTACTTATAGATTATAGGAAAACCTATAAGAAGTCCATTATATTAAAATAACCTGGTAAATCACTCAATATTGTGCGGATAGGTAACATCGTACGGAACCCTCTTCACGCGAGTTCAACTCGCACTTGTCCCGTTTTTTTTTAAATAATTTAGAAGACAACCATTTGCGTATTTAATGTAGAACTATATTTGAATTTCTCGAAATAATCACATAAATATTTTTGTGGCTCTTAGTAGGGACAGGGCACGACTTCCGCAGTTCTAAAACACGACAGCTTGACTAACGACAATCTCTATATAGTACACTACCGTGAAACAGCAGCACGTGTGCTGTTGTGTTTCAGTATGGGAGTGATGTTTGGCTCTATCCTCTCCTTATCTCCTCCATTAACAAAGTTGTCAGCGTACTTTTTTCAGACAGGCGTCAGACAGGCTGACGATCCACCAGATAGTAGGTGGCTACCGCGGCTATAACACAAGCAACGCCACAAGTGCTGCAATGCACACTAGAGAAGTTAGTTGCCGCACATCTGGGACTATTTTTTGTTAGACGAGCGGTATCTAGTTGGCGCCAGCGAAACCAATCATTAAAAAAAAAGTTGAAAATCTTCGTTATACCGATCTGGTAAAAAGTCGGCGACGGGATCTTGGGAACCGTGAGGGCTAGGAGGATGGGGTTTAAGTCATGTCATAGAGGATCATCGGGTGTTACCACACCGTAATAAACCGCGGACGAAGTTGCGGGCGGAAACTAGTTCAATCATAAATTTCAAAATTTGTATTGACCATTTATAATTCCCGCATATTATAGCTTGTGGAAAGTGAATAACTCGATGTGCCTGCAACCGATGTAATCATTACAACACTTGACTTTAACTAAGATTAAATTTCTCTTATCTAATTTTATCGGAGCTTAACTTGCCTGTTCCCTTACTGACATTTTAATTAATATGATTAATAAATACAGTCAATGAAAAAAGTGAATACATATAGTCAATTAGTTGTGCTTTATTTTTTCATGATACCAAAATGAGCAACCTTTTCTAAAACACAGAGTTAACTTCGACCAGTGTTTTATTTAGCAAAGAGCCTGGTGTATCAAGGAGAGGAGTCAAGACAGACTTACCGGTAGATGTAATTGCTTCTTCGCCTACTCGACTCCCGCTGGTTCTTTGCCCACCACAATACTCGAAGAGTTTTTTGTTGTTTAAAAGCTTTTATCCGGAAGACCCGATTTTTTGATACACATCGTTTAGGTATTTGGCTAAATTATCACATACTACACACAAGAATAGCGGATAGTCTTAAAAATGCGTGTTGCGAGCATTGCGATGACTTGGAATCGTCTGTCTTGATTTAGAGGGTAGGAAAGGTAAGAAAAAATAGATAAAATATGTAATTAGTTAAGAATGCGAGGCGAATGTTTGCATGTGTGTGATGCGTGTTTGGATGTGTGCGGGTTTATTGCAGAAACGGCTCCAACAGAGCCTATATAATATACCTATACATTAATTATATGTTTTTTTAGCATCAGTCTTACGGACTTCACGTTTTTATACCGAACATAATTTAGAAATAACATTTTCATTGTATAAAGTTAGAATGAATTGTGATTAACGTCCTCTACTCCGCGAATGACCTTGGGCAACTGGGCTCTCTACAACCGGCCCTCGCTAGGGGCATCCGCTACTCAAAAAATCAAAAAAAACCTTTGTTTTTCTGAAACTATTGAATTAAATGAAAAAATGTTCGTGTCATTTATAGTGTAAACCATAACATCTAAAACAAAAATACCTCGTCAAAAATATAGACCAAGAAGTTATGTATCACATATATATTTAAAATGTACCTTACTATTTTAAACTTTACCTGATCGTAAGACGGTAGAACTTAAAGGTAAAAAAGACAGAGTTCCCTTTATTCAAGAGTCCAAGTTCTATTACTTTGTCTTTTGTAAGAATCATGTCATTCTAATATTGGGGTCATAAGATTTTGTGGGGTCAAAACTAGCAACTGTAAACTAAGTAGACCCTCTAACGCTAACGATTGTTCATTGTTTATTTTCTGTTTATTTGTACCGCACAAAGTAATAAAAAAATATTAGTCATCATTAGATCTAAAAGGTCCTGCCATATTCTTAATCTTATAATTAAGCTGCTTATATTGTTTTAAAATTACAAAAAAAAATGAAAATAATATTTAAAAAAATATTTCCATTTAATCATATAGAAATTTTCTAAATATTTTTAAACACTTTAGTCTCCGAATGTACCAGTTGTTAGGCGTTTGTTTATCCTAGCAACGGTTGCCATGTAACGCGTGTAATCAATATCCTTCCTTTTTCAAATTGTAATAAAATATAAATTGCACACTAAACTGGTGCAATGCGTCGACTAGTCGCGTTCCGTTTTTGAATTAATTATTTTATTTTCTTTTTCTTTGGCATCACGTTCGGGAACCATGTAGCCATTTAGTTAGAGCTTCAAAATGTATTCAAAGTATGATTATAGGCGTCCGGGCAAAATGAACGAGTATGGATTGAAGAGGATTCCGGATTACACAGAATTGGCTTACAAAGAAGCTGTGTCCAAGCTAAGATATTTTCTCTCCGGAAATTACGCACCCACTGTAAGTATTTATTTATTTTATCTTATGTAAAACTTTAAAATATTTTCAACTAGTGTCGTTGCCCTATCAATCTCTATTATAAAAATGAATCCCCATTTTCCTTGGTCACGGCATCACGCGTGAACGGGTAGACCGATTTTAATTCGGTTTTCACTAATGGAAAGAGGGATAAACGGGGAACGTTCTTATATATAAAAATTGCATCCCGGGCGAAGCCGGGGGCGGAACGCTAGTGTCATATAAAATAAAAAATCTTGTCCTGACAATTACGAACAAAAAAAAAAAAAATAAAAAAAAAAACAAAATCCTTCTTGCCGTTCTCAAATGTTGCTCCGTCATACACGTGACAATCGATTTTTATTTATTAATATATAGAAGACTAGACGTTTAGGTGAGAAAATAGTTGATCTAAAGAAATTCATTGATCATTAAACAGTGGCAATGATAGTCACGTGATTATTAGTCCGGTCAAATTAGACCAAAAAATAAGAGTGAAGTTACATCAATTCTCAATAAGCTGAAAATCGGTGAAATCGTTCAAAATATGATTATAAACAAAATCAGAAAGTTCCCCATCCCTCCCCTTTTTGCAAAATTTTTTATTCAAGGTCAAAGGTCGAAAAAATGAGTTTTTTGCGATTTTCAGCAAAACGGTAAGTTTTATCATAAAAATATCTCAGACAAAAATTGTAGATCATAAAATTATCTACAATAAATGTATAAATACTTTTTTTCCTACGAGCTACCGTTTCTGAGATATAACGAGAGATATTTCTGAGAGTTTAAAAAAAACGCGCTACCTCATAGGTGGCGTGGAAACGTGTGCATATTATGACGATTACAACTTTTACAACTTTTTGAATCGTTATATCTCAGAAACGGTGGCTCGTAGGAAAAAAAGTATTTATACATTTTTTGTAGATAATTTTATGAACTACAATTTTTGTCTGAGGTATTTTTATGATAAAACTTACAGTTTTGCTGAAAATCGCAAAAAACTCATTTTTTCGACCTTTAACCTTGAATAAAAAATTTTGCAAAAAGGGGAGGGATGGGGAACTTTCTGATTTTGTTTATAATCATATTTTGAACGATTTCACCGATTTTCAGCTTATTGAGAATTGATGTAACTTCGAATGTCTAAATTGACCGGATTATATTAATTTACTCTATAACGTAACTATTTAGCTCAGCCGATACGACAGTCGCAGGTTCTAATCCCGATAGGACCAACAGTTTTTATTTCTGTTTAATTCAATGTATTTATTAGAAATAATTATAATCTGCTCTGTTATTGGCGGAAAGCTTCGTGAGGTATTTAAAAAAATAATTAAAATTAATTAAAAAATAATAAAATTAATTTAAAAATAATAATCTGTTTGTCGCTTATTATTTCATAAAATTTCTTCTTGTGATTGATCATGCCACATTTCTTGTAAATCTGTACATTTAAAAAAATCGTAAACACTTTGTACATGTTACAGTTATGTTACCGACGACGTCAAAAAAATAGTTTTTAGAATTTTTATATATGTCTATGCGTTTGTGGACGCTAATCTCAGAAACGCTAGCCGATTTGAATGTGGTTTTCACTGATGTATTTTAGCAAGCTTCCCGTAACATTTAGTGTTTGGTTCATTTCAATCGGTTTACAAATAAAAAAGTTACGCGCTATACCGTATACCACGGGTACGAAGTTGCGGACTCAGCTAAGTAGTTAAAAATAACATGTTTATTTTTTAAACTTTAAATTCAGTTGCTTGATTAGGTACGCAGCTACGGGATATCTTCGTCAATAAAGAACTTGGACGAATCTGATGCTGATATAGACAAGAAATTTGCGAATTACACATTATCCGAGTACAAGCCGAGGCCTCGGCTCACGGCAAAATACTCGACGTTATACGCCGACAGTTTAAATAATTACATTCCTAACAACACGGGTAGGTACAAAAGATTTAGTAATATGTATTTTTCTTCTTCTTATTTTGGTTATGGCTCCATCAGATCTTCTCCTGTGATTTTGCCAGTGTCGCTTGTAAAAATAGCAATATAAAAAACTCAAAATTCAAATTAAAATCTTCTTCTTCTTCTTCTTCTTCTTCATAAAAATGGCAATTCGGCTCATCCCCATTCATAAAAATGGCAAAATGGCCATTATCTGCCAATGTCATGTCAAATTATTAAATAAATTGAATTCAATGTCATGTCGGCCATGTCAAATTAAAGTAGCAAATCCTGAAACTAGTCAGTCAAGTACCGTTCAAGTAATACGTCATTCTCAATGAAAAAACTACCGTCAGAATTAGCAGTGGCTCTAGCATGAGTTTACGATACTACACTCGCTAGCGAGAGCGTAAAACATTTATATAGAAAATTGATAATTTGACATTGACAGTTCACGATTTTCCATACAAAATTTTTACGTTCTCGCTAGCGAGTGTAGAATTAGTGTAGTATCGTAAACTCATACTAGAGCCTCTGAACTGTCAACTGTGATGTCTATATGTTGACAGTTATGATAACTCTGACATAGAGTACTTTCCAGTGCCGGATTTATACTTTTCTTGAGTATAGGCCCCTTCACTTTGTGCCGCCTTTATTGAGTCATTATTATTATTGTTGCATATTTATTATCGCACAAGAATTTGATGGCTTCCGAAAGCGTGCGAAAACCATCTAAAATCCGCCGCTCCTAGGCCGCTGCCGCCCATAGGCCGTGGCCTATACGGCCTATTGACAAATCCAGGGCTGGTACTTTCAATCTAATAAGAAGAGGTCGCGTTATGCATCTTTATAACAATTAAATGGAGTTATATAATTTTATTTTAGTACGGAGTGTAAGTAAAGATAATAATAAATAGGTTACTTACACTATTAATGTTATTTGTATGACCTATTTCATAAGTTAGAAACGCTTTTTTGTATTCATAGAAAAATATAATAAAAAATTCGGCCTATACATTTTACTCGGATATAGATATTATTAGCAAATTCAATTTATTTAATAATTAGGTAAGTTTTAATTATATTTTTAAAATAATTCTAGTTGTATTAGCAAGTATCTTATTTAGCTATTTTTTTTAATGTTAAGATCATCAGACAGGCTGACAGTTCACTTGATGGTAGTTGGCTACCGTCGCTTATAACACAAGCAACGTCAAAGCTGCTGCAAGTGCGCTGCCGACTACAGTAGGATTAAGGATAAGGGATTAGGATAGGGAAATGGGCTCTAGCATCCCTTACTCACACACCGAAACACAACAGCACACGTGCTGTTATTTTACGGTGGTCTTCTGTAAGGGGGTGGTTACTGCCGCCAAACGGGCTTATGATCTCGTGATTTACCTTGTGAATTTTGTGGGTTATGGTCTGTCAAGAAATAGTAAATATGTTTTTCTAGTTTTACCTCCTCAAACAACTTCTTCGCCTGCCGATTTGAGCAGTGGCACGAATCCCGATGTAATTAACTTCATACAGAAACAAGAAGAATATATAGAACAACTCGAGCGAGAAAGCCAATATTGCAGGGTATGTATTTTGTTTCAACATTTTGTCGAAATATTATATGAAGGACAAGTAAATAATTGTCTATGGATAGACTCGATAGTTACCTAATGCTGTTGCTTGTGTAGAAGGGTTGGTAGCCATCTACCATTTGTTGGACCACTTATATATTCAAACTATATAGTCATATATATAATAAGCCTGACTACTTCAGCCTGGCTATCTGAGGAGCAGTGTCAATTTACCAAATCAAAGTATTTTTAGGGTTCCGTACGTCCGAATAAAAAAATTAAACCCTTATAGGATCACTCGTGTGTCCGTCTGTCCCATCGTCCCCCCCCCCCCCTTATCTCCGAAACTAAAATTTTGAAAACTTATAGTTTTCTACTTATAGATTATAGGAAAACCTATAAGAAGTCCATGATATTAAAATAACATGGTAAATCACTCAATATTGTGCGGATAGGTAACATCGTACGGAACCCTCTTCACGCGAGTTCAACTCGCACTTGTCCCTTTTTTTTTCTCAGGATGAGCTGAACAATCTTCTCGGCAAGGTGAAAGAAGTGATATCAGAAAACGAACATTTGCATGAAGCTCAGAAGAACAAGATCATATCTCGCATGTTTCAAACTTACAACAACGGTTCTGAATCCGATGAACTTGATGATGTAGGGGACAGCACTGGCCTGGACAGTGATAATAAGGTAATTTAATGCATTTTCAACACCCAAGATAAGTGTAATGTCCAGAAAATACCAGGTTTTATTTAATGTCTCTTAGAGCCCTAATAAGGCTAAGGCCACACTATAAGGAGCCTAGCTTATTACTAAGAGCCAAGCTACTCGATTAGTGACTAATCCCAATGAATAGACGTATTGTATGCTATCGCAGTTGACCACACTGCAACTGATGTGCTAAGGTATGTTGCCTAGTTTGGTTAGCCACCAAGCGAGTCGCGAAGCGTTATAAATAATATTGTTACCAACTTAACTCGGAGGATTAGTAAGTTGAAGTGGCAGTGGGCAGGACACATAGTACGGAGAACCGACGGCCGCTGGAGCCGGAAGGTTCTCGAATGGAGGCCACGGACCGGCAAGCGCAGCGTAGAACGTCCACTCACAAGGTAGACAGACGACCCGTTTAGTCGGTAGGTCTACCCATAGTGGGGTAGACCTACCGACTAAACCTTGGCGTCCTTCTCATCCGCTATTGGTGAAGTTGCGAGGTCGGACGAGCACTCTTCCGCAACTCTCCACCGCGGGGGTCCGCATCCGGACACGGCTCATTTGGACGGCGCACCCGAACTGCCAAGGTGCGACGTGCCTCTCAGGATGAAGCGGGCGGTAGAGTCCCCATCTACCGCCCTAGTCCTGTCAGGGGTCCAGGTGGCGGGCGTGCGTCAGCCGCCTGCGTCCTGTTCGTCGGCGACGGAGGGGATGGGACAGGACGTCGTCCTCCCCGAGATGACATCTTCGCAGAAGGATTGAGTCGCTTGCCAAGCGGCTCTGCTGCCGACCATAGCTTTCACTACGGCCGGGGCAGTGGTCGTCCTGTGGCTGAGATGAGGGAAATATGCTTTCGCTTTCCTTACTCGCTCATCGAAACACAACAGTATACATGGTGTTGTCTCACGGTAGTCGGTCGGTAGTCACGGTAGTCTTGCAGGAGGTAAGGAGATGGTTAGATACTTCCGCCCGACGGGTTGTTAAATTAATGTCTGCAGCATAAACTGGTAGGTACTACTATTTTTTAATATTTTTGAATAGATAAAACTTAATAAAAGCTTGGGGAATAAGGAGTACCTATCCAAGAGTTGAAACATTATTTTAAATATTTCAGACAACACCATCCAAGTTACGCAATTTACCAAAATCTCGCGTCTCCAAGCTGGAAGGTCCGAACATTGTGTTTGAATCGCGTATCGCAGAGTTGGAAGCGCAATTGGCTCAAGCCAATATTGATTTGAAGAAAATCCAGGTATTTTAACCACTTTTTTATGTAAATGTCGTAAGACAGGCTGACGGTTCATTTGATGGTAGGTGGCTACCGTCACCCAATTACAAGCAACGCCACAGAGGCTGCAAGTAGTTGCGGACTTTAGTTGGATAAGGTAGGATCACGGAGCATATACAAAGAGGAGATGGCCTAAACAACTGTGCACTGATTTCAAACTAGGTCCTGACGTCATTTTTTGTGGGCGTGGTCTTGGTCAGTCTGCTGTCGGTACTGGTCACGGTGTGGCGGCGCTTGTTTGTTGTAGACTACAGTCAATTTTCATTGGCAATTTAAGATAATTGGGCGGGGTCTAACTTCCTCCTTGCCCCGCGCAGTAGTCACGCGCCGCTCTATAGAAAAATTTAATAACAACATCTCCTCTTTGTATATGCTCCGTGGTAGGATTATACTGTATTAGGTAGAGATAGGAAAATGGGCTCTCTATCATCACTATTTCATCTAAACACATAGCACATATGCTGTTATTTCTCGGAGGAAACACAGTGTTCTTTGCTAGTATTAAAAAGCCCAGGCCAGAACTATAATGGAAAAGTTCTTTTCCAAAATTAGCCCTGCCGGGAAGGGAATCTAACACAGGACCCCTTGCCCCTTGGTAATCTTAACTTAACCACTCAACTAAAGTGTCAAAATTCATCAAAATATCAACTTCATCAAACTCTTAACTAACTTGGGATAGCTTAGAAGGAACGTTCCGCTGTCAACATCTTGAGGAAGAAGAAAACATCTTGAGGAAACCTTGGTTTACTAGAAGATCTCTGAAGACATGACGTAAATTCTCAAAGTGGGCATTGATGCCACTATAGACACAGGACATACTCGTTCAAATGATTGGATTCTTGTAGCCAGAAGTGCGATCTGTATAATATACGTAGGTAATATATAAAATGTAATGTGTATCTGAAAAGTGTATCTACATGCGGTCTGCGTAGTGAGTGGGTTTTGTCGTCATAGCAACCAAAAATTTATGTTGGATTATTTTCACGATAAAATCATTTCAGGAAGAAAACAACGAAAACAAACGCAAGCTAGCCTCCGGTCTAGTCGACTCGACGTGTCTAGACGGCTTCAAGCGTCAGATTGACAACCTGCAGCGCGACAAAAACTCTTTGGAGGGGCAAATTGTCAAATTAAAATTGAATTTGGAACAAAAAGATGGCGACGAGGGACGGTATAAGCGTTCGGACGCCGTCGAACAACAGCTCAGGGACGAAAGGAACAACTTGGAAATGGAAGTTCGTAGATTGAAGGTAATATTATTATTCAAATCCAAACTTTTTTATGTTCAGGTCACCAGACAGTCTGACGGCCCACTGGATGGTAGGTGGCTACCGTCGCCTATAACACTACAACGCCTTGATTACTGTTAGTGCGCTGCCGATTAAGGATTAGGATAAGGGATTAGGTAGGGATAGGGAAATAGACTATTTTATTTATTTATTTATTTTATTTTATTAGGGAAAACAAACAATTACACCATATACAATACATATATTAGACTAGGAAAAAAAAAAGAAGTAAAACATACATAAACTTAAATAATAGTGCAATCAACAACATTTTCTCAAACATGCTCGGAAATGTAGGCATTCTTGTACTAAAAACAAGCCACGAAGTTTGTAATTCTTGGCTCATGCATTTCTTTCTCGGCCTAGGCCAAGAATGTTGTATGAAAATTCATTCCTGGCCGCTGCTCAGCCCGATGAAACCCGAAGTTTCGCGAGTGTTCACGAACGCGCCCGCCGCTGTCACAGGCGTAGTAGGCGGGGGCGAACGCACGCTCTTTTCATGACTGGACTGTATGGCTGTTTCCTTTGAACTCATTGAAAATAAAAAATAAAAAAGGCGGGAAAGCAGACTTTTTTCAGTACCTACCTAAATATTTATTGCTTTTAGTAAACATTTGCGTTTGTTTTATTCTAAATAAAACTGTGTATATGTAAATAATTTTTTTATTAATTTTTTCATATTATACTATTTTTTTATTTATTTATTTATTTATTGATATTTGGAGAATCAACAGTTAAACAAAGACAAGATAAAAACTAAAACTAAAAAAACATACTATAACCAATTAAAGATTCTCACCCATAGAAACAAACTATATCTAAACAAACAGTACAGCGTTCATAAAAATAAAATAAAAACAATAAAACTTTAAAAACAAAATCACAATTTGTAAAGGAAGAGTAATGCTAGAATCAGGAAGAAACAAAACCAAACTAGTCATCGAAAAATCTTCGCGCCAATAAACTCCTCGCCGACACCACGCTAGTGTTGAATAAATCAAGATTTAGTTCGCTTTCATTGCTTAACATATTGAACATGTTGCTCGCACGCCAAATAAAAGTATTCCGTCTGTAATTAGTTGATGCTAACGGCATATAAATCAAATTATTAAATCTAAGACTTATAGCTGGGACTCTTAGACAGATTTGAGATAAAAGATCTGGACAATCAATTAGACCCGATGCAATTTTAAGTAGAAATATTAAGTCGGCTATTGAACGACGGTTTTCAAGGGGTAGTAAATGTTTTTTTGCATTATCACGTGTTCCATTATTTCCTCACATTTATTGAGAAAAGCACTATACCAGCCTCAACTGGAATGAGGATTGTCGGACTCAGATCTTTAAACCACTTCGTCCGGCAATCCTTCACTTCCTGGTCTCTGCAGTAATGTACTATTTCCACAAAGTGGTAAACAAATTTTATACAAATTTTATATAAATATACACACCAATAAAAAAATCAAGAGAGAAAAATCAATAAAAAAAAAACAACCAAAACTCATTAAGCTCATTAAGCTAATGCATTGATTTCATAATATCTTTTCTATATTTTTATGAACTGCTTGGCAATCAATATAAAATATTATTTACTAAGTAGTTACAGTCGTATTGGTAATGGCAAACATTATACAAGAACATAGCATCCAGAAGCAATCGTCGCTGTTCTAAACTAGGTATTCTTTCCTAACCATTAAAACTTCTTAATAAATAAATTTTATTATTATAAGACAACCGATTCGGTTATGCATTAGGACCTCACTAACTCGAGCTCTCAAAAGAAAAATATATAAATGGACGAAGTACATTACAGTATATAATTGTTGTAATTTTATAAAAATTTCTTTCTTTCGGGGTTTCTTCTCAGGATCGTCATCTTGGCTTTTATCCGAAATCCTGGTAAATTTAACTGATAAACCCTGGTAAATTTAAATGACGATCGTAAGAGTTTCTTGGAGACACCTAATAGATAAATAAATATTTTGATTTTTTTATTTTTTGATTCTAAAATTAATATTTATAAGCGCTTTCATCGTGCCGTTATCATCACATCGCCTGTAATTTGTTGTTATTTTTTAACATGTTTTTAACACGGAATAATTGCTACCTTATGCAATAATGTTGCGCTCAGGATGACTTAGCGAAAGAGCGAAGCAAGGTCCGCGAGCTAGCGGGCGAAGGCGCCAGACGCGCCGTCCAAGAGCGAAGCGCCGCTGAGCAGCGGTACACTGCTCACTTCGACGAATTGCAAAGAGACCTCGCTGCCCAGTACGACAACGTTGCTAAGCTACAGGTAAGTATATACTATAGTACGGTCATTCTATGATTGCGTTTTTGACATTTCTTTATGTCCATTGCATAAAGTTCATTTCCGAATAAACGATATAGAAAATGTATGGAATTGACACCTGTCAGAACAGCACTGTTATAATGGGCGGAGTATAAGCATATATTAGGTACATATATGCAAGTAAGCAAGTATACGCTTTGTCCTTTTTCAATATACATCGAGTGTCGATAAACTTTATTTAATAATAAGTTAGGATCATATCACACTGAAATGCGGTGCGACGCGACTCAACGAGACGCGAAGGTTTTAAGGGAGCAATAATTGAACTTATTTGCTACACAAAAAGGTACACAGTTCAGCGGGTACGCGAATCGGGGGTTTTACGCTGTGCCGCAATGCATATCACGACATCTCGCTTGGTCTCACGGCGCAGTGCAGCATCCCGAGACTCAGCGCGGTATCGCAACGTCCCGAGACACAGCGCGGTATCGCAACGTCCCGAGACTCAGCGCGGTATCGCAACGTCCCGAGACTCAGCGCGGTATCGCAACGTCCCGAGACTCAGCGCGGTATCGCAACGTCCCGAGACTCAGCGCGGTATCGCAACGTCCCGAGACTCAGCGCGGTATCGCAACGTCCCGAGACTCAGCGCGGTATCGCAACGTCCCGAGACTCAGCGCGGTATCGCAACGTCCCGAGACTCAGCGCGGTATCGCAACGTCCCGAGACTCAGCGCGGTATCGCAACGTCCCGAGACTCAGCGCGGTATCGCAACGTCCCGAGACTCAGCGCGGTATCGCAACGTCCCGATACTCAGCACGGTATCGCAACGTCCCAAGACTCAGCGCGGTATCGTAACGTCCCGAGACTCAGCGCGGTATCGCAACGTCCTGAGACTCAGCGCGGTATCACAACGTCCCGAGACACAGCGCGGCATCGCAAGCGCGGAAGCTACTTTAACATAGCCTACTATTTCGCATGCGCAGCGCGAAACAGCCGACCTCTTCAAGCATCTTAAAGACGCATTTCGATGTGAACTGACGCTTATTATTCATTGGTACCGATTTTAATCCGGCTTTTTTGTTTCAAAGCTGATGTGATCGAAATGGTCCTTAGCTATAATTTTTGAAGATCTATTCAGACATTTGTAAATCATCAGCTCATTTCTTAGTTCAGACACGAATCCTAGTTGACTTCCACAAGATCGATTGATTTGAAACTTCGTGCACTGTAGCTTCGGTGGTATTTCTATGACATGGTAACCTTGAACTGATGCTGCAGCATCAGGTAGTCTGCGGGATACCCAACTCCTCAGCAATTTATAGCAGATATAGTGTGTTTAAAATGTTGGGAGTTAGATTATCCCCATATTAGGAGGATTAACAGGAGTAATTCATCCATTGATATCATTGTTCATGATAGGTATTTATTGTGTAATTAACTTTGTGCATGCAACATTTTTGTAATTTAAAACTTTCTAGTTGGATCTGGAACGTCAACGCCGCGAGGAGAACGATCTTAAACGAGAGTTGTCCATCAAGAATTCAGCTTTGGAGGAAATAAAGATGGATCTAAAGAATAAAACAGGTACCTGTTCACTTAGTAAATGATTAAATAACTATGGTAAACTTCTAATATTGTCATTTACAGGTATACGTCACAATGACGCGGGCAGCCTTCTTTAAATATTCTAAAGTTAGTCTAAAGTTAGGTCTTTCCGCATTAAAACTTATATATATATTGATGTATATATATTTTTCTTTATTATATTTTATGAAATTTGATTGATTTCATAAAATATTTAATTTTGACGATTTGATTGATCATTTTCTATAAGAAAACAGCGAAAATTACATTGTGTGTAAAAGCTCAGTTATGAAACAAGTGAATAACTTTTAAAATTGTGCACTGTAGGTGACGCAGTATGTCACACACATCCAACGCATCGTAATACGCAAAGTGCAACGATGTAAAAGGATATTGTCACGTGTTTTGTAGCAATAATATTCGATCGACAGATCGATTAAAAGTTGTGAGGTCCAATAAAAAGTTTTCACTCTAACGCTCAGCTCGCATCGAACCTTAACCTTAACTGGAGCTGCATACTTCAAGGTGTAAATACCCCGATATAATACGACCCCATAGTGCCACACCAAAGAGCAAGTGTCGTTAAATGCACATATATAAATACTTTGTATTACAAGTATTTTAAAAAAAATCAACAAAACTTTGAAAACAATATGATAATTATTTATACTAACCGTTTTCACTCTTGTAAGATGCAGCGACTTACAAATATAAGGTACAATTTAAGCGGCTCACTAAATATCATTGATGTAAAGTGCGAAATCATAATAAATGAAATATTAAATAAATTTAATTTCAAATTTAGTAATATAAATTAATTTATTATATTTAAATGTAATTAATGTACTTAATAAATTTAATTTAATTTAATTTAATTAACTTAATATCGTGTAACGCGTAATGTTACGCGCATTAAAACTAGTGTGTTAAACAAAGATTTTCAACTGTACCTATAGATCGGGCAAGACGAAAGAATCCGTAATTTGACATTTAGAACCACGTGGTACAAAAACGCTCAGTCCATCACCAACTTTACAAGGGTATTTAACTACGCCATGGCCATCCTGATTGCGGCGATCAGATCAATATTTTCGTAGGAAAAATTTCCCAATGCCCTGTCCTGTCTATATATCTTAATCTTAATACCTATATAAAACAAAGTTACGTTTGTTCACTTATAACTCGAGATCGGCTGCACCGATTTTCATGGTTTTTGATTTGTTGAATTCGCCTCTGCTCCGAATAGCAGAATAACTATTAAAACATCGAAAAAATATTATTCATTTTCTCATACATTTTGTATGGTACGGCTATTTTTGATATCTTGAGAACGGATTGAATAATAAATCAGCCTTGAGAAGTTTCCTCGCTTATTGGAAAAGTTTTTTTAATGTTAAGGGATGCCCCCCTTAAGCGATTTAAAGACCGCTACTTACATACCTATATATACTTACTCATTGTTGGATCAATCCTTAAAATGACTGACGATCGTCATTTAAAACATCTAATGGTAAAAATGTATAAGGTCTAAATATCACTCAGTCCCAACGCTATTTATTTTGTGTGTATTTCAGCTTCTCTTCAAGCAGACCTCTCACAGGCTCACGCGGAGAAGGCTTCGCTCGAGGAAGAGTTGGCAAGCGCTCGACTGGCCCTAGAACGTCAACAAAGGCAGGCCAAACACGAAACTAACCGACTCAATTCAGAGGTGAGTTAAAATTTAATTTAACCTAGAGGTGACTAATTTAATTTAACCTAGATTTAACCTAAACGCACAGTAACTGTATTAGAGACCTACGAAGTTAAAATAAAATATATAAGAAAAAAGAAATATTCATGTTACAAATGACACCCCAACCAGAATCGGAGAAATGTATTTAACTGATTTTAAATAAATTCTTTGATCACATTTATATTTAAATTGTTATTACCAAATGAAGTAATTACTTATTTAAGTAGTGGCAAGGAACTGCGTTTTGTACATTGTGTGAGTAAGATAACTTAGTTGGTTAATGTACGTTTTGAATGGTTTTAAGATTTTAACTTTCGAATAATATGTAAGAAGGCAGACAGTCTGGCTGTCCACTTGATGGCAGGTGGCTACCATCATCTATAAAGTACGAAGTATTAAACGTTTAAATGAGTGGACAGTTTGACGATAAAGGAGAGGAAGCTGCATTATTTCGGGCATGTGATGAGGGTCGAAAGATGCCGTATTCTTCTACTACTTTCAACTTGTGCAGCAGGTTTCAAGGTTAACATAGCCACGATGGTCGCAAGCCTTTGTAGAAAAGCGGCACTTTAAGAAGAAGAAGACGACTACTGGGATATCATTGAACATATATTAAAAACCATTTTAATCAACCATACAAACACCGCCCAATTTTCTATTTCAGATACAATCACTTCGTCAACGTTTGGACAGAGCTGATGCTGATTTGGTGCACTCGCGTCGTGAAAATCTACGTCTGTCCGAGCAAATTTGCGCTTTGGAGAAAGAGGTAACATTTTTTAAAAAAAATAAAATAGTCAGACCTTTTTAATATTGGAACTATATAGGTGTATATAAATATGCTTTGAATTAATTAAAGAGATTCATAAATTTAACAGACGCAAGACTATAATAGAGGCGCCATCCTGTGGCCCAAGTCACAAAAATTATTTGTTGTCCGGTGAGAAAGTATCCTTACCATCCCAATCAAAAAGTAACCATCCCTTAATAACCTTCTCCACGATTCTCAACTCACTTCCGTTCCAGCATCTAATCCAACTTTACATAACACTGTTGTCATAGAAGTAAACAGTTTTCAAAAAAGACCCGATGATACGATTGGCTTGATCAAGCCAATTGGACGTTGTATGGGTGCATAACAGCCATGGGCGGGAGATTTGATAGTGTATCATTAGCTCTAGTTAAATGAAATTGTAACTTCACAGATAAACATGAAAAATCTAACACCGATATCGCCGGAGAAGAATAAGAAAGAGAAAGAGCTGTCGTCAGCATTCGAATCGTTGGAGAACAAACACGGTGAGTGTCAGTTTAGAATTCGATGGTAGCTTTTGTGCATATTAACCCGGATTAGTTGTGACTGCTGAAGTGCCTGCCGTTGTTGTTTATTTAAATCGTAGGTATTGAAATATAAATAAAGCTTTTAACGGTTTTCTTTTAATAAACTGAAGCATTTTAATGGCTTAATATATCGATAAAGATTCTAAAACAATTATTTAGATGGTAAGATAAGCTAAGATAGTTATTTAGTTGCAAGTCAAAGTAGGTAAAAAAATTTGAGACAGATGAATCAGATATTTTTGGCCCTGAAAATAAAAACACGCTTGAGCGAGAAGAATAATTCAAAAATTTAAGAAATATAATTAATTTGATCCTATTTAATTTAT
This sequence comes from Bembecia ichneumoniformis, assembly GCA_910589475.2. Taxonomy (NCBI): domain Eukaryota; kingdom Metazoa; phylum Arthropoda; class Insecta; order Lepidoptera; family Sesiidae; genus Bembecia; species Bembecia ichneumoniformis. Next base: position 4,405,860 of record OU342546.1, on the reverse strand, counting down.
GAAGCTTATATAATAAAATTATATAAGCTATTTGAAACTAACCATTTATGCTTATGCTTCAGTTTGGCCGAAACTACTGTGCCACTCCCTAGGAATGCGGGGTGAGGCGGGACGAAGTAAGAAAAGAGGATGATTTCACATGAAAGCGATATTATCAGACAGACCTTACGATATCGATTAACAATACGATTCCACGGGATAACGAACTACCCATTTCTGGATATTTTATCTCTTGTCTAATATAAGCAAGCATAGACGATAGACAGAGCAAAGCGGCCTGCTATGCATCCCCGCCTCGCTGCGCACATAATTACCTACCTAAGGCGTGGTACAGCGTTTCTGGTCAAAATATACCTATCTGCGTTATCATGAATAGATGATATTTTAATTGAAGAATTAAAATATAGGTACACATTTTTCACAAACTGTTATGAATGAATGCTGTTTTTTAGATTGGCGATCGTTAAAAGCTTTTTTATTTGCAAAAAAATTTCATCTAATGGGTAAACTATTGATGTTTTGAAATCGCTTTTCTCATTCTTCTTCTAAGAATTTGTGAATTCCTTGTGGTGGGTACTTTCAAAACATTCATATTTTACCCTTTCATGTAATCGCATGTGTTCCCACTTGTTCTTTGAAAGGCTTTCTTACATATTCAATAGTTTATTCATCAGATTGTTCGAAATACATCCACATACGAAAACTACCAGTAACTTTAATGCATGAGAAGAATGTGACGCAATATATGACCCCTCACCACAAAAGATATAGTTGACGATTCAATAGCAAAATTGGAGGTTTTAAGAGAGCGTTATTTTTGTGGTATGGATGGTCTGGGCTAAAGCGAGAACATTTGGTTCCACAGCTAGAACTGTTGCTGAGCTGGAGTCCATGATACAATCACAAAACAGTCTGATGGAGAAACTGACCGGCGAGTGTCGTTTGCTCACTGACAAGCTCGACGACGCAAACCGTAGGCACAAGTACGAACAAATTTCAAATTTTCTAGCATGTTAATACGATTCATATCCGATCAGTAAAAGCTTTTAAGAAAGCACCTTCGATTTTCTTTTAGTGTCACTTAAAAATATCATTACCCATTCAAAAATTAAAATTTGAAAACTAACGTCGTGCTGTGTTTTTATTGGTAGGCAGAGCGCAGAGTCGCAGCTCAGGCGAACCAATCAGAACACAGCGCGACCGTTCAAGATCTCGAGACCAGTGTATACCGAATCGTCGGTCCAAGCGCCGCTCCGAAAAAGAGTCCGATTCGTCGAATAATAACCCGCCAATCATTGTTGGACCGTTGTCGACCAATCAGGATCTCGCTAATATGAAAGGAGAGAAAACATATAATTTGCCGCTTTTCATTCAACAACCCTTTTTACGAGAGAAAAAGGAGCCAATAAAGGTTGACATAAGCGTCAAGTTAATACCAAAGCCTAAGAAGAAGGATCGTAGGAAACGCGAGGTTCAGTTGGAAGAAATAGCTATTTCAGATGAGACGAGAGGAGTAAAGAGTAGTATAAGCATGGATGTAAAGGATGGTAACGTACAGCTTTTAAACAAATCTTTAGAAATTATAGACAATTATACAGAAGAAGCGTCAAATGATTCAAATCCACTAATCGATGCAATCAATCCTGAAATGGATTCCAGTAATCCGATCATTGTCGATGCAGGAAATGATACAAATAATTTTCCCGAAGAAGTTAATAACGAACAGAAAGAATTACAAGATATAACTGTTAACTCTGAAGACATGATAGAAGACAACACGACAAATATCATCGACGACAAAAAAGAAAAAGAAGAAAATATTGAAACACCAGTAGAGGAAATATTAACTGAAGTAACATGCACCAAAGAAAATGATGATAACTTGGAAAATACATAACGCCTATGATATTTAATTGCGAATATTATCTAATCTTAAAATTGTATTCTTAAACGTAGTGCTTTAGATGTTAAATCGGTGTTGTTGCTTCCTAATCAGTTCAAGCATGAAATTTATTTACTGTCAATTGTTAGAGGATTATTGATATAAAATATCTCCAACTTTAAAATTGTAATATGAGATAATGTTGCTATATTTGTTTTTGGTATCTAAAAAGGTTACTCAATTAAAATATTTTGTAAATGTTATGTGTTGTGTTGATATAATGTTTAATTTTTAATGGGTAATGATTACAGTGCAATAAATGTAACTTAACTATGAGGTAGTTCTTAATTTATTACAATCACAATTTAGCGTTTTTTTTAATTTACTCATTAAATATTCGAAATTTTAAAAGAATAAATTCGTAATTTCAGAAATGAGAAAACACAGTTGCTTTGCAGAAATGCTGAACTTATGAGAAAACTAAGAAACTTATGGTCTTCTCATAAGAAATACTGCACCACACTGCCACCATTAAGAAGCTACACTCCCCTAAGTGGCTATCCAAACAGTCGTTCATCTTACGACCTAGATCGCACTTATTATACTTCAACACCATACACAAATAAATACAGATTTAAAAAAGAAATTGACACATCCGATATCGGTAATATAAGTCGCCATCTAAGCGATCTATCGTTAGACAGAATTGGTGACTCTGATGACGATCCTATTAAGGTAAGAAGTGAAATGGAATGATATACTTAACAAGTAGAAAATAGTAAATTTGAAATGTAGTTAGCTTGTAGATAACTGAATATAAGTAGCCTTATTGTTTGAAAAATTGTGCATGTCGATATGAATCTGCTTACATCAATAGAAACTGTTATTTATTTATTTTATTTTAGGGAAATTTACAGGCGCTAATATTACATAGTAAACAATTCAAATAGAAACACACACCGAATAAAAAAAATCCACAAAGTTCAAAAAAATTCCAAAAAAATTCAGTTGGAATGAAATTCACCAAGGCCACGTGTGTTCGCAATCCATATTAACTAATTTCCAGTAAAGAATAAATTATGGTTTCAGCCTGATTCACGACTATCAGGCTGCAGGCACTTGAATAGTGTCTTTATTTTCAACTTTAACAATCTATGTATACTTACTAATGTTAGGTTTGAAAAAAGAAAATGGCAAAAATGCTAAGTTTGCAAAAAACAATTTTGAACACCCCATTAGAGGTTTGACAGTAGCTTACCGATATCACTTCAGAAATGGTCGAATGAGATTTTATTACCTTATTTTTTCTGCAACAATTACAGTGATTGCCATAGAGAAAAAATCCTTCTACAATTAGTATTGAGTTTATAGATGCACGTGTGTTCTTTTGTGTGTGTTATCACGTGTGTATGTGTGTGCTTCAGGGAAGAATTGGGCACTCTGCAGCGTCAAGTAGACAGGCTGGGGAAATCACTGCAGGAGCATCCGACTACACCTAGTAATTATCAAGGTAATTTTCGGAGCACTATTTCATGGCGAGGGTGCTGCTCTACGATATTAATTAATTTATTAAATTAAAATGCCAACTTAGCGAGGTGATTGAACTATTACTAGCGCCTAATCGTGATTGGACGTGTGTCATGGGAACAATATTTAAATCAGATGCGAAAGATGGCTCAGCAAAATACCAACTTACCGCAATCGACTCGGTGGATCGCAGAGCTAGGAGGCTCATTGGCGATGGTATACTAATAAGAACTAAGCTGCACAGCCTGGTACATAGACGCAAAATTGCCTGTTTGTGTATATTCTATAAGATGTACTTCGGAGAGTGTGCTCGGGAGCTGCATGAGATCATACCGCCTTCCCCTTTCTTCTATCGGACATGCAGACGTACGGCTGGTTACCATCCTCACCTTGTAGAAATCCCTCTAATTTAGACTAAGCGCTTAAAAACATCTTTTATAATGCGCACTCCTAAGGATTGGAACTCCTTGCCGCCGCGCCGTATTCACTCGAACCTTGAAAAGCCCAAATAGGCATCCTCTGGGTGAGCTCGCTCCATCGTCGGCATTATCTTTCCTACATGGATAGATGCTCTTGCAAACCCATCTTTAATAATTTGCGTGAGGTAATCAGAGCCCAATTCCATTATTCAGCACATTGGGATATTACACGGTGTAGCTTGTTCCTATGCGATGGTAGCTACGTACCTACTATAAAAAAGACGTTCCACTGTCTAGACTTGAATGAATTAATTATAGTTTTAACCGTTTCAGCACAAGCCACGCACACGCCCTCTGCCAACCGAAATGCACATCCCACGTCCGATGATGGATCAGACAATTCCAGAGTTGACTCCACCGGAAACTCCTCACAACCAGGACTCGGAGAGTACCCTGTCTCAAACGTCAGACCAGACGGAAATAACAGTCACGAAACACCTAGGATAAGTAGACAGACGTCTAGAACGAAGCTACCAGAATACGAAAAAGAAACCGTTAAATCTAATGATAATGCAGAATTAACTCAAAAATACGACGAAAGTAAAGATGCAAACGTAAATAAAATCGCGAACGTTGAAGGGAATGAAGAAAATACAATGGTAGTTGAAAATCAAGATCAAAGTTACAATGTTGGCGATTATGGTAACTATGATCAGAATTACGAACAAACTGAAGATTACCAAAATCAATATGATCCGAATTATCAGCAAGGTTACACTCAAGAACAATATCCTCAGTATGAAGGACAGAATTATGAACAGTATCCTCAGTATACTGATACCAATCCTCAGTACACTGACACTGACCCTCAGAATTCTGAAGAAAATCCTCAATATACTGACACTAATCCTCAGTATGCTGACACTAATCCTCAGTATACAGATCCTAATGCACAGTATGAACAACCTAATGCTGAATTCGGTCAATACGACGATTATGCAACCAAAAGCAATTATCAAGAAGATCAAGAGAATCTAAATTATGATCATGCACCTAGTGCTAACACAGAAAACAATCAACAGTTCGAACAAAGTATGCCTAGAAGCGAAAACACGGAATCTAAAAGAAGTAATTCGCCCAATGAAAAAGGAAATATAAGTTAGCAAATTTATTTTAGTTTCCATTGTGCAATATTTTTGTGCTTTAGTTGTGATTGTATTTGTGCTAGTGTATACCTTTAGAGAGTAGACACATTTTGCTCAAAATAAAATTTATAACTAAATAAATGTTTCTTTCATTGTTAGAACAGATCATATAGAATAGAATAATTCAATACCTACGTTTAGTATGACGTACCTTTGTAGTTTATGTCTATGTAGATATACTGTATCCGATTTTTTGATATTTTTGTCTCCAAAAACGCACAATAAACTGCTTGATAGTAGGTGGCTACCGTCGTCTATAATACAAGAAACGCCAAAGGCATTGCAAGTGCGCTGCTGAATACAGTAGGATTAAGGATAAGGGATTGGGAGGGGATAGGGAAATGGGCTCAGGCATCCCTTTCTCACTCACCGAAACACAACATCACACGTGCATTTCTTAGTGGTGATTACTGCTGCCAGACGGTCTACCCAAATGACTGCGAAGCGCAGTGTGCCCTGTCACTTCTTTCCAGATCCAGACCAAGGTCAACTTTGAGAGTTCATTTTCAAAGTTGACACTGTCGGGAATCAAACCCGGGAACCTTAGAACAGAGCGTTTTGGCAAGCACCCTAACAACTCATCCAACGGGCTCGTCAAAATCTTCCAACTTGGTGATCTTTTCTAATCTCTTATCCTTAATCCTACTAAGGTTGACAGCGAAAATGCAGCATCTGTGCGTTTTTAGTGTAACCAATAGTTTTAATAATAGTGCTTGTGATTGTATCGACGGTAGTGCTTGTGACTTACCATCAAGTGGATTGTCAGCCTATCTGAAAAATTAGATACATAATAATCGGAAAAATCAATAAAAACATATTTCTTGAAATTTGATCTGGTCTCATTTGATCTTTTATTTTCTAAGAGCCGACAGCATGTTTGAATGCTTGTTGTAATAGACGTTGATAGCCACAATATACCTATTATTAAAGACTGTCAAACTATCTACCAATAATAGTATTTAATAGAATTTTGCCCCTTAAAAGAGTTCATCAATCTCAATTTGCGGTTTGGTCTGATATATTTTACTAAATAATAGGTATAAAACCCTTAGAATATTGTAGGAGTCAGAAGAAGCGATTGCGTTAAACCTCAAGCAACACTATTTACCTTCTGTTATTTAGTAAATTCATTATTTAACTTTTTTTAGTCTTTTTACTTTGTAGTCAAGATGTGAATTTATTTGTAACTCATTTTTCTTGTCATATATGTATTGTATTTAGGTTAAATCTTTATTTAGGGTTCCGTACATCCGAATAAAAAAACGGAACCCTTATAGGATCACTCGTGTGTCCGTCTGTTCGACCATTCCCCCTCTTATCTCCGAAACTACTGAACCTAAAATTTTGAAGAAAAATAATACAGAAATTAGTTTTCTACTTATAGATTATAGGAAAACCTGTAAAAAGTCCATGATATTAAAATTAGATGGTAAATCACTCAATAATGTGCGGATAGGTAACATCGTACGGAACCCTCTTCACGCGAGTTCAGCTCGCACTTGTCCCGTTTTTTATTATTATAATGATACCAGTAGCAGCAGCAGTGACGATGACGTTGAAGATCAGAGCCAGTTGAAGAAATGAGTGGCATCGAAGAGCAACTACAAAAAGTATTCATGAAGAAACAATTATCTATGTTACATTATAATATTTTCCCAGATTTCACACATCTGAATAAAAAACCAACATAGGTATTTCAAACTTATTGCAGTGATTCCGCGTCATGCTAGGTGATGCCTCGGCATGCTTCGGCACGTCGCGGCAATAAAGAAGTGTGAGTGCTAAAATTATTGTAATAAGGTTGAAAATAATATGTTGGCCCTAAAGAAAATTAATTTTCCGCTATATTAATTTTGATGTGATTTTGTGGTTACTTTGACAACAGACAAATGTTTACCATAGCGGCAAATGAATATAAGGACTAAGTTTATTTTATCGTTAATGTTTTCGTTTTTTCTACGTAAAAATATCAAAAAATGGGATCCTAGAAGTTCCAATCATAAAAAAATCAATTTTAAAGCAAAAAAGGTTTTTTTTTTTCGGACATATATTTTTTCGGTTTTCAAGTTTCGGACATATATTACATAATCAAATCCATCAGAAATGACCTGAATAATAACGTCCTTTAACATTCCATGCCTTGTATACTTATTAATTTTACAAGAAATTTATCATTTTACGGTATAAAAAAGTGATTATGCCCTGAGCAACAAACGCCCAACTGGAACTGCAATTTAATTGATAAGCCGTGAGGCACATCTAATAAATAATATTGAAAAAAAAACTCAATATTTCAAATACATTTATTTAAATAACAGTAATAATTACATTAAAATATCTTACATTTAACTATATCGAAAAAGTTTAAATAAAAAAGTTTACTTGGAAAGGCCACCTTAATTATTAGTTGTATTGTATGTATGATTATTAGAAAATGTGACAAAATCTTATTTCTTTCTTTCTATTATAAGAGAGATTAAATAGTTTGTCTTCAAAATTTTATTTTAAGATAATTCTCAAATTTTTAATTAGGTATGTTTATTATATATTTAAAAGCGAATTAAATTTTTATAAAAGTAAGTATAAATTTATTAAAATAATATGGCGATTTTTCCACTTAAAATATTCATTTTTTTCTCAATAGGTAAGTATTTAAGAAGATGAATAATTGCGCCAAAGAAACTTAGTTCACTTATTTTTCTACAAAGTTGATAAATCGCCACATTCTACAGACTTTTAATTTGAAATTTATAGAATTTTTACCTGTGATTAATAAAATTCATTTATTGACTTTAAAATTGACTATTAATTTAAAAGCCATTATATAATATGACCTTCATTTACTTTGACTCTTAAGAGTATAATATATATATTTTCTATTTTTTTTTTTGCTCAAAATCACTTAAATTAATAAATACCATGCAGCATTATTAAAAGGAACTCGATCAAATACAATATAGGTATATAGAAAAAGAAGAAATAGGAAAGAGCTTTACTGTCAGGGAATTCATTTATTATTTTAAAAGAAATACAAATATATAATTTGAGTGGATTAGATCTTTCCATAAAATCTCGTTTTCTCAAAGAAATTTGTTACAACAGGTGTGTGATCGGACACTTCAGCCCTTTTAACGAATTGTTTAACACACACTAGAATAACTTAGCGAGCTTACATTCAAATATAAATTAAGCATTATTCTCCCATCACATCCTCGTATTGTTTCCTGAAGCAGTCACCGACCGGGAAGAAGTCCCAACACCTTTGTGTATACATGTTCCATACGTACGTCTCTTGACCTGAAAAATGCGTAAATATAATAGGTATGTATTTTTTTCTTTTTATAAAAAGATCGTCGACAGGCTGACAGTCCACTTGATGGTACGTGATTACAGTATAGGCTGTTAAATGCTATAGGTCACGTGAAGGCACAATGCTTACCTATAGACATATTGCGGTCCCTGTCACACGCTGATACTTTGATTTCGCTTGACATATGAACGCCAAGCGAAATCAGCATATGAAAGAGACCGCAGTAGGACATTTCTACATTGTGATGCGGCGTAGGACGTGACGCTGTGAGAGGCTGATGGCGTTCATAGAAGACCACAGTCTAACACAAGCAACGCCACTCTCGCTTCAGGCGCGCTGCCGACCACACCAAAGTTTAGGATAAGGGATTAGGAAAGAGGATAGGAAAATGGATTCCATACTAACTCATCGAAACACAATGGCACAAATGCTGTGATTTCACGGTGTGCTTCTGTAAGAGGGTGGTTATTACAGCCTGACGAGTTACCTAATAGACTGCGAAATGCAGTGTACCCTGCTACTACTTGCCAGATCCAGAGTTCCAGACCAGAGCCAAGTATGAAATATGCATTTAAAAAGCTGGCATTGCCGGGAATTGAACCAGGAACAGTGCGTTAAAGCAAGCAGCTTAGAGGCTCGTTAATAAGACCCATAAGAAGTATACTTGGAAAATACCTATATGGTTTGTATTGACCAAATTAAGGGCACGGCCCGGCGGCAGCAACCACCCTCTTACAGATGATGACGAATAACATCACGTGTGTGTTGTGTTACTGTAAGTCACGCCAGAGTAGTTCATTCCCTTATCTACATCTATTTCCTCATCCTTTATTCTATCAAGTTTGTCAGCCTGGTTGTTGCATAATTTAATATAAAAAAACTTTAGTTCACGTACACGTAATATTTTCATCAAAATTAAGTAAAATAATTCCATGAAGAAATTAAACTATATATTTCTTTATCCCAACCTAATCCCTTATCCTTAATCCTGGTAGTCATCTATTAAGCAGACCATCAGCCTACCTGACGAGCTTTACATTTAAAAAAAAGTGTATTGTGTCAGCTCCGACGCACGACTGGAGTTTACCCCTTTAAACGTATAAAATTAAATATATAAATTTCTCCTCGTGCCAATATATAACTGGATAACTAATTACTTTATATTATTTAGTTGCGTTCTAGTACATTTCCGCGAGAACATAAATACAAGCGTCAGTTGTCGCACAAATGTCAAAGTGACAGATAACTGAACGCCATGTTAACTGAAACACCGATCAGAGCGAATGACGTCACTCTTTCGCAAATATCACCGTCTCGCTTGAAATTGCTATCAAACTGTTTCTGAGTTAAGAAAGCGTGACGTCACAACAGACGCCAATGCTATTCTAGCGTTTTGGGAAAGTTAGTAGTAGTTAGTAGAAGCTAGTTTAAATTGTATTATTTAAAATATCATTTTTTTTTTAAAAAACCTCTGTTTTTTATAAATGATATTTATTTTGTTTAAGCAAGTAAGGAAAATGCATAGAAACACCGTGGCAGGGCACACTGCGTTTTCGCAGTCATTTGGGCAGCTCGTCTGGCGGCAGTAACCACCCCCTTAGAGAAGACCACCGTGAAATAACGGCACGTGTGCTGTTGTGTTTCGGTGAGTGAGTAAGGGATGCCAGAGCCCCTTTTGCCTATCCCCCTCCTAATTCCTTATCCTTAATCCTACTGCAGTCGGCAGCGCACTTGCAGCAGCTTTGGCGTTGCTTGTGTTATAGGCGACGGTAGCCACCTACCATCAAGTGGACTGTCAGCCTGTCTGCCTACCTCAATATAAAAAAGAGTAGTTTTTAAAAATCAGCCATTAAAACATTTCAATTTATTTATTTATTATTACATGGCCTCCAACGAGGCAGGCACCGAACAAAAACACACAGCAAGGGACAGAAAAAAAATAACAAGGCAGATGCCGCCACAATTAAAGAAGGCACAGCCTGCGCCAATAAAAGTCAAAGTAGCATCCCGGCAGTAAAATTAGAAAAAAAAATAAGAAAAAAAATCAAAAAAATTATCAAAAAACTCATGAAAAAATTTATCAAAAAATTCAATTTATTTAATTCAATTTAGAAGTGAAAATATAAAAGACAATTACCTGTGTATTCAGTGTCCGGTTTGTTGATGAGATGCATAAGGAAGAACATGTAGTTGGCCAGATTATGTTCTCTCTGCACGTGAGTATCGAACCCGTGCGGTACCTGCATACAAACGACACACACCTTTAGTAAAACTAGACCTTGAGCAAATTATATAAAGCTGCAATGTACCTTTCAAATAATAATACATTTTCTCAAATTGGTGCACTGTTTGTGCATAAAAATATCAGTGAATTTAATAAAAAATGTAATACCTATTCACGATGTGAATACTAGGTTTAAAAATAATATCGTTGCTGATAAAACGTGACTCCATAAGATAAGTCAATAAGATAAGTCAAGTCAATGTAGACGATTTTATAATAAACATCCCGAGATAACTAGAGCCTTTACCTATAAATTTAAAAGTGTAATCAAAACCAAACTCTGTTCGAAAGGTTTATTGTAGATACGCTGATTATAATTAAGTGATAAAGAAGCCTGGGCTTAAACGAATCCGAGTTCATACTATGTTTTGTCATCTTTAAAATAATCTCTATTAAAAATGAACAAGAGATGGAACTTAAGTTGCATGAATTTGCATCAGTTTAAGATATTAAATGATTTGTAATGTTGCTGACCTTATCAAAGTAGTCTTTGTTGATGCCGCAAATGAAGCAATTAGACTCCATGTCTTCCTTCACAGACTCCAGCTGGTCGCGGAGCTCACCGAACGCGTCGATGATCAAACCTGATGGACAGATCATTCGTTACATAGACATTTTGAAAACCTGCATTAAAATGGTGCTTCTACACGTAGCAAGCAGCTGGAGCAAATAAAGAAGCGAGGAACATACGCGAGCAGTATGCACAAAGTAACCTGTTTGATTTTTTATGATGCGTAAGGTGCTAAACGTGCAATCTACTCGCATGACGAATTAATTCCTCATAGTTCATTGAATTGAACCTGATCAGGTAATCTGTGCGAGCGGTCCGCGCACGTTATCGGGATGTGCGGTAGTTTTATTATCTAAAATCACACGACAACACAGCCATCAACACCCACAGATGTAACAGAGGCATTTGTTAGCAGACGAAAGAAAAAGTTGGACGACAAGACGCGTATACCTGACAAGCAAAATGTTTAGTGACATTATTTATTCATAAAAAAAGGAGAACCGTTAACTTTTTAAAATAAAACTACACTAAAATGTCAAAAAATATCTTTAAATATCTTCGATACGGTGAAGCGCGACTCGACGTCATCCTTACCACCAAGTATCCTTACCACCAATATAGTTAATTCAACAAAAAAAAAACACAGTGTATGTAATTGACACATTCCCAAAATGTTAAAAAAAATATCCACCCGTGCGAAGCCGGGACGAGCCGCTAGTTTATAAAACATAAATTATTATTACTTTTTTATTTTAATAGTTTTACTTGATTTTTGGGGTGACACCTACAATATCCGCACCGGGTGCCACCCATGCTAGCTACGCCACTGATTAGTGCTATATGAACACATAGCTTTCCAGGTAGGTACTGGCTTGCTTAGCACGAACATGTAACAAAATTCGAGTAACGTGCGGTCTCCCCAACTAAGTATGTAAACGAAAGCATTTTGGGAATTCAACATTTTAGTAAGTCAACTTTGAGAACCCAAAGGGAAAAATTATGTTATATTCTAAAGTTAAAAAGCTGGTTAACTTGATAAATCGAGCACTAACCCTGCAAGATGGCGAGCAGGATGATGATGATGAAGAAGAAGAAGGTGATGTCGAAGATAATGCGGTACACCTCGGAGTCGTCTCCGTCGGGTGGCTCCAGTTCATCACCGATTCCGCCGCCGGCACGCACACCCTTGTACAGGTTGAAGACGAAGCACTGCGAAGAGAATTCTTCTTTAGTGGAATATTTCTCGCATGTACCTTCATTTCGTTCAGAGAAGCTCTCCAAGAAGTGGATGAAGTCATCTAGTGTATTATATAACACCCGATGTAGAAAATAAATTGAAGTAAATTTTGATGAGCCTTTTCAATATTGAAATGTTCCAAGTTGGCAAGAAATCCGAGTCTAGCAAGCAGCGGTAGGGCAACACTACGCTTCACAGTCATTTGTAAAGCACCCCTGGCGACAGTAACCAAACCCTTACAGAAGACCACCATGAAATAACCGCACGTGTGCGCTTTTGTTTCGTGTAAGGAATGCTAGAGCCCATTTCCCTTTCCTTTGTTACCTTATCCTTAATCGTATTATGGTATGCAGTGTGTGCAGCACGTGTGACGTTCCTTGTGTTATTAGACCATGGTAGCCACCTACTATTAAGTGGACCGAGAGCCGATCTGGTGACCTTTATATATAAAAAAACTTAGGCAAGCAACATCATCGATATGCTTTATTAGATCCTAAAATAATCACCGTGATAATTGGCTCTGGCTTCCTTTACTCACTCACCGAAACACAATAATACAAATGCTTTATTTCACGGTGGTCTTCTGTAAGGGGGATGGTTACTGCCGCCATACGGACCGCCGAAATGACTGCGAACCGCAGTGTTCCCTGCAACTACTTGCCGGATGCAAACCCGAGCTAACAAGGAAAAATTGACCCAGCCGGGATTCAACCCAGCAGGGATCCCTGAGACGGAGGGCTGGTCAAAACCAAAGGGCTCGTCAAAACGGACGAGTATATGTGCTGATTTTTTTGGTGATTTTATTGATTTCAATTTATTAATTAGATGTTTAAGTATGGAAGATTATAATAATAATGGAAGACATTAGTCGACTAATAACTCGATCAATTATAATTAAAAAGGCAGTATATATATCTCACCGTGAGCATATCATGGCAGTTCCTGTTGACTTCGTCATCTTCCTCTTGCACGTAAAACTTACGGAAGAAGTTGAACGCGATCACCGTGTAAATATACACTATTATCGTCAACAGCATCACCGTCAACACCAACTGTTGGGAACAAATCAAACTAATTTACGATTATAGTTTGTAACATTTTAAAATTAACCAAAGCACTTGTGACTAGGGGTACTAAGAATGTAATAACAATTATCTATATTAGGCATCACAAGTGGGCTTGATATTTTTTAATATTTTCATAGATTTCCACTCCATTGCATGATGATTCCATTTTAATCATTGGAATCATAATTTGAAGAAGATTTATTTTCCTCTGTATTAATTATTATGTGATTTTGATGTTAGTTTGATCTAAATTTATTAACTTATAACTAGCTTTTACTCGCGACTTCGTCCGCGTATCTTTAGAAATTATTACTCGCTGATAATGTAGCTTTCTAGAGGTGAAAGAATTTTTAAAATCGGTCCAGTAGTTTTTGAGTTTATTCATTACAAACATACAAAATACATACATACATACAAATCTTTTCTCTCTATAATATTATTATTAGTATAGATTAAATCAAACATTGTGTTATATTATATGCCAACTGGCGCCCGTAACAGTGTCCGCATTGATAAAAAAAAATAACATCCGCGAAAAAAATTATCGAACCATCTTTTTTAATATTACACTATTTTTAATAAAAGAAAATAATAAGCCTTATCTGCTTAAAATTACCATTCCTTTGGGGAGTGATTAAAAAAAAAGAAATTTTTCAAACTTACCCGACATAATTAATTTTTTAGATAGCGCTTGGTCTATAGGTACTAAAATTGCAATAGGTACATAAACTGTAATTTGAATCACTATAGCTCAAACGGTATATGCTAAAAATCAAATATCATTTAACGTCCTCTACTCCGCGAATGATCTTGGGCAACTAGGCTCTCTACAACCGACATCCGCTACTCAAAAATATCAAAAGAACCTTTGTTTTTATGAAACTATTGAATTAAATGAAAAACTGTTCGTGTCATTTATAGTGTAAATGAAACTTTATCATTTGATTATATACACATTGTATTACTTCTTGAAACAACTAAGTTGAATCGAATTTTGTAACAAAGCAATACATTAAAATTTTATTTAATTTCTCGTAAAATTAATTTAAAACAAAAATGCCTCGTCAAAAATATAGACCAAGAAGTTATGTATCACATATATATATTTTGTTACATTGGCTTTATGTTTGAACGAGCTGAATCGGTGAACAAAGCAGTGATTTTTTTCTTATCGATGGCGTGGAGCCTCCTAAGACAGAAGAAAAATGATCTCTGGAAGCGTAACCTGTTTTCCATTGTGCGTGACGGACTGCAATATAGTCCTCAAGGTCTTGAATCCAACGGCGACGTCTAGCAGGTGAGCGGCGAAGAAGAAGTTGTTGAAGTTTCCCATGACGGAGAAGGAGAAGTACCACAGCGAGTACAAAAACGAGTTGTCCGTGAAAGTCACGCCCGCCTTCCACACTTGGTAACGCCAGTCGATGTTTATTATACTGAAATGGGAAATATACGGATTGTATTGATTCCAGTAGCGACAGGACCTACTTACTGCTCATTGGCAACAGTCCCTTTACAAAAGTCTATCGTGAAATAGGTAACAATAAGGGATGTCAGAACTCATTTCCGTGTCCCGTGTATATTTTATCAATTTCGTCAATCTACAAGCAACCTCTATATAGCTATCCATTATAGCTATATATAATGGATAGCTACAAAAAATCTTTTCGATACCCAACTGATTTGTATCGAATTGTATCGAGATCTGGAATACCTCAGAGTTCGACAGCTGTAGGTCCAAAATGTGCCAAAAATCCGTTGGATGAGTGGCAAGGATGCTTGCCTAACGTCTCAGGGGCCCCGGGTTCGATTCCCGGCGGAGTCGGAGTTTTAATGTAATTTTCAAAATTGACTCTGGTCTGGATTTGAAAAGTAGTGGTAGGGCACACTGCGTTTCGCAGTCATTTGGGCAGCCCGCCTGGCGGCAGTGACCACCCCCTTACAGAAGACCACCGTGAAATAACAGCATATACGTGCTGTTGTGTTTCGGTGAGTGAGTAAGGGATGCTAGAGCCCATCTCCTTATCCCCTCCTAATCCCTTATCCTTAATCCTACTGTAGTCGGCAGCGCACTTGCAGCACCTGTAGAGTTGCTTGTGTTATAGACGACGGTAGCCACCTACCATCAAGTGGACCGTCAGCCTGTCTGTCGACATAACATAAAAAAAAATGTCTTAAAATTTCATAAAACCTCAGTCCAGTCAGTGAATAAGCGGTCGAGATCCGAGAGATTTCTCAAATGGCGAGTGCCAAAATTAAGAAAACAAATCGCCGGGAGAACGTACTTACGAATTTATGGGTCCTTATCTATATAGAACTTTAAATAAAAAATTAAATATAATTCATTGTTTGAAGAAGTCATGTAAGAAGAAATTGGTGTATTTTCTTAAGAACTTGGATTATTATGAATCTGAAAATTTGATGACCCCTTCTTGATAAAATGTTGTATTTCACTTATACATGTCCATGCAAACATACTGATACTCTTAAAACCTAATTCACAATCTCCACATAACCACATATTCTACACACACGCACACAAGCCTACACAGGCAATCACACATTGCATTACTGACCCCTGCAACACAGGGTATCCTAGTGTAGGGGTTAGGGATAATCGAGTGTAAGCAAGATGGATTGGACAATAAAGAAATTATTATTATTATTATATAACTATATATAATTCACTCATTCATTCACTTGCAGGGAATTGTCTGATTCTCAGTTAACTTCTTATAAACCACCAGACTGATTTTAATGGGGTTGTCACTAATGACATGAACGATTAATTCCAACTTTACGCTTTCCTTCTATCTTTCCCATCATTATTGTATTTTTAAGATTTAAAAATTTAAAGATAAGTGTACAAACACTTTTAAGATTTGTAATTACACCAATAAATTAAACTATCGCTGGATGATTGGCCATTAATCGATCTTTTGTAGGTATATGAACAATCCAAGAAAAATATAACAAAACAAGTAAAAGAAAGAGAGCAATATTACATAGTAAACATTTGTAAAACTCACTAATGGAAAAATCCCTTGCTGCCCTCGTCCTCCTGGGCCGAGAAGGATGTCTTCTCCATCCCAAGCATGTTAGATATTGAATCGAAGTCGTACGTCTCCGAGTATTTGGCGCGAACTTTCTTCTTTACAAATTTGTCCCAATAGTTAACAGGAAATGATCTAGAATTAAAGAAATGAAGGTGTACTATATGTTTATACTATATGTACTGTGTTTGTAGTTATGAACTGGGCAGTCCTCTTTGTAGAAAATTAACCGTGGTGTTGTGATTCAACTCTTGAGTAAGATATTGTAGAGCCCATTTCCCTACACACGCCTTATCCCTTATCCTTTGCCCTCTATCCTACAAGGGTGTCAATAGCGCACTTTCAACCCTCTGGGATTATTTATGAACTTTAGCGAAGACTGACAGTCCACTTTAAGTGAACCGTCAGTATTACTTAGGTAAATGTATATAATTGTTGTAATTTTATATTTTAAAGATGACAAAAAGAATAGTGTCCTGAGTTTCTTTCGGGGTTTCTTCTCAGGATCGTCATCTTGGCTTTTTTTCCGAAACCCTGGTAAATTTAAATGACGATCATAAGAGTTTCTTTGAGAAACCTAATTGATAAATAAATAAATATTTTGATTTTTGCCATTTACAATAAAAGGAGATAAAGAGTATGATCTGTATGGTATGAGTATATATCTCAAAAACTACTTAATCTTAATGAACTTTGTATTTGTGGGTGTAGCGTGTGTGTGGGCTAGCGTGTCAATTTTTGGAGTCTAAATAGCAATTGATAGCTAGTAAGTCGCAGGTGACTAAAGTCACAACTCCCAAAATAGACTAGCATCAGACTTTTGGTGTGGTGCTGTTAAAATCGATCGTATGAATGCTCAGTCCTAAGCTAACGCTTGTTACGAATAGATAGTTGATCTGACTGCGACCTGCAATGCGCTCGCTCTGATCTGATAGATATTTAGATGAAAAATTAATTCGCTATTATTATCAAACCGTGTAAATGGGTGGCTATTAGTCGCATGACAGAAATCAACCTATGTAAACCCCAGCGTTACGTAACGTATACTTTATACGTAACCTATGTTACGTAACGTGAGCAAGAGATACCGGCTCATTCCATTATCCTATCAGGATCGGCAAAGAATTTTCATCTCAACTTATAATCCTAGGAGACCGGTAGCCAGCGTTCAGTCTATGTACCATAAAAAAAATTAATATGTACTAACTTGGCAGATATAACAAGTTTATCCCAGTGCCCCTTCAGGTCGTCATCTTCCGGTTGCTCAGCGATGTACAATCCGTCAAACTCCAATTTGCGCGCTATCTCCTTTTCGCGTTTGAAAATTGCTAGCGGCACCTTTAATGTAAAAATATACCATTAGGTGGCACTTTACTTTTCAAAGGGAAACCATATTTGTTAAACTATAACGTACAAGCAAAGTTATAAGCAAAGGTTGTAGAATTAGAATTTAACGAGCCCTTGGTCGAATGGTCAAGAGGCTTGCCTTAAAGCTCTGTCTCGGGGATGCCGGGTTCGACTGGCGGTAGGGCCAACTGTGTAGGAGTGTCACCATTGTGGCTGCGCGGTTGACACTGTGCAGCACACTCCGGCCGACTGCCCTGAAGTCTGACATAACCCCGCAGCGACCTCTATGATGCCAGGAATCCATGACGATTTCCCAACGTTAAAAAAAGGACACACATACGCTCCGAAGACATTTGAGCAGCTCGTCTGGCGGCAGTAACCACCCCCTTACAGAATACCACCGTGAAATAACAGCATGTTTTGTTTCAGTGAATGAATAAGAGATGCAAGAGCTCTTTTTCCCTATTACTTCCTAATTCCTTTTCCTTAATCCTACTAAGGTCGGCAGTGTACTTGTAGCAAGTGATCTTAACATTAAAAAAACTTTTTTAAGCTGTTCAGATTCAACATACAACAAAACTTATAAAAAGGTTGAAAGTTGGAAATGGTAGTACGATCTCACCTTGAGATGATAGTATCCGATAAGTATAGCCAGCGAGACGATGGAGTGCAGAACGGCCGCCACCTTGATGACGTGTTCCATATAGAAGAAGTCCTCGTCTATGTGAACTATCTCCAATGGATCCTCATCCTCGCCGGATTCTCCGCTACCACCTACAACATATCATAGAAAATCAATTGCAGTCACTTATGAATAGTTTTTAAGTACTAATCATCTGTACAATTACAATAATAATATAATATTATATATTATTGCTGTTGCAAGCAACTTCGCCCTCGTTCTTTAAAATATTAGAACATAAACTAAGCGTAGGGCTTTTCGTACACACCGCGGCATAATTTTATGTACTTTTAGCATTTTTATACTCGTCGTAACTTCTAAACGAAAAGTCCCAATTGAATCATTTAAAGAAGAAATCACATGTAAATTAATCAAAGTTGATTATGAAACAATTAAGTTGGGTAAGGGTTAATACTATGATGATATCTTTCGATCCTACCCGTGTTTTCAACTATAATAAGACATAATATCTATAGTCTCGCGAACTTTTTTGTGGGTATAATAAAAATTTTCGGGTACCCTACTAAAAATACGTTTTTTGTATAATCAAAACACATGTTTTTTGCGCACGTCAAAAATGATTTTTATTTGTTTGTTTATTTGTTTATTTGACAAGGCTTACCAACTAAATACATACTTAGACATAACAACACATTTAAAAAAAACATTATAAGTATGTATAATTATAATTATAAGTATTTATTGTAAGTATGTTATATTATTTTAATTCTCTTAGGGATCTCTATTTTTTTTTATAAATAAAATACAGCCCTAGTTACTCGCTGATAATGTAGCCTATATAAAATAGGTGAAAGAATTTTTAAATTAAGTAGTTTTTGAGTTAATTTATTAAACAGACAAAAAGCAATTTCTTCTCTCTTTTATTATTATTGCCTATTAGTGTAGACAATAACAACATAATAAGATAAAAGACTGTTAAAGAACGATAAAAGTTAATGCTGAGATTGTTATTGTGAAAATAGCACTCTATTACTCACCATCTCCGCTTCCTGAGCCCGAACCAGATCCAGATCCTGAAATACTTCCAAGACCAGAACCGTCGCCTTCCGAATCCAGAATAGATGCCTGTCAATATTACGGAAGTTACCTATATTGTATATTTCCACATAACTTTTTTTACGATTTAGTTCATCGAACATTAACTGAACATTACGAAATTTTGGTCTACGGATTGACTAAGATAAACTAAGTAGAATATAAAAGGTAGATACTATAATTTTCTGCTAAAAAGATATCTGTTTTTCTTATATATGGGTCGATAGTCGGATAGACAAAAATCGAAATATTGAAAAAAATAAAGCTGTCTTTTTAATTTTGTCTATAATAATTATGTAGGTATGTAAAAACTATAAGGGAGTTTCGTCAAAATCAAAAGAGTGCGCCTTCTGTACTTGAACTATGTATATTTTATATTCTATTCTTCGGTATATGTCTAGTGTGACAGCATAATTTTATGCAAATTCTAATATTAGTGTCATATTAATACATATTTGTATGGTGTGTTAAACGTTGCAGTCATACATAATAAAATGTATTAATAACTATTTTCTAATTTATTTGTGAACCGATTTTTTTTTTCAATAAAGGCAAAGCTGTTGAACGGATCAGACTTTTGAATATCATATTGCATTGGTGGTATCATATTATAATACAACATATTATCATAAAAACTTCGATACCGCGACGTAAGAGTTAGACTAGTTTTAACTTAAAAAAATTATAGCGGTTGTAACATTATAAATATAGGTACATATTTTAAATGAAAAAACACGAAGAACTAAAAAAACTAAAACTAAAAAAGAACTCCTTAAGAATCGATTTTCATGTAAGGCGTAAAATTTATGAGTAAAATTAATACAAGCGTTAACTAAAAAGCGTTATGTTCTTCTAAGCAGTTCTACTCAAATTCGATAGATGTCGCCGCTTCACCTAATTCTATTGTATTATAATAGATGGCGCGTTTATTGCATACATAGTCAAAGACAGTCGTACTTATGCAGTTATACAAACGAGGCTAAGTCCGGGTTTACTTTTAGTTAACACGAGATAACTATACGACTGCTAGGGACAGTTAACTAGTTTATTATAAGACTCCCAATCACACTGTGGCCTGCCGTCCGCAATACTTGTTGTTATTCCATTTATAAAATATATAATGGTCCTAAAGATAGTCAAGTTAAAAACAAAACATTACTGGTTCTTACCAATAAGGTACTGTGAACAAGAGATGTTCCACAAGCGGGTGATAGGTATTTTTTAAGTGACATTGTGATTTGGCTCCGAATTACCATTGCGTTGAAAGCTTCCATCAAGTACAAAAGCGTCTCTTCATTCTATTCATCACAGCCTTATGGAAAAATAGTCTACCTACACCGTTCCAATGTCTCACAAGTCAAGACACGCTTTTGCATACCGCGATATAATTTATTATAATTATATTCCATTTAAAATTCCCGCCAATCCACATACCTTATAGAAGAGAAGAACGAAGTTGATACAGAAGGCCAAGACGAGCGCGACATACTTCAGGTTGTAGAAGTTCCTCGCCAAGAAGGAGACGGCGCGACGCGTGTACTGCGACAGGTCCACTTGAGACAGCGCCGATGGTGCGGGAACTTGCACGGCCTGCATGCACATAATTAAAAAATGGAATTATTGCTCTCGATATTATACGAATGAGAATTGCATGCATAGAAGCTGTGTAAAGTGCCCGAATGATATAACTTTCATTATAATAACAGTCTCGTAACAGATTATCAGGAACGCTCTGCAGCCTGGCATCAATGGTGCTCATTCATTCATCCATTCATCATCATCATGAAAGCAGAACATACTATAGCTTGATCGGACTCACACAGTGACCACTAAGTATATTTTCTGAAGAGTTACCTATACTAGCTGTATCCGCGACTTCGCACGTGTTCATATTTTTAATATATGAGTTATAACGCCTGACATCTTTGGTGGCGCTTATATTTTTAGACGATCCCTCGGGAACCTAACATTTTTCTAGGATAAAAATCCTATGTGTTTATTCAGGTAAGAATTATGTGTGTGCCAAATTTCATCTAAATCCGTTCAGCCGTTTTTGCGTTATTGAGAAACAAACGCCCAAATATCCAAATATAATGTTATTAGGATATTTGTGATTTCTATTCAATTACAAGATTCAAATGGATTTTAAATTACTATTGAGCCAATAATCGTTTTGGCGAACGATCCAAAATGTTAGTTTCCTAATTACCTACTATGTTTCGAATTTGTTAAAAAAAAAATTAACAAAAACAAAAAATGTATCACACATTTCAATTATGTTCATATTAAAGAGCTAATTAAAAGTAAAACAATATTAATTTTGATGAAATTATTGCTTTGGGTAAATTTAAATGGGTTGTATGCATGTTGCATAAACCAGTTTCAAAATATTGATTTCATTGATATGACAAATTGGTCGGTTCGATTTCCGGCAAAGTAAATTTTGGAAATGAACTTCTCACCGTCTGGCAGCAATAACCACCGTGTTTCGGTGAGTAAGTTATGCCAGAGCCCATTTTTCTATCCCTTCCTAGTCACCTATGTGAACCATCAGCCTGTCTGACAATCTTTACAATAAAAAAATAATATTATTTCAATAAATAGCTATTACTCTAAAACAGTAAAAATAAACTAAAAAATAAATAAAAAAATAAACATGTGGCAATGTTGCAAATATGGCCTCAAAATTTGAGTGGCTTCGATCAACTATATTTTAATAGTAGATGCACTACTCCTGCTTAAAAAGGAGCGACATAAAAAAGGCATACAACGGCGTTATGCCTTGTTTCGCTCTTAATCTCTTTATACGTTAATATTGCTCAACACACACAGTTTTATTATGAGTATAACACCAAATAATTTTATTTCACACTACAGGAGCTTAAAAAGCTTTCTTAAAAACCTAAAAGACCTAAATAAATCTATGTAGATAGGGTTGATCTATGAGTCAAATTTTGTACGAGATTGTGCATCTACCGGCATTTTTGATCAAAGGTTGTTTCATTACCTTTTTAAATTTTCTTCTACTTCCTTGCTGCTTCAATGGTAAATGATTGCAAAATGATCAAATTTTTAATAACGTTACAATGATACTTATTTTAAATATGATACCTGCTACATTTCGCTCCCTAGCTCTTAAGCAAGGTTGCAATGAATAAATGACAATGTTAAGCTAGCATGAAAGCCATGTGAGCGTTCGACCATTTGTTTTCTCTGACAATTTGACTTATTTTTATTACAAACTTTATAGGGTGACCTATATATTTATGTTGAAGAAATTATGTATTTATGTCAATAGCGTGATTTGTTTATAAGAACTAAGCGGACAAACGTACAAAAAAGCGGTTTTAAGGTTTAAAATTTAAAGGTACAAAAGGTTCAAAGCTCTTTCGTAGCTTTTTATATTTACTTGAATAAATTACAAATTTCTTTCATTATTATTTACTCTCGAAAAATTTGAATTCTTCTTATATTATTATTTTACTCGTTTGAAACTAGGAAAAAAGTATGTACCTATATAATATATAAACTGTCCCAAAATTCAACGATAAGCGGGCACCGAAAGGTGTACCTGCTTGTGACTTTTCGACAAAAAAAAAGAAAAAAAAATCTTGTTTTTTTTTTAATTATAAAAAATTGTGAAATCCTTAGAAAATTGACACCCCTTATTATACTTTTAAGTACTATGGTTATTACCAAAATCTCCAAAGCTTCCAAAATCTTTCCAAGTTAAAGAAAATGGTTTTGAAGGATGTCCTTTGATTCAAATCTGTTTAATCGTTTTTGCGTTATTGAGGAACAAACATACAAACTTTCACATTTATTATGATTCGATTTTACGCCTGTGATGATATACAACGTCACGTTAATGCGCGTAGCTGAAATACAACGTCATGTTTGTAAGTCGCGGCAATTTACAAGAGTGAAGGAAAGGCTCGTCTCATAGACCACTTTCAAAATTTAACTGGTTCCGGTGGACCTCCTGCAGGTACATTTCTACCATATTCCCAAAACTCGACAAAAAAAGTGAAGATTAGATCTAAATATGGAAACCCATTGCGGTCGAGTTCCAACCACGAATGGGTTAAATGTTAAATGGCTTAAACATTATCAGTGTTATTACAAAAAAAATACTAAACTATGTCTCAACATGTGTTTTGTCAAACAGCGTCTAATGACATTTGTATACAATTTCACAGTTTAAACCCTGCCTCAAATAATGTTTAACCTTCGCTATTACAAAATAGTGTTTGTCCTTTGACTTACCAAAACATCGCTAGGCAACCTATAGGCAACCAAATGTTGCTATTAAAATTATAAAATAGCAAATAGTAACAATAAAATAGCAACATTACAAAACGTTCGTTCACCTACATTTGGTTCAATCCGAAACGTTCCTTTCTATGCAAATTTGTTATGTGCTAATAGAATATCCTACGCAGAAAATATTTTAAAATTATCTATATATAAATAAAACAGTGACGTGTGTGATTATAAATTAATTATTGCTCTAAATACACCGCCATAAGTATGTTTTGGAACCAAAACTTACGTGTATAATGAGTACATTGTACACATAGAACAGTGATCGGTTGAAAGAATGGAATGTGTTTATCGAGACTTGTCAATCGTCATTACTCATTGTCAAATGAGTATAATATAAATAAAAATTATGGAAAAAAATGGACAATTGCAATATTAAAATAAAAATTCGTGAACGTAAAGAAAATTGGGTTCAAGAATAAAAGGTGAAACAACCCGATATTTCATCACACCACTAAATACAACTTGCGAAAATTAGAGACAAAGCAGTTTAGACTAACTTTGAGGCTTCGACAAGTATTCACATGTATTTAAATATGAAAAGTATTATTTAAACCGTGCCTAACTCTAACTGCTTAAACACGCTTTTGTAATAAAAAATTTTTTAGACACATGTTCAATGTATGTTTATTTTTTTTTGTAATAACACTCTAAATTTTAATATCAGCGTGAACCTGCTGATGGATGTAGCTTGCTAAAAAATAAAAAAAAAAACCGAAAATTCACCTTCTTGCTCTCGGCTTCGATGGCAGACATGGCGGCTTGTTGGGCGGCCTGTGCTTCAGCTCGTTCTTGGGCTTGCTTCTTGAACTGTTCGCCTCTGAAAAGCACCAATGCACATCGATATTTAATATGTCATCTCACTCGTAAATGATGAATATTTTACTCTCAGTGTTCGAAAATTGTGTTTGGATGAGGTGAGTTTTATTTTCTCTAAACTAAAACTAATTAAGTAGTGTTCAAAGCGGTCTTAATTCATTTTTTCTATTTCCTCTATTTTATTATTCCTATTTCCCATTCAACTGTTACCTCAAAATTTTGTTAGATGGCGCTATATTTGGCTTACCTCCAATAATAATTATTGTGTTAACCGGCGTCGGAGTAAAAAAAAAAATACCGAGCGCAGGGCGTTCGCCCAGGTAAGTACCTACTATTTATAAATGCGTGAATTAATGGCGTTTACATTACTGTGATGACTTGTGTATAATCTTTTCGATCGAATATCAAATGTCAGGTGAAAAGATAACTTGGAACTTTGACTTAACTTGTACTTCAGATCTGTGGGCTTAACTTGTAGGTCGATACATCAAATTACTTACCCTAGTAAGTCAATGAGTGAAGGCGGTTGTTCCTCTTGTCTCTCTGTCTGCTCGTCCGTTGCCTCTGTCTCCTCCGAGGAGGGAGTCGAGGCAGGAGACTCGTGAGGTTTCACTTGAATCCTGGAATAGATACAAAAAAGTTCTCAACTCTAGCTAGGCCATAGTATATTTCCGCAATAAATCAAAATTAGGTTTTTTTCAATATAGTTATTTAATGAATATTGCTACTAATACTACGGTATTAATTTTTCGAAATTACACTATTTCGAAAGAAACATTTGATATGGAATTAGATACTTTATACTGAATTAATAAGTCATAATTTAAATAAATCACAGTATTGCCTTACCGCTCTGACTCAAGGGTCCCGAGTTCAATTTCCGGCTTTGGAAATTAACTTTTCAAAATTGGCTCTGGTATGTGGCAAGGTTTCACCCTCATAAATTGGGTAGTCCGTCTGGCGGCAGTAACCAAAAACCATAGTGAAATAGCAGCATATCTAGTTTTGTGTTTCGGTGAGTAAGGGATACTAGATACTATTTCCCTATCCCATCCTAATCTCTTATCCTTAATCCCACTATAGTTGGCAGCGCACTTGCAGCACATGTGACGTTGTTTGTGTTATAGGCGACTATTGCCACCTATGTACCATCAAGTGGACCGTCAGCTTATTTAACGACCTTTATTTATATAAAAAAGTCATGTATACTTGTTTTCTTTTTCGAAATTAGCAATTCCATAAAAGTGTCTTTACTCACTGGCCATTGTCCTCTTTAGTTATATCCAAGCCGAAAGCTGACACCTGCATTTGTCCAGTATCGTCAGCCGGTGGTAACGCTGGTAGATGTCGTGTTGGACCTGTTACATAGCGGTTCCGTTTGTAACAATCAATCATATAAACTAAAAAATTTGTTTGTAACAAAAACATCAATTGGTATGAAGAAAAGGATAGGACTACAACATGTCGTCCCAATCGCTTGCTGTGTGTACGGGTATTCAGATTACAATCATTATGTTTTTTGAGATTATTGCAATATCGGGAGTGTCAGGATACATGGAGTTTCGCAATCATGAGCTGGCGATAGTAAAAAAACTACCAAGATTTGACAGCATGTTTGTGGTTTGATGGGGTAATAGAGACTTGAATCGACAGATACAAAAAAAAATTGAGTGATTTAATTTTTTAATTTTATTTAAGTCATTTAGTTTTTTTTAAATAAAATATTTAATGACGATATGACGTAGCGTAGTGACAGTATCTACAAACGATTCGTAAATGATATCACCAAATTGAATCAATCGCTCCATTCACCATTCAAAGCTCAATCAATCTGTTTTTTCAAATTGTCGATTGCTGGGACGTATACATCTCGACATTCAATTTGCCTCCTCATCTAGCAATTTGTCAAATCCACTCAAACTTAATCGACGGTTGGATATAAAGTTGCATCGTGACTACTTTTAGTAAGAGATGTCTATAACTATTTTCTATATCATGTATCCATATCTCCTTAAATATAACCCTTGACATTCAATGTCAATATTACTGTGACTATGAGATCCCATAACGATTAAAATTTTGGAAATATGCTTGGTAGACATCTCCCCCAGTTAACTATTAACTCAGTGAACAAATTAGCCTTGCTATACAACGAATGTAGCCAGAATGCTAAGAGCCCTGACATTATACATTGATACTCTCAATTTTAAAATTAGGCTCGATTGAAAAAATTAAAAAAAAATTAAATTAAAAGCTTAATTGACACCAATCACGTGTACAGACATAAAGAAAAAAAAATCAATCAAATTAAAGGCCACGTAACATCTACCCGTATGCCGTATACGAGAGAACAGATATGCGGGTAAATGAAACCATGTTAATCAAATTAATATAAAAGTAATCGTTGCGTGAGTTGTGTGTTAAAATACCAAAGCAGATTTTTTTACAAGACTGAATTTATAAAATTCGACATTTTATTCAATGATTAATTTTGAAAAGTTATAAATTAAGCGTTAAATTTTGAAGATAGATAAATCGTAATTAGTTAAACCTGCGTTTGGCGATTTAGTTTGGTTGTTTCCAATTTTTGTGGGATTGGTCACTACGAAATCCGATTTTTATGGGCTATAAATATCTAGATTTTTTTTGGATATTATGTAATAATGACAGAGAACCTAATCAAACGACAACACAAGTAATGAGTTTTAAAAATTAAAATAAGGAAAATGAAGGAGAAAATAATCTAAAAAATATCAGCTTTTTGTTACATTAAATCAGCTTTGATAGTTAGGTGTGTAATGGAGATTCATTTGGCTATTAATATTATACAGTTACTATGTTAGATTTCATTATACAAAACTCAATTTACGTATATAATAAATTATTACTGCAATGATAAGATAGCTAATAGACGATTATGAAGTATAATTACCTATATATATTCGTAATTTTTTAAAAACCAAAAAGTGAAACTGTAACTAATTATGCCTGAAATGTTCAGAATGTTTCGCAATTTCAGATTTTTTTTTAAACTTTTTTTAACATTAATATTTGTGACATTTGTCAAATTCTTTTGCTCGCACGGGTGTGACCAATCCCTTAGAAGCCGGAAGCGGCACACTACCTCTTGTGTGTATGTCTGCCTTACTTTGTTGGTGTAGCAACCTGTGCCTCAACTGACCAATTTTCTCCTCCTCAGTCGGTTCGGGTGGCGGTTCGTCCTGTTGAGGCCCTCGCATTAGCCCCAAGAGCACACCGAATATATACCTGATAATAGTGAGAATCATATTTGTATATACATTTGTTTGTATATCTACTTGTTAATACATAAGCAAACACGTATATAATTTAAGATGAATAGACTGACTCAATTTCGCAAAAAAGAATGACTATTTAAATTCTATGGCGGATTTCTTCGTTATTAACCTCCTTACAAGGCCTGTTATAGGTGCTATATATATATCTTCTACTAGCGACCCGTCCCAACTTCGGACGGGTGAACATTTATTTTTTAAACATTTTTGAATTTATTCGGCAATTTTGTATGAGATGGGGGGAAGGTGAGTAGCCTATGTTACTCGCCTATGTTTCCATAGGTGATAGAATTTTTGGAATCGCTCATACATACGCTAAATACATACATACAAACCTTTTCCCTTTATAATATTAGTATAGATATAGATAGTATAGAATAAAAATGAATCGCCAAATGTGTTGTTAAACTGGAATCAATTCAGCCATTTTTTAAAAATTTTTGGTTGAAGACTGAAGTCCGAAGGTCCTTATGAAGAGAAAAATTGTATAAATTGCCCGGAAAATAGCAACCGTGTGAAACCGGGACGGATCGCTAGTTTTAGATATTTATATGAACATAAAACAACTACCAAGTTGGTTCGAGTCGAATCTCATATATAAAGTTTCCAATAGAGCATTTATCATTCTATTCACCTTGGATTTCACGAAATAAGTAGATACACATACAGGTACTTGTATTGATTGATACATAATGATGATTATGTATCTCTCACAAAAATAATCAAAATTTAAAAATGTGGGTAGATGAATATAGTAATTGTGTAAAATAAAATATGTCAGACGCAAACAATTAATTATGCTCCAATCTATGATTTCCATTAGTGGCACCAGTTTGCTAAAATATATAAAAAACATGCTGCGTTCATGCAATTTCCAAACATAGAATAATCTCTTAGTAGTTAACTACTACATATATTACTTTTTAGATTTAATAGGTCGGATTTGAGACAATATCAACGACTTTCTTCTTTAAAAAAAAGGGACAAGTGCGAGTTGAACCTCGCACTAATTTCTGTTTTTATTTTTTCAAAATTTTAGGTTCAGTAGTTTCGGAGATAGGGGGGGGGGGGGGGAATGGTCCGACAGACGGACACACGAGTGATCCCTAAAAATCACTATTATTGATTTAATTCAGTAATTTTATTCAAACATTTAAGCACTCTGCGTTTCGCAATCATTCGCAACCCCTTACAGAAGACCACCGCGAAATAACAGCATGTGTGCTTTTTTGTTTTGGTTAGTGAGTAACGAATGCCAATTTCCCTATCCCTTCCTAATCCTTTATCTTTAATCCCACTATGGCAATGCACTTGCAGCACCTGTGACTTTGCTTGTATTATAGGCGATGGTAGCCACCTACCAACAAGTGGACCGTCAGCCTGTCTGACGAACTTAAAATAAAAAAAGATTTTTAACATTGATATACTTGTATGATGCTAAAGCTAAGCATTCTAGACATTCTAGTAATAATACATAAACAAAATGACAGACATGAAACATACTTCTAAAATTAAATTAAATTCTAATTGATTTAATATACGATATTTTCACTGTCAATTTTGAACTAAAATTTATTACAGCTATTGCCCGACAGCGTCGCTAGCGCCATCTGCTCAATGACTTTAGTACCAATATCAGGATTATTTATGTTCACGTAAATCGTTTCAATAGTTTACTAAGAAACTCTATACATTCATTCATCTTCACAACCTTATTACAAAATTAGAATTAATTAATTAGCAAAATTATAATTTCTTAAAGACCGAGAGCTTTTTATAACTTTTTTAAAAATCTTATGTCTCATAAGATATTTCTGTCCCAAAAAGATTAAATATATAGAATATGTAGAGAGGGTATTGGGAATTTTTTCCTACAAAAATATTGACTCTAATCGTCGTATTCAGGTTGGCGTGAAGGCGTATGGCGTAGCTAAATAGCTTTGTAAAGTTGGCGATTTTGTACCACGTGGTTCTTTCGTCTTGCCCGATCTAACAGTTGAAAATCTTTGGACTGTGCTATCCAAAATATCTGGATGAAGTAAGCCACAGGTTTAAATAGTGCTTAAAAATCTCTTATAAAATATTATAAACAATAGTCTAAATTTTTTTTATTATTATTATCCACATTTTAACTCGTCTCCCCCTCCAAAAGCCAAAATGAGGGGGAGACGGTGTAACCCCCGACAGAAGCACAGTCGGTCGGGGTTCAGGGCGACAAAACAGACGTACTATTCTGGCCTTATCGAGCTTCTGACCTGGGAGGGAACCACCACGGAATCCCAACCATTATTATTATTACTATTTAACTCACATTGTTAAAGTTGTCTTATGTGTTTCAGATTAATTTAAGAAGCGTCTGAGCATTCAATTGTTAAACGTCAAAACCGACTTATTAAATTTGACACATTATCATTCAAGGTCTACAACTTCATCTTAGTTTCTTACTAAAATGAATAAAATAACAGCATATAGATTCTGTAATTATCTTTATAACTGATTTATAATAAATAAAAAATAATAGACACATAAAAAAGGACAGATTACATACACAAGAAAAATCGTAATATATTTTTATCAATTACCAATGACTGTGCACCAGTGTTGCGTGAAATTATAAACAAAATAAAACATGGCGATGACATAAATATATTATATGTTTGAACATTTTTTTAATGATAAACGTCTACAAACAGACGCAAATATAATTGTCAATGGGTGACAATTATATTTGCGAATTTTCTCATAGAATTATTTCATGATATCAATAAACATTTTTAAATACATTCTTAGCAATGAAACAGTAAATTATTAATTAATTAGCGTTTCAACATTTAATCATCAGTCTTTTTTAGCATAATTTCGAAAAAAAGATAGCTAAGATTCTGAGAAGAAACCCGAAAGAAATTCAGGATGCCATTATTTAAATCATCTTCAAAATAATAATTATATTCCTTACAACTTTTAAACACAAATCATTAAATATGTATATTATACAGTTATTACCAAACGACTATAGCGACATCGAGCTAAGAATCGTTTAAACTCAGACTTTATTATAGCTTAAATAATCAGAGTTTCTATTAAATCTTATGAGCAGTTTGGTAATAATTAGATTTTTTTATAGGTTATTATTATAAAATCGTAGACATTTACCCATAAAAGAATTACTTACCTAAACCTACACAAACCAGACATTTTGATAAACATGTCCTTATAAATTCGAGCGTATTGTTACTCTGATCGCAAGCAAGCTCGATTTCAAATTTAAATTTCCATGATTTTAGAATTATAAATTACTCTAATATTGCGTTTTACAAAATACGACATGGAACTGTTCAAATAAATAACTAAAAAATTATACACTATATTAAACAGTTTACTGAAAATTTTAACTTTTCAAGAAGAATTAATAATGAGGACAATAGTCCTTTCGTTATCACTCCTTTAGAAAAGGTCTTGTTTCCTTTAGAATCCAATGAATGCTATACTGACCTGACAATAACCACGACACTGTATCCAGCGTAATAGAACAAATAGAAGAACATCTTGAAGAAGCCAACGGCCAGTTCGGAAGGCGGCACGTGTTGTAGATCCGCCATTTTCTGCTTTATATTCGCTAAGGATAAGGACGAGAATGCCATAGCGATGCCTTCCTTCAGCGTTTGATAGCCGCGCCTCAACGGGTTCTTGTCAGCCCTGAAAATCCGCAAACTCTCGGTACAGTGGCTGTTAACGTACTAGCTACTAGTAAAATTCGAGAAAAAGATGTTACGAGAAAAGAAAAAGATTAAAAAGATAAAAACAAAATATTGTGTACGTTAAAGAATTCGTTAAAGAACAGTGTATGGTGAAATTGTCCTCCATTGAATTAACGCAACATAATCATAATCAATTTTAGTCAATTGCTAAACTCAGTCTAAATAATAATAAAAAATAAAATAAAAAAAATTGAAATTGTTTCAGTAGGTAGGTAGTTACATTGATTATACTCATGACATTATAAACAAACAAACGAATTTCACATCTTCATCATTTTAATCAAAATTATAACATAGCTTGATATAGTCTTATCTACTGTTGTATAAGTTGAATATATTATCATTATATGAGACTGTGGTTGTATCACGTATTCACATAACAATTAGGTCCAAATTGCTATGACGCCAAAAGAAAAGTAAGATTACAAAAGCCCTACCTTTCCTCTTCGTCGTCTCCAAGGTAAACGTGATAGCTTTCTCTGTTCTTGGGCCCACCGGCTGTCTCTTCAGAAGCTGCCATCAGTCCCGAGGCGTGAGTCATCTCAAAGATGGCATCCTCACAGAAGTTCACGAAGGCTTCCAACTTCTCTTTGTCTCCGCCCTCGGTCACTATGCTGTAGAAGAAAGCTCGTTTCGATTCCTGAAATGAGAAATGTCAAATGGAGCGGGCTATGCTCGGAGTTTCTTTGGTGGATAGGATCAGAAATTCTGAATTTGCCGAAGAACCATTTTAGTCAAAATAACCGAGAGAATTAGCAAGCTGAAATGGCAATGGGCCGGTCACATCTGTCGCAGTGCGGATAAGCGAATGGAGGCCACGAATTGGAAGGTGCATCGTGGGACGCCCTGCAACCAGGTGGACAGACAACCTGATATGCATTGCAGGAAGCGGCTGAATGGACCATGCGTGGTAGCGAGCCTTGTGAAGAGCCAACAGTGAAGAGACATAGTCTAAAAAGAGGTATATGTAAAAAAAAAAATGAGCCGTCACGGGACGCCTGGTAGATGTGAAACATCGAGTGAAATAAAATGATGACTGTTTATTTATTTATTTAAGGTTTATTTTTATTGAATACAAAAATTTAAATATTTATTTCAAGTTGCAACAACCACCAACAATCGCGACAACAACAACAATCACCACGGCACGCGTCGCCACACCGTACACACTACTACGCATAGACTGTATATGTATATACCATCGTATAGCGTGGTGAAGCGTCGCCACGGACTGCGTCGCCACGTTATCAATCAGTTTCATCCGCGACTATTGATGTTTCACATCAAAAAAGCTTATTTTTAAATTAACTGCATTGGATTCGACGATTGACCTCCTTCTTGAAGTTGGTTCTACCTAATTGGACTGAAGTCGCTGCCCGCACCTGTCTTTCTGTCTGTATAATATTCTCTATTTCCTTCTAAAACACGTACGGATTTTGATGCGGAAAGATAAAAATGTGCGATATGGAAAGAGTGCTAAATGAGGAAAGTTTTCATAGTATAATTATTAGAAAAAAAAAATGTAAGTACGTTCCTTGTAGTTTTGGTTGTGTGTTGATAGACAGGACAAAGGATTTAATAAGTAATATTATAGATTATGCAATTTTATGGATAAGAGGCTCAATGAATGTGTATAATAATAAAAGCTAGGTACATTAGTTAGCCTCCGTTTTCAATGTGTTTTCATACGAAGTACTACTAGTTTTTCTAGTAGTGCTAGTATTAGTAAAAATACTAGAACGGTTTGCCTGTAATTTAGCTCATCACTTATTAAAAGTTCTTGTGATATCCCATAAATAAATAAAAAGAAATAAAAGTATAGTTAGCGGTAAAATGCATACAAATTAGAGAAAAGTAATGGAATTATTCCCTTATATATAACCAATTAACCAACCTTAATCTGAGGTTTCTCCCACTGCTCGATGTTGGACTCCTTGATCTCGAAGTAGACTCGCTCGATCCTTTTGGAGCCGCCCATGATCTCTATGCGGCCGAGGAATGGTTCGAAGTAATTCAGCACAGAACCAGCAGTTTCCAGGAAACGAGCTAGTCTGGAATATTTTCAATAATAACATTATTGGCAAGAGTTCGTGCAAACATCACGACATCCATACTAATACGAAAGTAACTCGTGTCTTTCTGTTACCATTTCACGCCTTAACTACCAATATTTGTATTTGTAACTATAAAATAAGTCACACCATGAAAAGGTTTCAAAATGTGAACACGATAATTAGTTTAAAATGATCCTTCGAGCCGGATACCGACCTGGGTTCGTTGGGCATGTGTTCAGACAAGTTGGTGAGCAGCACAGCCAAGTTGAAGCCGATCTCCTTCGCCGGCTCGTGGAACCGATCGCAAAAGCCCACGTAGTCCAATTTGCCATCATGGTTTGTTTCGCAGCAAGCCAGAAGGAACTCTATTTCTTCACTGAAAATTTTGAATTTGAACAGAGTAAAAGGAGAGTAAAAAAAAAATTGAGCCGTCGCGAGACGCTTGGCAGATGTGAAACATCGTAACTATTTTGTATATAAAATGTGCATGACAGGTTGGCTTATTAAAGGCAATTTAATATACACAATAGTCTCCATATTACATAAGCTAAAGGTATACGAGCTCATTGCATTTCTATTAGTAATAACTTATGGATAACTTACTATTCCATGAGATGACATCATATAGTAGAATTTTTAAACTAGATGGCGCCTGCGTGTATTCAGTACTTATTTTTTCCATTATTGAACTAGATGGCATAATCCATGATTTCTATGGGATTATCGATCAATAATTAACTTGATCAAAAAATTGATCAAAATCAATAAAGAAAATTAGTTAGAGCGCTGGTAAGTTCGCATGTCGATACTTACGGTGTATAACTCTTCTGCTGTTCCATTTTCTCCTTGAAATCCTTAGGCAGAACCCATCCGTCGCTATTGGGATCTATTTCTTGGAAACTAGAGCTCGATGTGAGGTCTTTCAGTTTCAGGAACATGTCGAAGTATTTGAGGATCAGCTCCACGTTCGAGGCAGATTCCACGAGTGTGTCCACCATTTGTTTGCCAATTGTTCCTGGAATGAAATTTTTCATATTTCCTAATCTTTTAGCAAAAAATATCTTCCCACACTACGAAGACTTAAAAGAGATATACACGGTAATTTTGTAGTAGGCATCCATTTTAATGAATAAATAAATAAATAAACGCTTAATTCAACGAATATTTACGTATAAAAATACCTGTATGTAATTTTAGCTATTCCTAATTTTATCATAATAAAAAAGTAACCTTAATAATAATAAATAATGTTTTTCTAGGAAAAGTATCAGATAATAAATATTTTCTATTTTTCACAAATCAGTTACTAAATAACAATGTCAAGTATTCGAACTATTAATGCTTACAGCCTGTTCACGCTTTAGCGCCCTTTAGCGTGATCTAGCTAAACTATCTCAATGATCTACGCCAGTTGTCACCGCGCTCTGCGTTATTTTTATTGGACCCTTTTCCCCCCTTCCCTAAAATATTGTAATTTTATTTTCTACAGACAATATGTATACGTTTTTAACGTTCGTTAAATTATTTTTCACTTTTTTAAATAACAAAATTCATATAATTAGCATACGCATAAAAATCGCTAAGCCCAAGAGGCTACACAGCCATATTTCTTGAGAAAATTACCGTCAATCAACTAGGATAAAAGAGAGAGGGCAGTAATGCAGTCAGATGGATCCATTCTATGCTAGATGGGATATCTATAATATAATATAATAAAGCTTTTATTTCCATAGCATAACAAATTACATCACAATATATATGAAAATACAAGGTTTTTTTTTTTTTTTTTTTTTTTTTTTTTTTTTTTTTAATCCATGGACCCTTTCTGAGTAAAAGCCTCCTCCAACCCTCTCCATTTCTCCCTGTCTCTAGCCAAATGCATCCAGTCTCTTCCAGCGAATGCAACAATGTCGTCTACCCATCGTTTCCTTGGTCTGCCTTTAAGTCGTTTTCCTGTTGGGCCTGGCCATTTTGTTGCCTGCAATGTCCACCTTTGATCTTGGTATCGCGAAATATGGCCTGTCCACTGCCATTTAAGACTTAAAGACTGTTTCAGAGCATCTATAATATTGGTTTTATTTCTAATAACCTTGCTGTTTATTTTTTGTATCTTTCGTAACTTTAGTATGCTTCTCTCCATAGCACGTTGACAGGTTTTAACTTTATTTTTTATTTTATTGGAGAAAGTCCATGTTTGGCTAGCATATGTAAGGCCTGGCAGAATACATGTGTCCATTACAATTTTCTTAATATTTGGGTTGAAGTTTCCTTTTAATATTTCCTTTTGCGACCAGAATTTTTTCCAAGCCTGTGTGATCCTTCTGTCGACTTCATCTTCATTCTTGCTATCGTTAAAAGACACCTGTTTTCCGAGATAAATGTAATCGTTTACATACTCAATTTCATTGCCTGCTACATGGATTGACCTCCTTCTGCCGTTTGTAATTATTTTAGTTTTACTAGGATTCATGTGAAGTCCCACTTTTTTGCTCTCACTGTCTAAATTTTTGATCATTTGTTCCAATGCAATCGCTGATTCTGCGAAAAGTACGATATCGTCTGCGAATCTCAGGTGTGTTAGGCGATGACCAAGAAGTAGAATTCCTTTGTTTTTCCAGTTTATTTTTCGAAAAACCTCTTCCAATACAGCTATGAACAGCTTTGGTGACAAAGGATCACCTTGTCTAACGCCTTTTTCTATTTTTATCTCCTTTCCTCTATGCTCCAATTTGACTCTGCTGACACTTTTGTGGTAGATATTTTTTAGTATATTTACATAAGTTTTATTTATTCTGCATGTTTTTAAAGCTTTCCAAATTGACGAATGTGTGATACTGTCGAAAGCTTTAGTGTAGTCAATGAAAGCTATGTAGAGAGGTAGGTTAAATTCCTTGTATTTCTCAAGAACTTGGTCTAAAGTATGTATATGGTCTATGGTTGAAAAACCCGACCGGAAACCGGCCTGTTCAATGGGTTGGTTATTGTCAATTTTCGTTGTTATACGATTTTGTAGTATGGATGTAAATAGTTTGTAGATGCTGGATAACAAGCTAATTGGCCTATAATTGCTGATATCTAGTGGGTCTCCTTTTTTATATAATAGAATTATATCCGAATTGCACCATTGCTTGGGGACTTCTTCGGTTTCTAATATCATGTTAAACAGTTCCACCAGATAGGGAGTCAAGACTGGTGCTCCTATTTTAATCATTTCATTGCTGATGTTGTCTGGACCAGGACTCTTTTCAGGTTTTAATTTTTTAATATGACTTATTATTTCGAGCTTGTCAATAAGGTCTACTCTTTGCTGATCATCCTTTTCGTCTAAATCCGTTTCGTCTTCACTCTGTGTATCAACTTCAAAAGGTTTTTTGTATAAATTTTCATAAAATTCTGTAGCAAAGTTAATAACATCTTTTCTACTATTTGTTTTGGCTTGACCCTTTAGTTTTTGTATCCAATCCCTGTGTGTATTTAGTTCTTTATACGCCCTTTTTGTACTTCTGTATATGTTTAGATTTTTTTCAATGACTTTATTCCTATGATTAGCGTAGTCTTCTCTAATAGCTTTCTTACACTTTTTAAAAAGTTGTTTTAGTTCATCTTTTCCATCTCTTGATTTGTTCTTGCTTGCCATTAGTTCTTTACGTTTATTTATAAGATCTATCGTTTCTGTACTAAATATTTCTCTTTTGTTTCTCTTTTCCGGTTCCGGTTGTCAAAGCGACAAGACGCTAAAATAATTGCTCCGTTGTTTTTATACAAAATGTATTGAAATATCGAATATAATTACCAAAAAGTCCACGGAAATCGAGGAATAAGTGATAGTGTGCCTTAAGAACATAATGAACAGTGTATACAATATAACTAAAATTAACAATTACATATATTAAACAATTTCAGTTTAGGCATTTTAGTGAGTGACAAATAGTAAATATTTCATATTTACCCGTCCCACAGACAATATAGAACTACAGTGTTGCCAGTTGCAAAATTCAACAAATAAAACGTTCCAATTCACGCAAATATGAACGAACAGTTTCTAGATTTTTTTAACCAGATGAAAATCTTCATGCAAGGACAAAATAAAGAAATACTGGCCACAATTAATGAAAAACTAGATCCACTAATATCAGAAATAAGCCGTCTAAAAACGGAAAACGAGAAATTACATGAAAAACTTGAAACTTTACAACGAAGAGAACGAAAAAATAATGTTATTATATTTGGAGTAACTGAAGAAGATAACGAAACAGGAAAAATATTATTGGAGACAGTAACTAATAAACTTGGAAGCAGCACGGAAGTACCAATCAATGTCAACGACATAAATGCAGTGTACAGAGTGGGAAAAAAACATAACATAAACAAAAGACCACGGCCAATCGTTGTTTCCTTTCTAAACTATTGGAAAAAAGACGAATTGATAAAAATAAAGAAAAAATATAAAGAAATCTATATACAGGAAGACTACCCCAAGGATGTAA
This sequence comes from Bembecia ichneumoniformis, assembly GCA_910589475.2. NCBI lineage: Eukaryota > Metazoa > Arthropoda > Insecta > Lepidoptera > Sesiidae > Bembecia > Bembecia ichneumoniformis. Next base: position 4,367,528 of record OU342546.1, on the reverse strand, counting down.
TCATTAAGAGGAAATCTTTGCAGGGACAAATGTTAGATGAAAGACGAAAGGGAAATTTTGCAGTAATAGATTATGATAAATTGATAATTAAAGAAAATATCCAGAAGGGAGAAAATAAACGCGAACTTATAATGCCTACGACTACTGATTTTCATCCAAAACAACAATATACACAACACTCAAGAAAAAATACAAGAAATAAGAATTTTGTTTTCATGAGAAATAGAAGCTCTTCAATTAACGACACGCAATTTACACCAAAAAACTGAATATAGAGTCAGAGCAGCCGGAATCTAACAAATCTAACGACAAAACAAAATATAATAACAAAGGAAAAAGACGGAAAAAGCAAATCCCCAATCCGGCTGGTCCCCGTGGGGATAAAGACCATTACCCTTCACCCTCCACAGAAACAAAACAAAGATTAAAAATTTGCACCTATAATGTACGATCTTTATCGTCACCAGAAAGATTAATAGAACTAATGCATTCCCTTAAAAAAATAAATTGGGATATAATAGGCCTCGCTGAAGTGAGAAAATTTGGACATAAAATACAGGAATACGATGATTACACATTATGCTACATAGGAGAAACTGCTGGTCTGCATGGTGTCGGTTTCCTAATCAAGAAAGCGTTCAAGTATAATATAATGGATTTTATTGGAATCTCAGAAAGAGTAGCTATACTAAAATTAAAATTTGGGGATAATCCGGTTTCACTTATACAAACCTACGCTCCCACTGAAAATAGTAGCGAAGAAGAGATTATTACATTTTATGACGATTTAAGAAGGGCTCACGAAATACAAGACAAAACAGTCATAGTAATGGGAGATTTTAATGCTAAGATAGGGCAACCAAAAAAATTCGAAAACTTGGTAATGGGCAAATTTGGATATGGAAAGCGGAATGAGAGAGGTTCGAGACTAATCCAGCATGCACATGAGCAAAAACTTTCTATAATGAACACTTTTTTCAAAAAAAAACAAAGTCGAAGATGGACTTGGATATCACCCAACCAAAGAACTAAAAATGAAATCGATTATATAATGTGCAACAAACCGAATAATATAACAAATGTGGAAATCGTAGGAAACATGACATTTCCATCAGATCATCGTATGCTGAGATCATCATTTCTTATAAAATCGAATAAAATGAGCAGAAAAACTTTTAGATCACTGCCTAAATCACCGAAAACGGAGAGCGATATATTGCTATACACTCAAAATTTAAAAGAAAACCTTAATAAAAATCTTGAAACTTTACGAGAAACAAATAACGTACAAATATATTATGACATATTAGAAAAGGTTATTATAGAAAGTCTAAAAGCCAAAAATAAACATAAAAGATGGGATATCTACCGTCACAAAAAAAATACATGATTACCGACAAATCCTCAATCATATTCTGTGTAAGATAACTTTTGAAGGAAGGACACAGAAGGAAGGAGAATGGTATATGACATCACTTACTCACACACGAAAACATTACAACCTTTGTGTTGATATTTAACTAAGATCCTCTATAAGATTGGACTATATACTACTCTGGAAGGGAGTTTCTCCTGATGCAAGTATTTTTATACTTAATAGGAGGCCCCCTACACCCCTTTTTGTACCTACGCTTAAGCATAAGAATAAATTATTTTGTATTTTGTACTCTATATACTACTGGACGGGTTCCTAGTTTATATTTTATTCATTTATATTAATTGAATGAACAAGAAATTCAGAAAACTGTGATATTTAAGTTTTTAATAGATGATTAAATAGAAGACTAACCAGACAAAGGGTTAAACGCAATGCGACCTGACACTTACCGTTGACGACATTTCCTTCGAGCATGGACAGCATCATGGTGATCATGTCCTTCTGCAGATTCAGCAGCTCCTTTAGCAAGTCCACTTGGGACGAATGCTTCGATAGTTTGTCTTGCATGTGAGAGAAGAGGAAGAGGAAACCGCCCACTGCGTCCCATAATCTAGAGTACATCCAGATGGATTATTGCATGAACATTATCGCTATTGTCAATTTGGCTGACTATAACAGAAGAAATAGTCCATTTATTGCTTCAATACTATTAATAGTCCATTGTTAAATTTATGCAGTGCATAATGATCTTAACTATTTTTGTAATTTCAAAATTTCAAAACTTTCAGAAATACTAGTTGAAACCCTAATTTTATAAATGAGATACTGAGTTTGTTTGTTAAACCGATAATCAAGAAATTTTGCATACACGTAGTCAGGAATACATAAAAATACATAGGGTACTTTTCATCTAGAAAAAAGAACAGTACCCGAGGGTAGTCTGAAATAAAAAAAATCAAAGCTTGAGCAATAAATATTGAATGAATATTTTAACACATAAGAAAAATAGTCCAGGAAAATTTACACACAAATCAAAATTTGAGTCTAGAAGGTATGAAATGTCGATGGGTGAAAGAAATATTCAATTGTAGAAAATTACTGTAGAAGTATGAAAAAAAAAGTTTTTCCAAATTATACAAAAATTTTAGAGTTAGAAAAAAGTTTCAGACAAATATTGCAGAGAATTTAATTATATTATATATAAAAATGTTCATATTACTTTTTTGCTAAAATTAAAATTAACAGAGTTTGGGAGGTTAGAATACAAAGGTGGATAGTACATATACAAGGAGGGTTAATTTTTGTTGAGTTGGCAATGAAACCAAGCCCTGGATGTCTTATAGTGGAGTTTAAGTGTATGTAGTCTGTTACACAGATGTTGCCATCGCAGCTTTACAGAGGGAAATAATTTATATACAAAAGCGTTCAAAGTAAGTAAAACAGTGAATAGGGGATCGGACAAATTTTCAGAAAGTGTTTTAAATTAATCTTCATGGATATTTATTCCCATAAAAAATACTATTTTATGTATTTATAGCCTTTTAGGTACTCAAAATCATGTTTTAATATTGTTTGTTTGAAAATGCCGCCAAAACGCCACGATAGTTCATCTGAGAGCGCGCAACGTCATTTGTGGTCATATCATAACAAAACAGCTGCATTGGCATAAGACAATGATTGCCCACAAATGACGTCACGCACTGTGATTGGTGTTTCAGTATAGATTAAAAATATTGTAAATAATAAAATTTTATTTCTTCATTTAAAAATATTTAAATGAATTATATTAAATTATTATTCGATAAATAATCGTAACAAATTATATATTTTCTTTCTAAGTACATTTTAGATTTTAATTTGATTACTGTCCGATCCCCTATTAAAACAATCAGGGTATATCTATCACAATCTCCTGCTCCTCAATAATTTTAATTTAAACAAAAAAAAAAAGAAACATTTTTTTAGTAAAATAAAATTCTCTACAATATTCAATCTTTTTTTCTAAATTTTACCATTTTTGTATAATTTGGCATAAACACTCCTATATTTTTTTTCTACTACTTCTATAGTGTGGATTCAAAAATTTCTTCCAATATTCGATATTACCTACATATGAAAAATGTTACGCAGCTTATATCAAAAATGTCCCAGAGAGACTCCATTTTGATTTGTTATTTTCCTTTAAGTTGTGCGTACGAAGTATTTTAATTATATCTATAACAAACTGATACATGATAAAAAATAAAATTAACGGCACCAATTAATATTTGATTCCTATTAAAATATCGGCAATACACTTTTAAGTTTTTGGACATTTTTACGAGCCTATTGGTCGAGTAGTTAAGTCTGTCTATCTTTGTAGTATTAAAAAAATAATAATAATTATACTTTTTTTAAAAAAGCTATGATTTTAAAGGAATAAAATATAGTTTTATATAATAAAGAGCTTTTTTAAATTGAATTTACCTGGAATGTGCCAACGCCTGTTGGTTCTGAGTGCAAGGGCCTTGAATTACTTCTGTGAGAGTGTTAAACACTTGCGACGCAACGCCGATCGCCTTGAAGAAGTTCGCTTTGCCCGCTGGATCGATTAATTCCTGTCAATTTATAGACGAATTGTATTAGCTATAATTTTTTATTTAACGCCCGGAACGCAAACTGATGGTTCACTTCATGGCATACCATGGCGACCTATGACGATCGTTCTATAAATGATGAGGAACACCTGGGGCATGCAAGCGCCTCTGCTGACCTTGACCTTGCTTGAGTTGGGCAAAAGGAACAAGGTTGGAATAAAGGAATGGGCTCTGGCTCTGAATGAAGCAAAATAAGGGTGTAGTTACTGTCACCAGAAGGGCTTCCGAATTCATGACCACGAAACTCACTATTTAGTTTTCACTAAAACTAGTGAAAACTTTCAATACTTAGTTTAGATTAGCGACGATTTCTCCCGAATGCTACTTTCTTTTTTCTATGTTAAGATCGGCAGACAAGCTGACGGTCCACTTGATGGTAGGTGTCTACCGTCGCCTATAACACAAGCAAAGCCAAGGCTGCTGCAAGAGTGCGCTGCCGACTACAGTAGGATTAAGGATAAGGGATTAGGAGGGGATAGGGAAATGGGCTCTGGCATCCTTTACTCACTCACCGAAACAGTTGAAACTCACCCTTCCTTTGTAAAGGTACCTAGTTGATTTAACAAATTGGAATATTTGAATGGGAGAGCGAGTTGACCGTACAAGAGCCGCCGTGCGGTTGGGTGATTGCGACGAATTTGAATGTTGTTGTCTAGACAGTAGAGTTTAAATTAGCTGCGAATGAACACAAGTATACGGCCACCGCGTGGCGGCCGCAAGAGATTTATGCGCCCGTCTAACTACAGCCTTAGCTTAGGCTCGAATTATATGCTGCCGCGCGACCGAGCGGCCGGGTCGCTCCGTTTTTTTTTTAATGTTAAGATCGGCAGACAGGCTAACGGTCCACTTGATGGTAGGTGGTTACCGTCGCATATAAAACAATCAAGGCGTCAGCTTCTGCAAGTGTGCTGCCGACTGCAGTAGGATTAGATAGGAAAATGGGCTCTGGCGTCCCTTACTCACTCACCGAAACACAACAAGACACGTATAGTTATTTCACGGTGGTTTTCTGTAAGGGGTTGGTTACTGCCGCCAGACGGGCTGCCCAAATGACTGCGATACGCAGTGAGTCCTGCCACTACTTTCCAGATCCAGACCAAATTTGAAAAGTTAATTTTTTTCAATTCAATTTTCAAAGTTAATAACTTTCAGTTATTAACTAATAACTGAAAAGTTGAAAATAAGTTGACCCTACCGGGAATCGAACCCGGGAACCCTAGATCGTCTATTGAAACTTGAAACTTGAAATTGTATATGAAACTGTAGCGGCGCGGCCGCAATGGGCGCGCGGATGCATATAATTCGAGCCAAACAGGAACTATTTATGACGGAATGTTGAAAAATAAGGCAAGTGAACGTGCGCCTTTATATCACGTAATGCATTACCGGGAATTACCGGGAAATTTATTAAAAAAAAAAAAACTGATCATGTGGCTATTAGACCAATGCTTTTATGATATTAAAGAATACTTTGACATTTAATTATATTTTACAATTGATTATGACATTTTTTTTGTTTCTATTATTATTATTATTTTACACGCCAGACGTGGCAGTACATGTGGATGCATATTTAAACCAATAAGAATTGGTTCACAGTAACCCATGTTACTTGTAAATAAGTTATTTAAATTTGAATAAGAACAACTCTCTGTCTGTATTACAATTTGTATAGGTTTGTTCATTTATTCATAGCAAATATTGTTAATTGCACAATATTTGCAATATCTAAACGTTTAGTCGACATAACTGGCGATCCCAGAGCTGGCCATTACCTCGGTCAGCAAATCAGTCTTGCAATACAACGAGGTAATGCAGCCAGCATGCTTGGCACCCTGCCTAGGGGACCAAAGCTTAATTTAGTATATAATTTGTAAATATATTATTCTGTACATACTAGTGGTACCTATATAAAGTAATTATATTATATATTTGCAATCAACAATATTACGAATTATTAACGATAGTTTGTTTACCTAAATAGAATGAAAAAAAAAAAAAAAAAACAGTGCGCCCTGCCACTACTAAAACTGTTGATCAAATGTAAAATAAATATTATGCTCACCTTACTGGAGTAATGCCAGTAGAAATCCATGATGGACTCTTGGAGCCTCAGCAAGTAGTCGACGGTACAAATAACCACATTCACCGTTGTCGTGTTACCAGCTTGGGTGCGAAGGTAATTCTGCCATTCTGTACGAAGAGAAACATAGTTTTAATGTGTCCCTCTTACAAAAATTTCATATGTCTAATAAACTCGTGTGGTTTATGTGGGGATTTTGTTTACATTACAATCGTAGGATATCCAATGCTGGAGATAGGACTCCTCCCATAATTTTCCCATGTCTATCACATTAATTGCCAATAGGGTTGGCGAGGGCAGTTTAATACAGCCTAAATTACTCCGTATAACTTCAGCCAGAACAGAGAGAAATTTTTTAAAATTGTTTTTTTTTTTTTTTTTTTTTTTGTTATAAGTATTATAACAAAAAACACAAAAGATGCAAAAATCTCGAAAACCATGCACATTTTACTAATATTTTGAAAATCTTGTTTTATGTTATTGTTACGACTAACAATGGAACGTTCTGGAAAAAGCGTTCGCGCCGGCCGAAAGTCTCGAACGTCCCAACCTATAGATGGTAGCCACGCCACATCCCGATTAGTGTCAGAGGAAATTGGTCCTTGTGTTAACGCCACAGAGTTTACATTTCAAGAAAAACAGAATTCTCGAATTTCAATGGCTTGTTTACGATATGTTTGACGCCAAGTATAAATAAGAGGCGGCCGATCAAGTGGGCTTGGAGTTGTGCGATAACAAGCGATTCGAAAGCGAAACTACGGACCTTTGCAAAGTTATCTGCGACAGTGAACCGGCGACACATTGAGGAAATCATTGACGACTTTTGGCAATCATTGACGGTTTGTGAAAATAAATCGTTCGTTTCACCCTTACACGGCATTTTAACTCACGCCCCACGTAACATTATGTATACATATATAGGTCATGACTAGATCTGTCTTGGATTCCAAGGTTATCCATTAATTACTGCGGACACCTTCTTTGTATATTAATCTATAAAAAATATTAATTTATTTTTTATTTAATCACAGGATAAACCTGTAAGGATAGATGTAAATATGGAAGCGAACGAATTAATAATAATAATAATAATAATAATAATAATAAAATTTATTTGCTGAATATAGGTTACAGTGGTTTTACAATAAATAGATAAGTCTCACTACATTCTAATTAACAAATAAATGTCTAAATTAAAGAGAAGACGGCAAACTTTTGAATGAGTATTTACCGAGATTGTGTCCCTCGCAGGTGAGTTGTATGAAGCGGAACAAGGCGCAGGTGAATTCAGCGTCGTGCATATTCTTCTCTCCAGCAGCTCCTTCTAAGCCCACACCGAGGCCTGAAAACAAGAACAAATGAATTATTTCGAATGATTCAATTACATTTCTTGAAGGCGGTTCTTTTTTAATTGTGCTTCTTAACTGTGTTTCTAGCCTGCTCCAAGTAGCAGATAACCCTTGGAAACCGGAACCTGGGCCATAGTATTAGGGGAGACTACCGCCCGTCGTGAGGTTCTCCGAGATGGCCGGCGTACCTCCGCTTTCGAGCACTGTCCTCCCCGCACTGGACAGTGTGGACAATCGCAAATTCGTCGGATTTTAGCCAGTAGGAGTCCGGCATAACCCCGCAGCGTCTCCCTTCGCATCCATTGCGATATATATTTCCCAAATTTGAAAGACTAAGTAGAGTGGTATATAAACGGTGGTGTCTCTTTTTTACTATATTTACCCATAGCAATATAATAATGTAATATTTGAAAGGCTTTTTTGTATGTAAAGGTCGTCAGAAAAGCTGACAGTCCACTTGATGTTAGGTGGATAGCGTCGCCTGACAACATATGCAACGCCACAGGTGCTGCAAGTGTGCTGCCGACCTTAGGATTAAGGATAAGGGATTAAGGAGGGATAAGGAAATGGCTCCCTTATACTCACTCACCGAAACAATACATCCGACGTGCTTTTATTTCACTGTTGTCTTCTGTAAGGGGATGGTTACTGCCACCAGAAGTGCTGCCTATGTGACCGCGAAAAGCAGTGTGCTCTGCCACTACTTGCTATGAAAAGTTCAATTCCAAATCGAACCCGGAGCCTCTAAGACAAAGTGCTAAGGCAACACCTTAACCACTCGGTCAATAGCTCGTCGAAAAAAGGCATATAAACTGATGGTGTTTATATACTATAAGCATGTATTGACCAATGCCATCAACTTACCTTCTGCCTTTGTGTTTCTCTCAAACGCATCCAAATCCAGTACGGAACAGGAGTTCATGAGACCAGCGATCGAAGTGAAGAAGCCAACATCCTTTTTGTCTTTCAGGTGATTCAACATACCCTGAAATTTTGAAACAGAAAAAACTATAGTGTCAGAAAATAGTTATTTGTTCAACTAGAGAGCAAAATTGTTTTTTCCTGCGAGTGCCGACTTTAAATCACGAACTAGCGAAGTAGTCTATAGAATTGAATCACGAGCGTAGCGAGTGATTCTAATATAGACTACTGAGCGAAGTGAGTGATTTAAAGGCACGAGACATAAAAAAATTTGCTCTCGTGTTAAACATATAACTTTTCACCTCAACAGCGAGTTAGACCATCACCACTGGTATCTTCACAGCTGTAAAACTATCTTCACAGCTGGGCCAACTCTAGTTGGCTATGGTCGGCCGAATCTAGTCGGCTATGGCCGGCCGACTCTAGTCGGCTATGGCTGGACACACTAATAAAATCCTAATAATGTTATTCCAGGGAGTTAAATCGCGTGTTCGAAATTTGAATCACTTTTCCTCACGCTCGCAGCAAAAATCGATTTTCCTGCGAGTTTTTAGGCACCAAAAGCATCCTTTTCGTGCTGGAGAGGTGAAAAAGTTTTTTCGTCATAGTCTTTTTGGGATAGGTGTTTAGATCATAGGCGGCATGCAGAATGGAGGCTAATCTTGATCAGTCTATCCCTAATTGTATAAAGGGAAAGGATAATGTAGGGTATACCTATATATTATGGCAAGGAATTAATATTGTTAAAACATATTTCAGACACTACTTTAAAATAAGGACGGCACTCCCATATTTATTTGCGCACTAAACTAATATTTATAGTGTTTTTTAAGTCAGCCAGTATTTAAGTTCAAAAGTCTTAACAGTTGGGAAGTGCCGAGATGGTTACTGTCGCCAGACTGGTTGCCAAATTTATAACTGAGAACCCATTGTTTCGTGACACTACTAATATTTCAGATCTTTAAGTAAGCAATAATAGAAGTTATTACTTTCCCAATATGCTTGTTTAGAATATTTTTAAACTGTGACGAATATTCGTTAACTAATTGACAGTGAAATGGATATTGACGAGCCTATCGGTCTAGTGGTCAAGGTGCTTGCCTTATCGTTCCGTCTAAGGGGTCCCGGGTACGAACCACGACGGGGTCAACTTTGGAAGAGAACATTTTAAAGTTCTGCTTTGCAATTAGTGGCAGGGCACACTGCATTATGCTGTTATAAATTTGTCACCTGGCGACCTCTGGCGGAAGTAACCAACTCCTTACAGAAGACCACCGTGAAATAACCGTACGTTAAATAAATATAAATAAATAAATAAAATAAATCTTTATTTGCGCGAACACATGTTTACAGGATTTTAATTTGTATACAGCAGTTACAGTACAAAGTATGTTCTACACGTCAAGGGCATGCAAATAGGCCAAGGCAATGCAAGGCTGTTGTGTTTCAACAGCCTTGCATTCAGTGAATGAGTAAGGGATGCTATTATCTCTCTTTTAGAGTAATCTGTCGACATTTACAGAAAAATATATCGTCCTAATTAATTTTTATATGAAATTTTCCATACAAAATCAGTACGGATATAAAGTCCACTGCGTTCGGTTTAATTTGCCCTTTCTCTAACAACCTTTTTATTGGAATCTGAACAAACATTTACCATTTGTATACCGATGTTACCGCCTCTCAATATTGAAATGCCGAGTTCTAAAGTCTTCATCACCATTTCACTGGGCAGCCCCTTCGAGGCAGATATGTGGAGAAGTACCATCTCTGCCACTCCGCGGTCGGCCAGTCGCGCTTGGTGGAACAGCAACTTCTGCTTCTCCATCTCTTGTTCCTGTGTGGAAAAAGGCAGAGCTATAACCAATCTAGACAGATATTTAACGAACAGATCTCGGAAGCGTGGGTGGAATTTTTGGTGTTTTGATACATGATAAACTAAGTTAAAGAGGTTTCGAGTGACATATACATACCATGAACATATCCATAGTTTTCTGCATGTAACATACCAATAAATAATTTTCATTTTTTCATAAGGCGAGATAAACAAGTAAGTGTCTTTCAAGTTTCAGCTATACCTAAGAATAGGTCTCACTTACATGAATGCTAGCTCCACCCTCGTCCTCTCCACCACCCCCCTCGCCGCCACCTTCCCCTCCAGCTTCCTCCTCTTCACCTCCTCCTTCCTCCTCTTCCTCCCCGCACGAGCGGGCTATAATGTTTGCGTACGACATGTACAAAGGGTCCTCCTGAAATTTTATAATATAAAAAATTCAGCCTACAATCGTGCTGTGTACTTACATACATAAAAACACGTTTTGTTTATGATCGAAGAAATTGCGATGGCCATAAATGGGCTATAAAATGACAAAAAGTGCGCATATTACGCCAAAAGTACAATAATTGCCAAAATTATTAAAACGAGGTAGGTACCTGTAGAGCCCCAGACCGTTCAGTCATCGCACCTCTGCAGAAAGTTGTCACAAGCTGAGTGAGAGGGTCCGGTTTGCCTTCCTCTTCGACCACATCGCTCTTTTTAAGCTCGGCGTCTTCAAATGATTGCTGGAAGGACAAATGCAGGCGTTTTCTACTCATGTGAAGGTACAGGTATAAGTATACATGTCGTTTCAATATACATATATGTATATAAGTGACATTATAATTGTATGTGCGCTACTGGAGAATCCAGCGATCCCTCGGGAACCTAGCATTTTTTTAGGATAAAAACATCCTATATGCCAAATTTCATTCAATTCCATTCAGTAGTTTTTACGTGAAAGAGTCTACAACATCCATATACATCCGTCTATCCTCACAAACTGTCACATTTATAATATTAGTAGTAGGATACACTATGAAATAAGCATCTTATGAAACATATTTACATATGTTATGAATTAATGAAGAACTGCTCTTATTAAAATGAAGTAATTATTTTCATAATATTAAACTAATTTATCATAAATTAGTGGATTAAATTATATAATTTAGTAATCCTGCTACTACTCAATGCTTAAATGTCTCATTTGGGCAGCCAGTCTGGCGGCAGTAAGCACCTCCTTGCATAAGATTTCGTCTTATGAGCTTAAAAACAGCATGAGTAAGGGATGCCAGAGCACATTTGCCTATCCATTCCTAATCCCTTATCCCTAATGCGACTATGGTCAGCAGAACACTTGCAACACCTGTGGCATTGCTTGTGTCAATGTCGACGTAGCGATGTTATACCATGGTAGCCACCTACAATCAAGTAAACAGTCAACCTGCTCTGTAAACATTTACATAAAAAAGGTGCATTACTTATTCAATCTTGGAGCTATAACATAAGAGATAAGCTGGTAAATAAAATAACCCTTGCTTGGCACATTTTTTAGTCGGTTTAAGATGCCATTATTCAATTCGTGTCGTGGGGCGTCCTTTCATAACGTATTACGTAATTCTTTGAAACCTATGAAAAGAGTAAGAATGGGAAGAAAAAATCTTACTGTTAAATCTTCTATCATAACTTCCTGACCGATGTTTTCCTCCTCAAGCCACAGTTCGTAGTAAGTCCTTGCGAATATATTACAAGCGCGATGTCTGTAGAAAATAACATAAAATTTTAATTCACTATTTCTTTTTTTTTTTCAAACTTATCGATCGAATTCAATTTAATTCAATTAATTTAATTTTAATTCAAGGCAAATAAATATATTTCTGTTTGTTATTTAAGTAGTAGCAAAATATTAAAGTTTAGTATTGACAATACCTAATTGAAAGATTTAATTATATCAATAATTGAAATGGCCAAAATGTCAATTTGAAGAGTTTTTTGAAATGTGTGCTGAATCTCATGTGACTTAATGTACGAGTAAATAATGTAAAAATATTTCAACTACCCGAAGTATAATCATCGAAACAAATTCAAAACAATCATGTAACATAGAAAAAAATAAAGACATATTAATATACATATTTTCTATAGTATTTTTTTTTGACTACACACATAGCTACAAATATATGTTTCTTTTGCGTCACAGTCTATTGATACTGAAATATGTAGAATTATATATTATTGCAATGTGAACTTAGTGGGACAGTCGCAGTGTTGTGATGACAAAATATTTATTTAAGCATATATTGTTACGGTTGGCCATAGAAACCGAAGGAACGCGAGTTGGCGTTAGGGGCATAGAACATTCAGGAAGAAGAGGTAATATTTACCAATACATGGTGACCACGCCCCTTTAAACAAGACAAAGGGAAATTGGTCTTTACGGTTGCGACATAGGGTTCATATTCGAGGAACCGGGGCACCATTCTGACGCTCAATGTTTACTTGTTTAGAAATTCGAGTACTTTCTACGACTATCCAGACTGTCTTTGCGCGAATATAAAAACGGGAATGGGCGCTTAAGGAGCAGTGTGCTACGGTACGCGATACGGAAGCGACAGTTGAGAGTTATTGCGAAGATATCTGAGATAGTGAGTTAGCGACACATTGAATCAATGAGCGACGACATTGGCGAGTTTAAGTGTTTAATCGAGTAGCCTTGTGATATTTGGAATAAATCTTGGTCCGCAGGAATAAATCGACTCCTTTCACCATTACACGGCATTTTTACTCACCCCGCACGTTGCAATATATTTATATTTTAGCATATTAATATATATTATAGCTATGTTTGTGCTGGGCTTTAGTGTCAACAGTGCATTAAATTTCATATAAGCAAGAGTTTCAAAAACACAAAGTTGAACTTTTTAACGCTTATGTCAAGTACCGGCTAATCTTGTACAGATGCCTCGATCGCAAACAAGCGATGGCGGCGCGTTTCCTCGCCGCGCACAACACTCGCTGCCAATTCACGGAGCGCTGCGTTGGTCTTCTGGCCTACTTACAATCCCAGTCGCATGCACAGACAACAAATGATCTCACACAGTCACAACTTTACAATGTAACTTGAAAGAGGATTTAGGTCTTAAGCAGACATGAGTTTCTGCTGTAGGGATAGAGCTAAGGGTCTTCGAGTCTCACAAGGAAATAAGCTAACAGCTGCCCAAACCTCTCGAGTAATTTACAGTAGATAAAAAAAGTCAGAGATTTTTTGATGCGCATAATAAGATGGTATAAGTCCCATCTAAGGGAGGAAGCCAGTATCCTTCAATAAAGTTTTGGAATCACATCAAAGTACCTCGAGGGTAAAATGCAGAGGATAATTTCATATGTAACCAATAATGGTTTACAGACATTGTAAACATTGTGTATTGAATCATGTATGAGATAATAAATAAATAAATAAATATAAATCCTAGTCCTGCGGACAACGAATTTTCAAAGATTTAATCATCATCTTGTCTTTGGTACGATTAAGTCTGGTACGCCCAAGTATCTATTTGACAAACTTACCTGGGAACAGACTAACATTCGCTATAGAGCTTGCAAATCTATTCACCCTTTGTCCATTCCCAGGTTCCGTTCCGTTTTCTTCAGAGGCTGTTTTTGTTACCGTGCCTCGAAATGCTGGAATAATCTTCCGCCCCCGCTACGCGATCTTACATCTCTGGGATGCTTTAAAAAACGACTTCGCTCATCATTGATGGATCTGCAGAGAAACTCTTAGACCTTAGACGAGACAGTTTATGGGGGCGGCCGTTCCATTTCTTGTACATTCTCGTGTGCTATTGTATATTTACAGTGACGTTGCCACGTAGATAACTTGCTAGTGAAAGCCTTCAACAGTTTTTAAGAAAATTTGCAATAATTTCAGCCATGGATTGTAATCGTGTTGTGAATTGTCCCGCGTAAATGTTTTTTTTTGTTTGTTTTCTTTTTCTTGGAATTTCTGGTCCCTGGCAGAATATCAGTGTTGTGGTCCGCACCACAACTGTATACTGAGCCAAGGTTCCTTTTCCTCTTCTTACTTGTTTATATGTATATTTGTTTGTTTGTAATTATTATTTGTTCATATATGTATGTATATTGTGTTTATTAGAGGAATAAAAGATGCTTTCTTTCTTTCTTTCTAAATGTGCATTTCGGATCGTAGCGACAGCGACCTTACCAAGACCTTACCAAAGTCGCCCCTACCTTAGCGACCCCTACCTAACAAATCACCGTTACTCAAATGCCCAATGCGATTTCTGTTGTAAACAGTTATTCCGAGCATTATGTCAAACATTTTGATTACAAATAGAAAAAGAGTTAACGCTCATGTCTCCCGAAAAGAGGATGAAGATCGATTCAATTCTCACATCTTGAGGATAACAGAAAAATAATCTACTAATTCTATCAATATCTAGTCCTCCTGTGAAGAAACTCAAAATGGCTTGAAGCCGCCATTTTGATGTGTTTTTAGGCTCCGACGCGCATCAACATTGCGTCCGATGCTACCGGATTGCGGTGGTCAGACGACTTCTGGCCACGGTGACCACTGGTCGCGAGACGTTTGAATACGTCAGTGTTTCATATTAATTAATATGAAGCAGTGGATCGCTGTCGCCGGTCGAGGTCGCACGTCCCAGTCGTGATCCGAAGTGCGACTTAACAATTATTTTTTTAAAGATTTGAGGTTATATTCACCAAACTGAAATCTAGCATTTTGGAAGACAAGCTTTTGTTGTAAGAAACTATTCTAGATCCCATCTTGGTTTCAATTGGTAGTTACAAAACTGTCACGGGTTACCATCATAACCCTGCGAAGTAAGTTGCAGTGGCAGTGTGCAGGACACATAAAACAGAGAATTGTTGGCGGTCGGGACCGAAAGGTTCTCGAGTGAAGGCCACGGACTGACAAGCGCTATGTAGCACGTTCAACCAAAAGGTGGACAGCTTGACGGGTTGACGCTGGATCCAGATCCTATTGGAAAATTGTCGGGGAGGTCTAGGCCAGCAGTGGACGTACTTGCTTCGGCAGTACATATGCTAAAATTGGAACGATACAGGATGGCCCCTGCGCAAAGATGACACGCAAAATCGTGAAGCGTTCCATTATATTTTTGCCCTGGGGTGGATCGGAGTTGTTGCCTCGGGAGAGCCCGGTCCATCCCTCTCTAAGGGCAAGGAGACACCGGAGAATTTTAGTGGGTAGTGCCAGTGCCGCTATGACCTAGTGCATAGCGTGGAGCACTGGTGACCCCCACATACCCCTACCGCCTAGCCAGCGGTAGGAAATCTGTAAATGGATTTCTCTTCGAAAAAAAAGGTGATGATGAAACATTAGAGTAAATGTCATCACTTCAAAAGATTTCCTTTAAATCACCTAACGAGAGATAAGGGCACACCGAAGATAAGCATCATATGGCAGTCTTATTAGTATTTTTGCTTTTTAATTGCACAACATTATTGTGCAAACGGACTGTTAGTTTTTTCCAAAAGAAATAAACACGTTTCAAGCGGTTAAGTATTAAAAAAAACACACACACTAAATTAAACTTTTATATTAGTAGACTATGACACTCCGCACAGAACAACTTAAACCTTGGCAACGAATGTATAGAAGTCTGTCTGAAGCAGGCGATCACGGCCCTCTTGCGTTGTATGGAGACCACCGAACGGTATACGTTTTTACTCATTTGTTGAGGATGATCAATCTACGATATTATTGTTACAATATTTATTCAATAAGTGTATTACTGTCGGCTTTTTTAATTGACAGCAAAACTTTTAAATAATATAATACACCAGCTTTGCCTTCCACTTCGTCCGGGCCCCTTTTTCTTAAGTCTTAAAACATTTATTCATTCTTAATACATTTTTGTCAGGTGTAATTTTTTTTCCCTCGGGATGATCTCTCGGGAACTGTAATTTTTTTGGTAAAACCCCATGTCCTTTTCTATAGGTATCCCTCACAACGTGTGTGTAAAATATCATGATAATCGGTCGAGTAGTTATAAGGGTGAAAGCTAACAAACAAACAAACTCACTTTCGCATTTTAAAAATAATTTAGAAAACATAATCTTAAATGTCCTTTCTGGTAAGAATGGGGAACTCAACTCAACTCAAACGATTCTTAAAAGTTTTTTACTAAGTATCATGAACTGGGCAGTTATTCTGTCACCTAATCACCACATTACAGAAGAATTACCTTGAAATTACAAGTGATTTGACGCGACATGTGAGTAAAGGATTCCCTTATCCCTTATCATCATGATTAGACCACGGTATAAGAGCTCAAAATATTTACAGCATTCAAATGGCTTGCCACAGATATACTTTTTGATTTACTGCTTCGTACATTATTTAGTTTTCAAGTTTCTAATAATCTTTCAATGTTAACTTCGTATTGTATTGATATTTTAAAACGAACGCGGCGCTTTGCGTCGCGTTTCGGTGTGATTTGACCCTTAATCTAAAATACAAGTTTTATAACCGAAGACTTACCATATGCAATCCAAAAAGCACTTTGCTCATAGCTACGATCCTTTCGACGGTGTCATCTATAATTTTCGCCTTATTTTCTCCAGTTTCAACGGCCATAGTGGTTTTGCTCTTAGAACCCAATTTGCTGTAGAGGTAGTGTTGCCAGGACATCTCGTCGGCCGGATCTATTTTATCTGGCAACGTTAGCTGAACCTTCGCGAATTCTGCCACATCTTGTTCGGACATTTTCTAAAAAAAAAACATAGATCATTAATAGAAGTTTCAGAAGTATACCAGAGAGATATCAAACGATTCAAAGGAATCTAGGAGGTGGGAAACTTGAAAGAGTCAAGATTAGGGGCAAGCTAGCAAGATAAAAGAATGACTCTAGCATTCCTAATTCACCAAAACACAAAAGCACACACAAAATTACACAACCGTATAATGGGAATTTGCAAAAGAAGAACTCACTGCGCCATATATGTGTAATAGGTTAAGATTATTGTTACATAAATTTTGCTTTGTAACAATAATATATTGTGTGCTTAGTTGACTTTGAATGGGTTACTGTCATAGTGGTCTATGGCCTAACTCTTAAATCAAGGCTTTTAATACAAAAACTTAAATTAACTATTACAGATTTTTATAGAGTACGATCTCAGGCATACTAGACATAACTTATTTTTTAAAGGACAAAATGTGCACGACAAACGGAGCATGCGGCACAACACGCGGCCGGCGCAATTTGTATGAACGCCACAATATATTGTGACGATAAAAACTTGAATATACCTTAAGAAACCGATCTTTGCAGTGCTGGACTAACTCCTGTTCTCTTCCTGCGAACAAATTGAGGCCAACCGGCAGCAGCCTCTTGAGACAAGCCACCATTAGAGACGCTTGCACTTCCTTATCTTTGTCTCTCTTCTTATCTCTATGCTTCTTCTTTTTCTGTAACCAATATTTTAGGTCGTATAACAATGATGAAATAAGATTAAATAAAAAACAAACGTAATATTGGAGCCCATGCACTAGGCGGCCACAAAATCCTAGCTGCGGTAGCCATTACATAGGCCTGATTGCACGACAGCCCATTAGCTGCGTGCAGCCAGAACACTTCTTATAGTAGTCAGACGTATTTTATAATTGAGTTTCTTATATTTACAAAAGGTTATCAATTGATTGCACTGATATTCTCGTGTAGTTAAAAAAAACGGCCTGGATATTTACTACATGCTTAAAACAGGTATGAAATATCTAGAAACAGAGGATGAATCCAATGTCTATTCTTTGATTTGCTTTTTTACGAGATTGGTAAAGAATTATAAGAAAAGGTCACAATTGGTCGCCCCGGTCGGCTGCCATAATTGGCTGCTAATATTTCAGCCGCCGCAGCCAAGCTGCACTAAGACAAGCATATGTATGGAGTTACACACATGAGGTATACTTTTTTACATTTTAAAAGTAACAAAAACACATGAGACCATGTTCAGATTACAATAAATTTCCTTCGCGATAATTGGCCATTCCTTAGGATGCTTGCCTTAATGCTCTGTTCTAGGGTTCCCGGGTTCGATTCTCAGCAGGGTCAGTTTAAGAAATGAATATTTCAAAGTTGGCAAAGAGATAAGAATAATCATAGTTTAACCAGTGTCACTATACCTTTGCCTTTCCTCCGCCTTGCGGTGCTCCGTCCACAATCGTTGGGGCTCTTCTTGATGCTGTTGGCATTATTAATACCTGCAATAATAAATATATATGCAATTATATTTCATTATCTATATGTGTAAATTTAACCTGTTTTAGCTAAATGAATTAAATAAATGAAATTTAAGATTGATTCTATCACTGCACTCGGAAAAGATCAGTTGCCCTCGGACGTATTGGTGTCCATTAAATCATGGATACATTAACGTTCTCTACTACGCGAATGATTTAGGCAACATATCCTACACCTTGTTCAAATATAAAAAACCTCTGTTTTTCTGAAACTATTGAATTAAATGAAAAAATGTTCGTGTAATTTACAGTGTGAATGAAACTCTATCATTTGATAATAGACACATTGCAACACTTCTTGAAACAACCAAGTTGAACCGATTTTTGTAACAAAGCAAGACATTCAAATTTTATTTATTTTCTTGTAAACCATTATACTTAAAACAAAAATGACTCGTCAGAAATATGGACCAGGAATATCCTATATGTATTACATATATATTTTTTTATACAATGGCTTTATGTTTGAATGAGCTGAATAGGAAAACAAAGCAGCGATTTTTTTCTTATCGATGGGATGCATTGAAACTTCATAGTTTGTCCATACATGCTTTTTATGTAACAGACGAACAGACGGTCACAACATTTTTTAAAAAGAATAATATAACCTTTTTTATAATAATTAGAAGGTTTGTCATCCATAAATCTACACGTAGGAGGATGATAGTGGTATCGTCAATTGTACAGGGTATAGAAAGGAACAGAGACAAGAGTAAGAGAAGAGCAAGAGTGCTGTTATTTCACGGCGGTGTTCTGAAGATTTAGGACACAAAAACTTTGTATATGAAAATTTACGAAGTCGCTTGGTGAGGTCTTTTTTTATTAAAGATGAGTTTGCTCTTGGCCAGCATCTAGTGCAGGAAATATGAGGCCTACTGTGGAGCGAGCTCAACCAGAAGATGCCTATTCACTCGAATTTTGAAAAGATTTGGGTTGTATGAGCTCGGAAATACAGACACCGGCAGAGAGTGCCAATACTTAGCAGTGCGCATTATAAAAGATTTTTTAAATCGCTTGACCCGAATAAGAGGGATTTCGACAAGGTGAGGATGGTAACCAGCCGTACGTCTGAATCTCCGATAGAAGGGGAAGGGGATATGAATTCATGCAGCTCCTGCGTACACTCTCCGAAGTACATCGTACAGAAAACACAGAGACAGGCGATTTTGCATCTATGTATGTGCCAGGCTCTGCAGGTTAGTTCTTATTAGCGCAACGCCTCCAATGAGCCTCCTATCTCTAAAATCCAATAGTCGTAACAAAAATTTAAAAAGGATTGATTCTATATAAAAAGCTTGAAATCTTGAAAAAGCTTAAAATCTTAGCGATATAATATAAAGGTGTAGATACCATGTTATCGATTTCATTGGCCGATATGAAGTTCTGTTCTTCCTTCAGGAAGTATTGGCTCTTTGACCAGATATTGAAGATTTCGGATACATGGTTGTAAAGTTCTTCTGCCTCTGAAATTGAAATAGCAGTTGTGTTAAAATAACAAGATAAACCTTAATTATCTGCATCTTTACTCCTTAAATAATGGATTTATCTTAAAATACCATTCTTAATAATAAGGTTGGATATGTTTTTAAATACTCTACCTGATAAATCAGAGGATAATAACAGGGCGCGAATGATAATCGATCACAAACTCTGAAATTGGGCAATTAATTGAAAATAAACCTTTTCAAATCATACTACCAATAATTTAATAGGTGCAATCTGTGGGTAAACTATGGTAAAAAGACGATGAACGCCTTGCGAATCCAGTACAATATACAATAATGCTTAAAGGATGCTGTTGGCTCTGCCGCGGTACTTCAGTGCCTCTGGCATATTTCCAGATGCACGAACGGATCATTCGACAGACAGGCTGACGGTCCTCTTGATGATAGGTGGCTATCGTCGCCTATAACACAAGCAACGCCACAGCTGCTGCAAGTACGCTGCCGACTATAGTAGGATTGGATAAGGGATTAGGAGGGGATAGGGAACGAGCTCCTAAGAAAGAAAGTTTATTCGATGGTGCGTCGTGAATGTGGCAGTTCCAACAACATTCTTATTGCGGACAGGACTGACTGTCTAATTATTATAATGTATTAATATAACGACTGTAACACTACGTTCATTTTTCTTAAAATTTTCAGTTAATGTTTTTCTATATGTTGCTGTATTGTTTGAATTCAGTTTTTATAAACAAAAATTGATCGCCCGACCTATCTCAGGACAATCGGAGCTTCGTACAGTTGA
This sequence comes from Bembecia ichneumoniformis, assembly GCA_910589475.2. Taxonomy (NCBI): domain Eukaryota; kingdom Metazoa; phylum Arthropoda; class Insecta; order Lepidoptera; family Sesiidae; genus Bembecia; species Bembecia ichneumoniformis. Next base: position 4,346,796 of record OU342546.1, on the reverse strand, counting down.
ATTTGCGATCCATTCTTGAATTTCCATTCTGTTCCAGGCTTGAACTTCCATGTTAACAGATCAAATTACCTGGTACGTTATTCCTGAGCCAGTGGTTCCTCTGCAGATCTACGTACTTGATGAGAAGAGGGTAGAACGAGTAAATGTCCCTCACCAGAAGCTGCCAGTCCTCTTGTATCTGGGACTCAACTTGAGAAGTGTCGTCTGTGGATGACTGAAAACAAATAAAACGCAAGCTGCAGTCGAACAAGTCACTAGTGGAAAAAATAATATTTAATTTAATAATCCACTTTTATATACAGGTGGCCAAGAAACCCCCCGTCAAACTGAAACTGATGTTAGCTCTGCGCTCTATCACATATAAAAAAATAGTCTTAGTAGTCTCACTGGGTTATCCAACTGTGGCGTTGCTTGTGTTATATACGAAGGGAATGACACCCACCATCAAGGAGACCGGCAGGGAGGACTTAACATGTGTCTGAGGATTTTAACATAATAAAAGACCAAAATTACAAAATTAGTGGACATGCAAAGAGAACTCTTTCAACAAATTGTACATTATATCAACTATTATTTATTTTGCGACTATTGTTATTAATCATGACTTAATAGTAATGAAAGTGAATGAATGAATGCTTGTATTTATAGGCGAATGTTATTTAAATACTAGAATTGGTCCAACTGGGTGTGTTTTGAGAGTTTATGGTTATGCAGACAGGTCACATGTAAAATATAGAATAGTTTGTCTGTTGGTGGAAACAAGAACTAAGATACTTAATGTATTGAATACAGATAAAAAACCAAATATGTGTTACGAATTCAAGAATTAATACCAGGGATTGCGGTTGTAAATAATTTGTGGACTCTAAACTTCACATTTGGTGTATTTAATGTCTGTTTTTAATATCGTCCACTTGAGCAATTCAAAAGTAAAACAGTTGTTTCATCCTATTTGGTCAATCGCTTATATACCTTGATGAATCCCCTCAAACTTTCCTCCTTATGGAACATGGTGTCGGTTCTCTTGCGGACCCTCTCCGCCAACGGTAGGAACACGTCCCTCAGCAGCTCCTCCGAGCTGTTGATGATTATCTGCTGAGTGTACGTGGCTATTCTGGTCATCCACGGGGCGTTCTCATTGCCGATGTTCTTCTTGATTAGTTTCAGCACGTTCTTTAGCAGCTGATTCATGTGTTCAGCTGTCACCATGGTCACGTGGTTGCTGAAATGCACGAAACCATTTAATGTAAATCCTAAGTTATGATTTCCAAGATTTAAGCGCCTTAAATTTTGGACTGTCAAAATGTAGTATTTAATTAAAGTCGTAGTTGTCTTACCCTGCGGTAGGCGTCACGTTATCAGGTCCCTGCGCCCACCAGAAGGGCAAATAGGAACAAAGCAACGGCAATACCACGTCAATTATGTGGGGAGCTTCGCTGTAAGTCTTGTCCGATTCCACGAACTGATCCACTTCGCCCAGTATAGTCTCCAAGGTTGGCATAGATTGTTCCATTTTCGCCATTATATCTGTTGACATTATTATAGAAATATATATGTATATTTAAATATGATAAATTTATTATTGAAGATTTACATTCATATAAATCGCAGTTTAAATTTAATAAAACTATATTTATATAGATACCTCACTCGCTCTGAAACGCATGCTTGCGCTCATGGTACCCACGGTAGATTTTTTAGGTATGGGGTTTGATTGGCCCATTTGTTGGGCTGATCACATAATTATTGTTTTGAAAGTAACATTTATAAAAAAATCAAGTTTTAAACCTTCTGGCAGAAGTTATGGTCTGTGGAAAGTATCTGGCAGTGCTGAATATTATTTTGTAATAATATTCTACAAAACAAATATAAAAATCTGCCTTTGGAAAATAAGTGAAGTTAGTCCCATTTTTACTAATGATAAAATGATAGACCACACTGACCTTGTGCTTCCAGAGAATGATCTGCGATCCGGTTCAGGAGTGAAAACTGATTGTGCTTATTGAGATGTGGCTCCAAGAACGCCACCGGGAAAGTCGAACTGAAAGCTCCCAAGCACATACCCTGAAATTTTTAGAATAAAAGCATTGAAATCTGAATTATTTTTCGATTTCATTTGTGAATTAGAAATAAATGATCAAATTGATGACAAAGGAAAACTTTTTTCTTGTTTTTTTTTTTAAATCTGTGTTTAATACTTAGGTTGATACTGCCCTCTTAATAGCAGTGACGAACCAAGACCGTCGGATGGCAGGTGTGTCAAAAAAAAATATTGTGCCCAATCCGTCTAGAGTCGTAAAACTCTCGTGAGTGAAAAACATTGTGAAAATTAAAGAACTTACCAAAGCTGGTTTATGTCTTTCGATCTCCGTTTTTAAATATTTCCTGTCGTGCGTCAGAGTCGCGTCGGTGCCGAGACAGTACAGGGAGCCCAACATTTTATATGAAGCCACTTGAATCTCGTCCACTGTTGAATAAGGAAAAGGCCAATTAACCGTTTGTATGCCGGAACGTAGATCCACGTTATTAATAAATCATGGAAGAACCCCCATGACTCCTTCTGGGAGAACAATTTGGTCAGTCAGAGTCAGTAGTTAAATCGGTAAAGACGGTGAAATTTGAACAACCTGTATATATCATAGCAAATAGCATTTGAAATTATAAATTTAAGCACTGGCAGACAAGGGTCGGCCAGTGTTTTAACCACTTGTATTCGGCTTCCGGAATACAAGTGGTTAAAACACTTCTCGTGAAACTAATAATTTTGACGGATTGACAACAACAGTGTGATTACAATGTGTGAAAATGTCTAATAAAATGATTAATTTGAACGTTTATGAAGATTTAGAACTGGCAGGGCATACTGCATTATGCAGCCAGACTAGTAGCAGTGACCACCCATTTACAGAAGACTACTGTGAAATAACAGCACGTGTGCTACGTTCTGATTCGAATAATGACTAAGAATAATGAATAATGACAAAGCTTATTTCCCCTAATCCATCTTTTTCCTTATCATTGTTATATCCAGCCTGAAAGCCCATATGCAATCCCTATTTCGTTAGTTGTTTTAACAGACAACGATAGCCACCTACCATTAAGTAGACCGTCAGCCTATCTCCCGTTACCATTTATTACAAGGATAATTTTTATTCAAACATATAAAGGAGTAACAAAGGTTGGGCACATAGATGTACCAAATATCGAATTAACGTAATTACATATGTATTTCATCTCATAGTTATCGTAAAGACATGGATCAAACTTATCACCGAAAGCCCAGTGGCAAACGCTATAAAACCAATTTTCATGAATGTCTAAAGTAAGATGAGGGCCACCTATGTTAGTACTGAAAGTAATAAATAACAAATAATATACTCTACGATTTTTGGGAAATAAAATCGATACGGCAAACGAAAACGACTTTTTACAATAACAATAAAAATACAATAAAATCTCTATAAAGAAATAGTGAAAAAATAAAAAATCACGTCGTTACGTCCGAATCACAGAAACAAAACAATCGCTAAAATGTACCTTAGTTTATATTATTATGTGTTTTTATTTAGTACTGTATATTTGGTAATTATACGGACTCCTATGAAATTATTTATTAATATAATTTCTGTAAGAGCTATACGAACAAATAAAATGGCGGCGAAAATTGAGGCTTCTGCTCATATAGTTATTTGAAATCGAAACGTCTCCCATATTATAAAAAAGTCTATTTAATTTCGAAAACATATTATACATGTTTAGTGCTCCAATATTGAATAATATATTCATATTAAGAAATAATGGTATTTTCAGATAGTTCGATCAGACGATGACCCGCCGGTAAAAATGTTCGCTGACGTCATTAAAAATATCTCCAGAATAAATACCATGTTGGAAGACCTGGTAACTAATTACGAAAAACAACACAAAAATAAACTCCAGAGCAATCAGCATATCGATGAATTAGGTGAATACAGAGATACCGACAATTATGGACAAAACTATAAGAAAACGCAAAAAGAATTCAATTTAGAAAAAAAGAGATACGAAACGCAAGGGAAAGAAACTTCTGTACTCGATGTTACAGCCAGGCAGAAGAAAATTGCAAAAAATAGTTTCCCTTCATCGGCGCCTGCAAATACTTACAAAGGTGTAGTAAAATCTTATACCTCTTCCAATGAATTTATAGAACCAATAAAAACGGAGACAAAATATCGCAAAAATCCTTCCAAAACTTACTTAGGTAACAGGGAATATGAACCGGTCGAAACGAAACCCAGCAATTCATTCGATGGTTATATTGGTCTTGAACCGGCAAACGCGTATCATAAACCATATAAAACAAATTCCGAAGAATATATTCAACCTGCGTTAGGTGAAAGCAAACAAACCGATATTTATTCAAATAAATTGAAAAACATAGATTACTTTACAACTATACCAACAGTGTCAAGATATAATGAAGTGTCCAATGTTAAAACTATAGAGCACATTAATCCAGTATACGCTGAATCAAAATATATCCAGAAATATGACACTCATTCTAGAGATTACATGAAGCCACCACCAATTGAAACAAACTCTTATAAAAATCATGCGAATGAATATAATATGAAGAATGAACCGATTGAAACGCGTTACGAAGAGTCGCATAAAACCTATACAAACTCAAGGGAACGTGTAGGGCCTACACTATTTCAAACAAAATATCATGATACATACGAAAGAAAAACTAATGAAGGAGGATATATTACTCATGAGCCAATTGATACCAAATATAAATTGTTCAAAGCTAATTCTAGGGAACATGAACATAATGGACATAAAGGGGTAACATCAAGAGATGAGGTAATTATGCCGATGAAGAAGAGATATCAAGTAGATTCAAACAAACAACAAAAAGTTCAAAAAGTAAACAACGCTCAAGGCATAAGTTCCACATTGAAATATGTCGAACAGAATTTGGAGGTGACGAAGAAAGAAAATGTAAACCATGTAGCCAGACAAAAATTTACGTCGAAAACACCCGCAAAATCTATGATTAATGTTCGTATTTATGCAAAATTGGATTCTAATAACACATACAAAAAGGTTCCAATTCGAAAAGGAAAAGTACGTGAGTTAAGTTTCTTTAACGTTTAAGAAATTAATATAAAATTTACAATATTAAACATTTGATTTTAGAGTCATTAGTCTCAGGTAATAATATATTTAAATAGACAATTTTACCAATACATTTTGGATATTTAGTGTCCTAAATGGTATATGAGAATACCGATGCCGTAAATGACGCTAAAGGCCTTGTATCAAATCATGTCGTATGTCAGTTATGGCGACCTAATTTGGTGGATATCATAACTGAAACTCGTGAGTTCCAAAAAAAGAAATTTTGGAAGTTATTAAAGCGGATCCAGATTAAGCCGGTAGTGAGCATCAGCTCATTTCTCCTCACAGCGAGGAAAGTTGATCATTCTCAAATATATTTTCACAATTAACCTCATGAAATCAAGTAAGATTAAAAATTTCAGACAGAGGTACGACCAAAAGCTTTCTTCAGACCCAGTAAAATTAAAACCAAAGAGACAAATTCCAAGGAAGACGATTTCTTATTGAATAAAGACATGTTTAAAACCAATATTCTCCGAGATGCGTACGGGGAGGCTTGCTTAAGGCTTGTTGTGGCGAAATGTTATTCAGTAAGTAACACATTGTTCTTTTAAAATACGAGTATTAAAAAAGTTGTCAGCTGTCAGATACGACGTACAACTGGAGTTTACTCCTTAAGCACAACTGTCTTTGACTATGCAATAGGAAAAGAGGATAAATAAACGTGCGATCCATTATAATACTGAAAGTATTCTATGATAAAGAGGCGACATCTATCGGATTTGGGTAGAACTGCTTGGTGAACTTCAAAAATATAACACTATTGATGGCGCCTTCTATTATACTACAATAGTAATAGGGAACGCTGCTTGTACAATTTGTACATCAAACAGTTCATTTCTTGAAGACAGATGTCGCTGCGGCCGTTGTTATAACGCGCTATCGCTTCGTTTCTCAACGCGGACTAAACCTATCATACAAGATTTCGACGTTTGCTTTTCGACGTTGTTTTGTCAGCTGTCGCACAGTATCAAAGTGACAGTGACAGATATCGTAACGCTTTTTAGGAAACGCTTGTATTAATTTTATCATAAATTATATTAAAATCGATGAACTCCATTCCATTAATTTTCATTTTTTTGACGAGCCCATTGGACGTGCCGTGTTGGGGTTATGTATATTCAAATAATTATGTATAAACGGTTGTATTCTATTTTTGAATATTTATACTACATCTTGTAGGCATGTACCGGCGTATCGGCAGAATTATGCGGTTCCAGTAAATGCACAAGTAAATTTAAAGATACGTTCAAAAATAATTCAAGAATTAAATGCATTTCAAAATTCAGCAATTCTATACAACTGAGAAGACATGGAAACACGCATATTTCATTAGATGGTGAGTTAATATTCTATTTTTATTTCTGTTTAGAAAAATAAAAACTACATTTTCAAAAATTTTGTTTACAACGTTTTCTAAATTCTTGTAAAAATTATGTAATTTTGTTTATTTAGTGACGCTAAGCAATGAAATAAAACATTTTTTATTTGTTAAAGTGACGATCGCTCCTGGATGCTATGTTCCTTCGTAATATAATTATGAGTCTTAACTATTGTATATGTTCCACTTTCAGAGAAAGCCACAGACTTAGCGGAGAAAAGCGGTTATATGGCCGTATGTTTGCCAATGAAAGATGCTAGAAAAAAGGTAAATAATTAATACTGGCGCACTCGTAATTCATGAATTTTTATTTAAAAAATTCAAGATTCTTAATTAAACTAGATTGAAGTTTATAACTAATTAGTTAAGTAAATCATATTAGGTTTTTCTCTGTATAGTTACACGTGTAATAGATGAAAGTTTTGATCAGAGATGATATCTAAAGTAATCTCTGGTTGTAAGTTTATTAATATTAATAACTAGCGACCCGCCCCCGACTTCGCCCGGCGTGCAATTTTTATATATATTAACATTCCCCGTTTATCCCTCTTTCCATTAGTGAAAACCGAATTAAAATCGGTTTACCCGTTCACGCGTGATGCCGTGATCAAGGGAAATGGGGATTCATTTTTATATATTAAGATAGATTGTAATTTAGTTAAACATCTATTTGTTTGTTTTCACATAATTCAGTTTGAATATATTATCTGGAATTTGTTTTATACGATCAATAATACGTGTTCAATGGTAAGGCATTTACACTTTCCTTGTGACTAAAAATAGCAACCTGTAAATTGCTGAATTGTGTTTTAATATTTAACTTCAAAGTGGAGAGAGTTCGTTTGCCCCCGCGCCCATCCGCTGCAGCCGAAGTGGAAATGTCCCACTCAATCCAACCATGTCGATCATTACTGTATTTGGTATTTTACACTTTGAAGAAAATCCGAGCAATACCCTCTCCACAGCTCGCCGAGTAAATTTCCCTTTGTAAAAAGACTTTCTGTCTAATAAACTAATTTGTGGAATATTCGCAGATGAAGTCCATGTATCCTGAAGAGTACAAAGACGCCAAAGGTCTAAATATACTTCGGGACAGATATGAAAACGCTTGCAGGAACGAATCTATACGTAAATGCACCGACGCTTGCGCATGCGCGTACACCGACACATGTAAATCAACAGTATGTCCAAAAATCACTGCATCGTCTATTCAGAACAAATACTGCAAGAAGAAATGTACTTCATCATTCACGTTTCAACGGCGTACTAAAAAACACCATAAGACTGATGATACTTCGACAGATGATTCGAGTAGCACCTGCTCTGAGGAGACCGATGATTCAAAATCAGATTCAAGTTCAACGGACGAAGATATTAGTACTGATAGTACAGACTAATTAAAAGTAAATAAATATTTTTTTAATATATTTGAATAAGTAACAGTCAATGTTAGAAAATAAGTGTTTCACATTAATCCAAGTCAAAATTGGTGTCCCAGGGTAATACAGGGCAGTATTAGCATCATTGTATTGCCGTCTGATCAGCTGGTTGGTAGTTATGAAAAATTTATTGTTCGGTTTTATCACTTCCTACTCGTGGAAATATTCTGTGGAACTGAATGGCAACATAGCTGTCAACGCAGTCGTTTTCTTGCGGTAGTCTATGGTCAGAGTAAAAAATATAATGGATTTTTTTTTAACGCGAAGCGTGTCGAGAGTGATTTTAATTGTGGAAAGTGAATATATTATAGATTTTGCGACTTTGTAACGGTCTACTGGTGGTAGTTTGGTATCCTTGTCGCGAGACAAAATACACAGTGACTTGTTTGGAATTGTGTGTATCGGCCGAATAGAAGCGTCGAATGGCGGCCGTTTGACCCCTGTGGGACAATATTTGCACTGAAGACCTTTTGAATCGTCTGTGAGACGACCTAATACATCTTCTCTTCCAGCTATCTCTTTCAGATGTAGATTTTTGATTGTAGCAATACCAAAACAAAATCAAGTCAATTTGTGTAAACAAAGTGTTGTATTTATGTATAACACGATACAAAAGGCGCACGTTCACCAGCGTTAGTTTTGCAGTATTTCGGGATAAATAGTTGGTCATAGCGAACTGCATGGTCGTAGTGGTTGTGGCAAACATTATACAAGACCATAACATCCAGGAGCAATCGTCACTGTTCCAATCTAGGTAAAGAAAATTTATTTAATGTTGATACATACGAGAACCTTGAGCGGAAGCATTTACAATTGTTTTGAGGAATTCAAAACTACATTTGCAATGATAGGTAGGCCTCTATCTTCAAGTGGACCATCAGCCTTACAATCTTTATCAAGTAACAGCAAAAAGATTTTACAATCAAAATCTATCATTTATTAACTCTTTATTTGTACTATAAACATATAGAAACGAATAAGTAAAAAAAAGAAGTAAAATAAGTATAAATAAGTTAGTTAAAGATATAAGTTGCAAACTCGGGTAAAAACGTTAAAAATATATTATGTTGGAACAATATTGCTTGATAAGTTGAAAATAATAACTAACCAGTCAATACAAGCAGTTTTATTTAGTGGATTATTACATCAACTAGTTTTTTGAATAAATAATATTTTCTGTATCCTAGACGTCCTAGTAAATCCTCGATCTAGATATCGCAATACACCCTCTCTCTGCTCTGTACTACTTAAATGGACTTACATAAAAGATCTGCGCCGTACTCGCAGTTGGCGAGATGGTCAAACTTGGCGGTCAGCACTGGTAGAACCACTCCGTTGATATACGCCAATGAGGTGGAGGTCTTGAGATGCGTGCCTCGAAGGTGTGCGTATTTACCCTGTCACAAGGATAAGCTTAAGAGAATACAGGACCTCAGAAATAAATCTAACGAAACAATTCATATAAAATTTTATAAAATACTAGCTGTTGCAAGGGACTTCGTCCGCGTCCCTTTATAAAATACTAGCGACTAGCTTCGCCCGGCGTGCAATTTTTATATTATCCCATTTATCCCTCTTCCCCGTTTATCCCTCTTTCCATTAGTGAAAACCGAATTAAAATCGGAAACATACATACATACAAACATACAAATCTTTTCTCTTTATTATTATATTAATAGTATAGATTAGTAAGTACAGACTAGTGAAGCCGACCTCGCTTCGCGTGCACGTGGCGTGCGCGCATTACTGGACACTGCTTATTAATTTTTTTTTTCTAAAATAAAAGTAGGCTAAGTTACTCTAAGTCTTTAAGTTACTAAGTCTGCCATTGAACGCATACACTACGACTGCAAGATACGTAATTGATTTTACTGATATCGAGAAACAATCTAAATTCCACGCGGGCGGAGCCCCGACAAAGTTAATAATTTTCTAGTAAGAAAACAATTTCTTCAATTACCCGCAGTTTTAGACAAATTTTACTTGAAACTGCAGTAAATCGAAAAAAAAAACAATAAAAGTTACCTCTTGTAAGTTGAAAATCGTGTGTCCCAAATCATCAGCGACGTTGTTGAAGAACGTCAACATTGATGTTCTGATGAATTCCGGACAGTTCTTGACTAGAGATTTAGCATCAATGCCCTTCACAAGCACTTGCAGACAACGCACCGTGATGCGGACGTCTGGACCGAATGCGGTGAGACTGATTGAGAGATCGTAAAAACAAAATTAATCATTTTGCTTAAAGTTAGTTTATCACATGCTGTTATTTCATTTAGGTTTCTTAATGATGGTCTTGTGATTAAAACGTCTTTCTTCACTTTACATTTTATTACCCAACCGAATTAGCTTGTTACGAAGATGGCCGGGAAGAGAGCGATCGCGATGTTGCCAAGACAAAAAATGTATTAAATACCACAAATATTGTCGGTTTGTTGCACTGAACTATAGTTGTCTCTTAGATCAGATTATTATAGAATAACAGCATTTTTGCTTTGGTATCAACGGTGCGTGGGTAATGCATGCCAGAACACATTCACCTAATATCATTTTTACGAGCCCGTTAGATGAGTGGTTAGGGTGCTTGCCTTAACGCTCTGTTCTAGGGTTCCCGGGTTCAATTCCCGGCTGGGTCATCAACTTTTCAAATTTGGCTCTGGTCTGGATTTGGAAAGTAGTGGCAGGGCACACTGTGTTTCGCAGTCATTTGGGCAGCCCGTCTGGCGGCAGTAACCACCCCCTTACAGAAGACCACCGTGAAATAACAGCACGTGTGCTGTTGTGTTTCGGTGAGTGAGTAAGAGATGCCAGAGCCCATTTCCCTATCCACTCCTAATCCCTTATCCTTAATCCTACTGCAGTCGGCAGCGCACTTGCAGCAGCTTTGGCGTTGCTTGTGTTATAGGCGACGGTAGCCACCTACCATCAAGTGGACCGTCAGCCTGTCTGCCGACCTTAACATAAAAAAACCTTTTTCTTAAAGTTAAGGGACATTGAACTCATCTCTTTATTCCGTATTATATTATAAAATTCTGCTGCGTACTTTTGCTCATGTTACCTCTCTGGCTTTGCTAATGTTTATACCAGCTTTTACTGGCGACTTCTTCCGCGTTTCTTTATAGCGTCTCTCAAGAAACTCTTCAAGAATAAGATTATCAAATCCCAAAAGTTTTTTTTAAAAATCCGATTGCTAGTTCCAGAGTCTGATGAGGTGAATCAAACAAAAAACTCTTCAGCTTTATTATATTAGCATATAGATGTGACGGTAGCCACCTACCATCAAATGAATAGTCAGCATGCTTGTATATGAGAAGTAAGACTTGGAACAGTCGTTACTAAACGAAAACACTTTCAACCATTCAAAATTTGATTTGATGGTAGCCATTTGATGGTAGCCGTCTACCGTCAAATGAATAGTCAGCATGCTTGTACATGAGAAGTAAGACTTGGAAAAGTCGTTAAACGCAAGCACTTCAACCATTCAAAATTGGAAAAAGAAGATTTATACTCCTCAAAATGTGACAAAGATCTGACTGATCTTAGAACAAAGATTGGAAAAATTATAGTTACCGTGAACGTAGTAAACTGGCCAGTTTGCAGAAGAGAGCGGCTACCATTTCTTTTTCTTTGAGACTGGCTGCTCCAACGTTGTTGGTTGCCGTCGCCACAGCTATGAAGTAGTTGCGATGGGTGGAGAAATACTTTTCCATTAGAGGTAGAACCACCTGGGGAAAATTTCACGTATAAAATTTATGATTTCAATGCAATTCCTAAAATTGTCTAATGTTTTACAGTCTCGTTTTCAAACAATGACTTAATGTGAATCAATATGACGAACTTTATTGGTTACATTAAAAATAAAAACGGGACAAGTGCGAGTTGAACTCGCGTGAAGAGGGTTCCGTACGATGTTGCTTATATCACGTTTTTTTTAAATCTACGCACAATATTTGAGTGATTTACCATGTTATTTTAATATCATGGACTTCTTATAGGGTTTCCTATATCTATAAGTAGAAAACTAATTTCTGTATTTTTTTTCAAAATTTTAGGTTCAGTAGTTTTGGAGATAAGGGAGGGGGAAGGGGGATGATCGGACACACGATTGATCCTATAAGGGTTTCGTTTTTTTATTCGGACGTACGGCACCCTAAAAAGGTAAAAATTTGTTCAGTGGCATTAACAATTAGGTTGATAGTCATTTTTGGAAACTTTATTTAGATATTACGGATTTAAAGAAAAGTAAATGAAGACCGTATAGACTGTGTATGAATATAATTTTTAATACCTACATAATAGGCATGATGACGGTATTAAAGAATAAATATTAGAGAAATATATATGTATGTTGAAAATTTTCTAAAAAAGCAATCAGTTTTAATTTAAACATTAAGATTAATAAGATTTTCAATAAAATAAAAGTATAAAATACTGCGATCCGCCATGTTAACTGAAATACCACCAGTTCGAATGACGTCACGCTTAATATAGTAATATCGTAAATATTACTGTGTCGCTTGAATTGTGTAACAAACTGTTCCTGAGTTAAGAAAACGTGACGTCACAACATACGCCATTGCTATTTTAGTGTTTTGGCAAAGTTTAAATTGCATTATTTAAAATATAATTTTTCCTTTAAAACCTCAATTTTTTTAGAATTGTAATTTATTTTGTGTAAAGAAAATGTGTATACCAAATAAATCGCCGGTATCACCTAGTGATAAATAAATAAACAAGTTGAAAGCTTAAATGTTCAAAAATAAAATATAGCAGGTACCTTGTTAATGTATTTGAATTCCGTCTGTTTCGGCGTGCAAGGTAAAACAGTAGGTATACATACATAAAGAAATTAGATACAGTTTTAATACATAAGTACTTAGTTCCTTGCCTTCTACTGTAAGATATCGGACAAACTAATTTTAGTGTTATTCAGGATTCAAAATTGTTTTAGAATGTAAAATGAAAAAAGTTAAGATTAAAATTAGTTTTTAATTACATTTATATCTATATTTGTTCTAGTAATAATCACGTAAGAAATAAATGTTCTGAAATTTGAGGCGCGTGCCCAAAATGCTGGCGGCATTGCCTCGTTGAATGGCGATGCTAAGTTTTTGCCCGAAATAGAAACCAGCATTTTGGTCACGAGTGGCCGTAATTAACCTTCCAGACAGATCTTTGAAAATCTTTAACGCGTCCGGTCCCCATGTTAAGATTTAAATTATATCTGAAATTGTTGTAAAATACCTAATTCTTAGACGCAAATTCATGCTTTGATCGTCCATAATCGATAATTGAAAATTGAGCAATAATACCTTAGAGAAAAACTTGATGTCTCTAGTGCTTGTTTTGAAACTTGACCTTCTACTGAACGTCGTGGAAGGCTTCAACAGTTTCATATTAATCGTCGCTCTGTCGATGTACTGGATTAGTTTCTCGAGCAGTGAGTAAGCGAATCTCAACTCTATTGCTACGCCGGTAGTGGTCTGTTCTGTATCGCTTTGCGTCGCTTTGCTCGGCCGGTGAAGCTTGTAGCCCTGGTATTGCAAGTACTTGAGGAATTCTTGTGACCGTTCTCGATCTTTCTTCTTTTCTTTGTCAGTTAGCAAGTCGTACGGGACTAACTGGGGATGGATTCCACCTGCAGAATGATTAGAAATTTTTTATATTTGTTTAAAATTGTAGATTATATATGTACCTATATAACTACTGCTATTCCGTAATAGGCATAGTTGTTGCATTTCACGAGTGCTCAAGTTTAAGATGTTTGGTTGTGTTGACGTCTTTTTTCTATAAGTGTTAATGTGTGCGTCTCGAGACACAGTGCGGCGTGGCTTCACCGTCTAACCATACTTACGTCATACCCTCAATGTTCGAGCCTGCAAACTGAAGCGAGTTCGCCGAACGTTGCTCTACGCAAGTACATTCGTTGTCTGAATGTATGACGTAAGTATGGTTAGACTGTGGTATTACTTTGTGCATTTGACGAACGATAGATATTAAATGTGACAAAAAAAAAATTAAGTGAAAAGTCCTAAAGTGAACTCCGTCGATGAACTCAATTGGTGTACCGCCATAATTACGCATGAATTAAGGTTCATAATAATAAACGTATTATTAAATGCGCCATGGAGTCTAATATTTTATCAGTAACATGAGGCCTAACATTTAGTATAGACTAGCGGTGCGAACTTGCATATCGCAGCGTCATTCTTCGTTAACGGAAAAGAAAGTAATCCGTCATTGTATACAAATTCCTAAAATAGATAGGAAATGTATGATATATATTTTTTAATATGCACTTTTTCTAGGAAATCTATACATTTCCTAAGTAGCAATTGGAAATGTATTATATTCGGAATATCGTCAGTGGGTACAACAGGGGGCCTAGCCAAGATACACAAGATGCAAACGCTTCCTTTGCGTACTTACGAAACGAAAGAAATAAAGCCCGGTGATTGGTTGTTGTAATAGTTGTAACTTCAACAATCAATCACCGGGCTTCATTTCTTTCGTTTCGTAAGTACGCAAAGGAAGCGTTTGCATTTTGTGCATCTTGGCTAGGCCCCCAGGGCGGCATTGGATGATTCATCGCCGAGCCATTTCAGCATTTAGAAAATGTCTTTATGAAATTAAATGAGAGCGGAACGAGTAAACCTGGAATTCTGGTTTTGCCAAAAATACTGTCGAAATGTGTGTATTAAAGAATATTTGTAACATTATTTTACACATTTCTTTTTTTATTTTTTATTTATTTAATTCAAAATACATAACAAAAACCTTAAAACTAAATAAATCGTCAAACTTACATGAAGTTTGTTGACGAATATATATGCACTCTTATCTTCTAAAACAGCTGCGCAATTGGTATCTTGTGTAGGCAACTGGGACACTTTAATGAGGTACAATTTACAACCAAACAGTAGGTATATAACGTTACCTAATTATCGCTATATTCACTTAACAATTCTAATTTTAACTTTGCTTTAAATACATCCTTACTACAGTTTTCTTCTTCACATTTTATATTATTAAATATTTTAGGAATCACATATTTTCTTGTCCTTTTTCCATAGTAATTAGTGACCCTAGCTACTTCATATTTATTTCGCAATTTTTTTCTCAAACTGTGACTGTATGTTTTATTTATTTTATAATCTGAAATGTTAAAGTTTTCCATGGCTAATAAATATCTTACTTTTCCCTGTACGTGTAATACATTACATTTTCCAAACAGTTTATCATAATCCTTATTACATTCGTTTTTTTATTTTATTAGCTACTAAAAGTTTTAAGAACCTGGTTTGAATTATTGCTAATTGTATACAATTCCTAGGTTTACTTAATTGTATACAATTCCTAGGTTTCACACATTTCCGGTCACTCGCTTACAAAAAGTGCCCAACCTGCCTAAAGAAGTTTTCACTTTAAAAATGATTAGGGAAGATTTGATTTGAGGTTAGAATTGCAGCTCAACATTTTGTTATACCTACAAGCATGCTGTATACTTCGTCTTGTTCTTAGCGAATGCGACGTCTTTTTGGAACATTTAAAACAGGTTCAACGGAAACATTATGTCTTCGTAACGGTAGACTCACCTCCGTTGACAACAAGTTCCTCCTTCTTCTTCTTCGCCCAAATATCGTGTGCGTTGTCTGCCAATCTCTCGGCCATGTTCTGCATTTCTCGTGACAAAGTCAAATTGGTCATGTCTACCGGGTGTGGGTTGTAGTTGAACGGTGTCGCCGAATCCGTCTAGAGAAATATTAAGGAAGCATTAACCTCTCCTTTAAGATTAAATATGTAACCCGTAAATATACCACAATACCCAGAAAGTTTAAGTAAAAACTAAAAGAAAATAATTAGGGATACTTAATTTTTGGTTTTAGGCTCGAATTATATATAATTAGGATGCTTGGCCGCTTGGTCGAGCGGATATAATTCGATATTATATCCACTCGACGCTTGGTCGAGATAAATAGAAAAAAGAAATCCTATTGAAGAAAGAAAGCAAGACAAATAAATTTTTCTTAAAACTTACAACTTTATAATAAGTTTTCCGAGGAAACGCTTGCTAGTTCGATCAATATAATTAATTATCGATTTTAATCACTTCTCTTATTTGCTTTAGAGTTATGAGTTATGAGCACAAAAAAAACCACTTCTTTGATAAAACTAAAAATGAAACAAATAAACAGATATAATTTCAAATTAAATGTATTAAGAGATTTAAATTAAAAAGCATTCATTTTTTTTTTCATTAAAATATTTTTTAATCCGCTGTAATTAATTTGCCAAGTTAGAGAACCCGTAGCTATTTTTTGGTTTTATCAAAGAATACCATCATAAATTAGTCACTGAAAGTAAAATTAGATAAAGTGAAAATAAGAAAGAGAAAGAGACAGGAAATGGTAGTGTTGTGTGAGACTCACCACAATTTCGGGTGGACGCTGTGATCAAGTCGGGGGGATGCAGGGAATATGAAAACAGATTCATATTGTTAGCACATTGCATACATTTTCTTTTATTACATTTTTAATGGACCTGATAGGTATACCATATGATGTTGGATTGGATTTATGGAAAATGGATAACCAAGGACAAGAACTTTTTGAAATAAAATTCTTGTAAAAGGTGTCGGGTAAGCTTACATAGAATTCGACAGTGTCAGAGCTCATTTCCCTATTATCCCTTATCCTTAATCCTACTGTGGTTGGCAGCATACTTGCAGTAACTCTGGCATTGCACAGCAATGGTACCACTTATTATCAAGTGGATCGTCAGCCTGTCTGACAGCCTTAACATAAAAAGGTGGTTTCCATCGTCTAGATACATAGATACTGTGTTGCTGGACCTTGGTCTTAATTACAAAGTTATCCTTGGTCTGGATTTGCTTGATTGTGCAATCAGAGTGAGGGCTCGGGCGAGGTTCCCAAATATATAGCACATTTTTAGTCTGAAGGCTGTATATTACGGTGGTTCATCAAGTGATTATGTTAACTTAGTGGAAACTTTGCTGATTTATGTTTTTCTTATATGTATGTATATAATGTGTATCAAAATATTGTATGTTTCCCAAATATAAATAAAATAAAATAAAAATTATATCATTAAGAGGAACAGGCTTATTGAGGAATTGATATTGGAATAATAAATTGATTTACGTTTGAAACTAGCCATCGAGCACTTAATCCAATAGAACTGTAATACCGATTCTTCCTACTTCGAGAAAACAAAGTCCCCACATCTGTCTGTATGTATGTTCGCGATAATCTCAAAAATTACTGAACCGATTTTCATGCGGTTTTCATCTATCAACAGAGTGATTTCCGAAGAATCTATAAGTTAAGATTCTTGGGTTTCCAAGGGCTTGCAGTTGGTAGTTGCTCTTTTAAATGATAAATATACATTCATTATCGAGACAGCAATAATGAATTTTCACATATTAGAGAGTTTGGTAAATGATTTCAATTTAATTAATGATAACCTTTACTACAGTACAATGTTCTGGTTACACAGACTGTATTTTAAACTATTTTAATTAAAAAATGGAATGATATTTACACACATAGGTATTTTTTGTTGAGGAGTACAGAGTAAGTAAGGATACATGGTAAAACAACAGAGATCTTTGCCATTAACGGTATTTTATGGAAGATGGCGAACATTTTAAATTAACTTTGAAAATCAATGCTTAAAATCTCTGTATTGCCATTTTATAAAGTCCTAGGGTCGACCAATCGTATTGCTACCGCCACGGGGATTTGACAAAACTATTATCTAGCAAAATAAGTGAATTTTTTTTCTCTATTGGGTAAGTGCTCAAACAGTAAATATTTTGGAGCAATATTAGGTTGCAAAGAAAATTTTCCCTCCGTGCAAAATTACCAAACTGAGCCGGCGCACATTGGAGGACTGCACGGCAAAGTGTTCAAATTTTTTCATAGAATTATGAACTTTAACGGCTTTTAATCTAATTCAAATTTCATTGTGTGAATGCCTACTGCGGATTGTAGCAGCTGTGTGCTGTCTAGTCAGCACGCCGATTGTTACCCTAGCATAATGCAATGAAATTTGAATTAGGTATATTGAAAGCACTTAAGGTGGAGACAAACCCTAAATACTAAAAATATATAAAATATGTAGGTACATAGACAAACTTAGTGTAGTTTATAATGTACCGTATACCTGGTTTCCTGTTTATGTATATTTTTTAGTAAATAATAAATAAAAAAAAAATCCATTGTTTAATGAAGATGTTACAAGAAATAGAGAACAAAATGGCTTTGAAAAAAATATATCTTATACTTAAACATGTGAAGAGTCAATTGTATTAATTAGAATTTTCGTTAAATTAATAGAATCTCCACAAAAAAAGTTAGAACACAAGAAGAATTTTACTTTTATTAAAAATTCTCTCGAAAACGGTTTATTGCGCGCATATGAATCCTGTACCTATTAATAAGTTAATGTCAGTTTAAAAAATTGTATAGATAATTTTTTTTTGTGTTTTGTTCTAATGGTAAAAACAAAAAAAAAAACACAATTTCTAGGCCTGTTGAATTGTCTCCGCCGCCAGCGAGTTCTAATGTAAATGTCATTTGCCCAAGTGAAGCCCTTAAGGTACAAAATTCTATGAAAATATTAAAACATTTTGTCGTGCCTTCCACCAATTTGAGCCGGCCCATAAAGTGCAAATTGTGCTTAATAAGTTATAACGTGTAATAGTGATTCGTGCTTTGTACCTACCGTTTCAGTAGGTGTCGGTTGCTTTTCTGTCTGTTCATCCTTTATGCATGCATGTTACAAAAACATAGACATTGTATATTTTTTAATTAAAATTATATTATTTTCCTAATGAAAGATTGCCCACAATATGGAGATGACGAATGGAGGCCAAAATCTAATTATTACTATTTACAAACCTGTATATTCATTAATAATTATAAAATTTTAATACTATTTCTGTGTAATAAAATGAACATAAGTAATTAAAAATGAATACCTAAATGTGTTGCTAAGTGAACGGCGAAATTCGAGATAGGCTTTACCAATTCGACTATTATTATTATTATTATTCAAATTTTATTCCTGGGAAGGTATTTATGAAAAAATAATAATAAAAGATTGCCTGGAATTTTGAAACTTCTGTCGGGTCAGTTAATAATTTATAAAACAAATAAATCGAATAAAACAGTTTATTCTTCCGTTGACGTCCTAATCTAAACCACCCAACAAATTTTGATACGCTTTTCACTAATGAAAATAGCGATGAACGAGGAAGACTTTTGTGTGTAAAATTGTATTCGCGTGAAGTCGGGGCGGGTCGCTAGTATGATTTAAAATTAAAATTGAACATTAAAAAATTAAATAAAAAATTTGATTTCAATTAAAATTTTAATTAAAATCTATATAAATAAGAATGGATCTTCGAAATGTATGTACGCTCATAACTTTCGAATGGGTAGACCGATTTTAATTCGGTTTTGACTAATGGAAAGAGGGATAAACGGGGAATGTTTTTGTATATAAAAATTGCACCACGGGCGAAGGTGGGGGTGGGCCGCCACTTTTTAATAAAATACACTAAAATTTAGTGAGCAGGGTTGACATTTAATATATTTTTGTTCAATTAAATCGATTCGAGAGAATCCATCTAATAGATAGTTTCTACGATTGAGCATTACGAATACTGAGGGATGTTAAACAAACACTTACTCCACCAGATTTGGATTGTCTCCGCATTGAACTGCGATTGGTGCTGGGGATGTCAACTTCAGAGTGCTCCACGGACCACCCGATGGCCAGTAGAGCCTTCAACGACTCCCTTACTGGTTCTTTGTAGCGCTCTTTCTCCTGTAAAATAAGTTTGAGATTTGATAAATGAACAGAACTATGATTTTTTCTATTTCCTGAGATGATTAGAAAGAACAGTCACTTAAGAGTGTTAATGAAAACATCACAAAGAAATCTGGGTATTTCTGGCAAGCATAAACACCTGCCACATCCATTTGACATTTTGAAGCGTCAAATTAATCGTATTGTTGATGATCCAATTCTCACACAACAACGATTAGAATCACACAGTTTAAGAATATAATGTAGCCTCTATTTTTGTGTTACACCAGCTACTGGTGAGTGCTCAGTGTCCTGGTGTTGCATGTGTGCTTAGGCTACGGTAACCGCCTACCAAAAATTGGACCGTCAGCCTGCCTACTATCCATAATAATGTAAAAATCTAGTTATTTGCAAATAACTGGATATATAGTTATATTTAGTTATTTGAAGCCTCCATATGTTATATGCTATATGTTATGTTATGTTATATGCTAGTCTCGTCCATGTCTCACCAATCTCGTTTCTTTTTCATGAATTTTATGAACCAACCAATACATTATTGAACATATCGTCCTTGCCAAATCATAACCCTATATGTGCAAAAATTACCTATACTTTTCGAGATATTGACAAAAAAACGTTTTCAAGAAAAATTTTACATGGTTTATTTTTTAAAAAGAATTTTATTTGCAACTAGCTGAGCCCGCAGCTTCGTACGCGTGGTATTTGGTATAGCGCGTAACTTTTTTGTTTGTAAACCGATTGGAATAAAACAAACATTAAAATTTACGGGAAACTTGCTGTAATACATCAATGAAAAGCGCATTCGAATCGGTTAAGCCGTTTCTGAGATTAGCGCGAACAAACGCACAGACAAACAGGCAGAAATTCTAAAAACTACTTTTTCGACTTCGGTAACAAGTAGGTACAACGTGTATAAATTGTTTTTTGAAAAAAATTAATATACAAACACGACTTGTTTACGATTTTATTACATGTATAGATTAGGGTTGTTATACGTAAACTCAATGAAAATTTAATAGGTAGTTCATTTATTATATTAATAATAGAGTAAATTTTGTACATAAAAAAATCTAGGTGCTGCACATAGTATGAGATCGTAGTTCGACATATAATGCTCATAAGCACTTACCTAGCAGTTGTTTCATGCAATGGATAAGGCAATCAACTATTCACTAAGGTCAAAATGTTGAAATCTCAAAAAAGTCCAAAAAAATAGCAGATTTTGGTTCAACAAAGACGATATGTTAATGTTTGATAACCCATACCTCCTGACAGGTAAGATGCCTGTGACTAATAATTGGACTTTATACATAACAATATAGGCTAGAACTACACACAGAGAAATTTGATAGAAATTTACTTACATAATCATTGAGCATATTGTATGGCTTCAGTCGTGGATGCGATTTTTGACTGTCCGACCAAGACTCGCCGTAAACCCATCCATTCTCGATTTTCCTATAAACATTGGATCAGATATAATTTATTAATAAATAACTGATGGGATAAATACCCCTAGAGAAAGTAAGGATTCATGTTATACTTGTGACGTCATTAAAACCAATCCAATGCTTATTCGACTTTAGTCACCTTTATTATAAGAGACTTCTGAGCATTAGATTACATCTCGTACCATAGAAACAAGGGAGATAATATGGCACACTAACACGGCATCAATATGGGCAATATGACCATATAGGGATGAAATGCGACCGCCCGTACGGGAAGGAACTCTGTAAAATGATAAATATTTCGCAGTCCCTCTGTAAAATGATAATATAGGGATACAATAGTAATTGTCTTATTGATTAAAAAAATATAAATAAATCAAACACTACGTATCTTGATCTTGCAGTGACTTTTTATTCATCTACTACAATTTTTGATATACCGCGGAATTGTCATTACTATCTTTTGTAGGTAATTCTGTATAATGTCTGAATCAAACTGTACTAAACATTCTCAAAACGCCATCTAGACAATTCGTGTGTAAACACTTTCTCTTCGGTATTTCCTTAACCTACTCTTATCATGGCCTGTAGAATACTTGCTACCTCTATGGCGTTTTTTATGTCAATAGGCGACGATAGTCATGTTTCTTTGTTGAATCATTATTGTTTACAATACTTTATTGTAAACAAAACTATACAAATTCAATTATAATTATTCCAATTGATACAAATTCTGATTGAAATTTTCCGTTGCAAGAAGAAGCACCATCATCCACTCGAGTTTTGACAATCTTGACTGTACTTTTGGCCACCATTTGACCTAGTCAACTGTTTTTTACAAGACCTTTATATTTGTAGATAGTTAAGATTATCTAGAGCGTCTTAGATTTAAAGTACTCAAAGCTTTTTTTTTACGTGGGAAAATATGCGAGCCAGATTTCCATCGATCATAGGGAGATCAGTGGGGTATGTGGGACTTCTACCCACTAAAAACCCACGGTGCTTCCTCGCGCCGTCTATGGGCAGGGAGTAAGGGATCGTGGAAAACATGCATCTGCCTCCCCCGCTAGACCGGGCCCGCGTACTTGCGGGCTCCACCTCGTGACCTCCGCGCCGAGAAGAGACGTGCCGGAAACACACAGCACGTCTCCCCTCGTTGTTCGGTGTTATGATGACGGCGGATAACCCCATATCCACCGACCCCGGGTGAAGCAGCACGAGCCGCCCATACTCACCTCTTGTAGCGGGCAGGAAGTACCCAAAGCTAAATTAAGTCTAGTATTTCCGCTTTAATTAGCGCTGAAAATCAGCGCTGTAACAATGTTGCAGCCTAAGCTGAGTTGTGTCCTTTTGGTGTTTACTTTTAATGTTGTTTTTTGTTCATATGTTTTTCTGTTTAAATGCCAATAAATGTTTCTTTCTTCTTCTTCTTCTTTCTTTATAAACTTCGACTGCGAAAGACGAATTACTACCATCTGAATAATCACAGATTTTGAGACAAATGGACGTTTTAAAGTCTTGCAGGAATTGAGGAGGTGGAGGAAAAGAAAGAGCACTGACCTCGAGGCCCACGCGTCGTGATAGTGCTCTGAGAATTTTTGCACGATCGTGTTCAGGTCATTGTTGAGAGCCACCGCCGATGTGTTGATTGGTTGCGGGTCGTACTGCGGGTTGTCGGGGCCACCTTTGGTAAAACGAAAGTTTTGTCATATTTTTTATAAAAAAAAATATATAAAAACTAACCCAATAAATAAAAATTATACAATAAAATGAAATTAATTCTTTATTAATTTATTGAAATGAATCCCAAGTTACCCGTAGAATGAGATTCCTTTGCGTAAAACTCGTCGTCATAGTTTTTGGACAACGAATAGTCCGGCGGAAGAGCACATCCTGAAGATCAGAAACACGTAATTAAGAAAAAAACGCTTTAAATTAAAATATTATTTAGAGTCCGTTCGGGAAGAAAACCAGAAGTACCTACAAGAAGTAGGAATTGAAGGCATTATTGTGACTTCATAAGTTTACTTCGTCTTGACATTAAACTCATTCGTTTTAAAGAAGAAAAACAAAACTCCAAAACCAACGCAAAAGCAACATATTATATATGTATATTTATTTATTGTTTGGTTTTGGTCTCGGTTGATTTAAGTGGATACTATTATAGGCAAATTAATTACTTTATAACGTACACTGATATAAATATGTATTTGAACTATTAAACTTGAGAGAACAAGACCCGAACAAAACAATGAACTTGACAGGACAAAACCCTCGACAAAGACACACCTCTTGATCTCAAGAAAGACAAAAATCAATGATCTTAAATATCTTTCATTGCGGCCTATACAAAGACAGGCATACAAACTTCACTACCATGCACATTCTTTGTAATAGCGACATCTGGGCGTGGATATTATTTCGCGAACAGCAACGTAAGATTTTATCTGTCGAGTGGAATTTGATCATCATCTATAAGTTCCCACTTGGGGTTTTTGCATATCTCCTAGTCGATGTTACTCACCAATCGCAATGAGGCAGGGCAAGGCCTTGCCGAAGAGTTCTGGGTCGTAGTCCATCTTGCTGAGCGAGTCGAAGATGTTTGAGAAGAGCATCATGGTGAGGCGCTTCTCTTCGTCCGAAGACGCTCCGTAGATACCTTGACCGCCAGTACTGCCGTAGTACTTCGCACATCTCTCGTAGTGGAGGGTTAAAAGCTGTAAACAAATCGTAGAGTAGTGATGCACACGATACTGCCTCATAATTATTATTATTAGCGGCTTTTTGGATTATCCACATCTTATTATCTCTTATAGGGTTTGTTTTTATCGTTTACTAGCTGACCCAGCAGACGTTGTCCAGCCAGAACCCGAAAATAATTCCGTAACCCGATTGTGGCGCCACCTATCGGGTCAAATTTTATTTTCAAACCATAATTATGTTAAAGTGATGCGTCACTTCACGTCAATGAAAGACGGTTAAATTATTTGAATATTCTTCATACAAAAATACTAAAATCGCGATTAAAACATGGGGGGTGGGGATAGGAGGGTGAAAAATACTTTACGACCTATCCTATCATACCTACCAAATTTACAAAAAAAAATAGAAAAACATAAAAATCGGTCTAGCCGTTTCGGAGGAGTATTGTTACAAACACTGTGACACGAGAATTTCATATATTAGAATACTCGGACAAACTACATAACACCGGACGAAGCTGCGTTAGTTACTCTAGTACACAGACTAACGCGAAATTGTTCGGATGGCTAAATTGGCATAACATTTCAAATAGTGAAAGAATTAACGTTCATAGTGAAATAGTAGTAATCATAAAATCATAAAGTTACTCAGACCCAATATGTTAGTATCATTATTTCAGCCGCAAGATGTCCAATGCTGGACAAAGACCTCCCTCCTATAATTCTCCAAAAGGACCGATCAGAAGCAGTCTGGGTCCACTGTCGACCCGTATACTTTATCAGGTTGTTTGTTCACCATGTGGGTAGACGTTCTAGTTCTACGCTACGTTTACCGGTTCGTAGTCTCACTCGTACTATGTGTCCTGCCTACTGCCACTTCAATTTAATAATCCATTACTAACATCTTATGGAATCTAATGTTAGAATAAGAATCCATATATTCCCGTAACATTTACCGTCTTACTACAAAAGATTAAATAAGCACTGTTTAAACACGTGCTTACGTAGACAATGTATAACTATTTAAACATTGTTAGGCGAGCGCTTAAAATGTCCTTACCATAAAACCTTGTTTAGCGCTTGTTTTTGTAGATAATGTTAAAGTACGAGAATGATATTGCATTATGGCAACCCTAGCAAGCATTCATTCAGTCACTCGCCCTGAATACATGTCGTTTTCATTTTACGCAGATTTTGGTTTTCACAAACTATTATTACGGACTATAGTAATGATATAAGTAAATTATCAAATTGGAATAAGGCACAAATTACAACAAATACCTTAGATTGTTTATAAAATTTTGTTATATCAAAAAACATTGCGCTTAATGGAACGTAACTGACATGGCCGTAATTGTCAAATGTCAAGTTGGATTTGTTATTCTTATTTTCATATTCTTATTTTCATAAATTCCAATTATTATTATTAACATGGATAAAAAACGTGAGCGCGGCGTTGCGTCATCGTAACATTCGAATGGATTAATTCGCTCGCGATGTATCCTATCTCGAAAATTAGGTATCCTTATAAATAATCCTAATCAATTAAATTTAAAATATCCATAGTCATTTCAAAAATCAAAAGAAATCTTTAATATTACGCAAAACGATTACAAATTTGACAGCAGGTCCAAGGAGAAGCCGCTAACTAGATAGACACTCATTAATCAAGCATCTGGCGGTATTTAAATTTAAATAATGCTCAAGCATTGTCTAACCCTAAACAATGCCTAGACACTCTTTTGTAGTAAAGTTTTATTTAACCACGTGTACAAAGCCTGTTTAAAGTGTGTTTAATGTTTTTGTGGTAAGACGGTTAGTGTTTGTTTCATTCTAATCGGTTTAATTCCCGAACAGATGACGATTGCACAGTAATGCACAGTGTAATGACGAGATTAGAGATTTTTTTTATAAATCTGCCCACTTCAAACTTTTCAAAATACAGTCTATTATTAAGTTTTTTTTTATGTTAAGATCGACAGACAGGCTGACGGTCCACTTGATGGTAGGTGGCTACCGTCGCCTATAACACAAGCAACGCCAAAGCTGCCAAATGCCAAGCAATGCAAGTGCGCTGCCGATTACAATAGGATTAAGGATAAGGAATTGGGAAGGGATAAGGAAATGAGCTCTGGCGGGATGCCACTCATTACTTCACTCGCCGAAACACAATAGCACACGTGCTGTTATTTCACGGTGGTCTTCTATAAGGGGGTGGTTACTGCCGTCAGATCGGCTGCCCAAATGACTGCGAAACGCAGTGTGCCCTGCCACTACTGAATTTTATTCTAGAATACTTACTCACAAAAAGTCAAACTAGGTGACGAAAGTAACACCTTTTCAGCTCGCCTTAATTGAAATATACCACGCCATTCTAGATCCCTAAATTCTAGTTGCGGGCACAGCTAGTAGTACATATATATATAAACTCTTTTTTATCTTTTAAGACTTACCTTTCTCTACATGCATCATTGAGCAATGATTCATGTAAAAAGCCTATTTGTCAACCTATAGATTGGGGCTGGCTCTCACTCTGCAGATCGGGGAGCAAGAGTAGTTTAAAAGTAAATAAATGTAGGTATTAACAACAATTATTTGTAGAGTGAAAAATTAGACACGAATCTTTGGTTCTTACCCTAAGCGCGACAGTGGTGTACTCAGACAGCCGGGAGACGTCCACTGTCAGCTTACGAAGCAGCTTGAGCAGCATGGAAGGTTGCATTGCTGACGTCAGCGCTACGAGGAAGTCGGACACCGCTTCCCTTTGGCCTTTAGTCAACATGCGATTCTTTGAAAGCCTGGAAACGGAAATATCATACAGGTAAATTGTGTCATCCGCTTTAAATTTACTTTGTATTGCCAGCCCGCCAACCGGTCTTGCTTTTATAGATTTTTGAAGTTAAACTTATTTCCTCGCGAAGAGATTAAAATTTCAAGGTCGTGTGACGATTCAGTGTAACGACACAGAATATATACTAGTACTAGACGTACAGAAGTTGCACTCCTTTGATCTCGGAGAAAGCCGCCATTTTAATAGCCTACAAAATTTCCAACGCACCTGGTGCATTCGAAATCGCACCTTACTACTACGCTCACAAGAGCGCAATTTCTTTGTGTTCAGAATTTACCTACATCACAGCTCAAGCGTCAGGGTTGTACAAGCAAAGTAAAATAAATAACAACATAATTTTAATAAGTATTTATTGTATTTAATTTATTTATTTTTTATAATAATGAATTATAAAAAATAAAACATTCTTGGAAAACATAATTAACACATATACACACACACTAAAAACGGGGAAATATAAGTACCTACCTAAAATTTAAATAAAAGTAACTTTTTCGTAGTACATTTTACTTTTTCTTTTATCTTTCCAGACTGCTAAGAATAACAGCTACATACTATTGTTTGATTAAATTGTCTAGAACTTGCTCCAAAAATATCAAATAAAATCTTTTGTCGACTAATATAAAGACTAATATAAGGAATGTTTAGCTTCTTTTGTTCGCGCACGTGCATTTCTATTTGTAACATCCGACACATAAAAAAAGGTTCATTAGGTATTATTATTTATTTGGTTAACATGCATCTTAATATCTTTTTAAAAAAGGTTCGTATGATGGCATCTCATTTGTTTTTGTAGATAGTCCTACTTTTTTCCTTTCTGGTACCTTCTACTTCTTTAATTCTATATATTTACACATACAATTTCGGCCCAGTTTGCTACATACATCAACTGCATAAATAACTTTGTAATCCTATATATTTATATGGGATTACAAACTTATTTATGCAGCTGGTATATCTAGAAAACTGGACCGAAAATGCAAAATATTTTAGTTTTTCCTTGATTTATACACTAAACACTAATTGTGTTCTAAATTTGAAGTTTTTATATCTGCTAGAAGAGTTTTAAGTTTTTTCAATTACGATTTATTTCGCTAAAACGTAGTAATGCGAATTATATTATGCCTTAAGAGTTAATATATTAGAGGGTAGAAATAAAATATAATTTAGCCAATAATATTTCGCGCCCAATTATCCAATATAGATATTTATTTATTATTGTTAAATTTTTTAACAATTTTTTGTTATTTTATAATTTGCTAAAAAAAGAATGAAGAAGAAATTTGAGCTAATTACCGAGCGAGCGAAAAAAAAGAAAACTTTAAATCCTTCTGTTTATTGCGACAGCCGTCCACGCAGTAATTATTACGATTCCTCATTATAAATAACAGTAGCGTTTATAGTACAGTAGTACTAGTATATATTCTGTGGTACAGTGCTGTTGGAGCAATAAATGATCGACGTACGCGTGTACAAACAAGCGCGGGGCGGCCTCGATTGATTTGTACCTTCAAGGTACCGCGCGCTGTAGGTACTTATCGCGGTAGGTATAGGCGAGTGACGGAGGCCTGGTAACGATCACGTGACGCTTCTTGTAACGTTACTGCATGACATCTACAGCTTACTATATGTTTGATCGACAAAGAAGTTTCACTTCTGACACGGGCATGTTCTTTTTCCTCATATTAACATTGTCTATTATTACGTAGGTAATTTTGAAAAATCCATAAGTAATTAATGATTTATCCTAGACAATGAATATTCATACAAAGTTTTTTAAGATTATTTTCAATTTTTTATAGAAATTTTGGGACCAAAAATCCTTTACACGGAAACCCCTTAAGGGTTAAACTTTTTGCTATTAATAGCTATTAATACCTTAATAGAAGTTTATATTTTAAAAAATCAATAAATATTTTTTATTCATTTTATTGTAATTGAGTCTTAATTGTAATCCCTTATTAACCCCATATAATAAAACGCGTACTATTTACTTCACAAAAGTATAAGGAGGTAATTACTGATACCAGAGGACTGCCTAGTCTATGACGGTATCATGTGTCATAACACAAACAAATTTTACTCCTTTACAACTTTAATAATAGACATATTATACCTGTAGACCGTGTGTAGCGTGGCGTCTAGTAAGCTTGCATAATTTTCCGCCTCGTTGTAGAAGTTGGCGTGCTTTATCAAAAGAGGCAATATCGAGTTGCCAATGTAACGGTTCATAGACAACGCCATGTCCGACTCGCAGCCGTCGTTCTGAAACCGGCCAAGGATTCAATTGAGATTAATACTTATATCAAAGTTCAATATATAAAGCAGTTTTATTTTCTTGAATAACTTGGAAACTATTTATTTTAAAATTACAAAAAAAATACATTTAAGATCTTCACAACAAGACCTTCCATTTGATTTGTCACACGATGCAGTTTTCAATTTATTTATTTTTTAATTTTCCACCTTCCCTCAAAAATGACCTCCCATATACAGATTTCATCTATTCACGTCACACCTCTGCGTTTGGGTCATAGAAATTGATATGTGTAGCAAATTTCAACTTAATCGGTCTAGTAGATTCCGAGATAATTGACTGTGACCGACGGACAGACGGATACACGAGTGATCCTATAAGGGTTCCGTTTTTTTTATTCGGACGTACGAAACCCTAAAAAGGGCAGAAAAAAAGTGTGTATGTCAGCTCCGACGCACGACTGGAGTTTACTCCTTTAAAAGTGTAAAATTTAATGTATAAAATTTTCCTCGTGTCTTTGTCGGTGTGAAAATAACTATGGAAGCCTTGAGAACACATTATCTAGGGAATTCATCAATGACCTATGCTCTAGCTAGAGTCTAGAGCTTGTTAACTGCTTA
Source organism: Bembecia ichneumoniformis (assembly GCA_910589475.2). Classification (NCBI taxonomy): domain Eukaryota; kingdom Metazoa; phylum Arthropoda; class Insecta; order Lepidoptera; family Sesiidae; genus Bembecia; species Bembecia ichneumoniformis. The sequence goes on along the minus strand of OU342546.1, from coordinate 4,317,073 downwards.
TCCTTGAAGAAACCGAAGATAGGGGGATAGAAAATGGTCTCACGCTCTGAAACGCAACAGCACAAGTGATGATGTTGTATTATTGTATTATTGTATCTATTTATTATAAAATACCAAATAGATAACACAATTGATAGGAACTCCAGTAATAGAAACTCCACAAAAAAAGTTAGAACACAAGAAGAATTTGACTTTTATTGAAAATTCTCTCGAAAACGGCTTATTGCGCGCATATGAATCCTGTACCGATTAATAAGTTAATTCAGTTTAAAAAATTGTCTAAATATTTTTAAACAAAAACAAAAAAAAACACAATTTCTAGGCCTGTTGAATTGTCTCCGCCGCCAGCGAGTTTTAATGTGAATGTCATTTGCCCAAGTGAAGCCCTTAAGTGTGAGTCCTGAGTAATGGCGTATCGCGGACGCGGATCCGCTGCTAACGAAACAAATACTCAATTTGTTTACACTTTTCCGGAGTGTGATAGAGGTCATAGGCGGAAAGGTCGCGAGCACACAAATTGTAACAAAACTAGGCAAAAGTCATGAAATAAAAAGAATTTTTTTAGTTGTGAAAAGTAATATTCCCTGCTTACCCTATCCAACATAGTAGCTGCCCTGAGATCAGGCAGGAAAGCCTCTTCAAGCAACCTGTAGAAAAGCTCCTGTGTTTCAATGCCATACACACGTTCTAAGAACAGCACCACGCTTTGCTTGTGACCAGGGATCAAACCGGAGGGCATGTCTGTAAACAAAATTTAAAAGTACGCTGTTAATTCAGACTGGAGACTATCGCGCTATAACTAGCATGAAACGAGAGCCCGCAGGTACGCGTATGTGTAAACAGAGGGTGCAGGTTGATCATAAATTACCTGACTTGGGCCTTTCCTCGCCGGCTGCGGGATTGTTCAGGGTAAACCTCAAACTGAGCACTCCTTGTAAATCTTCTAGAGGCACTAAAGAACGCAGAATGGCACGAGCTCGAAGGGATTCATTCTTACCCTGCAACACACAGTTTTGATCCATTAATAGAGAACACCGTAGAAGCCAGGTGATTTTAGTTTTACTAGTAGTTATGGCAAGGCAACGCAGTATCGTTCCTGTCAAAAACCGAGCAGCTCGTTGGCGGCAGTAACCGCGCCATTACACAAAACAACAGTGAACATGTGAGTACCTACATGAGCAGTTGTATTTTAGTGAGGGAGTTAGCGATGCCAGATCTTATTCCCCTATTTCCTACATATCCCATTTTCAAGTCCTATCAAGGTCAGAAAAGTACTTCCGATCTCTGCGACATTGCTAGTATCTACAGGCCACAGCAGTCATCTACCATCAAGAGGACTTTCAGTCCGCCCTGCCGACCTGACGCCTGGTAGATGTGAAACATCGAGTGAAATAAAATGATGACTGATTATTTATTTATTTAACGTTTATTTTTATTGAATACGAAAATTTAAATATTTATTTCAAGTTGCAACAACCACCAACAATCACAACAACAACAATCACCACGGCACGCGTCGCCACACCGTAGACATTACTACGCATAGACTGTATAATGTATATACCATCGTATAGCGTGGTGACGCGTCGCCACAATATCAATCAGTTTCACCCGCGCCTATAGATGTTTCACATCAAAAATAATTTAAATTTATGTATAACATAACAATTATGCTATTAACTCATAATTACTATTTCAGGCAGTCAATGACCAGTACTGAAAATTGAAGGGTCGGTTGGTCGGTTAATGACACGGCAGTCGCAGGCTCGAATCCCGAATTGACCTGTACCTCTAAATATGTTTTTTTTTTCCAATTTCATGAAATAATTATTTGAACTAACTAACCTTTGGAGGCGACTTCGTCCGCGCCATGTTAAAACATTTATTCAATCTTTATTGCTCATATATTTTTGTCAGGTGTTGAATATTTTATTTTTAAATGATCGCTCGGGAAAAGTACTTTTTTCCGTATGAAAGGTACCCTATGTCCTCTTCTATATCCCTGAGAACGCGTATACCTATATAATGCCTCATGATGATCGGTCGCTCTAATTATGAAGGAAAACAGCGCTAGAGATCTAAGTTACGTGTGTGATAAAACTGGCAACATTTGAATACAATCATGTGAGGTTTTGCCATTCCTTCCAATTAACAGTAGGCCAGGTAGTAGGTAGACCATTTCATCCTGAGGAGCGGTCTGAGTGGGAAGTAATTATATATGTTCACAAAAATTACTAGAAAAAAATAAACAAATAAGGCCTCACCAAAGCAATGACAGCAGCATCAGGCGCACACCGTCCAAGAAGATCGACTAGAGTGCAATAGAAGTTCAAAATGGCTGCACCCGTATCAATATAATCTTCATCTTCGTCAGACTCCGGAAGCGGATGGCTAAACTAGAATATTTCAATACGACACTTAATAAGTTATAGGGCGTGCCACAAAAAGGCATAGGTAGGTAGGTATTGTAAAAAATATACGTATAGTGGTACATTCATTTTTCATAGTTGAAAATCCTCGCGCCCAACCCACTTTCACACTGCGGTGTGATATGATGGTGAGGTTACAATTTTATTAACCTCCATACTATTCAAATAACAGTACGAAGGTAAATAAACAGATTTCATAACGTTCATACCAGTGTACATGATGGTAAGTCACTTCTTTAACTAACACCGCTGCGATTAAAATTTCATCACTATTAAAAACATATAGATGTAGCTATTGCAGGATGATATCGCAGAATAGATACATAATGGCTTCCTAAAATAATAATCCGAAGTTCAGTGCGAATTTATAATCGAAGAAATGAATCGAAACAAGAAAATTTACTTCAAAATCTGACACTTTTTTAAAGAATAATGTATTTAGGATAAAAGTAACTTATTAGGGCTTAGTTTTCATTAAACTAAAAATACATTTTAGTCCATAGAAAATTAAAAAAAAAAACCAATAAACACCAAAGATAATCTCAATAACCTACTTATATACAATGTCAGCACAAAATTCACGCTGTATTAAAATCGCAGAGAAAACAGTAGAAGAAAAAACAGCGTAGAATTGGTTTTTCTTTAGCAAAGATTTAAAGTAAGTAAGTAATGTTATGTTATTGAGTGAAAATTTTGCTTCGAATTGACCAATACCTTTTTGAGACTATAATAAAATTTAACCAAAGAATTCCAATAAAATAATGAAGAAAAATTTTTCCTTATTTTTGTCAATGCAAGGCCTGCAAACTTTTGTTATTTTCACTATACAAACTCCTATGGCAAGCTGTACCTCGTGATGTACAGCCAATAAGTACAAAAAACTTTCCAAAAATAGAAAAACAACACTATTGGCTATAACGCTATACTGAATATTCTTTACTAAAAGTTAAGCAATAGATATTTTAACATCTTAATATATATTTTTAATATCTAGTGCGTAAATGCATTTCCCCTCCTAAAAAAAAAAAAAAAAAAAAAAGTATACCATTATTCAGAGAGCAGATTATGCAAGTTTGTGGAGGGTAATCTCCGGAACTATCCCTAATAACATCCGAGCTAAACCGGTACGGGGCGCGTAGTTAAGTATGGTGATTAATTAAAAACCCATTTAGTGATTCAAAATTTGAATATGTAACTCCAAAATGAAGCAGTTTTAGACCTCTCACCAAGGTATTAATCAAATTATCATTCTCAATTAAAACGGGGTTAATTGAGCGCCTCGCAAGCGGTACACATTTCAGCCAATTTACCTGTCCCTGGAGGTTTTTGTGTGTTGGTGAAGTTATACTAACGGTCACGTCTCCTTCTTGTTCCATCTCCCTCAATTTTCTTCTATCCGCTATTCTCTCACTCATCTTGTTAGCGTCCACTATAGCCTTGAGTAGACCCTCCCCTTCACCCCTCAATGCTGGTCCGAGGCACTCTGGTCTTCTGATTAACAGGCGAATCACCAGATTCGCATTTTCTTCAACACTTTCTCCGTTCACCTGAAATTGCCAGTTATAAAATTGTGAATGCATATATTTAGCGGATTTAATATACATTAAAATTAAATTTTTAATTAACTCCTGAAAACCCAATGAGTGTGTTGAATTATTTTATGTAATTTTTTATGTTAAGGCGGTCAAATGGGCTAACTTGATAATTGGCGGTTAGCGTCGCCAATACCACAAGCAACGTCACAGGTGCTGCCGGCCATAGTAGGATTAGGGATAAGGGATTAGGAAGGGACAGAGAAAAGTTCTCTGGCATCCTTTACTAACGCACTGAAACACGACAGTACAAATGCTGTTATTTCACGGCGGTTTTCTGTAAACCTGTACACGGTTTTCTGTGTGGTTACTGCTGCCAGATGAGCTGCCAAAGTGATTGCGTAACTCAGAGTGTCCTGCCAATAGTTGCAAGATCCAGACCAAAGCCAACTTTGAATTGAACTCAGGGCCCTTGGGACGCTCGTCTATCCAGTTTTTCGCTACTCTCTCTACCTTTTGTTCAAAGTATACCTTTTCTAAACTTCTTCAGTTCATCCTAAATTATTCTCTTCTTTCTTTATAAAGGTTGGCAGGCATTCTGCCTATTTAGTCTACTTTATGGTATTTGACCACGATCGCCCAACACAACCAACAGCATAGGAGTTACAAGTTCACTATCGGCCATGATAAACAAAGCATAAGGAATAAGAAGACAGAGGATTGGGCTTCATTTTTAGGTGGGTTTCTTAACTACTCTCTTAAGTATCTCTTAGGTACTCGCTCATCGAAACACAACAAAGACATCCTGTTTTCTGTAAGGAATGTTCAGTGCAATGAAAATAATATAACAGACGAATATAGAATTATTCTATGTACGAATGTAGAACATTTATACAATTCTATATCGTCCTAATTCGCAGAACAAATAGGTTCAATTGAAAAATACAAAATTCTCTTAACTGAGTGCAAATTTTAAAAAAAAATTATGACCCAGAGCTCACTTCAGTAGTAAAGATATGTTTATATGATGATGTACATATATCCATAGTTCATACTTACCCAAACACAGAATCGTAAGAAGTCCAAATATCTTTCGCCCTCAACCGGATCCCAGCCAAGATCTGGATATCCCTTTTCGATCAGTTCCGAGTTGCTTTGCAGACCACAACGCGACAAGTATACCGCTATCTTCTCCAAATAGTGTTCCCTTAATGAATTCGATTTAACATTAAATGCGAGTTTAACATTAATAATTAAAAAGTAAGTAAGTATAAAGGTTTATATTTAAATGTTTATCGATTTTAAGCTAATTGTATTTGTTTAACATAAATGATAACCGGATAACAATTAAACAAAAAACTCATTTAAATTTAGCGTCTCGTGGTCTGTATGACGTCATATTACTCAAACAAAACAAAACATTTAGATAATTTTAATATTAAACTTAAGAGGAACACACAGAAACAGTATATCGAAATTTTTCACAAAAGTACATTTGGTGTGTTTGGTAATAGTTTTTCCGTCTCTCCTTGTTAGTCAGTCCTTGTTTGAGCAACATGACGTCATACAGACTAATTTATTACGGTGTTTAGGCGGCAAAATTTGGATGTGATTTTTTTGTATTTTATCATTCTTATCCGGTTATTATTAAATTTGTAGCTTAAAATTGATCAATAATTACGTAATATTATGAAGTAACTAGTAGCTCGGTTACAAGTTTAATGCGTTACGCATTAAATATTGTGATTGATGGAAGTCAGGAGCACAAACAATACTCTATTTCTATATAGAACTATTACCTTTTCCCGTGACTTCGTCCGCGCTCCTTTTTCTTAAGTGTTAAAACATTTATTCAATATTTAATTGTCATATATTTTTGACAGACATTGAATTTTTTTAAATGATCGCTGGTTACCTTTTTTCTGGATGAAAGGTACTTTAAATCCTTTTCCGTATCCCTCACAAGGTGTTTTCATTAGAATCCGTTGAGTAGTTAAGGCGTGAAAGCGTTCACAATAACAAAAAACATTTATAATATTAGACATTCGGATTGAGACAATTTTCTGACAGTTGATGCGTGTCTCAAACAGTTATAAATAAATATTCACCGTGAACTTAAGGGAGGCACCTCTTAAAGGAAGGTACAAATACGTAATTACGTATTTGTACATATGTGAACAGATATTTTACTCACCTCAAGGCTAAAGCCAGTTCAGTATTCTCCATCAGACTAGAATAAGCGACGTCCAGGGGTGTGGATCCTCTGAGAGAAGGCCTCGACAGCAGAATGTTGGAGTTCTCCAGAAGGAAGTCGAAGTGATCGAACATTGCCTTCTGGTTCTGACGTCCTGTACGACAGAAGTAGCACAGGAAACGGCAGCAAGCCACTACCATCTCGTGGGACGTGTCCTGAAAAGGATTTTTCCAGTAGGTATTGTTAAAAATAAATATTCCAAATGTAATTAACATCCTATTATCACAATTTGTTCACACAAATTAAATAATGTCGCTAGATGTCTCCGTTCAGAAGTTCTACTCACTATTTTTTTTTTGGAGTTCAAAATTATAATGAACCTTCAAAATTATATGAAGGCCTTCATATAATTTTGTATCTACCTTAAGTACTTTCAATATAATTCAAATTTCATTGTATTGTGCTATTGTGCTAGGGCAACAATCAGCATGCTGCGGCATTCCGCAGTAGCATAACACAATGAAGTTGGAATTATATTAAAAGTAATTAAGGTTCTAAATTCTATGAAAAAATGTATTATACTTTGCCGTCCGCCCTCGGCGATCGATTTTAACAAAAAAATAATAAAATGAAATAGTTAAAATATAGCTGCAAATGGCTTTGGTTTTAGCACTGTAGGTCCTCGTATATAAATTGACAGGCGAGTTAATCACCTTCTCCTTGCCGTCTTCCTGCGGCGCGCCTGCGGTAGCTGCGTCTGACTGCGCCTGCGCACGACGACCTAGCGTATTCATCATCACCGCCATCACGTTCTCATGCACTCGGAGTACTCTGGCAGACATTTACATTATTTTTAGTAGGTATACAGCTTCAAAAATCTTCCAAGTGGACCTATAACCTGCTGACCCTACACATCAAAAAAGATGTCCTAAACACACAGCCCGCGAATGTGTGGTATTTTCATTATTTGACAATGGATTGTTTTAATCAATGGTACTTACAGCTCTAGTACCACTCAATTATACCATCAATAGAACTTTTACAACGGTACTTTTAGAAAACACTATATGAAATATCCATACAGTGACACTTTAACATAAAGTAAATAAATAAGGCATCAAATGAGACATGTCTTTAAAAATATTGGCAATATCTACTTGCAAGAAAAAGGTCTGAAAATGTGCTACCAACCGTAGTAGAATTAAGGATAAGCGATTAGGGAAAGGATAGGAAAATGGACTCAGGCATCCCTTAACCACTTACCGAAATACAACAGCATATATGCTGTTATTCATGGTGAAGGTCGGCAAGAGGGTGGTTACTGCCGTTAGATGGACTGCCCAATTAACGACTACGGAACGCAGTGTGTGCGTTTAAAGTTAGCTCTACTGGGTTTTTTTATGTTATGTTGACAGACAGGCTGACGGTCCACTTGATGGTAGGTGGCTACCGTCGCCTATAACACAAGCAACGCCAAAGCTGCTGCAAGTGCGCTGCCGACTACAGTAGGATTAAGGATAAGGGATTAGGAGGGGATAAGGAAATGGGCTCTGGCATCCCTTACTCACTCACCGAAACACAACAGCACGTATTTGCTGTTATTTCACGGTGGTCTTCTGTAAGGGGGTGGTCACTGCCGCCAGGCGGGCTGCCCAAATGACTGCGAAACGCAGTGTGCCCTACTATTAACTTTCCTAGAGTTGTACTTTGTACACCATTAGCACCATTTATGAACTATGCTTGTGCGTTGAGTATATCTTGCAATACTACGACGTCAAGTTTTTTGGAGCCCATTGCATTATTTGTAAGTGGCCAGTTGGGTCATTAGAACTGTCAATGGTAACAGTGGTATCAATGGTGATAATGATAATCATATTGTGCAGGTACTAAAACATATAGAATAACTAAAGAAATTAAAAAAAACTATTTACCTTATCAGATCTGGGTGTTGGAAGAACGTGTGATTGTTAACGAGTTTCCTGCAAAGTAATATGAAATAATTATCAATTGCCGATACTTTATTTTCGTAGACTAGCTATTGCACGCGACTTCATCAGTGTATCTTCATAAAATATAAGATATAAATATTTAATTTTATAAACTAATCAAAAATAAAAAGTGTAGTAGTTCTAACTAGTAGGTAACTAAGAGTAGAGCTGTTCTCTCACACTGAGCACTGAGCATTTTTATACCCGTCGTAATAATGAAATTAAGTAATTCCTATAATTTAAAGAGGACTTTACATGTACATTTATCTTATATTAATTATAAGATAAATTATCTTATATTATTATATCTTATATTTAGTTGAATAAGGTTTAATATCATGATACAAATATTATCCTCTTTTGATTCTACCCCAGTTTTGATTGACTAATTTGAACCAAAAAGCGGCCGCCTTGATTTTTATTTCTGATTTTTTATCTTTTTGCTCGTGTTCCAAGGGCCATAACGTCAATATAACCTTCCTATAACCTTCCTTAAGAGGTAGGTAGGCTACTAAATGAAAAATATTGTTTATATCCGACTGGTATAGTTACAAAGTTTAACACGTTCTACCAAACAAACAAACAAGCAAAATTTGTTTATATTAGTATGAATCTAACGAGATCTTGTAGATTCTAGAAACTGAATGAAAATAACGTTGCAGTTACCATAATCTCTTCCTCATCAACTCTTCTTCTTCCTGACTCATCTGCACTGGCAACAGTGCTCGGATCTGGCTCAAACCAACCCACATCTCCGCCACGTCCAATTTCGTCTTAGCATTAATCACGTAGGTCTTCTCCAGGGCTCGTATCAGCTCGCCCACCGCGTCATACTGCCGTACCAGTAGACTGAAAGAAAAAAGGTATATTAAAACATAGCAGTCTTAACTAATGATAAAAGTTAAAATTATATTAGGGGTTATGGAAAGCAGAGAGTCTTTTAATTTATTACCTAATTACTCGTAGAATAACATCGTAAAATCTAAAATTGATTTGATTGTAACTCTTCATAAGCGATTTTCATGTTAATGTATTTGAACTTAAATACTGGCTGACTTAAAAAGGTTTGATATTCAAACAGAGAAAAGAAAATATAGAATATGATTTGACGTGAAAATTTAGTAGAGTTGTGTTTTGTACATCAGATTGAAATGTTATAAGTTATTGTGAATATTTTAAGTTATTTAAAATAAATAAACAAGACGTGTGCACCGTTTAAGTTGATCTGTTATTTTACATAGATCCCAAGAGTATTAAAAATCGAAGTAAAGTTTAGATGGAGTAAATCACGAAGAAAATCTTATAAGATTTCAATTCTAACCAACCAATTAATTGAGATTGAAAAATTGTAATGAAAACTGTAAAACAATACAATATTTTTCACATTCGAATCTTTTGAATTTACTTTGAGAGCTTTACAATTCCTAATGAAATCTTCAAATTAAGTCCTGCAATTACAAACTGCGCTCTGCAATTACAAACTGGAGAGCTCGTCTATAAGATCACCGTAAAATAAAATCACATGTTTTATTGTATTTGTCTTTAACCTATAAATGGGCTTGCCATAACTTCTAGAACACAAAACGGGACGTTTTCTCTTCTGATGCCCAAAACTCATAACACATTGAACGCCGACACGCTGCTTTTCGAGTACACCATACATAGCACGCACGTGTACCTAGTGAGAGACAAACTATGTGTTTTTTTTTTTCTAACAGACAGATTTCAACCTTAGTGGCTATCAAAAGCCACCGTACCGTAAATACGTGACAAATACGGGACATGTAGTAATACGGGACGGGATGGTCATATACGGTGACAGTCCCGTATTTACGGGACGTATGGCAATCCAACCTATAAAGTTCAGCAGCGCAATTGCAATCCTCATAACCTTGCTTGTGTTAATAGGGGACGGTATTCATCTACCATTGAACGGATGGTCAGCCTTCCTGCCGCTCTAAACTTAACAAAATTCAATAATTAGTAACAGTAATTTCAGAATAATTTTGAAAGAAAATACCTGAACATTTCCCTGACTAATTTAGGTGTTTCAATCTGTGATTCCTCAGCCCATGATACTATAGTCTGTATGAGGACTTTCCGGAACTTCTCTTCCGGTGATTTTCTGGGCGGCTCTTCAATTGCCTGTAAAATTATTATTTCAGGTATTAGAATAAGAATTTTTAGCCAATTTCCAAAACAGTTCAGGTAATCACACACTTTTTTGGAAAGTTTATTTCTGTATGAGATTTTTTTTTTCGAAGTTTTCGTATAAATTATGTTTTTTTTTTTTTGTTGTGCGACTGTTGCTCAGGTCTTCATCAAATAAAAAAATAAAAATAAATCACTCTTTTATTTATGTGATAAACTTGCCTAAAAATTAAAAAGTTCTCATACTCGTGACATAAAATTTGTATCTGAACAACCTAGACTCGATATCAATTACATAATAAAAAACCAAGAAAGGTACAATAATATCAAAAACTAAACGTCTATAGTCTAAGTCTAAATCAAAAAAATATTATAAAACAACTAAAATTCAAGGGGTAAATCAAGTGCGAGCTAAGAAAAAAAAATGTGAATAATCCACAAGCAAGATTGTGTATGTTAAGTTGTGCCGAAGAAAGGGCCACACATTGAAGACACACATTTCAATTTTTTTATAGAATTTTGAACCTTAAATGCCTTTTATATAATTGAAAATTCACTGTGTTATGCTATTGTGGAATGCCGCAGCATTCCGATTGTTGCCGTACCACAACACAATGAAATTTGAATTATATTGAAAGCGCTTAAGATACAAAATTCTATGAAAAAATCGAAATACTTTGCCGTCCGTTCTCCAATTTGCGCCGGCCCTAAGAGTTAAGTGTTTTTAATATGTTTCAGATCGGCATTACTATTCGGTGAAATTAACTCGGCACCTCGTTGGAATGCGAACACCCGTACATCTCCGCGATCATCCTAAAGATTGCGCTATTGGAACGGGACGAAATGACGTCATAGACGCGAGGTGCAGAGTCAGCTTGAACAAGAGAACTGAGGTCTGTGTGAGAGGCCGAGCACCGTGTTACAGTAGGTATTTTTCAATATTAAAAAAAAATTATAATAATTATGTTTATTTTTGCGAATAAAACAGTATTATTGAGAAGAGAGACAAGATTTATCGAATTTAAGTAATATGAACACGAACATAACTTATACTTTAGAGGTACATACGGCAAGAAGTTATTTTGAAAATAATTGAAAATACAAAAAGCAATAATTGTATGATCTGAAAACTAGATCACAATTTTTAATGCAATTTTAATTGCAAAATGCCCATTATGCAATGGTCGAAATGTCAAAGTTTTTCATCTTATTGGTTTTCTTACTAAAAGCCAGCGATCTGGTCAGCATTTCACTCGCAGTTGCTTGTTTTATATCGACGGTAGCCACCTACCATCAAGTGAACTGTCACCATTTTTCGACTGTAACATTAAAAAAATTTATCGGCCACTTCTTTAAGTGTTAAACAGAATTAATTAGTTCCTTTATTGTCAAAATAACTTTAATGTCTCTACATACAAACTCTCTACATATGTACATACTCTCTACATACATGGATTAAAAATAAACCAGTACTTGTCTCACTTCTTAAATGTAATAACATGGACTATAAAAACATTTAATGCCGTGCCCTATACGACTTACCGACGGTTCTTCGGCGTTTTTCTTTTCCTAGAATATCAACACAGAGAGTAGGAAGAATATTTTAATAGGGTATAACTGTACGAATTTAACATACCATCTGTTATATATAGAAATAGAATAGGTTTATATTCGTTACAATTGGATCAACAGTTTATATCAAATATACAATTTTTGAATTTATCAAAAAGTTAATTTCTCATCAATTCAATATTATTTGAAGATAAAAAAATTACAAATATAAGAACATTAATTAATTAATCATCATTAATTAACTTAATGAACTTAATGAAAAAATAGTCAAAAGGAGGTCAATCAGTTTTGTATGGAGATCAGGCCATCAGTTTATTTTCGTTTTAACGGTTTCAACCGTTAAAACGAAAATAAACTAATGGTAACTAATGGTAAACAACGAAAATAACTAATGGTAACCATTAGGTTACCATTAGGCAAGAAGACATTATAGATCTTATTGGAAAAATATGGTGTAATTTGGTAGTGGGGTTTCATAGATATTTAAATCTGAAAGTATTAAAGAAAAGTTTGAACTGTGCACTGATTATTTATTTTATATACATATTTTATTCTGTCTATATTTTTTGCTCATTTTTTTTGTTTCTGTATTGTACAAATGTATAATCCGTTATTTGCTGTTTGCTAAAATTTTTTTAGGAGCTTTTGATAAAAAAAAAAATTCACACGTTTAAATGTCATATTAAGGACGTAATTACATTTTTGACGCGCTCGAATTCAGCTAACTGCGCCAGCGCACTACAGCAAAGTGCCCACACACACATTGAAGCCGCACGGTGTACTTTGGAACTTTGTCGTTCCAATTATTTAGAAAAAAAGGCGATACACCCGTACTTTCATGACCGCGTCTGAGCTGGGAATGGCGAACGAAACCTACGGCGAAAGAGCTCGCAGTGCGATCCCTTAGAAAAATGTATGGAGAAAATATAGTGCGTTTTTTAGTGTCTATTCTTTCTCAGAAATGAAAAAGTAATTTATTTGAGTACAAAATAATAAGCTAGACGTATAGAAGACTGTATAAGCTACAATTTCTTATTATTTTCATGTTAAAATATGCAGCGAATTTAACAATTTATGTACCTATCCAGACACCATTTTTTGATATTTTTAGCGATTCTTGCGATGGTAAAAATGTATTTATTTGAAAATTTTGTATGAGGCTGCCCAGTTTTTATTAGCTATCTTTAGAGATATACATTACCTTTTATTTTATACCATGGTATCTCTACAGTTGTGCTTTCTGGATATATAAATGGTACCGAAAAACCATGGATTTTTGTGAATACGTCCTTAAAAATGCTCTCAGACTCGTTTTGCTAAATTTTACTCAAGAATCAACAAAAAATTAACAAAAATCGGTGATACAAACAAAATGTATAACTAGAAGTATTTCTTTTATTAAGTTTTTTTGCTTTTAAATAATAATTTTAAAATTTATTTCTATGTAGTTGCTTCTTAGAGTAAAATTTGACAAAGAACTTATACAGATATTGTTTTTTAAACATACCACAGTTTTCTTTATATGACTCTTATGAGGCGATTCGTTATTGAGTAGGTATCATTTCATAATAATGAGAATATATCTGTTGGTGGTATATGAGTTTTAATTTGTTAGCGTTAAAAGAAAAAGAAAACTGACTTACTTTAGGTTCTTCCTCCAATTCCTTGACTGTGTTGATGATATTGTAAATCTTGCCGATCGCACCTGGCTTTGTTTCTGGTTCACCGGTGTCCTAAAAAACACGAGAATCATTTTTATATTCAATGGGGCAGTCAGGTCAATGAACCATTTAGAATTTATCTTGAATCGATCATTGGAAAGAGTATGCATTGATCGTGGAACATCTATTGCAAAAAAGCTTGACTTTTTTAACGAGACTTTCTTATTACTGTTTTTATAGAGTTGCACGACATATTGCGTTTCGCAGTCAATAACCACCTCCTTACAGAAGTTCATCCTGAAGTGTTTTGGTTAGTGAGCAAGCGATGCCAGAGCCCATTTTCCTATCCCTTCTTAATCCCTTATCCTCAATCCTACTGTGGTGGGCAGCGCATTTGCAGCACTTGTGGCTGTGTTTGTATTTTAAATGACAGTAACCACCTACCATCAAGTGGACCGTCAGCCTGTCTGACGAGATTCATATAAACAAAAGTAGAGAAGCCGATGAAAACTACTTAGTATTAATTATAAAAAGAAAAATTACTTCAGAATCTGGTTCTTGAAGGGCATTCAGCGAGACATGAATCATGAGTCCCTCGTGGAATTCGTTCATTCTCGTAATGAGGTCCTCGCCACAAGGCCAGTTCTCTGGGTCGTCTAGCTCCAAATGCTTAAAACCTGTACATACAAAGGCGTCATCGTATTTAGCAACCGTTCTAATGAGTTAAATTCGTATCTGTGACTGGATTGTAAAAATAAATGATACCTACTATCATATTACTATTTTTACTACCTTTTGCTTGGATATGGTGTTATTAATTTAAAGAAAGAATACATCAATCACATTTTTTCTTTACGCACAATAATAGAAATTTCGGGGACTAACTAGATTGTCGAGGCGCGACCAAAATAATACAAAGACGACCTCCTTTTTGTTTTATTCATACTGTCAATTCTATTCTACAGGGTGGTAATTTGAGACGGGTCAGTAAGGACAGCTACCTAAACTATTGTAGCTAGAACAAAACACTCTTAGGAAACTATCCATAATTTTAATAGTTATTCCCATCGGCATTCAAAGATTTTGGAAAAATGATACAATCAGCGAGAAAAAGGTCAATTTTCACGTTATGTTTTTATAACGCCAATCGAGTATGTTACTTAATAAGACTTATAAGTAATAGAATCGATTCGCGTAATGGTATATTTCTCCTACGTGTGGCGAGGTATAAGCTACAATTCAGCACATTGCCATCCGCAGAATAGGAACACTTATGTTTTCGAGAATTGCTGGTATACTTACAGATGCAAATTACCTCAAGCTATTTTCCTCGTCTGTTGGAGCCGAAAAATCACCGAATTTGAATAATTTCAAATGCAAATGGTCTTAAAGGAATTAAAGTGCACGTTCGAAGCAGATTCGGATTCAGCGGTCGAGCATTAAGCCCTAACCACTATAATTTAATATTTAAAATAATAGTGTTTCTCAGACTCACTCAAGATGGCGTTCATTTGTTCCCGCGGTGGACAGCGGAACTCTCTCGTTTTCTTGGCAGCCACAGCGCTTGGCAAATCCGACTGTTTGATCTCGATGTAACGCCTGAAATAATTTCCACAATTTTTTATTTTATATAAATAAGTATAAACAAGTTGTTTCGCAGTCATTTGGAGAGCCCGTCTGGTGGCAGTAAGTTATTTCACGATGGTCTTCTGAAATAACTTGTGTGTAGTTGTGTTTCGGCGTGTGAGTAATGGATGCCAGGGCCCATTTCCCTATCCCTTTCTAATTCCTTATCCTTAATCCTATCCCTTCTTATTCCCTTATGTCGACAGCGCACTTGCGGCACCTATGGCGCAGTTTGTGTATAGTCACCTACTGTCAAGTGTACAGTCAACCTGTCTGACTACCTTCAAATAAGTGCCTACCATGACCTATTAACACAAGCAACGCCATAAGGGTTGCAAATGCGCTATGTACTTTCTTGATAGATAAAGGATTGAGCAGTGATAGGGGAATGTGATCTTGCTTTGCTTACTCACTCACCCAAACACAAAAGCGTTAGTGTGTCCTGCCATTAATTAACCACAGCGTATAGCGATTCAGGAAATGGGATAACTTGTTATGCATGGTGGAAGCAGAAGGCGGAGGAACGAGTGAAGTGGCTCGATTAAAAACACTTATGTCTAACCAGCATGGACGCATGTGGGTGGACGTTGATGTGTTGCGGATTAAGTAGATTTTACAACATCGAGTGATAGGTCGCGGCGGCCATTGAGATCTTGCTTTAATTTAGTCGGACAATGAGAGAGTACTTACTTAGTAAGACCAATATGGCCAATAAGGCTTGGCCGCGGCACTAAGTACGCATGTACGCTAAAAGTTTGTTTACATTCTTTGTATAGTTTACTCGACTCAAAGAGGATCTGGGGGTCTCTTTCTAGCCCTGCATAGCTGTTTAATCCACAAAATTTACGTTGAATTACTTAATACAAATTTACGTGCTATAATAACTTTGTGGTATGATAGGAAACATTTCAGTATCGTCTGTTCCATCATCCTCCACCACCCACCTGCGTAGACGCATAGGGTATCTTATACAAGATTTCCCCTTCCATAAAAAAAATCTAAGTCATAATACTGACCTCAGCTGATCCGATTGCAGATCTCCGACAAAGTCGTGAGCGAAAGCAATGATGGACTCAACACGATGTCTTAATTGAATGTCGTTGAGATGATGCAGTAAGTAACACATTTGCAATTTCGCACCCTCAGCCATCTTCATGTGTAGAAGACCCTTCCGGTGCTCGTCTTTGCCCTCTGTACAAAATTATAAATGTTCACTGTCAGTGTCTAGCATCTGCTTCGAATATCTGTTCTCCTATTTTTGCTTTAACTTATAAACTTGATAAAGGCAAAAAATTAGGCAATATCTAATCCAGATATTTTCAGCAAGTAAATGATTTTGATTTTAATTTGAAATCTAGCCCATTTTAAACATAGGATAAGATCTCTCAAATAGATTAATTTAAAATATACCTTTGTCAAAAGTGGGATCCCACGTTTCAGGGTTAATCATGATGAGCAGTTTCTCCACGTCTTCATCGCGCATCATGCCAACAAGTAGAAGACGATCCACCAGCTTTATTAAGGGCCTTAAAATTGATTTTACACGTAATTATTATGTAATATATATAAAACTAAAATGGAACTTTTAACCAAAAGATCCAAGGGCTGGCATTGAACGATTCTGAATTTTATGTCAATTTATAATAGTTTGTCGAAACTTAAAAAGGTCATGACTTAAAAAATCCTAAAAAAATAACGAGAAATAAGATAGAAATATCTCTTTTAAAAAGGCGTCTTATGGATTTTTAAAGTTTATCAATACAATATCTCCATTTTTTTTTCAAAACAGCCTTTCTGTCAGTTAAGAAATTAAATATGTTGAATTAATTATTTCAATACTTTTAAAAGAAAGTTGAGATACTTTAAAGTACTTACAAGAAAAGATTCTCATTGCTTCCTCCGACTGGGTCTCTGTTGTGAACCTGATTGGTCTCGACAGCTTCTGCCAATGCTTGCATCACGAATTCGCGGACCACTTCCAACGGGAAGTACGGAGAATACAGGTTGCTAATTTCCGTTATGCTCTCCCTGTACAGACAAACGGACTTATTACTGTTTGTTATTTGGAGCCAGGTTGGTCCGATATAAAAATAAAGTGTTATCTGATCTTTTATTTATTACAAAAAAATAATTTAGATTTCATTGAAATCTGATAAGTCGTACAATGCCCACCATATAAATTAGAACATACTGTATACATGAAATATGTATACGTATATCTAAAGAAGTTAACACAAAATCATATCTCAAAATTACTAAACAAATAACAATAACAATAACAGAGCCCATTTCCCTATCTACTCCTAATCCCTTATTCTTAATCCTACTGCAGTCGGCAGCGCACTTGCAGCAGGTTAGGCGTTGCTTGTGTTATAGGCGACGGTAGCCACCTACCATCAAGTGGACCGTCAGCCTGTCTGCCGACCTTAACATAAAAAAAAAAAAAGTATTTGTATTTTATTGTAAGTACAAAAAAAGCATTGTATTAATAGATATGTTCCTTGAATACTTTACTGTGACTTCCATTCTAAAATTTCGAAGTAAAAACCTTTTAATCTACGCAATACTTACGCAATATCAGTCATTTTCATCTGAGGCCTGACACTTTCGGTCTGAAGCGATCGGAGACTGTGCTTCATATTGGGGTCCTCGTAGAGTGTCTTCAGTTCTGGCCCGAGAGGGATCACAAACTCGTTTTTACACACCTCCCTATTTACGAAATAAAAAATTAGGACACGAAAAAAACAATTCCATGTCATAAGAGATGAACATAAATTATTAACTGACGGAAGAATTTCTGACTTATTTAAGAGTTTAATATTGCTAATATTTTAATAAAATGGGATGTTGAATCAAATCTAGCAGGCTATCGCTGATTTAAATCACTAGTAATTTTTCGATTTCATTTGTGCACTAAAATGATGCGATGAAAAGTGGAATAGTAATCTCTAAAGACGAGATGCTTGGGCTAGTGTGGCGGATCATACAGGTCAGAAGCAAATCTCAAACCATAAGAGATACGAAAATGTGTTCTTAGGAACAAAGGCTTCGATTTTTGAAAAAATAAAAATTGCATTCCAACTTTTTAAATTACGCTCATACGGGACCAGAAATTGAACTCGGTCAAATCTTTATAAAAAAATGCCAATATTTTTATTACCGGAGTTGATAGTGGAATAAATTTTGCTATGGAACTTATTTCATTATTTTAAATCCTGACAACCTATATATAAAATTTTGTTTTCACGGTTTTTGGAGACCGTATCCCTATGGTCACAAATACACACATCCTTTTTTATTTATTATTGAAACTAATATTACATAATTAAAATAAATAATTTACATCTAAAACTAAATGATCCTAACAATACACACATAGATTTGATATGTATAGAAGAAGATATATGAATCAATAAATTGGTCCTTCGAGCCAGAAAAAACCTTTGAAAGGAAACTAATGATTTTCGATAAAATTTGGTAAAAATAAATATAATATAAAAGTGATATAATTACATGGTTGTGGCATGAGATTCGAGGTGAAGCGCGATAAGTAGATCGTAGAAACCCTGACGAAGCGGCCCAGACATGTACTGCGACTGAATCGCATACAAAAGCTGTTTTTGGTCCACATGTTGGCACAGCGCATGTGCAGCCCTGAAAGTCAAAAAAACAATGCATTTGTAAATAAAAACATTTGCGAAACAGCCCAGTGCGTTCAGTACTCTAAGACATTGCGAGTCAGTACTCTAAGAAATCAATTAAAGCATAATATTATGTTATACAGTATACCATTTTTAGAATATTACCTATAATTGCTTTGGTAGCAAAGCGCAGCGTAGAGGGTAAGGGTGTGCGAATGGAAGCTGAGTAGTTTGTCCATTTCTATCAGTTCCAGGATGTCTATGCAGCGATCTTCCTCTGTAAAAATATTAGCACTGTACTTAAGTTACATAAGTTGAATATAACGAGCAACTTATTAAAGTATGCATATTATGCACGCTTATGCCTTCTTTATTAATCAGTGAGTGCTTACATTTGATTTAAAGCAATAGCAATCTTCTAGGTATACCACTATACAACATAAATGTTCATACCAGGAATATGTAGCGCCAGCATGGAGACAGCATCTTCACACAACATGGACCACCCCCGAATATCTGACAGCTTCAGTGCGTGCACTTGCAAGGAACGGTTTGGAACCTATCAACAGACAATTCATAACTGCAAAATAGGTTCATCAGACTACGAATATGTAGTCAGATAAAGGAGGCCGTCAGATAGGCTGACAATAAGTGATAATCAAATTTGCTGCTGACCCTTGTGTATGAAATGAAAAGAACAAGGTTAAAGGCCAACAAACAACGTTTGTTTTACACAGGCAAGCTGGGAGTTAGTCTAAGCTGCCCCATAGGTTTGTTAATGCACTGGGGGCATTGATAAAATAAAGAGTGATTTTCTGTAAGGGTGGTTTGTCAGACGACTGCCCAAATGTATGATTGCGAAATGCATTGTTGCCTGTTTGGCGAGCAATTGAAGGTGAGAATGATACAGTATGTACAGGAATATCTTTATTCTAAAAATACCCTACTTATATACAATATTTACAGATGCGTACCCATAGGTGTTACGTATGCGACGAGACGTAAGCTTATTGCCTGAGATAGCAAAATTGCCATGTGCGCATTATGTCTATTGTATCCGCGCGCACGCACTCCGAAGCAACGCGACTATATAAATACGGGCCGCGTATTAACATCGTCTCAGAAGACAATCAACAGCGTCGGAATTCGGAAGCGTTGGCTGTGACGGCTGCTGCTGGCTCCCATTCATCCTCCGCCGTGAATTCAGCGACAGTGGTTAAATAAATATAGAAAACCACGCTGATAAACAGCTCTTTTCAGAGCTATTCCAATACATCCGTTAATGGGCTGTTTGTATAATTATTTCCACACCTTCTCTTGGTACGGTAGCTACACCTGCAGCTACATTTGCACCATTAAATAACAGGAAATTAAAAAAATATACGGAATTCCCATATTTTTTGTGTCCGCGACTTCGACCGCGCCCTTTTTTGTCAGGCACTGAATATTTAATTTTTATTTTAAATATTAAAAAAATCTAATTTTGTACTAATTTGCAGGGAAAATGTAAAAGAAAATTAGCAAAAAAATGTCTGTTTATCCTATCGCTAATATCATCAAATCGCTTGAGCGGTTTTGGAGACTAGCTGGTGCCTGCGACTTCGTCTGCGTTGAAAAATAAATAAAAATAATATAAAATAAATAAAAATAAAATATCGCCTGACAAAATATGTAAAGCAATATGACACCTGACATTATACTTTTACCAAGCGTTGGATGCTTAATTAGATAATTAATTAATGGAGCATTTAGTCTATGTCCATTCTGAAATTTTATTCTAACTATTGGTAAAAGATTTTTAATTCGGATGAGTATTGTTGAAGATTAGCTCCTACTTACAAATAAACAAACAAACACACTTTACAATATTAGTATAGATAAGATTCTTTAAAATTTGGTGTAGTTGGCTAAAGTTATTGTAAACGTCCTAAGATAATAGTGGACACTTTACTCACTCTGGCCCATTGGTGCGGCTTGAGACATTGCACCTTGAGCCGCGGTGGGAACTGCGGGATGACGTGCTTGTCGCTGGTGGGCAGCACGGCGGCGCTGAGGGGTAGACTGGTGGACGAGCGACCCAGTTCGATCTGCAATATCTCCTTGGACGTGGCCTCTACAAAGATCGCCGGGAACAGCTTTATCTCCGGTTCCATCTGCAACCAACCGACTCATTGAAGAACATTCAATTCATAGTGATGATACGAGTAACAAATTTGACTCATTTTATTTAAAACATGATAAGGTGCTTGCAATTTGTCTCTGGGGTTTCGGGTTTGATTTCCGGCAGGGCAAACTTTGGAAATGAACTTTGATTTTTATCTGGATCTGCATTGTATCTGTTTTGTAATCATTTGGGCATCTAGAGACAATACCTATCTCCTTACAGAAGACCACCGTGAAATAACTGTTTTTCGGTGAATGAGTAAGGGATGCCAGAGCCTATTTATCTCTTATTCACCCTGCCTTATCCCTTATGCCTTATCCTTAATCCTGCAAATGTCGGCAGCGCACTTGACGCACCTGTGTTGTCGAGTGGATCGTCAGCCTGCCTGACGACGTTTAAATAATGAAAATCCTTAAAATAAGTTTCAATATTACCTTGAACTTGATACTAGTGTCCTTTCCTTCGCAAGTGAAGGCCACAGTTCCAGTGGAGGTGTCCACAGAGCAACCGATGAACATGCCTTGAGAAGCACCTTTGGCAGTTGCGTCGGCCATTACTTCGTTGTAGAGTTCGTCAGCGCGCACCATGTAGCACGAGTGACGATCGACGCTGGAAAAATTGTAGATATGGGTATCCTGTGTAAAAATCTCGTTAGATTTTTTCCAGGGATTAATGTATAATAAGTAATCATATACTAGCGACCCGCTCCTGACTTTGCGTGGATGCAATTTGTTCTGCAAATTTTATACAAAAAACCTTCCTCGTTTATCTCTTTTAATCAATGAAAACTATATCAAAATTCGTTTGGTGCTTCAGAATTTAGGGGAGAAACAATTAAGAGGTGGACAGCGACTTTATATGTATTAACAAAATGGAAGTGTCTGTTTGTAATATCTTAATAAAGGTTTTTTTTTTATTAAATTTATATCAACATAATATACACGGTACTACTTATAAAAAAGAATTTTATTTGTCTGTCTGTTTGTTCCGGCTATTCTTCGAAACGGTTGGACCAATTTTGACGTGATTTTCACTGGCAGATAGCTCATATTATAAGGAGTAATTTATTTTAGAAAAAATAAATCACGCTCGCTCCATGCTTACGCCGGGCACAATTTACAAGTGAAATATCGTACTTATTTACTTTGAGGTAACTACCAACTAAGACTTTTTCTGAAAACAAGTTTAATAAAAACCCGCTTACACCCGGCGTGTTGTCTGTCGGTGTTAAATATTTTTTTTGTATATGATTGAAATAAAATATCAAAAATGATCCCTTTGTGTCAGTTTCGGAAAAAAGTTAATCCTGTATCATGTATTGGGATCATGAAATTAGATTGGTATTCGAACAAACAACGATAGGAAATAATGAACCAGAGATGGAGAGTCTTTAAGAATATGGTGAAATCGGCTACACCATTTTTTCTAAATTGAAAACGAAATAGAAATTACCTCTCAACAACCCTGTCGTAGTCATCTGTGATAATAACCGACGACTTCATGACCTTGTTCTGGTTAAAGTCTTTCGAGTGAAGGTGGTACTGGGTTGTAACCCAACCGATGTACACGTGGGTTGGATCTTGACCGGGAAATATCCTGAAATAAAAAAAAAACATGTAATATCATATTTCCTTTCATAGTTGGTTTTGGTCTGGATCTGGCGAGTACGAGTAGTAGCAGGGTACAACGCGTTGCAGTCATTTGGACAGTCCGTCTGGGGGCGGTAACTAGTAACTACAGGCTTAAAGTGAAATAAAACCATGTATGCTGTTTCGTTTCGATGAGTGTTAAGATCCTGTGGCCTCGGCAGTAATGCACTATTAATATTATATGTCATACCTGACTCCATAGAAGTATTCGTTGATGAGTTTCAAACACTCCGCGTCAAAGATTTCATTTCCGACCGTTTCTGTGGTAGCGGCTGTCAGAGCACTGGTCGTCATTTGCTTCCGCTCCTGTTGCGGTGTCTGATTCGTCAGATTGGTCTGTAAAAGTAAAAGACGAATCATTTGTCTATGAAACAAGAAGCCAAGAGTAGAATCCTGAAACCAAGTCAAACAAACACAATCAGTGATATAGTCTTCTTAGCTTCGATAGTCGAACACGAAATTCCCAATCTAATTAATAGACAGTGGATTGTAATGAAAAATTAAATCACACAAATGGATATGAAAAAAAAACACATTTTCAGGACAAAACATGTCCCAATAAACCAAATAGTCACACGTAAGTCACATATAACTAGAACATATGCTCGTACGCTGGCAACCTTGAGTGAATTAATTTAGGCTTTTTATTTTTTCAGAACGATGAAATAAAAAACAGATCAAATAAATGCGCTTGTTAGATCAATTTTCTTATTCTTCTTAAAGATCCACTTCTCTACAAAGGCTGGTGATCATAATGGATATCTTAATCTTAGAAGCTACTGCAAGAAATAGGGGGCGAGTGCTCATACCAAAACCAATTCTTCAACCAGGATGTGGTTCTCGTGCCTTTGGTACATTTACTCTTTATCACTAGATATCTGTCGCCCCTTATCGCGTGCCTGAAATATTACAGCTACCTCTCCTAATGTTCTTAGTACTTCCAATCCCTTTCTCATTCGACGCAACACTTTCTCTGCATTTCTCTGCACCCATCATATGCCAAGCAGCCACTTTTCGAATGGTTCCAGTGTCCAAATAAATGCCAAAGTTAGCGTCCAACTCTCCATTACGTAAAATATTTTATTATAGCATTAGATTAAACGCCAAGAGATATAGAGTAAACTAGCTAGTAAATACTACTAGCTGCTGTCCGTCATTGCGTTTGCGTTGAATTGATATCTTTATCGCTGTGAAGAAAGTGGCGCCCAATTTTTATATTTTTAGACGATCCCTCGGGAATCTAATATTTTTCCAGCATAAAAGTATCTTATGTTCAATTCAAGTAAGAAACTTTCTGTGTCCCAAATTTCATTCAAATCTGTTAAGGGATCCACTGAGGCAAATGACATTTACTATAGAACTCGCTGGCGGCGGAGACAATTCAACGGGCCTAGAAATGGTGTTTTTTTGTTTTTACCATTAGAACATTACACAAAAAAAAATTATCAATACAATTTTTTAATCTGATATCAACTTATTAATAGGTACAGGATTCATATGCGTGCAATAAGCCGTTTTCGAGAGAATTTTCAATAAAGGTCAAATTCTTCTTGTGTTCTAACTTTTTTTGTGGAGTTTCTATTACTTTAACGAAAATTCTAATTAATACAATTGGTTCTTCACATGTTTAAGTATAATATATATATTTTTCAAAGCAATTGTCTTGTCTATTTCTTGTAACATTTTCATTAAACAATGGATATTTTTAGTATTTAGCGTTTGTCTCCCCCTTAACCCGTTTTTGTTTGAAAGAGAAACGAACATATACATCCATACAACCTCATAAACTTTCGCCTTTATAATATTAGTAGGAACAGGGCCTGATTTAGCCAGAGGTTATTCAGCTGAGCTCTAATTCACTAACGCCACTCAGCGATTCCTTACTTCGAAATCACGTCATATCCTCAAATTGTTACGATATCTGCTAAAAGTCATTCTCTTACATATAAGACCATCATTCTCTTATATATAAATGCCATGACAAGACATTACGTGTTTTGATAAGGTAAGACAAAAGCATGAAATCATAATTGCCATACAGAATCAAGGTTTGAGCCTAGGACGCAAGTTCCAAGGGGGCGCTGAGGTGACTTCGCAGGCATCACTTATTTACAGAATAAAATTTGGGTAATTTCTTCCTTCTTCCTCTTTCGTTGGCTGACTCAAGGCATTTGAAGATTTTATATTACGTGAGCTTTCTCTCAACCTCTAATTGAATTGGAGCTTAGACCTTGGAACTCACCAGACAAACACTGCCCCTCTGCCCATTTGTACCTAGGTCATGGATATCTAGCTTATGTATTTATCTATTCCTATCTATATTCGTATCTAGTTGCCATAAAAAAAAAACAATATAAAACAATATAAAAAATCTATCTGTACACATCATACTATTATTATAAATGCGAAAACTTTATCTATCTGTTTCCTTTTTATGTCTGCTGAACAGATTTAGATAGCCTTGCCTTAGGTACCGGCAGAACAGGGGCCTTAGACAAAGTAACATTTTAAAAACGATAACGAATTTCGAAAACAATAAAATCCCATACATTTGACATATTATGCCGTCGCTAAATCACGTGATACATCCCATACATTTTATTCTTGCGAACTTCGTTATCGTTATTAAAACGTTACAAGTCCGTCTGGGGCTTATACGTAGCTAGTGTAGGCAATGATTTATTTTAAAAAAAGTATTAATTTAAAAAAATATGTATTAATAAAAAAATGTATCAGTTTTGTTTAAGTGAAATTTATTTTCTCTAGACGAGATTAACATTTCAAGGTCGAATATTGTGTGACGATTCAGTGTAACGATCATGTATTGTGACGCTTTTTGTAACGCTCACTATACGAGTATTATAATTGATCACCAAAGTAGTTTCACTTCTGACACGCGTGCTCTGTACACGCGAATGTTGTTAATTGTTTTGTATTCCAGAATAAACTTTAACATTTTAAGTTTCAAATTTCAAGTCAATCTTTGCATATTATTATGTACTCTTCATCTATTGTAATAATAAATAAATAAATAAAATAATAGAAGATAGGCTTATAAGTATGTTATTGAAAATCAGACCAGAAATGTTAGGAAGTAGAGTTGTTATTTGTTCGTTAATTAAACTTACATTGAGAGCGGCTTGGCTTCCATACAAATTAGGTTTACTTGGTCGCGACATGGCGTTGTATCTTTGATTTGCCTTTAGGGGAAAAATAATAAGGTAAACGTAACGATTACTCAAATAATGATTTGATGGGAATGGATGAAAAAAAAATCTCTCAATCTCACAAATCAAACTAAACGGCGGGGACATCATTGCATGGAATTGTGATTTTTATACATTTGTGGGGCAAACAAAATTTAAGAGAACACGTCGATTGAAAACTTACCTGCGATACTCTGATCTGAGGATTAGGTCTACGACTACCACGTTCAGGAGACACTTCTGTGTCGCTAAAGGGATCCGGAGTCTTCGATTTTCGGCTTTTAGCGCGATCACTACTTTCACCGCGTTTGCTTCTGAAGAACCTGGAAACGAATGCAATTTCCAAGAAGTTTCCAAGACTTCCGTAACAATTTCTATAAAAATCTCAATTAGAAATTAAATACCATAAACCTCCTTACAGACTACCGTGAAATAACAGCATGTGTGCTGTTGTTTCGGTGAGTGAATATTTAATGCGAGAGCTCATTTCGCTGTCTCTTCCTAATGCGTTATCCTACTAATTATTAATCATACTATGGCTTAAGTGGATCAAGTGGACCGTCATCCTATCTGTCGACCTTAAGATAAAAAATTAAAAAAAAAACTGACTTTAATTTTCTGTACTGAACATATATTTTTTAATTTGACTAATTCACTCGAGATAGCTTATCACATTTCGGCAGGTGCTTTTTAGCCACTCTCTTTTGAGATCGATTTAAATATTGTTAATTCAGTGAAAATCTACAAAATTTGGTCCAATAATACAAAATCTCACTTGAATGGTGATCGTCCTCTTTTCTCCTTTTTATCTTCAGCCAAATTATGGCCGAGCTCATATTTGGCCATTTCAGCTTCGCTGGTTGAACGGTGCATACCATTCGTTTGACCTAAACAATATTGGTCATTAATAAATGTAAACAAAGCGAGTTTCTGTGTTTGTTACATGGCGTGAAAGAGAAAGTTATGTGACAACAGATATTTGTGTGATGTAATGTTAAATAAGCCAATTACAGATAATGTTTGTTACACTCAACAAAAACCGTTATATTTTTTTAAGTATTTTGAGTTAGATAAAATAAAATGGAGATTTGTTTCATTACGACCGCGTAAACCTATTGTAATGTTAACTGAGATGAAGAATCATTATTGTACCCTAATAATCATGCTATGGCCCGGATAAAACTAAATTGTTCGTGGTTCTGATGTTCTAAGCCTATTCAAAAATATCACAGTTCAAAAACATGAAACCTTCAATCGTATTTCCAGTCATTGGGTATAATGTACTAATTACTAACGTACTATAGAGAAGCTATGCTAAGAACAAGTTTTGCTCCATTCTGATAATAGTTATAACGGTGCAGCGCTAAAAAATATATAAGTCTAATCAAACGATACAAAAAGCTACGCTTGATCGCTGCTAGGATATAATTTACTTGCGCTGAAGATGTTGTAAGCGCCGTATTTTGTAAGTTGCTTATGCGTTTTGTTCAAAGTAGTAAATAAGGTGTACAGTGTTACAGTACAGTTTTCTGGAAACAGAGTGTGAAATTTAGTGCGTAGGTACAGATATATAGTTGTTTCTAGTGATGGCTGTAATTAAATTGCTAATTTATAACTATCAACCCTGGATTCAGGGTCAAAGATTTAAAGGAAAAATCATACGCGAAACCATAACGTTATTAACAGTTTCAGAGAAGAAATAAAGCGTCTAAAATTAACAAGGTTAGAATATGGCCACAAATTATTGAATGTGCCCTTTAATGTTCATTCGCGGAGGCTGTGTCCATAATTCGAGCTCCACACTAGATTCCAAGCTTGTGGACACTCAAGCTCACTCCAAGCTCAACTCCGCAAGGTTGGAATTAAATACAGGGTGGAATTTTAAGACGGTTCAACAGGAGCATCAATCTTAATCATTCTAATAATTTAAGGAAAACGTTCTAAAAAGACTATCTACAATTATCTTTTTAAATTAAATCTGAATTCAGAGATTTTTGAAATGAGACGGTCAGAAAGAAAAAGAGCACATTTCACATGGTTCTATTTTATGGTATCTTTAGAAACTATTTCTTGTAATGACTTTGTTATGAACTTATTACTTATTTCCATATAAACGCATGGAAAACTACATAAAGTTTCTGAAATCGTCTTAAAAATAATACATATATCACAAATACTCTTTTTCAAAAAAGGGGCTACTATAATGGCCAATACAAATTAAAAATAGGAAAATATCCTTTATTATTCCAATTTATTTTATAAGATGTAAAATAAATGAGAATAATAAAATTAAAGAAAATAAAATAGAATAAGAAATAAACAATTGAGAGCTCTCCATTTTACTTTGCGTTCTATTTGACGAGATTGCGAAACGAAATGACAAAGAACAATGATATCGTCAACGTATAGTTTTTTAACCTGGCTGTAAATTGTAATTTTGTATAGTGACTCCACGACTAAAGGACCCCTTTCTTGGAGGTCGAGACGGATGCCTTTTGACCTTGGAACTCGTCATTTCTTCGTGTCCCTCCTCGTAGTTCAGACCTTAATATTATATAAATAAATTTAGAATTGGAATGCAAAACGAATTTAAAGACATTAGGCGACAGATATCCACGACAATGTGTTTGAAAGATTTGAAAAACTTTTTTGAAGCAAAAAGTTTTAGAAAGTTAAAATTCAATTAAGGGGCTCTCATTTGGAAGAAATATTGGGGAAGGACTGTGTCCTATACTTTCCAACACATACCTATTAAAAATAATCAACTTACCTTTAATATCATTCATTGTAAAACCGCTTCTCATTATCTGATCAATGTGAGCTGGCATTTGAGCTTCAGCCGCTTCCTTCATTAGAATTTGCTGTCTCTCTTTGATTTCGACCCAGCGACGAGATCTTTCCATTTCACTTTAAGAAAACAGATGTTACATGGTCTAGTTAGTATCAGCTTTAGAGAAAACAAACAGGAGTTACTCTTTATAAACATCAAATCAAACGTCAGTGGCTCTAGCATGAGTTTACGATACTATACACTCGCTAGCGAGAGCGTAAAACATTTATATGGAAAATTGAAAATTTGACATTGACAGTTCACGATTTCCCATACAAAAGTTTTACGTTCTCGCTAGCGAGTGTAGTATCGTAAACTCATGCTAGAGCCACAGAGGCTCTAGTATGAGAGCGTAAAACATTTATATGGAAAATTGATAATTTGACATTGACAGTTCACGATTTTCCATATAAATGTTTTACGCTCTCGCTAGCGAGTGTAGTATCGTAAACTCATGCTAGAGCCACTGGTCAGTGAGCTATTATGTACTAACGTACGTGCATAATAGCTCACTGCTCCAGGTCAGGTGTGGACCTGGATTCGACAGGTTTTAAACGCCGAGGTGACTCGTAGAGTTACAAGCGAGTGGCGAGGCGCGTCGCCACGCCAACCGAACCCGCCGCAAAAGTTGTTTCATATCAAAAAAACTTAATGCAAAATTAAATGTAAAGAGACCACTTTACGAGAAACCGTGTTGAAATATATTATTTTTCTTTACTTGTTTATCGAGAAGTGATTTGATTTTGCTATTAATTTTATTAGTAAGTATGGTCATCTGCCAGTTGATTCAGAGTTTAAAAAAATATATAAAAAAAATTGTACTCACTCTATAAATTCCGAGTGGCAGATAACGGGTAAGGATAGACGAAGGAATTCCCAGTTTGCCTTCTCCATAGTCTCAAAGGTGTTGTGTGATATTTTCAAACAAGGGGGCGTATCTGAAAAAGTAATAAAATTTTATATAGCAATCCACCTTAAGATAGGATGTTTTCTAGTCTTTAATTTAAAATGACAAAGCAAACCTTCCTCAAGATCATAAATACAAGAATTTTTTTTTAATTCAACTGTTTGTTCCAGATTTTAACGCATTGAACCATATAAACAAACTCATCAGCTTTACATATATTATAATCACTCACCAGAGCCTGCCGGTATTCTGGTAACATCGATCCTCGTGTCCACCATTTCATCGGTGTTCTCGAAAATGGGCTGATCCTTAGTGTACCAGTGGGTGACATCTCTCTTCATATTGCTAAAAGATTCATTATACTTAATTTTTTTTTCTGGTGTGTTAGAGGGGTTTACTTGAAATCATTTCTTGGAACCATTGCTAAAAGGTCATAAATTCTATATTTGAGACCTTTCTACATTTAGAGTCGGGGAGACGTTCTCGCGCAATTACTTGACACTAGGTTCTGAATTAGAATGTTTCAAGTGTATTATTTCAAGGTATTATCTTAGTGCCTTCAAGGTAGGTACAGAATATATTGTAAAAATTTTGAGTCAAATATTTTGAAAAACAATAAACACCCAGAATTTATGAGTATAAATCACGTACGAATATATCTATGACCAATAGTAATATGTATGAAAAATATTAGGTATGAATAATAGTAGGCACATCTATGAGTATGAATAAAGTAATTTTTACGTTTTTTAATTTAGTAAACCCTACTACTAATATTATAAATGATAAATGCGAAAGTTTGTGAGGATGAATGGAT
The DNA here is from genome assembly GCA_910589475.2 of Bembecia ichneumoniformis. Taxonomy (NCBI): domain Eukaryota; kingdom Metazoa; phylum Arthropoda; class Insecta; order Lepidoptera; family Sesiidae; genus Bembecia; species Bembecia ichneumoniformis. The sequence goes on along the minus strand of OU342546.1, from coordinate 4,286,706 downwards.
GTATGGGTGTGTGTATGTTTGTTATTCTTTCACCTAAAAACTACTGAACGGTTTGGATGAAATTTAGCACACAGATAATTTCCTAAGGATTCCAGGTTCCAGGCTTCCCGAGGGATCGTCTAAAAATATAAAAAGTCGAGGTCACCAGCTAGTAATTAAATAAATAAGAACTGCAGAACATACCGTGTTTCACTGTTACAAACTGGACGTTAATTTTATATTAATGTAATATATTTTATATCATATAGGTATATGTTATATAGATATAGAAGAATAAATAAAGATATACCTACTTATAGAACATAATTTACGAGATTAGATTCACAGTACCTATACAAAAATTTGTGACGATGAGTGAAAACTATTGTTTAACTTACACACAGAATGGCTCATAGCCCTCTTGGAGACCACAAGTCGTGAAGTACTTCAATGTATTCACATCTTGGCCATAAGTTAATCTGTAAACAAATATATATTATAATCTCTATATATAAAAATGAATCCCCATTTCCCTTGGTCACGCATCACGCGTGAACGGGTAGACCGATTTTAATTCGGTTTTCACTAATGGAAAGAGGGACAAACGGGGAATGTTCATATATATAAAAATTGCACCCCGGGCGATGCCGGGGGCGGGTCGCTAGTAATGTATAAAAACTCTTTTATGTATATAAACACTTTTTTTTCAAACTTAACGTTCCCAGTTTTCATTGTTAAATGTTACAAAGCTATTTGAATTTATAATTTTTAATATCAATTTAAATTTGACTTGTTGGAGTAAAATTAACTAAAACTTAGATATATAATAAATACAGGGCATAATAGATTTTTTTAATTTTTTTTTTAATAGACTATACTATTAAAAAAATTAAGACAAAATGATTCAGGCAGATTTATACAATAAATTATATTTTCTGAGAAAAAAATTAGTAAATTACTGCCTGAAAAAAAAAACTTTCTCGTCACAGCAATAAAAGTTTTCATCGAAAATACTTGCCTCGCTTTCTGACCAACCCCAAGTGTACACGCTGGTACGAAATTGTCTCCTTGTACGTCTGCAAAGGTAGTCTCACCACCCAGAGCATCCATTAAGAGTTCACCGTTCAATGAAAAACCTGTAAATCATTTTCTTAATAAACTAATTAGACAACTTTTAGAACTACTCATCTTTGACCACATAAATCAGCAGCTCACTTGCAGTAACAGTGGCGTTGTTCGTGTTATAAGCGACGGTAGCCACCTACCACCAAATGGACCTTCAACGTGTCATACGAACTTAACATAAATAAAAGTATAATCTGACTGACCATCTTCTCAGGATCGAGTCAGGATTATGACACCTATTAGTGAAGCAAAAAAAAATTTATAGCTATAGCTAGCTGTAGAAATCTTAGAGGAAAAAAGAAAAGCATTAATAAAAAAAAACTCACATGGTTATTAACTAGTGGTTATTAATTAACTGTCTCTATCCTTCTCTCTGTGTAGTTTTAAAAGTAAAACGTAGCGATGATCTTTGTCAAACGTTTTCGAAAAAGAGCCCTTTTTGACAGAATGATATGCCTCGGCGGTCCATTTATAGACAGCAAACTGCCTTGGCCAGAGGTCTAGATTGTAACATTTTAAAAGTAAGGAAAAAATTTATACAGGTGCTTTATACAAAACAAACGATAGGCTGATTTCCTTCCTGAATGCAACTCTATTGTTGAATACCACAGTTATCATAAATTTTTTTGAAATTCTAGGAACGGTTATGATACTACTTACCATTTATAATACATATTTGGTTTAGTCAGAAGAAAGCAAATTTAAATCAAAAGAAACTCAAAATCACATCATATGTAATTAATACAGCGGAAAACTAATCTTCTTTAGATATTGGATTTATATCTCACATACCTAATGGTTGTGCAGTTTGGGCTTAGCGATTTTTACGCGCATGATAATTATATGATTTTTGTTATTATTAAAAAAGTGAAAAATAAAAAGGCATGTTTGGTTTCGTTAAAACGTATATGTATATTGTGCGCAGAAAAAATAATTACAACAAAAGAACCAATCAGAATGGCGCAAATCTTTAATTTAGCTAGATCACGCTAGAGGGCGCTAAAGCGTGAACAAATTCCAATGATGAAAGGTGAATAGGTTTTTTTTTAAAATTTAAACGTGTGAAATCTCGGAGAATATTCATAGGTATCAATATACTTGTTGTTTCTAACATAGATAATAATAATTGTTCCTTACAATCTTCATTTAATTGCATTGTTACATAGGGTCACAAATGTTACTTTTAAAATGTTACAAGCTTCATATCAGACCGACCTAAGAACTGTTAAATTTTTGTCCAAATTCAATATATGTATCTATATAGGCTGTCATATATATATAGACTTTGCAAATACGAAAAACATAGACTCAATCATTGAGTTATAATGTATTAACGTACTAGAGAAGCTATCCTAAAAACAAGTTTTGCTCCATTTTCGTAATACGATTCTTCAGTGTTGAAGGTCGTGTCCCTTAATGTCATTCGTAGCTGTATGCACTACACGCCTCCAATCCGTCTGGTCTTCAGCTTCTCTCAGGGCAAGTATTATGGGGAGACCAGTGAGAGCAATTACTTGGTCACACCAGCGAGCGGCTAGTGATCGACCGCGAGGTCTCTTTCCTTCGATCTTGCCCGTAATAACTAGTTTATCGAGGTCCTCAAGCGCATGACGCGCAATGTGACCAAAGTAACTGAGAATTTTTTCGTAACGTATTGCTGAGAGTCTGGTCTTCATGCTTAATTCTTCCAGGACAGGTCCTCCTAGCTGTCAATGGTATGCTAAGCATCTTTATCCAACATTTTCATAATAGTTATAACTAAAATATTATTTTCATAATACCTAGTTATGCAACATCTTTCCAGTGTTTTTAAAACATCTTTTGTGATGCGCACTGCTAAGGATTGGAACTCCCTGCCGGCGTCTGTATTTCCGAGCTCATATAACCAAATCTTTTCAAGGTTCGAGTGAATAGGCATCTTCTGGGTGAGCTCGCTCCATCGTCGGCCTCATCCTTCCTACATGGACAGATGCTGGTCAAGAGCAAAACCATCTTTAATAAAATAATAATAATAATATAATTTTGATAACGTTGTAGGTACTCGTATGTATAAAATGTTTACATAATGTAGGTACTTAGAACATCTCTTATGGATTTATAGTTAATTCTTAAGCTGAGTTTGTTATACTTTTTTTAGTTAAAATAAATAAATTATTATTATTATTAACTAAATACACTGCAGCGCTAAATAAAAATTATCAAGTTTAATCGAACGATTCAAATATGTAGCGCTAGAATGCTAATTTATGAGGCTATTGCGTATTATTAAAAAAATAATACAAATGAGCATAAAAAGAGTGCTTTTTGTTTTACTTACCGGTGAAATGTCACACTTTGACTTTTTTATTTTCCAAGTATAATTGGAAAAACCTTTTACGAGTATGAGGAACATTTTGACAACTTCAATAGTGGACCGCAATGCGCAGCAAAACAACTTGTTTTGAGGTGTATTCTCTAGTACGTAGCTCATTATAGCTCAATGGGCTCATTGAACAATACTACTTACGCCTTCTTCTGGGTTAGTATGTAAAGCTAAAGGTTCTCTTTAGCGACAGTTCGTTATTTAAAAAAAAAACTTTGTTATTTAACACTAAATAAAAAATTTAAAAAACATGTGAAAATTAGTCACTACATGTTATTTACAACTGTGGTTATTTTTTTATCAAGCAGGAAGCCTTTTCTAGGTTCTAAACAATAGTACCTACGTGTAAAATAATTTTAGTATCTACTAAATGTATCTAAACCTTATGTGCATATGAAATAGAAATTAATATTGCGTGTGATAATTTAATTGTTTAATGATTATGAAAATAAGGCAGCTTGTTAACGAATTCATTAATAATGACGCTTAGTATACGGCTTTCTAATAACGCCACTCTAATTGACTTCTAAAATCCTCCTAAAGCCAGGAACATGTATTTAAACACAAGCAAACACGATTTCAGCAGACACGCCCATTATTGCAACAAGTGAATATATTTCAACTAAATATTAATAATAGATATCATTTATTTAACATAGGTCAATTAAGGTGACGCAGCGATAAACAATTAATACGGTTGTGTTTTTTTTAATCTTCTTATTATCCAAATAATTGAATAATAAGAAGATATTCTTAAATACAGGCTCCGGCATAAGCCGTAGCCTGTATGTACTAATTAAATTTTTGTTCAGAATTTTGTTATATATATATATTTATTGTTATTTTATATTTGTTAAAGTTTCTCCTATTACAATTTTTAATTTATTGGATTTTTATAATTTTTATTTGCCCTTATTCCTTTCTATGGCTCTTTTGATTACTTTAGTGCAATATCTTAAGAATGCAATATCAGAAAACAAGAGCGCGCTTGCTTATGTCGTAAGGTCGTGTGCGACAAAACGATTTTTACTAAAAAACTATTTTTAAGATTTTAAGAAATCCAACCGTAAAATTAAAGTGTAGTTTTATACTAATGTACATAGAAAAATTGGAGGTATAAATTGGTACCGTTTGCCTGTAAAATGTAAATCTCTCTTTTAAAAGAGGTTTCTTTGAAATTTTTTTCTCTGTTTTAAAGTTTACCAATCGTGTAATCCAACTGACCTAAATGAAGTCAGTAACATGAAGAAACAGATTACAAAACATCACTTTCATATGTTTTGTCATTGCTGAGAAAAATCTAAATGCCTGCCTCCAAAATTTCCAATTCGTCTCCTCAACGAAAGATATTGAAAATGGCGGCTCTTTTCAGATCTCTACTATTAGTAATGTAAATTTATATTTTTGTAAATCCTCACATATTATAAAACAATTTCCCCCGCCGCGTCTGTCTGTGTGTCGTTCGCGATAATCTCGAAAACTACTGAACGGATTCCTGATTATATAGGTGTATAATTAGTTTTATCCATAGTTTCCCGAGGGTTTGCAAATTGGAGCATATTATGCACATGTGTATCATCAAGCAGTTCTACCCAAATCCGATAGATGTCGCCGCTTCATCTAATTCTATTGTACTACTACAATAGTGTGAACAATAGCACGTGTGCTTGTGTGTTTAGGCGAGTGAGTAAAAAACGTAGGAGCCCGTTCCCTACCTACCCTTTATCCCTCAACTTTTATCCTATCGAGGTCTTCAGCCTGTCTGCCGAACTTTACATAAAAAAATAACGTTGCTTTATTATTTTAAACATGTCACTGGCTTTTATTGATTGTTAAATAAATTTGCTTTCAGATCTCAACTAAGTACTTTAAAACATGCCCCAACTGTGAAAAAAATTGTCTAAATTAGTATTTGACTGTTCAAATCTAATCATAAAAAGCAAGCGAAGCAGTGGTCTTGGTTTAAGCGGAAAAGTTTGTTACGCGATTGATATTAATCTTTGTGAAAATGTGGGTATTGGTTTTGTGGCAGGAACATACATGACTTAATTTTTCTATAGGTACATAGAAATTAATTCAAATTAAAGGTGCGACGCTACCACAGATTTCAATTTTGGACTTTAATCTACGGACTTAGTTTGGTTCAAACCCCTAGTTGGATTACCTAGAGGTCCATGAATGTCGTGACAAAAAAAATAATATTTTCCATTAATGTAACTAATTCATTAATCGGAGATTCGTAGACGAACGAAAGTTAGGATTAGTGACAGGATTAGTGACAGACAGGATTAGTGAGTTGAAGTGACAGTGAGCAGGACACATAGTACGGAGAGCCAACCGCCGCTGTAGCCGGAAGGTTCTCGAGTGGAGGCCACGGACCTGATTAGGGCCACGAGTCGACGGTGGATCCAGGCTTAGGCATGATGACAGATTTTGAAATTCCCTTCCATAATGTAGATACACGTCTACCATATCCGAAAAAAATAATATTTCAGCAAAAAACTAAATTTCAACTAAATTTTTACAGCCTTTCCGCACTTGTAATGAAATGTCATTGCAAAGAGTTCCGACAAAGTTGATAGTCGGAACAAGTTGCAATGACGGTTCCGCACGTGTACTGAACGACTATTTTTAATACAGTTGCGAAAAAATGAAGCAATTTAATAAAACAAACAACTAAACTCGCAAAGAAAATTTCTGGAAAATGACGCCAACCGTAGAATATAAGCAGAGATATTTTTTTTCTTCACCCATTCTGGTAGGCAAAGGAAACTATGCCCATACAGCCAAGTCTTCAGTAGAATTTTTTTATTGATATGAAATGAAAATGAAATTTAATGAGATGAAATGAAATGAAACCTAACCTAACTCATTCAATCAAATCATTAAATCTGATATTGAAACAAATTAATAGCTTCTTTTTAGAAATATACGTATTTGCATGAATCATAAAAACTTCTATGATTTTTTTTAGTAAAAACTTCATGGTTAGTTTTTCTTTTTAATAGACTTTATTTTGACAGGTGGGAAAGAGGACGCACGAGTTCGGGAAAGGTAAAAAAAAAGCACGAGTATGTAATAGCCCACATCCCGAACGCTATGCGTCCCTGCAATACGCCACTTTTTGAGCAACTGTATTAAAAAAGAAATTAACCAATCCTACAAGATTGTTTTGGCAAAGAAAATCAGTCCAAAAATTGTGCAGTTGGACTGGTATGAAATTGAATGAAGTTTGTCTAAACGAAATGCGATCCATGTAGGTAATATCTGACCTTTAAACACTTCAACAATTACTTTAACAGAGATTGAAAAGTTAGCTAACTAAAAGTTAGATAGAGTGGTAGCGTCTAACCTTAATCGGAAAAAATAAAAAGTCGTTAATTTTCATTCGAATGCCACAAATCTAATGTTATGTCATGAAGCGTATTTATCAAAATTAATACAAGGACCAACGAGTGAAACTTAGTTTAAAAATTTCCAAAGCTTCTTTTTACTCTGACACTCATACTATGAGAAAGCATTGTCAAGAGTAGAGGTGGATTTATATTACACCGGGCCGTGCCTCGTCCGTGCCCAGGCCTTTGAGAAAAACACGGCGAGCGCACGGCCCGGGGTGGCGGCACCGTGTAATATGAATCATCCTTTAACCGGGCCTCGATGGCAGTTACAGGGCACATTGCGTTTCGCATTCATATAGGCAGCAAGTCTGGAGCAGTAACCGCACTCCCTTACAGAAGCATGTGTGCTGTTGTTGTTTGGTTGCCAGTCCATGACAGTAAGTAAGAGATAGGGAAACTTCCCTATCTCTTCCTAAACCCTTCCTTAAACCTACTAATGTCGGCAACGAAATTGCAACACTTGTGAAGTTGCTAAGTTAATAGGCAACTGTAGCCACCTACCATTAAGTAAACCGTCAGCCTGTCTGACGAATTTACATAAAAAAATATAGTCTTTGATTGATACGGAGAACTATTCTCAAGATACGGTCTGCCTAATATAGGCTTCGTAGTTTTAAATATTTTTCAATTAAAAGAAAAATCATAGAATTTGCCTAAAGAGGCCGAAAATTTAAAGAAGCCCTTCAATTATATTATATTGTTTTATATTAAAAGTGGTACCTATATTTAAAAACTTAGGCAGTTATATTTGTAAATTTAAACCTATTTAACTATATTGTATATATGACTATATTATACATAATTATATGGCTATATTATTATATTGTAATTAAGGGGGAGACAAACGCTAAATACTAAATATATCCATTGTTTAATGAAGATGTTACAAGAAATAGACAAGACAATTGCTTTGAAAAAAATATATATTATACTTAAACATGTGAAGAATCAATTGTATTAATTAGAATTTTCGTTAAAGTAATGGAAACTCCACAAAAAAAGTTAGAACACAAGAAGAATTTGACCTTTATTGAAAATTCTCTCTAAACGGCTTATTGCACGCATACGCATACCTATTATAAGTTAATATCAGATTAAAAAATTGTATTAATAATTTTTTTTTTTGTGTAATGTTCTAATGGTAAAAACAAAAAAAATACCAATTGCCTGTTGAATTGTCTCCGCTGCCAGCGAGTTCTATAGTAAATGTCATTTGCCTCAGTGAATCCCTTAATATTATAGTCTAATTGATAGATATTATAGTTTAGTTCACGAGGTGTTAATCCTAAAAATATGTACGATAGCTCATGATATTTGGAATGATATCTAGGAAAATGTATTAAAATGTTTTACCAAAAATTAAATTTAAATGGAATGGTTTTATATTAAATGGAAAAGTAATAAACAAATTAGGATGAGAAAAAGGCATTTAGTTTTTCGCTAATAACTCAAAGACTAAAAGCGATAACGCTTCCGTGCTTCCGGATCTCTACCACCATTATTTATAATTTTAATTTAACGCTGAAAATAGATCTTTTCGCTGCCCCTAGGATGCGCCCGCCACTTCTAAACAGGGTACTTACGTCATATTAATTTCTTTTGGTATTAAATATAAATTCAAAAATTTGAATAAATTATGGTACTATCTATATTATTAACACTTCAAAAAATCAAGTGCCGTTGGAAAATAATTTTTAAGTTTATTTTTAAAAAGTAGGCATTTGCTAATTAACCGAATGAATGAATGTGTAATTTAAAACGAAAATATCTTGGGTTTTAAATTACACGTTCATTATCTCTTTAATGCCTGATTGATTGTATAATACTACGATAAAAAAATGTGTACTTAATTGAATTCCCAATGTCCTAATAAAATGTCCCAACAAAATAATTTTTATTAATCAATTATTTTACAATAGATTTAAAGAAAGAACATTTTAAACACTCGTTGGTCCCTCTACAAAATCGTTGTCGTGGTCTCGTTGACTAAATGGTTATGGCATGATATAATGAATGTTACTGCCACGCGAGGCGATAGAAAAATGTAACATTACTTATCGTCTTATCGATCAGGTCAAGAAATACTCCGACAACGTCACCCACCGCCCACTGCTTGCCGAAAGACTCAGTGCTACCGCTGTATACTTTTTCTTCCTTGAAAATTTCAAAAATCTATATCAAGACCTCGTCTTCCCTTCGGTCTCTTCATTTACCATGTGGAACCTCAACGTGGAAAAACGCGTACCGCTGTCATGACGGACCTTTCTTAATTTCTTAAAATATATCTTTATAGAAAATAGTTGATAAAAATTGATACAAGTTTGATTGCAAATAGTTTAAATATATATTTCCGGGTAGCATTATTATACAGTATGTGACTTTTAACGAACACAATAATTATGATAAAAATTCTAATGAATTGGAATGAACAAGACTGTTTAAATTCTTCTAAAAAGGAACAAAAAGGAATATTCTAACTTTATTGTATAGATCAAATATTTTTCCTGTATAAAATTTGAGTATTATTAAGTAGTACCAGGAAACATCGCGTTTTGCAGTCATTTAGGTAGCCGTCTGTCGATAGTAACCACCCCCTTTCAGAATACCGTACAATAACAGCATATGTGCTTTTGTGTTTCAGTGAGCGAATAAGAGATGTCGACCTATTTCCCTATCCACTCCAAATCCCTTATCCTTGATTCTACTGCATCCCTTCCTAACTCCTTATCCCCAATCATACTAATATGATGGCAGATCGACAGCACACTTGCAGCACCTGTGGCGTTGCTTGTGTTATAGACAACGGTAAAAACCTACCATCAAGTGGACCGTTAGCTTGTCTGGCGTCATTAATATAAAAATAAAACACATCATTAAGTAATTTAATTTAAAAAAATCGTCTACAGAAATAAAGTCCTGCTCGCTTTTATAGACTGTATTTATAAGACATCTAAGTCATATCTGAGTCGTGTATAGTCAAAGCAGTATTTATTCTTACTTTACTTTTTTTTTAAAAATAATACTTCCATATGTCATTGCCTTTTTGATTGTAGAACGCGATCGCGGCACTCTTTTTTGTCGTATAATGCTACTATTTTATTATTTAATAATATAAATAACTGCTAACGTGGTCCCAGTGCGTGTCATGAGACATCGGCAAGCTGATTTGTGTCCTTTTGGTGTTTATTTATAATGTTTTTTTTTTGTTCATATTTGTTTCTCTTTTTTAAATGCCAATAAATGTTTCTTTCTTTCTTTCCATTTTCCACCAAAAATGAAGACAAGAAAATCTATTTTTTCTATTTAAATTATGGTTTTACCTCTATACAGTCGCACAGACATAAACTCATCCTAACTAGAGATAGCTTCAAACATCTCAAAATCCATTATGACGAACGGTACACGAATTTCAAGAGACAAATAACGTTTAGAGACACTTAGGACAAATTCAAATTACGTAAAAAAAGTGTTCGATGCAACGCATGCGTCTTTTGAGTTTTTAATTTTACCAAGAAAAAAAAAACTCCTCTCAAAAGATTGCCAGTTTACAAAAGGATTGGTAAACACTGAAATTGTTACTACAGTGAGACAGGTCGAATGTTACCACGGTGAATGCGTGTACAAAAAAAATCGATCGTTCACAACTCACTGATCGTTTGATCACAGACATCCAAAAAGCAACCGACGATGTCTCCCAGTTTGAATTGTTGTCCGAACGCATCGTTCGAACCACCGTGTACTTTGATACACTATGTATAAATAATTAATCAAGATGACGCTTTAACTTCTGTCATAACTCCACAATCCGGCAATACCATAGATTGAATACATTTTGAAACCAATTTTATTTGCAGCAATCATTAGTAAACAAAAGAACTATTAGGGTCGATGCACATCTGACTGAAGATGCGTCGCATAATGCCAGAACAGACAAGTAGATAATAAAACATTCAACACTTACACACTCAACTAATGATGCGTTAAGTGCGTCGAGTGTACTAACTGGCCGTTCGAAGAAAGAGAAGATAAAGGTTGGAACCAAAATCTTTTCTTTCTTCTGTCTTGTTGTAAAGCCTTCCAAATAACTTTTTATATATTTTAAGATGGGTTTGCTCTCGGCCAGCATCTATCAATGTAGGAAAGATGAGGCCGACGATGGAGCGAGTTCACCCAGAAGATGCCTATTTACTTGAACCTTGAAAAGATTTGAGTTGTATGAGTTCGGAAATACAGATGCCGGCAGGGAGTCCCAATCCTTAAAGAGAGGAGCTGTCCAGGTGGGAAGCATCGCTTCACCCTATTTAGGGCTTCATATTCAAAATAATTATTACACGACAAAATCACTCTTTACAACTGAATTCAGAAATTGACTAGACGCGTAATGTTGCAGCTTTAAATTTAACCGAAAAGACACGATCGATGATCGATTCCGTCAGATGTGCTACGATCCTTATCCAACCCGAACGCATTATCGAAATAAAAACACATTTATACAAAGAAAATGTTCTATATGGGTGCTCAGTCTTGAACTGCTGGCGTGCTACTTCAAAATTACTTCAAAATACCTACAAGCGAAGTAGTGTAGGTAAGTAGAGTGTATCATGGCGGACCTCATAGGTGTAGGTCATTGCCAAAAGTTTCCAGAAAAATCGGCGGAAATCATAGACCCGATTCATAGTCTATGAATCGGATTTTCTTTTACAAATACCGCGCGTGTCTTTGATAAAGCCGCCTTTCGTCAATAGCAGGAGGTTGTCCCGACATGAAAGAGTAGTAAGGAGCGTTTTCTGGCTTAATTCTAGATCAACTTAAATGTGAATTATTATACGGTCAATATATATTTTCTGAGATCGACTCAAAAAGCTCTCGCGATTGAACGTTTGAGCACCCCTGTTCTAATTGGTCTATGGTCGCTAAATTTTATCCAATGTGAATTAGCGATCATAAACCAATGGGAACAATTGGATATCATATACCATTGATATTTATAAAATATTGTTATTTGACTTTTTGATTGATTTTATTTACTATCGATAATGCGTTTCGGAGACATAACACTTAAATGGGTAATGTCGTTTTTAACAATACTTTAGGTCAATAAAATTGCAGAGCCATTGGACCAGTGGTTAAGGTTTTTATCTTAGAGCTCTGACTCGGGGGTCACAGGTTCGATTCCCGGCAGGGACAATTTTGCAAATGAACTTTTCAAAGTTGGCTTAGGTCTGTGTCCAGGATCACACCCCCAGTCCGTCAAATGCCTATCCAGAACACACATGCCTACAATAGTGTTTACTTTGTTGGCCGTACAAGTGAACACTATTGTAGGTGTGTTCTTCGTGATGTTTATAATTAACTAGCTTTTACCCGCGAGTCTGCTGTCCACACCCGTTTTTTTGGGCGTTGAAAAATTTAATATTTTTGTCAGCATATCTGGATGAACGAATTTCAGCCATGAAATCCCTTTGAACTATAGAAGTCGTATTCATCCACGAATTACTCCTGAATCTGACACGGCACAATTAAAAAATATGTAAAAAAATATATTATTTTACAACAATTTTTACTCACATTGTAGCCGTCGAAAGCCCAAGAATTCTCGTCTTGTCCCAGCATCATGCCAGGCGCCATGTCAGCGTGGGCCCAACCAACCTTGAAAATTATATATTTTTTTAATTACAAATAATTTAGTAAAAAATTAATGAAAAAAAAAACAATGGTGTGGGCAGACTGTCTAGCGGAAATAATTATCGTACTAGACAGTCTCGCCATATAAAGATAATACATATAAGAACGATGTTTAAGCACAGACTTTTTTTTATAATTCTTATAATCAATGAAATTATACAGAAGACAGAAGACTACCGTGAAATAACAGCACTTGGGCTGTTGGGTTTCGGTGAGTGAGTAAGGGATGCCAGAGCCCAATTTCCTATTCCCTCCTAATCCCTTATCCTTAATCCTACTGTAGTCGGCAGCTTTGGCGTTGTTTGTGTTATAAGCGATGGTAGCCACCTACAATCAAGTGGACCGTCAGCCTGTCTGCCGATTTTAACATAAATAAAAAAAGAGATTATTTTATAAAAATAAGAAATACTTATCAGATTTTTTTAACCAAATAAAAAAAAATTAAAGCTGTGGAAGAGGTGCATCTCAATTTACAGGCTTTAAAATCAGCACGCATACTTAATAAAAAGAATAATATTGCATAGTCCAGCAGCCTGGGAGTCTTCCAGCTGGATATGATAAACCAGTCATTTAATATGGAGAATAATATTATCTTACCCTCATAGGTCCAGTGGTCAGAATTTCAAACTCAAAATACCACTTCCCGGAGCTGACTGCATAGTTTTTCTCTGCCCTGTAGGTTCTGAAATCAGCTTGTTTCAACTTCGACGCTTCTGCCAAGAGAGCTGTAATAGAATAATGGGGTCCATTGAGCGTTTTCTTATGAAATTACATAGTTTTTGTACGCACTTGGTCCACTCTCCATTTTTATCAAGCAGCCAAATCAACCAGATATAATTTGTAAATTACGTATTTTACACAATTTATTACACATTAATGTAAATTTTTTACGCATTAATTGTAATTGTAAATTTGTATATAATTTTTACATAAAAAAAAAATTGAAAAATACCTTCATGTTGTTCTCCAGTGGGTGGATCGAGATTGTACCCGTAAACCAACAGCGTGCGTACTGTTTCGGAGGCAGTGTCTCTGTTCGCTTTTTTTATGGCCTCGTCCACTTTGGGATACGGTACTAAATGCGGAGACCGATGCATTTCAGGGTCCTGAAAGAAACATCTTTATATATAAAGCTGACTTGGCGAACTTCGTATCGCCTCAGAATAAAAACCCGTTCCATACAAATGTATGAGAAAATGAATTTTATTCAAACTTTCTTTTTTTTTCGTTAATATTTCGCATGTTTCAATTGTGAATATTCTGAAAAAATGTTAGGTTACCGAGGGTTCGTCTAAAAATATAAATAACTATTTTATTTATTTATTTATAATTTTAACAATTTAAAAAGAAAACTAAATATACATTAATATAATGATAGCATTAAAAACCACCTAGGTTTAACCGTTTGCTATCATAATGCTTTAAATTATTATTAAATATTAAAAGATTTAACATCTAACTATGTACAATTAATTACAATTAAATACAATTTAAAAAATATTCCTTTAATTTAACTTTAATATTTTTAGTGTTTATGTGTTTCCGTCGTCGTCGTCACAACGATAAACATGTCAGTTTAATTTTTCAACACGTACGAATTCGCGGGCATCAGCTAGTAAGCAATCGCGATATACGAGCGGAATATACTACGTATGTATGACAGAAATCGTTATTTCTTTGTTGATAAAACTTTTTTTCGATAAATAATTTGTTCAAAGTTAAATTTTACTATAGGCAGTATAAGTTGCTTACCTCGTTGAGTCCATAGGTCCATCCCTGTTGAATTCTTTCTCGCGCCCATAGATTATGAGTGTTTTCAGCCAACTGGTCCACCAGCTCATCCATTTTAGGAGTCAAGGTCACGGCAGACAAATCCAGCGGGGCTGGCTTGTATCCGTTGGACTGGAAATCGTGTTTACAATTAGGAGAGATTGTTCGAAAGCTTATATTTTGAAATGCAGAAGAACGAAGATAATTGTTTTTTAATTTTTTTAAATTGTTTTAAGTGTAAATTAATTTCTTATGAATTGAATATCCTAGACAGGAAATTAAATTATTATAAAATAATATTTTTTAAATCTTACAAAAAATTATGTTTTTTTTTGTTCAGAGATACGTAAGGTAAGCTCCCCTTTTACCAATCGCAAAATAAATAACAAGGGCTTCACTTGGGCAAATGACATTTATATTAGAACTCGCTGGCGGCGGAGACAATTCAACAGGCCTAGAAATTGTGCTTTTTTTTTACCATTAGAACAAAAAAAAATTATTTATACAATTTTTTAAACTGACATTAATCAGTACAGGATTCATATGCGCGCAATAAGCCGTTTTCGAGAGAATTTTAAATGAAAGTCAAATTCTTCTTGTGTTCTAACTTTTTTTGTGGAGTTTCTATTACTTTAACGAAAATTTTAATTAACACAATTAGTTCTTCACATGTTTAAGTATAATATATATTTTTTTCAAAGCAATTGTGTTGTCTATTTCTTGTGACATCTTCATTAAACAATTGATATTTTTAGTATTTAGCGTTTGTCATCTTACCTATCGAAAAACATAATCGCTTTACAAAACCGGATTATCATTGGATTTTGGTATTTCAATGTTACATTACAAAACTTTACTTATAGCCTGACTTCTTACATTGTAGTTCTTACAAATTTCAGTTATTTAAGCCAATTTTCAAAAGTGGTTGACGGCTAAGTTTGAGAGTTGTTGGCGCCTAGACAATATATGCTGCGAGTACATTTCTTTAATTTTTATTGAATTTTTTTTTCCTAATGCGCTATATTGAGTGTTTCACGTAAACTCACCTGCATAAACGGCTCATTAGGCAATCGAACATTACGAATACGAGCCGGAGGTTTGTCGAGACTTATGTAATAGCCCAGTGCCAATATAGTCCTGGAATAGATTTGTAAAAATATGTTATAAAAAATCATTGAAATCTGACAAACACTTATGTTTTTATCTCAGTAATGTGATAATAGGATAACGGCTTTTTGAGCCGTAAAAATTTCTAAAAAGATTCCTAGGTATATCTTGATTGTGGACATCTAGAGAAAAGTTGAATTTAAACGTCTCATAGGATAGAGATAGATCTCATAGGATGTGAGAGCCAGTCCCAATCGCATATTGGCTATGATAGCAGGTTGGCTTGACTCTCTTTACATGAACCGTTGCTTGATGATGCATGTGGAGAGAAGTAAGTCTTAAATGATAAAAAAGTTAAGGTCGGCAGACAGGCAGATGGTTCACTTGATGGTAGGTGGCTACCGTCGCCTATAACACAAGCAACGCCAAAGCTGCTGCAAGTGCGCTGCCGACTGCAGTAGGATTAAGGATAAGGGATTAGGAGTGGATAGGAAAATGGGCTCTGGCATCCCTTACTCACTCACCGAAACACAACAGCAGACGTGCTGTTATTTCACGGTGGTCTTCTGTAAGGGGGTGGTTACTGCCGCCCGACGGGCTGCCCAAATGACTGCGAAAGCGCAGTGTGCGTGCTTTCGAAATCCAGACCAGAGCCAAATTTGAAAAGTTGATTTTTCAAAGTTGGCCCTGCCGGGAATTGAACCCGGGAACCCTAGAACAGAGCGTTAAGGCAAGCACCCTAACCGCTTATCCAACGGCTGTGCAGGTATAATGTCTGTATGTTTATGTTATGTATGTATACTAACAATAGGTTTTGTAAGATTTTACTAACACGTTGGGTCTGAGTAACACAAAATTATTAGGTATATAAATAAACAAAATAGGATGCAGGTATTGGCGATATATGACTCGTTTTCATGGCACTATTTGACAGGTAACAGTGCATAATGTAAGTATGTTTTAATCGAACCCAATCATTAGATACCGAATGTGTAAAAAAATATTGTCACGCGAACTGTGAACTTGAATACCCAAGTAGGGTTGCCAGGTGTCCGGCTTTAGCCAGACATGTCCGACTTTTTACAGTCGTGTCGGGCCAAATATATACAAGTCCGGCCCGTCCGGCTTTTGTTAGGATTTGGTTAACCCCGCAACGGCCAGAATCACACGGACATGCATGATTCGCGATCTTACAAATTACTTTAAGAAAACAATATGTGATACATAATAAAGAGTAGAGCAAGTCTTAAAGTAATAAATGCACAAATAAAAAGAACTATTTCTTTTAAAAACCCTTGTGTCAGACTTTTTTGGCAAAATGTCCGGTTAAATATGTGTCTGTGTCCGGATTTTCGATTTTGAGGCCTGGCAACCCTCAAGTGATATTTCGATACTTGCCTCTAAAATATGAGTTCAACTTAATTCAATAATACTTACTTAAGAGTTTGCACCGCCAACTGTATGTCGTATCGTTTCTCTGCTGCTGGTAGTCGTTCAAAGGGCACTAAGCAGGGGTGGATTTTGTGAAGATCGTCCCTTTGTGCGCCATACATCCAACCGGCCTCTATCTGAAATGTGATAATGTAAAAAAAGTGTGTGTATCAGCTCCGACGTAGACTGGAGTTTACTCTCTAATTGTCTTTGACTATGCAATAAGAAAAGAGGGTAAATAAACGGGTCATCTATTATACTACAATAGAATTAACGACATCTATCGGATTTGGCTAGAACTGCTTGGTGAACTACAAAAATTAACACTTTTGATGGCGCAATCTATTATACTACATTAGATTTAGGTGAAGCGGCGACATCTATCGGATTTTGATAGAGCTGCTCAGAAGAACATAACGCTTTTAGTTAACGCTTGTTTAATTTTACTCGTCACAAAATTTCCACACTGGGAATTTATATTTCCATATTTACATCTTAGTGCAGCCAATACCTACGTATATTTAATTTTGATCAAAGATATATCTTTTGAAACGGCTTACCTTATTCATTGCCCACATTTCATGAATATTCTCCGCCAATTTATCCCTTATCTGTTCTATATATGTTGGCAAGGTTATCTGAAATAAAAATATTGTGTGTATGAGTTTTGATATATCGTTACGCTAAGATAATAATTCATATTTTTTTATAAAAAAGTTCGTTCATGCAAATATTGTTAAATGCAATCTAATCTCTCTCTCTGAAAGCTTTCTTTATCGGGCTTAGCATCACAGTGATGTGGGGTAGCACCTTGTCTTAATACCTACGTTCGATATGTATTTTGTAGTCAATTACAGAGTTTCGAACCTTTTCTTTCACTAGTCAATTACAAGTAATCATAGTACCAGGGGAGTAGCTATCGCCGTATCAGCCGTATCTACTATATGGTGCCTCGACGTTAACAATGAGATATAATAATATGATGAGATATAATAATATGTAATATTAAATACTTATGTATTAGAGAAATATCAATATAGCGAGTGAATATTAAAAAAAAAATACTACTTACAGTTAATGTATCAACGGGCATAGGCACGAAGGCTGTGTCGTCCTGCACTAGAGGTGGACCAGCCAGAGCTCTCTTAGCCAAATTTCCGAAATAGAAGCATGGCTCCAAGCTGAGGATCTGCTGAGGTAGTAGTGACTCCACCAATGGGGAATAACCTTCGGGAGCCGCGTAACGTAGGCGACCATGTTCGCCTCCCAAGAGGAAACGACAACTGAAAGATTTGTAAATAATTTCTAAATCGAATTTCTTAATTAGTTCTTCTCTGAATCCCCATTGTTCCTATGTTTAAATGGATCGACATATTGAGAGAGCATTGGTTGAGTGGCTAAGGTACTGCTTATCTTAGACCTCTGACTCAGTAGTCTCGAGTTCGAATCTCAGCACGGCCAAGTATGGAAATGGACTTTTCAAAATTAGCTCTGGTCTGGGTGTCTTTTGTAGTGATAAATTGGGTAACCTGACTGGCGGTAGTAACCACCCCCTTAAAGAAGACCACCATGAAATAACAACATGTGTACTTTTTTCAAACTATTTTGTACCTTAAGTTCTTTTAATATATTTCAAATTTCATTATATTATGCTATGGCGGAATGCAGCAGCTCGCTGATTGTTGCCGTAGCATATTACAGTCAAATTTGAATTATATTAAAAGCCCTTATGGTACATAATACTATGAAAAAATTAAAATATTTTTTCCGTTCCGTTCTCCAATTTGTGTAGGGCAAATCAAAAGTTCTAAGTTCTTACAACTCTTTGGGAATAATCTCTGGAAACATTATAAATTCGTACCTTAATTTGCTGGAACAGCTGATTGCGGGGAAGAACATGCCCTCGAGGTTAAAGTTTGTGAAAGAGCCGGTGACTCTTACGCCGTTGAACATAAAGTTGATAATTGGTACGGTCAAGTCGAGGGCACAGCCGATAACATCACCTGACAAAGAAAATATAATGTTATGTACATAAAAGTTTTGTATAGCTCCGTGGAATCCTTCATATCCTGCTTCAGATCATATTACGATTGCAGGCACATATCAAGAGACATATGTTGTTTAGACAGACAAGCTTTATATATTTTGTTATGTATTTATGTTATTGTATTATTGTTATGTAGTTATGAGAGACAAGCTTTAAAATGTATGTTACATTTTGAAATCTTAACTAAATGGGCCATTTTTAAAATAACTTGCCTAGGACGAGTATAATACTTTTTTAAAAGACGTTAAAGTTGTCTGAAAAAAGATTTTTAAGTATGACTTAAACTTTATTTTTTAACAATTTATTTAACTTTATTTTTTTTTAACTTAAACAACGCGCTTAAAGAAGATTTCACTTCAAAAATTATACTAAATAAATGTGAATAAAAGCAACATACTTTTTCTTATGAAAGGTTCCTCTTGATGTGTTCGATTGACAGCTGTTTTTCTTCCCCCGGACCAGAGATAGGCACCATCGAAGCCAAACGAGTAGAGATCATCCCCAACCCCGTTGCCGCCCCATTTCTCTCCACCACCCGGGTAAGGGACATATCTGGTATCAATAAACCACTTTTAGTCCACAAAAACAATTTCGTTGATTCTAACAGTCCTAGTTTGAGTGGTTGAATGAGTGGTTAGGGTGCTTGTTCTAGGGTTTCCGGGTTCGATTCCCGGCAGAGTCAACATTGAAAAATGAACTTTTCAAATTTGACTCTGGTCTTGATCTGGAAAGTAGTGGCAGCAGTCATTTGGGCAGCCCGTCTGGCGGCAGTAACCACCCCCTTTATACAGATAACCACCGTGAAATAACAGCATGTATGCTGTTGTGTTCCGGTGAGTGAGTAAGGGACGCCAGAGCCATTTCCCTATCCCCTCCTATCCCTTATCCTTAATCCTATTGTAGTCGGCAGCGCACTTGTAGCAGCTTTGCGTTGCTTGTGTTGTAGGTGATATATAAAAACCCATCAACAACAACAAACCCATCAAAAATCCTAAAACCATTAGCGTATTTTACTCTGAAGATATTGATTGATTTCTTGGTTCCGATTATGACTATGATTGTAATTATTTAAATTAAATTAATTGTTACCGTACCCGGTAGTATTGGCCCATCCAATACGCAAATGGGGCATCATATGTGTGGTCTTCTCTATATGGTCCATGGTCACTTCGAAATACCACTTTTGATATACAGCGGAACCTTCAACGCGACCGACAAAAATGTTTGGGCGGACACTGAAAAGAAAATCTTTATGAGAAATTTAGCAATATTGAGCTCAACACAAGCCTACACAAGCCTTTCTACTACAAGTGTAGCTGAAAATACAACATATCTACCTTAGTGATCTAGTGATCTAAAAACTAAGGGAGATTGACATTTTTCGGGTCTGATGCGTTAGCTTTATGGGTTTGTGTAACGGTATTATAATCAATATTGATATTTGATATTATATTAAGTTAAATATTAATGTTATTAGAGTTCACTAGATGGCGCTAGTGGTTCGTTATGTGAAGTGAACATTAAGGCTAAGAACTCACGAAGCGGTTTTCAACCGCGCCCGGCGGGGTTGCGGGCCCGCAGCTTCTGTAGAATACAAATAATGTATGTTAAAAATGTAAGCACGTTTCAGGACGCATTTTACGACCGCGGCGTGAGCGATTTGTTGCGGGTACCGCTGCGCCGGCGGGCGGGCAACTTCTAGAATCGCGCGGTTCGCGGTCACCCGCAGCCCCGGCGGTTGCGGCCGCGCGCTAAATCGCCCGCCGAGTTTGCGGGCGAAAATCGCAACGGCCGCGGCTGCGTTACCGCACAGAACTCCGGTCTCGTGAGTTTTGAAATAAAACAGCGATTCCTACGGCGGGTGCAGATGAAAACCGCTTCGTGAGTTCTTACTCTTAGGGCCGGCGCTGACTTACGCTATATGGCACGGCACGACATTTTTGCTAAACATATTATTTTCACCCTTATTGCAATGATTCTATAACTCCATATTGCCGCGAAGTCAAAGAATAAATAATAGTACTAGCGTACAGAAGTTGGACTCCTTTCCTTTCCTATATATCATGGCACCCACGTGACTGAGGCCTGGCAACGTGCTGAAATATGTCGCATTATTGTGTAGTATGACGCGGAACACCATATGAGTGTGAGTGCTAAAATCATTGCAATAAATTTAAGAATAATATATTTAGGATAAATGCCGTGCCGTGCCAGGCCTTTAGAAATCAAATTATAAGTAGGTGTCGCTATATATAATTTGAACTTGATATGATTAGTTTATTTTGCATACATATTTTTATGAATTGATGAAATAAAATGAAGTCCGTCATCAGTGCCTCTACCATGAGTTATAATGACTGCATTCGCTAGCGAGAGCGTAAAATATTTATTTGGAAAATTGTCAATTTGACATTGACAGTTGACAGTTTTTTATTAAATGTTTTACGCTCTCGCTAGCGAGTGCTGTCATTGTAAACTAATGGTAAAGATACAGAGGCTCTAGTATGAGTTTACGATACTACACCAAATACTACACTCGCTAGCGAGAACGTAAAACTTTTGTATGGAAAATCGTGAACTGTTAATGTCAAATTATCAATTTTCCATATAAATGTTTTACGCTCTCGCTAGCGAGTGTAGTATCGTAAATTCATGCTAGAGCCACAGATCAGAGGCTCTAGTATGAGTTTACGATACTACACCAATACTACACTCGCTAGCGAGAACGTAAAACTTTTGTATGGGAAATCGTGAACTGTCAATGTCAAATTATCAATTTTCCATATAAATGTTTTACGCTCTCGCTAGCGAGTGTAGTATCGTAAACTCATGCTAGAGCCACCGAAATCACTGAAGCGTTTATGTAACAGTCTTGTAATGACATATAGCACCTCCATATGTCATTGCGGGTCTTGATGGGATAGAACAATTCATCACCGCCACCACATGTCATTATTGGCAACACAAATTAGTCGAAAACGTTTTATTATAATATAACAAGAAGATATATTTTCAACCTTATTATTAAAACCAATTGAAAAAAAACATTAGAATTTACCTTGAGACATGATCTACCAATTGCGTCTGAAGCAACAGATTCTTTCCTGGCAGAAGGTAGTCACATATATTGTTCTGTGAAGATCTGACCGCCACTCCGTTACCAACACACAGGGAACACAGTACGTCTAGAACCTTCGGGTCTCGTCCGTGCTTTTCTAGAAGCGATATTATCACTTTTATGTGTTCGTCCTGTTAACAAATAAATATTTCATTGAATAACCCCAATATTGTCTGTTCTGAATGGCAGCTATTGACAAGACGGGTATTTCGGTTTGCACAAGTAAATAGCATGATGTTTGTTTCGTTACTCTTTTGCCATTTTTTTTTTCTTTTGAGATTTGGTGATCGATATCTAAAAGTTGCTATAGCAATAGATTCAGTGTAATTTTCTTTAAAACTGTCAGTTTACGGACAGCTTAATGTGGAGTACAAAAAAGTCATTTTCCATAGGTATACTTTCTTATTTTCATAAAGGCGAAAAACTTTTTGTGGTCTAAGGAGATTGATAAGTATAATTATGTGAAAAATACGTCCTCACACACGGAATAGTTTATAACACGAAGAAAAGTGAAAGCATGGTCCTTCGGGTTAGAGGTAAGTGTCCGGACCATCGACAACATCCAAGTAGACCGCTAATACCTATTTATTAACAATGCAAACTTTTCTGGTAACTAACTGAGTTGCGCGGGCGCGTTCAGTAGAACGCCAATTGGTCCGATCAAGGTCACGACGAAATTCTACTGTTCGTTACTGCCCGAACATTACCGGGCGTGGAATTATATAATATCTATTTCTCTAATGTGTTGTCTGAATGCGTTCGCCCTGTACTAGAAGTCTAGTTGGATATTACGTCACTGTTCCGTCCATCAAACAGAATTGTACGGCTCTAAGACAAGTTAATATTTTTAAATATCTTGGACACTGGGTAACTGGGGGTATATGTATATAGCGATTAAGGTGTCAGGCGTTAATTGTTATTGCATCGTTTATTCTAAATTTCTGCCTATAAATATTAGTTCGACTCGCACGAGTCACTCGAGAGGAAATACTCACTCGCATCATGTTGAGGGCTTCAGGCGAGTCGATAAGCACGCAATGCAATACGTCCAACATGCCCGTGCCTTCCCCCGACGCCTGCGAGCCGAGACGTGAGAACAGCCAATTCAATCGGTTCGAATTCGCGAATTGAGCACAGTTCGTGTGATTGCCCTTTATTATGGCGGCTGAAAAAAAGAGATACATTCTTTTTAACGGTACAATAGGGGATCGGACAGTAATCAGATTAAAATCTAAAATGTACTTAGAAAGAAAATATATATAATTTTTTACGATTATTTATCGAATAATAATTTAATATAATTCATTTAAATATTTTTAAATGAAGAAATAAAATTTTATTATTTACAATATTTTTAATCTATACTGAAACACCAATCACAGTGTGTGACGTCATTTGTGGGCAATCATTGTCTTATGCTAATGCAGCTGTTTTGTTATGATATGACCACAAATGACGTTACGCGCTCTCAGATGAACTATCGTGGCGTTTTGGCGGCATTTTCAAACAAACAATATTAAAACATGATTTTGAGTACCTAAAAGGCTATAAATAAATAAAATAGTATTTTTTATGGGAATAAATATCCGTGAAGATTAATTTAAAACACTTTCTGAAAATTTGTCCGATTCCCTATTCATTGCGAGACAAACATATTGACTAGATTTTATGGTAAGAGTATAGGCAAGCATATTCTCCACTTGATCGTAAGTGGCTACCCTCGCTTAAAGACAAACAATCCAGGTGCAAATGTTTGCAAATGCTTTATGCAAAAGACGTAAAAAAACAGTTTATTAAAAGTATTTCAATTCAAAATTCAAATGCTTGAATATTTTATTATCTATACTAATATTATAAACACGTAAAATTGTTTGTTTGTATGTAGGAGGTAATCTTCGAAACTACTTATTCAATTTAAAAAAACTCTTTCACCAATAGTTAAAATAGAATTTATTTCAGGGTGGACATAGGCTATATTCCATGCGGTATATAGCCTATCACGGGTATTATAAAAATAAAGATTCAATGCTTGATAAAAGTATAATGTCAGGTTTTTTTTATGTTAAGATCGGCAGACAGGCTGACGGTCCACTCGATGGTAGGTGGCTACCGTCGCCTAATAACACAAGCAACGCTACAGGTGCTGCAATTGCGCTACCGACTACAGTAGGATTAAGTATGAGGGATTAGGGAAATGGGCTCTGGCATCACTAACTCACTCACCGAAACAAAGCAGCACACGTGCTGATATTTCACGGTGGTCTTATGTAAGGGGGTGGTTACTGTCGCCAGTCGGGCCGCCCAAATGACTGCGAAACGCAGTGTGCCCTACCACTACTTTCTAGATCCAGACCATCCAACTTGAAAATGAAATTTTCTAAGTTGACCCTGTAGGGAATCGAACCCGGGAACCCTAGAACGGAGCGTTAAGGCAAGCACCTTAACCACTCATCCAACGGGCTCCATTCAAGGTGTGTATGTCAGGCGTTATATTGCTTTACATATTTGACACGTGTTTTTTTTCAACACGGACGAAGCCGCGGTCACCAGCAAATTTTAAATAAAAATACAAAATTATTTTAAACGAAATTATTTAAATACAAGATTGAAAATATTGTTTCAAGTAATACATAATTTCACTCGGTAAGCAAATATCATATTGAAAGAGTAATTTTCAACGTAAGAATAAATTATAATTATGACATATGAATTTATGACATTGCTTCTGTTGATATGCAATTATAGCTACCTACCGTAAAAAAAAGCAAATAATGGCCTTACCAAGTAACTGGTATAAGTATCCCGAAATCATGTCCCAACTCTGTCCTGATTCATCACCAGCGAGGAACCCGGCGAGGAAACCCTGAGAAGTTATTACGTTGATCTTGTCTATCGCTTCCAAGATAAGATTGAGGATGCCTTCCTCTTGGAACAGGTCTTGACGGTTACGAAGAGCTCGTAGCTTGTTTTGTTTTTCCTCGTGTTCTGAAATTTACAAGTCAATCATTTAGTTATTATGATAATAGCCTTTATGATTCTCCATAGGGATATGGATTAAATTCGATTCGATTCAAATCGATTCGATTAAATTCGATTAAACTCGATTAAATTCTATTAAATTCGATTCGATTCAAATCGATTCAATTCGATTTAAATCGATTCGATTAAATTCGGTTCAATTCGATTAAATTCTATTAAATTTGATTCGATTCAAATCGATTAATTTAAATTATAAAAATCTGATATCGTACCGAGCCCCAAATAAGCTCCATCTCTCCTGTTACTAAGAGATTCAAAAACAATATCTCTGTTACATGAAACTTACAATATTCAAAATATATTTGAATTAACACCAACCCATATCCTCGTCCGGTTGAGCGAAGTAGTTGATGAGGTCCTCCAAACACATCACCATCTCTCCGAGGTTCACAGATGCGAAGAACATCGAATGACGACGATTCTCTTGTAAAGTTTCCAGACCACTGTAAATTGTTTTTAATTTTTATTAACTTTTTAATGTAAAGATCGTCAGACAGACTGACGGTCCACTTAATGGGAGGTGGTTACCGTCGCCTATTAACATAAGCAACGCTAACGACGATTAGGGAGTAGGGATAAGGGATAAGGAAAACCCAGACCAGAGGTAACTTTGTTAAGTTAGACAGAGCACTAAGGCAAACCTAATCATTCGAGCAAATAATGTGTAGTCAAAATTATTTTTAAGGTATCTGCGAAAAATAAGCGTCGTGGTCCATGCTATTATATACGACGAATGCTGTGCTCTGACCTTTTTTATACAATTTTAGGTTCTTTTTTTTTTTCACTAAATTATATATAAATTCTTTTGCTGTCGTATTCGTAACAATTAAACCTTCTTTCTATCTTCTTTCTTTTAGTTCTATAAAATGCAACTTTTGGGGAAATATAGACTGATACATGTAGTCTTATAATACAATTATTCTATGATGTTGTTTAAAAATATATCTTGAGAGAGATAAGGCTAAGGCCACATGATACGGGACAAACTTAGAGATAAGCTAGGAGCTACGCTTGTGTATACAAGATTTACAATGATCACATACAAAGCGCCTGCTTGACACACAATTCACTTTCGCGCCATCTTTTGCTACGGACAGAAGAACTAATATGCCACTCTCTAAAAAAATTACTGTTGATTGAAAACTCAGTGCTTAAATTATACGAATCAAAATCTAAGGTGTTAGTGACACAAAAGATATTATTGTGTTATTTGTGTTTATTTGATGGGTTTCAAAGTCGTTCGTCACTAAGCGCCTAAAAAAAACTTTACCAACAGGTTTTGAAAGGTTTTGACGAGACCGTTGGAAGATTGGTAGGTTGTTTGCCTTAACGCTCCATCTCAGGGGTCCCGGGTTCGATTCCCGGATTCGAATATTAGGAATGAACTTTTGAAAGTTGGCTCTGGTCTGGATCTGGAAAGTAGTAGCTCGTCTGGCGGCAGTAACCACCCTCTTTCAGAAGACCAGCGTGAAATGACAGCATGCGTGCAGTTGTGTTTGTGAGTTAGTAAGGGACGCCCCAGCCTATTTCCCTATCCCTTACTAGTCCCTTATCCTTATTTCTACTATGGTCGTCAACGCACTTGCAGCACCTGTGGGCGTTGCTTGTGTAATAGGTGACAGTAGCCACTTACGATCAAGCGGACGGTTAGCCTGTCATCGACCTTAACGTAAAAAAACTTTGTAATCGCATGTTCCATATCATAAATATAATAAAGGCTAAACGAACTGAAATAGTAATCATTTTTCTCGTCATAATTAATAAATAAATATTCTTTGTTGATTTCCTGTACAATAAGATCTTCAAGTTGCGTACAGACTGCGCGTTTCTTTGTACGCGTAGTTAGTTACGCGTATCAGTTAAGGGCTTCACTGAGGCAAATGACATTTACTATAGAACTCGCTGGCGGCGGATCCAATTCAACAGGCCTAGAAATGGTGTTTTTTTGTTTTTACCATTAGAACAATACACAAAATAAATTTTTTTATTAATACAATTTTTTAATCTGATATTAACTTATTAATAGGTACAGGACTCATATGCGTGCAATAAGCCGTTTTGGAGAGAATTTTCAATAAAAGTCAAATTCTTCTTGTGTTCTAACTTTTTTTATGGAGTTTCTATTACTTTAACGAAAATTCTAATTAATACAATTGGTTCTTCACATGTTTAAGTATAATATATATATTTTTCAAAGCAATTGTCTTGTCAATTTCTTGTAACATCTTCATTAAACAATGGATATTTTTAGTATTTAGGGTTTGTTTGTCTCCCCCTTAACCAATTTTTTTAGTATACCTACAGAATTGACACCAGTCGATTCTTAGAATAAAAAAAACTTGAAAAAAAAAACACTATTTTTATATATTACTAAAGGGTGGAATCGAAAATTACTTTCATTCATCGATATTTCATAGCTTCTAAAAACTTATATCAAAAATGGCCCTGAGACGTTATATTTCAATGCCCCTGAGAGACTCTTTAGATTTGTTAGTAAGTTTTCCTGGACTATTATAATCACTCAACTTACTTAATAAATTTAGTGAAAAGTGAAGAACACTTCCTAATAACACCCGCTGTGCGTGACTCCTCCTCCTGGGACCTTGAGAAATCTAAACCGTCGTCCATTTTACCTTCTTCGTGGAGAATTGCTTGTTTCTCCTCCACTTTACCCAAGCCTTTCTTCTTAGTCTCGTATGACTGAAACACAAAGCAATTTGAGATTAACCTATGATCCATCTCTCTCTTATTATTGTCTTCATTTTAGATCAACAACGGTTAAAAATAAAAATAGATGGAATCAATTTTACAAAGTAAATTATCTACACTAATACACTCATCGTCATCGTCGTCTGAGCCGTAGAAAGTCCGATGCTGGATAAACGCCACCACCCTAATTTTCCAATAGAACCGGTCAGAAGCAGGCTGGATCCACCGTCAACCTGTGGCCCTAATCAGGTCGTCTGTCCACCTTGGGATGGACGTCCTACGATGCACTTGCAAGTACGAGGCAGCCACTCGAGAACCTTACGGGCCCAGCGGCCGTCGGCTCTGCGTACACTGCCACTTCAATTTACTAATCCGCCGGGTTAGTGTAACCCCGAGCATAGCCCTTTAAATAACTCCTTGACCGACATTGAGCTTTCTTACGAGGCCCTTACTTAGAGGCCACGTTTCAGCGCCATATATCATCATTGGCAACAAACATTGTTCGAAAACTTTTGTGTTAAGGCACTGATGTCTCGGAGCTTCCCGAACGCTGCCCATCCGAGCTGGATTTAACGATTGATTTCCTTCTCGAAGTTGCCTCTACCTAATTGGACTGTTCATCCCAACAACTTCGACAACTTGAACAACTTCGAGGGTTAAAATTCCAACTGTTACTAGGGTGGGCACAACATGGATATAACTTTCGCCTTGTCTGTATTCATCTTAAAGCCCACGCTTTGGAAACTCGGTTGAGGCTATTAATCATTGTGTTGAGTTCTCTTATAGACTTCACCAGGACCACAATATCGTCAACAAACCGAAGGTGAGTGATGGACTTTATGCTAAGTCCTTGTCATTCCAGGAGCTCAAAATCATCTTCCAAAGCAGCAGTGAATAATTTCGGAGAGAGTACTTCTTCCTGTCTCACACCCTTCTGCACTGCTTCTGTACTTTCGGAATTTCGAAACTAACTTTTTCAACGAAGAGAAGTAACTACAACAAAGGATCTAACTAACTAATCCTTATAAGATGGTTTACCTTATAAGAAAGCCATAAGCCGGTCTCCGAGTGTTGTACGATGACAGTAGA
Organism: Bembecia ichneumoniformis; assembly: GCA_910589475.2. Classification (NCBI taxonomy): domain Eukaryota; kingdom Metazoa; phylum Arthropoda; class Insecta; order Lepidoptera; family Sesiidae; genus Bembecia; species Bembecia ichneumoniformis. The sequence continues at coordinate 4,257,847 of OU342546.1, read as the reverse complement.
ATCACCATACTTGATGATGGGGGCACCAATCACTTCCAGATCCTTGTCCTCAAGCACCACCTTCTGATCATCCTTCTCTTGGCGAAGGCAGAAAGCACAGGACGCCGTCGTAGCTTGGTCTCTGGATACAATTATGTCATAGTTTAAAATTTTTAACTGCCTGTACCTCGTTTTTAATTTGAAATAAATTCAATTATACTTCTTGTTACGATAGGAATTATCGAGTTTATTTTTAACTGGAGACTTTATAAACCTTACTCGTTTATCGCTATTTCCATTTGTGAAAACCGTAACAAAATCCATTAGGAGTTTTAGAAGTGAGTGAAGAAAGAGAAAGTTAGTGGCCATAATAATATATAAGAACTTCTTACATTGTTATTAATTTTACATAATTGTGAATAATACTAATATTATAAATGCGAAAGTTTGTATGTTTGTGTGTTTGTTATTCAATCACGCCAAAACGGATTTAGATGAAATTTGGCACACATAAATAATTTATTACCAGGACTAACATTTAGATAGGATACTTTTTATCCTTGAAAAGTGTTAGGTTCCCGAGGGATCGTCTAAAAACCTAAAAAAATCGGCGCCACCCTCATCGCAGCAATAAAGGCGCCAGGCATTGTATTGCTCATATGTTTTCTCATGTGTTATATTTTTCATATATCAACGCGGACGAAGTCGCGGGCTCCAGGTAATTTTCTATAATAAATGTAACATAAAAAAAAGTGTCTGAAAATTCATGCACATTCCTTTTTAATCTCAGACGCAAAAACTAGGTGTTATAAGTTTGACGTGTATGTAACCATGTATCTCTGTGTGGGTCATGTATCTCTGTGTGTGTCCATGTATCTCTGTCCCTGACGGTCCATCCGTCAGGCAGCTACGATTTTTTTTTGTTTCAATGCTGACTTGATCGAGATCTGTTCATGCGTTTGAAGACTATCAGTCTATTTCCTAGTTGACGAAGGATTTCACTAACTTCCACAGGTTCGATTGACGGGAAATTTTGTATATTGTTACTCCGGTGGTATTTCTATGACATGGTAACCTTGACCTGATGCTGAGTATCAAGTAGTCTGCGGCATACCCAACTCCTAAGCTAGTTAGTTAACTCCTAACTTAATTGTAAATTAATTTACAAACTTAAATAAAGTCCATACCTTCCGACAAGATGCAACTCTTTCTGGTCGTTGACTCCCAAGTATCGTCCAGTGGTGATGTGCCGGATCCTCATAGGGTGGTACCAGTTGATGAACCCTCCAGCCCATTTGGTTCGAGCGAGTTCCAAACGCCATAATGAACGAGCCTGGGACATCACGGACCCACCTTCGTATACCACGATGCTGGAATATAATAATCACATGTAATGCAAGAAATAAAAAAAAGGAATTAATACAAAAAATTAAGATTTTTTTAGTAATAAAAGTTGAGGTTTATGATTCTCTCAAATTCTGGTAGTATTATTGGATAAAATTAACTTAAATGATTAACTTAATATATTAACTTCCAGTATTTTATGTTCAGTCACGTAAAATTCCTGAATATAATTACTTAGGATTAACAAATAAGTAACGATCAATTTTTAAGTTGGCTTACTAAGTTAATGCTTTATGATCGTAGACACTTCTACCATTTTTTATGCTTCAATACTTACTTTTGGCCTCCTTCTTTGCTCCAGGTGCTCGGTATAGTTAGACATTCGTCTCCTCCGTGGAAGAATCTCAACACATCTCCACCAAACACATAACCGACGTACTTCATTCGAGAGATACCCGTTCCGTAAGGTTGCACTGACCAATGGGTGACGTGGAACGAAGCATTCACTATCGATACTTCATTCTCTTTTGTTGTGTGCTGAAATTAAATCCCGCTTTTATGTTAAAACCGAAAAACACGATATTTTTTATGTTAAAATCAATAGACAAGCTGACGGTCCACTTGATGGTAGGTGGCTAACGTCGCCTATAACACAAGCAGCGCCAAATTTGCTGCAAATGCGCTGCCGACTACATTAGGATTAAGGATAAGGGATTGGGAGGGGATAGGGAAATGGGCTCTGGCATCCCTTAATCACTCACCGAAACACAACAGCACACGTGCTGTAATTTCACGGTGGTTTTCTGTAAGGGGGTGATTACTGTCGCCAGACCGGCTGTCCAAAGCCCTGCCACTATTTTCCAAATCTAGACTAGAGCCAACTTTGATAAGTTTATTTTCATAGTTGACCCCTCTGCAATCGAACCCGGGACCCCTAAGACAGAGCGTTAAGGCATATATACGCTCACTAAGACTTCCTGTTTTAATTTTCTATAGTATACCTAGTATAGCTTAGTCAATATTATACATTTGTTTTAACATACCAAATATCTCTCCGTGGCGACTGACACAAGAATCAAGTCATCTCCAACGCGTACTTTCTCGCCCTCAGATCTAAAAGACAAATTCATTTGTTAAAACCTTAGCATAATATAAAACAAACCAGAAGACAATCTCAACAAACTAAGGAACCAGATGCTCAATAACATTTGTATTTTTTGCACTGTGTAAGAAGGATGCCGCCTCGTTACAATTTGTTAGACTTTAAAAAAATAATGTGTGTGCTGCGATTCAGAAATTACTTTCGACGATCTTAAAATGTTCTGTAGTATTGATTTTAGGTATTTTCTGTGGTTCTGATAAAAAATACCAAAACAGTTCTTAAAGAATAAACACCTTTACTGATGCAATACAGACAAAAGATATCGTTTACCTCTGTTTGCTGGCAGGATGTAGAGTCCACCAGCACGCTTCGCCCTGTGAATGTTCTTGGAGACCCACATCGAACGCGAGTTTATCTTGAGATGATGAGGTGGAAAGACACGCCAAGTACTACAACAATAATTTAAAAAAAATTAAGAATCTGATATGCATATTTCTAAAATAAAAATTCAAAAATAAATTAATGTAAAGGACAGGTTGACGGTCTACTTTGTTGTAGGTGCTTCAAGTGTGCTGCTGACCTTAAAAGAATTAAGGATAAGGCGTAGGGAAATGGGTTCTGGCACCTTTACTCACTCATTTTTGTTATTTCATTGTGGTCTTCTGCGAGGGATTCGTTACTGTCGACAGACGGTATGCCCAATTTATCATTACGAAATTCAGTATGCCCTGTCACTATTTAGACACACAAACCTAAACCGACTTTGAAAAGCTCATTACCAAAATTGACTCTGCAGGGAATCGAACCCGTACCTACTTCCTAAATCTGAGCACTAAGATAAAATTTTCAACCATTATTAATACTATGTGTACCACTTAATTATGTTATGAATACTTAATTTCTGAAAATTCATTAATAGCTTTGATTATATTATTAAAATGTGGTTATATGCAGTAGAAAAATGTAAAAGTAATTAAATGTTTAAATTAAAAGGTATCGTTGTAACCAACTTTCACGGGGCTCCCAAAAATGTCATCATTTATATATGATTGGCATTTATCATAAATATTGTGAACTAGCGACCCGCCCCCGGCTTCGCCTTGGGTGCAATTTTTATATATAAAAACATTCCCCGTTTATCCCTCTTTCCATTAGTGAAAACCGAATTAAAATTGGTCTACCCATTCACGCGTGATACCGTGACCAAGGAAAGTAGGGATTCATTTTTATATATAGAGACTAGTGACCCGCCCCCGGCTTCGCCCGGGGTGCAATTTTTATATATAAGAACATTCCCCGTTTATCCCTCTTTCCGTTAGTAAAAACCGAATTAAAATCGGTCTACCCGTTCACGCGTGATGCCGTGACCAAGGGAAATGGGGATTCATTTTTATATATAGAGACTAGTGACCCGCCCCCGGCTTCGCCCGGGGTGCAATTTTTATATATAAGAACATTCCCCGTTTATCCCTCTTTCCGTTAGTAAAAACCGAATTAAAATCGGTCTACCCGTTCACGCGTGATGCCGTGACCAAGGGAAATGGGGATTCATTTTTATATATAGAGACTAGTGACCCGCCCCCGGCTTCGCCCGGGGTGCAATTTTTATATATAAGAACATTCCCCGTTTATCCCTCTTTCCGTTAGTAAAAACCGAATTAAAATCGGTCTACCCGTTCACGCGTGATGCCGTGACCAAGGGAAATGGGGATTCATTTTTATATATAGAGGCTAGTGACCCGCCCCCGGCTTCGCCCGGGGTGCAATTTTTATATATAAGAACATTCCCCGTTTATCCCTCTTTCCGTTAGTAAAAACCGAATTAAAATCGGTCTACCCGTTCACGCGTGATGCTGTGACCAAGGGAAACGTATTTTGTATTTAAAATATAAAATGGAAAAAAAGAATAAATTGGCGAATAAATTTACTTACAAGAAGTACAACAAGATTTTGCAGAAGTGTGTGGCAGTATCTCAAAAAATTAATAACAACAAATATATTCAGAATGCGAAAAACTCCTGTAAGGCAACTTGGGACACTATAGCTTCAATCTCGCCTAGAAATGCTGAACATAATGTGATAAATTCGTTGAACGTTAATGGTGTTCTTCAGTCTGACCCTCAGGAAATCAGCGAGATTTTCAATGACCACTTTATTAATGTCGCAAAACAACAGTCGACTTCTATAGACAATGACAGTGTGGCGAAGATCCCTTCAAATCAAAATACTATTTTTCTAAAACCGGTTAATAGTGAGGAAATTTTTAAAATCATAAAAAAATTAAAAAACAGTAAGTGTACGGGATACGATGACATTAATACAAAAATGGTAAAGCTATGCGCATCACACATATGTGCTCCACTGGCGCACATTATTAATTTGTCTTTTACTGTGGGTATTTTTCCTGATGATCTGAAGTTGTCCACAATTAGGCCTCTTTACAAGAGGGGAGAAAGGACTGACGTAAATAACTATAGGCCCATAACACTGATCCCAGTCTTCTCTAAGGTATTTGAGAAAGCAATGTATAGTAGGTTGAATGAATTTGTCCTAAAACACGAGGTACTAAGTTCTCAACAGTTTGGATTTATAAAAGGACAATCAACTACTAGTGCCTGCTTCAGCATGATAAGTTATATCGCCGAATGCATCAATGCTAATACACCTATAGTATCTGTTTTTCTGGATATGAGCAAAGCTTTCGATTTTGTGAATCATTCACTACTTCTAAATAAACTTGAAATTTGTGGTGTTAGAGGAAATGCTTACGATTGGATAGCTTCATATTTAACTAATAGAAAACAAAGTACCGAAATAATTAAAAATATTAACATTGGTAAATCAATGGTTAAATTAAAGTATGGATCTAAAGCTAAAATTAATAGCGCGGGGATTCCACAGGGGAGTATACTTGGTCCATTTCTTTTTTTAATTTTTATAAACGACCTCCCATTGGCCACGACACATAAGTGTGTTTTATATGCTGACGATACAACATTATTGGTAAAAGGCGACGATAAAGCTAAATGGGAAAAGACAATAAACAGAGCATTAAGAGACATAACAGACTGGATGGATAATAATGGACTAATGCTCAATGTGGATAAAACTAAATTTATGCAATATCACTCATGCAGAACGTCAACAGGGACTCTAAAAATACTGCATGACAATAAAATGATAGAGGAAACAAATTGTTTTAATTTTTTGGGAATAATGATTGACGCTAATCTAAATTGGAAACAGCATGTAGATTTTGTTTGCAACAAATTGAATCGTTTCGTATTTGCACTGGGGAAACTAAGGAATACAGTCTCAAGGGAGGCTGCATTTACAGCATACCATGGATATGTTTCGTCAGTTCTTAGTTACGGCCTAATAATATGGGGAAATTCGGTTGAAATAGACAGAGTTTTCAAAATACAGAAAAAGTGCATTCGTGCTATGTGCGGATTGTGGTCCCGAGATTCGTGCAAGCCTCTTTTTAGACAATTGAAAATACTTCCTCTGCCATGTATGTACATTAGGGACTTATGCATGTTCGTTAGGTTACACCCAGATCTCTTTAAAAATCGAAAAGATGTATTGTCGAGGCAGCAAAGATCGCAATATCAAAATTTGCTTTATCAACCGCGAAGCTGCAAAAGTTTATATGAAAAGAATGTTTATAACATGTGCATCTCGGTATTTAATAAGTTACCAAATGAATTAAAATTACAGACATCTACCAAAGCATTTAAATCCGAGCTGTTTAAATGGTTGCAGGGAGAATGTTTTTATAGTGTTAGAGAATATTTGAATTATAAAAATAGACTATAATTTGTACATATGCATTAGGTATTATAAATTATGTTGTAAATTTGACTTAGATGTAAATTGACTAAGAATAGATCAATTTGATAGTATATTTGACATTGCTTTTATGTAAGTGTAGCTATACTTATTTGAGAAACCGATTACTTTGTACAACAATTTAATATTTGCACACCTGTACTCAGGTAGAATACTTGTACTATATAAAATTGTATGTACCACCCACTTTATTCAAGTGTTCTAGCAAATAAATGAATTATTATTATTATTATTATTATAAATGGGGATTCATTTTTATATATAGAGACTAGTGACCCGCCCCCGGCTTCGCCCGGGGTGCAATTTTTATATATAAGAACATTCCCCGTTTATCCCTCTTTCCGTTAGTAAAAACCGAATTAAAATCGGTCTACCCGTTCACGCGTGATGCCGTGACCAAGGGAAATGGGGATTCATTTTTATATATAGAGATAAGATTAAAGATTAATACACGCTATCTATTATAAAGATATAAGTTTATTGTTTGTTTGTTTGTTTGTATGTAGGAGGTAATCTTCGAAACTACTCATAGAATTTAAAAGAAATCACCAATAGTTAGAACAGAATTTCAGGATGGACATACGCTAAATACATAATTATGTATTATCCCGTATAATGAAGACTTTTTCGTGGTAATCGAATTTGCAAAGTAAGTCAACAGAAAAAAACGGTCGAACGAAGACGTTTCTTTCGAAAGCTGCCTTTAACTGTGAGAAACTTATGATTGACTTCTATAGAAAAGTTGTAGAGCTTGATAATGTAAATACTTGTGATGATAAACTTGACGATTTTGATAAGGATTAAATAATACATGTGATTTTTGCCTTTTACTGCATATGTTTTGGAGGTATGGTTAAAGAGATAATAAGATATAAGTAGGATAATACGCCGTGAGGACACAGAGAAACAATTTGAATTCCACGCGGCTGAAGCACGAATTTTTTATTTAATAAAAAAAAACTTACAGCCTTATATGATTTTATTGATTAATTGATTAATTAATTATTTATTAACTTGAGCTGATAGTCTAGCGGCAGTAACCAACCCCTTACAGAAGACTACCGTGAAATAACAACTTTGCTGATGTCTTTCTGTGAGTCAGGGAATTTCAGAGTTCATTTCGCTATCCACTTGCACCTGTAGCGTCAGCCTGTCTGATAAAATTAACATTAAAAAAGAGTAACCTGAGTAACCCTCTCCATAGTTACTTGAGCTACATTGAGCTTTCTTTCGAAGCGTATAGAGATCACATTTCAGCACAACATGTCATCACAAACAACACACATTCGTCGAAAACCTTTTTTTTTATATAGCTGATGATTATTGGTGATGTTTTTTTATGTGTTTTTTATTATTATACTAAAAATATCCACATTTAAGTTAATAGTGACAAAATTAAACTTCTATATATTTTATGTAATATAGTTACCATATCGCTGTTGAGATGTCGCAAAAGTATAGCATTGCCGTACAACAAGGTTCGATGTCCTGAACCAGTACCTTTTCCCTGTAATAAAAAAAATAAAAAATATCATCATTATTATAATAAGTTCACAATTCACAATAAAATCACCCTTTCCATAAATTTAGCTCTTTCATGCATGCTTGTATTAGGATGGCGTTACCTTATTTAAATATGAAAGAATTTTCGTAAGACATTTACTAAAGATCATTTACTAATTTTAATAATATTACTACATTAATATTATTAAAAAAAATATATTTTTTACGTTTCGTTTAGAAGTTACGACGCGTATAAAAAAGTGTGTGTGTCAGCTCCGATTCACAACCGGAGTGTACTCCTTTAAACGTTTAAAATTATCCTCGTGTCAATAGATAACTGAATATCTAATTACTTTTCATTATTTAGTTACATCCTGAATACTCAAATGTCACGTGTTCCAACAAAAGTTATGTTAGTTACGTTCGCTATACACAGATGTCACTACGTTTTATAAGTTCAAATAGTTCATTTTTTCGACGACAGATGTTGCTGCGCCGGCAGGTTATAACGCACTATCGTTTCGTTCCTCAGCGCGAACTACACTTTTCATACAAGATTTCGACGTTCGCTTTTATAAGCCCTGAGAATAAGTATTGAAGAACAGAAATGCATGCTTCCGCTGTTGCACAAATGTCAAAGTGACATATAACATAACGCTTTTATTAATTTTACTCTTCGTAAAATTTCCATACCGGGGTCTTATATGAAAATTGATTCGGGGGAGACAAACTCTAAATACTAAAAATATCCATTGTTTAATGAAGATGTTACAAGAAATGGACAAGACAATTGCTTTGAAAAAAATATATATTATACTTAAACATGTGAAGAACCAATTGTATTAATTAGAATTTTCGTTAAAGTAATAGAAACTCCACAAAAAAAGATAGAACACAAGAAGAATTTGACTTTTATTGAAAATTCTCTCGAAAACGGCTTATTGCACGCATATGAATTCTGTACCTATTAATAAGTTAATATCAGATTAAAAAATTGTATTAATAATTTTTTTTATTTTGTGTATTGTTCTAATGGTAAAAACAAAAAAACACAATTTCTAGGCCTGTTGAATTGGATCCGCCGCCAGCGAATTCTATAGTAAATGTCATTTGCCTCAGTGAAGCCCTTAAGGAGGAAATTAAAAAAAAATGATATTTTTTACCTTTCGTTTAGAAGTTACGATGGGTATGAAAATGCTAAAGTTAAAAAAAAAGCTGCGGTGTGATCACACAGCCCTACTCTTAGTCTATTAGTTACCTATACTTTTTATTTATTTTTTGTTAGGTTTATAATATTAATTTTTGTTTATAAAATGTTATATTCATACATTAACATGAATTCAACGCGATCGAAGTCGAGAGCATCGGCTAGTGAATAATAAAAGGAAAATTAAAGGCAATGTTTGGATGTGGTATTTGGTTTAAAACTGAGTTCCCTATTATTGTACAAGATGGCGCTTTTCGTATAATTAAATCTCTCTATTGCATTGTGTCGTTGACTTCATAAACTGAAACTAAATGCGGGAACATAATTAGCTTCTGAAACACTCGCCCTAGTAATTTCTTATAACAGCGAGACTATAAAAGAATATATTTTAAAAAATGAAGCTAAATTGCAAATTAATCTAAAATAATCTAAGTAAACTCTAAATTGGAATAAAAAGCATTAATAATTTCTTATTTCGTACTGGCCATCTGTGCCAATATTATGTAATTTGAAAAAAGAAGAATTTGAATAGGATTCAAGAATTGAATGTCTTTCATTTATTTATATTTTTGGTTATCTGTTAATTTCTTGGATACATAGGTACTGAATGAAATTTTGCGGGATTTTGTTGTTTTTTAACAAATTTAACTATATTTTGCCTTTTTTGACAAAAACTGTCATTATTGAGTGGAAACAACTTCATTTGATAAACTCAGGTGTCTAAAGCTGTAATGGTTACACTTACAATGACGTGACTCAAAGATTACGAGTGTCCAATTCTGGGTTTTTCATAATTTTAAAAGATACCGGCGGACTGGAGAGTATACCAGACGTAAAGGACAAGGTCGCAAAATAGTAACAACAGAGAGGGACGACAGATTTATTGTAAGCAGTGTTCTCAGAAACCCCACTTCGACTTCTTCCGAGGTACGAAACAAGCTACAGGTACAAGTTCGGCAAGTGACAGCACCAAAACGATTAGAAGACTTAAGCAGCTAGCAAGAGAAGTACTTGCCCGCCAGAGGCCCTTTGTTTACCGCAGGTCATCGAATAGCTCGGAACAGCTTTGCTCGTTCACACCTAAAGTACCTAGTCGGTCACACCAAAAATACCTACTCTTTACTGATGAGTCCAGTCAGATGATCGGAGGGCCAAAGTATGGAGACAACTCACAGAAAGATACGCTCAGTTTAACATCGTTGGAAGAGAGCCTTATGGTGGAGGATCTTACGGAGCTACACATCGTAGAAAACGGGTCCCTGACTACAGCAAAATACGTAACAGACATTTTAGAGTAGATTGTAATAAGACATTTTTGCCTTTTGTCCCATTCATTGAGAATAATTTTCTTTTAATGCAAGTTAATGCTCGACCTCACACTGCGACGGTAGTTTTGGGAGTATCTTACTGATATCGAAATCCAGGTTTCCGGGTAGCCAGCACGCTCGCCAGACCTAAATCCGATAGAATATCTTTGGGATAAACTGGATAAACAAATTAAAGAAAGAAATCCAGCACCAACTAACCTCAGGGACCTCAAAAATTGGATTGATTGAAAAATATAATCTAATGCCACAAATTTTTATTGACAATTTAATAAAAAGTATACCTACCCAAATGGATGCAGATAGTTTTGACAGCAAGAGGAGGCAACACTAAATACTGATTGTGTCACCCATTATTAAAAAAAAATCTGTTTAGATCAATATTCAATTTTCATTATGTTAGATCAAAATCTTCACAATTAAGGCCATAACCTTATTGCCTCTAAAATTGGAATTCTGACACCGGTCATTACCATTGAGTTTTTTTCTAAAAACTTAAGTACATTTCCTGACAGATCTCAAACGGTGAAGGAAAACATCGCGAAGAAACCTGCATACGCCAAAGTAGACATTCTAAGGCGCATGTGTAGTCCACCAACCCGCACTGGGCCACCGTGGTGGACCATATGGCCCGTACGCCCTTGTCGAGAGGGCAGGCATGTGCCGCTGCAGCGGGGACATATAACAGGTTGTTAATGACGATACTGACGTGCCGAAGCCGAAAGCAAAAGTTAGTTTCATATAATCAAATGGTATTAGATTTTATGGAGGCCGCTTAAAATAAGACCACTTCTATGAATGGATGTAAACTTTTATAATTTTTAATGAGTATTTTCAGACGCTTTTAAAAGCCGACATAGCAATTAATTAATTAATCAATATGCATGATGACTTATTTTGAAAAATTACTCCACGGTGTTTCTACGCATTTTCTTTACACAAAATAAATTTAATTTCTTAAAAAAAAAACATGTTTTTCCATCAAAGCCTTCCTTAAAATTTAAATATTAAAATGTAAAATTTGAGCCAAATCGCTAGAATATCTGTTCTGTTGTGACGTTACGTCTTCTTTATGCAATTCAAGCAATAGCTATATTTGCGAAAGCGTGACGTCATTCGCTCTGATTGGTGTTTAAGTAACATGGCGGATTGCAGTATTTTACACTTTTATTTTATTAAAAATCTTATTAATCCTAATTTTTATATTAAAACTGGATCATTTATTAGAAAATTTTCAACTTATATAATTTATTCATTAAATTACATAATCTTATATCTCTAATATGATCTATCTTTTTATCTCTAATATAATTTATTCTTTAATACCGTCATCATGCCTATTATTATGTTAAATAATGAAATTTTATTACTTTTTATATTAAAACCTAGGCAATATTCACTCATGCGTTCACCAACTAATGAAACCGTTCAAAGAAATATCGCTGTATGCAATATTTGACACAGAATTTATTAATAGAATATAACATTTTTATTTCCGGTCATATTTTGTTTAAAAATGTGTGAACCTAATAATAACTTATTACATTAATTCATTAAACACGATACTATTATAGGGCGGATTGATAAGTCTGGTAAAAATCTATTTTGGATCAAAATTATCGCAAATTGCATGGAACCTCCTTGTTCACAACTCTTTTGAAGGACTAAATTAAAATTTTCAGCCAGTACCGCCGGTTACTTTTTTTGTGACAGCCATTAAAGAAAAATAATTGAACAAATTTTTGCAAAGATGGAGAAAAGTGAATTTCGTGTCTTGGTTAAACATTATTTTTTGCGCAAAAAATCTATTACGGAAACGAAAAAAAAACTTGATAAATATTATGGAGACTCTGCTCCGTCGATTAAAATGATTCATAAGTGGTTTACTGATGTTCGCTGTGGTCGTACAACCACAAGTGATGCTGTGCGTAGGTACAGGGTGCCCAGTTGAGGTCACTACTCCAGAGATGATCGCTAAAATACACGACATAGTGTTGAACGACCGAAGAGTAAAAGTGAGCGAGATAGTCGAGATAGTAGGCATCTCAGACGAACGTGTGCCCAATAACATTTGGATATGAAGAAGCTCTCCGCTCCATGGGTGCCGCGTTTACTGACTGTTGATCAAAAACGTATGTTCAATGAGTTGTTCAATGTTTCAATGAGATAAAACTGAATTTTTGTGTCGTTTTATAACAGTAGACGAAACATGAATCCGCCACCACACCCTAGAAATCAAACAACAATCGAAACAGTGGATTGCTACCGGCGAACCAGCTCCGAAGAAGGCCAAAGCAGTTCTATCGGCCAATAAAGCAATGGCTACAATTTTTTGGGATGCCAGAGAAGGGTAAAACGATTAATGGCGAATATAATGCCAAGTCCCGTAAAAAAATTCCCTAAAAGTTAAATAAATTCTGTGTCAAACCAATGCACTAACTTAATGGTCACACTTTTTAACGAAAAAAAAAATATGCACATTTAATGAACTGAATATTAAACACGTTACACTGAAATTAGATATTAAAAAAAAATAATTTAGAAAAACGAATTTTCGAACAAGATAATTATAATGTTATTTAAAAAAAATTACGGCATGATTTAATTTGATGTGTGTACATGCATCTTTTACCAAATAACCCATGGATACTCACTAAGTTTTCTTTGCCCTGGAAAAAATTTAAATACGAAAAAACAATAAAAGGATAAACTGACATTATATTATTCACAAACGGACAAAATGTTAACACAGTAAAGACAGATAGAGGGTGTAATTTTTTTAGAAGTTCAATTTTTTAAATACCAGGCTGAGGCTGAGGTCGCACAATTCATTTTAAAACCTAATAAAACAAGAAAGCCTGTTTTATCAGGTTTAACAATATAACATGGACTCGACAATAGGAAATACCATAGGAAAACAACAATTCAACAATTTTCAAACAACCCTATTGGACTTATTTTAATTTTAAGAAATTTTCAATCATTTACTCCATTTCATTATTAAAAACGTATTTTAAAATAAATAATTTTGACAATGAAAATATTTTATTGAAAATAGAGAGCTTAAAACGTTTTAAACTGAATGATTGAATGACGCTAAAAATATTTCATGCGGCATCGGGCCGGGGCGGCGGCGCGGCGCGGCGGGCGTGTTGTCAATTCGATCGAATGTAGGTACACTTAATAAAAGTTATTATGGTCTGGTTTCAAACAATTTTAAGCCATTTAGAAATAAAGTGTATTATTAGTAAAGATTATTTTTTTAAGTTTTTTTTTAAAATAAATTGAGCATGCGTATATAAATGTGCATTATTAAAAATTCCTTATTAGTTCTAAGGCTACACCAATGCGACCTCAGCCTTAATGTTATGGTCTTTTTAATTTAACATACATATAAACGGTGTTCATGTTTAGTTTAGAAAATTATTAAAAGATGAGGCATCTTTGGGGATAGGTGGCCAACTGTTAAAATACAGGTTTTCACATAGATTCAATGTACAAATGTTCGTGAAATAATTAAATAGGTACATGTAAGGTAATTTATATAAACTTACAGTTTCAGAACCGGCAGCCGTAACCAGCTCTTGGAGAGCTCTTACTGACAAAGCCTGAAATAAAAATTGATTGTTTTAGGATGTTGACGGTAATTAATTTATTAATTTATTTGTGATAAGGTGCACTGCGCTTCGCAATTCTCATAAACATCAGAGTCCTTCAGAATTCAAAGCACATAGCATTTCGCAGTTATTTGGGCAGCCCGTCCAGCGGCAGTAACCACCCCCTTACAGAAGACCACTGTAAAATAACAGCATATGTGCTGTTGTGTTTGGGTGAGTGAGTAAGGGATGCCAGAGCCCATTTCCCTAACCCTTCCCAATCCCTTATCCTTAATCCTACTGTAGTCGGCAGCACACCTGTTCTTGTGTTATAGGCGACGGTAGCCACCTACAAACAAGTGGACCGTCAGCCTGTCTGCCGACCTTAACTAAATCAGCTCCGACGCACGACTGGAGATTACTCCTTTAAATGTATAAAAATAAATGTATAAAATTATCCTCGTGTCAATAGATAACTGGATAACTAATTACTTTATATCATTTAGTTACATTCTGCATACATATTCAGATGTCACGTGTACCAACAAAAGTTTTGATATAATACGGTCATTCTATGAATGCGTCATTCTATGAATCGATACTTATTCGATGTCCATTGCATAAAATTCATTTTTGATTAAACCAAAGATGTTGTATTAGTCTGTACCCATAGAAAATTTATGCTTGTCAAAGCGCCAATCATATAATGGCCAGAGTTTAGTTACGTTCGCTATACACAGATGTCACTACGTTTAACAAGTTCAAATAGTTCATTTTTTAATTAGTTCAACACTTTTTAGTTAACGCTTGTATTAATTTTACTCCTCCTAAAATTTCCATTCCATCCAGCGGCAGTAAATAAAGTTTATCTTATTAAGAAAGATCACTGGGAAATAAAAAATGTATGCTTTTATATTTCAGTACAAAAACAAAGGATCGATAAGGAATGTGAGGGTTGAAAGAACCCATTCCATCGCCCCTCTTTGTCCTTTACCCTTTAAGCTACGAGTGTGTTTATACCCTCAGTAAAAAAGATTTACAACCAATTACGGAAATTAATTATGTAATTTTGGCAATATCTTTTTAAATATGCTATAATTTAGATTTTTTTAATTTAAAGAGAAATATGATGCAACCAACCACATTTATCCATTTCTCCAAAATTCTTAAAGTTAATTTTTCGTCTAATCGTTAAGTATGCTATAGCTAGAGAAAATGGTTAGATAAATAAATTAAATAATTTAGAATATTGTTTTTTTTTAGTTATCTTTATTACTTATAAAATCGTTTGTCCTGACTAATTATCAACGCTCAGCCAAAACTACTAAGTCTAAAAAGCTGAAATTTAAACAAAGCTTTATTTTATAACGTAAGCGTCCGCTAAGAAAGGATTTTTGAAAATTTCAAATCCTCGCGAAGCTGAGGGCGAGTCTCTAATAAACCATAAATATCTTTAAAGAAACAGCTTTGACGTCCAAATATATATAAATATAATAGAAGTATGTAAATATAATTATTTCTTTAGGTCTTAAGGTTGGAAGCTGCTGCGTGTGCTCATACCAATCCATTCTCATAAAATCTTGTCTTATTGTCTTTCTTCTAGATTATTTATTAATTGGACCAAATATTATAGAAAAAAATTGGTAGATAAGTCTAATGAGAATCCTGGATCTAAAATCCAGGATTCATTTAAAAAATAACTTTTTAAAAGAATTCTGTACAATTAGCCGGATCCGAATTCAAGCGTTAGGTGACGTCACATGACACAATTTTTCATTTGTCATATTTGTTTGTGCTTCATTCACGTATTACTTTTTCTTTCTAATGTATTTGGGATTAATACAATTAACTTAAATAATTATATTAATTTAATATCCGTTTATTATCTACATATACAAAGAGCAGGGTTTAATATCATTAAATCAGTAAGTATATCAATGAATACTTACAACACTTCTACGAGAAGGTCCCAATCCAAATTGAACCTTTGTATTTACATAAATTTAGGGCTGTGAAAAAGATATGTAAAAAAGGGATTGTTGGCTATTTTTCTTATTTTGATTTTTTTTTTAATCTTTAGCATATTTCTTATTTTGATTTTTTTTTAATCTAGTGCTTGTGTCACAAAGTTTTAGTTGAAAGAATTTCACTTATGAGGTCTGTTGTCGGAATCTTCTTGATGGAATCTGCGTTCCGAAACCGCGGTGAAAAAAATAATATCCAAATTAATGAAAATAAATGTAAATAAAAAGTAATATTTAAAAAAATAAATTAAAGTATCACCACGAGTAAAAATTATTTTCTATGAAAAACTTAAATTTACGTAATTTACCTGGATGTCAACTTTGAAAAATTAAAAACAAAACAAAAAGACTTGGCTTAACGTATCTGTGACTTGTAGAGCCTAACTCCTTTACCAATTATTCTTCGCTCGTAATAAAAAAGAGAAACGCTTACCTGTTCTATGACAAATACGCATTGAGATAGATCCGGTGGTATGTTCTTGTCGGCAATGTTTTCGAGAAAACAATGCCGGTTACCGAATCCTTCGGCAGCGAGACAGACGCGCTCCCCTGTGGCCGTGCACGACAAGCACACCATATCTTCCTGAAATAAAAATAAAAATCAATACAAAAATTAAAATCGTAAACGAGCCGTGTCTAGAAAAAAAACATAATTTATACAGGTTATACTTTTATTACAGAGGTCAAAAGTATGGTTTTTAAATTTTTTGTCTTTTTGTCTGTGCGTTCGTACAAGATAATCTCAGAAACGGTTAAACCGACTTGAATACGGTTTTCACTGATGTATTGTAGCAAGCTTCCCGTAACATAGTGTTTGTTTGTTGAAAATAAACTTTGAAAAGTTTATTTCCAAAGTTGGCCCTGCTGGGAATCGAAGCAGGGACCACTGAGCAAGAGCCCTAAGGCAATTTTAAAACCGCTTGACCAATGAGCTCCTCATAAAGCCTTCAATAATGATAGTTTAAGGCCTAACCATTCGGGGTATAGTGCAGTGCCGGATTTATACTTTTCTTGAGTATAGGCCCCTTCACTATGTGCCGCCTTTTCCTCGTGGCCTAGATTAGACCTAGATACCTAGGCCTTTATTAGGTAATTATTATTATTATTGCATTTATTATCGCACAAGAATTTGATGGCTTCCGAAAGCGTGTAAAAACCATCTAAAATCCGCCGCCCCTAGGCCGCTGCCGCCCATAGGCCGCGGCCTATACGGCCTATTGACAAATCCAGGGCTGGTATAGTGTGTTAACTAATAAAAAAACAATGCTTATTAATTTTCTTTAAATATGTTATAAATATAGCACAGGCTGAAGGCATAAAGTATCACAAAATTTGTTGAGGCTCTTTAAGATTTGGCACAGTTTGGCCCCAATGTCGTATCGATTTGTTTACAACTGTCCTGTCCATGACCCGACCTCGATGGAAGGACAATATTTGCGAACTACGCTCACACTGCAAGTATTCGTAGAGTATTTTTAGCTGTTTCGAATAAAGGAGACAGTAGGCCATCCTAATAGTAACTAATGTGAGAGACACAAAAAGGAAATAAGACACATCTAAAAATTCAACGACTGCAAAAATATATGAGCAACCAGTGAGCTATTATGGACTAATATAGTCCGCAACTTCGTACGCGTGGTATTCGGAACAACGCCTAACTTTTTTGTTTGTAAACAGATTGGAAACAAATATACATTAAATACCTTATTACCTTGTTACCTTGTTAATATTACCTTGTTGCAATACATCAGTGAAAACCACAGGAAAATCGGTTAAGCCGTTTCTGAGATTTGCGTGCACAAAGGCATAATAGGCAATATCTCTATATTTAAAAATGAATCCCCATTTCCCTTGGTCACGACATCATGCGTGAACGGGTAGACCGATTCTAATTCGGTTTTCACTAATGGAAACAGATGGAAAGGAAATGTTCATATATATAAAAATTGCACCCTGGGCCAAGCCGGGGGCGGGTCGCTAGTTATAGATATATAAAATTTCACCAGCCTAAGCTGAACCCTACTTGTGTTAGTATTTTGTTTATTTCTTCCTTTTATTATTTATATACGAGTATTAACGAAAGGTATTTTTCAAACAAAAAAGAGTAAATCTGTAGCAAAATTGGTCCGAAAAGGGTCTTTCGTTTTGTCGTCCTTGAATCGTGTATATATATATATATATATATATATATATATATATATATATATATATATATATGTCGCAGTCATCTGGTTGAATCTGCTATTTGATTGAATGACTAGCGCGTTCATTGAATGACGACATTTAATTGAATGACTAAAGGACAACTCGTCAAGTCGTTGAATGTAACGTTCAACGTCTTGACTGAACGTCATTTAGCGAAGTTGTTGAATGGGACTATTGTTGAATGGGAGTTCGCAACTAACCTTACTTTAAATAAAAATAAATGAATTATAAAATGTTTCGTTAAATCAAATTGTAATATTTGACTAGGGTGAATTTTGGGACAATTAAAAAATTACTGATTTATAAACTGCTGAGTTTAAAATAATAAAAGATTGTAGCATGATTTCCAAAGCTTTACTTAATCTCATATTTTTGCTTAGTATAAAAAAGTAAAAAACCTAGAAAAAATTATCATATTATTTCAAAAGTAATTTATTAAAATATGCGCTATCAACACAGTGCTATCTGTGTGAGCTGTTTGATGCCATATTTGTTTTGGTGACTACTAGCGCCGCAGTGGGAAAAAAATGAACTTAATTTGAATTACCTGACTGATTTCATGTCCGCTATGTTCAAAGGGCTATGTTACAATCCGCTAACTAGTTGGACGTTTAGTGACGCTTGTTCAATCAACGTTCGGCCTAGTCATTCAATTAAATGTCGTCATTCAATGAACGCGCTAGTCATTCAATCAAATAGCAGATTTAACCAGATGACTGCGACATATATATATAACTATACATATTGAAAAATCGTCTGTCTCTATATCCTTCTTCTATTCCAGCTAACGGATTTGTTATAAGATTAGATAAGATAAGATACCAGGGGCCTTAGACAAAGTAGCATTCGCTCCGTAGCGAAGCGATATCGAAGTTCGTTATCGTCTCAGAGACAAAGAAATCATGACAAGGTATCACGTGTTTATCACGTGTTACAGTGTCGATTCCTTTGTCTCTGAGACGATAACGAACTTCGATATCGCATCACTACGGAGCGAATGCTACTTTGTCTAAGGCCCCAGGGGCCCTAGCCAAGATGCAAACTATTGCAAACGCTTCCTTGATTGGTTGTTCGGTGATTCGATAAAGCCCGGTGATTGGTTGTTCTTCAACAACCAATCACCGGGCTTTATTTCTTTCGTTTCGTAAGTACGCAAAAGAAGCGTTTGCAATAGTTTGCATCTTGGCTAGGGCCCCTGTTCGTTTATAAGATTTGCAGAAAAAAATTCATCTATTCGAGGCCGGAGGCTGATTGAAAGAAAGAAAGAAGAAAGAAAGAACTCACGCAATAAAACAGCGCATTCTCTATAATCTGGTGATATACCCAGACAGATTCATAACTTATCACTACAGTAAACAGTGTGCCCAGCCCTACCAAATAAATAAACAATGTTTAGTGTATAAATTGCATCCATTCGAAGGGGGAGCCATTCCTCAACGCGGACTACACTTTTGATACAAGATTTTGGCGTTTGCTTTTATAAGCCCAGAGAATAGAATTAGAGAACATACATACATGCGTCAGCTGTCGCACAAATTTCAAAGTGACAGTTAACGTAACGCTTATATTAATTTACTCCTCATAAAATTTCCATATCGGGGGCCCTATATGAAAATCGATACTCAAGGAGTATAAACTCCAAAAGCGCCCCTGCTTACGATGAGTAGTGTCTAATAAACACATGCTATACCAAAAAGATGCAAGTGAACTGCTAAGCTTGATAGGATAAAAGATAACGGATAAAGTAGGAATGTGGATTATTTATTCAAAGGGCTTAGCGTGCATTCATCATAAAGTTACACAAAACACGCATAACATTTGATTCTATTAATATTCGCTTTCATTCCCGTTAAGATGAATCATTTTTGCGTTTGGCATCAGACGAAACCTATTTAGTCAATATGCGAGCTAATTTTAGTTTCAATGTTACGCTGTCTCTAGAAAATTATAGTGCTTACCTATGTTTTACGTAAAAAATAACGACTAGTTCACACAGAGGAAGGTCAGTCTGTACTAATATTAAAAGAGGTAAAGTTTGTTTGTAGGAGGTAGGTAATCTTCGAAACTACTCATCTGATTAAAAAAATCTTTCACCAAGTTTGAAAAGAATTTCAGGATGAACATTAGGCTGTATATTCCACGAGGGTGGTGGATAGCTGGTGCCCGCGGCCTCCGGGGCACCAAGTTATGTAAAAATAAAAATTAAACGCCTGCCAAATGTATTAAAGCAATAAAGATTACTTTTTTCTGGATGAAAGTTACTCAATGTCCTTTTCTCTATCAAAAGCGTGACAAACAAACAAATTCTCTTTCGCATTTATCATTATAGTAGGATTAGCCATGTTAACATTGTAGACAAATTATTGTAACACTAGATGGGCCCTAATTACTTAGCGATTCCACGCGATTCCTTACTTAGAAACCACGTCATATCCTCAAATTGTTACGATATCTGCTAAAATATCATTCTCTTACATATATATAAATGTCATGACAAGACATTACGTGTTTCGATAAGGTAAGACAAAAGTATGAAATCATAATTGCCATACAGAATCAAGGCCCTGGTGCGCGCAACTTGGTCCGCATTGAAAAATGACAAATATTTATAAAAAATATCTGACATTTTCATCGCTGTAAAGACGATGGCGCGCAATTTTTTATGTTTTAAGACCATCCCTCGGGAACTTAATATTTTTCTAGGATAAAAAGTATCCTATATGTTAAGTAATACATGTGACAGACTATCTGTATGCCAAAAATTTCATCCAAATCCGTTTAGTACATCTTACGTGAAAGATCATCCATACATCATCACAAACTTTGGCATTTATAATATTTGTATTACGAGCCCGTTGGATGAGTGGTTAGAGTGCTTGCCTTAACGCTTTGTTCTAGGGTTCCCGGTTTGATTCCCAGCAGGGTCATCTTTAAAAAACGATCTTTTCAATTTGGTTCTGGTCTCGATCTGGAAAGTAGTGGCAGGGCACTCTGCGTTTCGTAGTCATTTGCAGTCATACAGAAGACCTTCGTGAAATAACAGCATGTGTGCTGTTGTGTTTCGGTGAGTAAGTAAAGGATGCCAGAGCCCATTTCCCCATCCCTTCCAATGCCTTATCCTTAATCCTACTGTAGTTGGCAGCGCACTTGGCGTTGCTTGTGTTATAGACGACGCTAGCCACCTACCATAAAGTGAACCGTTAGCCAGTCTGCCGATCTTAACATAAAAAAATAGGTTGTAGCTTTTATATTTCTTAAATTCTAACCTCAAAACTTTATATTCAAAGCAAAATAACTCCATTGTGCAATAAACTAACAAAATTAAATTGAAATTTGAACGTCACATTGAAACGTTTTTCAAAAAATATACCTAGGTCAAATATAGGATCCAAAAAAACATAAAAGGACGCGTTATCAGTATTGTGGTCACACTTTAAACTTCTAGACACTAAATTATTCAATAAGTATTTATTTACAATGAAATTTTAATCTTCGAACCGGTAAATACCAAAATTAAATTCAGTTTTGAAATATAATAAATAAAACTATAACAAACTAATATAAACTATAATCGAAAGTCCTAATATATTAAGGTCTAAAATGTGTAATTACCATACAAGGACACTTATGCTGTAAAATCTTGAATTAATTCTACAGTAATTGTAACCTACGCATTTACGAAACAACTCCAAGGGTATTGTCTCAAGGACGACACTGCCCTCTTGACCTGAAATTATAGACTTTCTACATATCTGTAAATAATTTTGTAGTTAGACTAGACATGTGTTTGAACACATCGAACAATACTTGTAGAACTTGCTATTTTTATACTTAAAAACATAATAATCACAAAATAGTTGTTGCTTGGCACAGGTTAACAGGCGGTGACGCCATCTGATGCTATGTCATGATTATGACACGGTTTATATTTTTGTGTTTAATAACATACAGCCTGTGACTCTTCATTGCTGGATGTAAGCTCTCCCAAGGCTCGCCAATACGCACGGTCCTTTATCCTTCGGATCCAGGTGGACAGACGCCTTTCAAGTCGTCTGTCCACCTGGACGCACTCTATTCGAGAACTTTTCTATCCCGTCAATTATCTACGATAGATGTGACCGACCCATTGCCATTTCTATTCTCTTGCTTGCTAATTCTCTTGGCTAAGTAGACAACCTTGGTTCTTCGGCGAATTTTATAATTTCTGATCCTATTCACCAAAGAAACTCCGAGCATAGCTTTAAACTTATGCATCAGCCCTGCAGTGAGAGATCCCGTTTCGACACCATACGTCATCACTGGCAGGATGCACTGGTTACACAACTTGGTCTCCAGACATTGCGGCAGAGGTGACGAGAACAGATGACGTAGCTCTCCGAATTCAGCCCAACCCAGCCGGATTCTTCTCTCAACCTCTTTGTTAAAGTTTTTCCTGCCTAACTGGACCGTTTGTCCCAAATATACGTAATCCTGCACAACTTCAAGAGTCACGCCCAAATTAATTAAATGTATTTCCAAAAAAACGTTTACGCCCTAACTGAAAATTCTAGATGGCTGTTTCTATGTGTTTTATATTGTATAGTTACTAATTTCCCTAATTACACCAGGCTTTGGTATAGTTAGGTAATTATAAACATGAATTCGAAATTATATCTTCTGTACTATCTGAACTCGGCCACGCTTCGCTGCGGCCCATACGGCGGCGGCATGCGCATGGGGCGCGCGGTACTGGACACTGCTTATATATAATACTATTTATCGTAGCTTGATATTATATAGCCTATAGCCTTCCTCGATAAATGGACTATTCAAAACAAAAAGAATTTTTCAATTCGAACCAGTAGTTCCTGAGATTAGCGCTTTCAGACAAAGAAACAAACTCTTCAGCTTTATAAGATTAGTATAGATTTATCTATATTTGTATACCTATACGTATTTTGATAGAGTTTTCACTAATGGAAAAAGCGATAAACGAGGAAGGTTAGTGTATAAATTGCACCCATTCAAAGGGGGAGCCGCAGGCGGGTCGCCCCGGCTTGGTTACGCTTTCTGAACTTTTAATTATTGTTGACACTTTCAGTGTTGCAATAACATTTATTTATAGTTTAGCAGGGATGTGTTCCAGCACTCCTTCGGCCAAGGTTAATTTTTCTCTACTGACATTTGATTATACCTGGCAAGCATAATTAGTTCTGACAGCTCGCCCGGAACTAGTATGATTAAATCTTGTCCAGATCAAATTATACTCGAATGGAGTGCTGGAAAGGGGTGTATCAGCCGTTAGAAGAAAATTAGCTTTGACTAAAGGAATGCTGAAATACACCACAGAGTTAACAGTTAGTGTACCAATTCGTCTTAGTCGATTTTTTCTAAATTATATTTAATAGATATACAGATACACATCAAACAATTTATGTACACGCAACACTATTAAAAAAAAAAATATACCTAACAAAATAATATTAAAACTAAATGGGTAGTTACGTATCTATTTTATTTTTTCACTTAGACACAAGTATTCACAATCACATTGCGTAAAACGACTTACCGTACGTAAGAAGGAGACATCATCTTGCTCGCTTGCTCCGCCTTCTGCTTCCGCCATCTTGGTTTCGTTTTAACTGTCAAAAGTATCAGCAAAGGTCACTTTCTTCGTGAAATTCATATCTGAAATAGCAAAAAAGTAAGATGAATATAACTGAACTACAAAAGAAAATAAGGTCTTCAATATATGTATTTATGTTATGTAAGTACCTATGGCTCATCATTCTGAGGGTCCACTTGATGGTAAGTGGCTACCGTCGCCTATAACACAAGTAACGATACAAGCGCTGCGAGTGAGCTACAAACTATAGTAGGATTAAGGATAAGGAATAAGGAAGGGGGATAGTCTAATGGACTAATAATGAAGATAGCAGATTTCATTCAAAGGATACGTTTCTGATTTTTTTTAAAGAAGCAAAACTGCGTTCAAAGATTTTCAAATAGGGATGAATCATAAGGATCAAATATCTCTATCAATAACGGCAAATTAAATTAAAAGAAAACGATAAATCAATTGCGTCAAAAACGGTATTAAAGAATAAATTATATTAGAGAAATAAATATGTTGAAAACTTTCTAAAAAATGACCTAGTTTTAATATTAAGATTATCAATAAGGTAAAAGTATAAAATACTGCAATCCGCCATGTTAACTGAAACACCGATCAGAGCGATGCCGTCACGCTTTCGTAAATATCACCGTGTCGCTTGAATTGTGACTCTCAAATCGTTCTTGAGTTAAGAAAGCGTGACGTCACAACAGACGCCATTGCTATCCGAATGTTTTTGGCGCAAAGTTTAATTTGAATCATTTAGAACATAAATTTTTCCTTCAAAACCTTAAATATATTTAGTGTAAACTAAATGCATAAAAACACCGTGGAGTAGTTTTTCAAAATCAGTAAAAGAGATTTATTTTTCTAGATTTTAGGGTTTTCCTTGGATAATAAATATGCATTCTCAAAATACCTACTGTTATTTTACTGTGATCTTTGGTAAAGATGTGGTTACTGCCGCTCAACCCTGCTACTACGACATTCCGCTTCAGAATATTGTATTTTCAGAATTCAGAATATCCTTTCAGAATTCAATTCAGAATACGCTAAGGGTCTGAAGCACGTTAACCCTAATAAAATTAAAATTAAAAAATCATAGTTTAATAAATTAATGATAGCATAGCGTGCGGTTACGTCAGCAGACATACGCTAATTAAATTAATTCGGAGCTATGTGATTTTGCGGATTCGTTGCTCTGTGCTTGAATAAGTAAGTTGGTTTTGAATGTTTAATCTTATCGCTGAGTTTTTTATCATGAAATACTGGCATCATGTCCCGATTTAACACGGAGATAATTAGAACACATTTCTGCATCCTCCGACTAGGAAAAGTTCTATTCCATTTAAAATGTTTGGTACATACGTATTTTTTTTTATCTTCTTAGTGGCTATTTCTGTCTGCTAGAGTACCAGTATCACTTCGTCCATTGCTGAAATATTGTGATCGCCACGTGAACTAAAGCTCTCTACCTATACCTACCACGTTAAGAAACTGTAGTACTTTTTTGATAGAGGAATTCTTCACATCTTCACAAGCCATTGTATGTCTTCCTAGGATGTGACTGCGCTTGTGCATCAGGGGGCCACACTCGCACAGGATATGCATTGGTGTTTCTTCTGCCTCACGGCAGAAGCGACACATGCAGAGGACATGACCACAGAACGTGGTGCAGGCCCTCATCCTCCGTACCGTACTCACACATACTCTCCTCACACAATTTCATGTCACACAGTCGTCTCTAAAGCATCCGTAACCGGTGAGGATCTGCGAGACCCAGGTTGCCCGGAGTCGATCCACCACGTTCGGGAAGTAACGGTATAGATCACTTCCCTTCTCCTCATTCTCCCATCGCTCTTGCCATTCGTCAACCACTCGCTGCCGTCTATTCCGTGATAAATGGATAGGTTAAATGTGCTCTGGCATCCTCTACTCACTCACCGAAACACAGCAGCACACATGCTGTTATTTTAAGTTGGTCTTCTACTGTACGCCCTTTTTTTTTTTTTTTTTTTTTTTTTTTTTGCGTGGGAAAATCTGCGAGCCAGATCCCCACCGACCATGGGGACATCGGTGGGGTATGTGGGACTTCTACCCACTAAAAAACCCACGGTGCTTCCTCGCGCCGTCTATGGGCGGGGGGGTAAGGGATCGTGGAAAACATGCATCTGCCTCCCCCGCCAGACGAGGCCCGCGCACTTGCGGGCTCCACCTCGATTAAGCGCGGAGTTTGATCTCCGCGCCGTGGAGAGACGTGCCGGAAACACACAGCACGTCTTCCATCGTTGCCCGGTGTTGTGATGACGGCGGACAACCCCATGTCCACCGCCCCCGGGCGAAGCGGCACGAGCCGCCCATTCTCACCTCTCGCAGCGGGCAATCAGCGAGGGGCTTCACCTCTGAAGCACCCCATTACCTCTTCTCTGCGGCACAACCTACCACAGAGTCGGAGGCCGCTTCCACCTGAAACTCTCGGATAACCCCTGCTCATGTGGCCGCTCATCTCTACGGCATTAAGGGTGGGCGGCCCAAAGGGGGTTTCCATCTGACATTTCCACAGCAATCGCGGCAGCCCGAGAGACGGACTCCACCTCGTGTTGTCGTCGCGGAAGAGTTACTAGGCCGGGTGACGAGGCCGGGTGTTCACTCTTCCGGACGACTGCGAAGGGCGGTTACTAGGCCGGTGGCCCTAATCGGGTCTTCACCACCCCCCACAAGGCCACGATTGCGGTACTCTGCCAGACGGTCCTTCCCTGCCGTAAAGCTCCGTCTTCGCGTGCGTTGCCCGACTACCACTGAGCGACAGAGCCATCCGAGAGAATCCGCCCGCTGCGACCCGCGCCGGTCCTCATGCGCAAAACCGAGACCCATACCTCGGTCCGACGAACAAGGACCGGGGGTGCCGTCTCTCACCGGCCCACACCCGCATGAGCCGAGTACGGATCCTCGGCTCAGCGAGGGGTGACCGGCGAAGCTCCAACTGACCGTTGGAGCCTCCCAGCAAACGCTCCGCCACGAGCTCCGATGTTCGGAGTTCGCTCGGAGCCCTCACGGGTGTGCTTCCTTAGTTCCCCAGCGACAATCCGGTCAGCCAAGCGAAGGCCGGTGACCCCACCGACCCCTGCAACCGTCCGGATTGGCGAGGGTTAAGCCCCCCCACCGCGACAAGGTCCCAGCACACCTAGGGGGGGTTCTACTGTACGCCCTGCCACTACTATCTTTTCTTTACGTATCTGTATTTTTATTTATTTGAAACTTAAATACGTAAATTCTGTTTCAGGCTGATGACGACGACGATGAAGTAATAGGGAATTTCTCAAATTACAGCCCCAAAATCGAACGAAGAAAAATTTAAGTCGACAAAGCCACGGGTCACAGTTTGGTCATATTAATATTTTTTTTATTGATTCACGTAAGTGTTTAATAAACACCAACATTCTTTATGGTTTTACGTCACAACATCATGAAACCTTCCACATATGAACATGTAGGTATATGTATATATGAATAAATAAAGGACAGTTTCAACCTTAATACAACGAAATAGAGTTCAAGTCTTAAAACCTTCTATGCCGAGTTGTATTCATCTATTGAATTATTTCTTCACGGACTCCAAAAACAACTCTCTATTTGCGGTCGAAAAACGGAATTTCACTTGTTTTCATTGTGAAGTTGAATTTTTTTATAGTAAAAATTAAAGTTTGTATTTCATTCTTTAGAACGAAGAAAAACGGTTGATAATATTATGAATTGAAATTCTAACCAGCTTTCATTAAATGCTTTTCATCTTTAGATGTTTATTAAAATTAAAAATCAACATTCTAGTTCCCTATCCCTTCTTCATCTCTTATCCTCAATCCTTAATCCTACTAAAGTCAGCAGCGAACTTTCAGCTTATGTTGCTCTGGTCTGGTGCGTTGCTTATGTTTAATAATCATAAATGGGCAGTCCGTCTGGTGGCAATAATCACCCCTTACTGAAGACCTTCGTGAAAAAACAGCACGTGTGCTGTTGTGTTTTGGTGAGTGAGTAAATTATTCCAGGGCCTTTTTCTCTATCCCTTCCCAATACCTTATCCTTAATCCAGCTCTGGTCGGCTGCACACTTGCAGCATCTGTGGCGTTGCTTGTGTTACAGGCAACGGTAGCCATCACCCACCGTCAACTGTTTGACGACACATTAAAAAAAGTCCTATTAGGGTTAGTAAGGCATTCGTGCTCTGTTCAGTGATATTTCTTTCACTCCATCAAAAAATTTATAAGCCATTATCTGTAGCTATTTATCGTAAAAAATATATTGACATACAATTTTGTGATCGTACGACGAGCATATATATACATTTTTTTAAAATAATAAAAACTAGAACAGTAAAACATTCTGTTGAATTAAATGAGAAAAAAAACTTTGAAAAATTTCGAAAAAAAAAACATTTTTCTCTTCATAAAACCTCCCTCGGATTTAATTAATATAAGTAAAAAAAAATTGCAGAATTAATTCAGCCGTTCTCGAATTTTGGGTTTAGCAATACAATTAACGATTTTTTTATTTTTAATATGTGTTTTTTATATGTTTTTAGTACAAATAAAGAGTTTGATAAGTTTTTAAGACAAAAACCCATTAGTACACAGCATGACCGGGGATCGAACTCGGACCTCTCTATATGATAGGCCGCGTCTTTCCCGCTACGCCACCGATGATGCTCTATTCATTGTTTATTTTAAATATTTTAATATTATTCCTCCTTTAATTTCCTTCTTATATAGGTTCTTAATTTGCTTCTTTTTTTTTAAATAAAAGGCACACACCACGTACCTATATTTTATGAACGACATATTATGAAATGTCTTCAAAATACACATAATATTTAAAACAGATATAAATACTTATTTGAAATTTTTAATAAAATATTTAAAAACATTAGAATTAAAAAAAAAAGTGAAGTTTAGATGGAAAATTATCACTAAGATTTACCAGCCATTAAATCGAGTGTTACGTGCTTTAATTAAGTAATAACAGCACGTGTGCTGTTTGTGTTTCGGTGAGTGATTAACGATTACCACAGTCAATTCCGACAATAATGTGAAAAATAATTTCCATATAAATACTGATAAAGGATACGGAGAGGATTCTCTCTGTGATATTAAATACTTATTGTCGAATGAAATTTGGCACACAGATAGTTTATTGCTTAGATTAGTTATAGGATAGCTTTTTATGCTGGAATAATGTTACAGCGATATAGATATCAGATATTTTCTCAGGTTATATTTTTCATTTTTAAACGCTTCACCAGCTCTTGGTAATGTTTGAGTTTTATACGAAAATGTTAAAGTTCATTATGTCAATATTAGGGTACTTAAATTAATTAAAATTAATTTTAATATAGTCAACTAAAAAATTTAAGAAATAAAAGCTGGGCGTTTATGATATTTGTGATTCATTATTGACGTTAACGACGCCAGCGACCCGCCTCCAACTGCGCCGAATACTATTTTATTCTACAAATTAATTACCTATACAAACCTACACGTTTTCATAGAGGTTTCTTACTTATAGCAAGCAAGCAAATAGACGAAGTGGACGGCGACTCTATTTTATGACCAGCTGAGCCGGCACCTTCGTACGCGTGGTATTCGGTATAACGCGTAACTCTTTTGTTTGTGAACCGATTGGAATGAAACAAACAAATGTTACGGGAAGCATCATTGAAAACCGCATTCAAATCGGTTAAGCCGTTTCAGAGATTAGCGTGCACGAACACACAGACAGCAGACAAAAATTCTAAAAACTATTTTTTTGACCTCGGTAATATTAGTAAATGTTTTTCTTAATTGTTTTTTTGAAAAAATATTTAATGCATAGAAATTGCTCATTTACGATTTTATTACATGTATAGATTAGATAATTATGTATATATTTATCTTTACATATCTATTCTATAATTAAATTGTACAATAGAATTATCTTTAGATATAGATAAGATGTATATATAGATAAAGATAAAGATACAGATATATATACTTACAAAATACTTTGGTACATAATATTGCATGCAATTTCTTACAAAGCACAACGAAAGTGCATTGCGGATTACTGCCCCGTTTTTACGAACAATAATCCTTGACCTAACCCCACAACCTTCCTGTACACGATTTAAAACTGCCTTCCTGTACACTATTAAGAAACACACAGTGGGTATGAGAAATAATATAAAATGATATAATGATATGATATATAAAAGTATGGTTTAAAAAGTCAAAAGATTAAGGATTAAAGAAAGACCAATGTGTTGTGCCTGTCCCTATCCCTACAGAAACTTTATCCTATACTAGATCAGCATAACTCAATTGAATTCGCTTTGGCATCGCTCATGAAGTTAACCGTGGCCTTTTGCCACTTTTCAATTTATATATTTATTTATTACCTGTCACACTAACAAGGAAATCAGAGGGGAATTGAATGAGTTGTTAGGGTGCTTGCTTTATCGCTCTCTTCTAGGGTTCCCGGGTTTGATTCCCGGCAAGGTCAACTTTGGAAATTAACTTGGCTCTGGTTGTGATCTGAAAAGTAGTGATGCGTTTCGCAGTCATTTGGGCAGGCCGTCTGACGGCAGTAACCACCGTGAAATAACAGCACATGTGCTTTTGTGTTTCGGTAAATGAGTAAGGAATGCCAGAGCCCATTTGCCTACAATGGTCCTAACAATGGCGCTGCTTGTGTTAGCCTACCACCAAGTGAACCGTTAGCCTGTCTGCCGACTTTAACATAAAAATAATAATATAATTAATTACAAATTGCTTTTAATAACTTTTTTCTCTAAAGAAAAGCCTTTTTATCAATAAAGTAGATGTAAGGGATTTTTTAAAATATACCTATTGGACGAGATTGTAATCTGGCAGCAATAACACTAAATAAATTGCCTATCTTTAAAATGTCTCAAGGATTGAAGACCCATTTGGCTTCGTTTAAAAATGTTCCTGCCAAAGGGAGATAATTTTTACACCCTGGTTTAAAATGACGCTCAAATCTATTGTACAAATTAGTTAAAACAGTTCTGTTTTTATTATACTGGGTGATCAATCCAAATGGGTCAGTGGATTGACTTTTCCAGGATAAAAAGTATTCTATAAAACTATCTATGTGCAAAGTTTCATCAAAAACCGTTCAGTCGTTTTAGCGTGATTAACAAACATCCAAAAACTAAACATACAAACTTTCGCATTTATTAATATAGCAAAATTTACTCCTTTTGATCCACACTGTCAATCTATCTATAATCTTATCTCTATCTTATCTTCTCTTATATATAAAAATGAATCCCCATTTCTCCTGGTCACGGCATCCCGCGTGAACGGGTAGACCGATTTTAATTCGGTTTTCGCCAATGGAAAGAGGGATAAACGGGGAATGTTTTAGGGTATATAAAAATTGCACGCCGGGCGAAGCCGGGGGCGGGTCGCTAGTAGGTAATAAAAACAAATGCGATTTTTAACATAGATTTGACCGGATTCAGTCCCTTGTTGTGTATGAGTTTAATTTCAAGAAGTTTGAAAGAAATTTTCTTAAATTGAAACATTGAAGCTTTCCTAAGAAATTTTTTTCTTAATTTCTTATGGTCTCAGATTTGTTCTCACTGACCCATTTGGATTGATCATCCTGTAAAGTTGCTGGAAAAATTTAGAAGGTGCAGATTATACGAATACACCCGTCCCACTTTTAAATCTGCGGGATATTTTTAACCTGTAAGCATATATAGGTCAAAACCTCTTGGGAGAGATGTATCATTTATAATATTTTTAAATAGTATAAGAGAAGATTCTTTTTTTCAGTAAAGAAAAGTCATAGAACGCCGCCAGAATTGCCTAGCAAAACCTTGCCGCAAGTACCTTTACCATAATTGTTTGAATTATTTTTGTTAACAATTAGAATAGAAAAGGAACAGTAGATCGGTATCTTTTCTATAATCGATCTCTTCTCTTTTCTAGCATCTGGCAACTCAAGAGTTGCGGCAGACTAAGAGGTGGCAACCTATTTTTTTCTTCTTTTCTATGGCACTTCATATGATTCAATTTCGTTGTTTCCAAACAAATGAGTGACATTGTTAAAAAAAATCTATCAAAAATAATTATGGTAGAGATACCTGCGTATTATATTATAATTAATCTATATATATTTATAAAAGAAATTAATGTTAGTTACACAATTTATACAACTGTGTACAATTTACACAATTTATAAAAGAACACGAGGACGGCTGGACCGATTTTTATGATCTTTGATTTGTTGAATTTGTCTCCGCTCCGAATATCAGAATAATTATTAAAACATTTAAAATATTCACGAAAAAATATGTGAATAAAATTAATTTTCTCATACATTTTGTATGGAATGGGTTTTTATTCTGAACCGGTACGAAGTTTGCCGGATCAGCTAGTTTATACTAAAATCGTAACGTGCTGTCATTAAATATTTAAAAAAAAATCAATTTGTAGGTACACGTTGTACTTATGTTACTGAAGTCAAAATAATAGTTTTTAGAATTTTTGTCTGTTTGTTTGTCTCTACGTTTTTGCACGCTAATCTCAGAAACGGCTTAACCGATCTGAACGCTGTTTTCACTGATGTATTGTAGCAAGCTTCTCGTAATATTCAGTGTTTGTTTAGTTCCAATCGGTTACAAACAAAAAGTTACGCGCTATACCGAATACAACGCGTACGAAGTTGCAGACTCAGCTAGTATATGTTATAATTAAGTCTTTGAAAAATTGTTTGATTTGCTACCTACTTTGAATAATATTTTTTTTTTATTATAGATGGATTTGCTCTTGACCAGCATCTATCCATGTAGGAAGGATCAGGCCGAAGATGGAGCGAGCTCACCCAGAAGATGCCTATTCACTCGAACCTTGAAAAGACTTGGGCTATATGAGCTCGGAAATACAGACGGCAGGGAGTTCCAATCCTTAGCAAAAATTGAACCTCTTTGATAGTTCACTAGTTTTGTATTTTTAATGTTTATTTATGAATATGATGAAATCATTATTAACATTTTAGACTTTGGTACATGAAGGAATTTTCGACACGGTACGCTTTTTGAAAAATTTCCGCCACAAAACATTCAGTATGAAAATCACGTAACAGCATTAAATTATCCAAAGATGTGCGAGGGTTGTAGGCTGCCCCTCTCGTGATTTATGCACAGTGTTGTCTCCCTAGGACTCGATAGGGTTACCACATAGACGTTTCGCTGCGGATACCAGCTTGTGTAACTTTTTACAATCGCGATGTAAACGAACAAGATGTAAAATCCCACTTTAGCGTTGTTGTAAATTAAGAACATATATAAGAACAATACAACAGCTATGTTTTCACAATCGTATAGACAAAAAACAACTTTTAATAATCTATATCCCTATATAATAAAATTGTAAACGAGCCATGTTTGTACATGTTTAATATGTTACCGAGGTCAAAACAATTGTTTTTAGAGTTTTTATCTGTTTATCTGTACGTTTGTGCACGCTAATCTCAGAAACAGCTTAACCGATTTGAATGCGGTTTTCACTGAAGTATTATAGGAAGCTTTCCGTAACATTTAATGTTTGTTTCGATTCCAATCGGTTTACAAACAACAAAAAAATGTTTATGCCAAATACCACGCGTACGAAGTTGAGGCCGAAGTTATTACAAGCTGAAGTTTTGATTCTACCGATATTTTAACTAATTTGAAAAAAAAAAAAACTGTTATTGTGACAATTCTATAATAGCATAGTTTTACGTTAGAGATAGAGGCTCGCGAATTTTTTTGTAGGTAATGAATGTTGTACTTTATTTTATACTAGCTGTTGCACGAAACGAACTACAGCGCGTACGAAGTCGCGTGCACAGCTAGTATATTAATAAAATTAATTAATTAATTCGGATGAATAAGAAAATATCGTCGCCTTAGTGGTGAAGTGAGCTATTCCACACTAAACTGGTCCCAAGATACAATTGAAATAAATAAGCACTCAAAAAAAATGTTTTTTGTTTTATCTTCTCTATTTGTATCGATTTTAACAATTTTTTGTAAGAAGGTAATAATTAATGTGTTGAAATTAAGGAAGTTCGATTTAAGTGCGCTTTTCTTGTTTTTCTTTTTGGCTCTAGTTTCATTTAACTCCTTTCACGTCTGAAGGAAAAAAACAACTTCTATTTGAGCTATCACTTAGATCTCCTCACTACTAGAATCTCCGTTTAACGCTGAGTATGATGATGTTCATGACTCAATTTGGTCAAAAGTGTGTGTTAGCTCTTTTCACCACTAAGGCGACAATATGTTTGCTATCAATAATTATTGCTAAAATCAATTTCACCCACCCATAAACTTTGCGCAAAACAAACATTTTGGTCATCACAACACGCGAAGTCTTCTGCAAACGCTTGTATTTCACTAAATAACAATGAAAACAATTCGAAACTCGCAATTGGAATTTATTACAACTGCATTAAGGTAAATAACCCTTTGAACGTTTTACAAAATTGACTGCAGCACACATGAATAATTTATAAGGAGATACGGCGCGCACACACTGACACGATTTTACTAAGTTAGACAAATTTTACTGTGTGTTGCTGAAAGATCCACATATTACAATGTAGTTCATATAAATTTCCGGCGCGTCGACACGTGCCGACATGCCGCAGGGCACTGAAACTGAAACCCGCAACGCAAAGCTACGAAGTATGAAAACTTTCACTTAAAGGAAAAGAATGTTGCCAACTCCCGCAGATTCTCCTTAAATATTAGTAAATTGTGGGAGTAGTTTCAGACTTTTTCAAATGTAATAAATTGGCTATTCGGTAGTACAATAATCTCTACATATTGAAAAATAAAAGATACACTGACAGTATACTTTTGCCCAGCGTTGGATTATTTTAGATAGCTGCGCCCGCTGCTTCGCCCGCATGGAATATATAGCCATCCTGAAATCCTGAATTCTATTGTAATTACCTACATACAAACAAAATAAAAAACGGGCCAAGTGCGAGTTGAACTCGCGTGAAGAGGGTTCCGTACGATGTTACCTATCCGCACAATATTGAGTGATTTACCATGTTATTTTAATATCATGGACTTCTTATAGGTTTTCCTATAATCTATAAATAGAAAACTAATTTCTGTATTTTTTTTTCAAAATTTTAGGTTCAGTAGTTTCGGAGATAAGGGGGGGGGGGGAATGGTCGGACAGGCGGACACACGAATGATCCTATAAGGGTTCCGTTTTTTTATTCGGACGTACGGAACCCTAAAAACATACAAACTTTACCTCTTCATAATATTATAGTATATAATTATATACTCATGGACTTGGATAAGACTTTGAACTCAAAAGGTAGAATAACATAAAATATTTTCTTATTTCGTACTGGCCATCTATACCAGTATTATTTAATACCAGTATTATATACGACTAATTTACTATCTGTTATTCTTGTTGCATACTATATGTTATGCATATAGTATGCATAATGCGGGTTTTTGTTGATTTTAACAAATTTACAAAAAAATTTATTATTGAGTGGAGAGAATTTAATTTGATAAGTTTGTGTTAATAATGCCAGATCTCAGCTTTGCTCAGGTGTCTGAAGCCGTAACTTTAATTTCAAATGTTAGTTTCACTTACACTGAAACATTACGAGTGTCCAAGTCTGTGATATTTGACAATGTTAAATGATGGGGAGTGGGCGACTGGGAGGATGGGCAGTAACGACAGAGAGGACCGACAGATTCATTGTAAGCAGTGTTCTCAGAAACCCCACTTCGACTTCTTCCGAGGTACGAAAAAGCTACAGGAAGTTCGGTAAGTGACAATTAGCACCAAAACGATTATAGGGGCGTACTTGCCTGCCAGAGGCCCTTTGCTCACAGCAAGTCATCGAGTATTGTGAAGACCTGAAGTCCACCGAACCAACAAATTTAAGTCACCAAATTACTCTATTTTTTTTTTAAAATGGTTTGCAAAACAACACACAATCTAACATAAAAAATAATAACAATACTTAAGAAGAAAACTCTACAATGATTGTGCCTTTCACGATGCAAACACAACTTAACAAAACAAAGTGACAGTAATAAACAATAAAATAATAATAAACAAAAAGATGCAATACAAAAATAAAAGAAAAAGCAATAATACAAAATAAGTACCTAAATAAATTAAAAAATAACTTAAAAAATAAATATTTGTACATATTAAGCAGTGTTATTTCTTAGTTTAACCTTCAAAGAGGCCAAAGAACCAAAAAAAATACAAAGTTATTTTGTAATGCGTTAATGGCGTTAATAGGCGTTGGAGAGGGGAATGTTGGCCCATATTCGTCTTCGATGAGGGCGGAGTGAGGGTTTTTCTGTTGAACAGGCGACTATAAAAATTCGGAACAGTGAAACTAAAGCGCTCCAGGAGATCTGGGGCCTTAGTCAAAGTAACATAACGATAACGAAGTTCGCAAGAATAAAATGTATGGAATGTATCACGTGATTTAGCGACGGCATATGTCAATCCCATACATTTTATTGTTTTCGAACTTCGTTATCGTTATCGTTATGTTACTTTGACTAAGGCCCCAGGCGAGTCAATGTAGCCCCGGATCAATGCAAATAGAGCGTCACAAATTCTCCTTCGCACTCGCAAAGTCGAAAGCCCCTATTCTTTAACTCGCTGTTCATAAGATTGCAGCTTGTCGCACTTTCTTCAGTATACGCTAAGCAATATAAGAATCTCTTACTATACTAATATATAGCAATATCTCTGAAGAATTTGTTTTTCTTGGTTTATTAGTTATTTTCATTAGAGATAATAATACTTGAATATAAAGAGTTATAAACATGTTATATATGCAGTGGGACGATGGATGAGTCTGTTACCTTTCACGCCTAAACTGCTGAACCGATCATCATGAAATTTTGCATACACGTTGTCAGGGATTTAGGAAAGGACATAGGGTACCTTTCATCCGGAAAACAAGTACTGTTCCCGAGGGATCATCTACTAACTTTGGCAAAGCTATAACTTAAAAATAAAGATTTTAGGCGTTACATTGCTCATATATTTAGTCAGGCGTTATTTTAATATTTTTCAACGCGGGCAAAGCCGCGGGCACCAGCTAGTGTAGTTATATGTACCTAAATGTATAATGACAGTCAAGTTGGCTTGATCAATCGAAACGGATCATGCCGATTGAACTACATATATACATATAAGACTGTCATTATCCATGTATGAGATCTATCTTCTTTGATTCCGATTTCTATTAAATTAAACGGCGAGTAAAACCGCGGAGCACAGCTAGTAGCCCAGATCTTTCTTTGTCAAACAGGACGTCTTAAATATCCAGCCATAACTGATTATCGTTACCGATGTGGCGAAAGACAGTTTTAATTTTAATTTTATAACATACACAGAAGTCCGATTTAATTATATAACACAAGACACGACTGACTATGGGTAACTGGTAATTAATTTATCTAATTTTTATTAAACATTTATTTAAAAATCACTTACAATACGACTGTAAAAATTACTGAAATCTTTTGAACACCTTCTTAAATATAGATATTGATATTTCAAAAATATAATACTACTTACCACAATGCGTTCAAAAACGCACCGCAAATCCTGAAGTTATACACTTGTATTTTAACGCTGAATACACTTTTCACACATTTTCACTGAGCACAGATCACACAATCAAGTCCACTCTTAGAACGCACGGGTTTTAATTTTAAAAAAAAGGAAGAAATCTGTAACCTTTCCAGTCGAATTCGTTTTTTAAATTCGTCCGGGCTCTTCGGGCACCGGACTCGAATTTAGAACGAGTGTGTTCCCGCGCGTTTACCGGTCGCCAGCTATTTATATTTTCGCTGGGCAAGATTAGTAACCACACCGCAGAGACCTGCACATCCATAACATGCACGTTCAATGTTTACCAGTCCTCTGTCCGTTCGGGGTTCCACACAAATTGGACGTTATATATTTTGACGAAATAAATATAAGACCGCGGCTGGCTCGGTACTTGATTCCTTTCGAATTGTTTCAAAACTTCCTTGAAATAAGTCATCGAACTACGCGAAACATTTTTTATTAAAGATAGGTTTGCTCTTGACCAGCATCTATCCACGTAGGAAGGATGAGGCCGACGATGGAGCGAGCTCGCCCAGAAGATGCCTATTCACTCGAACCTTGAAAAGATTTGGGTTGTATGAGCTCGGAAATACAGAAGCCGGCAGGGAGTTCCAATCGTTAGCAGTGCGCATCACAAAAGATGTTTTAAAGCGCTTGGTCCGAATTACAGGGATTTCGACAAGGTGAGGATGGTAACCAGCCGTACGTCTGCATGTCCGATAGAAGGGGAAGGCGGTATGATCTCATGCAGCTCTCGAGCACACTCTCCGAAATACATCTTATAGAATACACTGTGCCAGGCTCTGCAGCGTATTTCTTATTAGTGTATCATCGCCAATGAGCCTCCTAGCTCTGCGATCTACCGAGTCGAGTGCGGCAAGTTGGTATTTTGCTGAGCCGTCCCAAAGGTGACAATACTCCATGCAAGATCGGACTTGTGCCTTGTAAAAAGAGAGGAGCTGTCCAGGTGTG
This sequence comes from Bembecia ichneumoniformis, assembly GCA_910589475.2. NCBI lineage: Eukaryota > Metazoa > Arthropoda > Insecta > Lepidoptera > Sesiidae > Bembecia > Bembecia ichneumoniformis. Next base: position 4,219,478 of record OU342546.1, on the reverse strand, counting down.
AAACATCACTTCACTCTATTTAGGATGCCCATTTGGACTCGATAGAAGTACCGAAGTTGAATATGGTGAAAAATACTTACGCTAGTGATATTCATATCGATACTTTCACATTATAGAATAAAATACCAATATTTTCAAAGTAATTTAAATTCATTTATTAATCACAAATCAGATTAAAAATAATAAACTATATGTGTGCCAAATTTTATCAAAATTCGTTGGGCCGTTTTTGCTTGAAAGTGTAACAAACATCCATCGATCCTCACAAATATTAGTAAATTCTTTGTTTAGTCCAGTGCAATTAAGTTGATACCTCGAAATCCAGGATATGCTCATACATCATGTCGCCCAATATAAATTAATAAAAATATATATCGGAGCAATAAATTATATTTTTTGGGCACTCATTAGAAACCCAAAAAAATATTTAAATCCACTAATTATAACTAGATTCCGTCATTTTCTGACTCATTTTAAATGTCATGAGTCATAACATACGAAACTTGGGGTGACTTCTAATTATGAGCTATAGTATACCACAATCTTGCATTACAGATCCGTCAGATACTGGCCTTGTTACTTTTGCCTGAACAGAACAGCCTTTTTAGATGCTAGAGAGAAAACCAGAGGTTAAAAAGAAACACATTTGAGGGTTAAAATAAATATTTATTATTACAACGAATCATAATAACGGGTACAAGACAATTAAATAAATTTACATTACTTTACAATAATATACAGGCCACAATACCTCGACATGTGTGATTGTATATAAAGTACAGAGGAAGGTATTGTTTTAAATTATCCCATATCATTCTTAGTTGGTTAAAAATGGCTAATTTATTGATAGGCTCAACCAACCAACGAAAGGAGACTGCGCAAAGTTGTCCCAGCCCCGGCGTAAAAGCAATTTATCTCAGTATTTTGTATATATCTTAGGTGTATGAAAAATAAATATATATGACGCTCCTGTTCATATTCATGCAAAGAAAAAAATTCTTTAAGGTGGCGCTGTACGAGCGTGGGAACTCAGTAATAGGTATTTGTGAGAATTTGTTGTCTCAACTTACTATAATGACCCAAGACAGAATGCGACGCAACACATTCGCGCCACTTATTCAACTCGCGAAAATAATAAAACATACGCCAGCAATTCCAATATTTTAGAAAATCTATAAAGATGGTAGCTATTGACATCCCAATTTTAAATGTACATTATAGGTAGGATGTTTCCATCGAAAAACATTTTTGGATTTTAGTCAGTAAATACAAGTATTCAACCCGCGAAAATGTCACAAATTCTGCACATTTTAGAAATTAATTATACTCGATATAAAATTAATTTCAGTTTTTTGTTGCGATGCAAACCTTTATATTATGTCCTAGAAATGTCATGTTTTTTTATGTATTGGTACGACCTATAAATAATGAGTAATCATGGAATTACGTAGTATGGAATAAGTAAGCTGTTCGAGTTGGAAAGTGCCCTCTTAAGTACTTTTTCAGGGGCGGATTTTTATTTCATTTCGTAGTCATTTGGGCGGCCCGTCTGGCAGCAGTAACCACCTCCTTACAGAAGACCACCCTGAAATAACAGCACGTGTGCTGTTGTGTTTCGGTGAGTGAGTAAGGGATGCCAGATCCCGCATTACCCTTTTCCTTCCTTATTGCATGAATATTTATAGCGTACTCGCAGCATCTGCGGCGTTGCTTGTGTTATAGGCGACCTATCGGCAAGTGCACTGCCAGCCCAATCAAAATACTAGAAAGCACAGAGCACAACGAACACAAATGAAGTCAAGACTACGAGTGCTTTATAATTTAACAAAGCGACGCGTGCGCCATTGGCGTCATTACTCGTCTCTCTCTGACATAAGGGGAAAAAGCGAAACGACAATCGTTGTAACAATCGTAGCGCAAATCTGGACATTCATTTCGATCGTTTGATAGTCACAAGAATAAGTTTCTCGCTGCCATTTCGTCACACAAATTACTACTGGTGTTTGTTGTCGATTGGTGAATTTTTTTTTGACATTTGACATTGTTGTTATTAGGTCTAACTTTTTATTTTATATTTTTGTTATTTATTTATTTTCTAAATGGTACACCAACAGCACAAAGAAAAGTTTATAATAGGTATAGATAACACAAGGCAATTTTAAGGCATACACAGATAAACTACAAACTAGAAATTGAGACAAATTGAGACGACTAGATACACGCACAGCAACACGCGAATTCTTAAAAAAAAGGGCTTCGCCCGGCGTGCAATTTTTATATATATGAACATTCCCCGTTTATTGGTTTCCATTAGTGAAAACCGAATTAAAATCGGTCTACCCGTTCATGCGTGATGCCGTGAAAAATGGAAATAGAGATTCATTTTTATATATTAAAGATTGGCCATAGAAATTGTTTATGGTTGCCTACATATAATTATTTTGTCCAAATTTCTTTATTTTTCGGAATTGTTAACATGTTACCAATAGATTGATATGTAAGTTTATATATCAAATTGAATCGATGTGTTCAGCCTTATTTGGCTTGCACACTGGGACCATTAACGTTGAGTGTTTTAATGTTAATAAACGTTAAGTGTGCTAAGCTATTGCTGATGTAAATAAATAAATCTACTACATGCGCAAGACCTGCGCGTGTGCGGCCGACAAGACAATGAAAGCAATTAGGGGAAATCACATATAGCTGAAATTAGGGAAATCACATATATTTATTTTATTTTTAACTAGCGGCCCGCCCCCGGCTTCGCCTGTGGTGCAATTTTTATATATTAAAACATTCCCCGTTTATCCCTCTTTCCATTAATGAAAACCGAATTAAAATCGGTCTACCCGTTCACGCGTGATGCCGTGACCAAGGGAAATGGGGATTCATTTTTATATATAAGAAGATATAGATATATGTACATGAAATCTGAAATAGGTTCCTTTTCCAATGGGGCTGGGGTAATTTTGTACAAAATTCGCACATTCCGCTTTAAAAAGCAAACAAGAATGTATGTCCTTCTTTATAATAAAATTAAATATTGTGATGATTTAAACACAGAGTTTGACAATTTGCATTTGTGATGAAATTGTATAATATGCATCAAATGTTGTGTCAGAAATTAGAATTTAAATAAACTTCTAACATTTTTGTGATAAAGTATATAATATAACTATAGACATTTTTTCAGTCCAGGTTATATGTCGCCACTAAAGTTATATATAATTGTTAAGGGTTCCATATATTATAAATTTTACAATGGTATTTGCACTCAACTTTCACAATAAAACCGACAGATCTTTTTTCCCAAACCAATAAGCGTATAGTGAATATTTACATGTAGGCTGGCTTTATAGCCTCGTAATTGTCGCCCAAAGTCGAGCAGTACTCGACGTCTAGTAAATGTACTTACATCTAATAACCTTTAATATATTTATATTAACGGCTCTAACGATCTGGATTCGAAATTTTGTAGTTAGTTAAGGTTTTGCTTTTTAGGCTATTGTATGGAATCTGCCATTTTGCATTCACAGTATTGACTAAACACTATCGACCGATGGCCGTGTATCATGAGTATGCTATGATACACGTGTATCATAGCATGTATAAGTGGTCGAGATACTTTGTATTTTGTATACAAAGTACGAAACCTCTGACCATATTAATTGGATGCAGAGCATATTAATTGTGTAGTCTTTTTATTCTTCTGTGTCTAACACTGAAACCTGTTTTAACACTGAAACATTGTGCCGCAAACACTTAAAATTCGCTTAAACTTATGCGACTTGAATTCCACTTTGCCGATTTGACAATGTCGACGCTATAAAGCCAACCTTAGGTTTTTAAAAATGCATTCAAGCATGGTTTTCAAGCAATGTCACCGGATCCTCTTAGTGAAGTATAAATTGTCAATGTGAAGTATATAGTGTCTGTTCACCACTGCACACTTCCCTAGACACACTATCACTATTTAACATAGCTTCATCGCTCGGTATAACTATAACGTCACTAACAGTTTTGGCACAATTAATGTCACACATCCCGTCCACATTATTTTCACAGTTATCACAAGAAAGTACCGGAACCTCTTCGATGTCCTCGCTGGTCTTTCTTTCCAAAAGCCTACTCATGTTTTCATTGACCGCTTCCATATGCTGGGCCACATCAAACGCTTCCTGTACAAAACTGTCCGTCTTTTCGTTGCAAAATTCTGATATCTCCGTGCATATTTGTTTCACGTCTTCATAATTGATCACCAAGTCGTCGTTATTGGTCGAAATTTTGACTAATTTCTGACTGAAACTTGCCACCTCAGGTGTATCGTCGCCCAGTGTGAACAAAACTTTCTCGTCTCTCTCCTGAGCGAGTCGGAGTATTTCAGAGTCCGAGTTGTGGGTTTTTAGCGTGGGCTCTTCTCTCTTGTTAGTATCTTGGTTGAGTTTTGTATTGTATATGTTTGGTTCGCTTCCCATTATCGACGTTGTTGACGTATCTAAGCGTAGCTCCTGAAAAAAAAAATACAATTCAATTTACTATTTATTTCCAACAATTATACTAGCGACTTTGTTTGCGAAGTTATTCGCTAAAAACTTCTAAACGAATGGTCAGATTAGAATAATTTAAAGAGAAATTTACATGTACATAATCAACTTTGATTATGAAGCCATTTAGTTGGATAAGGATTAATATCATGATAATGAAAGTCATCATCATTCGATCCTACCCACGTTTTGATTGACTAATTTGAACATAAAACGGTTATTGTGACTTAGCTATAAGTAATTAGACATTAATTTACTAATGTCCTCGCGAACATCAGCGCACACCAAATAATAACTTATAGGCAATTTTCGATACCTTGGGTCACATTTTTTAATATTTTAAAAACAGTTAAGTAATTTTGAGTTTTCCGCTACAAATACAAACATATAAAAAATTTGATATTTTTTCTTTATTACATCGGTATAGATTTCTGTCATATCAATTTTCATTTAACTAAATAAAGCTTCGGATGAACGGACGCGTAAGCATCTCCAAATAAAACCGGTATTTTTTATGGACAAACGCTTAATTTGGCTGAATAAGTAGTTACTCCCTTAGAGTCCATTTCTCTATCCCCACTTTTTCCTACCTCTATCCTCTCAGGATTTATATCGCCCTGGTGTTACTTGCGGTTGTAGAGGACCGTAACCGTCCAGTGGACCGTCAGCCTATCAGCTACGGTTTATCTATAAAAAGCGCCGTAAAAAAATGTCTAAATATATTTTTAATTTGACGAAATGTAGACTCGTATTTCTGATATGACACGATACATACTTGGTCATCATTGTAGCTACCGACGCTTCTAGAATGTCTGTGCCTTCTTAGCAAAGCTGATTCGGGTGACTGACCATCAACGGCATCCTGAAAGTAAATGACAGTCATGGCGAATAAATGCATTATTATTATTATTATTATTATTATTATTATTATTGTCCTAATTTATTTTACACTAAATTGATTGTTCGAGTTTTGAATATTGTTTACTTTATACTCTCCTTTGTGCTTCTTTAAATACTTACTTTTACTTAATTCAAGGCTTGTGCTTCTTTAAATATTTACTTTTACTTAATTCAAGGGGCTTGCAAGAGTCAAATCATGTGAGTATCTTTTGCCTAAAATTTTTTAACATACGTAATAAAGGCGACAATAATGAATTGATAATAATGAATGAGGGTCTTATTAATGCAAATCGAACTATAGTTCAGTTGGAATGAATGGTCACACCAGGTGGCAACAAGATGGTAAATTTTTTTCAGTTTTGAATTTGATCTTTGCAATAATCTAAGCGATTTTTTCTAACCATTGCTAAAATCTTCATATTATGCGGGCTCGGAGCAAAAAACTGGTAATGTAAAAAGTAAGAGGTACATAGCTGTTGAAATATAATACAATTTGTCTATGAGTCTCTTTGTGTTTCTGTCTTCTAACCTAAATCATCTCATCTCATCCGCAGGATGTCCACTGCTGGACATAGACCTCCGTCAGAAGCAGCCTGGATCCACGATCGATCCGCGGCCCTTATTTGATCGTCTGGTCTTGCGGGTAGACGTCCTACGCTGTGCTTGCCGGTTCATGGCCTCCACTCTAGAACCTTCCTCTAGTTAATATCGTAAGACAGGTTGACTGTCTACTTAACATAACCAACAGCACATGTGCTGCAAGTACGCTGCTGATCTTAAAGATAAGGGATTAGAAAGATACGGAAATGGACTCTGGCATCCCTTACTCACTCATCGAAACACAACAGCACACTATACTATTTGTATTACTTCGTGATGGTCTTATGTAATGGGGTGGTTCCAGCCGCTAGATTGGCTGTCCAAACGACTGCGAAACCCAGTGTGCCCTGCCATTACTAAAAAAACTCACCTTAAATCTGTTGAACTGCCTGTACTTTCCCCTCTCCGAGGCGACCAAACTCCTCAAAGACTGAGTCCGCGGACAGTGGTTCTCCGCCAACCATTTGTATGTGCCAAACAGTTTTGAAGTGTCCGATCTGTGCGATTAGAATGTTTATTAATGTGAGCCTGTGTCAGCTTAAATATGTAAATTGACATAAACTTCTTTATATTTAACAATACTTGTGATGTCTTATAAAAAATCTTCTCACACAGCAAGCATTATTGTAATGATAATTACTAGTAGAGTTTTTTTTTATATGAGAGTCCACTTGATGGTAGTTGGCTACCGTCGCCTCTAACACAAGCAACACCACAGGTGCTGCAAGTGCGCTACCGAATACAGTAGAATTAAGGATAAGGGATTGGAAAGGGTTAGGGGCAAAAATTCTAAAAACTTTTTTTTTTTTACATAAGTACATGTATATTTTTTTTTATATTTAATGTACAGCCACGGCTCGTTTACGATTTTTTTATATGTATAGATTCTCTACAAAGTGTAAGTTATTGATGTCCTTTGCGTTTACCATTTCAGGATCCAAGCGCTCGAGCCCTGCTCAATCCCTCAGGCTTTAGGGTATGTAATGAGATAATTATGCGTTTAATAACGGTTGTAATAAATACCTCAATCACGCAACAAAGCAGCCAAAGACTTGAATTATCCTTCATTTTAAACATTTTGATTTTCTTACCGAAAATCCACAATAGATTATTATAATTATTATAATTTAAGCAAAAATGCAATTTTTTGGAATTAAATTGCACCAGAGTACCTTCGAATATTTGAATACATATTCCAATATTCAAATGTACTATTTTCCTCTGCCTTATTTCTTATTATTATATATATTAACGCCTTTAAATTAAAATTGTCATTTGAAAATAACAACATAATAAAAAAATTAATGATCGACACAAAGGATTCCAATTATTAAAATTTATACTACCCATATATTTCTTTTTCGAAAAAAACCGTTATTTAGAAAAAACGATATAGCATAATCGTTTACAAAATGGAACTAGTAAAAAAAATGTCAACAAAAAGGCTTATGAGGTCTTTTGAATCTCATACATGCAATTCTCACATATACTTACATGCTGTTAGGCGTGAGTATTAGGCGCTGCAAGTTGCCCAGAGTTGGCCTGATATCGGTGAGTGGTAGTCCGCGGCTCCAAATCAATTGCGCGATGCATTTGTTCAGAAGGAACATTCCGTAGTGAAACAGAGTCGAATCGCCGCCACGTGCGAACAGTGGAATGCTTAAAAAGAACAGAAATATTGACATTAAGAAATGTCACTGTCCCCTTACTGACTGACCCCTAATGACTGCGAAAACACAGTGTGCCCTGCCACTACAACATATTCTTAGTAGTTAATATGATCAAACAAAATTAATCACAAAATATAAAATAATTACCAATAATAAGAAGAATATATCATAAATTACAATATTACATAAATTAGATAATAATCATAAATTATTATACATTAGGTTACATTCTACATACTCAGATGTCACGTGTTCCAACAAAAACAGGTGTCGCTGCGCCGGCAGGTTATAACGCGCTATCGTTTCGTTCCTCAACGCGGACTACACTTTTCATACAAGATTTCGACGTTTGCTTTTATAAGCCCAGAGAAACCCTCTGGTGTTGCTTTTTATACTGCAATAGAATTAGGGAACATGAGTACATGCGTCAGCTGTCGTGCAGATGTCAAAGTGACAGGTAACGTAACGCATTTTAGTTAACCGGGGGCCTTACATTAAAATCGATTCTTAAGGCGTAAACTCCAAAAATGAGTCCGAGAAACATTTTTACACGAATTTCACTAGACTGTTGGGCGGGCAAAAAGGAAAAAAATACAATTAATAATCTTCTCGGACGCGAAGGTTTTGTATCATTATTTCTTATCCGCGCACCAGACCCCGACTAGGCGACAACCTAACATGGGTCACAAGGGCCAAAGTCGGACATGGATCACACTCTCTTACCTGTGTAAAGTCTCTCTTACTTTATCAATCTTTAGAAAGTCAAAATGGAGAGAACATGAACATGTTAAAGAAGAAGCAAGAAGCTACAATATATAAACAGTATGACACCAAGGGGATTTAAATAGGAGCTAAAGGCGTCAGAAGAAACGTTGAGAAGATGATGTCAAAAGAGAATCCGGTCCAGAATGAATCCAAAAATAAAAACTAACTTTATGATTAGTAGTTGGGAGACAGAGCTACGCTTGATGGACTTAAAATTGTCACAATAATCGTATTGCAATGCATAATCGAAAAGCAATACCTAATCTAAATACAAAATTTTATCCAAATCGTTAGAGCCGTTTCCGCGATATGTGAAATAAATTTATATTAAGAATTATAATTTGTTTAAAGTTATTAGATATTATATTGTCTCGCTCACTTAGGATCCGGCAAGTCCGGATTGAAGTCCAAGATCTTGGTGGCGGAACCGAGCAGCGTGATCTTGTACCGCAGTGGGCGCTGAAGTATGGCGGCGGCGACGCATAGCGCCTGCGCCGCCAACCCCGCCGCCGCCGCCTCTCCCACACCCCCCGCCGCAGCTCCGCGAGTCTCCTCCCCGCTCACCGGCAGCGGGACACCCACTATACTCCACACCGACGACTCATTCTGAAACGAATAAGTGTTGATGCATAATAAAATTATATAATTCATTCATTCCATTCATCAGCCTTTGTGTCTCCACAGCAGCATATAGGCCTCTTCCAAGACTCGCCACCACACACGGTCCCCTGTACTTCGCATCCAGCCGTTATAATATTGCCGGTATTTATATTGGTCAATATTCCCCAAAGCTTTTCTCACAGCCGTGCAAACATCTCGCAAAAGTTAATTATGGACACGTGACTTTGTGTCCATAACACACATTGGATTTTTTATAATGTAAGAGTTCTCATGCACCAGGCCACTCAGAAACCTCCAGCGGTGGCGAGGCAGAGCATTTTGATTAAATTAAATGAAATATGTGTTCAGCGGCCTGTGTAAAAGACAGACTGTTCTGTTAGCTCCTGTCAAAATGCCGTTAGAACTGCTATACACGTGACACACCATCAATTTTTTTTTATGCACGGCTTTCTTAAGCGGCATAAATGCCATGTTCGAGCATCCGCGAACATGGCACTGCAGTACCGTGGTAACCCCAGCAGCACCCAAGGTGGCAAATGCACCATTACACTGGATTCGCAAGGCGCTAATCGTCTTTTTCGCATAGTTAACCCAAATAATCTAATATATAAAATTCTCGTGTCACAGTGTTTGTAACAAAACTCCTCCGAAACGGTTGGACCGATTTTTATGATTTTTTTTTTGTATATTTGGTAGGTATGGAATAGGTCGTAAAGTATATTTCACCCTCCTACCCCCACCCCCATTTCTTAATCGCAATTTTAGTATTTTTGTACGAACAACATACAAATAATTTAACCGTGAAGTGTAGCGTCACTTTGACATTTGGTTTGAAAATAAAATTGGACCCGATAGGTGGCGTCATAATCGGGTTACAGAATTATTTTCGGGTTCGGGTACGATGACGTCTGCTGGGTCAGCTAATGCATGTATAAAATGATAGGGGCAGTACGATTTGAAAGACGTTATGCTTACGTCTGTATTGCAAAGTGTAAATCCACGTGACAGCATATTACAATACGTACTGCAATATTTTCCCTTTCAATATCGTCGTTATGATTATAAATAACGGGTATTGTAAATCTGTTCAGTACTTTTGATGTGAAAGATTAAATATCTACAATTTGTAGTGAAAACAAGTTTAAAAGTTTTGCTTTATTCTCGTAATAATAGAATATCACAACAATAATTGTCTAATAAGACAATTATTGTCTAATACTGTCTAATAAGACATAATTTTATGTCCCACCTCATTCACTGGCAAAAATTAACGTCCTCTACTCCGCGAATGGCCTTGGGCAACTGGGCTCTCTACAAACGGCCCTCGCTAGGGGCATCCGCTACTCAAAAATATCAAAAAAACCTTTGTTTTTCTGAAACTATTGAATTAAATGAAAAACTGTTCGTGTCATTTATAGTGTTAATGAAACTCTATCATTTGATTATATACACATTGCATTACTTCTTGAAACAACTAAGTTGAATCGAATTTTGTAACAAAGCAATACATTAAAATTTTATTCAATTTCTCGTAAACCATAACATTTAAAACAAAAATGCCTCGTCAAAAATATAGACCAAGAAATTATGTATCACACATATATTTTTTGTTACATTGGCTTTATGTTTGAACGAGCTGAATCGGTGAACAAAGTAGTGATTTTTTCTTATCGATGGCGTGGAGCATCTTAAATGTGTCAAAGCCAACAACAACAATATTCCACTTATAAAGGTATGATATATTGTGTAACATATTCAAGAGATTTGCTGAAAACTCACTAAATGAAATGCACATTACTGACCTGTTCTATGTGGAATATCTGGTGCAACTGCATCAACAGCTCACACCTCCGACTCACGAGTGAGGCGTGGGCCCTCGCTGCCAACTCCCTCAACGCTCCACATGTTTGCCTCGTCTCCTTCAGATCCTCGTTTCGCCGCGACAGCGTATGATACTTCTGCATCAAATCTAAACCGACGTCTTGATTATCTTCGCACAACCTAACGTGCCTCTCTTTCAGTCTTCTTATGTTTGCCAATTTACTATCTCTCTCGTCTGACAATATTATACGTTTGAACCTGAGGATTTCCAATTGCTTCGTCAACCTCACGTGTTCCGCCCTTTGGAATGGTGATGGTTTTGACTGCAATGAAAAAAATTAAATTTAAACACTTGAGACCCTATTTCAAATAAAACATTGCAAGTCTGAAGATTGTAAACCACAGTTTCCTGCATTAGGTACTACAAGTGATCTTGATAATTTTTAATATTTTCCTACATTTCACACATCTTATTAAAAACCCCATTCACTAGCATCATTGGAATCACTATTTGAAGAAGATTCACTTTCGCTGTATTACCAGCTGTGCCCGCGGCTTGGTCCGCGTGGAATTCAGATTGGCTCTCGGCACGGGTACCTACCCCGCAGTCGTAGCGAACGCGTCTTGACCTACTGTCACTGCCTCTGTGGCTTCACGGCGCGGTCGCGCTTTACATATTTCGTATTATCTCTTTAACTATACGTTCAAAACACATGCAGTGAAAGCAAAAACCACGTGTATTTAATACTTGTGACGATAAACTTGCTGATTTTGATAAAAATTCATAATTTTCTTGATAATATGACCAATAAACATCACTTAACGATATAATTATTATTTTTTTAATACAAAAAGTAGTTATTGTGACTTAAATATAAAAGTTAGATATATGCTGTCGCAGACTTTTTGTAAGCATCATCAGGCTCTACAACTTTTCTGTAGAAATTAATCATATCTCTCACCGTTAAAGCAGCGCATTCGAAAGAAAAATTTTCGTTAGACCGTTATTTTTGTCTACTTGCTTTTCAAAATCGATTACCACGACAAAGCCTTTTCATTTTACGGGATAACATATAGCCTATGTCCATCCTGAAATTCCGTTCTAAATATTGCTAAAAGACTTTTTTAAATCGGATGAGTACCTAGTTTCGAAGATTACCTCCTACATACAAACGTACAAACCATACGTCTTTATAATATTAGTATAGTATAGTATAGACTAGCTGATCCCGCAACTTCGTAAGCGTGGTATTCGATATAGCAACCTACTGGAAGGAAACAAACACTAAATGTTACGGGAGGCTTGCTACAATACATAAGTGAAAACCGCATTCAAATCGGTTAAGCCGTTTCCGAGATTAGCGTGCACAAACGCATAGACAAACAGACAAAAATTATAAAAACTATTTTCTTTTACCTCTGTAACATAAGTACAACGTGTACAAATAGTTTTTTTTTTAATATTTAATATACAGACATGGTTATATGAATAGAATATAGAATGTATTAATTCATTTGTATTAAATTTGTTTTCTTCTCTGATTAAACTAACAAAAGTAAAAACTTTTGGTTTTATTGGAACTTCGGCTATCGCTGTTCATAATTCACGTCATTGTCGTGTTTTGTATTTTGTTTACACACAACAAAATATAATGAATATTTATAAAATATTTAACAAATAATTAATTAATTATGTAGTTATGTATAGTAGTTAGTGATCAGTAGAACTGGTTTGAAAAGGCGCTAATGCCTCGCTAAATGGGATGGAACCGTTGTGCGGAGCTCATTAAACTACTAAAGAAAACTATCCATTTTTTGTATATTAAGGTCGACAGACAGGCTCACGGTTGGTGAGCATAACACAAGCAACACCAGAGGGTTTATTTAGTTGTATGTTTATTGAATTTAAGAAAAACTGTAATTTGTAAATTAATTAAGTATATGTAGTAATGTCTTATTAACATTTCACCGGTTATTAAGACATTACTACATATATTTTGCTACATAGAAAGTTTTAATTTTATCTTTGAATATTAATGTAATTATAAATATATATATATAACATAATTATAAATAACAAAATTAATATATTTACAAATAATGTTTTATTTTCTCTGTAAAACACTTTCCAGTGTTTTTGGTTGGGTTATCGTCTTAAAACGGTTTCACTCTAGTAGTAAAGGGGCCCTAGCCAAGATGCAAACGCTTCCTTTGCGTACTTACGAAACGAAAGAAAGAAAGCCCGGTGATTGGTTGTTGAAGTTACAACTGTCACAACAACCAATCACCGGGCTTTATTTCTTTCGTTTCGTAAGTACGCAAAGGAAGCGTTTGCAACAGTTTGCATCTTGGCTAGGGCCCAAGGTATAGATAAGAATAGATATTAAGACAACTTAAAACACATACCTTTAAAGACAGGAGATCATTCAATTTCAAAGTAAGTCGCGGTCCATTCGACACGGTAGGCTTGTCGTCCTTGATTCTACCATTCTTAATGTTCAAATCATATTGCGACGAGCATTTAACATTAACATCTTCCTCCGGTGAAAACAAACTCCTTTGAGATCTACTCTTACATTTCAATATATCGAATTGGTCCTCCAAACATTGATAGGGCAATGCGGATTTCTTATAAATACGTTCCTTGATTTCTTGCACGGCCTCCTGTTTCTTTTTTATAGAATATTGAACGTAATGTGAAATACGAAGCTTATCGCTATTGTAACTGGGTCGAATTTCGGATTTCAAAAAACTTAAAGCCATATAACGATATTTCGGAGCACCGTACGACTCATTACGCAAATCGTAATTCTCCGCCGTTTCGCTAAGATCTATTCTGCTCGCTGACAATTCTTCTTGCGAAGCATTTTTTGATGTATCACAGTGCAAATCGGTCGTTGTAAACTCCTTAACATCTAAACTATCCGGTGAGTGTTCGTATATATGATTTGTTTCAGGTTTATTTCTCTCGGAGCTATGCTCTCTTCGCCTGTAGTGGTCCCTTTGACTATTGCTTATATTAAGACTCGCTGATGTTCTGATAGCAGGAAAACCCTGTTTGAACCCTCTTTCGACGGGACTGTGACTTTTTGAATACTCCTTATCGATCCTCTTCGAGTATTTACTTGGAGATATGGACCTCGCTTCCTTCGCCTGCTTGTGGCTCCGAATAAACCTCGGTTCGAGAGTTATTCTAGACAAATTCGTCTTGCCAGACGAATCTGAGGACAGCGAGCCCAATTCCGTTTCATTTTCCGATGGTATTATATCCAATTTTAAACTATTGTATGAACAAAAATAGCCCCCGTGCATTTGGAAGACGAGTGTGTTACTTTTAAAGCAATCCGAAGTGAAATTTGAAGCTAAATTAGCGCCTATATATCGCAGGCCACTGAAATAGACACCCCACGTTTGTATGATTGTGTCCTGTGGTTTGTCAGTATCATCGGGAGTTCTAGGTTGGATGACATGACACCATATTCTAATGACAACATTTGTGGACGACATTCGTTGAGTGATTTCTGAAAGAGCACAATTTTTATTATGAATTTTACATTGAATAGGTATAACCATTGAAATATATAACCATGATTATTTGTTATTTCATTTAATGCTTTGTACATTTTACAAAAAAACATTTTCGTTTTTCGGGTCATAAAAAATTACGACTCGAAAAACGATCAAAAAATTTCCCCTGTTTTTCGAATTATCGGATGAAGTTATAAATATCTTGTTTTGAGTCTTGAAATCATCAAGGATATTTATTAAACTACTAGCTGACCCAGCAGACGTTGTCCAGTCAGAACCCGAAAATAAAACCGTAAAACGATTGTGGCGCAACCTATCGGGTCCAATTTTATTTTCAAACCATATGTTAAAGCGACGGGTCACCTCTCGTCAATAAACGACGGACGGTTAAATTATTTGAATATTCTTCATACAAAAATATTACAATCGGGATTAAAAAATGGGGGGGTGGAGGTAGAAGGGTGAAAAATACTTTACGACCTATTCTCATAATAATAATAATAATACTTTATTTGTCGAACCAGAGGTGCATATTTGAGCATTAGTATGGTACAGCCTTATTTATACTATAGGTATATGTTAGTACCTACAAAACAATTATTATTACAATATGTTATTTAACATTTGTCACACTCGCGTGTGTGCAGAGCCAGTGACTCAACAGAGGTGAGTCCCATCTGTTGGACAAAGTAATCAGGATGCTGGTTCGTACACGATTCAACATGAGGCGCAACGCTTCCTTATGATAGCATGGAAACCATCTACCCCCGCCTCTGCGAACATACTGGACGCACTTGAGAAACGTCGTAGCCCCAACAGCAAAGCATTATTATACTGGACCCGTAGAGCTCTGTATGCCCTTTACGTATAATTGACCCAGAGGCTACACGTGTAGAAAGACTGGCAGTACGCCTTAAATAGTGTTACTTTTACTTCCTTAGAACAGCGTGCAAACCTGTGAGCCAACATATTGC
Source organism: Bembecia ichneumoniformis (assembly GCA_910589475.2). NCBI lineage: Eukaryota > Metazoa > Arthropoda > Insecta > Lepidoptera > Sesiidae > Bembecia > Bembecia ichneumoniformis. The sequence goes on along the minus strand of OU342546.1, from coordinate 4,204,055 downwards.
TTCGAACAGCCAGCGCCCTGCGTTCCCTGTCAATATCAACATTACCATTAAAGTCATCTGTTAACCAGTGTCCTAGGTACTTCGTGTTACTCTTTTAAGAGGCATGGCACAAAGCATTACAGGAGGTACGGATTCATGACATTTGTTGTCTGCCTTAAATATCATGTATTCGGTCCAACCGTTTCGGAGGAGTTTTGTTACAAACACTGTGACACGAGAATTTTATAATATTAGACTAGATATAATGTATATTATGTATTTCTAAACAAAATCAATAATTTTTAATTGTATACCACAGAATCAAAAATAAGTTTATTTCAAAGAGTATTATAATATATTGGTTTATATCGAATATTCTAACCTTAAATGGAACTTCCATTTAACAGATAGATATATGTAGGTGGTGGGAGAACGGGTACTCAGATATAAGAAAAGGTCGAAAGGGAGACAACGGAAAAAAATGAGGTGACGTATTTAGGGAAAAGATAGGAGTGACAAGAGAAGGGTAGCAAGGAACAGACTGGACCCCAGAGACCCTTTGTCTTTGGGGAGGCAAATAAGCAAATTATTTTAACCGTAAATAAAGGTTTTTTTTTAATTATTATTTTAACTTCTTAATTCACTTTACTTTTGGGCCACGGTCGACCAACCTTGTAAAGTTTACATTAGAATGCAATACCCATTGACCCATTTATTTAACTAAATACTGATAATTGAAGTCAAATGACTTTATTATCAATAGGTGAGTCATTTTGCGCATCATACGCCTTTCCTATCGTTTAGATCACGCGCTGTGTGGTAGGGTTCATTGTCTACTGGGTAATTTCCTACAGAATTACCCGTAATTTCATATCATAAAATTATGACGAACGATGAGACAACAGTACTCGTTTTGTAACGAGTTGAACTAAAAAAAAAAATACCTAATGCACAGCGTCCTTTCTAGGCCTATGCTCCAATGGGACCAAAGAACCAGAAAAAATGTCAAAAGTTTTTCTTATTGTATTAACGGCCTTATACAGGCCTGAGAGAGGAGAACGCTGGCCTATATTAGTGTTCGACAATGGCTGAGTGAGGGATTTCCTATTGCACAGGCGCGGATTCGGATTTAAAAATACAAATCTAGTAATTACCTTCTTACCTAAAATATTTTGCATTTATTTTTTCAAAAAAAAAAAAAAAAAAAGTAACCACCGTTCCAGAGATATCTATAAAAATACTATAGTTGTAATATATGTCACTTTTTTACGGTTAAAAAGTCAACAGATTGGCTGACGGTCCACTTGATGGTGGACTGCCTATTGTAAGAATGATTAAATTTGTAAGAATTATTAAATTAATGTAACAAATAAGATGAATGTTATAATGTATTAATATGAATATTCTACTATAATGACGTGTTGTGATCTTAATTATAAATAACGGAAATTATGTATAACTTTAAAAAAAAAAGATTATGCTGAAAACTCTACGCCGAGCGAGGCTCGGTGGGAGGGTGGCAGCGCGCGGCATTCTTTGCACGGAGCGCTAGCGAACGGTTGGATTCTCTTGGAATAACTGTAATTTATTCGGTGGTAATAAATATATTCTATTCGTTTGTAGTAACTGTACCTCACCTCAAGTAATTGAATAAAGAGGAAACCTGGTCTCGTTGGTGGTTTTATTACACTATTATATATAACACAAGCAACCCCACGGATGATGCAAGTGGGCTATCGACCATATTAAAATTAAGGATAAGGGATAGGGAAATGGGCTCTGACATCCGTTAATCCAAACACCTAATCACAACAACACAAATTCCGTTTTTCACAGTGGTCTTCCGTAAGGTGGTGGTTACTGCCGCCAGACGGACGTGATTTACACGTAGAAAAATTTATTCCTTATGTACCCTCACATTATGGTAATGAAAATAATTGCGTTTTTTAAGACATTTGTATAAGGTTCGGTTTCCAGTTGCGTATTAATGTAAAATTTTAGAGCAAAAAAAAAAACTTGTAACTAAACACCGATGAACAGATAAAGCTATTTTAATTACTTTGTGCGACTTGTATTTAAAAAAAAAAATTAGAATATGTTTTTATTACATTTAACATACTTAATTGGAATTTCTGTCTGGAATTTAAAAAAAAGCATTACTCATTAAACTAATGGGTTCACTGATGACCCTCTGACGTCATCGTAACATTTTATCGATATTAAATAATGCATTTAAGATATCAAACAATTTTTAGGGATTACCAGACATATTTAAACTTGTATTTTTTGTATAATGGTCGTCAGACAGGCTGACGGTATACATGATGATGGTGAGTAGCTACTGTCGTCACGAGTACTATAAGCGGATAAGGATAAGGGATCAGGAAGGGTTAGTTAGTTTTGTTCTTTCCTTCAAAGCTCCTCAAACTATAAGTAGAATCACTTGCAGTCAAAAATTTAGACAATTTAACCTTTTTTCGTTAGTAAAGTATGCAGTGAGTAATATTTATTTTTATGTACAAATATTTATTGTAACATGTGCACTGCATTGTGTACTAATTTTATTAATATGTCATAATAGCTTTATGTATCCAATTGAATTACCTAATACGATATTATAACAAGTTATGTAAAGAAAACCTCGCAGATAGGTACCCTACTAATCTGTTCACCGTTCTGTTCTATCTGTGGATTATCCCCTTTTATTGGAAATACGCAATATATGTCGCAATATACATTGCTATTATATATCTATATTAATCTATATACTAATATTATAAAAAAAAAAAGATTTGTATTTATGTGTTTGTAATGAATAAACTCAAAGACTACTGGACCAATTTTAAAAATTCTTTCACCCATAGAAAGCTACATTATCAGCGAGTAACATAGACTACTCACCCTCCCCCATCTCCCTCTCATCACATATGTATGTTTGTAATGAATAAACTCAGACTACTGGACCGATTTTAAAAATTCTTTCACCCATAGAAAGCTACATTATCAGCGAGTAACATAGGCTACTCACCTCCCCCATCCCCTCCCTCAATACATATGTATATTTGTAATGAATAAACTCAAAGACTACTGGACCGATTTTAAAAATTCTTTTACATATAGAAAGCTACATTATCAGCAAGTAACATAGGCTACTCACCCTCCCCCATCTCTCTGAATTCATATGTATGTTTGTAATGAACAAACTCAAAGACCGATTTTAAGAATTCTTTCACCTATAGATTATCAGCGAATAATATTTTATAGATGCGACCAAGTTGCGTGCAAAAGCTAGTATTAATATATATTACTAGCTGGTGCCCGCAACTTTGTCCGCATTTAAAAAATAAAATTTATTGCTGTTACAGGTTTGAATTTTTATTTTTAAATTTAGATTTTCAGGTTTTTAGTTCCTCGGAAACAGTACTTTTTCTAGATGAAAGGTACGCTATGTCCTTTTGTGTACCCCTAACAATGTGACATAATGATCGGAGAAGGTAATAGATAGACAGACAGACAGACAGAAAAAGTTACTTTCACATTTATAAATTAGTATGGACTGAGCTATATCTGTGCTGGTCTTAATGCTATACACATGAAAATAAAGTTTATAGTACCTGAATCAATCTCCTTCCATTTGGGGTGTGGCGAAGTGATTTTCTCACTTGTGTAGAAGGGGGCAGACATTGTTGTATGATGAAGTGTTATGTAGAAATAGCACTGTTGTCTGCACCATTCTGGTGGTCTGATGTTGTAGCCGACAATCTGAAAAAATATTCCATAGAAATTGTTGTTGAAGATCTTCAAGATCCAAGCTGTGACGATTTTCTTTCAATTTTAAATAAAGTTAGAGTCTGTGGCAAGGAGTGCTACTCTTAGTTAACTTATGCAACAATTCTTCTAAAGAAAATATTTGATGAAACTATTTTTTAAATAACTATTGAATAATTTACTAGAAGCGGCGACATGTATCGGATTTCGGTAGGACTTCTTGGTGATACAACTGTGCATAGTATGCTCCAATTTGCAAACGTAAGGAACGTAAGGATATAACCTTATCAAATTATACACCTATATATTTTCCAGGAAATATATAGGTATAGATGAAAACTACATGAAAATCCATTCAGTAGTTTTTGATATTATTGTGAACATACGAACAAATACATAAAGATAATATATATGAAAGAAAGAAAGAAAGCATCTTTTATTCCTCTAATAAACACAATATGAACAAATAATAATTACAAACAAACAAATATATAAACAAGTAAGAAGAGGAAAAGGAACCCTGACTCAGTATACAGTTGTGGTGCGGACCACAACACTGATATTCTGCCAGGGACCAGAAATTTTGTTCATGATTAGCTACACTACAAGCTACAATCTATACATATAATAAAATCGTAAACAAGCTGTGTCTGTACATTAAAGATTTTTTCAAAAATTAATTTCTACATGTTGGACAAACTTACGAAATAAAAAAATAGTTTTAAGAATTTTTGTCTGTTTGTCAGTGTGTTTGTGCTAATCTCAGAAATGGCTTAACCGATTTGAATGCGGCCATACAAATAACAACAATTAATATACAAGTAGTTACGGGCTATACCAAATACTAGGCATAGCAAGTTGCACCCTCGGTTAGTTAATAATATAAATGATTTTAAAACTTTAATATTGAAGGTTTATATTTACCTTATAATAAAGAAAGGTAATTTAAATCATCTCTAGAAGTGATCTTAGAGATGATTAAAAAATTTACTTTCAATTCATTTGTCAAAAATTATAAAATTTCAAAATAATGTGAATTAACTACAACATTTTTTTTTAAAGTAATTTAACAATCACAATAAAATCAATTTCTCGACTAGTGCAAAACAGACTAAACTAACAAATAAATAAACAAACATTCATTACTTTCTTAATAAATATTGGTCAATTAAATGCAGTTTTAGAACAAATTTTAGAAAAAATAAAAATAATGGTAACAATTTACGATAATTCTAAACAGGGTTGGAAAAAATCTAGATTTTTAAAAAAAATCGAATAAAGCGCGACTTTTTGAAAAAATCATAATTAATCACGATTTTTTTGATTTTTTCATCTTACTATACAATTTAACTATATTTTTGCGTAAAACGGAACGCGCACTTGGGTGTCAGAACTGTCAAAGAAAAGGGGAAACCCCGCGCTGTGTTTTGTAAACTTCGCTTGCAATTACGCCTTGTGGTCTTACATTCTTTCAAACGTAGTTATAATAAGCATTCATTCGATCAGTTTTGTTTAATATTTTGTTTAATTAATTATAAACAAAAATGCCTCGCCAAAGTTCAGTTCAGTTTTGCTACCATTGATAGTGAAACTTAAGTCCAAATCAAAATCATTTAAAAGTGTGATGTTCGCAGAAGAAGTGGTAAAAAATGTGACACCACTAGAGTGGTGGATGTCACAGAAAAATATATTTAGTGAAGAGGAACAATCAAAGATTTTTCCAATAATTAAACAATAGTTTGGGGCGATAGCTTCTTCAGCTGCTGTGGAAAGAGTGTTTTCCACCTTTGGAATTGTTCATAGTAAACTAAGAAACCGACTGGGAATTGAAAAGGCTGGAAAACTAGTTTTTTTATTCAAGCATTATAATAATGATATTGATTTCTCAGGTGTAAAAGACCCTAGTATTTAACATAGATAAAATTTCTAAATAACTACGTTTTTATCTTGATTTCTATGAAAGAAGTAAAATTAAACACATTTGATTAAATCATAGATTTATATTGAAAAAATTATTTGATTTAAATCGTGATTTAAATCAAAATGATTTAATCGTGCCAACCCTGATTCTAAAAAATCTGCTAATGACTGTATTACCAACAACAAGTTATAATTATAATATTTATTATCACTAGATCATTATATCACATTATATCATATCATTATATAATTATATCACATTAAGTATAATGAAGTTCACTAAACATATTTGTACTTAGCCTTCTTTCTTAAGAACTTACTTAATTAAAGTTACATTAATTGCTGTTGAAAAAAATTAACAGTCTTTTCTCATTGGCGTCTCAGTTTGTTTATTCGATTTCACCGAAGGTGGTTTTTTGGTCAAAGGTGACGGAAGCCAGGCTTCATTGGGACATTATTTATATATAGAATTTCCTGTTTTTGCTACTTAACATCCTATATTATGAGCCGATATTAAAATTTAAGTTACCAATTGTAATCTATTGTATGTTAATAAATAATTATTTATTTATTATTTATATTTATGTTAGGGTCAACAGACAGCTGGCGGTCCACTTGATGATAGATGGCTAGCATCTCCTATAATAAAAGAACACCACAGCTGCAGCAAGTGTGCTGCAGACCATAGTAGAATTAATGATAAGAGATTGGGCAAAGGGCACTGGCTTAACTTATCTAGTCACTAATATACAATAGCACACACATGCTGTTATTTTATGGTGGTCTTCCACTACTTAAATATGATAACTACTAAAAAACTAAATAATATCTGGCAACTATTAAGAATAGTAATTGGTGCAATTTGACATAGGAATTTATACATGCTAATGACATCATAGGAACCTCAGATAGGAACAAAGATAATTTAAAATATGTAAAAAATATTCGAAAAATTTAGGTATAACCCTTTTTACCTGAATAAGGTTTCGTAAACGTAATTGTTGGGTAGCTAAAGGAGTCCATTCTCTGCACCTTGGCCTCCCAAACATTGTTAAATTAGTTTAGAAAAAAAAGGAACAAAAAATTTTGATGCACTTATCGAGGATAAACGAAGACAAAATGTAATAGAAAACTTTTTTAAACAATTCCAAACGATTCAACACCGCTTTTGTAATTTTTAGTTCCATATCAGATTATAACTAACTCTAATGACTAAAAATACAAAGATAAAGCAAAATAATATTAAAGTGATTGATTACACAAAAAGGTTTGTTTGTTCATTCAATTCAATTCAATTCAGCTGATCTGACACTGACATACATAACACAGACATCTTTGGCTTATTACAGAATATAGCACTCTGACTGACAATGGTCCATAGAACACTATATGTATACTCAGAAGGAGCACGGTGGTACTTTGGCAAGGCGCTTTTATAGTATTGGGGTTTAGAATGAAATTAGAGACTTTAAACGAAGTGAAGTGTATTTAGTGGAAATATTAACTATTTGTTGCGTATTTCATGAAATCAGGATCAGAGTAACTATGTCCGGGCCCCTAGACAATGGTCTCAAGGTTCCTGCGTTTTATCACCTCCTCAACTATGCAATTTTATTTATAATAACCCTGTTTTTACTGCACTACTAAGATATGCTACATCAGAATTAGGAAGCGTCTGTCTCTAGTATCTATATTAAAATCGTCGGAGTAAATATGTAAATCATTCTTCAATTACTTGAAATACGTTATCTCTAATTTAATTTTCATTCAAAATATTTTTGTTCCAAATAGTTTTTTTTTTATTCACTGAGTTCCGGGGTCTATAGACAGTTGTCTACATCGCCTAATCTAATGGATAAACCGGTCCTGCATTAAACCACCGTAAATAAAATACTACTACAGCACAGTATAATAAAGAGTACTAGCGTAACTACAGTGCCACACCCCACAGAGGCTCTAGTATGAGTTTACGATACTACACCAATTCTACACTCGCTAGCGAGAACGTACAACTTTTGTATGGGAAATCGTGAACTGTCAATGTCAAATTATCAATTTTCCATATAAATGTTTTACGCTCTCGCTAGCGAGTGTAGTATCGTAAACTCATGCTAGAGCCTCTGAGCAAACCGCGCCTCCTCCTACTAGAGACGGTAACTCAGACGCATAACTAAAGAGAGTGTAGTCCAAAAGTATTGTAATATATACATATATAGGGGTGTAGTCTCCGCTTTCCATACAAATATAGCGTAGGGGCGTTACCGTTTATTCAATATCACAACAGTGTGATTTCAAGTGTGAATGTGGAGAGTCAGTACTAAAAACAGCAACTGCATGCGGTGTGTACGAGAGAACAATTTATAAATTATTAGTGAACAAAAGGAAACTAACTAGAACTAAGGAACTATCATAGAAATATAACTAAAACATAGAAACCAGACTAAAATAAAAACCAATATTTATAGTGTGTCGCTTCCTACACCTTTGCATTAAGGCCATAAGTTAAAGAGAGACAAATATACTTATAGATGTTCGTCTGGCTGTTCCGTACCAGGCTGACCTATAAAAATTATCTATATATATAAATGTAGATAAGACGATATCGTCGGCACGACACTAACATAACCTAACCTGCTTTTATCTTTTTCTTAAAATATTAGATAAATTCAAGAAACATAATTTATTAGTGATCCTTATTATACAAACAAGCTCTCAGTATATTTACTGCATGACTTTGAAAATGCAAACAAACAAAATCACTTACCGATGGTAACTTATAAACATATCCTCTTATAACATATGGTAACTTATAACATATATATCTAATATAATAGTGTTATAATTGATTTAATGCTAGATTTATTATATTTTGAAACAGAAACCAAAAAATAAACAAAAACTTTGTCACTCATGTCACAGAACATATGTACAAAGCAAAAATACAGATAAGTTAAGTTGACATTTTATGCAAATCATTTGTTAACGGTTAGCTAGCCTCTTTAAATGGGTATCATAAAACGGGACCAAGTACGTAAAGGGACCAAATTTGGTGTTTGACCTCGATACGCCGATCAAAAAGAAGAACAAAGTTTGTATGTTTATCTCTTTTTGACTGATGGTCACAATGCAAAAGCGTAAGTAGCATTATAAATATTGATTTTTATAATGTAAATATTTATAATTTTTTTTTTATTTATAAAAATCAATATTTTACAAGCCATAGAAATATAACTAAAGCATAGGCTTTAGTTATATTTCTATGGCTTATATAATAGACAACAGCAACCTACCATTCAATAGGATAAATTAATGTTTTCTTTGAATAATCTTATTTTATATACTATATATGTTTTATTTAGCTCTATATTGTGATTAGAAACTTAGTTCCAGATTTTTCTTGCGAAATAATATCAGAGAGCCATCTCAGCTCTACACAGGAATTAACAACCTTTTCTGGTTCTACAAGTTTACTGGTGAATTTAGTATCTTTTGATGCTTTTCCAGTTTCTTTAGGCATCCCAAGAACTGAAATTTTCTTTTTGTCATAGTCTTTGCTTCCGTCTTTTGAGTCTTAAGAGTGTAGAATAAAAAAGTGTAATGGATTCTGTCCATTTTGAAAATCGACAGTACAATAAAATACATTGTTTATACTTCTATTTAGTTTTAGTCACGGAAGGCAGAGGAACGACTTAGTTTCCATTGGCTTAAATAGGCGTTGTGGTAGCATTGGGGTGTGTATTAGCCACAGTAGCAATCCTGCAATTATAGTAGTAAAGAAATAAAAGAGGAAGAATAAATATACGCCCTGCAAAGGCGCAGTTTTTAAAATAAATGTAACAACATGATTATTTTGTAATACCTATTTTTTTAAAGCACAATATATACCTATATTATTTTCATAAATGAAAAAAAAATATTTCATGGTTGATACAGAAAAATTTTATTTTAGCTAAGCTTAATTCAATTCAAACCTTTTGAAAACTGTAAAAATTCTAAAATTAATAATCTATCGCTTTCAAGTCAATGCCTAAAGACTTTTTTCAATTTGTTAACCTTTCTGATGTCTGTAAAATTATATGTGAAGAATAATTACAAAAAATAAAAATCATTCATTACAATAATATTTTAATTTTTTTTTTCGTTTTACTTACCCTTGGCGCGATAAAATACATAAATTGCGGCACATCATTTGCTTTATTTTTACTTCTGATAATACACATTTTTATTAACCCGAGGCTGCGCGCGAGCCAAAACCGCGAGGCTGCGTCGGGGTGTTAATAATAATACTATATAACTTATAAGCATATGTAGTAATATTAATACAAAATAGTATGATAACACTTGGAAATGACATAGCCCAGAGCACGGCCGGGTGTAATATGAATCATCCTTTAGTTGTCAAAGCGAAAAATAGGCGAAACGTTGGTGGGCAATTGATAATCGGCTAAACAATTCTCGGCGAAAAGGCAGGATTCGCTTCATTTCAAAACAAAAGGCTCATTAGAGCAACTAGCTCCGGAGTCTTCCCTCCAAGAAAAAATCAAAGAAATAAAGAATTTTAGTATCGCCTGCCAGTATATTCATAAAAAATTTAATTTACATGCATAAAAACATTAGTTTAATAAAAAATGCCTAGTCTAACCATAAGTTCTGTTACAAAGGAAAATGCATTTTATTTTTGTACGAAGTCAAGTAATAATCTTAATAAAACTTACATATACATATTTATTGAAGTCTCAGCAAAAAAATAAAAATAATTCTATTCAAATAAGAATGTGTTTGGCAACGAATCTATGAATTTACACACTGTTTCCATGGGAAATTTAGCCACTGCTTGTTCCAGAGATTTCTTAAGAGACTCGATGTCGGCGTGTCGTTTAGAGTAGGCCATGTCCTCTAAAACTAACCATAATTTGTAATCTAAGAGGTGGGCTAGACGAGGGCCATTCTTCAGCTCTCATAAAGTCCGGAACATTGGTTTCGAGCCAGGCTTGGGTAGTTCGTGCCTTGTGACCAGGTGCAGAGTCCTGCTGGAAAGTCCACTTCCGGTAGGACTGCAGATTTGCTGAATGGTTTCACAACACGATTAAGCTTTAAGACTTCTTGATAAGACACCCCCACCAAACCATAACTGCCGCGGGATGATGACCACGTTGTACCTTTTCTACCACTAGGGCAGCTTCTTTAGAATTGTGAGCGTACACTTTATCGTTTTGCTTGTTGTAGTGCTATTCAATGGTGAAAATTTTTTCATCATAAAAGAGGATATTTCCTGTGTCTTTCATCTGTGTTTTGGGACAAAAGGCGTTTTGATCGATCCACTCTATCTGTAGGGATTAATTTAGGGCATGTCCTGTATATCGACGATAAGCACCAAGCTTCAGTTCTTGTTTTAATATATGCGTTAAAACAAGAACAAGAAAAACAAGAACAAGTTCTAACAGCACGCAGCCGTCCCTTTCTTTTATGGTCATCGACAAGTTTTGGTATATCTGTCGATAGTACGATATACGAACATACGGCTGATACCAAGCTTTTGAAGTTTCTTGAATATGACCGACTGCTCCATACCCACCACTCTTTGTAAGGCAATCAGTGCAATTCTATTTTCTTTAACACTCCATTCCATATTGTAATTTGATAATAAACACGAAAACAATATGTAAAATGAATTTAAGTCAATTATATAAATTTAATATATGTATACTCGTTCGAAAGATACTAGATAAATCAATTCACTCCGATAATACTTTGCTTAAACAAAAAGATCTTTTCAACTGCACAACCAGACGAGCAAGCCATGTGGTGTTACCAAAAGTACGAACTACATATGGCAAGAAAACTCTTACTTTTGAGGGAGCACAACTTTTTAACGAATTACCCTTGGATATAAAACAGGCAAAATCTTTCGGAGAATTTAAATCCAAGCTGTGTAAGCATGTTATGTTAAGTATTTGAATGTCATGTTTCGATAGCAGTTATCAAATTTGATTTAATTTTCTTTTATTATTATTATTATTATTTGGTCTCTCTGTTCAGTGTGTCGTTACCTATTTAAGTTTTTTTTATCAGAATTCCTCATGTAAGTAGCTATAAGCTTTAATGAGAATAAAGAAATATAAACCGAAAATGGCGAGCAATCAAAAGAAGTTTCTGACATAATAAGCGCTTTCTAAACTCAAAATGAAATAAGAGTTGAAAAAAAGTCTTTATGTAACAGTCTTTATGGCCAGACTAGTTATAATATTACATTTAACTCAATACTACATTTAACAATAATAGTTGCACACCTAACCTAACTGTTCGAAATTATCATAAAATCCTAATTACTGTTCGAAGCCTGGGATTTAACTATTCTGAGCTCATTGTATGTTTAGTATCATTTATACTTCTATGATTTGTTGTAAATTATAGCTGTAAGGAATGCAATTGTTATAATTTTACTTTAAAGATGACAAAAAGAATGGTAGTTCTTTCGGAGTTCCCGAGTTTGATAATTAAAAGCATTTCTTAGAAATCCATTTAATGAACAAATTACTGTTTTTCATTAGACTATTACTACACTAGAGATAAAATAAAAATAAAGCACGTACACATTTTAATCTAGTATTACAATTTTCTTATCGGATTCCTGCGATCATGACTGCATGTTTTACTTTAACTACGCTGAGATGTGATATTCAGGAATAGATGGTGCTGAAACAAGAAAGATTTTAAAAATTAATGAAATGATATTTTACATAGGATTTTTAACTTAATTACAGATGTTTTGAAGGTCGTTTAACACTTTTTTCTAATAATATAATAATAGGTTGGGGGAATATTCAAGTTTTTTTTTTTCAAAGTTTATTAACATTTAATCAAAGTATTTATGTGCCACTTTGTTCGATGACTTTTTGCCACTCTTGATGTTAACCTGACATTACCTAAAGATTTTTGAAGGCACCGAAACAGGTGCAAATTTGAAGGTGCAAGGTCAGGGCTATATGGCGCATCCATTAACACCTCCCAGCCAAACTCACTTAATTTTTGCTGAGTGGCTAAAAATGTGTGTGGTCTAACGTTGTCGTGATGAAAGACCACACCCTTTCTATTGATCAATTTCGGGCGCTTTCTCTCAACTTCTTGCTTTAATCTCATCAGTAGTTGGCTGTAGAGTTCCGAATCGATGGTTCTGGGCGGCGCGGCGGTAAAAGCTCATAATGAACAATGTCCTTCCAATCAAACCATACACACAGCATCACCGTGAAGCTTGACCAACGGTTACTAGGATTTTAAATTCACACACATATAATGGACCATTTATATTAGAGGAATTTTGTTAATTTATATTTTATTGAATTAGTTTTTAAAATAAGAAAAATGGAATGGAATCTGTTTGTTCGAAGTTAGTAGATTTTCACAAAAAGGTTCCGAAATTTAAATCGGATAGAATCCGAGCAGGATGCGTTAGGATTATAGTATGTAGATATGGCTTTAAAACGTGGTCTCTGAACTGTGAGCCTCCTAAGAAAGTTCAACGTCGCTCAACGAGCTATGAGAGGGCTATGCTCGGGGTTACACTGCGAGATCGAATCAAAAACGAGGAGATCCGTAAACGAACGAAAGTTATCGACATAACCCTGGAGGATCAGTAAGTTGAAGTAGCAGTGGGCAGGAAACATAGCATAGAGAGCCGACGGCTGAGCTGGAACCGGAAGATTCTCTGAGGCTACAGACCGATAAGCACAGCATAGGACGTCCAACCACAAAATAGTCTGAAAAGTTAATAAGGGCCGTAGGTAGACGCTGGATCCAGTATTCTGGATATAGGCCACCAATATTCAAAAGTTGGCCTTATGTGGGTGAATTTGAGCTAAATTTGGGGCCACATGGTTTGTATGTCACAAGAATAATAATAGGTTGTAACGTAAGCAAGGCAGAAAAGCCTCTTTAGTTTATGCAACTATCATCAGCCTGTGTCTCTCCACCAACTGTTGGATATAGGCCTCTCCTAAGGCCTGCCACCATGCCCAGTTCTCTGCTTTTTACATCCAGCTGCTTCCTCTGATGTCTTTCGGGTGGTCTGTGCACGTGGCCACAGGGTGTCAACTACTATGGTTACTGTTATTTAATCACGTAACGAAAGGAATTTTGAGATGAATTAACCACGTGTCCGTTGTGTCTTAATTTTTCATTATCTCTGGTTAAAAAAATACTCGGTAATTATTATTTTTATGTTTTATCTCGCTACTTACTTTTAAATTACGTCGTTTTCCCTTCAAAGAGTACAAGTCTAGTAATCCTCTAATTCGTCGTCAGAGAAGCATATGAGTTCAACGTTATCATTGTGAAATTCATTCAAGTTTTCACACGCTTTCACCTCATCCACCGCTTGGCTCTCTTCTACTTGTACCTTTTCATCCATTATTTCATCTAAGTTCACGACACTATCTTTTGTCTGGTCCACCGCTTGGTTCTCTTCTACTTGTACCTTTTCATCCATTATTTCATCTAAGTTCACGACACTTTCTTTTGTCTGGTCCACCGCTTGGTTCTCTTGTGCTGGTGGTACCTTTGGCTCGCTACTGACTGCCACCTCATCTTCTTTCTTTTTTTGCTCCTTTGCTTCTTGATTTTGACCCTTGGAAAATTTGAAAAATATATTTTAGAACACGCCTCACGTATAAAAAAAATGGGTGTGCGCGCTTACGGCCACACAAAGTGAAAGAAAATAAAAAAAAAAAATATATAGCATATATATTTACATTTTTAAACATTACGTACAGTCCAATTTTAAAATATTTACAGCGTGTCCCAAGAGTGATATAATAATAAAGCTAGGAGGTCGAGCTCGAGGTAGGGCTTCGAGGGGTATCCGAATCACTCCCATGTATGTCTTGCGATTTTTCGTATTTTTCAAGTTACGATTTTTTTTAAATTTTTTACCTAACGCCGAGTACCACGAGGTTTTTAATTATAGTGACATGAATTAATGTGATAGATGCCTGATTTTTTTGCTCTAGTAAGCTGAAGGACAGGCTAATCCGGCTCAATAACATTTACTATCATTAGATCTTGGCGTAGGGTCAAAAAGATTACATGACAAAAAAACAACTCAATATTTTTCTCAACTTTAAAAAAAAGGTTTCATAAAAAAATGTAGTAAGTGAAAAATTCAAATTTTCAGAAATTGACAAAATGTTAGTAAACTGGTAGATAATTTAATCTTTCAACAACCTATTGATGTTTTTCATGCTGGAGCACATTATGACACACCTTGAGTCATAATAAGAATTATTTTGAAATTATTTTTGTGGACAAGAGTTAAGGGGTACCGATATTTTTACCTGCTCGGACCGTTAATCGAAAAATGTGCACAATGGCCCTATGTTGTGAGTATGACTGTCCGTTGAATGGCGAAAAGAGATGACAAATAAAATTTGTACTTAAATCAGCGTTAGAGAGACAGGGAGAGGAGACTAAAGACCGAAAAATGCGATGCTCTTGCGGATGTTTTAAAATTAATCGCTTGTTTGCTTGCAACGCCTACGTTTGTTTTGACTCTGTTCACTGTTCATTTTTCTTATTATTTTGGCTATTCTCTCGGACTTCAACGTGATTTACGATTTGGATTAGTGTTGTTATCTGGGTTGTTAAACATACATGGGGGTGATTCGGATACCCCTCGAGGTCCTCTACCTCCTAGCTTTATTATATCACTACTTCTTGGGACATGCTGTATAGTATACACGATTCAGTGCGTCATCAATTCGAGCGGGTTATATGTCGAGTGGAACCAATTCCTATTGAGCGTCATCGACCCCGAGCATGACGGTTCACTTTCATTCGCTCCTTAGCAATAAACCTAAAGAATGGCCTAAAGAAGTTTTCACTTCAAAAATTGTACAAATTTAGAGGTATTTACCAGCAGCGCTTCAAGGCGCTTACGCTCAGCCCTCCTCTGCATTTTCGCTTTCCTTTTCTCTTGCAGATTGGCATATTTCTTTACTCCAATCGCGGGGAGATTCTGTGCAGCATCACTGTGACTGGGTGTTGCTGCACACTGTGTTAAAAAAAAACAATACATTTTACATTAGGTATTACGTTCTATTTATAAAATAGGCACACATTTCAGTCAGGCAATACCGTGAAATAATACCATGCGTGTTGTTCTACATGACGCCACGACCCATTCTTCTATCCCCTTCTTGTTCCTTATTCCTTATCTTATCAAGATCATCAATCTGATCTGGCGGCAGAAATTCCTTTTAGAAGACCACCGTTAAATTTGCACTAGACTCTAGGTCGCCTAGTGGTGGAAAGACGACCATAAACAAAAGAGTATAACACATATTACTGGGGATGGGACGATTCATCGCCGCTGATTTCGACAAGCCATATCATCGCCGTTCGATGTGGTCTATTGTTTATCATGCGCAGTATTGTAGAAAGCAAAATAATTATTACTACCAGATGTTTATGGTCGGAAAAGAATGTGATGTATTTTCATAAAATGTGATGTATTTTAGTTTTATTTTAGCAAACTAATTTGAAATCACATCAATTTTAATAAATGTCATTTTGGAATGAACAGAATACAGATATTGGCAAAAAGACTGTCTAACAAAATGTGTTAAAAAACTTATTTGTACTGAAAACAAAGTTAGGTTAGGTTCTGCAATCTTTATGAAATTAAACGTGAGTATACCTGTAATACTGGTTTTGGCAGATAGACTGTCTATTGCAAAATTGCTGGGATATTTATTGTAATGAGAACATGTGTGACATTGATTTTTTAAAGTGATGATAATGTTAAAATTTTAACTAAACAGCGAATCGGTCGGCGATGAAACGGCCTGCGATGAAATGGCGGCGATGAATCGGCGACTGTGACTTTAACATAAGTGTACAAAATTTCACACTCCTCTGTCGGCGCAATTTTTCTTAAAAAGGGAGCCAAAATTTTTGTTTCACGTATTGGATGTGTGTCCAATAACACGTGAACTGATCTAATATGGTGACTATGACTATGTATAGCTCACGTGTTGTCTAACAAGCCAATGAGCAGTCAGTACTCGCATGACTGTGACGCTGTATACTGTGCCTCAAGCGTTTGCTTCTAATATGCGTGTTTTAGTTATTCGTCGAAATGGAATTTGACAAAATCACTGAGCAACGACTCAATATCAAGTTTTTATAAAGCTTGGGAAAAGTTCGCAAAAAATTACGAATATGTTGAGGGCTGTTTATGGTGATAGTGATCTGAAGAAAACATCAGTTTTTAAATGGATAAAGCGTTTTAAATATGGCCGAGAAGACGCCAAGGATGATGCAAGATCTGGACGTTGGAGAACTTTTGCGTCCTCTTGTGTTGATGAAAACATTGATCGTGCGAGGTCCCTTGTCCTTACTGATCGTCGAAAAACTGTGCGTATTATCGCTGTTGAACTAAACTTACGTAAATCAAAAGTGCACACAATTCTAACTCAACATTTGGGTTTAAAAACTCTGTGCCAAAATTGTGCCCAAGTTGCTGGCGCCGGATCAAAAGTTGGAAAGGGTTAAGTGTGTTACTGCCTGGAAAATGATGAAAACGATTATGGATTCTTAAGGTTGATAACTGGTGATGAATCATGGTTTTATAAGTATGACCTTGAACTGAAATCGCAAAGCAAGGAGTGGAAAGTTCAAGATGTTCACTGTGAGTTCACTGTTAGTTTCTCAAGGGCAAACAGTAAATGCCGCCTTCTACATCACGTTTCTCAAGCGCTTGAGAGATCGCATGCGTCGTGTGCGACCAAATTTGGCTGAAGGTTACGGGTGGATTCTCCACCATGACAACGCACCTGCCCATTCAGCGTTTGTTGTCCGTGAATTTTTGACGTAAAATTCATTAACTATCCTTGAACAACCTCCTTATTCGCCAGATCTTGCCTCTGACTTTTTCCTTATTCCAAACTGCACAATGATGATGACGGAACACCAGTGGGAGGATGTGGAAACAATAAAACAAGAAACGACGAGGAAACTAAAAAAGCCTAACTACCGAGGACTTTCAGGGGTGCTTAGAACAATGGAAAAGAAGACGGAACAAGTGCCTAGCGACGAATGGAGAGATTTTGAAGGGGATAAAATTAATGTAGATGAAATTTTGTAAAATAAAGTTTTTATGACACTAGTTCGCGTATTTATTGGACACACTATGTATATATAGTAAGTGTAAAATGAATGAAATCAAAATTAAAATATTTCCTATATTGTAGAGCCGTTGAAGTGTTTTAGAAGCTCAGATTTCTTAAGTAGCGTCAGCCTGCCTGCCGCACATTAATCATAAAAAGTACCTTACCTCTTTGACATTTTCTACGATCTCCATTTTTTCAGTTTGATCCATACTCTTCGTAGCAGTCTCATTATTTTTATCGACAGTGGGAACGAACTCCTGTTGCTTTATATCATCATTGATCTGCATTGCACTACCCAAACTGTCTATAACAAAATCATCGCTTTCCACCAATAAATCATCAGTCAAATCAATACAGACAACTGTCTTGTCTTTAACTTGAATATCACTGTCATCAAGGTTTACTTTTTTATAGATTACTTCCTTCTCTTTTGATTCTTCTGGAAGTGTAGTAAGTTTTACTTTTTCATTGATTATTTCGCTTTCTTTTGTATTCTTTGAAATTGAAGTAACGTTTACTTTATCATTGGTTACTTGCTTCTGTTTTGATACCTCTGGAACTTTAATACCACCTGTCTCAGTTTTCTCGGAGTAGCGATGATAATTTATTTCAGAGAGAGATTGTGCTTGAGGACCTGATCTTACATTTCCAGATTTCTTAGGGACACGGAAGTACATTGGATCTATTCTAAGCGTTTTATTACCTGAAAAAATAAAATAAAAAAATACATTGCAATTCAGAATTTTCTATATTTATCTGACGGCATCCCTTGACCAGAGTGAACATGAAACATTCATAATAGTAGTGGCAGAGCAGTACGTCTGGCGGCAGTAACCACCCTCTTATAGAAGACCACCGTGAAATAACAGCATGTTTCGCTTTTATGTTTCGGTGACTTTTATGTTCGGTCATCCTTCCTACATGGATAGATGCTGGTCAAGAGCAAACCTATCTATAATAAAAAAAAAAAAAAAGAAAAAAAAAAGCTTATGTTGTATTAATTGTGTTATGTTGTGTTAGCTTGCGTTTGTGTTTATGTGGACCGTTAGCTTGTCTGCAGAGACATTTAATAAAATTATTTTAATTATAAATAAATAAATAAATCTTTATTTAAACAAACACGTGTCTGCAGGATCTTAATTCATATAGAGCAAGTATCTTCTATGTGACAAGGACAAAGACATTTGATATTTTTTTATCTATGGTAACTTTTCTCGTTTTTCCAATATATACATATAATAAAATCGTAAACGATCCCTGTCTGTACATTAAAAATATATAAAAAAATTGTACACATACTTATGTTACCAAGGTGAAACAAAAAAAAAGTTTGTCTGTGCGTTTGTGCACCATAATCTCAGAAATGGCTTAACCGATTTGAATTTGGTTTTCACTGATGTAGCAAGCTTCCCGTAACATTTAGTATTTGTTTTCATTCCAATCAGTTTACAAACAAAAAAGTTACGCGCTATACCGAATACCATGCGTACGAATTCAAACATTTGCCTGCTATTTTCGGGTCGAACATACTTTGAATTATAACCGTTGTATATAAATTGAAATCCCGTAGACATGTGTTTGGGCAAATAAAGATTTTCATCTACATCATCTCATATCAGCTATCACTATCATATCACTGCTGTCAGTAGGACCGCGGTCGGTAGCAGCCTGGATCCCCCGTTAATCCATGGCCCTTATCAGATTGATAAAGATTTTATTTATTTACTAGCTGAGCGACTTCGTACGCGTGGTATTCGGTATAGTGCGTACCGCTAGCGATTTTTGTTTGTAAACCGATTGGAATGAAACAAAGACTAAATGTTACGGGAAACTTGCTAAATCCATCAGTGGAAACCGCATTCGAATCGTTTCTGAGATTAGCGTGCACAAACGCACAAAGAGAGAAAAATTTTAAAAACTATTTTTTTTTTACCTCGGTAATATAAGTAGAACGTGTACAATTTTTTCAATATTTAATGTACAGACACGGCTCGTTTACGATTTTATTATACGTATAGATTTTATTCAACACACTTACCAATGGTGATCGTCTCCATTTTGAAGAGTTTATCGTAATTTTCCAAAGAGTCGACCTGGGCGATGAACATTTTATCTCTCTCGGATTTCAACAAATGGATAACGCCGTGCGGTGAAAGAGCCTTCATTGCATCCGCTTTGTCTGGCAATTTTCCAGTGTAAACGTAAATTTGTAGATAGAAATTGTGGATTTGGCGTTGCAGACGATGCTCCAGCTGATGCTTCATTACCTGTCATTAATTATTTCACTGGTTAATAAATATGTTACAATTTTTTTTTACAGTTACAATTTTTCCATACAATAAATTAAATGCACACGCTAAACAAATATCAATGTAATATATAAAACAAAGTCAGGTTTGTTTGAACACTTATAACTCGATATAAGAAAAAATAACATAAACAAGAGGTGTTCCAAAGAAGTGTGTGTTTAGTTTATATAAATATACTCACTTGGCTAAAGGCATCGACCGTAGTATTAAATATCATATTGTTTTGCATAACGTCGTCAGGCGCTCCTTCAGGATCCATAAGTTCCTGGCGAAACTGAAAAGAATATGACACAATCATTTGAAAACGTAAACAAGGCTAATTGACCAATTTAATTCGATTGGGCAGCAAAAGTCAATAGATACAGGAAAAAAAGCATTTTAAAATGGGAAGAATGCCAACAACCATTTCATTGTTAGTGCAAAGCGAATGACAGTCAGCTGTTTTATACTAAAAAAAATAATCTTACCAAATCTGTGAGTTCTGCGATTTCTTGCTGGACCGCTTCTCTCCTTACGGCAGTAGATAAATTGAACCACTTATCCTCCGTAGACTTAGCTTTATCTGTAACACATAGGTCAAATTAATATTTGAAATTAAGATTTTGTGTTTCAGGACCCTTCACCACTTTCAATGATATTTTATACATATATCGCTTGGACAAATACATCATCAAGACAAGTAATAGTGGCAGAAGATATTGCGCTTCGCAATAAAACTGGGTAACCCTTCTGGCGCTATATGGCCGTGGAACAACAGCACATTGGTTGAGATCAATTGACTTCGTTGCATTAAGATCAATTGATCTGGTGTTCCCTCGAGCCTTTAGGATACTGTAACAACCGACTAATGAACAGTCACAAGTGCCGTTCTTAATTAGAAAAACTGAAAACTCTTACACTCTTATCAATTTTATTATAAGTGTTACATGACTTGGAAAAGAAGCTAGGGCCTATAAGTTTTACTGCCATCGCCAACATTACAAGTTAGCGGACTCTTCGTGTCTTCAGACATGAGACATAGGTGTGTCTTAATTTTTTCAGACACTCTAACTTTCGGGTTAAAATACCATATCAGACTTGATCCTTTGGAGGCACCGTAACAAAATACAGACTGTCTCTAAAATTCCTTTGAAAGTTTTGAACTTTTTTGGAAAATTTTGAATGGGACCACACAATGTCATCGTTATTATCATTAAGAGCTTATATTATATGTCCCCAAGCCTACCCTCTCAACAAGGGCGTATGGGCGGCTAAATGGTTCACCACGCTGGCCCAGTGCAGGTTGGTGGACTTCACATGCGCCTTAGAATTTCTTCTTTGGCGTATGCAGGTTTCGGTACATGGCATTACCGGGGATCGAACTCGAACCTCTCGACATGATAGGCCGTGTCTTCCCCAATGCGCCACCGACGCTCTTGCTCGTTTTGCTAAATATCACATTTCTGCGACGATGTGATTTGTTATTATTAAACGTTGCCAGAGCTCTTACACTGAACCGACCTTGAAATGGATTACGTAATGGTATTCATTATTGAAACCATTATGCAATTGACACTGAGTTTATTGTGCCTGTAGCAAGCAGATCCATATTTGAAATGTGTGGAGAGAGCTCTCTTCTCCAAGAGAGCTATTGGCCAAATTTTGTGACACTCAGTTTAATTTTAAACAATTTAACAGTTGACACTCATGGCATTCAGTTGCAGTAAGGGCCTAGTGTCTTTTTTTTTATGTTAAGATCGGCAGACAGGCTGACGGTCCACTTGATAGTAGGTGGCTACCGTCGCCTATAACACAAGCAACGCCAAAGCTGCTGCAAGTGCGCTGCCGACTACAATAGGATTAAGGATTGGGGAAAGGATAGGGAAATGGGCTCTGGCATCCCTTACTTCACTCACCGAAACACAACAGCATACGTGCTGTTATTTCACGGTGGTCTTCTGTAAGGGGGTGGTTACTGACGCCGACGGGCTGCCCAAATGACTGCGAAACGCAGTGTGCCTTGCCACTACTTTTCAGATCCAGACCAGAGACAAATTTGAAAAGTTCATTTTTCAAAGTTGACCCTGCCGGGAATCGAACCCGGGAACCCTAGAACAGAGCGTTAAGGCAAGCACCCTAACCACTCATCCAATGGGCTCGTCAATTTATTTTTCATTCTCAATTTTATTCGAAATTATTAGCGTGCATAGTTAGCGTGTGTCTTCAAAATGACCTGTAACGACTGTTTATTTTTTAAGACAATTAGCTCCCCTAATGATGTGGGAATAATGGAAAGAGGGATAAACGGGGAATGTTCATATATATAAAAATTGCACGCTTTTGTAAGCCGGGGACGGGACACTAGTCTTAATATATAAAAATGAATCCCTATTTCCCTTGGTCACGGCATCACGCGTGAACGGGTAGACCGATTTTAATTCGGTTTTCACTAATGGAAAGAGGGATAAACGGGGAATGTTCATATATATATATATATATAAATTGCATC
This sequence comes from Bembecia ichneumoniformis, assembly GCA_910589475.2. Taxonomy (NCBI): domain Eukaryota; kingdom Metazoa; phylum Arthropoda; class Insecta; order Lepidoptera; family Sesiidae; genus Bembecia; species Bembecia ichneumoniformis. Next base: position 4,181,427 of record OU342546.1, on the reverse strand, counting down.
CCGGGCGAAGCCGGGGACGGTACGCTAGTATGTAATACTTTTTCCAGCGTTTTCAGCTTCTCATTAGTACTAAACTAGTACAGCGAGAAAAGATACGCTCACTTCAATGTATACATACTTATAAAATCGTTTGTCCAAGTTGAAATTTAGAACATAGGTTTATTTTATAAAGATAAACATAGACATAGACAAAATTTCAAATCCGTTGCTGCCGGGGGTGGGTCGCCAGTTTATTATAATATTTAACAAAGAAACCAAAATGGCAAATTGAGGCATGCAGTTGAATTTTGGTTACAATAACTAGTTGTGAATGTTGACAAAAATATTGCTCTGTAATAGAAAACACTTACCATTGTTTTCATCATTTGTTCCAACGATATCAATGAGTTCGTCTGGTTTAGCATTGAATGCCATATTCATGAATGCGGGGATATCTTCCCCGGCGTACGCCTTCTTGTAACCCTCCAGAATTGCTTTCCCCTTGAATTGCAGAGTATCCCCGAACAATTTTTTAAACCGTACGAGAATCACTTGGACAAGTTTCTTAATTTTCGGCTCATTAATTTTATTTTGGACGTTAAAACCCAATTCTTTCAAGATGTCCTTTGCTATAACTTTGGCGGTACTAATTCGTACGCCCCTATCACGACTGAAATCAATATATGAAGGTGTACTGAACACACCTTGGTTGACTTTTTCGGATAATTCTACAACTTGAGGGTTGCTTACGACTGGTGAAGCTTCCTTAGTACTGGTCGATTGCCAAGGCACATCAACTTTTGGTCGTACAAATCTCATCGGTTCGCCAATATAAGTCGGCTTTACTGTTGCTGAAACTTTATTGTTGACGGCCGATTGATTCGGCGGTTGTATATTTGGTTGACCAAATCTTTCGGGTTTGCCAATATTAGTAGACTTCTGTAATGGTGAAGCTTTATTATTGCCGGCCGATTTTTTCGGCGGTTCTATTCCAACATTTGGTCGAACAAATCTTTCGGGTTTGGCAATATTAGTAGACTTCGGTAATGGTGAAGCTTTATTATTGCCGGCCGATTTTTTCGGCGGTTCCATTCCAACATTTGGTCGAGCAAATCTTTCGAATTTGCCAATATTAGGTGACTTCATTAATGGTGGAATTTTATTATTGCCGACCGATTTGTTCGGCGATTGTATTACAACATTTGGTCGAGTAAATCTTTCGGGTTTGCCAATATTAGGTGACCTTAGTAATGGTGGAACTTTAGTATTGCCGACCGATTTGTTCGGCGGTTGTCTTTCAACATTTGGTCGAGTAAATCTATCCGGTTTGCCAGTAGTCGGCTTCAATGCAGGCGCGTTTTTCTTCGATGGTGGCCCATCGGAAAACGTCTGATTTGCGAACTTTCTTTTATTATTTATAAAAGCGCCTTCTGTGCTCCGCGTCTGATTAGGCTTTCGCTCATTACGACCCCTGTTCCTGTCTAGACTACCAGATGACCTGGAACCCTTGTTACCCATAGAACCTGAAGTCTGTCTGCTCTCAGTAAATTCATTAATTTCGTAGAAAGGACGTTTTTCAAAGCTACGCTTTGGTTGATCGTTTCGGTCCGTATAATCGTGACGCAATACTGGAGGCGTTGAACGTTTTCTCTGCGTTGAATATGTATCCTTGTTGTCGCGTTGTATTTGTGAACGATTATCCTGATACATTTCTCTAGAATCATAGCGTTCTAAGGCGCGTTCAAAAACGTCAGATCCCGATACCCATGCGGGTGAACGCTGTGGTGAATGATCACTTAACTTAGATCGCAATGAATCTTGTTTACCATATAACATGGGTTGGCGAGGAGTAACTGACATTTGATCATTACTCCGGTTCTTAATATATTCCTCGCTCCCACCCCTGTGAGGTTGAGATAAACCAGTCGTATTATAATTGTCTTGTTGGCGAGATTGAAATGTGTTTTGCATCAATGTTTTTATCGGCTGATCATAATAATCTCTTTGAGGAATACCTCTAGGAGGTTCGGAAAATTGGCCATGCCCAACAACAGGGTCAGAAGAACGATGCCCCTCATTTTGTGCAAACTGAGGTACGTTCCTATCCCAATTGGGCTCGGCCTGATCGTGATACGTACGATCACTACGCGAATTACCACTACTTGGGGCAATATTGTGCCGCGGTCCGTCAAAAAGTGACGGTAAGTTGGTCTGGCGCTCGGGTTGATTGCGCTGAAATTGTCCATAGCTAGGCGGTTGAGTTTGCTTAGTTGTCTGTGAACAAATTTTATTACATTTTTTCCAATATAAATCGTAAATTAGTCTTACAATTATTATCAATCCATATGGATTGCTGGTTTTTTTTAGTATATAGTACAATGGCTAAAAAATTTAGATATCACAAATTACCGATTAGTCCAATGATATTAAGAATAAAATCGTTAAACAACTATTTTAGTAAGACTGAACAGTATTTATACCGACCATTACCTAATTACCCTACAATCAATGCCTTTATATATTTTTCATCACATAATTTCTTAAAGCAGGTCGTACATAACTATTTGGTCGAGGATGATCTAGAAAGTCGTTGGGTTTTAGCCAGTAGGAGTCCGGCATAACCCCCTCAGCAACTCCTACACCTGACATAAAAAAAAAACAAAGATTCCTAATATAAAAACAAGTGACAGTCACATGAAACAAACTGTATTCTACTACAGCCAAAGAGTTCTATTTTCAAATGTACATACTTTTAAAATATTGTTTATGTGAGTGGCCCATTCAGGAAACATAAATAGTGTGCCCTTTATATATTGGATGCGATTTACATCTCTTGCAAAAAAAAAGTGCAAGGATAAAATCAGGTATCAGATTTTTTTCGCGAATCTTGTGCAGATATTTAAACACTAAATTTTTCCTTGATTGAAATACAACCGCTAATATGGCATAAAAATTAGAGAAAAAACCATCACTGATCCAAAAAACATTTCTATAAACGAACAGAAATATTTTTTGATAAGGGATGGTTTATCTGCTATAGCTGTAGCAATGTCCATTGTTTTTTTTAAAAGACATTTGATGTTTCAGTTTCTATAGGTAAACAATTTAAGTTGGTCCTCGCCCGCCGCATTAGGCGCGGGGCTACACAAATCAGGGTAGGGGGAAAGATAGCGAGAGGAATGTGCATTCGCTCGCACCCCCCGTTAACGCCCCTCCCCGAGCCCCTATAATAGCAGGTGCTGAAGTGGACACCCTTAACTTGTATACCTGTAGTCAATGAGGCTTAGCAAATTTGTTATTAATTTTTTGTGTACTAAAATTATAGATGAATATGCATAATTAGTCAATTAGTGTTCTTTTGTCAGCATAATATTGTTCAGTCTTACAAAAGCTGTTATTATTCATCATTGACTTTTCTATTAATTCTTGGGATGTGGCATATAAGCCTGAGACGATGAAGGCCCCGGCTAAAGCAGAGATGTGTGAAGCGGAGAGGAGAGCGCGACAGGCGCGGGCGGGTTGGTCGAGCTCACATCTCGCTCGCCGCTCTTCTCTCGTCTACGATGCGTGCCGCTCGCATCTCTCGTCTCCGCTGCGCGCCGTGCCAGCTTTCGAGGTATAGCTCACAATACAAATATGAGACCTCCCCTCTCCACTCACTGTATCCACTTAAGCTAAGCGAAGACGACAGAGCAAATTACGAAAGGATCTCCTCTCCTCTAGTCCGCTTTAAACCGCCTACACACGGCCCTAAAATCGGTGCCAATATCGGGAGAGTGGTAGTGGGGATGAAATCGACCGCTACTCTACACACGTCCCTGCCACTAAGTGTGAAACCGACCGTGCAACAAAGCGCTCGTCTATCAAGATGCCGCCGACACTCTCAAAACATGGCATCACTCTGGCACTTTCTACAACCAAGTCAAACACGAAAAAGGAAGAACTGGTTGATGAAACGCCATGAACTTTTTTTTTAATATTATTATTAAAGGTGGCAGACAGGCTGACGGTCCACTTGATGGTAGGTGGCTACCGTCGCCTAAGGACACAAGCAACACCAGGGTTTGCATGTGCGCTGCCGAATGGATATAGAATGTGTTGAGGAACTCTTTGAAGAGATCATTGACTTTCGTCCCATGTCTTCGCACGAAATACAAATTAAAAACACAAAAATACGTCTTTTCGCCGCTGCACTCGCAGACACCACACTGCGGTGAAATCGGCACCGATTTCGCTATACACGATGCGACAACGCTCCCTAGACGATAATCGCCCCTAAATCGTGGGTTCGCCTGACCCGATTTCAGAGTTAGGAGGAAACTGATTACGATTTGCCTACACATGAGGCGATCAAGGGAGCGATCTAGGGCGCTCCCCACCACGTCTCCGATATTGCCACCGATTTTAGGGCCGTGTATAGGCGCTTTTAATTAAGCCCGGGCCTTGAGGGCAGTCGTACATGCGGAAAAAGTAAGATAAGGTACTTATAAATATGGAGTCACGTGAGTCATTTTTCGTGCATATGCTGTTTTTTTTAATTAATTGTTACTAGTGTTCGTAGACTGATCGAGATTCGACTATTGATAACACTAAATTTCATCAATAGCTAGTAAGCTCAATAGCTCATCAACGCTTTACAAAGAAATTGGAAAATGGTATTTTAGCTTTAAGTATCTATATATTTTTCAGGGCTACCTGTTATAAGATCTTAAGCTAAAATTAAAGGATATGGGCTCTAACACCGATAAAGAACAACACATGTTTTGTTATTCCATGATGGTATCCTGTAAGGTGGTAGTGTTACTGATGTCTGGCGAGCTTTAAAAGCGCCACTCAAAACAAGAGCTTTTACGGCGATGATACACTACCGTAGGTAGTTGGCGTTGGTCGATTCTACGGCCGCTACTGAGATGAACTAACCTCTTTTCAGGCAGTAATGTAGCAGTCACCGATAACTTAAATCTCGCATCGACAAAACGTAAATCCGCCATTTAATTGCCGCTTCCAGCTTTTTGTGACGCTTTTAAAGACTTAACGCAGACAGCAGAAATAAGCAGCGGCAAATAACACATTTTGTATGAATTAAAGTATCTGATAATTAAGATATTGTTCCAGAGGAATTATAAACATAAAAATCCAACGCCTGGTAAAACTATAACAGTAATAAAGATTGCTCATATATTTTGTCAGGCATTATATTTTTTATTTTTCAATGCAGATGAAGACATGGGCAAAAGCTAGTATATACATAAATAGGAAAAAAAAAAAAATTTGTTTAAGCCTCTTTATAAGAAACGTATTTTTCATTAAGCTTATAGGCATGGTGTGATCTAATTTAATGATAGTTTCAAAATGTTGCCATTGTGCTACCAATTACACAAAAATATTGAAAATAGTTGGCATCATGCTCCGAAATCCTCACCACTCCTTAGGTGAGATGCTTGGGATATATGCTTGGGATATCCTAAAGGAAATTCACTCCATAATTCATATTCATAATACACAGAAAAAAACTTTACTCACCAAAAAGGACCCAAATAGCGGTTTCGGTGTTGACATAATTTCTTCTCTTTCAAAGCTTGTATTTTGATCCTCGTCATAGCTATATCCGGCATTATTAAAGCTCCCAACATCTTGGTTGTAACTGGTTCGATTATAGCTTCTATTTACCAGTATAGATTTAATAGGAGTAGGCTTATTGAAAATGTCTTGTCTACTGTCATAGGCACCTTGATTACGTGCCTGCGGTGTGGATGTTGTTTCATGTTGTATGTTGCCCATATTGTTATCTCTACCATAACCGTAGCTAGTTGGGTTAAAGCCACCAGCGTCCTCATTGTAGCCCCCTTGATTTCTACTTCGGTCTCCGAGCAAGGGTTTATTATAACCTGTCATTATGTTATCTTGGTTCCTGTTGTTGATGCCTTGATTATAGTCAAATTCATCAAAATTGGAATTGTCAAAGTTAGGATTTGCACTGTTTCTGTAGTTGGTTGCAGGATTGTTGAAGCTTTGAAACTTATTGCTGATCTGTAACATCAAACCATGTGTACAATGATTAGCAAAATAATAATGGAATTGCCGGATCCTAAATTTACAATAACTTTGACAGAATGATTTTTAGACTGTTGCTATTATAACTTTGAAGATTATAACAATACACATTAATTCATTTATTTATTATTACAGAAGACCATAGTGAAATAAACAGCACATGTGCTATATGTTTCAATGAGAGTCATTTCTCTATCCCAGCAGCACCTGTGGCATTCATTGCTTGAGTTAAAAATGCAACAAAAAATGTTTATTGTTTATTTTGTTATTATCTGGCAGATATTCTGAGTTTTAACAGTAAAGATAATATGTTCAAAAGGTTTTCAAAGTCATGGTCCCTAAATATATATAACACTAACTGAGCCTAAATATATAAAGTGGCATTCGGTATAACGCGTAACTTTTATGTTTGTGAACCAATTGGAATGAAACAAACACTAAATGTTATGGAAAGCTTGCTACAATACATCAATGAAAACCGCAATCAAATTGGTTAAACCGTTTCTGAGATTAGTGTGCACAAAGCATAGTAGGCAAAGAACGATTTTATTATATACGAAGAGAATCCAGCCTAAGCTAAACCCTACTTAATATGACAGATCATATAGATCTGAGGTCAACTTAAATTAGATCAGTCATAATTTAAGTTATTTTATTGCATTTTTATTGAAAAAGCCTAAGCTGAATTCCAATCAGTTTTCAAACTAAAAAAGTTACAGAGTATACCACGCATACAAAGTTGCGGGCTCAGCTAGTATTATAAATATAAGTGCTTAACGTGGGTCCATATAAACTAGGTACTACAGTACCTATACTAACCTGATTTGGATTTTGAAGTTCCTCCATGATCAAATATTGTCCTTTAAAAAAGCCGCTACACTGTCTCATAAGTTTGTTTTTGTCTTGGGCGTCAGAAATATTCACGGTTACTTTCATGGTACCGTTTCTTCCTGCCTTGTCTGTTTCCAAAGAGTCGACAGTGAAAGATGAAATGCCACAGTCATCCTTAAGAAACGCCTTCACCTCCCAATAACGAGTCTGAAAAAGAATTTAACACATAACATAACTGCAATACATAATGAGTTGAATTGACTGGATTGTCTGCAGGGAATCGATAAAAAGTAATGTGCGTTAACTTACTCCACTAGGCAAGTTCCGTAAATATATTGACATGGTTATCAATGGTGCAATTAAATTTAGGCGAGTTTATAACATCTAAATGATTTACTAGATATTATAGCTTTGTGTAATTTAAACATTAAATAATACAAAATTAGAACTGTGACACCGCAAGTCCGCAACGCATTGAATTGATTGATTGAATCACAGAACACTATTACTCCAAGAGGATTGAATCAAGATTGAATTGAAACGACCACAGAACACAATATTGGTCGTCTCGTTTCAATTTGAATATTTTGAATAGACCAAAATCAAAGATAATTGTATTAGTGTATAGATGGAACAATAAAAATTGAAGATTCCTTCGATACTCGATACCCGTCTTTCTAATGGCTGCATGTCGTATGTTAAAAAGAGATAACAATAGCCGAATATGACTTCTTAAAACGCTGCGCGCCATAAAAGAGGAAACGTCATATTTGTTTATATCATGCTGGTTAACAAGCGCGTTTAGCTTTGTGATTTAAAATACTTAAAAATCTGAAAGTGTGATTTCATAAATCTGTTGCTTGCCAAGAATGGCTTGTACTGTTCCCGTTTGTCCAAGTAGAGTGGGTGTTTTGAAGGAGAATAATGGAAACATATCATTTCACCGGTAAGTCGCACAGCTCGCACTCATTAATTTTGGTGTTTTGTAAACAAATTTTTATAATTATTTACTAAAAATGAATCATTGTACATGCATACACAACTCTAAGGTTAATTTATTTAAAGAAAAGCTGGTGTTTATAACTAAAATTTACAAAAACCAAAGTTAATCGGAATATTTGACATTTGTCTTGCTTTATAGTGCTGTAGTCTGATCTTGATAAGTTTATCGATATCGATAACTAATTTATTTTTAGTAGAGTGTTGACAATTTCTAGCATTCACTGCAGGTTGAAAGTAATTTTTATCAATTTATAACAGATTTCCTACCGACATCGATTTAAAAAAAAACGTGGACAAAAAATGTAAGAAAAGCCGACGATTGGAGAGCTTCGCAATATACAAGAATATACTCGATGAACTTTGAAGATTCTTGCTTTCGCCAAGGATATCAGCGTAAAATTCTACACTCGTATGCAGTGCCGACAATATTCCCAAAATTACCACCATCGTGTAAACCAGTAAGTAATATCTATAAGTTATAAAGAAGTTATGCTTCAATCTATGAAAATTATGAAAATCTTTTGAATCATTAATAACCAAAAACTATTTCTTTTCAGAAATTACCCAGAAAAAGAAAACTTACTAATAAATACGTGGATACCCAAGCGTCAACAAAGTCTTAAAATTAAAATATTGACGAATCACAGATGAACGATATCACAGATTAAAATGAAACGATATCACAGATTATCCAATTTGTGATATCGTTTCTAAAAATAAAACTTTAAGATTATCGAGTTTTTTTTCTCTCGCAATAAAAACCTACTCCCGTTCTACCCCTTAAGGATGGATTCTAAATATTTCTACTCAAAAAATAACTATTCTTTTGAAATATTTTGGTGAAATAAATGCGAGAGGTTGCATTATTAGTCTGTACCTATAGATGGATCACAAAATGCAGCAATATTTTATTCTTTCTAACACCTTCAAATTGTCATAAGATTGAAAGAGACATACATATATAATCTGTCGGGTCGAAGTTGAGTGAATGTCTCCATTTTGACTATACAATGCAAGCTAAAGTTATAGCGTATAATAGTGCTGTGCATTTTTATTGATAACTAGATATCGTTGATATAGATTTTAAATATATGACGGATAAAAAGTATGGCTAAATGCGTTTCAGTGTACTGTTTGGTTATTCAATATAAATAAAATGTGGGTGCGTACTGGTACTCGCCGCATTGCTAATCGGTTGTATGAGATTGTATGCAACCTCTCGCATTTATTTCACCAAAATAAGGGGTAGAACGGGAGTAGGTTTTTATTACGAGAGAAAAAAACTCGATAATCTTAAAGTTTTATTTTTTTTATTTTTAGAGTTTTGGTTTTTTCATTTTAATCTGTGATATCGTTCATCTGTGATTCGTCAACATTTTAATTTAAAGACTTGCAGTTAATGTTGACGCTTGGGTATCCACGTATTTATTAGTAAGTTTTCTTTTTCTGGGTAATTTCTGAAAAGAAATAGTTTTTGGTTATTAATGATTCAAAAGATTTTCATAATTTTCATAGATTGAAGCATAACTTCTTTATAACTTATAGATATTACTTACTGGTTTACACGATGGTGGTAATTTTGGGAATATTGTCGGCACTGCATACGAGTGTAGAATTTTACGCTGATATCCTTGGCGAAAGCAAGAATCTTCAAAGTTCATCGAGTATATTCTTGTATATTGCGAAGCTCTCCAATCGTCGGCTTTTCTTACATTTTTTGTCCACGTTTTTTTTAAATCGATGTCGGTGGGAAATCTGTTATAAATTGATAAAAATTACTTTCAACCTGCAGTGAATGCTAGAAATTGTCAACACTCTACTAAAAATAAATTAGTTATCGATATCGATAAACTTATCAAGATCAGACTACAGCACTATAAAGCAAGACAAATGTCAAATATTCCGATTAACTTTGGTTTTTGTAAATTTTAGTTATAAACACCAGCTTTTCTTTAAATAAATTAACCTTAGAGTTGTGTATGCATGTACAATGATTCATTTTTAGTAAATAATTATAAAAATTTGTTTACGAAACACCAAAATTAATGAGTGCGAGCTGTGCGACTTACCGGTGAAATGATATGTTTCCATTATTCTCCTTCAAAACACCCACTCTACTTGGACAAACGGGAACAGTACAAGCCATTCTTGGCAACCAACAGATTTATGAAATCACACTTTCAGATTTTTAAGTATTTTAAATCACATAAAGCTAAACGCGCTTGTTAACCAGCATGATATAAACAAATATGACGTTGCCTTTTTTATGGCGCGCAGCGTTTTAAGACGTCATATTCGGTTATTGTTATCTCTTTTTAACATACGACATGCAGCCATTAGAAAGACGGGTATCGAGTATCGAAGGAATCTTCAATTTTTATTGTTCCATCTATACACTAATACAATTATCTTTGGGGGATACAAAATGAAAAATGGAATCTGGGGCAGGAGCCTATACAACTTAGGAGAGGAGTAGCCATTCTCAGATTTACCTCTCTCAAAAAGTCGAAGCCCTCATGGTTATGCAACGTGCTAATTAATAAATAATAATTATATTATACGGTTCGCTGATAGAGTGACGGTGTAATATATACTAAGAGATAATATTGAATATTTTTGTGTTCAGTGATTTGTAAATAATTATGTTATTAATATGTGAAACGTAAATGCGTGATTCACTTTAATTTATAGTGGAATATGTTTGTTTATTTGTTATTTATGTTTTGAATTGAACAGACAATAAATCGGTGACTTTTTCTTCGAATCAAGGAAAAAATATAGCAGTGGAACAACAGCTCCTACGTTTTATAGAAAATGTTCCTAATATAGAACCTCTATACTCATAACGTATACGCATGTGATACGCATTCACATAAAACACACTGCTGTGTTCACGACACAGGCACATCCCATTTTAGTTTTTTTTGTGCTTTATAAGCAGTTTCGTGATATTAAAATTAATGATTATATTTAAATCCCAATTTAATATCTACATAAATACACACCAAAATCTATCAATAACGATTTATCTGTTGAAAAGGTCAAGTATTAATTCGATATTTTACAAAGAAAAGTTAAGAAATAAAATTCACCTTTCAACATCCCCTCTGAATTTTATATTCAATTATTATAATAAAAAAAAACTGTCCTCAACTGTAGGTATTTCACAAAAATAAGCTCACCTCGACATCATTACATCTATAAAAACTCTTCACAAAACTTCCACAACAAATAGGTACTAATCGTTTCAGCGCCATATGTCAAGTGGTACATTAGTCGAAAACCTTATCTTTAACATTGGCGGATACAGGGGGGGGTGCATGGGGGCCATTGCCCCCCCCCCCCCCAAAAGACCCAGGAATTCCATATTTTTGACTTAACTTTTCAATTAAATTCAAGTACAATTCAATTCATATATGAACTGAATATAGAATAATATAATCCATATCAATCAAAGTTATCGAAAGTTTCATAATTCATGTCAGACATTTGAGACAGTTCAAATACGCGATTACGCGAGTTAAAAGTATTTGCAATACAACCATAATGCATCTCAACTATGTAGTAAAAAAAATACACAAAAAAATTACTTGTGATATTAACCCTAACTCCGAACTTCGTCAGAATGGCCCCCCCCCAAAATGAAATCCTGGATCCGCCCCTGATCTTTAATCCTACTGTAGTCGGTAGCTCACTTGCAGCAGCTTTTGGGGTTGCTTGTGTTATAAGCGACGGTAGTCACCTACCATCAAGTGGACCGTCAGCATGTCTGCTGATCTTAACATAAAAAAATATTTTTAAGTAATTTTGGACGAGAAGATGTCTCGGAGCTTCCCTAAATCTGCCCATCCGAGCTGTATTCAACGATAGACCTCCTTCTCGAAGTTGGCTCTACCTAATTGGACTGTTTGTCCCAACAGTCTGTTGTTCCAGTACAATGTGATATTTTATGTTCAAAATTTATTTTTATTTTTTTTAAATTTCATTTATTTATATAATAACTTCGTATTGGCGTGCCGAGTTCTGTTGTAATGTATTTATTGTTTGTAGGCATAAATCAATTTATGCTGTGCCGTTAAACGAGTTTCTACAAGACTTGAAGCAATTGAAATGTTTAATTAAAAATTGAGATTTTAGTAGGTAACGAAATGAAAAAAATCAGTCACATAGTCAAAATGAGTTATATGAAACTGAACTTCGTTCTTTGTTTTACGTTTTTCATCGTAAGTCGAACATAGTATCATTATTATAATAATATATGTATTGTATATACAGGACAGGGTGACCAGGAAATTGCTCGTACTCCTCTCGGGGGATGAAAGTATACCTATTGGAGTAATTTAACCCCAGTCATATTTGGGGCGAAAATTAACCATTTTCGAGAAAATCAGGTATGAAAATCAGGTGCTGCGAGTGCGCTGTAGACCATAGTAGGATTAAGGATAATGGCTAAGGGAGGGATAGGGTGGCGGGCTATGGCATCCTTTACGCACTCACCGAAAAACAACAGCACATATGCTGTTATTTCACAGCGGCCTTCTTAAAGGGGGTGGTTACTGCCCAACAGAGCCAACTTTTGAAAAGTTCATTTCCATGAAAAGTTCAACCCGGGCCCCTAGGTTAGACAATTAAAGCAAGCAACCACTCACAAAGGGGCTTGTCAAAAACTAATTATCGCAGGTTTTCTCAAAATGTTTTTCTTCACTGGTATTTATTGTGAGATAATTAAATAATAATTATTTCTAAGTCACAGTATGAAATCGATAAGGGGATTACCCGACAAAAATCTAATTCGCTTTCTACGGGCTATTAAATGTAATAGTGGAATATGCGTCTAATAGGGGATCGGACAAATTTTCAGAAAGTGTTTTAAATTAATCTTCATGGATATTTATTCCCATAAAAAATACTATTTTATTTATTTATAGCCTTTTAGGTACTCAAAATCATGTTTTAATATTGTTTGTTTGAAAATGCCGCCAAAACGCCACGATAGTTCATCTGAGAGCGCGTAACGTCATTTGTGGTCATATCATAACAAAACAGCTGCATTGGCATAAGACAATGATTGCCCACAAATGACGTCACGCACTGTGATTGGTGTTTCAGTATAGATTAAAAATATTGTAAATAATAAAATTTTATTTCTTCATTTAAAAATATTTAAATGAATTATATTAAATTATTATTCGATAAATAATCGTAAAAAATTACCTATATATTTTCTTTCTAACTACATTTTAGATTTTAATCTGATTATTGTCCGATCCCCTATTCAAAAAAGGCTTAAATATTTTTTATCAACATTTTTGCTTTAGAATTATGTCTATGTAAATATTTTTTAATAAGTATAATTAATTTTTTGTTAAGAAAATAATTATTAAATTCATAACTACGATATAACCTATCGTGTGAAAATATTTAAAAAAATGTGCATATTCCTTATTGTTACAGATCAGTGACGGATCATCCGAACGATATCGTTTTCGTTCAATCAATGATAACATTCGTAAACCCTATTTGAGGGATGGAGAATATAGAAATGCCTTTTATAAATCTGCATCAGAGGTAAATTATTTACCCAACTAGCTGAGTATTCGGTATAGCACTTAAACTTTATGTATGTAAACCGATTGGAATGAACAAACAACAAAACAAATGAAACAACACTAAATGTTTTGGGAAGCTTGCTATAATACACGAGTCAAAACCACATTCAAATCCACGGAGCATATACAAAGAGGAGATGTTGTTATTGAATTTTTCTATAGAGCGGCGCGTGACTACTGCGCGGGGCAAGGAGGAAGTTAGACCCCGCCCAATAATCTTAAATAGCCAATGAAAATTGACTGTAGTCTACAACAAACAAGCGCCGCCACACCGTGACCAGTGCCGACAGCAGACTGACCAAGACCACGCCCACAAAAAATGACGTCAGGACCTAGTTTGAAATCAGTGCACAGTTGTTTAGGCCATCTCCTCTTTGTATATTCTCCGTGTTCAAATCGGTTAGCGTGCACAAACGCACAGACAAACAAAAAAAAAAATTAAAAAAAATTTTTTTGACCTCAGTTACATTATATAAGCACAACGTGTACAAAATGTTTTTTGAAAAAATTTCGATTTTATTACTTATACCTAATTATAGCAACAATAACGTTGACCTTTTTTTTTTAATTTTCCAGATTTTCTTTGACAGTTAAATATAAAAGGATTTTTGAGGTTAGGGTAGACAGAAACCAATAGTATTCAGTACCTATTACTTGGTTATGTGTATCATTGTTTTTTTTAGAAAATATAATGTGAATTGTCAAGGTTTTCATATTATATTAATCGAAAACACCTCCGAACCGACTACACCATTTATTTAGTTGCGTTGAGGCTAAATACGCCATCATAGTCGACATTTTGTTTTATCGAGTGTAAGTTGAGTAACGCTCTTTGTTACCTGTACTATATAGTAACGTTAGTGTTCTTTAGTAAACTTTAGCGGCAGATGTGTTTGGAAAACACATCTGGCGGCAGCAACCACCTTCTTATTACAGAAGACCACGAAGTATGAGCATGTATGCCTCTGTTTTTCGGTAAGTGAGTAAGAAATCACAGAGCCTATTTCACTGTGTATATTATACTACGAGTAAAGTAGGCAACGCACTTGCAGCACCTGTGGCATTGCATGTAGGCGACGGTAGTCACCAGCCATCAAGTGGACCCTCGAGTTGCCTGCCAATCTATTTCTATACTAATATTATAAAGAGAAACGTTTAATATGTATGTATGTATGTTTGTAATGAATAAACTCAAAAACTACTGGACCGATTTTTAAAATTCTTTCACCTATAGAAAGCTACATTATCAGTTATTTTATAACGAAACGTGGTAATGTATTATCTTAAAGTTGAATGATGCAAGGAGTGAGTGCCACTCAGCACAGTGTGCAAAAAACTTGTGGCAAGAAAAACATTTAAATTAAATAATACCTACAGTTGAGCTTTCATGGTTAACCAGTCTCGTCCACAAATTCAAGAAGAATTTCTTCGAAGGCTTTGGTCATCGTTATCCAATTATCCGTCATCGTATAAGGATTTTGGTCGTCGATTCGTTTACGCTTATCCTTACCTCGAAGTACAGCAAGTAAGTCATTATTGTTAATAATGGTGGCAGAAGTAATAACTAAAGTAATAAATCAATTTTACATTGATCCAATAAATGAATCCAGTGGCACTGGAAAGAATAGCAGCACGAGTGTTTCAGTGAGTGAAAAGGAATGTCAACTCCTATAAGGAGAGATAAGGATCTCTCACAGTCGCACACAATGTGTAGTACCTATATGTTTATTTATAAGTTTTTGCGTTTTTGATACCTATTTTTCGTTCACCTTGATCGGTCACCTTGAATCCACTATTATTTTCTGCGCCGGCGGCGGGCGGCGCATCGTTCATTCAATCGCTGTTCACCAATCAGCGCGCGTATTTTCGTCTCGCGCCACTGCAAACCACTTGGTGTATGGCCCAAGTTCATACGGGCGACTGATTGGAAAGTATTGTAGGGTGGTGGTCCAAGTTAGACCCCACACATACATCCAAACATCCTCGCTCGTATTTAGGATATTAGTAAGAAGTGCTATTTTCAAAAGTTCGTGTTTGGATGCGCTATTTTAATTCTTAAGTACTTATTTTTCCTCAAACGGAAAATACCTCATTATTGTGACATTATAAATAAGTTATTTAAGGTTACTTTGGTCACTTTTCAGAAGCACGAGGACTTAAACGACGAAGAAAACCAAGAAAATGACATATTACATGTAAGTATAGGTACCTACTAACGTATTAGTCGGGGAAAAAGTCTTTTCGCATATAACTAGAGATCTCTATGTTTAATCTCATCAGTATTGGGGGCCTAGCCAAGATGCAAACTGTTGCAAACGCTTCCTTTGCGTACTTACGAAACGAAAGAAATAAAGCCCGGTGATTGGTTGTTGTAACAGTTGTAACTTCAACAACAACGGGCTTTATTTCTTTCGTTTCGTAAGTACGCAAAGGAAGCGTTTGCAATAGTTTGCATCTTGGCTAGGGCCCCTGATGTATTGTAGCAAGCTTCGCGTAACATTTACAATTTATAGTGTTTGTTTCATTCCAATAGGCATGATGACGGTATTAAAGAATCAAAGAATAAATGGTTTTGGAGAAAAATATATGTTGAAAGGAGTCTAAAAAAATTACTCAGTTTTTGTATTTAAATTGAGATTAATAAGATTTTCAATAAAATAGAAGTATAAATAATTGCAATCGGCCATGTTAACAGAAATTCTGAAATACCAATCAGAGCGAATGACGTCACGCCCAGGTTAAGTGCCATCGTGTTGCTTGACTTTGCTTTGACAGATTGAAAAATCTGATGAGATGTCGGTGACGTCACGTTTCATCAGACGCGACGCCATGACACCTAAGAGCGTTTCCGCGCGTAATTCAAAATAGATTTAAATACATTCAATTTCAATAATTGGCGTTGAAATTTAGTTTTTTGCTGAAATATTGTTTTTTCGGATATGGTAGACGTGTATCCACATTAAGGAAGGGAATTTCAAAATCTGTCATCATGCCTATTTATTTACAAACAAAAAACGCTTACGAAGTTGCGGGCTCAGCTAGTGTTTTGTAATATGGGAGAGTAAATAAGTATGGATGCGTTTCAGACATTTCAAAAAGACGAGACGGAAATGCAATCAGATCCAATACCAGTAAAAGTAATGTATAAACTTCTATGTTATTTGTTTTGTTTTTATGTAATTCATCTTCATTATAATCATCGGTCTACTTATGGTCTTTGTCTATAAGTAGTCCTTCCCCCTAATTCTCCAAAGGGACCGATCAGAAGCAGCCTGGATCCTATGTCGACCCACGGCCCTTATCAGGTCGTCTGTCCACCTAGTGGGTGGACGACCTACGCTGCTCTTGTCGATCCGCATGGCCTCCACTCGAGAACCATAACATATCATATAATATGGCAAAATGAATTGGTGCCGACAACGTAAAAGAATAAATGCGTCCGAGCGGATCATCATGACTTAGGAACATTATGTGGCTTGAAGAAAATATTACCCGCTACATAGACGACACAGCCACACTTCGATTTTTCACATACTTACCTATGTTTTAAAATATTTTAATCCATTGGTGATTGGCACTGATGTAGCTACTACTCGGTCAAGTTATCTTAGCACTTAACACCTCGTTGAAATCCGAATTATTCGTCATTTGGATTCGACGTGGAGCACGAGAAAATGACGCCGTTCGGAGCAAGTTGCCGAGATGATTTGACCGAATAATTTGTACATTAGATATCGCTTCTTAATTCTTTAGCTTTAAATTTCATAGGCCGCACCAGAATTTGTTCTAGCCGTAGCAAAACAATCAGCGCTGCTTGAACAATCAAAACCACACAATCCAACGGATGAAATGATCACGAAAGAAATACTTAGAAGTGGGGTAAGTTTGAAAACATTTCTTCATTTTAAATAGTAAAGGACGTCAGGTAGACTAATAGTCAATGTGATATTGTTACGTGCGGGGTGAGTTAAAATGCCGTGTAAAGTCGAAACGAACGAAGATGACTTCCAAAATTACTAAACTTGTCCGATGAAACCGTTAAACTTGCCAAAAGTCGTCAATGATTCCCTTAATGTGTCGCCGGTTCACTGTCGCAGATAACTTCGCAAAAGCTTCGAAGACTCGCTTTCGTATCGCTGGTTGTCGCACCACTAACTCATCTCGCCCGTCTGCCTGCCTATTTATACTTGGCGCCAAACGCCTCGATGTATGTCGTATTTTCCAGAAAATCTAAACAAGATCATAAAAAAGCCATTGAAAGTTTTGGAATGCTATTTCTGTTGAAATGTAAACTCTATGTTGTAAACATAAGGACCAACTTCCTTTGACACTAGTCGGGAATGGGCGTGGCTACCACCGATAGGGTGGGACGTTCGAAACTTTGAGCCGGCGCGAACGCTTTTTTCAGAACGTTCCATAGTTAGTCGTAACAATATGATAGATTTCGGTCTGCTAGACTGGAGGGATACTATTGCATTGCTGACCCTGATAGAGCAAGGTGAGAGTGGTCTTTGTATCTTTTATTCTCGCAATGAAACACAACAGCATAAATGCTGTCATACCTACGCATAAAAGCTGGTAAATTTTATTAGGAATTTAAATTTGTTTTTAAGTTGATAATAAATAATGCTGGTTGGAGTATGGAGTATTTGTCCTACTGACAAGTGGAGCCGCCTTTAACCTATTGGCGGCCCCGGGCACTTTAGAATAATGATAAAGCCTTATATGACTATGTTAAAGGATTATTTTTTAAAATAATCTGGTTCGGAATCTGGTTCGGAGAAATAACAATTTCTCTGGTTCGGAAACATTTATAATTACATCCTCGCAAATGTTGCGAATATAACAATCCTATCTTATTACCACATGAGAATAAACATAGTTTGATTTGTTAAAACAAAGACACTATCCCAACATATACCTTAAATTTGGTCCAGTGAGATTTTAGAAGTAGCATTCAACATAAAACAATAAGCTTAAATTTAATTTTAAGAATTACTGGAATTCGTTTTGGAAGGAAGAGGTCAATCCTGAGAAGATTTTAAGAAGTAAAAACATCGTTCATAAAAACAAGGTAGGTATACCTAATTATTTATTGAAAATGATCTTTCATGGCAATATTTCAAAAGAAAATAATTTTTATTTTGTTTGAGCAACATTAATAGAAATATTTTTAAATTTTTAACAAAATTACCTTTGAAAAAATTCCAGAAACCAAGATTTCTAGTATGTTAATTAGAATAATTATTATATCTAAATATTAACAAACACTATTTTCTACCAATGAATCTCTCTCTCTCTCTCCCCCCCAGTGTCTCTTCAGTCCTGAAGGTTGGCTGTCAACTTCTTGAACTTGTGTTTGTCAAGAAACAACTGGATCAGTTGCTCAAATGAAGCAATTCCAGTCCATTCCAGGATGAGTTCCTCATTCGCCCAGAACGTTTCTTCCCTTCCACCTGACCCATCATGATTAATTGAAGTAGCATATATCTGTTGTGTCTAAGGATATGGCCAAGATATTCAATCTTACGTTTTTTGTTGGTTTGCATCATTGGCAGAGGCATATTAACATTTTGGAGAAGGGTTTCGTTTTTGTCGTTATGTGTCCAGCTAATGCTAATTATGCTAATTATGAAGGTGTAGACACCTTCATAAGGAAGAAGTAACAATGAGACCAAATCATTGGAATCTGAAACAATTATAGTATGTATAATTTTATTTTACGTTGGTCTTCTGTAATCCCCCGTGAGAAGTGGATATTAAAGCATGCTCAAAAGGGAAGACCCAATTTTAAGATCCAGAGTTCCATGCCATTCAGTATGTAACTTAAAGTATGTTGTTTCTAAAAAAAATCACATTGTTTCAGAAGCCGTTTAAAATAGGTCAAATTCCAGAGAAAAAAATTCTGAGAGTTTTGAAAGGATTGACGCAAGCGCCACCGCATCAGATTGTCTATGTTGTCAACAAGAAGTGAAAGATGAATAAATAATAATTCAATTCAAACTCAAAGTTTATTTATTTTCTAAGTATATATTCTGATATTTAAAACTTTACCATATGTTGTAATTGCTAAATCACATTGCACCGGAAACGCAATTGTATTTCCGATCCTTTGTAAGTAAGTAATACAATCGCATTATCGTCTATTCATAGGCTCATTATATAGCTACACTCTCCTTATCATTTTAAATGTTACATCTGCAACAAAACAATGAACAAGAAGTCGAACATTCTGATTTACAACGATGGCCAAGCTACCACTAATACGAAAACTCCAAACGACTATCAGAACTCAAAGCTGCTGAAAACCGCGAGCGGTCCTCGAACGCAACTGAACTCTACTCGTAGAAAATCTTCTGTTACTCTTGAAAATGAAGAACTTAACAAAATTGACCCAGAGGATACCGTTGACATGAAAACTAGAATGTAGTGACACAAAATGTAGGTACGTTCCATTACCACTTCAGTAAAGTTTTGCAGTGAGGGGTAGACAATATTTCTGAAACCATAAATGCCCTAACAATTTTGAGGGTCTTATAATCTTCATGTTTATGATTTATTATGATTCAAAATAAGAATATTTTATGATTCTAATAGAACGTAATAGATTCTATATAAAGAGATTATAACAATCACAGATTTAGATGATTTTGATAAGGATATTATGCTATTAGAAATCATATTTATGATTATTATAGAAGAATGGAGCTACCCACATTGCTCAAGCTTTTAAAATCACTGAAAGAAGCTGACTTGTTCAAAGGAGGTATTACTTCGTTGCGGCAAGTTATAAAAGATATTGGCTTTGTTTTCAAAAAAGTTAACAAAAGGAGGATTATTATGGAAAGAACTGATATTGCCCTAGCAAGATGTACATTTTTAAGGAAGGCAAAAAACATAGGTAAGTTGTCTTTTTAGATGAAACGTGGCTAAACGCCAACCACACAGTGGGTAAAAGTTGGACCGACGATACGGCACACTCGTGTACCAAGGTGCAGGAGGGCAAAGGCGAACGTCTTATTATTTGTCACGCAGGTACAGCAAGTGGATTCGTCCCTAATTGTTTGCTGGCTTTTAAGTAAAAAAAAGCTACGGAGTATCACGAGGAGATGAACTACGAAAAATTTCATAGGTCTATTAAATAATTTAAAAGAGCCTATGATGATAATACTGGACAACGCGCCCTACCATTCGGCACAAGTTAATAAACCCCCAACACAATCCAACCGCAAAAGCGAGTTGGTGAAGTGGCTGAGTGAAAATGGAGTTACAGCAGATATAAAAATGTTAAAAACGGAACTTATTGCCTTAGTCCGGCGTTATAAGCCACCAACTCCTACCTATGCTCTGGACGAGATGGCAAAAGAAAAAGGCCACCAGGTCCTTCGACTACCACCCTACCATTGCCAGTATAACGCTATTGAGCTAATTTGGGCCCAAATCAAAGGTCACGCCGCAAGAAATAATACTTCGCCGCCATTTACGGTAAATAAGATATTGGCCCTATTACAAGAGGCCATCAACAATGTTCAACCTGAAGACTGGTCTAAGGTCGTGAATAAAACAAAAAGGGACATTATGTATGATTGGGATCGTGACATCCGTATTGATAACATAATGGAGTCATCGTTAAAAGGTAAATAAATAAAGATTCCATCTAAGCGGATCTTTGTATAATTTCTGGACGCGGCCGCTTCAATCTTCCTATCCCTTTCCTTGTCCCGTGCACGACCGTCCAGCGAGGAAGAGTATATACCCTATGTATGTTCTGTTGTTTTATTTGTATAATTATAGACTTTTTAACAATAAAAAATGAAACTTCGCACAATATGTTTTTTATTAAAAAAAATATCGACTATCCATCGTAGCAGTACATCCCATCACTAAATACAATACATCTTTAGCGTTACGTTATACGCATAACACTGCTTAATTTTTCTTTCAATTTGATTGTATCTATTTGTAGACTAGAACTACTACACTACTACTACTAATTTACTACTACAGTTATTAATGTGATTTAATATATTATTACGAATGTGGTGCAGGTGAATTACTAAATCATTATTGTAAATCGCGGCCACTTTCAAGAGTGAAACGAAACTAGTCGTAACTGTCACCCTCATCATGCTACAGCGCACGGAGTATAATAATGTAGAAGCCAATTGTAACATATTTTCATCTGGTCTTGGCAGCTACGGTCGTACCTACCTATTTAATATATTTTTCGTCGACGAGTTCACATCAACGACTCACTCGGCGAAAGGCGTCGGGAATACCCACTAAAACCGCTCCGTGTTCCATGCTCAGCGGTGGTATGTGGGATCGGTCACAGCCAGATATTATCCTCGAATCCCACATACCGCTATGTCCTCGCGGACCTATCACCACACGGCCGAACCCCGTTTCTCTCCTGTGGTGACCCACTGGAACACCTGTAGGCCGCTACACCACACTGCTGGTAAGTTCCGGGCATCAGATGTCCTCTTCTGTACACCCGAAAGCTACCAGGCGACGTCCGCTGCTGCCATCAGCGACGTTGACCAGCTCTTAGGCGCTTGTGTGGGCAGCCTGGGAGGGTTCCCGAGACCACTGTCCAGCTTCGTGCGACTCGGAGCATGCGAGTGCTCCAGCCTGGGGGGTCTACCGGGGACCGCATCCAGACCTCTCTGTGATTCAGGGCCGGTTTTTTCCTCCAGCACCCAAGTGGGACAGCTAGGGCTCCTCCTCCCAGGACTTTCTGGTATCCCTGCAACTCAGGATTCTGACAGGGACGAGCCCTGTCCCAAACACGTCACGTCAGAATCGCCTTCTCCTATTGTATGTGTGCTTTGTTAGTTCTCCAACGACAATCCTATAAGCCAAGCGAAGGCCAGTGAAATCAGCGACGCAGCCGCCCGGATTGCCGAGGGAAACTTCCCACCACTACAGTTTCTAGCACATCTAGGGTCTATTTACATATCTGGCTCTGTATACGGTAACTCATTGTTAAGACAACATTAGGTAGAATCCTAAATTTGTATAAATATATATTAGATCTAGTAGATATTGCCTAGAAACTTCATTCTATTCTTGGCCTTTGTAAGTCTGTTCAAACCTTTATAAACTGATAAGAGGTTAAAAAAGCAATCAATTTTTTAATTATAATCAGATTAAAATTATCCGAACAAAAATTCAATTCTTAAACACACTTTGCTAAAATGAAATGTTCTTTGTGTTTTTTTCTTTGTTTAGTGTTATTATTGGTAAGTTTATTGATTAATAGAAAACTTGTTATTTTTTTTCAACATATTTTTGAGTCGTATATTATTTGTGGCATCTTTTATTTGTGATGATGTTTTATGAAAAAACGTAAACTAAAGCAAATATTTAAAGGCGAATTAATTTCATGACCTCCAGTAAGCAATTCCGGACAATGAGGTAGTTAGATAAAAATATATTATTCCAATTCAGACAATTAATAAAACACTGATATTAATTCCAATTTATTCGATTTAAACTTTTGAGACATGCGATTTAAGCCGCTGTCTTTGGTAAAGGGGAAACAGTAACTAGGAAATGCTGGAAATAAGTCTTAAATACTGGTAACAACAGATTCAAATAAATCTGGTAGTAAGCACGGTGATATCTCCTTTCTAACCTCCTCATCGCCTGGAATGAGCCTGTGTGGGAAAGATTTTATATACATATCTATATTTATTTAAATTATCTTTATGTTGAACCTCAATTCATTTCACTATTGGTTTCAGATAATAATTGAAGTCAGCGATTCTAGAAGGCACAATTTTTAATATCTAGATACTATATTATTTAAGTAGTGGTTTACCGTGTTGTATAGATTACTAATGGGCTGTATCCCTCTGTTGAAGATATTTCTGGAATTTCTGAATTGCCACAATTTGTCGATTTAGAGAAATTTCAAAAATTATTTTTTAATTTGCACTTTGAACTAAGCTCTGATAAGGCTTTTAAACACTATCACATACTGGAGTTTGTATTTTGTAGAGATCGACAAATTGTGGGTTACGGCAATTCATGTCGACATATTCAGGCAAATAATAATAATCCTTGGCAATACCTATGGGAACTCCATTACGTCCTGAAAACCACTTCGCATTTTCCCGAATAAGCAGGATTAGTTTATTAGAATGGCAAAATAAGTAAACCCCTTTTTTAACATTGGGAAATTCCCATGGGTAGCGCTTTTACCCTTTTACCGATTTTATAGCGCGGCTGTAGGTAAGCGGGATTGGGAGAAAGTTGTAACATGACATCCGCAACCTGCTACGGGTGGTATTCTGCATCAGGACTAACGCTTACGCCCGAATCGGTGAGATATACGGATCATCTACGCCGCCTCCTTGCTCGACGTTTTGTGCTCGTAAAACATAACCATCGCCACCATCGCTTTCATGACGGCCGGCAAAAAAATATAATGAGAGTCTCTGCTCTTCCCATTCGGGGCAATCCACCAAAATGTGCACCAACAATCCCGAAATACCGAAGAAAAGACTTTCAAAGATCTTGTTGACGTTGTGCAAAAACCTTCAGAACCCAGGTGTTCTGACATTACTATAGCACCTCAATAACCTCGTCTACGTGTGCAATTTTGCTGAGAAATTAGAAAAAGCCTTAATTTGTTTCTGGTCTCGTGAGTGACGAAATGCGGAGTATATTGTTTGCGGATGCCCGCGCGAGATACACTAAAAGCGAGCAGTTGAGTGAGCGTTGACTCTACAGAGAGGCATGCTGTGACGAGTGGAGCCACGGGCGAGGTGACTGCTGAAGACCCGCGTCGCAACAAAGTGCTGGCAGACTACATCCAGCGGATATGTTTAGTTTTTGTAATTTTGACTACAATGAGTGCATGTCGTTCAGTGCCTATATGGAATCAGTTTTACAAACGGATATTATTTATTCGGAATGTGTATGTCGATGGAGTTAACGATAAACCGTATGTTACAATACTTATTATTGAAGAGGTGCCGATCGTATACGTATTTGAGGTAGATACATTATAGTTGATTAGACGAAACGCTTATTAGACCAAATGCGATGAATGAGTCGTTACAATCATAATGTAGGTATTTCAAAGCTCTTTCTATTTGTAAAAATAAAATGGGACGATTCATCGCCAAACCATTTCAGCATTATTGTTTGACGAGCCCGTTGGATGAGTGGTTAGGGAGCTTGCCTTAACGCTCTGTTCTAGGGTTCCCGGGTTCGATTCCCGGCAGGGTCAACTTTGAAAAATGATCTTTTCAAATTTGGTTCTGGTCTGGATTTGGAAAGTAGTGGTAGGGCACACTGCGTTGCGCAGTCATTTGGGCAGCCCGTCTGGCGGCAGTAACCACCCCATTACAGATATCGAAGACCACCCATTACAGAAGATTAGTGAAATAACATCACGTGTGCTGTTGTGTATCGATGAGTGAGTAAGGGATGCCAGAGCCCATTTCCCTATCCACTTTTAATCTCTTATCCTTAATCTTACTGCAGTCGGCAGCGCACTTGCAGTCGGCAGCGCACTTGCAGCCGCTTAGGCGTTGCTTGTGTAATAGGCGACGGTAGCCACCTACTATTAAGTGGACCGTCAGCCTGTCTACCGACCTTAACATAAAAAAAAGTAAACCAGTCTGTGTACCCCTTGCTTGTATGAATACACCTATACGTATATAATAGTGTATATTTTGTCCACTGCAACAGTCACCGGGGCCGTCACCGACAAAGAAATGACGGCACAGAAGTAGTGACAGCTTTACAAGAGCCGATTGGCCGCCAATTTTGAGCAGTTCGGCACTGCCACTAAATAAACCTGAAATTGTGACAGGCCGATATGCAAGCTATATAAATAACTATTACAAACAAAGATGTTGTATTAATCTGTACCATTACAAATCATCCAGACTGACGTCGCCGTCACAGGGCGTCACAAACGAACGCCATCTCGAGGCCGTCACGTTCTGTTAGATTAAAAGTTTTTATCGGTGACGGCCCTGTGTCGCTGGTCAGACGCGTTTATTATAGCCGATCGGGTTTTCATGTTTGATTTTTCACAGACAGAATAGGGGATTAGTTTTTCCGAATAATGGTGGTATTCAACAAAATAATTTGGATCGCACGCGCCTCCTCGCCAAAGAAGACGTAAGTGTTGATTTTTAGTTTGTACATCCACAAGGACTTTATAACCGACACTTATGTCAGTTACTAGTCGATCAGTCTTACTTCTAAACGAAAGGTCCGATTAGAATAATTTAAAGATGAATTTATATGTATACACAAGCAACATTGATTGTGAAACTATTCAGTTGGCTAATCTATACGAATGTTTAAGTGGTTTGAACAAAAGACGGTTATTGTGACTGAAATGTAACAGTTAAGTCTCCAGAACATTTTTATGGGCAATTACGAGATTATAAACATGTTGGACATTATTTTATGTACTTATCATCAATAGTTTTTGCAGCGTACGCCAAATATTTATTTTATTAAGGAAAACAAACAATTACACCATGTACTACATACATAAATTTACATAATAGTGCAATCAACATTTTCCACAAAGTAATAAATAAATTTTATACAAAAAGTACATACTACAAATACACACCAATTAAGCAATCTTGAGAGAAAAAAACAAAAAAAAACAACACAAACTTATTAAACTATACTAGTATTTTCACTGTATGATGATATGCGTGACAGTTCTTCATTGGATGAGTGGATAGGGTGCTTGGCTTAACGCTCTGTTCTAGGGTTCCCGGGTTCGATTCCCGGCAGGGTCAACTTTGAAAAATAAACTTTTCAAATTTGGCTCTGGTCTGGATTTGGAAAGTAGTGGCAGGGCACACTGCGTTTTCGCCGTCATTTGGGCAGCCCGTCTGACGGCAGTAACCACCCCCTTACAGAAGACCACCGTGAAATAACACAGCACGTGTGCTGTTGTGTATCGGTGAGTGAGTAAGGGATGCCAGAGCCCATTTTCCTATCCCCTTCTAATCCCTTATCTTTAATCCTACTGTAGTCGATAGCGCACTTGTAACACCTGTAGCGTTGCTTGTGTTATAGAATATGTATTCAGGGGAGACAGCATAATTGCGATGTTCAATAATATAAAAAAAATGAGCCGTCACGGGACGCCTGGTAGATGTGAAACATCGAGTGAAATAAAATGACTGTTTATTTATTTATTTAACGTTTATTTTTACTGAATACAAAATTTTTAATATTTATTTCAAGTTGCAACAACCACAACAACAACAACAATCACCACGGCACGCGTCGCCACATCGTACACACTACTACCACCTACTACGCATAGACTGTATATGTAGATATATACCATCGTATAGCGTCGTGACGCGTCGCCACGCTATCAATCAGTTTCACCCGCACCTATAGCTGTTTCACATCAAAAATCGCGGCTGTTGAAATGTTTAATAAACTCGATTTTGTTTAAGTTTTTCTTTTACTTCCAGCTATCAGTGCATGAAATAGAAAAACTACATGGACATTGGTCGGACTTACTTAGTGGAAATGTCCATTTTAATTACCCGTCCGTATATGACGATTTCAGCAGAAGATACTATTCTCCTCAAATTCAAGATAAAGTAAGCTATTATTGCTTATTATGACTTTGTTTTTGGGATTACGGATCCGTAATCCGTTATATTATTCAATTTATTTATTGAATATAAGTAGGTACCGACTAAATAGCAAAGTCATTACTGTTATGACCAAACAAACATATTTACATTTACATACTAGTATTACTGGTATCTGCAGCTGTTACATTTTATCATTTTTTGTTGCTAGTATTTTAAAAAAATACTTTGTAATTTAAAAAAAATGTGAGTAATTACAACAATAAGTCAACAACTACAAATGAAAGTACAGAATAGATAAGGGTGAGAATAATGAAAGTCAAAATGATAATAATGTAAATTCGACATGTCAATAAAGGAATGGTATTATAAGAATGATATTGTATGGTACGAGTAGGTATTATCAGTAATAACTCAATTTTCAAGATGTCAAGATTTGCACACCGAATATCGGTTGGTCATGAAGGAACAAGAAAACTAAATTTCATCTCTGGTATCAGTTACCCATGGTCATCGCAAATAAATTATTATTATTATTATAAAATACGATCGATTTTATCCTAAATAACATTATAGTTTGCAAACGCTACCTACCGCCGAGAGGACCGTTAACCAGCCAACCGACTTTTACTTATATTTAAAAAAAGTCTGTGTTTCAGCTCCGACATACGACTGGAGTTTACTGCTTTAAACGTATAAAATGTATAAAATTTTCCTCGTGTCAATAGGAAACTGGATACCTAATTACTTTATATTATTTAGTTACATTCTGCATACTCAGATGTCACGTGTTCCATCAAAAGTTATGTTAGTTCCGTTCGGTATACACAGATGTCACTATACGTTCTATAAGTTCAAATAGAAGTTTATAAGTCGAAAAAAAAATTTCGACGACAGATGTCGCTGCGCCGACAGGTCGCTGCGCCGACTACATTTTTCATAGAAGATATCGACGTTTGCTTTTATAAGCCCAAAGAAACCTTCTGGTTTTGATTGTTACACTAAAATAGAATTAGGGAACATAAATACATGTGTCAGCTGTCGCACAAATGTCGAGTCGAGGTGACAGATGACGTAACGCTTTTTAGTTAAGGAAGGCTTGTATTAATTTTACTCCTTATAAAATTTCCATATTACTCATTAAGAATCGATTTTCATATAAGGCCCCCTTATATGAAAATCGATTTTTAATGAGTAAACTCCAAAAAATACACTGCAGTTTGTACGTAAGTATAGGTACCTATATATTTTTTCACCCCGATATTGAAACACTCAATTTTATTCTTTTGAATTATACAGAAGCAATTCCAAGTAATTGTTGTTCCTGAGCAACAAATAATAAAAGTGTTATCGAAGTTGAAGCAAACAGCTTTGCCGCCAATCGTATACATTTTAAGTGGAAATAAATTTAATTAAATAAATTTTTTTTAATCGAATCTAATTTTAATATTACTCTTAGATAACCCTCTGAATCAACTGGCGTCATCTGTTCAGAAATTTTGGAACAATATCTCCATCTATAGGTACCTACTAATAAAATTTATTAAAAAAAATAAGGTGTTTATAATGTCAAAATAACTGCTTTTTACTAAACACATATCAAAGTAAATTTATAACAAAAACCACGCATTGATGGTGAATCCAGGTTGCTTCTGACCGATCCTACTGGAAGCCTACGTCCCACCCTTGGACATCCTACGGTGATGATCGATGGCGACAGAATATTTTTAAACTTACAAAGAACGTAATAATTTTCATGTTTTTATGCCCCGTTGAACATTAAACAAAAAAATATATACTAGAAATATTTTTATTGCTATAAAGTGATGGAAAAACATAAAAAATAAATGAAGTAATAAAAAATAAATGAAATAAAAATATATAAAATTTAATACCTACGCCTATGAGTACCTAAATAATAGACAATATAGATTTAAAACCATTTCAAAATATATACATCTGAAATACATACAATAATGTGGTATTACCTACTGTTTTGCTCCATACTACTAAGTATAACAAAAGAGGTAAGTAAACCAATTTCCTTATTTATAACAAACTAGCTTCGCCCGGCGTGCAATTTTTATATACCCTAAAACATCCTCCGTTTATCCCTCTTTCCATTAGCGAAAACCGAATTAAAATCGGTCTACCCGTTCACGCGTGATGCCGTGACCAGGAGAAATAGGGATTCATTTTTATGTACCTATAAGAATTATAGCAAACTGTGTATTATTCAGGTGAACATAGTTATTTGATCTTTTGTGGTCAATTTATGTATATTAAAATTAAAATAAACAATTTAAACATTTTATTATAAAAAAGTGAAACGGTACATAATTTATTCATTATATAAATAGATTGTCAGTGTCAGTGGATCAATTTAAATTGTCAGTGTATCAAGGTTTCGAAAAAAAAGCCAATGATGATGACAATCGCGAGAATAAACTCCCAAACTCAGGATAAAATAAATAAAAATTACATTACTTACAACTATAATACCAAACATAGTATGAGCTCAGAATATTTTAAACCCATTTTTCATTATCGCTTAAATTATCATCAATGAGGGTTTTCTGAAACGGTCTACGTGAGAAGGCAGCACTGTAGCGTCAGGTCCAATGAACTGTCAAAATACATACGCGAATTGCAATTTTCTATGTAAGTAAACAATAGAATTTCAATAATTTATGTTTAGTATGTACCTACGACTCTTTGCTATCCACGGAGCATATACAAAGAGGAGATGTTGTTATTGAATTTTTCTATAGAGCGGCGCGTGACTACTGCGCGGGGCAAGGAGGAAGTTAGACCCCGCCCAATTATCTTAAATTGCCAATGAAAATTGACTGTAGTCTACAACAAACAAGCGCCGCCACACAGTGACCAGTGCCGACAGCAGACTGACCAAGACCACGCCCACAAAAAATGACGTCAGGACCTAGTTTGAAATCAGTGCACAGTTGTTTAGGCCATCTCCTCTTTGTATATGCTCCGTGTTGCTATCTGACAGCTGTTTAGACCTGACGTCTACGAAGCGCCGCCTGGTGCCAGAAAAAGTATCGAAAACCCTCATTCAATAATAAACTTTAGAACAGAGTTTGGTTTTGATTACACTTTTCTTTTTATAGGTAAGATGCAGTGTTTCAAGACATTGCCCTCGGCATAAAACATAAACAAATTTACAAAGTTTACTCTCTCAGATCCTTACACAGATGTTACCACAATAACTATCAGTTAGGAATGCCGATTCTTTGCTAAAGAACAGGCAGGAAAACTGTAGAATAGATGCTTTTTCATTTAAGTAACAACGGCAACACAATCATCGCTGGAGTCATTATTACTGCAATCAATATCTTTTTTTTATGTTTAAGGTCGGCAGACAGGCTGACGGTCCACTTGATGGTAGGTGGCTACCGTCGCCTATAACACAAGCAACGCCAAAGCTGCTGCAAGTGCGCTGCCGACTGCAGTAAGATTAAGGATAAGCGATTAAAAGTGGATAGGGAAATGGGCTCTGGCATCCCTTACTCACTCACCGATACACAACAGCACACGTGCTGTGTTATTTCACGGTGGTCTTCTGTAAGGGGGTGGTTACTGCCGTCAGACGGGCTGCCCAAATGACGGCGAAAACGCAGTGTGTCCTGCCACTACTTTCCAAATCCAGACCAGAGCCAAATTTGAAAAGTTTATTTTTCAAAGTTGACCCTGCCGGGAATCGAACCCGGGAACCCTAGAACAGAGCGTTAAGACAAGCACCCTAACCACTCATCCAACGGCTGTCATAACGCCTCCCCATTTACATCTTTGGACACGCTACCGCCCCCACGAAAAGCTCCAGCGCCCACTAGAGAGCGGTACCGCCCCCGTTGGGAAGTAATTAAAAAAAATTCGACAATGTTAATTAATAGTAACTTTCAGATGGAGACTGTGAAGCACATTCCATCCGAATTCAGATTCATTAACTTTCCCGCGTATTCTTACCAACCACGCCGTACTGCATGGAAACCAGAGAAGACAATGAACCAATTTTATAGAAAAAAAATGTAATAAACACTTGAAATATGAAAGATAAAAAGTATACATTTATTTCCTACATTATTTCCAGTACCTGAGCGCCATTAGTATTCATACAAAATTAAACGCCATAGAAGAAACGTAAAAATTTTACATTTTTTTGCCTCACGGTGATGCAGTTTTTCAAGATTCATGTCTGAAGCATAGTTTCAGGCATATTTCTGAAAAACGTAATGACCGGTGAGTCACCGGTGTCCATAGTGGCGCTATAATTTTAAAATTATAGTAACCAGAAGACTTAGCACGAGACATATACAATTATTTAAAGGGCAGCCCGAAATGCGTCGGATTATTAAAATAGTTTCAAGATTTTCTAGAGCTCAAACCGCACAAGACACAACCGTCACGAACAAGGTGGCTGTCTCTGGAATTAGTGTGAAGAGACTCTTAGAGAAATACGCAACTCTAAAATTATATATTCGTGATGCCATATGTAATGACCGTCTCAAATCGGCAGACAATGAACAAATTATTAATACATTGAACGAAAACCATACCATCGTTCATTGTATTTATAAAAATGTCTTAACTGTAATTAATACCATACTAGGGAACTATAAATATAAACCAAACCAGTTAGGACAAAATCGATTACAAAAATCCTAGAAAATATTTACCAATAGAGGACTTATTTCGGAGCCAAAGTGGCGGCAACTATATCAACAAATAGCTTTAACGCTGAACATGTGAAACATTTCAAGCTACGATGCCTAGACTTCTACATTAAGGCAATCACACAATTGTGAGGCAACCTCACTATGATGATTTGGCTATTTTACAGAAAATGGGATTCATTGCTCCTCGAGCGGTCAGAGATCGTAAAATAAAGTCTATCGCTGACATATTAGGAAGATTTCCGAATACTGTGCCTCCAGATAATATACAAGCAGTCGATACAGAATGACTCCTTCTAAGAAATATAGCTGAAAATGCAGACGAAATGAGACTGCGGAATCATTTTAGAAAATGATTGCTAAGACAACGTTCCCAAATTTGACTGCTGCAGAAATTGAGAAGCTACCAGAAATAATATAATTGAAATAAACTTCTATAATAAATAAACTTTCTATAATAGAAAAAAAACTAACAGAACTTATCTTCCTCAGGAAATGAAAAACATATATAACTTATATCAAATATATTTGAAATATTGTACTGAACAGGAAGAGCCAGCACTAAGTGAAAACGCATTCCGAACTATTTTTAAAGAGTATAATATCAGCTTTCACATACCTAAAACAGACAAATGTCTAATTTGCGTCAAAGCAGAGAATAATAAAGATCAATTGAGCGACAAGGAGAAAGAGCTACTGAACTCTCATCACAAGGAGAAAAAAGCTACTTATAAAAGATTTAAGATACATCAAACACTTGTTTCACCCAAAAATGAAACTGTCACCTGCAGTTTCGACTTACAAAAAGTCCTGAATACGCCACATGGAAAAAGTATGATACTGTACTATTTTAGAAAATATTCAGTGTTTAATTTTACAATTTATGAAAGTCGCACACAGGATGTTACTCGTTATACGTGGGGGGAATGTGATGGTAAAAGAGGAAGCAACGAAATTGCAACTTGCTTAATTAAATATCTTGATGAAAAAGACAAAATGGGCGTAAAAAATATGCTGATGTACTGCGATTCGTGTTGTGGCCAGAATAAAAATAAAACCGTATTGGCTGCCGTGAACCATTTCCTAAAATCAGCAATTTACTTGGAGGTCATTTAAATTAACTATTTACTCCCGGGCCATACATACATGCCTGTCGACACAGTTCATGCTGTTATAGAAAGGGAAGTGCGAAAAATTATTGTATGGAGTCCCTCACAGTGGTCTACATATTTTGAATCGGCCCGCAAAAGACCGAGACCTTACAAACTTAATGCCATGGAATATACTGATTTTTTAAACTTTGATCAAGTCACTACAAATACTTTTACGCCAAAGACATTAAAAAATATTAAATTCATATACATCAGGGCCATTCAAAGCCACCTTCAAAAAAAAGCATAACGACAAAATGTTCGTCAAGTACTCCATGGAAGACGAAGCAGAGACTCATCCTATAACATTTTGCGAGAAAACCCCAGGGACAGAAACAAGAAAAGGAAAAGGAAAGGGGAAGGTACAGTCAAAAGGGAAAAAGATGCAGATTAACAATGAACCAGTGATTGGTATTGATGCAGGAAGCAGCTACACAATAGTAGATTACCAATAGCCACTGCTAAATATAAAGATCTGATAAATTTGTGTAAAAATGGTACAATACCTAAAAGATTTCATAACGAATACAGGGAGCTTCCTTGCAATTCCGAGCTACGCGAGACTTTGAATGAAACAGACGAAGAGGATGATGAAGAGAGTGAGAAGGAAGATGAGTAAATAAATAATCACCTGTTTATAAATTTGAACAAAATATATAAGCGAAAGCGTTTATAAATTTAAACGAAAGAAAACATCTATGTTTTCTTTCGTTTACTTTCGTCTCATATAAACCGAAACCGGGAAAAATGGTTTAATCATTAGAATGAAATTAATCATAGAATGAATGATTAATAGAAAATTAATCATTTCTGGTTTATAAACAACAAACCTCGACCTGTAGCTAATTAAAACACATGGTCAATTTTACCCATGTGTATCTTTTCCGTACTACACAATATGATTATCTTTCTAAGGTTGACAAAAGTTAAATGTTAATTATAGAGTTTTACCATTTCTGCTAACCCTTAATTAACAGATGACATGAATACGTTTAAGCTCTTAAAGTCTTAAGTCAACGCAGGCGAAGACACGGATAAAAACTAGTACATATTATTAAAGAATTCCGTAAAAATAGTAGTGCTTAAAAAGGAGTACACTATTTTTTAGGGCAAAACTACATTTATTCAGCTCCATTCAGCTTTTGTCCATAGAAAACAGAAGTTTTGTACAAAAATGCTTATGCGCTCGTTCAGCTTTCCAAGTTTATTCAGCTTTCACGCCACAAACAGGAGAAAAAAAGGATATTTTTCGGTCCCTCTGCGCGAAAGGTATATTTTCATACAAATATCTATAATGCGGAGCGGCCCGGCCGCTTGATCGCGCATATACAAAAAATTCGAAACTTAGTGTAATCAAAATGTTCCAGCAAAACGCGAAGTGTAGTTTCTCCCTAAGCATTCGTTGTTCATGAGCTAGAAATTTCTATGGGCTCTTCAGATATGTTTCATTTAAATTAATCTAAGATAAATAAGAAATTCATCCCCATTCAGTAATTTCAGCGTCAGCAAAGTCTTCAATTTTAATTTTCCTTACACTCGGTGGTAGATTATATTCTTCCAATTCCCTGTTGTATGTCCAGGGAAAAACATACGTAACACCATTACTGTCAAATACCACTGTATCACCATTGTCTATGGTCTGTGATTCACTCTTTTTTTCCTTTTGCAATTTTGAGTATAGATCCTTGAATGAAGGCAGTGAGAGATTTCCTTTGTTGTTTCTTGAGGCAACTGTAAAAGCATTAAGTATTTTTTTAGGTTAAATTGACAGACAAGCTGACGGTCCACTTAATGGTAGGTGGCTACCCTCGCCTATAACACAAGCAAAGCCACAGGTGCTGCAAGTGTGCTGCAGACAACACTAGGATTAAGGGTTAGGGCTTAGAATGGATTAAGGAAATGGGCTCTGGCAATCATTATTTACTCACTGAAACACAATAGCACATATGCTGTTATTTCGCTATGGTCTTCTATAAGGGGGTGGTTACTGCCCCCAGATGGGATGCCTAAAGCTAACGCGAACGCAGTAAAACTCTCGCTACCTCCGCAGATCCAGACCAGAACCAACATCGAAAAGTTCATTTCCATAGTTGGCCCTGTTGGGAATCGAACAC
The DNA here is from genome assembly GCA_910589475.2 of Bembecia ichneumoniformis. Taxonomy (NCBI): domain Eukaryota; kingdom Metazoa; phylum Arthropoda; class Insecta; order Lepidoptera; family Sesiidae; genus Bembecia; species Bembecia ichneumoniformis. The sequence continues at coordinate 4,146,389 of OU342546.1, read as the reverse complement.
GGAAACGTTGAGACAGAGCATAGTATATAATTACTCACTGAAACCCAATATTACATGTGCTGGTGGTCTTACGTCAAGGAGCGTAAAGCGTTACTGCTGTCAGTTGGACCACCCAGATTATAACTGCGGTATGCTGTGTCAAAACAACATGGTTATTGTTCACTTTTTGCTGTTACTATTATATTTCTTTAAATAGTCTTGTCAAACGATAATCTTATAATTAATTTTACCAAAACATCTAACAGCAGCCTAGTTCATGACTGAAGCGGTGTGCTTTTTCACTGCTGAAATTAATTTGTGATAGCTGTTCCAAGTAGGAAGATATGGAAGACACATACATAGAACGCAACTTGTAGTGTTTGTAATCAATAAACAGATTAATCACAGTGTTGTGTTTTTATTTACCTGATTAGCATTTCAATATCTAAACTATAAAATAAAAATAGCCACAAGTTTGACGGGGCATCACTTGAGAAGAACCCATTTTTTTTGTTCTATTCATAATTGTTGGGACAAGGTTTGTAACATAAAAGAACATTTTTGGAAAATCCAAGGGACAACGACTGTAGGGTCCGATAGTATTATATACTTAAAAATTGGAAAGTGGCATATTAATGTTTGTAAAATAAGTCCCTAAAATATTTCCAAATAATTAAAGGTGACATAACCTTATATTGCAGATATATAAATAATTGTGAATAAAACAATCAAATGTCACATCTCCTATATTTATGCAAGGTGTCACCTTCCTATTTGAAATAGATTTTAATATATTAATAAAAATAGCTGGTTTCCCTGACTTCATCCATCTTCAATTGTCAAAGCGTTAAATCAATTGTTAGATCTATGCATGAAAAGGGGGTTTTTGAGAAGGTTATGTTTGATAACATTCAAGAAGAACAGCTGAACCGTCTTGGCCTGCTTTTCTCTCATTACAGAGTGCTTTAATAGAGAAACATACCCTTTAGCTATAATAATAATTGAACAATGAAAAAATACCACAGTAGACATCTTATCTGTGACAATAACTAATTTTTTAAATATTTAGATGATCCCTCAGAAACCTATTGTTTTTTTTTCAGGATAAAGTATCCTATACGTTAATCCAGGTAATAAACTACCTGTGCGCAAAATTCCATCCAAATCCGTTCAGTAGTTTTTACATGAAAGAGTAACAAACATTCATCCATCCTCACAAACCTTCAATATAATATTATTAAAAAATAAAACACTATCACTTACCATATTCTTTCATAGCGTTTATTTGCTCCGTTGTATAATGTGAAAATCTACAGAAATAACCAAATTGGCATTGTCCTTGAGAAAATCTCGTGCAGGGCTTCTTATGATTTTCTTCAAACAAAATTGTTTCTGGGTCTGAAATTTATAAACACAGAGGTGTTTTTATTTAATTCAACAAACACCTAGTTTTGTTAAAGAAATATGGGGACAAAGTGTACAAAAATGGTACTTTTTTGTCTATGCTAATACTTTTATAATATTTTCGTTCTTACTAACAAATAAGAAATTAAAAAGGAATGTTCAATGTACTAATACAAAACGGGCAATTTAATCATTAATTACCTAACTTAAGTTAGAAGCTAATCAGACAATTTACAATTAAAAAAAAAATGGAAGCAGTACAAGCTTTAGTAAGACATCTCATGATGTTTTCTTTAAAAATTAGATCAATTATCACATTTTTGATACATACATACATAGAAAAATATTATCTGAGAGGTAGACATGGTTAGAATTTGAAATTGTCTGGCTAAATGACAGCAGATCATTCTAGCCATAAGGCTATTTATTACTGCCTCAATTATTAATAAATACAAATAGTTTTTAGCTGCAAAAATATTAATTTGTAATATGTACCTATTTAGCAGTTCAAGTTTGTTGTTCAATTTGTTCAAGTTAGCATCCGGCAATTGTTGCAATTGTTGTTTTATTCTTAATGTATTTTCTACTATATTTATGGAATCCATAAAATTCTACTATATTTATGGGACTATGATATGATTTGATAGGGCTATGTTCCGGGTTACATTGCAAATTGCAAGATCAAATCAGGAATGAAGAGATCCATAGAACAAAAGTTACTGACGTAATCTGGTGGATTAGCAAGCAGAAGTGGCAATGGGTTGGTCACATCTGCCGCAGAGGGGATAACCGACGGGATCCAGAGTTCTTGAATGGAGGCTACGAATAGAAAGAAGCAACTGGAAGAGTACAAGAATTGGGGACGTCCTGCGGGACACAGGCTGATGGTATAATGAAATAGTCACAAACCTTTGAACTGCTGATAGTGCTCTTGTACTAATTTCTGATGTACCAATCCTTTGTTGTGAGTTTTTATAACAGCCGGTGTAGCGACCATAGTTTTGTCACAGTAATCACAATAATGTCTTTTACCCATAACTGTAGCATTGGTAATAAAAGTAATGTTGATTACTTAAACTTACGCAGCAGTTAGCGTCTATACCAAACAGTGCCGCTGCCGTACCTACTTACAGTTATAAATATTTTACTTTAAAATTCATATTTATTGCGAAAAAAATAAAACTGAATTACTGAACATGCATTGGATTGGACCATTGGACTGAGGTACTGGTAGTGAGTGAGTGAGGCTGAGGTTATGTCAATCTCATTTATCTCAATCAATTTAAATCATGGAAGTAATAAGTACTATATACAACAGGAATGACCTGTTGTCGCAAAATTGAAGCCGAAAGAGAGATCAGTAACTGTACCTTTTATCCCTCTCTGGCGATGGTGAATATATTGAAATATGATTTAAGGACAATAATTATAAAAAATGATTTGTGATTTGACGTCAGCAGATCATTGCTTCAGATGGATTTTAATCGAAGATGCTAATGATAAACTTGCCCTTTGCGGTACTATACATTTCCTGTTTTTGCTTGCTTTTCACACTCGCGTCATATAGGTAGGTACTTACCTACTGGACCTTGTGACGATAAGCTACCTATTGTGGTATATTTAATTAATTAGGTAAGAAAAAAACAGTTAAGTTTGTAACCGCGAAACCTCTGCGGGGCGTTAGGGCTCCGCAGGCGTTCCAACCGTTACTCACCGACTGAAACTCAGGGGTAGACACTACACGAGACCAGTGTTAACTCTCAGGGCGCCAACTACCTGGGGTGGACTTAGACAAAAGAAAGCCAAGTTCAATCACACAACACTTTACTATACCAATAAATTTACACACTATATAACAAATGAAAATTTATACATGAAAGAGAAAACAATTTAGTTTAGAAGGTTGGTCCTGATCTTCCTCGCAGAAGGCGGGGGATGCTCTTAAACATTCACTTGTAGACACAAAGCACACAGACCACGCCGAAGTGATGCCACGTGGCCTGGTGGCTCGGCGAAGGGGTACCTGTCGACACGTGGATGTCGTCGCCTCCGACTGCGTCGCAGCTATAGTCCAAACCAGTGGAAAACACTAGACGGTTCGTTAAATCTTAGAGAAATCGTACAGTCCCTCGAGCTCCTCTTCTTCCAAACGCCGGGTGCCAAGAGAGCCTCGGCCGGAAGTCGTGCCACTTCCTATGGCCGACATAAAAATTGACCAATCCCGTCGCTCCTTCGTTCGTGCATCGGTCTAATCCTTCCCCGTCGAGCCGACATCGATAGATGTCGCTCCATATTGTGTGTGTCGGGCAATCGTGCGCCAGTCCACAATATCTTAAGGTGGTTATACCGTCATGCGGTAGATGGCGGTTATAATTACAATCTATTTTAAATCTGTTATCAATTAATATTAATTTGTCTAAACATGCCAAAAATTTACGTTACAAGTTTACATTTTAGTTTACTTAATTCTAAATCAGACATTGCTAAATAAAACAGTCTTGTGAAGTTTCTGCCGCAAACCCAGCTTATTCCTTATATGTTTCATTGATTCTAATTTTGCATTATGAGTTAAACGTAAATTGAGATATGAATTCGCTAACGCCTTCACCAATTGAATATCATGTGGATCTTCAAATGTAGATTGAGGAGGATGTGGTGGATCTAACAATGTATGTAGTTTGCTATAAAATTCTTGGACAACATACATGATAATTTTATTTTTGTGTACGTTTTTTAATGATTGATTTGATAATGTAATAAACAGTTTTTCAGTGTACTTCAGAATTTCAAATACAAATCTGGAAACATGCTTAAGTTTTCCTCGATCAATAAAAGCAGTAAATGCAGAAAATTGTGATATGTCGACACAGTAGTTGTGATCTATGGTCTTGTGATCCAATAACACCACACGACAATTTGAACACGAAATTTTGTCAATCATATCATTCACGATATATCCAGCAATATAATAAATAATGTTCAGTTTAAAATCTGAAACACAAGCGTTATCTACGAGATCCAACAAATCATCTATTGATGTCGACTGATCTTTATTACATTCTTCCACAATAGCCCTCTTTTTGTTCCTAAATTCGAGTACAGGAGTCAATTCATAATCATCAGTGGTGCAATTGGCATTTATGCTGGGCTTAATACTATTTTTGTACAATAACTTTCGCAAAATATATCTAAATTGCATTGCACTGGGGTTATCATTTGCTCCGCCGCGAGCTCTCACGCAAGAAAAGCACATCTCTAGATGGTCCTGGGAACATTTATAGGTTAAGAAATATTTGAACTCATCAGACTGTAATAAATCCATAGCTAAATTCTCGAAACTAGTAATATTCACAATAAATCCCAGTATCGGCGTCTTACGTCGATGCTCTAAAACATTTTTACCATTTACTTTTAACGTTAACAAATACGCTTTTGTTTCTTTTAAAACATTCATCCAAACATCTTTGTTTTGAAGTCGTAGAGGCGATTTAAACCCTCTTCCAAATGGATTTTTACAGTTCATGAGGTCGAATATTCTATCCAATATCCTAATATACTCAACTGTGGCTTCACTACCAGCAAATACGGAATTGCCACTTTGTCTCATAAAATCTATAGCATCCGCCACTGAATTGCTGAGCACCTGAGCGGCTAACTTAACGCTCATTTTTTTTATTAAAAAAATTTACGTGTGCGCCACACAGTTTATTCGCCAGACGTAATCCCTCTTCTTCTTGTATTTTATGTAATTCTTTTACGTATTTGAATTGTATTGGGCCATTATCAGAAGTCAGTTCTGTTTCAGCAAATACATTCCTTGATAATTTTAGCATGTGTGGAGGATCGAAAAGGCAATAAATCTTGATATCCCATGAGGGGTGTTTGAAAAAGGTGCACATTTCTGGCAATTTAAAGTTGCAGCCCAAACATTCGTATGTTGAGACATTTGTTGCTGTCCCATCACATGTGAGTGATCTGACTATAACATTTATATCACTTAACAAGCGCACGGCCGTCAAAATCAATTGCGCTTGCACATTCGCACTGATTTTATTAATAAAGAAATACCCTATAGGACATTTAAATCGTCCTGACAAAGAAACTATTTGGAAAACTAAGACTTCTGTAGCTAGTACTTCTGCGTCAGCTGATGCAATGCCTCCTAAGTCTACGTAACCCCAGTGCTTGTCACTGTTCTTGTCATACGTAATTTGTGAGCGAATTGCCATCCCATCAAATATTAGCGCTACATTCCGAAGCGAATCATCATTTTCAACGGCACATTTAATGAATTCTAATACTTCACTCATGAAAACAACATTGCATTGGTTGGTGGCTAACATTTTTCGGAAAGTGGCTGGATGAGGTAAGGCAATATGATTCCTTAAAAATACATAAGCTTTTGCAGAGTAGTAATACAAAGAGAGAGCGAACTGTTTCATTTCAGCACTATATCTGATGCCTTTATTACTCTTGTCCGTGTTAATATGTTTATTTTTGTCTATAAAATTAATTTTTAACACAGTTTGTACTTCATCGAAATTACTACATTTTCTTTTTATGATATCTAGTAGATTTTGAATTTTAAAATCACGTCTACGTAATTTTTGCATCAGAATTCTCATTTTTTGTTTTAGCAGTTCACTCTGTAGATCTTTTTTTTTTTTTCAGTTTGTACACTGGCATCCTTCAATTTCAAGTTGCTCTTAGGTTGCACTTGATAAGATTTATCAGCTAGAGGCACTGCCGTTACGTTTATAAATTCCTGCTGAATACAAGGTTTCTTGGACGGAGGTTCTATAGTACTTATTACTTCCATCGGTTCTAGTGATAGCACAAGCTCGTCAGATTTGCTACTACAGGGTATCTGAATATCACATAATACTCCTATCTTCTTTGTTGTTGGCTGTAACAGAGATCATCAGGTCAGATAAGTATACTCACTTCTATGATCACGATGAATACTGAGGTAGGTATCTTGGTACACAAAATAATTGGCTCATCTTTTGAATGCGGCCTTAAGATTTTTAAACTACTAACGATTTTAATCGATAGATATTGACGAATAGTAACCAATTTCAAAAGGTATTGTGTGAGCAAATTATTAGTTTTTGAGAAATTTTTATTTTAATTTTCCATACAAAATAAAAAAATCAAACATTTTCTATTCTGGTTTCGCACATCAACGGAAAGGGGGGACGGGGGGACGAAGCCCCCACTTGGGGGGGCTCAACAATTTAAAACACAGAAATCCTTACTGATTAAGTTGTTTAGGTTAAGTTAATTTTTTTTTTCCCGAGCGGAGCGAGGGTCGCAGCCTAGAAAGAGTTGTCCTCAGGAGCAGTGTTGTTATGGATATATAATTTCGGATCCGGATATGGATATGGATATTGGTAAAATATAATATCGGTTTCGGTTACGGTTATGGATATTAAATTATTGCGGATTATCCGATAGTTTCGGTTACGGATATTAAATTTTTAAGGAACTGTAAAATGAAATACAAATAGGACTATATTTGACTTTAATTGTACTTTGTAGGTTTCGCAATCTGTCATACAAGTAATTCTTTCTTACAGCTACTCGTTTAGAAGTGTTATATAGGTAACTAATTAAATGCAAAATCAAAATTAACATTCGTAATTTGTATATTAAGTTAGACTCCGCCCTATCCGAAACTATCCAAAACTTTTATATCGGATTCGGTTACGGTTAAGGATATTTTTTTATTTCGGATATCCGATAGTTTCGGTTACGGATATGGATATCCATAACAACACTACTCAGGAGTACTAAACATACCCCGAAAATAGTGTTTTTAGTACCAAAATAACCTTAAAAATTAAAAAAAAAATTGCGTGCAAAATTTCCTTTAAAATAGATTATAATTCATCAATATCTATCGATTAAATTCGTTAGTAACATAAAAATCTTAAGGCCGAATTCAAAAGACTCCCCAAATAATTTGATATAAAACCTACAAAATTACTTACCAGCAAAAAAACGGAGGGCACTGCATCACATTTTAATAATGGTCGTGATAAACCAGCAACAAAATCTTGAGCTTTAAAATGTTTGCTACATACAACTGATGCATCGGTCAGTTTTCGGGTAGAGCTCGTGGGTATAATATTTATCCATATTTCCCTAACATCAGGATCTTTAGGAAATCTGAAATTGAACCCGTTATGTTAATAGAGAAAGGAATAAAAAATGCATAGGTATTTAAGTTATTTGTTCTTGAACTAGGATTGGATAGTCATGCATGGTCACCCTAATTGTTCACTAACAAATTATGTTTAAAACTATTACCTGTGAAAAGATAAACCACAATCAGGATAATACTCGCTTCCGCAAGCCTCCACGACACAAATTCTCCCCATTTTAATTAAAATTCTTCAAAAATATCACGAAATCAAAAATTTCCGCCATTGACGTCAGAGTCGGCGATTTCATGTGGGGTTGTCAGGTCAGGTGTCCGTATTTCATACAAATAAAAGAAAACCTATACGCCAATCGCAAAATTTTTGCGTTAATAAGGCTTTACACGTAGCAACAAATAATATTGCTTTAACATGTCGGTAATAAATTATTATTTATATTTAGAAACATTTTAGAAGTAAATGTTTTTACTTTATTACATTACATCAATCGCATATTTTTCTACCATTTCTACCAACTTAACTCTGGCAACTCTATAGAACGGGACACAGCGTTCAGTGGTGGCCCTCTCACTCGGCTTCATTTTTATTTTGCGCGCAACAAAACTCTTACGACCTTAGCATAAGGTTTTATTTTCTTTATTTTAGCTGCAAGATGCACAGATAGAGCTTATTCCTTATATAATACTTCCATGATTTAAATATAAAATTTAATGATCTGTCCAAAGATAATTGTATTAGGTACAGACTAATACAACATCTTTGGATCTGTCTGACTGAATAACAGTTGATTGACATTGACGTTGACAATTGCCAATTTAGTAATGATTCGAGTCATATTTCACTCGAGTGACTCGAATGAGTTTGTTTAACTCGGTCCTCGAGTAAAATTAAACGTGATTCGAGTCCGCTTCTATTTGCGTTAACGAATCAACTCAGCGCAACGAGTAGATTCGGTGAGGGCAAGATAAATTTTATTACACTATGACAGTATGAGAGAACCTACGTAGTTAGCATTCTATGTCGCCATGGCCAAAAGGAGCCCCAGAACACCAGAGAAACTGCATAATGATCTCCGCTGTAGCATGTCTCACGAATGTTCAATCGGATTTCAATTCGGGGATTGGGCAGTCCAGCCCAGCGCCGCGACATCATTTTCTTGTAACCACTGAGTTACGACTCGAGCATTGTCATGAATACTCGTAAATTAAAAAAAATTGCAAACGGTGTGGTAAGACTACAGATCTCAGCACATCATCACGATATATTCCAGCAGTTAGAGTGCCCTGTATTTTAATGAGGTCAGTTCTACCACCAAAGCGTATTCCTTCCTATACCTTGACATACTTATGTGAATCCAGATAGATACAATCCAAATATATCACTGTGGACCTTTGGCGATTTTTCCAATCTAAATGTTCCCTGGCCTATTGAAGTCTACGTCCGTGATTGCCTCAGCGTAACGGCGCGGCGGTACCCACAGTGGTCTGCGGGAATGAAAGCCGACCTCATGCAATCTATTCCTCACAGTTTGGTAACTTCCTGTTAAACCGTGTACCTCCCGCAGCCTTAAAACTTGATGTCCCACAGCTCTTTGCCTATTAACCGATAGCGAGACCAGAATCTGAATTACGTTTTTTCTAGTGCTAGTAATAAGTAATAATCTACCTACTTACTATTTAACTAAGTAAATTTACATTGATGTTTTAATAACTAAAAAATAAATTCATCGTGAGGTTTCAATATTTCTATTTTCCTATAAATGAATAATTCGATGATTAGTTGCACATGCACATTACCTAATTAATATTTTTTTATTGGGCCTTCGCCCTTGAAACCTAAACAATATTACTGTGCATATTTTGAGTTTTCTTATTGTCATTAGCGTACTTTCGGCGGATATGAGAAAAAATAGTATGTGCAACACGAGAGGAAAGGACATCTCATGCCGAGTTGGAATGTCCCCTAGTTGTACAATGTAATATTTCTTTACCACTGATGCGCCCCCTTTTTTAACGTTGGGAAATCCTCAAGGATACCTGGTAACGAAGGAGACATTGTAGGTTATGCTGTACACTTACCGGATAAAACCCAACGGCTTTCTTGCGCGGCTGTAGGTATATGGGCTGAGTCGCGGGAATGTTATGACACGACATTCGCGCTCCGCCAACGGTATCCAGCGCGGGGAGGACTAGTATGTCGGAAGCTCGGTGTTTCCGAAAGTAGGTACGCCGGCCATCTCGGTGGACCTCACGACGAGCAGTCTCTCCACTAAGACTGCCTCCCAGGTCCCGGTCAAGGGGGAAGATGGCGAGCATAGGCCAGCCGCCTGCGCCCGAGCGTCTTCTGACGGATTGGCTGGGAAAGGGGAAACTCTTCCCGCTGCTTCTCCGCCGCCTCTTTTCACTTTCGCAAAAGCGCTAGCAAAACGCGAGCATCATCTACCACGCAACATCATTGCTGACCATTGCTTTCATATAGGCCGGCAGCGAGAGGTCCGCGCCCACGACGAGAGACAGAGGACGCGCTGCACCGCCATGTCAAATTGAGGTTTTGATGAATACTCTATACCACCAGGAGGTTGAGGATGTGACTCATTGAGAACAAACATACTTTTAATTACTCTTAATAGAATAGGTTTTATTTCCATAAATAAAATAATCACAGAGTTATGATAACACCGTGTTTTATTTTCCTACGTAATTATAATCATTTCTGTCTAAACTTTGTAATCGGTCTGTAGAAACATATGTTGCTTTAGCTAACTTAAGAAACACATCACCAAGCTTATTAAGCTGGTGCGAAGATATCGAGAATCCACGGAGAGGCCTAGCGACTTCTTTTAAAACGTTTTTCTTTAAAGACACACTCTTAACATCATTTCCGTAAGATTTAAAATCTGCTTGTTTTGCAGTTAATCTTAATGGTATATGAGGCGTAATATTATATATTGGCAAATGAGTACGTACAATAGTTTTCTGACGAGATCTCATAGTGCGTGGTACTTTTGTTCGTTTCCCTGCAAATAGAATGATTTTAAGGAACTATTATACGTATGTATCTGCCTTGAAGCATATTATTTATTTTATTCATCATTTCTTAATCAATCTTACCAATTTCTTTAAAACGTTTTAACGTATCGTAATCGTGTAAAGGTACAACTTCACTCATCATTCGTCGAACAAAAGACTTGTTGGAATTTCCAAAAACGCTTTTATTTTCCGTAGTACTTTGTTTTTTATTAATTGCTTGTTTATTACTATTTATGTATGCATAAAGCACACCATCGTCAACATTTTTTTGAAAATAAGTTGCCGCAGAATCTTTATTACCTGTATTAATTATAAACTTATTTGGTTTTTGATAAAGATTATCTGAAGTTTTCATTTCCTTAAGAGGTTCACCTCGTTGAAAAGAAATTTCATTAGAAACAGAAGTAAATGCCGCATCAGTAGTCACATCAGGGTTCGTTACATTTTGTGGTTGCTCATTTGCATCTGTTTGGTTATGTTCTGAAGTGTCTTCGGCTAAAGCCACTCTTCCAGTGTCACACTCTGTTTTATCATCATATGACGTGTTTATTTCTGTTGTTGTATTCGGATTGCCTGTTGTTTCCGCTACTTGCTGATCTATCGGATTTTCTTCAGCGGGTATATTTTTAACGTTTAACAAGTCACCAATATTCTCGTCGTAGGATATCGTACTTTCAAGAACAGGATCAGATGTCGTGTAGTCTATAAATTCTGTTGTTTCAGTTGAGTTTAATGTTGATATCTGGAATTTTAACGCATTATTAATAAACATACTATAATTTTGATTCGTGGGAAACACAGGCACATAAAAAGAATAAAATAGAGATAATAATAAACAATAATGAATTGGTTTATAAATAAATAAACAAAATTCAAGATTCTGTGATATTTAAATAAATTCTATTTTTCTTAAATAAATATCTTAAAAATGAGCTTATAATTTGTTTATATGTTTTCTGGCGAATTCGAAGAATTCAAAGGATAATTTAGTTCATTTATTATTTCGTCACTTATTTCATTCATTTAATAACGAATCAGGGAACAGCTACTTATTTAAATGCTACTATTATATACTTGCGTAGATACATTGAGGTAGTCTAGATAGATAATCTTATTAATACTTACGGTTGGCTTTTCTAATGTGTTTGTAATTAATAAAAAAATCATAGAAAATATCAATTGCTTCATTGCGGTGAAACATACGTATGCTTACTTAGCTGAATGTAATTACGAAAAGCCCAAAGAAATTGTGGTTATTGAATTTATTTGCCCTTGTGACACGGCCGTAAATCATATCACTGCACTTGCTTAATATACGTATAGTGTTGTTAAAACCAGCGAGACGCTTTGTTTCTTTTTTAATACAAAATTTCATTCACCACAGGTCGCCTACCCCATAATTTTCCAATATGAAAAGTTAGAAGCAGCCCGGATCCAGCGTTAACTCGTGGCCCTACTTATTGGAATGTCCTTCGCTGCGCTTGCCGTCCGAAGTCGCCACTCCAGAACCTTAAGAGGGCACTTTCCAACTCAAATAGCTTACTTATTCCATACTACGTAATTCCATGATTACTTATTACTTATAGGTCGTGGCAATAAATAAAAAAACATGACATTTCTGGGACACAATACGAAGGTTTGCATAACAACAAAAAACTGAAGTTAATTTTATACCTATCTAGTATAATTAATTTCTAAAATGTACATTTTGTGAATTTGTGACATTTTCGCAGGTTGAATTCTTGTAATTACTGACTAAAATCCAAAAATGTACATTTGAAATCGGGATATCAATAGCTACCATCTATAAAGATTTTTCTAAAATATTAGAATTGCTCCCAAATACCTATTACTGAGTTCCCACGCTCGTACAGCGCCACCTTAAGGCCCCATTGAGCACTCCATTGTACAGCCGATAGAACACATAAAGAGAGGCTACATTCCTTCTTATATGGGGATTTAACTGTTATGTGGGCAATTGATCGTCAAGAACTCGATCTATAAAATACTTAGTTCAAGACTTGTTTTGTATATAATAAGACTTGTTTTATTAGACTAGCTGGAGCACGCGAATTCGTTCGCTAACACCTGACATCTTTATCGCTGTGGGTTTTATATTAGTTTTATTTTAGTGGCCCCAAATAAAATTAATATAAAACACATTTTATATTAGTTTCATTCCTCTTTTTTTCATCACGACCCACAGTTTGATCGATTTATTTACTCTGTGTTAATACTTAATGCACGCAGCTCATTTTAATAACTGTACCTATACCGAGAAAATTGGTGATGTTTGTTACATTACATTAAGACAACCGTACGGCACTTACAACATTCTATGTATTTATAGTTTTTCATTGTTTATGCTGCAGGTAAAATATTTTTAATTGTAGTATTTTAAATTATATGACGTCATCATATTTTAATTCAACTTCGAATAATTAACATTGGTACCTAACTACTCTTATATCTAATTCGATATGAAGTTACAAAACTAATTTGATTTTGACAAGTTACCCATAAGCATCCCATTTGTACAAACATTATCATTGCGTCACGCTCATTCCATAGCTCCCCCCTTGGGTCGCAATACCTCACAAAGAGTCCCAAAATCGGTTATTCTCAGAGCCCAAGAAGATTTGCGCCGATTATACTTAAGCTCCAAATATGAAATTTTTAAATCGTTTTATTAAAAAATAAATACAGCTGGTCCCCGCCAGGGGATAGGGAAATGGGTTCTGGCATCCCTTACTCACTCACAGAAACACAACAGCACACGTGCAGTTATTTCACGGTGGTCTTCTCTAAGTTACTGTTACTGCCGCCAGACGGGCGGCCCAAATCACTGCGAAACGCAAGCCACTACTTTCCAGATCCAGAGCCGAATTTGAAAAGCATATTTTTCAAAGTTGACCCTGCTAGGAATCGAACCCGGGAACCTAACCACTTATCCAACGGGCTAGTCATTTTTCCAGTAGTGCGTCGGAGCTGACACACACTCACTTCTTTCATACTTGTTTCAGCACGCATGCTGAATTATGCTTGAAAATTTGATATGGTTTCTATTCAAGCTATATGTAAGTACGATTGTAATGTGCCTGTAAATTTCCCTAACAATAAATAAATGAAATTATATAGAGTTTTAATAAATAATATTTCCTTTAGTCTATGGATGCTTGAATAAATCTTCTTTTTGGAGACGGTTCACGAAAAATACAAAAAAATAAATGAGTTATCCTGACATGCAGCAGTCAACTACATCAAAGTTTTTTACAATGAGTATGTCTTTTACATAGATTATTTTGTAATGAAATATATTTTTTGTGACATATTTTTTTTGATATAGAAGAGAATATACAAAATGGTAATAAATTAGTTTTTTTGTCGATCTACTATTACCATTGTCTACTTAAGTTTATTCTGAACATTTTAGTGCTTATGCTTATGCGAATCCATTAAAATTATGCATTTAGGGTGCCGTTGGGGCTGCCGCGGTGTTGCAGTGCTTTGGCATAACATTTGCAGATAAACGATGCCATCCTAGGAAAGAAAGCTCTTTCTATGGGTGATGTACGCCGCAGTCCCAACGGCATTCTGAACATTATTGCGGACCGGAGTGACTGTCGGTAGACGTAAGCGTAACTATTACAGAGGCCGCAAAACCCACATGTAATTTAAACTTTTCCTTATTTTCTTAATTATAGATTTGAGATGTCCTAAAATTAATAGAGAATCGATTACTTTCAGTCAAGTAAATTTCGTTTAGTGGCTACCACTGAAGCAGAAGAGGAAGCTTATGACTTTGTCAAAGAAAGGAACCATCAGCATCCGAGCGGGTAAAGACTATTCAAGGTTATTTAACTAACTTGGGAGTAATTTTAATCCGACGTGAGGGTATTAATTAACATTAGTTAGGTGACAGTAACGCTAAATTTAGTTTAGAACTTAGTCCCTAATGGATTAACTTAACTTTTAAATATTGTTTTGACTTGATATGTTGAATCAAGGTGTGTATGTTTAGAAAAGGAAGAAAGGAAACATTTTTTTAATGTTAAGATCGGCAGACAGTCTGACGGTCCACTTGACGGTAGGTGGCTACCGTCGCCTATAACACAAGCAACGCCAAAGCGCACTTGTAGCAAGTGCGCTGCCGACTACAGTAGGATTAAGGATAAGGGATTATCCTTAATCCTACTGAGGGGATAGGGAAATGGGCTCTTGCATCCCTTATTCACTCACCGAAACACAAAAGCACATGTTCTGTTATTTCACGGTGGTCTTCTGTAAGGGGGTGGTTACTGCCACCAGACGGGCTGCCCAAATGATTGCGACACGCAGTGTGCCCTACTGCCACTACTTTCCAGATCCAGACCAGAGCCAAATTTGAAAAGTTCATTTTTCAAAGTTGACCCTGCCGGGAATCGAACCCGGGAACCCTAGAACAGAGCGTTAAGGCAAGCACCCTAACCACTCATCCAACGGGCTCGTCTAAACATAAAATGAACAAGTTTTATATGAAACACATTTTGTATTTCAAACGCCAAATACAAACAAAGCATAAGTTTCCGTTAAAATCGTACTTACCACTGCGTGCTCCAGTAAGTGTGTCACGGTTGTCCGCCAATGGATAATAAATAATTATAATAAACCAGTAAATATAACATTTAACTTATATAATATACTAGCTCTTTCCAACGGCTTCGTACGCGTTGAAACATTAAAAAAAACACCCGACAAAAATACTAATATTATAAATGGCGAAAGTTTGTGAGGATAGATATATTATGTGTGGATCTGTTTGTTGCTCTTTCACGCAAACGACTTAAGGTTGAACTAGTCGACACTTTTTCCATACAAATTTCGGGGGGGTTTTACTCCACCGTTTGACATTGTACATCAAAAGTTAAACCTCATATCGTTTTGTCTCATTATTACTTTTGTCTGTACGGAAACAGAATAGTAAAATCAAAAAGGCATTAAAAAGTTATGAGCCAACAAAGATTAATTTTTCTTACTAATTTTAACGTAACTTTGGGCGTAAATAAGTAATAAAAGAAGTGTAAAATCTCCAAAACAAAATCGGCACCGACAAAGCTCAATTATCGACGATTTCAATAAACTTTAATTATAATTATTTTATGCAGAATTTTTTTCATAAAACTCCATTTTTCAAAGGACTTCGTTTATTTTTACGCTCTCGGTTTACTTTGAATTATCGTGCATTTCACTCAGTAATCTCTGTCGGACACGATGCTAGGTGAGACAGCGTGCTTTTTGGCCGCGCTCACGCGTGACTTCGAGCCCGCGGCTAGTTCATCCTTAACAGATTTGAATGAAATTTGCCACACAGATAGTTTATTACCTAGATTAAAATATAGAATACTTTTGATCCTGAAAGAATGTCGGGTTCCAGAGGGATCGCCTAAAAATAAAAAAAGTTGGGCGCCACTGTCGCCGTGGAGCGCGGCGGGCGCGGCCGTTGTCGCAGCGGTGAAGATGTCAGATATTTTCTCAAGTGTTAATATTTTTCAATTTTCAACGCGAATGAATGAATTCGCGGCCATCAGATAGTGAGCAATAATTTATTCAATCTTTATTGTGTCACATATTTTATATTTTTATAGGATCGCTCGGACAGAGTACATTTTTTCTCGATGAAAGGTACCCTATGCCCTATTCCGTACCTCTGACAACCTGTGTGCAATAATCGGTTGAGCAGTTAAGGCGTATAACGAATAAACAAACTCACTTTTCCATTTATAATGACACAAACCTTTTTCAATATCTAATAGTAGCAAATTGCTATCCCATTCATTCCAGTTCTTGAAATCGATATTTCAGAATCCTCGGCTCCGTGATGAATATGGTGAAGGGAGCTCTCGGAGGAGGCATCTTGAGCGGTCACGTGGCCTATAAGCTGGCTGGATACCAGTTGGCTATGGCCTTCAATTTATTCTTTGGACTTTATATGACTTACTGTCTTTATGTAAGTATTTAATATGTATGGACACTAACACAATAACTACTTACCTGTTTTGAATAATTCTTTATCTATACTAATTTATTATATATAAATTAGTATAGATAAAGAAAGCACGTGTGTATTTTTGTATGTTTGTAATGAATAAACTCAAAGACTACTGGATCGATTTTAAAAACTCTTTCACCTATAGAAAACTAAATTATCAGCGAGTAACATAGGCTACTCACCCTACCCCATCTTCATCCCCATCTCCCCCTCTCTTTACTCCCCCTCCATACAAAAGTATGTTTGTAATGAAAAAACTCGAAGACTACTGGATCGATTTTAAAAACTCTTTCACCTATAGAAAACTAAATTATCAGCGAGTAACATAGGCTACTCACCCTACCCCATCTTCATCCCCATCTCCCCCTCTCTTTACTCCCCCTCCATACAAAAGTATGTTTGTAATGAAAAAACTCGAAGACTACTGGAGCGATTTTAAAAACTCTTTCACCTATAGAAAACTAAATTATCAGAGAGTAACATAGGCTACTCACCCTACCCCATCTTCATCCCCATCTCACCCTCTCTTTACTCCCGCTCCATACAAAAGTATGTTTGTAATGAAAAAACTCGAAGACTACTGGAGCGATTTTAAAAACTCTTTCACCTATAGAAAGCTAAATTATCAGAGAGTAACATAGGCTACTCACCCTACCCCATCTTCATCCCCATCTCCCCCTCTCTTAACTCCCGCTCCATACAAATGTATGTTTGTACTGAATAAACTCGAAGACTACTGGACCGATTTTAAAAACTCTTTCACCTATAGAAAGCTAAATTATCAGAGAGTAACATAGGCTACTCACCCTACCCCATCTTCATCCCCATCTCCCCCTCTCTTTACTCCCGCTCCATACAAAAGTATGTTTGTACTGAATAAACTCGAAGACTACTGGACCGATTTTAAAAATTGTTTCACCTATAGAAAGCTCTTTATCAGCGAGTAACATAGGCTACTCACCCTCCCCCCATCTCTCCCCTTTACCCCCTCCATACAAAATTGCCGTTTTCCACGAATAATATTTTATAAAGAGACGCGGACGAAGTATTTTTATATTAGTAATTTATATTCTTTTTTTTTTGAGCATATAATGTTGGTCTTTTCTTTGGTCTTTTAATATATGGCGTGACCTCACCAGCGCAGGTTTTTACAATCTGAGCCGGTTTGGGACAGGTGTGTGTGTGTTGCAAATGAAATATATTCTATTCTGTAAATATCAGTAGGTAAAGTAGTGAATCTTGATAGATAAGTGGCATAATGCACTTCCAGATCTTGGTAATATCAGCACAGGTTCTCTACAAAAGGACCAGGGTTCACACAATGTCATATCCAGACGTAGGAGAAGCAGCAGTCGCTTGTCATCCCAATCCTAAGATTTCAAGGTGGGCCAAAACCTTCAGGTAAGTGCTTTGTTTATCATCAGTGAGATATCTACCTGCTTTAATTACTGAGGTATATCTGTATTACTGTTTATAGGTAGGCTTACCATACGTCCCGGTTTGACCGGGATTGTCCCGGTTTCAGACACGGGTCCCGGAGTCCCGGCCGGTTTAGATTTTGTCCCGGTTTGCGCGAGCACTGTCTATTTATCTATTCTGTGGCGTTATGTCAGTTAATAGCGACGAACTCGCCAATAGCGAGTGAACGGCGGAGCTCGGCGCGGAGGCGAGCTCCGATTACGTGGATAAATGGGTCCAATTATTCAAACATTTTCACGAGCAACAAATCGATGTACCTAGTCTGATTAAAATTATACAGTATATTTTGTGCCTACTCGGGACTTCAGCACCTTTGGAACGTGTTTTCTCAATAATGAATCACATTTGGTCGGATGACCGCGGTCGCATGCTGGAGTCTACGAGCGTTACTATACTGTAAATTAAACTTTGGCATTACGTGCAGTGACTTTTATGAAAAAATTAAAAAAAATCACAGAATATTAAAAAAAATTCACTCCAGCGAAAAGTACAATTGGCACAATAAATAACTTCTTAACCTTAATTAAACAATTTTTGGCTTTCGATTTGTTTTTTTTTTTGCCTAGCTGTCCCTCCTGTCCCGGTTTAGAGGTTCATAATTATGGTAAGCCTATTTATAGGCATATAGGGTGATTAGATAGCGAATGGAATGTGTATAGTGGGATGATATCTCTGCTTAGAATATTTGGTTAACACGCGCTTTACTATTCCACTCATCCTGTTTTTTGTTTGTAATCCGATTGGAATGAAACAAACACTATGTTACGGGAAGCTTGCTACAATACATCAGTGAAAACCCCATTCAAATCGGTTAAACCGTTTCTGAGATTAGCGTGCACAAACGCACAGACAAATAGCCAAAAATAAATTCTAAAAGACTATTTTTTTGACCTCGGTTAAGTACAAGGTGTAAAAATTTATTTTTCAAAGAGTATTTAATGCTTGTTTACGATTTTATTCTATATTATAGATTTATTTATTTAAAATGCAACTTAAATAACTCACATTTTGTTCGCAGAATATAAAACTGAATTCTAAATTCTATGTCCTATTAAACAGCTTACTCTGGATCTTATTTTGATCTCATCGGATCTGGATCGGCCAGACATCTTTATTGTTGCACATTTACTTGGCAAATGTATACTTGGCATATTTCATCAGGCGTTATATAAATCTAATTTTTTTTTTAATGCTGACGATGTCGCAGGCACTAGCTGGTTCTTCTATGAAGTAATGATTAATTCTCCTTCAAAACAGATTCAAGCAAGCAGCCCTCAACAAATTCTTTTAAATTGAAAACCATTCAAATCAACCCATTCATAGTATCAAAAAGTGATTTTTATAATGTTCAACTGACCATAAAACCACAGTCTAACCATACTTACCGTCTGGCAACGAATGCTGGAGCAACGTTCGGCGAACTCGCTTCAGTTTGCAGGCTCGAACATTGAGCGTTGCCCGACTGTATGACGTAAGTATGGTTAGACTGTGATAAAACTATCTTTATTGACAGGCACGTTATAGATGCAGTAGTATGTCTCGATTTATTTGGCTCCTGTGCTACATATCAAATTATAATCGCTAAGTCGATCAAGCAACTCGTAGAGGATGTTCACAAGACATCTATTCACGGGCAAGGAGGTACAATAATTATCTTATTTATAGATGAAAAATGCTTTTTTAAATTCTAAAAACGACCTCGGTAAAAAAAAGTACAAGGTGTATGTATGTACAAATAATTGTTTTTTTTTTTTTTTTTTTTTTTTTTAAATATATCATTTAATGTATTTAACATGGCCCGTTTACGATTTTATATGTATAGATAAAAAATGTCTTGCTTGAGTAACTGTAGCCTCGTACCGTCAAGTGGACTATCAGAATGCTTGCTGAATAAATAAATAAACCTTAAGTTCACTTCCCATGTAAATACATCTTTAAATTTTCTTCCTATTGGGATGCAGGTCAGAAAATTGATGATAACAAAATTAGATGCTGTAGCTACCTACATATTTATCGTCTATATCCAAAAGTTAAATACAACACTGGAAAGCTAAAGAATCAAAGAATTTTTTGCTACATATACTATATTCAATTCGTTGGATATTGTTATACATATTGTTACGTGCCGGGTGATTCAAATTAAGGGCGAAACGAACGATTATTGGACTGTAAAACAATTATTTGAAGATACTATAATGAACGCCAAGGCTGGTGGCACACGGGGCCATAAAACGTTGGAGCAGCATTGCCAATATCGCATGCTCTCTCGCACTTACTGGCCTTATGACGAGGACTAGTGATGCGCCGTGTTACTATCGATTATGTAAATAAAACTTTTGTTTTATTATGAATAAATAAAATCTTATTTATTCTATTTATTTATTTATTAAACAAAATCCACAGCCCTAAAATTATACATAATTTAAAATATGAAACATCATGTTTACAATATTTACAATCGCTAGGTATATACTAAGAACGAAGAAATATCAAAATGCTTACGGTCAATTCCAACTGCAACAAATTTCACAACTGATAGTAGATTAAATTGAAAAAAATATCTCTCTTACCAATACTCAATGAGTAGGTACTCAAAGTATCGACAATGCGTGCTGAACATGCGCAACCCTAGCGTTTGAATGATTTATGGCCCCGTGTGCCAATAGCCTTGGCGCATACAATAATATTATTTCAATAATGCAATCACTTGGGAATTACATGCGAGCGAAGCGATGTGGAAGCCACGGCTCGTTTACGATTTTATTTATAATATGTATAGATAAACATAAATAACTACAAAAATAATAATGCAATCCCCTGAATGTTTGTTTACATAATTTAAAACTTTTAGTGACGGTTCAGCAAACTGTGGTTCAGCTCAATTCAGCTTTTGCCGATAGAAATCACCAGTTTTGTATGGAGGTACATATAATCAGCGCAAATCCTCTTGGGCTTTGGCGATATCACGTATCAAATATATATGCGCAGTAACCGATTTTGGGACTGTTTGTGAGGTATTGTGACGCAGGGGGGAGCCACGGAATGAGCGAGACACAATGATACAATTTGTACAAGAGAGAAAGCAGTTGCGTCATATTGTCCAAGAGGTCTAGAGCCCAAGAAGATTCGTGAGCATTATACGCGTCCGTTCAGCTTTCCGAGTCAGCTTTCCCGCCAAACAGGTTGAAACTGGGACAAATTCGTTTTAACATAAATGGTTCTCAGCTCCTCGTCGACAAGTATTAGTGTAACCAAATCGTCCAGCGAAGAAGAATGCTACATTTTCTTCATTAGTACCAGGGTTTTCTTCTATTAGTCAATGTCAAGTTAGCGTTTATTTTTGTTATACCCTAGTACTCTTGTCTGCGCCCTTAGATCTTAAAATTATTGGGTTTTTTTTTAATATTTTTAAAATTTTCGTTTTTAACTTGTGGAAAATGCAATAGGTTGTACTTTTTTTAAGATGTGAGACATACTTATATTTTTTATGAGACTTTAGTCTCGGATAGATTATATATAAATGAAATTTTATTTCAGGTTATCCAGACTTACGTGTTTACTTGGCAATTATGATACCGTTCATCATACTTGTTTGTCTTATAACTAAACTTAAATATCTTGCCCCATTATCTCTAGCCGCGAACGGTGTAATACGTGAGTATACTTATGTTATAGTTTTTGCAGTCATCAATTGGGCAGCCCGTCTGGCGGCAGTAATCACCCCTTACAGAAGACCACCATGAAATAACAGCATGGGTACTGTTGTCTCTCAGTCAGGACCTGATGTACCCATCAGGCTTGAGCCTAGGGCGTAAGTTCCGAGATAGCGCTGTGGTGGCATCCCTTATTTCGCAATCATTACTTATTTACAGAATAATCTGGAAATACGCGCGTTAATACTAACTTGAATATAACGCGCTCTTCTTCCAGTGATTCACCCAAAACCTGCCCAACAGGCAACATCTGCCCATTTGTAGGTACAAAATGTCATGAATGTCTATCTGCATCTGTTTCGTCTGCTGAACGGATTTAGATAACCTTGTCTTAGACGCAAGCAGAACATGTCTGGAAGGGGGAGGGGGGATGCTCCTAGGGCACTCAGAACTCTAAATCAGACACTGGTCTCGGTGAGCGAGTATAAGGATTGCCAAAGCCCATATCCTGAATTTTATGAAGGTCAGCAGCGCACTTGCAGCACCTGTTAATTGAAGACAGTAGGCGCTTACCATCAAGTGGACCGTCAGCCTGTCTGACGATTTTTACATTAAAAAATCATGAAAACCCTGAACAACACACGAGAAATAAAAGACAGGTATACGGTCACTGTGTTTGCTGTTATTTATTCCTTGTAATAGAGAAGATCCCAGGTATGTCAGATATAATTTCCTGACAGACAAAGTGTGGAGCATCGAGTAGTGTTCCTATGTAATTGAACGTATATGCGTATCTGCTAAGTTAGAAAATAAGTTATGTCTGGCATGCCTGGGATCTTGGGCCATGAGAGGATAGTTGCTTCCGCCAAAGATACTGCCAAATTTATGACTGAGGTACACAGAGAGTCCTGTCACTGCTAAAATTTTTAACTGAGATTTTTATTTCAGTGTTCACCATATTTTTGACATTATACTACTTGACACAGATGAACCCTAGATTAGAAGGCTTGAATTCCATAGGAACTCCGCAAAACATATTTAACAGCATCGGCATGATTGTGTTCAGTATGTCTTGTTCAGGAGTTGTCATACCCATAGAAAATAACATGAAGAATCCAAAGCAATACCCCGTAGCACTATGTATAGGTAAATATCTAGAATGTATTTTTTAAACCCGTTGCATTCTAAAATATGTGTTTATAAAATTAAATATATTGTGAAATCTATGATAGTACAATGATAATGGGTAGATGTTATGCGCGCTCTGCAATTGACATACTAAAACTAGTCTACTTAACAAACTTCCAATGGATGATATAGGTGGCTATTGTCATCTAGTAGGATTAAGGATAAGGCATTAGAAAGGGATAAGGAAGTGGGCTCTGGCATCCTTTATCATACACCGAAATATTAAATGAAATAATTAAATATATTACCGAAATATTTAATGAGATCCACAAATGCTTTTATTTCCCTTGATGGTAATAAAAGATGCGTTAAAGCATCTTTTATAATGCGCACTGCCGGCGCGGCGTCTGTATTTCCGAACTCATACCTACAACCCAAATATTTTCAAGGTTCGAGTGAATAGGCATCTTCTGGGATGCCAGAGCCCATCTCCCTATCCCCTCTTAATCCCTTATCCTTAATCCTACTGTAGTCGGCAGCGCACTTGCAGCAGCTTTGGCATTGCTTGTGTCATAGGCGACGGTAGCCACCTACCATCAAGTGGACCGTCAGTCTGTCTGCCGATCTTAACATATAAAAAAAATGTGCAATATTCAAATGCGAAATGTATATCTACCTCCTTTATTGTAATAAGTTTGGTCGAAAATTGATTATAAAATTAATTAATTGATTGATTAAGAGAATGATTCAAAAGCAATTTAGAAAAGTTCATTTTGAACTTAACAAGTAATAACTTTTTCAATTCATTAAATGTTAAATTGTCAATAAACAAAGTTTTTATTAATGGAAGGGAAAGCGGCATAGAGATTTTTCGAAATAAAGTTATGGCCTCAGTAGGCGTACTAGAGACAGTAGGTATGTATTAAGATTCGATAGTATCTTCTAAAAAATAATTATTATTTTAAAATGGTTCTTACTACCTATAATAAATGTATAAGATACGTTAGGTCAGAGGTTCCCAGAAAATGTGAAGATTAGGTCTAACTATGGAAATTTGCGTTGGGGCGGAGTTTCAATCACGAATGGGCAGTTTTCTAAATGAAATAAGTGAGAATTGATTGGTTTCCAACTTTACTTTTTTGACATCTACTCACAGCACAAGGAATCTACTCACTTATTTCATTTAGAAAACTCATCATTCGGAGTGGTAAATATAAAAAGAAAAATAGTATATTTTTGTGTTGTTTTTAATCAAATATGTAATACACTATTAATTATATTATTATTGTTATCATATTACATTGTAACAGTCGTAATATAAATAAAATTTTAGTTCTACGCTATCGAAAGCAGATAAATTTTCGTGGACCCCCGCTTACGAATTGTAAACCCCCATTTTTTTGTCACGTCAAGCAACGTCGAAACTACCGTGGGCCCCTGCGGGCCCACCTGGACCACTATGGGAACTAAGGCGTTAGATGAACGTTTGCTACCGTTTGTTTGATGCGATTACGTGGGGCATGGTCTGAAATACATTTTGTCGCAAGAGTTTTGATTTTTCGAAACAAGATTTTTTTATGCATTGTCTAATGGCCGGAAAGTAATTTATTTATATTTTTCAGGTATGGCGATTAATATACTGGGAATATTTTCAATTTCCTTCTGTGGTTACGCCAGTTTCTTGGAAAAATCTGAGTCGCCGATTACTGTTAATTTTCCTATGACTACGTGAGTAGTTTGTTTTCGATTAACTGTGCCCGCGAATTGGTGTGGGGTGGGTTACTAGAATAACGCGTAGTTTTTTTAGTTCGTAAACCGATTGGAATTAAACTTCCACTAAATGTTAGGGGGAAGCTTGCTGCAATACATAAGTGAAAACCATATTTATCAGTTAAGCCGTTTCTGAGATTAGGGTGCACGATTTTATTATAATTATGTATGATATGATGATGAGGATTATAGCGATGTTAGTCAATGTTTAAGGACTGAGTGTTCTGCACTATGGATTACGCATATACATAATCTGTAATCCATATTTTATTATATAAAAGAAAGTCGTGTTAGTTACACCATTTATACTCGACGACGACGGCTGGATCGATTTCCATAGTTTTCAAAATTTGATTTGTTATAATAATAATATTATTATTTGCGATGACCAGAGATGAGATGCTCAGTGATCGCCAATATGGATTTCGCCAGGGTCGTTCAACCGGGGATCTTCTTGTATATGTCATGCACTACTGGGGTGAAGCCATCGAGAAACATGGCGAGGCTCTCGCTGTGTCACTCGACATATCGAAGGCCTTTGACAGGGTTTGGCATGCAAGTCTACTTGGCAAGCTTCCTACATACGGCATCCCATCCGGTCTTTGTAGCTGGATTTCTGATTTCCTGAATGAAAGGTCCATTCGATTAGTCATTGACGGCTCCTCCTCGGACCTCATGGCAATTGATGCCGGTGTTCCTCAGGGAACTGTTCTCTCTGCGACTCTTTTCCTGCTTCATATTAATGACTCACTTCTTCTAGGAGTAGTTGCATACGCAGATGACAGTACGGTCATGGAGAGATATTTGTCCAGCGCGGGGGCCGGTCGCGATGAAATTCGTTCTGAGAGGAGGCAATGGTTGAGCGAATTAACTCAACCTTAAATCTTGTATCCCAATGGAGAGACAAGAATCTGGTTGATTTTAACGCCACCAAAACGCAGGCGTGTTTGTACTCAGCAAAAAGGAGCTCTTTCGACTTGGCTCCAACTTTCCGAGGTGCATCCGTACCTGTGGTCAATGATCTTGAGCTTCTTGGCATGAGGTTGTGTTCAAATCTCAACTTCGGTACTTCTATCGAGTCCAAAGCCCAATAGCGGCGATGCTTCACACCTAGACAGCTCCTCTCTTTATACAAGGCACAAGTCCGATCTTGCATGGAGTATTGCTGTCACCTTTGGGATGGCTCAGCAAAATACCAACTTGCCGCACTCGACTCGGTGGATCGCAGAGCTAGGAGGCTCATTGGTGATGATACACTAATAAAAACTAAGCTGCAGAGCCTGGCACATAGACGCAAAGTTGCCTGTCTGTGTGTATTCTATAAGATGTACTTCGGAGAATGTGCTCGAGAGCTGCATGAGATCATACCGCCTTCCCCTTTCTTCTATCGGACATGCAGACGTACGGCTGGTTACCATGTCCAAATCCCTCGAATTCGAACCAAGCGCTTTAAAACATCTTTTGTGATGCGCACTGCTAAGGATTGGAACTCCCTGCCGGCGTCTGTATTTCCGAGCTCATACAATCAAAATCTTTTCAATTTTCGAGTGAATAGGCATCTTCTGGGTGAGCTCGCTCCATCGTCGGCCTCATCCTTCCTACATGGATAGATGCTGGCCAAGAGCAAACCCATCTTTAATAAAAAAAAAAAAAACAAAAAAAAAATTTAGTTTTGTTGTTCAACCGATATTCGGTGTGCAAATCTTGACATCTTGAAGCTCCAAATCTCGATTGTTGTGTTATTACTGATAATACTATGCAATACCATTCCTTTATTGACTTATCGAATTTAGGTGCATTTGTCTCCGCCCTGAATAGCAGAACTATTAAAACATATGAAATGTTCACAAAAAAAAAAAATTGTGAATTAAATTCACTTTCTTAAACTTTTTTATGGAACGGGTTTTTATTCTGAGGCGGTACGAAGTTCGCCGGGTCAGCTAAAGCTAAGCTAATGTTCTCAAAGCTCCTAGACATCTTCTCGTCCAAAATTCTTCAGTGCCTTAATACAAAAGTGTTCGACCGATGTGTTGCCACCAATGTCCAATGTTCAGCATGTTTCAGCAGCAATGTTTCAGCATTGGTCCAATGCACCAATGCTGAAACGTGGTAACTAACTATGGGCCTCGTAAGAAAACTCAACGTTGCTCTACGAGCTATGCTCAGGGTTATATCTACTGCGAGATCAAATCAGGAATGTGGAGATGCGTTTCCCACAATAAAACCCGTCGGATCAGTAAGTTGAAGTGGCAGTAGGCTGGAAATATAGTACGGAGAGCCCACGGCCGGTGGAGCCGGAAGGTTCTTGAGTGGAGGCCGACCGGTAAGCGCTGCGTAAGACGTCCACCCACAAAGTGGACAGATGGTCAGATAAGGGCCGCGGCTCAACGGTTGATCTAGGCTTCTTCTGACCGGTTCTATTGCAAAATAGTAACGGAAGTGGACTTCCTACGGCTGAGATGATGAAGATGATAAAAATGATCTTTTTTTTTTCAGTCTACCAAAAATTGTTAAGGGATTAATCGCATTGATGATTTATGTGACGCATGGTGTTAACTTTTGGGTGCCATTCAATATAGTATACTACTATATCAAGCCTCGCATTAAGGAAGCGAATCATTTTAGATATGAGCTTCTCTATAGAGCGTTGTTTGTTATCATTATTGGAGTTACTGCCATCATATTTCCTACCATCACCGCCTTGATGGGATTTGTGAGTTATTATTTTATTTAATTATTTTGACTTACAGCACCTTTCGTTCCGATGAAAAGAAACAAAGCTTTTAGAAAAAAAGGTTAAAACATAAAAAAAGTGTACCGCGTGAGCACATCAGCTGTGACGCACAACTGGAGTTGAAAATTTTCCTCGTGTCTATAGATAACTGGATTGTTAATTATTTTATATTATACTTTCTGCATATTTAGACGTCACGGGTTCCAACAAAAGTTATATTAGTTACGTTAGGTATACACAGATGTCACTAGGTTTTATAAGCTCAAATAGTTCATTCTTACGACGACTGATGTCGCTGCGTTGGCAGGTTATAACGCGATTTCGTTTCGTCCCTGAACGCGGACACTTTTCATACAAGATTTCGACGTTTGCTTTTATAAGCCCAGAGAATAGAATTAGGGAACATCAATGCATGCGTCAGCTGTCGCACAAATGTCAAAGTGAATTGACAGATAGGTAACGTAACGCTTTTTAGTTAACGCTTGTATTAATTTTAATCCTCATAAAATTTCCATACCGCGGGGGCCTCATACGAAAATAGATTCTTAAGGAGTAAACTCCAATTAATGATAATCTTTTTTGTGTAAATTGTATAAAATAAGAGTATAAAACTAAGATATATCAGAGTATTGTATAATTTATGAGTTTTGACGAGCCCGTTGGATGAGTGGTTAGGGTGTTTGCCTTAACGCTCTGTTCTAGGGTTGCCGGGTTCGATTCCCGGCAGGGTCAACTTTGAAAAATGAACTTTTCAAATTTGGCTCTGGTCTGGATCTGGAAAGTAGTGGCAGTAGGGCACACTGCGTGTCGCAATCATTTGGGCAGCCCGTCTGATGGCAGTAACCACCCCCTTACAGAAGACCACCGTGAAATAACAGAACGTGCTTTTGTGTTTCGGTGAGTGAATAAGGGATGCCAGAGCCCATTTCCCTATCCCCTCCTAATCCCTTATCCTTAATCCTACTGTAGTCGGCAGCGCACTTGTAGCAGCTTTGGCGTTGCTTGTGTTATAGGCGACGGTAGCCACCTACCATCAAGTGGACCGTCAGACTGTCTGCCGATCTTAACATTAAAAAAAATGTTTCCTTTCTTCCTTTTCTAAACATACACACCTTGATTCAACATATCAAGTCAAAACAATATTTAAAAGTTAGGTTAATCCATTAGGGACTAAGTTCTAAACTAAATTTAGCGTTACTGTCTGCTAACTAATGTTCAAAGAAACACGTTACAAAATTTAATTGAATTCGATGCAGAGCTTTTGGAGGTTATTGAGAATAAATATCGGACACGGGATATATTTAGAATATTATACTTTAGTCCAGTCAATTTAGCTGTAAAAATAGGGGTACCCTTGCGAAAATTCCCAGAAAGCTGAAAATTTGCATAGATGTTAGGGACACCATTGTTATGAAATTGTGAAAAGTCCCCATTGATCCCATGTCTGCAAAATTTTTTATTCAAGGTCAAAGGTTGCAAAAATGGGTTTTTTGAAAATATGTCAGACAAAAATTGTAGATTATGCAATTATCTACAAAAATTGTCCTTACACTTTTTTTCGTAACACTAACCATTTTTGAGAAAAAACCTTCATCTGCCTGCCGTTCAATTGTCCGCGTGGCAGTATCCGTCTACCTGCTTTTCTGAGGTCCCACCTAATAGGCTTGTGCTAAACAACTCCGGATAGAGATTGGATATACGACATATCACTCCGGCCATAGATATATATATATCCATTTAACATATCCATATCCTCTTACATATCCGAGGTATTGCAATTCACTCGCTCCCAGATTCATTTGGATTTGAAGTTATGAAAGTGACTGAGCGTCGTCGGAACCATATCGGGCGTGGAAACATGTACATAATGGACAATACAGCGTAAGAAAATTTTGCAATTGTTTTTTCTCAAAAATGGTTAGTGTTATGAAAAAAAGTGTAAGGACAATTTTTGTAGATAATTGCATGATCTACAATTTTTGTCTGATATATTTTATCATAAAACTAACCGTTTCGCTGAAAAATTCAAAAAACCCATTTTTGCAACCTTTGACCTTGAATAAAAAAAATTGCAGACATGGGATCGATGGGGACTTTTCACAATTTCATAAAAATGGTGTCCCTAACATCTATGCAAATTTTCAGCTTTCTGGAATTTTCGCAAGGGTCAATGTCTAATTTGACCGGACTAACTTAAGTGTGGCAGGGCACACTGCATTCCACACTCAGAAACTGTGAACCACAGTGGAATATCAGCACCTGTGCTGCCGTTTTTCTATTGCTTTTGAGCAGGAAATATTTCTAATTAAACTTTCATTTTTGCGAAGCTACGAAAACCACATTCAACCCATGTTCAATAACTTTTCTTAATAAAATAGTAACAATAAAAAAGTAACGGACAGACGAACTTAGCTTTGCAATTTTAATATACATAAATATTGTGCTTATGTATAGCATATATACATTTATATACACGATTCGTTTATTTTAAACTAGCTGGTGCTTCCGTGTTGAAAAATGAAAAATATCACACTTGAGAAGATATCTGTCATCTTTATCGCTGTGACAGTGACGCTTGATTTTTTATATTTTTGAACGATCCCTCGGGAACCGTAGGTTGCTAGATTCTTAGATGGACTATTAGATTAGATGGACTAAGATAACCAAATGCTATATCTTAGTCCATCTAATAAACTATCTGTGGGCCAAATTCCATCCAAATCTGTTTATTTATTTTTGCGTGAAAGAGTAACAAACGTCCAACTTTCGCATAATTGATGAGATTATTATATTATTAGGACTAACTTTTGCCCGCAACTTCGTCCGCGCCCCTTTTTGTTAAGTGTTAAAACATTTATTCGATCTGTATTACTCATAAATTTTTGTCACGCCTTGAATTTTCAATTTCTATTTTTAGATCGGGGATCTGTTCTTTTTTCTGGATGAAAGGTACCCTATGTCCTTTTCTGTATCTCTGAAAAAGTGTATACAAAATTTCATGATGATCGGTCGAGTATTTAAGGTGGCGCTGTACGAACGTGAGAACTCAGTAATACGTATTTGGGAGAATTTGTTGTCTCACTTACTACAATGTGAATAACCGAAGTCGCGAAATTAATAAAACAAACGCCAGCAATTCCAGTATTTTAGAAAAACTCTTATAGTTGGTAGCTATTGATTGACATCCCAATTTCAAATGCACATTACAGGTAGGATGTTTCCATGGGGGAAAAACATTTTTGGATTTTAGTCAGTAATTACAAGAATTCAACCCGCGAAAATATCACAAATTCTGCACTTTTTAGAAATTAATTATACTAGATATAAAATTAATTTCAGTTTTTTGTTGCTATTCAAACCTTCATATTATGTTCCAGATATGTCATGTTTTTTATGTATTGCTACAACATATAATTAATGAGTAATCATGGAATTACGTAGTATGGAATAAGTAAGCTTTTTGAGTTGGAAAGTGCCCTCTTAAGGCGTGAAAAACTTTCTTTTGCATTTATTAGTATTAGTAGATTATCTACCAGTTTTTCAGGCCAGGAATTTTTAGATATGCACAGATTTCTAAAATTTTATGACATTTTCAGCTTGGCGCTTTCTGTCTGTCGAACATGGCTTTCATTTGGCCCACGTTGATATATCTGTTGGTGGTATCTCATCGGCCAGGACTCGGCAAATACAAGTGGAGATTGTGGAAATCGATTTTTCTGATGGTGGTTGGAATGTTTCTTTTGATAGTTGGCACCACTTATAATACCAAGTCACTAATTGAGGTTCTCATTAAAGGAGTGAAATAGATTGGAAGAGATTTCAATAGTTTTTTATCTGATAAATCTTTGGTTACCCCAAATATTTTCATGTTTGGAATTATTACTTTATGTATGACTGCTCGTGCCTGTGTATTTTATACATACAGAAAGATCCCAAAAACTGATCGAAATGTCTGTTTTTCTTTTCTTCCTTGTTTACAGTTTTTAAGCGTTTCTGTATAATTCATCAAGGGCGATCCCAGAGGCATGGGTCGTTCTCGATATACTAGCGGGACTTTGATTTACAATTTAAAGGACATCGTTCAAAACCAAGTCTTTTTTTTTCAACTTACACTTTGGAAGTTTTGATAATAAAAGTCTTTCTTAATTTTAGTAATTTCCTGTGAATATTTCAGATTTTGTAAATATTTGAAATTTTAAAAAACTTATTACTTACTTAATTGGAACAATTTTTTTAATATTTTTAAACTTAAATATCTATGAAACCCCATTCCTAAATTGCAAAAGATATTTTCTCACTAAAATCTATAATTTCTTCTTACCTAAGTAATTGTAGGTACTTGTTTGAACAATTACTTAGTTTAGTTACTTAGTATAGTTTTAGAGATTGCCTACTCGTTACATGCAAATGAACAAAGAAAGAAATGTAGCTCTTTATATTTTGTAGTTTTTTTATAGAAATTTCTAGCGAGCTAGTGAGTGAGCTAGTGACGGTTTTGTGCTCTGAACTATTCCAAAGATGTTGATTTACAACAGGTATCACCTATAAAGAGACACATCTTTACCTGGTCTTGTGGCTAATCCTTGGTCCTAAGGAGGTTCTGTTGAAATTTTTGTAGGATCTTATTAGGGTTATATCATTATTCAATTAATTAAAAAAAAAGATTTCTTTGGCATATGTAAGATAAATATCAATTTGAGCATACGGAAGCTATACTTTCAACTGTAGCAGACTGATCATCATTGAAAGAAAATCCCTCAGACCGACAAAAACTATAGACTGAAAATACACGCTCTTAAGTGAGGCAGGTAATAGGAAGACGATTCTGCAATAGGGTGACAGCCGCTCTATAGTCTGACGCGAATAGTTGATATACCTGACTATATTTTTTGTTTAATAAGTATTATAATAATTAATTAGGGTAAAAGTTGTTAGTGGATAACATTTTTAACTGCATACACAAACGCATGACCACTATACGACAAGTAGTGTTACGCACACATCTTCAGCGAATCGGCTTCATTTTTTAAAACGTTTTTGTTCGTAAGGGCTCTGTCTATCTATAGTTTTTGTCGGTCTGAGGAAAATCCAAATAAAATCCATCGCAGTTGATATGACATTACCTTTCTATTTATTATACCTAATGTATAATATTATATCATATGTTATTACCTTGTTATTACCTTGTTATTACCTAATGTTTATTACCTTGTATGTATATACATATTTATCTACCTAAAGTAATAAGGCCAAAAATTTTTATTTAAAAGGAGAAATTCTATGTATTGTGATATCTTGCTTTTGTGTAATGTTTTCTCCAATCGAAATTATAAACTGTATTTTTTGATAGGCTTTTTTAATTTACGTTTATTTTGTGAACTATGTGTAGGCGAAGTAGCGAAACATATGTATATTTTAACTATGGAAATAGAAAGATAATTGTATTTTTACATTATTGGCATTTTGATATATGGTTTGCGTATAAATTATGTGTTTTGAAGTAGGAATGTGTGTTATTTTATACAATAACTATTTCTTTTTATTAAATACTAATAATAATCATAAAATGAAGTCGTTATTTTATGTGTTTTCTTTCCCAAGAATAACTCGAAAGAATTTTTGTGAATAAATAGATATATGAAAAAATAAATCAATTTTTTCTTGGTTGCAATGCCTTAACTCGCAAAATATTCATGTAGGTACTTTGTCACCCGTCGGTCCCTACGCTGGTACCAACAGCTGTGTCTCACCCTTCAGATCCAATGTGAAGATGTCCGAATACAGATATCGAAATTACTCTAAGCGCTTTCACAATACTTTTTTGTGTGATTTTGTGGATGAGGATGACTAGACATTCTCGTTCGACGTATATACTTTTATACACACTCATATATGTGCAGACAATTTTTTCCGACATAATTTCCTTTTATAATTTTAGTATAACAGTAAATAAGAGCAGCGGGTCGAGTTCTTAATCCCTTATCCTTAATCCTAGTATTGTCGGCAGCGTGGAGGTCACCTACTCTCAAGTGAATCTTGGTAAGAGACTATGTGTTGATTGCGGGTAAAGAGAGAGCCGAAGAGCCGGTAAAGAGGAGACCTTCAAATGTAAACGCCCAGCAAATTATGACAAATGCTCCCTATCGTATATAAAACGCTACATAAGCAGCGAGGCTGTCGCCGAGTGGACTCAAATTTATAGTGAGATGGCGGGAGGAACAAAAATGTTCTTTCCTGACGCTGAAGCGGCATATTAGGAAAATCATACTGAAATCACAGCTTGTGCAGGTGATGACGGGACACGGAGGTTTCTCGCAGTACCTGCACAGGTTTAAAATAAAATCCAGCCCGGATTGCGTGAGGTGCTGGAGACAATTTAGCACCTACTGCTCGAGTGCCACAGGTTTGCGCTCGCAAGACTCGGGTTGGAACTGGAAAAAGGTAAAAAATTGGAGAAAACCTTTCTAAAAGAACTAATAAAGAAAGAAAGAAAGAAAGAAAGACTTTTATTCACTGCACGAAGGACACATTATGTACAAGAACAGGGGAAAAAAAATAAAATATAAAAAACGTGTGTGTGTCCTCGCGGCAGCGAAACGGATACTGGCTCAGCATTGTGCTGAGGTGCTGACAAACACCTACAGCGCTGATTTTCAGCCAGCACCGTATGTGACTCATTGGACACCATACAAACTTACTTTATAAATTACTATATACATACATATACACATACATACACACACACATATATATATACATATAAAATTACTTATTTATACATAATGCACTGCTTCTATTGAGAGAAAAGGCGCGAAAAAAAGGAAATTCTACAGTAATCAATAATAAATTTAGTAATTGCTAAATGTTAAAACTTACATACATATTATGTTGGTGTATTAATGCGGTGATAAATGCTGGAATTTTGGAATTTATGAATTTTGGAGCGCCAACAAATAACCCCTAAGCTCACGCCTAAAGGTGTACCTATTAGACGCTCCTTGGACAGGAGGAGGGAGATCATTCCAGCACTTGGACGCCGCAAACCTGAAACTTCCTCGGAAGGCCGCTGTCCTGTGAACGGGCACGATAGCCGTGGACCTTATTCTGCGCACGCGTTTGGGCCATTGGAGTTTCCTGTATAGGTAGGACGGCGTTTCATAACGCACCACCCCAAATAGCAGAGTGGCGAGGTGGAGGCGTCGGCGTGCAGACATATTCAGCAGGCCAGCGGCGCTCAAGTACGGAGTGACATGGGAACGAGGAGGGATGTGAAAGCAAAAACGAGTGCATGCGTTTTGCACTCGTTGTATCAACCTCTTAGAGCGGCCAGTAATGCAGCCACCATACACGACATCACAATAATTTAATCTAGATAATATAAGCGACTCACAAAGCGTGACACGCAAATCGACACTAAGGTAATCACGTATATTATATAGAACTTTAAGGCGATAGAAGCAGTTGCTCACAACTTTAATAATGTGACTCTCAAAGCGTAACTTGCCGTCCATGAGGAGGCCGAGATTGTTTGCTTCCATCACTCGTTCTATTGGTTCGCCCATGATGGCTACATCACTTTCGATCAGAGCTTCCAGACTATTACGAATTTGATGCTCAGACCCAAAAACCACATATCTCGACTTGCCCGGATTAAGAACCAAACAGTTCCTCTCCGACCAAGAAGAGACACGATCGAGGTCCGCATTGATGCTGTCCACTGCAGCAGACATGTCCGACGGCGAGCTGGAGAAGAAGAGCTGCAGATCGTCCGCGTACAGATGGTATCCGCTGCTCTCTATACTGTTAACAATGTCAGCACTATACAATATAAACAGTAGGGGACTCAGGATTGAACCCTGCGGAACCCCCCTCGTCACAGGACGAAAGCAGGACCGCAGAGTAACTCCATCCATTTTACGCAACGCAACCATCTGCGCGCGGCCAGACAAGTAACTGTCGAACCACCTCAACGCAGTGACATCAAACCCGTAATAGGACATCTTGGATAACAGCAAGGGCACGCTAATGCAGTCGAAAGCCCTGGAGAAGTCTAAAAGTACCAGTAAAGTACTCTCACCAGCATCCCGAGCCTGTAAAATGTTATCGACTACATCTAGTAACGCAGTGACTGTCGACCGACCTTTGCGAAAACCCGACTGCATTTCAGGTAGGATGCCGTTTTTCTCCAGGTATTCCGACAGCTGATCGCACACTACCCTTTCTAATATCTTTGATGCACAAGGAAGGATACTAATGGGACGAAGATCGGTTAGGTTTATAGGATTTGGTTTTTTAGGTAACGGAATCACTTGAGCTATTTTCCAGTCAGTTGGGAACGTCATAGTCTCTATGCTTGTGTTTATTATGTACGTCAATATATCAGAAATTTTCGGAAGAGTCATAATTATCATGTCAATATCAATCAAGTCCAGCCCCTTTGCGGTTGTTCTAATTGAAGTAATAATCTTTGTAACTGTCTTAACGTTCGTGGGTGAAAGAGTAAATTTATTGTCACCGTATCTGTCAAATTCATAACGCGTCAGGTCAGATATTGTCACGTCCGATTTTCCAGGTGTATTAAGAAAGCAATATTAACAACAACAATTATTATGTAATTATTAGTAACTGTTATTAGCAATAACAGAGAAAGACAATGGTAAATCTATTGAATTTTCGAAAAAAAGGTGGTAGAAATTGCGGCAAAGGCAACGCCCTGGGAAGGCCGGCGTAATAACACTGAAAGATGAGAAGAGAGGAGGGGAGAGGAAATAGCCCTCTCACCCAACTAAACAATATATTCAGATATAAAAAATAATATACAATAAGGTCTCCGATTATGTCGGAGGATGACTAGTGTCCCCCTTAAACCCCCAAACAAGTGAATCATCAACCTGCCTGCTAACTTTTGCAATAAAAAAAAACCCTAAATCACCATTAATATTAAATAAGTATATTAGTGTTAATAATATCTATTTTTGACCACTGGCACGGTAATTTTTTTTTAATTACAGAATGTATACTTTAAGGCCTGTTTCTTCCTACAAACTCCTTTATTTTGTGTGAAAAAAATTAAAACAATAATAATCAATTGTTGAAATAAAGTTGGCTGTACATAGAAAAAATAATTGTAGTTGCAGTGACAGCCCAGTGATACCAAAGTTTGGCTGTCGACTTGAACGACGCAGGTTCGCATCCCGGATAAGGGTCGGGTTTGCATTTTTTAATGTTTTTTTAATGTTTCTTCTTCTGTCTTCTACTTATATTTACTTTATTCCAAGTAATAAAAAAAAGAATAAGTAAGTGGAAGAAGACATTAGTTATTAATGTTTCCTCAAGTTAAGCATAAACAAATAATTCACGTAAAGAGCAATGTCGCTATATCCCAGGAGGCTCAGGATAGGATGTTTAATTAAAATTTAAACTTGTACAATACAGTTAATTATGTTCATAAAATTTATGAAAAAAATATATTTAAATTATTTAAAAATTGTATTTCATAAGAAGCTTGGTTCCCATCAGGGTTCGAAGCATGCTGGACACATTACCTCGTTGTAGGTATTTGTGAACCGAGGTGGTAAGCCAGCTCAGGGAGTCGTCAGGATTGTCGACCAAGTATTTGACAAAATGTTAAACAATTTAAGCACGTTGGCCCTGTTTGACTTAATTTAGCAGTGATGCGCACTGCTAAGGATTGGAACTCCCTGCCGGCGTCTGTATTTCCGAGCTCATATAACCCAAATCTTTTCAAGGTTCGAGTGAACAGGCATCTTCTGGGCGAGCTCGCTCCATCGTCGGCCTCATCCTTCCTACATGGATAGATGCTGGTCAAGAGCAAACCCATCTTTAATAATAAAAAAAAAAAACAACCTAAAACTCTAAATAGTAATAGATTCTGATGCCTTAGTTTTATACGTGATCACACTTTCTGGTTTATTCAATATTCTGTGGTTAAGGTATGTTTACCTCTGGATGGACAGAGTAAGCTATATATAACTTGAAGATTAGCCAAGAACATTGTAACATTCTTGAAAAACACCTTAAGGGATTTCCTTAAATAAATTCAACTTAGTCATTGGAAGCATTACTTTATTAATTTACATTCATTCACTTTAATACTAGGCACTTGAAATTGTATTATACACTTTTTACCAATTCTCTAAGATTGGAAAAGCTACCGGCCACAAACAATAATATTCCGACAAATATTATCAATAAATTCTTCCACAATCTCCATTTGTATCGACCGAGTCCAGGATTTTCCCATATAAGTAAAAGTTCTATGACTGACGGGTATATAAAACCCATATTGGAGAGGCAAAATGCGCCTAACTGAAATAAAAATAAAAATAAATAAAAAATTGACAAGATACAAAATCTCAAAAGATAATGGTTAATTTAAACTACTAAACAAATGACGTATAGTGCCGAAATGCAGCTTCTCACGGTAGGACTGATCCACAAGTTTCTCTCAGCGAGCTATGCTCGGAGTTTCTGTGAAGGTTAGGATCAGAAATTGTGAAATTTGCCGAAGAATTAGCAAGTTTAAGTGGCAATGGGCCAGCCACACCCGTCACAGAACGTTCTCGAATGGAGGCCACGAATCAGAAAGTGCAGCGTAGACACCCTGCAGCAAGGTGGAGAGACGACCTGAAAGGCTTCGTGGAAAGAGACTGGATGCGAAGGACAGAGGACCGTGCATGGTGGCGAGCCTTGGCTTATATCCAGCAGTGTGGAGATACAGTCTGATTATTACAATTTGAACCTCCTTCAAAGTTAGGTTAGTTCAAGTTAGTTTCAAAGTTAGTTCAAGTTAGGTTGGTTAGGGTGCTTGCCTTAACACTCTGTTCTACGGTTGCCGGGTTCGATTCCCGGCAGGGTCAACTTTGAAAAATCAAGTTATCAAATTTGGCTCTGGTCTGGATTTGGAAAGTAGTGGCAGGGCACACTGCGTTTTTGCAGCCATTTGGGCAGCCCGTCTGGCGGCAGTAACCACCCACTTACAGAAGATCACCGTGAAATAACAGCACGTGTGCTGTTGTGTTTCGGTGAGTGAGTAAGGGATGCCAGAGCCCATTTCCCTATCTACTCCTAATCCCTTATCCTTAATCCTACTGCAGTCGGCAGCGCACTTGCAGCAGCTTAGGCGTTGCTTCTGTTATAGGCGACGGTAGCCACCTACCATCAAGTGGACCGTCTGTCTGCCGATCTTAACATAAAAAAATGTGTTATTGACATGATAACTTTGTTTAAAACTTTGTATAAAAATGTTTCAAAGGATAGGATTGCTTCTTTATATTTTATTATTTCCTTTGACGTTACCTTAAAAGGATCAGAGTGTATTTTAAAATGATTATTTAAATTAGTCACCATACACAACAAAATCAAAGGAAATTATTTAAGGCTCTTGGCGTATATTTTAAAAACAAGTTGAAATTTTTATTTTTCAAACTGGGGCCTGAGTAAGTAGATACAGTAAGAGAATGTCTGAATATAAAGCGAAGCTGTATTTTACTTACCAGTCCCATCAAATTGCCCACATTGGGGAACGCAATGGCAATCGCTGTGATGATTGCTATGAATATGGCGCGATAGACTCTCTCCCAAATCCAATGGCGTTTCGAGTCATGTTTCTTGGACATGTAATGCCACACAAGATTGAATGGCGCCCAAAAATTCAACGCGAATGTGACGAAAATTATGACTCCCATCAAACACTTAATTATAAAGGAAAACCTGAAAATAAATTTGAACATTTTTAATATCTCAAATGCAACTAAATAAGTGCGAGCTGTTTTCAATGAAGGAATCTTAAAACAATTTGATCTGAGTAATTTCTTCAGAATTTCGTCAGAATTTCGTCTGTAGCAGACTAAATATTTCCAATCGCCTTACCCGCTTAGGAGCAGTATGGAATTGAAAGGAAAGGGACAAAAAACTAACCTAATGACGTTGTCTTTGTTAATAAGTAAATGTAGTCAGTCACCTACCATCATGGGGAAGGTCAGCCTGTCTACCGAGTTTTACTTAGAAAAAGATTCAAAAGTACAAGCCCGAACGGGATTCGAACAAGCGTTCGCCGTTTTTTCGATTCAACAGTAATTAGCACTGGAATTATAGTTCGGCCGAAATCGCTATACCACTTCTTAGGAATGCGGACTGAGGCGCTACGAAGGTAGAGAAAGAGCACGAGTTCACATGAGAGCGATATTGTCGGACAGATCT
The DNA here is from genome assembly GCA_910589475.2 of Bembecia ichneumoniformis. Lineage (NCBI taxonomy): Eukaryota > Metazoa > Arthropoda > Insecta > Lepidoptera > Sesiidae > Bembecia > Bembecia ichneumoniformis. The sequence continues at coordinate 4,106,799 of OU342546.1, read as the reverse complement.
TATGACATCTATTTACATTTTTTAAAATATTTATTATTAAATATGTGAATTTTACTTATCAAGGTAGGTTATATTGAGATTTATATTATTTTTTTAATCAAGATAAAATCACAGTTTTGTTGTCACGAGATATCGCAAGACCCATCTCTGGATATTTTATCTTTTGTGACATAGGCAAGTAGACGACGGACAGACAAAGCGGAGCGACCTGGTCGGCGACCCCTCGCCGCGCACATACCTAAGGCGTGGTTTGGCGATTCTGGTCAAATTATACGAGTATAATTATTTGAAATTTTTGTTTCAAAATATATTGTAGGTACTTTCATTTTATTATTATTGGTATTAACCCCGATGGTTGATTTAAATTGAATTATACTAACAAACTTGCTGACCCGACAGGCGTCATACTGTAAAAGCTAATGGATTGACAGCTAAGAACTTATTTTTTTTAAAATAAGATCGGCAGTTAGGCTGACGGTCCACTTGATGGTAGGTGGCTACCGTCGTCTATAACACAAGCAACGCCAAAGCTGCTGCAAGTGCGCTGCCGACTACAATAGGATTAAGGATAAGGGATTGGGAAGGGATAGGGAAATGGGCTCTGGCATCCCTTACTTCACTCACCGAAACACAACATCACACGTGCTGTTATTTCACGGTGGTCTTCTGTAAGAGGGTAGTTACTGCCGCCAGACGGGCTGCCCAAATGACGCGAAAGGCAGTATGCCCTGCCACTACTTTACAGATCCAGACCAGAAACAAATTTGAAAAGTTCATTTTTCAAAGTTGACCCTGCCGGGAATCGAACCCGGGAACCCTAGAACTGGGCGTTAAGGCAAGCACCCCAACCACTCATCCAATGGGCTCGTGCAATGGTTTTGCAGGAGGAAAAGAAAAATCCGATTTTTACATTATTCCGGGTAATTTTTCCAATTTTTCTCTTCATAAGAACCTTCCTCGGAATATTTGGAAGAGAAAATTAGCTGAACCGGTACAGCTGCTCTCGAGATTTGCGGTTAGCAACACATTTAAGTATTCATTTATATTTACATTTATTTAAAAGATGTTACAGTAATCATATATCAGGATATATATCCTTTCCGAAATTTACATACTTATCCATATTTTGTTTTCTTTAAATTGTCCAAAATTAAGAATAAAAAAAAAATTCACAATCATAGATTAAAATAGATTTAATTCAGATTAAATTCAATCAAAATAAATTCACAATGATGATGTTGCTATCATACAGTGCCTTACTGCCACCAGACGGGCGACCCTTAAGAGAATTTGCAGCACTTGGACGTAAAAACTGAACTGAAACTGATATAGTAACTTACAGTTCCGGGGGAAAATTTAAGGTAATCGGTGATTGACAGTCTTCACCAAAACCCCAATAACCGAAGAATCCAAAGAGAATCACGAAGACGACCACCACAAACATGCCTGCATGAAAAATACATGTAAATAAAATTATCACACTTCAATATATGAGAGCTTCCATGAAATCGTAACTAACATTATAAATTTGAAATAAGCGTATTTGTTACGCTTTCAACAGATCATCATCAAAAAAGAACATAGAGTACCTTTCATGCAGAAAAAGTACTGATCTCGAGGGATCATCTAAAAATAGAAATAGAAAACGCCTGACAAAAATATAAGAGCAATAAAGATTGAATAAATACAGGGACAGACTGAGTCCACTTGATGCTGCAAACAATGCCAAAGGTGCTGCAACTGTGCTGCCGGCCATAGCAGGATTAAGGAGAAGACATTAGGAAGGGATAGGACAATGGGTTTTGGCATCATTTACTCCCTCACTGAAACATAACAGCAAACATGCTGTTAACTCACGGTAGTCTTCTATAATAGAGTGGTAATTGCCTTCAGATGGGCTGCCCAAATGACTGCGAAAGACAGTGTACCCTGCCATCACTCACAGAGCTCGATTATTAATTGAATATTTATAATCTATACTGATATATAAAGCTGAAGAGTTTATTTGTTTGTTTGAACGCGCTAATCTCAGGAACTACTGGTTCGAATTGAAAAATTCTTTTTGTATTGAATAGTTCATTTATCGAGGAAGGCTAGAGGCTATATAACATTACGCTACGGTCAATAGTATTACATATATATAAGTATATAGTATAAGCAGTATAGTATATATATATATAAGCAGCAGTGTCCAGTACCGCGCGCCCCACGCGCACTCCACCGCCGCCGTATGGGCCGCAGCGAAGCGTGGCCGAGTTCAGCTAGTCACCCATAAAATCAAATCAAATCGTTTATGTCTCAAAAATGGGATAACAGGATATACTTTACCAGGGTTTCGGAAAACCCCCACCATCATCATTGCTAACTACCACTTACAGCCACAAAAAATGTATACTTACCAGCGCATAGTACTTTAGGAAACTGGCGAGGATCTTTCATGTTGTTCTCAATCGGGAGAGAGACACCGACTCCTTCCATGCTGAACACAACAATGCCGCTAAATTCAAACATGCCCATGACGTTTTTCCAGCCAGGTACAGTTGAGATGGCAGGGGCGACCTGGATACTGTAATATATTGTAGCTGCCACGCAAACGACTGCAATATCACATAGCTTCAAGTTAGAAAAGGTTTTAAAAATTTTAGTTTCAGTAACCACTATGCTTGTTGCAGCTAGTCTTAAAAGCATGCTTTTGATAAATTTATGGTTTTATACCAATAGTTTTAAATTTATTTTCACGCTATTGTTAGTCTTGTCTAAGTAAATTAAGTTAAGTAAGTTGTCTCTTTGTCCAATACTTTATATCTGTTTGCAAACTGGAAATGTGGATATGTTAACGGAAAGGTATGTAATCCGTCATTGTATACAATTCCTAAAATGGATAGGAAATGTATGATATATTTTTAATATGCACTTTTTCTAGGAAATCTATACATTTCCTGGATCTGGATCCTTGATCACTTGTATTAGCATCAGGCTTCTTCCTGTGGTATCTTTCAGGTCGTCTTTCTACCTGGCTACAGGGCAGCCTTCTAATTGTCTATCCCATCGGTTATCCGCTCTGCTACAAACGTGACCTTCCCACTTCAGCTTCACCCCTCTTCAGTCTATTAAATTCTCTCGGCTTATTCGACAACTTTGATGTGTCTATATTAGTTGAATAAAACAAATAAATAAATAGACAGATCTATAACGCCACTACTAAACATTTTCCCCCGAATATCGCGGCGATCTATAAGCGATGTCTCATTTAAGTTGGTCTACCTCCTTAGTTCCTAAGACCTCCAGGGGTCCACGGGTGACTCGACGTTGGCGTGACAAAAAATGAGATGGACAAAAAATAAATCAAATTCTCACTTATTTCATTTAGAAAACACCCCATTCGTGGTTGGAACTCAGCCGCAACGCAAATTTTCATAGTTAGATCTAATCTTCACATTTTTTCACACAGGGGGTCCATCGGAACCAGTTAAATTTTGAAAGTGGTCTATGAGAAAAAATGTCTGGGAACCTCTGGTCTACCTGTTCGTGACAGCATCACTTTGGCTCTCAATAATAATAATAAAAATGACTCACCTATAAACACATCAGCTACCAATGTAAATGGTGCCAAGTACTTCAAAGTCGTTATCATGCACAGTAGAAGTATTGGCACAAGTAACGTCAGTATATAAAGCCTCAAAAGAGACAAGTCTTCATTTTTCGCATCATCACCATTCTCAATTAACTGTTTCAAGGTCTTAGCGATTATTATCTGGTAGACGCAACAGGCACCGAATAAATCTATGCAGATTGTTATGTCTACTGCGTATCTGGAACAGAAAAATGTTATTGTCACATGTTTGCACTAGCGATAAAGTAAGATTTCTAAGCCATCATGCGCAAAGAGACCGCTTTCTTGCTCTGCAGATTGCGTGCGATTTCCAATTCCATCTTGAAGACCATAGCCGAGGGTTTAACTTTTTTTTATGTTAAGGTCGGCAGACAGGTTGACGGTCCACTTGATGGTAGGTGGCTACCGTCGCCTATAACACAAGCAACGCCTAAACTGCTGCAAGTGCGCTGCCGACTGCAGTAGGATTAAGGATAAGGGATTAGGAGTGGATAGGGAAACGGGCTCTGGCATCCCTTACTCACTCACCGAAACACAACAGCACACGTGCTGCTATTTCACGGTGGTCTTCTGTAAGAGGGTGGTTACTGCCGCCAGACGGGCCGCCCAAATGACTGCGAAACGCAGTGTGCCCTGCCATTACTTTCCAAATCCAAACCAGAGCCAAATTTGAACAGTTTATTTTTCAAAGTTGACCCTGCCGGCAATCGAACCCGGGAACCCTAGAACAGAGCGTAAAGGTAAGCACCCTAATTCTCATCCAACGGGCTCGTCAAGTATAAAACACCACTTCATTGGAACATAGTCGGTAAGAGAGTAGAGTAAGAGTCCATTAATGAGGAGTAAAACTAATACAAAAAGCGTTATGTTCATCTAAGCAGTTCTAACCAAATCCGATAGATGTCGCCGCTTCATGTAATTCTAATGTAGTATAATAGATGGCGCGATTATTTACATACTTTTCCTTTTGCATTGTCAAAGACAGACGTACTTAAGGCGTAAACTCCAGGTCGTGCGTCGGAGCTAACATTCACACTTTTTCTAATTTAAGGTAACTACAATTATTTTTGTATAGCTTACAGGAATAATTGAAAATGTTCAATTTTTACTTTTAGTTGTTTTAGTTTTTTTTAGCGTTGCAGCGTATTCAGTTATAGTACTTATAGCTATTATCAAAATGTAGCAAAACTTGTACTTAGCTATCTTAGTTTCTCTGGAACGTTAGGTAGCTCAAAGTTCGTAATGGTCTTGCAAAGCGGCGAAATTGCAGCTAAGCTGAGTGGGCAAATTTACCACACCGCACGTTTATTTGCCATTTCTCTGTAAATCTTCGTCTGGGATTATCTCATAGGAAACTTATATTCTGTTTATGCTTTATGGTACGTGAGCAACTTACCAACACTTTGTTTTCCCCAAAGTAGTATCCTTATTATCTATTGAGGAAAATGTACAGAAATAAATACTGGTTTTTTAAGGCTTAATAATATTTTGATCGAGATTTACCTGAACCATTTACTATATTTCCTTAAACCGGGAAACGGACATACTTCTAAGGACGCCTCCGCGACATCAGGATACGACATTTCTGTTAGATGCAGTCTCCGATAAAGAGTTTGTGCTGATTTTACTAAAATCTGTAAACATGTTTAAAAGTCTGATTAATCAAATTGCTATAGTAGGTATCAACTTATATTAAAGTATTACTATGCTCTGCTGTTACTCCCGCAATGTAATCAAATTATCTTAAAACCAATCAACGTAGAAAATTTTCCTATTCCACCAGCTACCCGCACACCGCTTTGCATGAATGGATTTTTGGAGAATCGATTTTCATATAATAAGGCCCCCGGTATGGAAATTTTATGAAGAGTAAAATTAACACAAGCGTTACGTTATCTGTCACTTTGACATCTGCGCGACAGTTGACGCATGTATTTATGTTCCCAAATTATATTGTACTATAATAATCAACACCAGAAGGTTTCTCTGGGCTTATAAAAGCAAACGTCGATATCTTCTATGAAAAATTTAATCTGCGTTGAGGAACGAAACGATAACGCGTTATAACCTGTCGGCGCAGGGACATCTGTCGTCGAAAAAATTTTTTTGACTTATAAACTTCTATTTGAACTTATAGAACGTAGTGACATCTGTGTATACCGAACGTAACTAACATAACTTTTGATGGAACACGTGACTTCTGAGTATACAGAATGTAACTAAAGTAATTAGGTATCCAGTTATCCTATTGAGGATAGGAGGAATAGGATCCTATTTTTATACATTTAATTTTATACGTTTAATTTAAAGGAGTTAAACTCCATTCGTGCATCGGAGCTGACACACACACAGCGCCCCCTCGGAACTTGCGCCCTAGGCTCAAGCCTGAATAGCCTCTGGCTAAATCAGGCCCTGTTGGTTATTGGTCGTAAAAACAGGACATTTCTGAGATATCGTATGATGATTTGGATGGAAATAAAAAACTATAATTAATTTCATATCTAGTACTATTAATTACTAAAGTGTGCAGAATTTTTGACAAGTTAATTTCTTGTAATTATTGACAAAAAGCCATTAAAGTTTTTCGATGATTCCTAATGTACTTTTAAAATAGCTACCATCTGTAAAGATTTTTCTAAAATATTGATATTGCTGGCAGATGTTTTATTGTTTTGTCCAATACGATAAACGCTGCGAACGTCTTGCATCGTATTCTGTCTCGTGGTCATTGAAGTCAAGTAAGTTGAGACAACTAATAGGGTATTTGACAGATGTTAGGAAAATATCTCAAATTGTTCATTACACCATAATACACTTGCAATTTGATTCATTATTTGTGAATTGCTTTATTTTCTATAAAAATTACAATCAAAGTTTAAATGAGAAATAAGATAAGTGGCAAGGAGAAAATAAGTAATAAAAATAGCATCTCTTAGTCGTATACCGAAACGCAATTGTACTTACAGACGTCTTATTAACCGGTCTATTTAGGTCACTGTTGATCTGATTAATGCATCTGCATCCGCAATCCCTGTTCTATGATTCTATCGATACGACATTCCTGATTGGGCTATTGTTATTTTGTAATTATTATTAACCTTTGTTTGCCAACTTTTCCTTACAATAATTTTATTATATTTATATATAATGTAGGTAGGTAACTAACAATTAATGAAAAACAAGTTATTAAATGTAGGATGTCTTTGCTACACAAAAGCCTACTCCAGCGGCTTCCAGTCATCCCTTAGTCATGCTATACGATTCCATAACGGGCCCGCAAACTTTTTGATGTCGTTAGATCAACGTTTCCTCTGCCTTCCTCGTCTTCTTTTTGTTTGAGATCTAGGGGTCCACTCTGTTCCTCTCCATTTATTTTTATTTTCCCTGAGCCTGTTTTACTTTTGGTTACAACTTTTCCACTCTTTTTTTTTTTATGGAATCGAGGTAGCGCTTCACCACTATCTCACCTGATGTGAGGTGCAGATGTGGCCGAAGGTGGACCACGCTTACCTAGTAAATGCCCATTTACCCTAGTTTTGAAGACCCCGAGGTTGTAGTTCTGTGGGAACACAGACGCAGGCAATGAGTCCACTCCTTAGCAGTTCGAACAAGGAAGGTGGAACTGAAACGCTTTGTTCGTGATCGAGGTACATCGATCACGAAGGGATGATTTTATGTCTTTTATGTTTCTTTCAATGACTATTTTTTTAAATAAAGACTAGCTGTGCATGCGACTTTGTACGCGTGGTATTCGGAATAGAGCGAAACTTTTTTGTTTGTAAACAGATTGGAAGGGAAGCTTGCTACAATACTTCACTGAAAACCACATGAAAATCTCTTAAGCATTTCTGAGATTAGCGTGCGCAAAGGCATAGACAAACAACAATTTTGTTAATATACTACCCGAGCCCGCAATTTCGCACCTACGCGTGGTATTCGGAATAGCGCGTAATTTATTTTTGTTTGTAAACCGATTGGAATGAAACAACACTAAATGTTACGAGAAGCTTGCAACAATACACCAACATCAGCGAAAACCGCACTCAAATCGGTTAAGCCGTTTCTGAGATTAGCGTGCATAAACGCACAGACAAACAGAAAACAATTTTAAAAACAATTTTTTGACCTCAGTTACATTTCTACAACCTGTAGGTACTACAACCTGTTTTTTTGAAAAAATATTTAATGTACAGACATGGCTCGTTTATGGGTTTACTCTTGGCCGACGATACAGCGAGCTCAACCAGAAGATACCTATTCACTCGAACCTTGAAAAGATTTGGGTTGTATGAGCTCGGAAATACAGACGCCGCCGGCAGGGAGTTCCAATCCTTATAGCAGTGCGCATTATAAAAGACTGTTTTAAATCGCTTGGTCCTAATTAGAGGGATTTTATTCTATTCATATTATAAATTAACCAGCCGTAGGTACGTCTGGATGTCCGATAGAAAAAAGGGGAAGGTGGTAGGATGTCATGCAGCTTCCGAGCGCCGTCTCCTAAGTACATTTTATAAAATACACAGAGACAAGCTATTTTGCGTCTATGTCCAGGCTCTGCAGCTTAGTTCTTATTAGCTTAACGCCGACGTTAGACATGTGATCAGTTTATATTGTAATACTTACATGTAAACAGTATGTTATGTAAAATCCAAAAACTATTGTTAGAAATAAAGATGTCCACAGTCCGCATTTCATGTAGGCCTCGTGAATTCCCAAAATGCCTCCGCCGAGACATCCCTTTATGAGGTGTCCAGTAGATTCTAGGAAACTGAAAACAGGTTTATTTCCTTTTATTTTTAACTAAATGAAGACGGCCACCCTTCGCTGCGGCCCATACGGTGGCGGCGTGCGCGTGAGGCGCGTGGTACTGAACACTGCTTATATATAATACTAATGATCGTAACGAGATGTCATATAGCCTATAGCCTTCCTCGATAAATGGACTATTCAACACAAAAAGAATTTTTCAATTCGAACCAGTAGTTCCTGAGATTAGCACATTCAAACAAACAAACTCCTCAGCTTTATAATATTAGTATTTTTATAAAAATAGAGATAAACAGTGTTATTGTTTAAGTATAGATTTTAACTGAAGACAGATTAAATAAATTAGTCATTTAAAAGTCCAATTGATGGTAGATCGAACACCACAAGCCACCATATGGCTTGGATAAGATGATGGATGTGGAGATATTATGGGGATGGCGCCTGGCATCCCATACTTTTTATGTAAACTCTATCTGGTACTTCGTCCGCGTCGAAAAACAAAATAACGTCTTATATTCGGGAATAGACCTCTTTATCGATGTGACGACGGTGCTGGTTGAAAATCAGCGTTGTAGGGTTTATCTAGCACCTCAGCACAATGCTGAGCCAGTATCCGATTCATTGCCGCGAGGACACACACACACACACACACACGCACACCTTTTTCTATTAATTTCTGTCCTGTTGTTTTTCCATAATGTCAGTGTCTTTCGTGCAGTGAATAAAAATCTTTCTTTCCAGAAGGAATTCCTTCTTAAATTTTTTCCAGGATAAAAAGTATCCTATATATTAATCCAGGTAATAAGCTATCTCTGTGTGAAATTTAAACCAAATCCGTTTAGCCGTTTTTGCGCTATAAAGTAACAAACATACATCCTCATAAACTTTTGCATTTGTAATATTAGTAGGATTAATGATAAAAATTACAATTCTAGCATCCTTTACTCACTCAGCGAAACACAACAGCACGCGTCTTTTTATTTGGCAGTGTTCTTTTGTAAGATACCTAGTGGTTACTGGCTTTTTAACAGCAGTACCCTACGTATTCTGCAACAACTAAATGTCGCCTAAATGTATACGACTTACAATGCATTGTAATATAAATAAACCAATACATTTAATTGGATGTCAATTCCGAAGGTCATTCCAGTTAAAATAATAATGGACCGTTCGTACAATTTACGCTTGCTTTAAAACACTAGGCTAATAACCCTGGCTTCACACGGACGCAATTTATAAAGAGGAAATGTCTAAGATTACTCCTATGGTGTTTCTTGTATTCATGAAAAAAATTCATATTATGAAAAGCTTTGTCTAATGATGTTGGTCAAACCTAGGATGAACAAGTTTACAACCATGAAGAGGCTTATGTATTATGTGAAAGTCCTCAAACGGGCTGAAGGTCCACTCGATTGTAGGTGGCTACCGTCGGATAGAATTAAGGATTAGGGATGGATAGGTCAATGGGCTCTGACATCTCCTACACACTCACCGAAACACAACAGCACACGTGCTGTTATTTCACCGTGGTCTTCTGTAAGGGGGTGATTATTTACTGCCGACGGGCTGCCCAAATGGCTACGAAACTCTGATATCCTGCCACTTCTTTTCAGATCCAGATTAGAGACAACTTTGGAAAGTGAATTTCTAAAGTTGGCCCTTCCGGGAATCGAAACCAGGACCCCAGAGCGTTTACAATTTTAATATTAGATATTGAAAATATAATTATTAAACAAACTTACTTTGTGGGTTTCGTTAGGCATCTATGCGAGACGAAGTCAAATTCTTCTTTATCCGAATGCAGGTCATATTTTTTATCCTCGACGCTATCCGGTGGTGGTTGCGGTGGAGGCTTGGGTGGCGCATCACTACCTTCCTCGTGACCACTTATATTGTTACCCTGAGAGACACAGACATAAAATCTTATATATAAAAATGAATCCCTATTTCTCCTGGTCACGGCATCACGCGTGAACGGGTAGACCAATTTTAATTCGGTTTTCGCTAATGGAAAGAGGGATAAACGGGGAATGTTTTAGGGTATATAAAAATTGCACGCCGGGCGAAGCCGGGGGCGGGCCGCTAGTACTTTATATAAATAAATATAATAATAATTATTATAATTGTTTTTATATACATATATATTGTAAAAAATTTAAAATTAACAAAGGAAATAAATAAATGTATAAATTATAAAATAATTTTCATATTATTTTTAGAACATACAAAAAATGGAAAAATAAACGCAGAAAGACTTAATTATTTTACAATAATTATTGGAACATTAAATTGCTTTTCATTGTTTTTTTTTTAATATTTCGGTTTAATCATATTGTGTTTGCATAGGTATTAAAACAATGTAAGTACATAGTGTCACAGGTTCAACAGTGTAGTATTGAATAAAGTATAAATAATTATTATTATTTACCTTAACAATAAAAAAACCATAAAATAAATACGGTTTCTTAATTATTATAGGGAAAATGTACGTTTGAATGAAAACACTTCGTTTCACATACTAAGTAATACTAAGTATAATTAGTTTTTGTCGGTCTGGGTAAGTAATACTATTATTTACTCGGTGAATATGTATCAATACTTTTTTTAAAAGTCTTTAATGTTATTAAAAAAAATTGAAATTTGATAAAATTATTAATTCTACTGAAGTTTGATATTAAATCACGCGTGAATTGAACTTGTTCGAATTAATCTTACCTCACAGATAGAACAAGCTATGGTAAGCTTTCATAGGACTATATTTTTAATCAGGTTATTTATTGTGTTTCCAAATTACCGGTTTTAATACCAATAAAATATTTTGAAATAAGTTTATTTTTACTTTTTATAATGTTTATAATGCAATTGGAATATTTTAATAAGATAATATTGTTACATGCGGGGTGAGTCAAAATGGCGTGTAAGGGCGAAACGAACGATTTATTTTCACAATCCAAGATGACTTTCAAAATCACTAGACTTGTCCGATGAAACCGTTAAACTTGCCAAAAGTCGTCAGTGATTCCCATAATGTATCGCCGGTTCACTGTCGTAGATAACTTCACGAAAGCTTCGAAGAGTCGCTTTCGAATCGCTTGTTATCGCACAAACTGACTCATCTCGCCCGCCTGCTCTCTTATTTATACTTGGCCCCAAACGCCTCGATGTATTTCGAGTTTTCCAGAAAATCTAAACAACATCGTAAACAAGCCATTGAAATTCGGGACTGCTATTTCTGTTGAAATGTAAACTCTATGTTGTAAACATAAGGACCAATTTCCTTTGACACTAGTCGGGAAGGGTCGAGTCTAGCATCGATAGGGTGGGACGCTTGAGACTTTCGGCCGGCGCGAACGCTTTTTCCAGAACGTTCCATAGTTACTCGTAACAATATCATCACGAATGTTTGTCCTCTCTTTGATAATAAAATATATTTATTACATGCTTACTACATTACTGAAGTAACTATTTCATTGAGCTCATGATAGTCTTTTCTTGACTAAAGAAGAAAAAGTTCGCAGCTTCCTCGTACAGAGTATTACTTTCGCAAAAAGGAAGTGCTGCTACCATAAATATTCAAAAGTTAGGTTCTTTTGATATTTATTTTTATATGTATGTATATTTTTTTTAGTTTAAAAATGAAATTCGTAATGTAACGACAGGCTGATAGTCCACTTGGTAAGTAGTTAATGTAAACACTGTAAACAGAGGTGTAACTATCGCTGTATCTGTTGTGAGAATTATATAGGGCCCCCGGGCTTTAGGGGTTATTAAGGGACGTTTGAGCAAAATATCATATAATGTTATTTATATGATATTTTGCACACTAAACTCTTAAGTTTAGAGTTTAACTTCTATTGCGTTTAAAAATATGTGAGCTTTTTTTTTAACATAGGTAATTTTATATATATATACCACAGTCAGATAAAAGAGTCTCTCAACTCAATTTGATACATAGCCCATCTAGGACAAGACTGCCTAAACACGAGAAACGCCAAGAGCGGAGCAAGTACGCTGCCGATTTTGATCAGATAAAGAAGATGAGAATGGGTTTTGACATCTTACTTACGCATTGAAACATATTTCTTTGTTATTTCACGGAAGTCACAAAAGCGATCACATAGACGTGAGTCACATAGCGTCTATATTTCCGAGCTTATACAACCCAAATCTTTTCAAGGTTCGAGTGAATAAGCATCTTCTGGGTGAGCTCGCTCCATCGTCGGCCTCATCTTTCCTACATGGATAGATGCTCGCCAAGAGCAAACTTAGTATGAAAACTTACTAAGCATTAAACTTAGTATTAAACATATTAAGCAAATTTAGTATTAAAACATACTTAATTTAATCAGTTTTTAGCTCATACGAAAAGATTTTTATTTGTTCTGCGATAGACACATAGATAATGAAGTTGGTGGATTGTCACCTTACTTCTTGGATCGATCAAAGGTAAGATGAGTGGACCGGATTAAAGCCTGCGACTTCTATGTCGACAGACAGCGATTTACCCAATGAGCTAGCGAGGAAATTGCAATTTTTTGAAACAAAAATAAAATATACTATATCACACATTAGGTACTACTTATAATCCCATTAATTCTGAGATACGAAAGATAACGTTACTAACAAATTTTTAACTCGTCAGTAAACTATTTCTACTAAAAAAAATAATTCAAATTTCAATCATGTACTAATAAAATTTACAATGCTTTTTATGATATACTTAAATATAATATAGTCGGATTTGACTTACGTTGTTAGAATGCAACTCCATTTTCCGTGTAAGTATATCACAGCAGATGTATTCAACGATACGACACTCTATCAACTGATTTCACATCTCATTTGCGACCTTGCCGTGTACAGTCAACTCGAAAATATTGCCAACAAAGTTTAATCGATTAAAATATTTTTAGGGTTCCGTACATCCGAATAAAAAAAACAGAACCCTTATAGGATCAATAGCGTGTCCGTCTGTCCGACCATTCCCCCCCCTTATCTCCGAAACTACTGAACCCAAAATTTTGAAAAAATAAATAAATACAGAAATCAGTTTTCTACTAATAGATTATAGGAAAACCTATAAGAAGTCCATGATATTAAAATAACATGGAAATCACTCAATATTGTGCGAGTAGGTAACCCTCTTCACACGAGTTCAACTCGCACTTGTCCCGTGTTTTTACAAACAAATCTATTGCTTATCATGCTGAATAAGGAGATAATTTCTTTTTAAAACTATTTTTGAGAAAGCTGATGTCGCGTTTACATATTTCTTTTAACGTTTTGAGGATGTTGTGGGATAAGGATGAAATTTTAAACCGAATTACAAAGCCGCATACAAATTTTCAAAAAAAGTGCATGAATATAATTCGAACCCTTTTATGCTGTTAAAGCCGGTAAAGCGACTGTTAAAAATTAGTTTTTCATTTTTATAATTATGACATATTATCGACCCAACCAAGGCTTCGCGTGGATGCATTTTTTTTAATGCAAATTATATACACAAACGTGAGGTAGGTTATCGCTCTTTCCATTTGTAAAAACCTTATCAAAATCCGTTTGGTAGTATAGAAGAAGTTACTAGAGAAACAGACAGTAGCGGACAATTTATTTAGAGTAATATATATATAACATAATACATACATATATTTAATACATTAAATTATGTTATGATACTTGCTACAATACATCAGTGACAACCGCATTGAAATCGGTTAAGACGTTTCTGAGACTAGCGTGCACAAACGCACAGACAAAGAGATAAAAATTATTCTAAAAACTATTATATATTACCGACTATTATATATTACCAACTATTATACTTATGTTACCGTCCTCGGTAACATAAGTACAACGTATCCAAACGATTTTATTATATGCCGCCGACTGTACGCGTGGATACAAAAACTCGTCACAATGACAAACATTTCGTTCACCACAAGGTTCATTTTGTTTTGAGAAATTGCAATTAGACATTCAATGAACTCATTTATCGTAACCGGAATAAACATTACCTTCAAATAAATCATAGTTCCAATTTCGTTTAGCTGTTTTAGCTGGAAAACGTTGATTGTTATTAATACGAATGCTGTGTAATTGTGTTGGTAAATTTTTAGCTTCTTATCTGAATATCTCTACTATCTTATTTTGATTAACACCCCTCATTATTTACTTAAACTACATAAATTAGATTACAGTTTGATAAAAAACTGCTTTAGTACTTATAATCAGTAGAAAGAGATGAATGCTGTTAAGTACTTTTTGTGTTTTAATTAAAACATTGTCAACCAAACAATTAAACTGGCGGCAGTGACCACCCTGAAATACAGCACGTGTGCTGTTGTGTTTCGGTGAGTGAGTAAGGGATGCCAGAGCCCATTTCCCTATCCCCCTCCGAATCCCTTATCCTTAATCCTGCTGTAGTCGGCAGCGCACTTGCAGCAGCTTTGGCGTTGCTTTTGTTATAGACGACGGTAGCCACCTAACATCAAGTGGACCGTCAGCCTGTCTGCCGATCTTAACATTAAAAAAAAAACACCTGAATACAATGAAATTTTAATTATGTTAAAAGCACTTAAGGTACAAAATTCTATGAGAAAATTGAAATTCTTTGCTGTGTCGTCCTCCAATTTGAGACTCTAGAGTTTAGCGTACGGCCTCACAATTGATGTATTGTGGATAACATTTTACGAATTTTTGCTTACATACCTCGGGGCCCATGTAGCCCGGAGGCCTCATATAATATGGCTAAGCCCCTGCAAGTGATAAAAAGTGGTAAGGTAAACTCAACTTCGAATACCTTCGATCAGGCCTGCTATCTTCATTTATTATGAGATTATGATGACTTGCTCTAATGGAGACAACATGATTTTTTCTGCTGGAATATTGGTCCCCGAAGAGGATACAAATTCTATTATTATTATTTTTTTTTTATTTCGGGAATACGAAACTTCATAAAATAAAGTCGTTGTCCGCCTCTGTCTGTTTTACCGCTAACTTTTTTATACGGTTTTCACTAAAGGAAAGAGCGAGCCGGGAAGGTTTGTGTATAAAAATTTCATCAAAATCAGTACAGCCGTTCGTTCAGTTTCAGTTTTCTCCAAGAGCTATGAGAATGCAATATCCATGCCAATGCGCGAATAGTCTCCTTTGTAATTTGTCTAATTTACTCAATGTATACAGATTGTGTTTGCGTTTCTTTAATATATTCTTTAAGCGACCACTTCTTATTTATAACGAGATATCTTAGTATCGTCTGTCGGGGCGCGGGGGGAGCATGATGCATATTTCCACGATAATAGACGGCGTGGGTTTTTAGTGGGTAGGAGTCCCACATACCCACCGATCTCCCCATGGTCAGTGGGGATTTGGTTCGCAGATTTTCCTACGCAAAAAAGCAATTACTCGTATCAGTCCTGCCAACATTTCATTTCAAATAAAATAGAATATCGCACTGACGTTTGTTAGTTTTAAAGAGTCTACGACTGGGGCCCTAGCCAAGATGCAAACTGTTGCAAACGCTTCCTTTGCGTACTTACAAAACGAAAGAAATAAAGCCCGGTGATTGGTTGTTGAAGTTACAACTGTTACAACAACCAATCACCGGGCTTTATTTCTTTCGTTTTGTAAGTACGCAAAGGAAGCGTTTGCAACAGTTTGCATCTTGGCTAGGGCCCCTGGATAAAGGAATTATAATTTCGTACCAAGACTGTACTTATTCTACGCAGCCAAAGAGGCGAGCACCGGCCAGTACCACAGAGGAAATAATATATTATTAGGTTATGTTTTGAAACTTAACGCGAGTCCTACTCGTGTTGATCTTGCTTTTAAATTTATGTCCTGACCTCGACATTAATATGGCCATTAATTTAGAACATTTGAAATTGTATCTCCAATGTTTAATCATTCTATTCTATTAGAACTATGATAAATGATTCTTTTATTCGCCATAAAAATTGTGGTTAATTGCATTGTAACATCTGACAGCATGATTGCTTGTACAATCGCAGAAACAATAAACTGTTATTTATTTATTAAATTTTATTTATTTGCAACCAGCTGATCCGGCTAACTTCGTACCGTCTCTGAATCAATAAATTTTGTGTTAATTTATTAGCTGAATTAAATTCAGTTTTTCACTATGACAAAATGAATGCTAACTACGTCGGCTTTGTTATATATATATATATATATATATATATATATATATATATATATATATATAGACGATCTGATCTCCGGGGCGCAAGAAGATAGATGCGGTGTTTTGAGATGTGGTGCTGGCAACGAATGTTGTGCACTCCATGAACGACCAGGAGGACAAACATTTTTATCCTCAAAGAGCTTGGGGTTCGGGCAAGACTGTCCGTTATGTATACAGAAAAAAACATTGAGTATCTTTTATCTAAAAAAAGTACTCTTCTATATGTAACTGTAAGGAAAGGAAACTTCTTTTATAAAAAAAAAGAGACAAGTGCGAGTTGAACTCGCGTGAAGAGGGTTCCGTACGATATTGAGTGATTTACCATGTTATTTTAATATCATGGACTTATAATAGGTTTTTCTATAATCTATGAGTAGAAAATTAATTTCTGTATATATTTTTTTTCAAAATTTTAGGTTCAATGGTCGGATAGACGGACACAAAAATGATCCTATAAGGGTTCCGTTTTTTTTTATTTGGACGTACGGAACCCTAAAAATTACATTGTAACTACAAAAAAAAATTATATGTAAGAAGTTTCTTTAACTTTTTTTATATAAGGCAGGCAAATTTGACCCAAGCAATATCATATGATACTGTACATAATTTTTTTATACATTTTTATAGAAATCAAAATGTATCTGTCCAGTCATTTATGAGACATTCTCTCAGCCCTTAATTGAAAAGTGTCAAGACCCAGTGGCCATTTTCAGTAAATATGTGCGAAGAAGTTTCGGCACTAAGAGGGTTACCGTCGACTTGTCGAATTGTAAGAGCTTTGTGGGTTGGATCCGTCATTCACGAAAAATATGGGTTTGGATGTGGTATATTTAAAAAATGTCATCGAATTTTTTATACCTTTAGACGATCCAACGAGAACCTAACATTTTTTCAGAATAAAAAGTATCCTATATGTTCATTCAGGTTTGAACTATCTGTGAGTCAAATTTTATTCAAATCCGTTCAGCCGTTTTTGCGTTATTGAGGAACAAACATCCAAATGTATAAACTTTAGCATTTATAATATTACTAGGATGTTACCACCGGATTTAACAAAATGCGACGCTTCTCTCAAGTTGCTCTGGCTCTCTTTTGAAATAATCTTGAAATGTTTGAAGTAAAATACACATATAAGAAAATAATTAAAAAAAACCTTGATATTTATGTCTGAAGTAACTTATTATAATAATTAGTCGAGCCCATTGGTCGAGTGGTTAAGGTGATTGCCTTGCGCTCTGAGTTGGTTTGATTCCCGCCTAGGCGAACTTTTAAAAGTAGACTCTGGTTCGCCACTAGTCTGTTGTATGATCCGGTGCGTTCTTGTCGTCATTCAGTAGATATACTTTGTACGATTAATGTATATGAACTGCTTAAGGTAACTTATGTTACATAATGATTAGTACTGTATCCGTCTAAATAGTTTTTTAAATACCACATTATATGTGATAATTTTTTTAGAATTTAGAATGGGTTTATCAAGCTGTTCTTAAAGGATAGAACAATGCCACCATACAATTCTTTTGTTATATCTCAAACGGATAAGGCTGCATTTTTGATGAAAGCTCCAGACGGCTTGTATTTTTTTTTGTAAACTTTATGTTGTAAACATAAGGACCAATTTCCTGACACTAGTCGGGAAGGGGCGTGGCTACCATCGATAGGGTGGGCGTTCGAGACTCGGCCGGCGTGAACGCTTTTTCCAAAACGTCCCATAATTAGTCGTGTTTAAATTGTACATCAAGCGGCAACAATTGAATTAAATTATGTGTTTTTTTTTTCATTTAATTTTTAATTTTTTTTTGGCTTCTCACCTTATAAATCTGCCTTACATTGAAGTTATAGTTATAGTTATATAGTTCTGATTTTTATTTTTTGATAAATGTTGGTTTAGCTATTATTGCGTTAATAGGCGAAGGATCCACTTACCATCAAGTCAATCGATATAAATAAAATTAAAAAAGTCAACTAAATTGAAACTTAAACTTTTATAACTCATTGTATGTTAAGTATTCTTCTTAATGTTGAGGTCCCGGCCCTTCGAGGACAGTTTCTGGTTCGTAATGATAATTGCTGTCCGTCCGACATTCTCGCTGTCTTACAACAGTTCTATTCTGAACTTTAACGAGAATTACCTATAAATTACATTTCAAAGTTACAATCTCCCCCCTCCATCCCCTCCATACAAATGTATGTTTGTAATGAATATACTCAAAAACTATTGGACCGATTTTAAAAATTCTTTCATCTATAGAAAGCTACATTAACAGCCAGTAACAAACGCGGAAAAAGTCGCGCGCAGCAGCAGTCAGTTATATTTTTAAGATGGTAAAACCGAAGTTATTGAGATTTTGCTTACCAATTTACCAATCATTTTCGGTATTGTCACAGTACTTTTTAATGTGTTAGTTATTTTTTTTATTGCATATAGGCCCTTGTAAGTTTTACTATATTAATTTTAGTAAAAAGAACACCTTAAAAAGGCCAATTTTCAGTTTGGGCATTGTGCTACTTTTAGACTTAGGTACTTAAATATAAACTTAGCATGAAATTAACGACGTGTCAACTTTAAACCAACATAGTTTTTGTTTTTAATAAAAAAAATTAATTGTTTGAATGTCATTAAGATTCTAAGAGGCCAGTATTCAAATTCTAAAAAAGGTTTTATTGTAACTCAATCCGAAATATTCTATTCCCGATCATTTCAGTGTGCCCCTTGTAATTAGAGGTCATAGTTGTTTTTTTTTATATCAGGAGTATAATATTATTATATGTCATCACAGCGAGACCCCGGCTCAGTTCGACATAAATGGCAGATATGCCGAGAAGCTAAAAAAAAGCCCTTTTTTTTAAGATTACATGCTCGGATACAAATAATTAATAAAATTAGAATGTTTTTTAATTATAAATGAGGTGAGCGGTCTGTGTAATAGTAATGCTTGCCTCTAATTAGACAGTCCGCAATAATGCTCAGATGACCACGATTTGGCCCTTGTACGTTTAAATGCATGGCCACATAGGCTCTTTTGATGGAATCAAAAATATAACACAAGTAACGCCAAAGCTGCTGCAAGTGCGCTGCCGACTACAATAGGATTAAGGATAAGGGATTAGGAAGGTATAGGGAAATGGGCTCTGGCATCCCTTACTTCACTCACCCAAACACAACAGCATATGTGCTGTTATTTCACGGTGGTTTTCTGTAAAGGGATGGCCCTTACAGAAGCCGCCAGACGGGCCGCCCAAATGACTGCGAAACGCAGTGTGCCCCCTTTTTTTCGTTGGGAAATCTATCATGGATACCCGGTAGCGAAGGGGACATTAGGGACAAATTTGAAAAGTTCATTTTTCAAAGTTGACCCTGCGGGAATCGAACCCGGGAACCCTAGACAGAGCGTTAAGGCAAGCACCCTAACCACTCACCCAATGGGCTCGTCAAATAATGGGTAATGATGGGTTAAATATGTGGTACATTAATTTGTGTGTCATCAATAGTTTAAGCAATTTTTTTTTTTTTGATATCTTGCATTACTTCCATTGTTGTAATTTTCTTAGGGATCTATAATTTTTTTTTAAATAAAATACAGCCCATGTTACTCGCTGATTATATTAGTGTGGTTTGTGTAGTTAAACATAACAGTATCGAATTAAGCTCCTTTTGTGTTCAGAATAATACTACTCTCTCTCGTACATTCTAGTTGGGTAAGTTGTAGGAAGTTACATTTACAAGTTTTCATAGCTATTGTTGCTGACAAATTACTATGTACTTATTGATTTAATACCTTCAGGTGTAGGTACTACAATTTCTTAACAAGGTCCCTACTAAAATTACATTTGAATCATCTTACTAGGTAGGTAACTGTTAATCATAGGTTCTTAAGGCATACCCTGCTCGTAGTGTATTGCGCCCGTTGGCATAAGTTACTATCTCTCAATGTTAGATTTGCGTGATAAATACACTGCCTTCGATAGTGTTTATACAAAGACTAACATGAGATCGAACACAATTTTTACCAAAATTGGAAGGTTTTTCTTAAATATTGTATAAAATATAAAAAAAGATATAAAAGTAGTGGATTAAAACTTCCGAATATGAGGGATTTCGACAAGGTGAGGATGGTAACCAGCCGTACGTCTGCATGTCCGATAGAAGAAAGCGGAAGGCGGTATGATCTCATGCACTTAAGTTAATTAATACCTTATAAAATAATGTAGTTGTCGCTGAAATTTTTATTACTGTGACAAGAAAGCTCCGTTTTTGGATAATAATTTACAATTTTTTTTATAGAATTTTTTTTTTTTTTTGTATAAATCTGCCCTATTCAAACTTTTTTGAATATAGTCTATTATGCTCTGTATTTTTATCATAGTTTTAATTTCACTCTAACTAGTCAAATTAGAGGACAAAATTATATCTCTTCGCTATATGTGTGCGTGAGAGGTGTGTGGTGTCATTTATCTTAATACAACTTAAAATGACCGATGGCATTTCTATTTTTATTTGTTCCGTGGTCTCAACATAAAAATACACAAGCGATATTCAAATTGAATTTATTTAATTTTTAAAAGAAAGCTTTAGTACTTGGATTGGTTTCAACACCGCATTCGTCGTCTTCTGCTGAGCAGCCGCTCTGGTCCAGATAGTCCTGATCACACTCAAATTCCTTTTCACATTGGCACCCGCAATCGCAATTATCGCCTTGACTATTATCGTTTGATGCACCTTCGTTGTAGCATTCTGATTTGCACTCATATTGTCGACGACATCTCAAACTGTTCCTGAGACTCAACAAGTCCTTCAACATTTGTGTTCGGAGATTGTGTTTCACTTTTTTTGCCATCTTCATATTATGAGACAAATTCTTCTTGTCAGAGCTTCGTACTATTTGTTTTGTTCGTGGCTAAAAAGAGTTTGATTAATAAATGTTATAATTAGAGACCGGATTATATGTATGCAACATAAAAAGCTTGTTATATGCATGCAAATATGCATGCAAAATGCTTGAAATATGCATGAAAATTGGCAGAATATGCGAAAATAAATGATAAATTATAAGAACCCAAAAAAAGAGAAAAGTTAAGTTTTCATTCTTTTATTTCAAAATCAGCATACAATAAGAAAATTATTATCCTCTGATAGGCGATAATAGGTACAGGAACATTACATGACATTAAAATTATTAATAAAAGTCTTTCCTAATTTCAGTACTTTCCTGTGAATATTTTAGATTTTGTAAATGGGAATTAAAAAACATGCAAAAATATTAAAAACTAAAATTATCTAATCTAAAAATAAATTAATATTAAATTGATTAAAAACTAATAATATAAAAATGGACCCTGCGGCATTGTACCAAGTAGGTACGCTGGCAGCATTTCTTCGTTGAATGGCCAAACTAATACGTTGGCCGAGGAAAGTGCCAGCTCTTCGGTCTCCCGTCGCATCAATAAGCCTCTTCGATATGTCTTTGAAGAGGCTCATTGTAGCAGGGCCCCACGGACCGAGTGTCTCGACTCCGAATGGTACATTCGGAGTCGAGACTAATTATTTATATTTTTGTGAACGTAAACAATCAAGTATTGTGGTAAGATTGTGTCTTCGAACATTTTGAGTATTTTTTGTAAGTGGAAAAGATTCGCAAAATCCATTAATTTGTAACCGTTTTCCTTTTAAATTATCATAATAATTATAATTTAAAAAATACTCAAATCATCTGCAGGATATATGAAAGGGGATCATCATAATTATTTTTTAAATTATATTTAATTATATAATAGGTATAAAAAAATTACTAATTTGCGGTCTAAAATCGATGTTGTAACCGTGCGATTTGCTTAATAATCAATATTTTAAATAGCTAATTCTCAAGATAAATTTTAAAATCCACTATCTGAAGGCTCATCAAAAGAAAAATTTGAATTATACTTTATTGAATTTTTAAATAGATATTTCCGAGATTTGCAAGTAGCGACTCCCTCTCAGCAGTCCCGTCGATTCAGTACAGGATGAGTTTTGCGGCTGGAGTCGCCTTAAGGAAGTATGAATATAGCTCACGACGTGGGGACTTCATAATTCATAAATAAGCTAAGAGTTAGTGAACGAGTGACAAAGCCAAGTGAACATTACACACCAAATGTTTACTTATCAAAACGGTTGTTTCTGAAGATGAAACTAAGATCAAATGTAAATTCACACCGAAAAATAAATATTTTAGTTTATGTATTGTCATAGTTGTGTTGTTTTGAATTTCTGAACAGAAGACAATGTTAAGATTTTTTTTAAAGAACAGTTGGAATTTTAATATCAGTTTTAATTTGGCTAATTTTTTTTTGTTTTAAATTTCAAATATTCTTCTAGGCCTAAGAAAGATTCTTATGAAATGAAAAGATGCCCGAAAATTTGCATCAATCACAAATAAAAATAAAAAAAGAATACCAATCTCAAAAACTTCATCAACACTCCAGATCTGGTGAGGTCTTCATCGGAACTGCTATGGCTGGGACGGTGGTGAAAACTGTGTGCAGACGGCTTAGAGTTTACTACGATCAGAATTGGTCTGTTGTCATTAGCAGGGCCATCCGAGAGTTGATGTGAATTGTAAGCAGTCTGACGTCCAAATCTGGTCACTCTACTGGATTCCACGATTGCTCCCTTTAATTTAATTATTTGATTTTTTTTTTATTAGATCAAGGTAGCGCTTGACCACTATCTCACCTGATGTGAGGTGCAGATGCGGCCGAAGGTGGACCACGCTTACCCAGTAAATGCCCATTTACCCTGGTTTTGAAGACCCCGAGGTTGTAGTTTTGTGGGAACACAGACGCAGGCAACGAGTTCCACTCCTTAGCAGTCCGAATTATTTTTTATTTATTCAAGTGTTCACTGTTTGTTGGCTATCATTTCCTATATTCATCTAACCGGTGAGAATAAATGAATAACGAAACGATAGGGATGGTGAAATGGAGTAAGAGATCTCTTACTCTTACGATAGAGAGTAAGAGTATCTCTTACTCCATCATTTAAATACTAGTGCTGTTATTTCGGCGGTAAAGTAAAAAAGAAAAAAAGGAAGATTTTAATTTCGTATACATTAAAATGACGTGTCCGAAATAGGTCGATCACGCAATGTGTCTTAAACTATGTGATATTCTCTTAAATATGCAATTGAACCAAAAATAATTTAAATACTTACAATAGCCAAGAAGCAAAATACATAAATAGTAAATTTTAACTCCATTGCTTTCTTCCCTTTAAATCTCCTACTCTAAGAAGAAGTAACGTAATTTCTTTAATGTAAGTAACCTAAGTTTTTATTTCAGTTGCGTTTTCAATTTAATTTGTTTACAAATACTTGAGTTACTTTTATAACTAACGTGTTTCTTTAATTTCCGTTTGTTTCAGCTTTTTTAAACAGCACGTGTTGTGGAAACTCATTTAATAGCTTCGCCTATCCTACGTCGCTTAAATGAAGCCATTCCCTTGGAAATTTACAAGAACAGCTCCGATTTTAATGATTTAAAATCAGAAGCAATTGGAGCGGGGCGGGGAAGACATTATTTATATTGTGTGAACAATATTATTATTATTATTTATTTATTTATTATACATGAATAATTACAAAAAATATTTACAAAGTCCCATAAAACTGGAATGCAGTTTGTCTGTGGGATCAAGTTAATGATGTCAAACTAAACATCAAAAATAAAATAGGACTAAATTTAAAAATAAATGTAACCTAAATTAAAAACCTAAACCTAAACCTAAATTTCATTAATTAATTTAAAGAAAGCAGATAATATTTCATTAACTTATTTTTATATATAGTTTTATTTTTCTCGTGGACAATGTCTTCGGGCAAACTATTTAAAATATATGGCAACCGCTTCTTTATAGTTCTGTCACCATAATAATTATTAACCTTAGGAACTACAAATTTTCCCAAAGACATTGCCCTTGTATTGTGCGTATTTATCACCTTATCTAATACTGAGTCACGATCTTGATTGCCATGACTATTAATTAAAAATAAGTATTTATGTTTTATACTAATAGGTAATATTTTACAAATTTTAAATAATTTTGTGTAGTCGTTGTTTAATTTATTTTTTACTTTTTATATGATATGTATGATACTTATATTTAGAGAAAACAGTTTTATACATATATTTAAAAAAATATATCGTATATTAATTTTAATATAAAAATAACTAAAAAATATAGTTTTTTTGTAATAATTTGGCAGTTTTGATTAAAAAATAAAAACACATTTAACATCAAGAAAGGACTGCCAAAACTACTTACTTGTCGCAAAATTTCTACAGCAACGGGATGTAGTCACAAGATGGCAAAAAGCATCGAACAAAATGGCAAATATGTACTGTAATTAAATGTAAATAAACTTAGAAAAAAAAAGTCTTGAATTTTCATATAAAATGGGAAGAAACTTTTTGAAAACCACATCGCATTTTCCTGAATAAGCAGGATTAGTTTATTAGAATGGCAAAATAAGTAAACCCCTTTTTTTAACATTGGGAAATTGCCATGGATACCCATCAGTGTAAGGGATGCTGACGGATTTTATCGGACTCTTACCGACTTTATAGCGGTTTTAAAAACTAACGCTTATGCCCAATTCGAGGAGATACGCCCGAATGCCTACAAGATGTCAAAAAGTCATCGAACAAAATGGCGCATATATACTGTGCTTAAATTTAAATAAATTTTGAAAAAAAAATTAAAAAAAAAAATGTCTTGAGTTCTCGTATAAAATGCGGAGAAACTTTTTCCCCAATCTATTATTTACTGATGGTTATAACTACAAACTAAACCAAGCCTAAGTATCTCCTTTTATTCTCACCTTTGGAAAAACAACTCATGATTCTGAAATTTATGCTAACTATATAGATTCATGACGCTAATCATCATCATGACGATGATGTTAATGTAATTTGTATGCTTGGTTTGGCTTTTGAGGTTATAAAAAAATAAGCATGTAAAAACATTCAGAAAATTTATTTTTCAAATACAAGAAGCTTTGATTTTCAAACGTGTTTAGCTCTCAATAACTGTTTTCTCCATCTTGGTGGAAAAGTTCTTCCGTAACCGTTACCACATTTGCTTTCATTCTTCGGATTACAATAGGATTGCGGAGGTTCGTCGCACATGTTTTCCTCATCTATGACCTGTTGGCAACTTATTTTGCAATAATACTTCGCCTTTCTCGGGCACTTGTCCACACATCGACCCAAAGAGGCACACCTCATTCTGAGCGCTTGGTGTAAGTACTTATCAGATTCTTCATCGACATTATGTTTATTATTTTTTTCGTTTTCTAAACCCTCTTCTCGTGTATGTGACTGCGAGCAGAAATGAAATATTTATGACGTACAACGCTAGTACCAAGCTGTGACGGCTAGGTTGAGGTTAGAATTTTAGAGAGTTTCACTATCATCATCATCTCAACTGTAGGACGTCCACTGCTCGACAGAGGCCTCCCTCCAAATTTTCCAATAGGATCGATCGGAAGCAGCCTGGAACTACCATCAATTAAGCTTAATTAAGTATGATTGTATGTTTTTAGGGTTCCATACGTCCGAATAAAAAAACGGAACCCTTATAGCATCACTTGTGAGTCCGTCTGTCCCCCCCCCCCTTATCTCCGAAACTACTGAACCTAAAATTTTGAAAAAAATACAGAAATTATTTTTCTACTTATAGACTATAGGAAGTCCATGATATTCAAATAACATGGTAAATCACTGAATATTGCGCGGTTAGGAGATAATACCTAGCTTTAATTAGCATATACATGTTATTTATAAATCCATACTTATATTATAAATTTGAAAGTAAGACTGTCTGTCAGTTACCTTTTTACGTCTTAACTAGTCAATCGATCATCATGAAATTATGCATACACATGGATTTCCCTATGTCCTTTCACATGGATTAAAGGACATAGGGTACCTTTTGTTACTGTTCCCATGGGATTATTTAAAAATAAAAATCCAAAGGCTAACAACAATAAGGATATTAGGCGTTATATTGCTTATATATTTTGTCGGTGTCAATGCGATCGGTTGGCGCGTTTTCCCGTTCAAATATTCCGATGAAAATTCTTTGGATGAGTGGTTAGTGTGCTTGCTTTAACGCTCTGTTCTAGGGTTCTCGGGTTCGATTCCCGGCAGGGTCAACTTTGAAAAATGAATTTTTGAAATTTGGCTCTGGTCTGGATTTGGAAAGTGGTGGCAGGGCACTCTGCGTTTTCGCAGTCATTTGGGCAACCCTTCTGGCGGCAGTAACCACCCCCTTACAGAAGACCACCGCGTGAAATAACAGCACGTGTGCTGTTGTGTTTCGGTGAGTGAGTAAGGGATGCCAGAGCCAATTTTCCTATCTCCTTTCCCTTAATCCCTTAGTCGGCAACGCACTTGCAGCGGCTTTGGCTTTGCTTGTGTTATAGGCGACGGTAGCCACCTACCATCAAGTGGACCGTCAGCCTGTCTGCCGAATAATAAGAAAATTACATAGTTGCAACAAAACTTATTTTTCCATAATAACAGATCGCCGCGTGGAGATAATTCGTGTCACATAAACGCGCCCTTAGTCAATCGAACAAAGAGACATATTATAGGTAAAAAATTATGGATATATACCCGCAACAAATCGTAAAAGGAAAAACCTTTGCTGTCGCTTGAAACTCTTGGTTTCATCCCTCTATGGTGGACTGTGGCATCATTGAAACCGTTAAGTAAGGCTTGCAAAGTCAGTTCTTGTTCTTGAGAATCGAGGACCAAGATGATTGGGTCTTGCCATTTGTTTTGTAATAATCCATTTCTTCCGGTACCTTTGGAAGCGTTGATGTCCTGAAATCATTACCAGATCGAGGATTGAGCCCCAGATCCATTTGTCTCTTTTATTTATAAGTATCAAATTTATTTTCTTTTTAAATATATACTTTAAACACAAAACGTTACAATAAGCGTCACGTGATCGTTACACTGAAGCATCACACAAAATTCGACCTTGAAATTTTACTCTAATAGTGGGCAAAGAAGTTTCATTTCAAAAAATATATTTCAGAATAATCAAAAAATATATTTCGCCTACTCGCTGTAGGCGTTAGTCTAGCATCTCAGTATAATTCTGAGCCAGTAACCGATTTATTACCGCGAGGACACAGACATCTTTTACTTGTTTTTCTATTATTTTTTGTTTTTATATCATGCACTTGAAGCACCTGTAGCGTTGCTTGTGTTATAGACGACGGTAGCCACCTACCATCAAATGGACCATGAGCCTGTCTGTCGACATAACATTAAAAAAAATGTTAGTGTCTTTCGTGTAGTGAATAAAAGTCTTTCTTCATTTCTTTCTTTAATTTAAATTTTATAGCTATTACCACTAGTCTATTTTGTGGTATTTTATAGCACCTAATCGAAAAATTCTAACTTAGATTAAAGTTAAACAAACAAAATAAAACTCTTAACTTCTCTTAGCTTTATTTTGTCTATATAATAAAATAGATAATATAATAATAATCTATATCTGTAGTATAATAAAATCACATCTGTATTTACATTAAATATTAAAAAAAAGAAATAAAAACAATTTCTACGTATATTACTGGAGGTAAAAAAATTGTTTTCAGAATTTTTGTGTCTGTGCGTTTGTGCACATTAATCTCAGAAACTACTGAACCGATTTGAATGCAGTTTTCACTGATGTATTGTAGCAAGCTTCCCGTAACATTTCCCGTAACATTTGTTTCATTCCAATCGGTTTATAAACAAAAAAGTTAAGTTAATTAAAATGATGCTGAATAAGCACGCGTACGAAGTTAATTCATTAAGTTAAGAAGACTGTACTCACAAATAGCATAAAAAGTGAAATTAATTTCACAACATTTTTGGCCAAAGTTATTTCACCCATTTTGATGTAAAATCAATGTCCAGGGAACGTTTATGCTAGGCCTTGGTGAAAACTCGATTAAATGTTCGCTTAAAATTTATGTACTGTTACCGCGATAATATCTCTACCGATAGAATTAATTACAAATGTAATTTTATTGTGTAAACATTTTTTCATTAAGAAAATAGTCATTTTAGTTACCCCAAACGTTGTGGCAAGCGTTGGCCCCAACGTTGGAGAGAGCATTGGCAGTAGTCCGGCGCGGGTCGGTTCTATTAAGGTGGCGCTGCACGTGCGTGGGAACTCAGTAATAGGTATTTGTGAGAATTTGTTGTCTCAATTACTACGATGCGAATAACCTAAGAAAGAATGCGACGCAACACATTTGCGCCACTTATTTAACTCGCGGAAATAATAAAACATACACCAGTAATTCCAATATTTTATAAAAACCTTTATAGATGGTAGCTATTGGTATCCCAATTTCAAATGTACATTATAGGTAGGATGATTCCATGGGGAAAAACATTTTTGGATTTTAGTCAGTAATTACAAGAATTCAACCAGCGAAAATGTCACAAATTCTGCACAATTTAGAAATTAATTATACTAGATATAAAATTAAGTTAAGTTTTTTGTTGCAATGAAAACCTTCATATTATGTCCCAGAAATGTCACATTTTTTTAAGTAATGCTACGACCTATAATTAATGAGTAATCATGGAATTACGTAGTATGGAATAAGTAAGCTATTCGAGTTGGAAAGTGGCCTCTTAAAGGAATGTATAGGAGTGTGTATATTCTGTGTGTTTGCGTATAATTCGAGCGAGAATGTCAGTTTCATTTGAATGGGACATCTCAAATTGGCTCTGACGAGACAGAACTATTATAATAGCCAACGTGTGTATGCTTCACAAATTAATGGACCAAACGTTGGTACCAGCGTTGGGACCAATGTGTGAAGCTGGCTTTAGAAGTTGATATTATATTATTATACATACAAAATAAAGCTAAAAGAAATTAAAAAGGAATACAATAAGTTTATTTTATTGTATTCCATTTAACTTTTTTTCGATTAAGTGCAAAAAAATAACACAAAATAGACTATACGTTTAGAAATGGACCAATTCACTAATTAGCCTGTTTTCTCTTTTAAGTAGTGGCAAGGCGTTTTGCAGTCATTTGGGCAGGCCTTCTGTCCTCCAACTGAAGACTACTCCAAAGAGAGGCAACTATGAGCAACATTTCAGTGTGCCTATGGAGTTGGCTCTGCCGGGAATCGAACCCGGGACCCCTGGGGCAGAGCGTTAAAGCAATCACCTTAAGGTGACGCAGCGATAAACAATTAATACGGCTCTGATTGCATACGAGCTTGTTTATGTCGTAAGGTCTTATGCGACAAAACCTTTTTTACTAAAAAAACTATAAGTACAAGGGGCACACTAAAATGATCAGGAATAGAATATTTCGGATTGAGTTACAATAAAACCTTTTTTAGAATTTGAATACTGGCCTCTTAGAATCTTAATGTTATTCAAACAATTAATTTTTTTTATTAAAAACAAAAACTATGTAGGTTTAAAGTTGACACGTCGTTAACAGAAATGGAGCTCACGCGTGAACATTTCCGTGTCATAATTTATCACAATTTTCGTCGCGGCTTATCTCAAGATAAATGTCTCAGCGAACTTCTTTCGATTTATGATGTTGAAGCACCGAGTCAAACGACAATATACCGCTGGTATGCCGAGTTCCGACGTGGTCGTGTGTCGCTCAGCACTGTTTCTTCTGCAGGTCGACCAAGAACAGCGGTCACGCCTGAAAACATCGCAGCTGTGCGAACTATTATATTAGATGACCGTCATGTGACATACGAGCAGATTCGGGCTGTTATCAGTATCGGAATGACTGCAATTCAGTCGATATTACATAATGAGCTGTGTGTAAGAAAGCTAGTTTCTCGCTGTCCGAAGAGCAAAAGGCGGCTCGTGTAGATTGGTGCCGGAATACTCTGCAACGCTTCAACGGAGGGAAGTCAAATGCCGTTTATAATATCGTCTCAGGTGACGAATCATGGATTTATTCATACGAACCTGAAAGAAAACATCAGTCAGCAGTTTGGGTCTTCGAAGACGAGGTCAAGCCAACGAAAGTGGTTCGCTCCCGCAGCGTGTCAAAGAAAATGGTCGCTACGTTTGTCTCGAAAAAGGGGCATGTTGCTACAATTCCTTTACAGGAACGCAGAACGGTTACCGCCGAGTGGTATATCACGGTTTGTTTGCCAGAAATGATAGCCGAACTCCGAAAAAATAACCCGAAACGTCGCATCATCTTACATCACGATAATGCGAGCTCCCATACGGCTCGGAAGACAAATGATTTTTTGAAGCAGGAAAACGTTGAGCTGATGAGCCATCCTCCGTACAGTCTTGACCTGAGCCCAAACGATTTCTTTACATTCCCTAGAATGAAAGATTTATTACGCGGTCAACGGTTTGAAGACCCCGAAGCAGCTGTGGAAGCGTACAAATCAGCCATTTTGTCAACATCAACTTCAGACTGGAATTACTGTTTTAATGATTGGTTTGCACGAATGGAAAAGTGCATTAAGATTTAAGTTGAACGGAGAATACTTCGAAAAACAATAAAATACAATTTAGCTATACCGTGCATGTGGTTTTTCTTATTCCCGATCATTTCAGTGTGCCCCTCAGGATTAAGGTTTTAAGAAATCCAACTGTAAAATTAAAGTGTATGTTTATACTAATGTACATAGAAAATTTGGAGGTTTATAGGTTCCGTTTGCCGGTAAAATGTAAATCTATGTTTTAAAAGAGATTTTTTTTTCTCTGTTATAAAAGTTTAGCAATAACGTGAAGAAACAGATTACCAAACATCACTTTAATATGTTTTGTCATTGCTGAGAAAAATTTAAATTCCTGCCGCCAAAATTTCTGTATGATTCTTTGCTTATTGTTTGTTCGTCGGAAGATTTATTTGTAATGTTTCCTTTGAAGATTTATAAACATCCACCAGAGATACATAATTATGTTTTATTTCTCTATATAGAGTAAAGAAATTTTTTTTAATGGATTTAATTATTAATAACAATGCAATCTTTTTCTTTTTCTTGTCAACTATCGGTTTTTAAATGATACAAATTGTACGCCATCCCTTTTGTCGACGCCAAGGTAACTAATCCGCAAATACACAATTTTTAGTCGAGATTAAAGGTTTATTTTTATTAAAAAAGGCACAATATTTATTTATTTTCATAAATATCGACCTGCAGCGGCTTTGTACGTATGCAATATTCTTCTGCAAATTATTTACACAATCCTCCCTCGTTCATACTTACCATTAGTGAAAACCATATCAAAATCGGTTGGGTGGTTTAGAAGTTAGCGCAGGAACAGACAGTGACTTTTATTTTATATACTCGTATTCACATATATAGTATATCTATAGAAGACATAGAAGTAGGTACCTATTGCAAACCTACCGTAAAATGCATACATCGTCTACGTACATCAATTTGTAAGAAATGTCCCGTGAAACAGATTTTCGAATGTAATTCGAATATAAATAACACTGAAGCATGTCGCGCCTAAACAAATAGTTACAGGTAAACATCAAAAGAGATCTCTAGAGATTTCTGCCTAGGAAAAATATTTGGCCGAAAATTCATTTATTTTTAATTCAACTGATAACATTATTTATTTATTTTATTTATTTATTTATTTACTTTATATCAACCATCGAGGGTCATAATAATAACAATAAAATTTAAAATTAACATAATTTAATAAAATATGTACATAATCTGTCTACATATATAAAAATGAATCCCCATTTGCCTTGGTCACGGCATCACGCGTGAACGGGTAGACCGATTTTAATTCGGTTTTCACTAAAGGAAAGAGGGATAAACGGGGAATGTTTTAGTATATAAAAATTGCACCACGGGCGAAGCCGGGGCGTGCCGCTAGTAATAAAATAAAATCTTACACACTAAACAATAAACAAATCATGACTTGGTGGTCAATACATGAATCATAGAGCAATGATTCAGGTACTGCCCATCTAATCTCCCAGCCAAGGCTTGAAGGTTGTGGGCGGGGCCAGCTCGAACCCTGCGTACGTGGGATGTGCACCGTTTGCGCATGATGGCGTAAAAACAATCGACACGCCATTCTATTCTGCAAACATTCCCGACGCGCAACAGAACCGGGGCAGCCCCATCAACATCCGGAACGTATTCCGCGAATAATCTGCCCAAAGGCTGTAGAATGATGTACAAAAAGCTTTAAATAAAGAAATCTTAACATCGCTCGAACAACGAGCAAACCTACTGACTATCATATCAGCGCCCTTCGCTCTCTCTCTAAGTCCGCATTATCCCTCAGGTCAATAGGCATGATGACAGATTTTGAAATTCCCTTCCATAATGTAGATACACGTCTACCATATCCGAAAAAACAATATTTCAGCAAAAAACTTAATTTCAACGCGAATAATTGAATGTTTTTAAAGCTATTTTGAATTACGCGCGAAAACGCTCTTAGGTGTCATGGCGTCGCGTCTGCTGAACCGTGATGTCACCGACATCTCATCAGATTTTTCATTCTGTCAAAGCAAGGTTAATCAACGCGATGGCACTTACCAGGGCGTGACGTCATTCGCTCTGATTGGTGTTTCAGTTAACATGGCCGATTGCAGTTATTTATACTTCTATTTTATTGAAAATCTTATTAATCTCAATTTTAATACTGTAACGGAACGAACGCTTCTTATTACCAAATATGGGCATAAATTCGCCAGAATGCCGTGATTGGCTCCTGCCAATTGCATGATCACCAATAGAAGGCGTGCTCACAAACCTCGTCTGGTACAGGCGTCACATGCCTCGTCTCCCTCGACCCCCGCAGAACGTTAGCGCCCGCGAAATATACTAAAGCACAGCGCAAGAGAGTTGAGAGACAGTCATGTCTAGGCCTCGGTGGCGCGAGCCCGCGCTCGGCTCGCTTCCGCTCGCCGCCCCGTCAGCCCTGCTGACTCGCGCGACATAGTAGGTACGCTACCTATATTATTCCGGGTGTAAGGCCTTCCTCTAAGAAGACCTACCTAGGCTTTAGTATCGGGGTTAGTGAAGCCCCGGGTCCCGTGTGTGGGACCCCTTTTAATTTCTGTTTGTGTAAGTGTGTTGTTTAGACAAAAGCTATGTGTATCTACGCTTAATAAACTTTTGTACGAGTCCGTGCTCTATTATTTAGGGGACCCCGTCCCCGTCAGCTAGCCCTTATGAACGCCCTATCAGTGTCTCCGACGAGAGGGCCACCTTCACATCGGCACCCTACGTGAGGCGCCCGAACACAACGGAGCCCTACATGCGGCGCCCCGTCTCTCGGCCGCTCAACGTGCGGCGACCTCGTTACACCGGCGGCCCTCGTAGGGCTGCATCCTCGTCACATTGGTGCCTAAGTGGGGGTGCTCGTCACATAGGCGCTCCAACGTGTAACCCCGCGTTACATTGGCTGCCCAACTCGCGGCCCGACCCACGACTCGTTAAAGTGTTTTGAAGAAATGGTTTCGTCATAAATAAAGTTGAGTGTTAACAAAAGTGTAAGTGTTTGTGAAAAGGATACGACGCCACATAGCGGCGGCGTCGTATAAGCGCTTAACGTGAAACAGTCGTTCGCGCCCTTTCAATAAAGTGATAAAAGTATCATGTTAAAAGGATACGGACTTCGTGTCTGTATAAGTGCTCAACGTGAAACAGTCGTTTGCACCCTTTTTCGTACGAAATAGTTTTCGTAATAAATCGTTAAAAGTGTTACGTAACAGCTAGTTAAAGTATTGTTCTAGTTACTATTTGTACCTTTACGAATAGTTTCGTAATAATAAAATCGGTAAAGTGTTTGTTGATAATAATGTCGCGCCGCCTTCGTAGTAATCCCACCGGGGACTTTGAAGACACAACCGAAGACAATGAGCAGCCTGCGACTGAAGACAGGCTAGCCTCGTTAATTGAAGCGTTTGCTCGGGCGCAAGCCGACTCCAATCGTCAGCTTGTCGAGGCCTTAGTGGCAACGCAAAGTAACACAGGAGCCGCCACCTTCTCGCCGGTCCTGTCTACCGACTCATCTACCGTGCGAGTTCCGTGCGGCAATTTTTCAAAATGTACAGCTCGATTCGGCGGCGACGTCAGCGCCGACCCGGGCGTACTCGAAGCATTCATCGACGCAGTCGACGTGTATAAGGAATGCACAAACGTAAGTGATGAACATGCACTTAAGGGCCTGCCTATGTTATTAGAAGGGCAAGCCGCAATATGGTTTCGAGGGATAAAATCGACGATAACTTCCTGGACCGACGCACTGGCGCGTCTCCGGTCTATGTATGGTGTTCCGCTACCCCCTCATAAAATCTTCAGATTAATCTTCAGTCAGGATCAAAGGGACGAACGTGTCGAAATATTCGTCGCTCGAGTACGTTCCCTTTACGCCTGGATTCCGTACGAAATTTCAGAAGTTATGAAAATCGATATGATATACGGACTACTAAACCTTTCTATAAGAGAAAAGTTACCAAGGGATTCGTGCGTCACACTGGACGCACTCATCGAGAAAGCTCGTGAAATAGAAGATACGCTCTCCGAAGGGAGGGACGCCGAATGTTTGGTGCGCCCGGGCATGGTTCGTGCCCCGGTCGCGCCCATTACACGTACAGACGTGTCTCCGGCGCACTCTGTCCACTCGCGCTTGTCATGTGCGACAACAGAGGGCGCCAGCTGTGGTGTCGGCCGAAGGGCCGGGCACCGCTTCACCATTAATGAGCGAGGTGTCGCTCGCTCCGAGGTGTTTCACAACCGCGCTGGCGATGGTGCGCACGGCGCCCCGCGCGACAGTCAGCGGTACTACAACAACGGCGGTTTCTCCAAACGCGCCAGAGGGAGTGCGGGTGGCGCTCCCTCCTCCAATCAACAAGTGTCAAGTGCGTCCGTATCCCAAACGTCATACGCGAATCGCGAGTGTAATCCGTCAGTGAAAATGTTTAAAGGCAATCTGTTTTGCTCTTATTGTCGTAAAAGTGGTCACGTACGCGATAAGTGTTACCGTATTAAATCAGACAATGCCAAAAGTGCAATAAAGTGTTACGGGTGCGGTACCCAAGGTGTTATTAAGGCGAACTGCAAAAACTGTTCTAGGAACTCTTACTTTACGAATAATGATTATGGCACTAGTTGTGCTTCGAGTTCACGCGGTGCTGCGTCACCGCTAAGCGATGCGACGCTAACGTCATCGCTTGCGCCTACGACATCGGTTGTAGACGCTGTAAATTTCAATAGTTTTGCTTTCACAAGTTGTTCATTGTTCAAACAAAATGTCTGTAGTCAACGCCCTATACTATATATAGAGATTTTTAATAAGAAAGGCACAGCAATTGTAGACACCGGTGCCAAGGGCTGTGTCGCTAGTTCTTCTCTTCACGCCTTCTTAGTTAAACATGGTCACCCAATCCACAGCGCTATTAAAAATGTTAAATTAGCTGATGGTATTGTAAAATGTATGAAGGTATTCACAACAGAGGTCGAGGTGAAATTTTTCGGTAAAAGCATTCTTGTTGAATTTATCATTTTTCCAGATGCTCAAAATAATGAAACGCTTTTGGGAATAGACTTCCTCAAACAAATGGGCATCTCCTTCGACTTCGGTGAGTCACTGTGGTATTTCAGTAATGACCCAAATAATGTTCACAATCTTCAGTATGAAGAAATTTCACCTCACGCCTCGTGTGCTGTAGTAAACGTATTAAGAACAGAGGAAGGCATTACACTTTCAACTCGTGAACGCGATCAACTTTCCCAATTAATTTCAAAGTACGAGGAAATCTTTAGTCCAGGGGGAGAGCCAACGCCGTATGCGGAGCATCGCATTGATACAAGCGAGCACGAGCCGATAGCCGTGCCGCCCTATCGCCTCACCCCCGCTAAGAAAAGGGTAATGCAGCAAGAGATCGAAAAGATGCTTGCTGACAATATAATAGAAGAGTGCGAATCAGCTTGGGGTGCTCCCGCCCTTTTAGTTCCTAAACGCGATGGCACATACCGCTTTTGTGTCGACTATAGGAAACTTAATGCTATAACAAAAACGGATTCGTACCCTTTACCCCTAATCGATGATATAATACACTCCACGAAAAGGAATTGTGTAATGAGTACCATAGACATGCGATCTAGTTATTGGCAGGTGTCTGTAAAGAAGGAAGATAGGGACAAGACAGCGTTCGTAACGCCGTTCGGTCTGTTCCGTTTTAAACGAATGCCGTATGGGCTACGAAATGCCCCGGCCACTTTTCAAAGATTAATAGATCGGTTCCGCTCGGGGGCCTCGCTCAAAGACGTCACAATACTCGGTTACATCGACGATTTGATTGTGATTTCAGCATCTTTTGAGCAACACATGAAGGATCTGCAGGCTGTCTTCGACCGCCTGACGACCTACGGACTCCGGGCCAACCGTGACAAATGCATATTCGCACGGGACCGCGTCAAATACCTCGGGCACGTCATCACACCACAAGGAGTGTCACCCGATCCCGAGAAGGTAGCGGCCATCACTGACATGATGACTCCGCGCGATGTAAAACAGGTGAAAACGTTCCTACAGACTTGTTCCTGGTTTAGAAAGTTCATGCCTAACTTTTCAAAAGTGGCTCAGCCGCTTACGGTCCTCACGAGAAAGGACCAGCCATGGAAATGGGGAAAAGAACAGGAGCAAGCTTTTAAGGAGCTCAAAGCTCTTCTTACCTCGGCACCAGTGCTAGTACAACCCGACTATAGTAAACCATTTATTATAAGGACCGATGCAAGTAACTACGCCCTCGGGGCTGTTCTACTTCAGGGGGAGAGTCCCAAGGAAGAACACCCCATCGAGTTCGCCAGTCGTCTTCTGCTGCCAGCTGAACGCAACTACTCCACGACCGAGCGTGAGGCGCTCGCGGTCGTCTGGGCAGTAGAAAAGTTTCGGGGATACATCGACGGACATGAAGTCCGTGTTTCAAGTGATCATCAGCCGCTGAAATGGCTGCTTATGCTGAAAACACCCACCGGCCGTTTAGCGCGATGGGCAATGAAGTTACAATCGTTCAATCTCAAGGTCGATTATACGCCAGGGAAGGCTAATTTAATCGCCGACACGCTCAGCCGTCCACCGTGCGACCACCATGCGCAAGGAATCTGCAACATATGCACCGTCACCATTGATACGCCGCGCTGGGATGCCACACGGCTACGTGAGGATCAGCTCAACGACCCCGATGTGTCTAAAATTGTCAAAGAACTTGAGGGACAAGAAGAAGTCGCCATCAAGAGATGGACTGACAGAGGTTACTATATGAGTAAAGGAGTTTTGTATCGTTACTACGAACCAGATGCCGAGGAACCCCAGTTAGTTGTACCTGTAAACCGAAGAAAGGAAGTAATGACGGAGTGCCACGACACTGCCACTTCGGGTCACGGAGGAGTTGAAAGAACCCTACGTCGCATTTCACAAAGATTCTATTTCCCCGGTATGCGTCGCTACGTCGACAACTATTTGAAGACATGCTTAGAATGTCAGAGGTATAAGCCCTCTAATCAGAAGCCCGCCGGACTCATCCAGACGCCCGTGCCCGCTCAGCGCTTCGAAGTTGTAGCAGTCGATCTTTTCGGACCTCTACCTAAGGGACCTAACGGCGAAAGGTGGATCCTTATCGTCGAAGACACTGCCAGTAAATGGGTGGAACTGTTCGCCCTCGTCGAAGCCACCGCTGAAGCATGCGCCAAGGCACTAGTCAACGAAGTTTTCCTACGATTCGGAGTCCCGCGCAGGCTTGTTTCCGACAATGGAGTCCAATTTGTTGCAGATGTCATGCAACACGCAATGTATGTGCTGGGCGTACAACAGACGCTGGTGCCGCTCTACCACCCAGAAGCCAACCCCGTCGAACGAAAGAATCGGGAACTGAAGACTCAGCTGGCTATTCTACTAGGTAACGAGCATCGACAGTGGCCTGAGGCACTGCCATCCATAAGGTTTGCCCTCAACACAGGCAACACCAGTAGTACCAACCAGACGCCCGCGTATTTAACTTTCGCACGAGAACTGCGCGCACCCATCGACGCCCGTGCTGATCTACGCGCCGTCATCGAAGCGGAAAATTATGTTCCACAAGTGACTCCGTACCTGTTGAAGCTTGCGGATACTTTGAGTACCGCCAGAGAAACGATAGAAAGAAGTCAAGACATAAGGAAGAACGTGAAGGACGAACAGAGGCAAACCGGTGAGGACTACGCACCTGGTGATTTGGTGCTCTTACGGAGCCACGTACTTAGCAACACCAAGAAGGGTGTAAGCTCAAAGTTAGCCCCTCGAAGGGATGGACCCTACCGTATAATCAAGAAGGCGAGCCCTACCACGTATCTGGTCGCCTGCTGTACTGCGCCGACTGAAGTCATCGGCAAATACCACGTCTCGGATATCAGACGTTACCACGCCCGTGAAGGCGAACAACCGGAGCCCGTGTTGCCCAAACGGAAACGCGGGCGACCCCGTAAAACTGTAAGGTTCTCACTATGATTTTTCCATTGGTTTTCACAGATGTGGGGGCCCTTATCTGTGAAAAAGGGGGAGACTGTAACGGAACGAACGCTTCTTATTACCAAATATGGGCATAAATTCGCCAGAATGCCGTGATTGGCTCCTGCCAATTGCATGATCACCAATAGAAGGCGTGCTCACAAACCTCGTCTGGTACAGGCGTCACATGCCTCGTCTCCCTCGACCCCCGCAGAACGTTAGCGCCCGCGAAATATACTAAAGCACAGCGCAAGAGAGTTGAGAGACAGTCATGTCTAGGCCTCGGTGGCGCGAGCCCGCGCTCGGCTCGCTTCCGCTCGCCGCCCCGTCAGCCCTGCTGACTCGCGCGACATAGTAGGTACGCTACCTATATTATTCCGGGTGTAAGGCCTTCCTCTAAGAAGACCTACCTAGGCTTTAGTATCGGGGTTAGTGAAGCCCCGGGTCCCGTGTGTGGGACCCCTTTTAATTTCTGTTTGTGTAAGTGTGTTGTTTAGACAAAAGCTATGTGTATCTACGCTTAATAAACTTTTGTACGAGTCCGTGCTCTATTATTTAGGGGACCCCGTCCCCGTCAGCTAGCCCTTATGAACGCCCTATCAGTGTCTCCGACGAGAGGGCCACCTTCACATCGGCACCCTACGTGAGGCGCCCGAACACAACGGAGCCCTACATGCGGCGCCCCGTCTCTCGGCCGCTCAACGTGCGGCGACCTCGTTACACCGGCGGCCCTCGTAGGGCTGCATCCTCGTCACATTGGTGCCTAAGTGGGGGTGCTCGTCACATAGGCGCTCCAACGTGTAACCCCGCGTTACAATACAAAAAATTAGTAATTTTTTAGACTCATTTCAACATATATTTTTCTCCAAAACCATTTATTCTTTGATTTTTTAATACCGTCATCATGCCTATTATGTGAATACTCTATTTCATTAAAGAGGTATACTATATTAATTAAGCGTATTGAAATAGTAACGCTTGGTTCAGTTTTGGTGTCTTTTAAATAAAGATAGCGGCTACGAGTGTTAAGGTCGACAGACAGTCTGACGGTCCACATGATAGTAAGTAGCAACCGTCGCCTATAACACAAGCAACGCCACAGCGCTGCATATCATAGTAGGATTAAGGAAAGGGATAAGGAAGGGGGCTTTGGCATCCCTTACTCACTCACCGAAACACAAAAGCACATATGCTGTTATTTCACGGTGATCTTCTGTAAGGGAGGTGGTTACTGCCGCCAGACGGGCTGCCCAAATGACTACGAAACGCAGTTTGCCCTGCCACAACTTAAAGATGGACCGATCAGGTGAAAGATGACAACTCTTATGAAACACTTTGTCAGACCATGAGAGCATGGATAAGGCCACAACAGCATATATGCTGTTATTTCACGATGATCTTTTGCAAGAAGGTGGTCACTGCCGCTAAATGGGCTGCCCAAATGACTGCGAAATGCAGTATGCCCTGCCACAACTTAAAGATGGACGGATCAAGTGCCACAACTTCTGATGCACTTTTGTGACACTTCTGATGACTGATCAGCCGAAACTAGGATTTTGTAACCACGATCCTCCGTAATCAGGGACCACTGGAGAGAGAAAGAAAGAGAGAGAGAGAGAGTGATATATCTACTACTAATCATCATCATCGGGAATAGTAGTAATAGTGGTAGATGTATCACACTAGCTTTATTTAAACACCTACTAACTAGTACTAATAATTGTTGTTATTATTAGTACTATTAGTACCTAATTAATGCTATATACAGTCGGGGTACGAAAACCTTCGTCAGTTTTCAAATTAATTCCTTTATCAAGTCGTATACTCTTAGTACCTTTTGAAACTAAAGCACTAAGCAGACAACTGACAGACGTTTGAAATGAAATTTTGGCATGACTGACAAGTCCAGAGGCTCTAGTATGACAGACTAATACAACATCTTTGTTAGTATGACTATACGAATTTACGATACTACACTCGCTAGCGAAAACGTAAAACTTTTGTATGGAAAATCGTGAACTGTCAATGTCAAATTGTCAATTTTCCATATAATTTTCCATTCCATTATGCTAGAGCCACTGGTGCAAGCAGGCCTCTGTCACTCCGTGTGTGCCGTGATATAATTGCCTACCGTCGCTCACATTGAATGTGAAAGGAGCGCAACTTCTGTACGCTAGTACCACAGTCTAACCATACTTACATCATACAGTCGGGCAACGCTCAATGTTTGAGCCTCAAAACTGAAGCGAATTCGCCGAACGTTGCTTTAAGCAAGTACATTCTTTGCCTGACTGTATGCCGTAAGTATGGTCAGACTGTGCTAGTACTATTCTGTGGTGCAAGCAACTGTAGACTTTCAGGTGACGAAACTTTTCTTACCCTGACTTTACATATATATGAACGCTAAAGAAATTTTAAATCGAAAATGCATACAAATTGCCAGTTGCCTAGCTCCAAACCAATACAGAACGCGGAGTCAGCGTAGCCTAGTCGTAATGACGGTTGCACGTAATGCAAGGTCATCTCATTTAACACAATTCCACTGGTAATGACCACTCTTAATTGCAAGTGTTGTAACCAAGCGATGGTAGTGCCGTTTTTATATTAGGCGAAATTGAAATTGGATCTTCTCTTTTTGCCATCTGTTTCTTATTTTAAAACTAGTAGTGCCCGCGACTTCGTACGCGTGGTATTCGGAATAATGCGTAACTTTTCGGTTTTTAAAGAGATTTGGATGAAATATACACTAAATATTACCGGAAGCTTGCTACAATACCCCAGTAAAATCGTAACCACATGAAAATCGGTTAAGACGTTTCCGAGTTTAGCGTGCACAGACACAGATATCACCAGCCCAAGCTGAACCCTATTTAATATTATTCATCATATAGATCTGAGGTCAACTTACATTGGAAAAATCAAAACTATATAAATTATTATTATTATTATTATTTTACAGATAAATAATACATAGTTAACTAAAGTTTCAGCCTATTCAACCGAAGAGTTATTTTATTGTATTTTTATTGAAAAAAAAAATATTATTTAAATTTACATAACCTTTTTGTTAGTGAACCGATTGGAATGAAACAAGCACTTAAATGTTACGGGAAGCTTGTTATAATACATCAGTGAGAACCACATTCAAATCGGTTAAGCTGTTTTTGAGATTAGCGCGAGATTATGTGTTGTATATGAATATAACTAATAATAATAATTATAACTAAAACTAAGAAGTCAAAAATGAAATACCTCATTGTTATAAATTGTTTATTTTATTAAAATAAAGATTAATAAAATTAAAACAACCTGTAGAAAGTGTGCATTGTGCATTCTTGTTGTCAGCAAGGATGCACTTATATGTTAGCTGCATGTTAGAGTGGGACGAACAGGTTTGTTGTATTTTAGTGTTAAAGTTGTATCTACCTACAAATATTCACTTTTTACTTTTGTCTGTATTTGTAACAAAAATTCTGTTTATATTTCTGCCATTGAAGACAACTCAGGTGTACGCTAGAAACTTAATTGAGTAAACTAAACCTATACTGTGTACCGCCCAATGTATTTTTTCTTTGTGTAAATAAATAAAATAAATAAAACGCACAGACAAATAGACAAAAATTCTAAAAACTATTTTTTTGACTTCATTAACAAGTATAACTTGTATAATTTTTTTTGAAAAACTATTAAATGTTATTATTAAAATTAAAATTAAAATTATTAGTATTAATTATTATTAAAACTATTACACGGCTCATTTACGATTTTATTATATGTCAGATAAAAATAGAATAAATTATTTCTCAAATCGCGGGCAAAAGCTTTGGATTACTCATTCTTGCTGTCATCATTGGTTGTAATAGGCACTGATTGATAATAAGCTTGTCTATCGATTTCCTAACGTCTACACTATGGAGAGTGTGTATCTATTCTGTACGAATTAATCCAACCGGAACCATTCCACTACCACTAGGCGGACCACTAGGCGTGGGCGAGGGTTTCATCCCTTCGTGGTCGATGTACCTCGATCACGCACGAAGCGTTTCAGTTCCACCTTCCTTGTTCGGACTGCTAAGGAGTGGAACTCATTGCCTGCGTCTGTGTTCCCACAGAACTACAACCACGGGGTCTTCAAAACCAGGGTAAATGGGCATTTACTGGTTAAGCGTGGTCCACCTTCGGCCGCATCTGCACCTCACATCAGGTGAGATAGTGGTCAAGCGCTACCTTGATTTAATAAAAAATTAATAATAATACCTTAAAATGTCTTGTTTTTCAAACATACAAGCGTAACCCTTTAGGGAAAGGAAAAAGATTACTGATAAAAATATCTGGTCAACATAACAGACGCACAGCAGCATCTGGAGGCCACGATTCATAATCCATGTAGCTGAAGCAACACTTAGAAGTTCAGTTTACATTATAACAGATGTCGCTAATAGTCTGAAAAGTCGCTTAAGCTTAAAAAATCTCACGTGGTATCTATTTGTGTTAAAATTTTTGGTTTGTTTAAACACTTTTGCGTGCCTACACTCTATTTCTTTTTGTTGTGGGATCCAGTCTTCTTTCTTTAAATTAAACTCATTTATTTTATTATATACATGCACATATATTAATCCATTTCTTATATACCTTAAAATAAATAACACTATAAAATTCTATCCTTTACATATCGTTTCTAAACTTCAACACATTCTCACAATGACATCTTACATATATTTTTTAAAACATTCTTATTTTAAACTCAAACCTATATAAATATATATTGCCAGTATTTATGTTCAAATACATCAACAATTTGTACGTATTTTTATTTGCGAATACGAGTAAAAAGTTGTATTTAATTTTTTTAAGTTATCCAAAGATGAATAAACATGAAATAAAATACCATTGAATGAATAAACATGAATAAAGATTCATTTTCCTAATATAAAATATAAATCGTTAATGACTTCCTCAAATTGAACTTTTAATCTTCAGATTTAAGAGATCTGAAAATCTTCAGATTGTTCAGATCTTTAGATCTGCAAACGCGTTAGAATTTTTAGGGAAAACTGCGTTCTGCAGTTATAAGATCACAGAGAATACCTGCAGCCCAGGCTAAATGGCCTGTTCATGCTAAGTGTTCAAAGGAGAAAAGTGGAAGGGGACACTAAATTTATTGACAAGTTTGTATACAAACCTCGAGAATATGCATTCAAGGA
This sequence comes from Bembecia ichneumoniformis, assembly GCA_910589475.2. Lineage (NCBI taxonomy): Eukaryota > Metazoa > Arthropoda > Insecta > Lepidoptera > Sesiidae > Bembecia > Bembecia ichneumoniformis. The sequence continues at coordinate 4,062,485 of OU342546.1, read as the reverse complement.
TTGCAATTTCCATATGTCTCTGTTTAGAACTAGCTTTGTGAGGTCTATATTTCATTCCACTACATATTTTAGCGGCTGCAAGTGAAACGTTTGTAATGCTCGTGTTGAATTATGGATGCTATTAACTGTCCGTGTCTTGAAAACCAGGTGAATATACGTCTTGCTTACTTTACTCCTAAAGTATAGAAATGGCCTTTGTTTATTTATTTATTTATTTATTATTACATGGCCTCCAACGAGGCAGGCACCGAACAAAAACACACAGCAAGGGACAGAAAAAAAAACATGGCAGATGCCGCCCCAATAAAAATCAAAGTAGCATCCCGGCAATATAATTAGAAAAAAAAAATAACAAAAAAATTATCAAAACAAAATTATACATAGGAATATAATTGTATTGGAAATTTGGAATAATAGTCAAAAATAAACTAGTGTTAATTATCTGAACCACGGACAAGGATGAGTCTTGTTGACACGGTTAATGATTTATAAGTGTAATGACAGAATGGAGAAAACCAATAAGCCTAGAGCAAGGTCATTTCTTTATGTGACATTCTTGATGGTAGCTACCGTGGCCTATAAACGAAAGCATGAAGGTTTTGATTGTAACGTCGAACTTAAAAGTGTAAAGGCTAACGCAGACGGACTTTGGTTCGCGGCAGACAATAATTCAAGTGCGGAAAACTACGTTTATTAAAATTGTACCATCGATTTTAAGAGTTACGTGCATAGATACCTACGTCACTCGCTCAACGCGAACTAAAATGCTCCGTGTGCGTTGATTGATACGCCTTGGCACGTTAAATTCTATTAATGTTACTATTTTCGGGGATTCCCGCGTACTTTTGTGTAGGTGGTCTCTCTATGTCCTTTTATTCGGAGCAATTTTAGTACCTGCGCGGTAGGAAGTTTTAGGTCCTCTTGTGCGTTATTCCATACTTCGGAGATTTTTCTTTGGCGAACAAAAGTCTTCTAGTCTGCACAGGACTTAAATCATAAGAGATAGGTATAAGGAAATGGGCTCTAACATCACTTATTTACGAATCAAAATACAACAAGACATGAGTTGTTATTTCACTGCAGTTTTCTGTTATAATAACAAAAAGTTGCCAAGTGGCTAAGGTGCTTGCTTTAACGCTCTGTGTCAGAGATCACGAGTTCGATATCCGGCAGAGCCAACTTTGGTAAGTAGTGACACTGCGTTTCGCAATTATTGAGGTAGGTAGCCCGTCTGGCCATGGGCGGATCATGAATTTGTGGGGCCCTGGGCTGAAACAATTTAGGGGCCTACTAAATTATTCAACTAATAGCCATTTTGTCAAAAAACTATTTTCGATAGTGATGTAGATGATGTAGATATCGCCTATTGTTTTTAATGGAGGCTGGGCTGGGGGCTCTTTGTATCCACGGGGCCCTGGGCTACAGCCCAAAAAGCCCTTGAGTAGCTCCGCCCCTGCGTCTGGCGGCAGTATCTAAGCACCGTTTTACAGAAGACCACCGTAAATTTTGTCTAATTATAACTGATGCGGATTTGTATCATCCGCATCAGTTATAATATCAGAGGTGTGTGCTGTGATTAGCGATTTGGTCGCGCCTTCCGCATCGCGACTGCGGTCGAAAAGTGGTGAAAGTGCTGAAGAATCAGGACTCTGAATGTGACGGGCCCGTTGCAGTTCTTCGCCGCTGAGGAAAGAGGTGAGTGACAGAATTACCCATCATTCCCATTTCCTTCGATTGCACGTACCACAAACAACAAATACAGTCCACTTCGAAGATTATTTGACGTGACCACAAACCATATATTAAAGTGGCGCGACACTTCACTTCAATCAACAAAGGTTAAATTATTTCGATATTGTTCATACAAAAATACTAAAATTGCGATTAAAATATGGGGGGTGGGGGTAGGAGGGTGAAAAACTCAGAACAATAAATAAAGGGTGAGAAATACTTTACGACCTATTCTCATACCTAACAAATACATATAGGTATAAAAAAATCATAAAAATCGGTCCAGCCGTTTCTGAAGAGTTTTTTTACAAACACTGTGACACGAGAATTTTATATTTAGATATAGAAATAGCTAGACAGGGTAATCTCACTGATGGACTATAATATGTCCTTATATATACTGTGATATTAAGCACGTTTATAGACATGCCCGCTTTTGAGCGAATTCAATTTCAAAGGCTTTAGTCGCCTATCCTTTGAAAGTGGAATTGAAGCATTGATTTATTTGCAGATTGGCACATGCATTGAAAATTTACATTTCTTTGCAATGTTATTATTAATATTGTTTAAATGTTGACAACCCCCCCCCCCATCTCCGAAACTAAAGAACCTAAAATTTTGAAAAAATACAGAAATTAGTTTTCTACTTATATATTATAGGAAAACCTATAAGAAGTCCATGATATTAAAATAACATGGTAAATCATGGTAAATTTACATCTGGCAACCCTAGTCTGGCGGCGCAGTAACTACTCCCTAGGTCAGTTCACACCGAAACGTGAGGTGAATGCTTGAAGAAGAGAGCACCCGCGCTGTGTTTCAAGACTCTGCGACGCGTTACTTGCGTTACTCATCGCGTCGTCGTCGCGGCGTACTTACCTAAAGAGTGCACGTTTTTTCTACAAACAATTTGTACACGATGACTAGAGTGCCGATAGGGCCATGGGTTGGTGGAGGGTCTGTTGCTTTAGTGTGTAAAGTACTATCTAAAGTACCTACTGTTGCTCCTCAATATGATTCAGTGCTTCCACTATCATAATCTGTTGCAGTATCATAATTCGGTGAGCGAATAAAGGTTCGCCAGAATCCTTTCTTACACACCTTCCTTGTCTATCAAGGTCGGCAGTAATTGGCGAAATGCTGATATCACCTACACCTACGATCAAGTAGACTACCAGCCTTGCCTAACAACCTCCGAAACGGTACTTTTTTCTGTATGAAACGTACCCTTTGTGCTTTTCTGTAAGTTTATGCAAAATTTAATGATCGATTCAGTAATTAAGGCTTGAAAAATTAACAACCTAACAAACAAAATCAGACTCTTGCGTAAGTAGAAGAGATTGAAATAAAAGCTGAAATGAGAAGTTCTGTTTTCTCTTACAGTCATGCAGAAAAGAGAGTGGTGAGGCTACATGTTCAGAGAAATGTGTTGCGTTTTCTTGAAACTCCACTTTCGGTCAGTGCAACACAAAAGTTTCAGTTTTCTTGAGATTCTCATAATGTCACCGCTGGGAGTGAAACTAAACGCAAAACATTCTAAAGCAGTCACCGTATCAGCAACAGAAGTAAGCTGACTGCCATTCGTGTGATTAAAAACCTTTTTCAATTGTGTAACAAAAAAGTTTTTTTAAAAAAATATTCTATATTACAATCAGTAATTTACAATCCTAATTAAAAATTTATGTACTAAAGTGAGTTTGTTCCTTAATTACTGAATCGATCATCTTTAAATTTTGCATACACGTTGTCAGGGGCACAGAAAAGGATATCGTTGTTGTCAAATCAAAAACTGCTAAAAGTATACTTTCGAGATGTTGACAAAAAAGCTTTCCTGACAAGGATTATTTAAAAAAAGGAGCATTTTTTTTATAACTTTGGTCTTTTAACCATGACAATTTCATAGTTTATTTATAACTAGCTGAAAAAAAAAAAAAAAAAAAAAAACTAGCTGAACTCGGCCAGGCTTCGCTGCGGCTCATACAGCAACGGCGCGCGCATGGGGCGCGCGGTACTGGACACTGCTTCCTCGATAAATGGGCTATTCAAAACAAAAATAATTTTTCAATTCGAACCAGTAGTTCCTGAGATTAGCGCGTTCAAACAAACAAACTCTTCAGCTTTATAATATTAGTATAGATTTTGATAATAGAGTGAATTTTGTAGGTAACAGATTGTAGCTGCTGCACATAGCATATTTTATTAAGAGGTCTTAGTTCGACAAATAGTGCTTATAAGCACTTAGCAGTTTTTTTATACGATAGATAAGGCAGTGAACACTTAGGTCAAAATGTTGGAATCTGAAAAAAGTGCACATAGCAGACTTTGATTTGACAACGATGATATACATAGGGATATTTTTCATCTAGGAAAAAATATTTTCTAGTTTTCAACGCATGATGTATAAATTAATTCCAACTCAATAACTTTACGACCCTAGCCATCCTTTTCTCGTAGGAGCTATACTGTTAAATTTCGCACTTATTAGCTGATATAAATATAAACAAATGCATCAAGCGCCGCAAACAATAGTGACGAAGTGTCTGTTGTTTTTACGAGAACAAATAAAAAACCCACCACTCTATATAACCCGCTTTGATAGGTCCAATTGTGTGAAAAAACCACGTAAGCCTATAAACCTAGCATATCTACCAAGCTTACCTACTGCTAGTCTCATGTAATGTGGATTTGCTACTCACTGAATAGTTTACGACGGTTGTAAATGTTACAAAAATCGTAAATTTTGCCGCTGCCTGCGCGACCCGGTGAAATGTTCAACGTTTTTGAAATACAGTCGTAACGTCAACTAGCTAGTTCTCTAAGTTTAGACATAATTTTAAGAAGTAGCACTCTTTTGGAATTTTGCTTTGTGGAAAATGTAAATCTTTAAAAACTTGTCATATTTATTTCTTGTTTGAAATAAAAGGAAGTGTAACATTCGCTAAGAACGATTTTTAACCGATAACCGACTTTAACTCGTTTAACCTTAAACTTTCATGAAGTTGAGCCCCCTTTTCTGCAACCGTTCCCTCAATGTTGTGACACTTATGCGCCTGTTCCGGTGTTTAATTTTCTCTGTATTGTTATACAGGGTCGAAGCTTGGACACTCACCAATGCAATGACCAGACGCTTGGAGGCTTTTGAGATACAGGCGCATGCTACGAGTGTCCTGTCCTGGTTAGATCGTGTGAAGAAAGAGAATGAAAAAAAAGGCCGAAATACTGAAAACCATAAAAGTCAGAAAACTTGAATACTTTGGGCATATCATGCGCGGCGAGAAGTATGATCTTCTGCAACTGATTATGCAGGGGAAACTACAGGGTAGACGCAAGCCGGATAGACGACGTACTTCCTGGCTCAAGAATCTCCGCGAGTGGTATGGTCGAAGTACCATATCGCTGTTTCGAGCCGCTGCCTCGAGGGTTGGGATAGCCATGATGATAGCTGATCTCCGATAGGAGATGGCGCTGAGAGAAGAAGAAGAACTTTAAACCCTGATGTCGTCGGTAATTGACCGATTTATTTATTTACAATAAATAATGTAAATAATAAAATAATATTTATTTATTTACAGCCCGAACTATTGAGACAAAGAAGTCTCATTAGTTCGGTCACCAGACTAATAACTAAACTACTGAGACTATAATAGTCCAGGAAAATTTAATAACAAATCAAAATTTGAGTTCCTCGGGGGCATTTTTATATAAGCTTCTAAAATATATGTAATATAGACGAGTGAAAGCAATTTTTGATTCCACGCTGTAGATGGGATAGAAAAAAATAAAAAAAGACGTATTTTCCAATTTATCCAGAAGTAAGATGAGTTAAAAAAAGTTTCAGGCAAACATTGCAGAGAATTTAATTTTAGGTACATTAAAATTAACAGAGTTTCCCTAACTCGTAGGTTGATTCTGTATTTTTTCTTAAATGTACCTATCAACCCTTATATCTTCTATCCTCCCTGACTCTGTTAATTTTAATTTTAGCAAAAAAGTTATATGGACATTTTTATACAAAACAAAATTCTCTACGATATTTGTCTGAAATTATTTTTTCTAACTCTTACCATTATTGTATAATTTTTTTTTCATATTTCTACAGAATGAAACTGAAAACTTCCATCCTGTAATTTATATAAAATATGCCCCCGTGAGACTCAAATTTTGACTTGTATTTTTATTTCAACTTATTCGGGTCGTCTTAATTATTATATATACAATTATATATATCATTATATATACAATCATATACAATGCATAGGCACAGGTTACTTACTAACCGCAAAAAAAAAGAGTAAGTATATAGATTATAAATAATAATAAATTATATATTAGCATTGCCCGCCACTTCATTCAAGCCCTCTTTATTAGGCGATGAAAAATTTATTCAATCTTTATTGCTCATATAAATGTTTGTCTGGCCTTGAATTTGTTATTTTGTATAGTACCTCGGTAACAGTATTTTTTCTGGTTTAACGGTATCCCATGCCCATTTCTGTATGCAAAATTTCATGGTACTCGAAAAATAAATACGGAGATTTGCGGTTTTGAACAAACGAAGATAAAATTTTTATATATGTATAAAGATTATATTGAACACTTATTGGGAGTTTCGATGCATTTTTAAATTCAAAGTTACTGCAGGTTAGTTTAAACGGAAAACTTTTAAAATTTAACTTCAATGGCGTTCGATGAGATCGTGCACAGAACTCAGAGTTAAATTTTGTATTATGGAAGTCGCAAACATTTTTTCACTTACTAAATATTAAAACAAGGTATTTCTATTGCTAATAGTAACTAGTTATGGTTGTCATTTCAAAGGTCATTCAAACTAGTTATGGTCATACATTTTAATTAGGTATTTCTGTTAAGGTGGCGCTGTACGAGCGTGGGAACTCAGTAATAGGTACTTGTGAGAATTTGTTGTCTCAAATTGCTATAATGCGAATAACCGAAAACACATTTGAGGCAACACATTTGAGGGAAATTAATTGATTTTTAATTTTTTAAATCTCTTTGTGGTACAGAGAGACTTCAAATAATTTGCGACCACACAGGGTAGTGCAACAATTAGGCGCAAAAAACTGTATGGCCTCCAATATAGAATGAATTATTCTTCACACTTTTTTTATGTTAAGATCGGCAGACAGGCTGATGGTCCACTTGAATTGAATGGTAGGTGGCTACCGTCGCCTGTAACACAAGCGACTCCACAGCTGCTACAATTATTAAATAGCTGCTACAATTAAATAGGATTAAGGATAAGGGATTGGATAGGACAATGAACTCTGACATCCATTATTAACTCACCGAAACACAACAGCACATGTGCCGTTGGAAAGTGAGCTCTTAAGACTGTGATACTTTGTGTCATTTCTATTACAAATTATTTACAAATTCAATGGTTTTTTCTAATTTTCAGTTTTCCTACTAAGAAGGATGATAAATAAAAAGTACTTAATTTGAACGTAATATGTAGGTGTATGATGGTAAATAACTAAATAACATTTGCAGTAGGTATATTTGCAAGTAAATAAATATATGTGTGATATCGAGTTTTAAATTTAATATTTATATGACTTTTATATTCAACTGTACAGTACGCCCTATTGTCCGCGAGCTGACGTAGTAAAACATAGGTAAAATACAATTACGTCAAGTCGCGTAGATACGCGAATTAATTGCCAGCGAGTTGACGTACAACTCGTGCCAACTAAACCTGGTTTGAAAAGCACTTAGATTTTCCTAGAATCTATCCACCAGCTTTAGATGTGGTAAAATTATATCTCACTGTTCCAGCGTTACTATATCCAAGCCTTTGAATATATAGGCATTGCACAAAGCAAATGCGAGGTCGCGTCCGGAATACCAATGTTTGGGCATCACTCCATAGCCGTTTCAAAGCAACGAGCAAAAACTTACTAAGAAAATAAATTTTGTAGTACTTTTTTGAACTTATTGTTTACTTACATTCTATGTAATAGGTTATATATAATTTTTTTTGACCCAAACATTTAATTAATTCTGTAAATTCCAAACAATGGAATTTAATTGTTGTCATTGGGGAAAGAATTTTAGGAGGCTATGTACTCTATCCCCTTTTCTGTACAAAAGGGGATAGGATGCATCTAAAAATAAGTACTGATCCCGAGAAAATTAAATCAATATCTTAGATAAATAAATAAACAAAAACATTCTGAAAAATAAACGATCTGAGTGTTCAGATTAATTATTCGATTAAATTAATCCTCAGTTGGTGATTGATTAGATCTGATTAGAATGAACAGAAATACTTTACAGTTGATTTGTGGCCTTTTTCTATTGAATGAGTGATGTGTTTAGAAATCGCGTAACTTTTCAAATGTTATGGCTTATGTTATGTTTTATATGTTATGGATGTCTGGCTATGGGGGGTCGCCCATAAACACAAGCAACGAAAGAAGGATGCAAATAAGCTGCAGACCTGAATAGAGTAAAATATAAAAGATATGCTTAGGGAAATGAGCTCCGATATCCCTTATTCACTCACCACTATTGTAACTGTATGGTATTTCGCAATGGGGTTCATACCGTTAGCAATAGTGCTGCTCGGTTTCAGGGGCGGATCCAGGATTTCATTTTGGGGGGGGCCATTAGTTGAGATGCATTATGGTTGTATTGCAAATACTTTTAACCCGCGTAATCGCGTATTTGAACTGTCTCAAATGTCTGAAATGAATTATGAAACTTTCGATAACTTTGATTGATATGGATTATATTATTCTATATTCAGTTCATATATTAATTGCATTGTACTTGAATTGAATTGAAAAGTTAAGTCAAAAATATGGAATTCCTGGGCCTTTGGGGGGGGGGGGGGGGGCATGGCCCCCATGCCCCCCCCCTGTATCCGCCAATGCTCAGTTGCTCAGTTTATGACTTTGTCCTGCCATTACTACTTAAAACGTCCAATGATTTCTTTATTAGCTATCAAAGAGTAATGTAAATTGAAATTCGATTTTGCCTTGACAAAATTACTACCGTAAAACAAAAGCAAAGTATACACAGACGAAATACAAAGCGAATGCTTTCAGACATGCCTCAAAGCGTACATAGACAGCGCTAAAATTTATTTAGTGCCATCGAATAAATTATCAACACACGTGTGTGCCAACTAACGAAGTTTCAGCACAGTATTGGAAAAGTGGTGTTTAATCTCACTGCAACAAAGGATTTAATATGGTAGGGCACACTTAGTTCTGTAGTTTGTTGACAGTGACCCTACCTTCTTAGAGAAGACCAATGAGTAACCGTGTAGCGTGACCGTCGAATACCTTTCTTTCTGGCCTAATACGATCTTGTAACCCTCACTTGAGGTTGTTTAATCTAGTCTCGCTTTTAAATTCCTTTGACTAAAAACATTAGCTGTGAAGGCTTTGTAGGAGGCCAATGAGGGGTACTTTTTAATGCTAAGGTACCAGGCTGACGGTACGTGGCTACCGTCGCCATAACACTATATAAGCCACAGATGCTACAAGTGCGCTGGCGACCATAGTAAGATTAAGTATAAGGGATTAGGAAAGGATAAGCAAATGGGCTCTGGCGTCCCTTACTTACGCACTCACCGAAACATAACTTATTTCACGGTGGTCTTCTGTAAGACTACTGTCACCAGACGGGCTGCCCAGATGACAGCAATACGCAGTGTGTCCTGCCTCTACTTTCCAGATCCAGGCCAGAGCCATTTTGAAAGGTTAATTTCCATAGTTGACCATGCAGTGACTTGAACCCGGGACCCCCGGGACCATAAATGGTAGGTTTGTTTGAAGACACTATTATTCTGAAGGATAACCTCATAGAAGTTTAGAGAATTGTACGAGTGTTAATGGTGGCAAGGACATGGTGAGGGTGAGTAGCCTCTCTCACTCGCTGATAATGTAGCTTTCTATAGGTGAAAGAATTTTTAAAATCGGTCCAGTAGTTTTTGAGTTTATTCATTACAAACATACTTACAAATCTTTTCTCTTTATAATCTTAGTATAGATTGCTAAGAAACTTTATTCAGGGGCATCACCTTGTAGAATGAAAATTCAAGATATTTGAGGAATACTTGGCTATCTTAACTTGAAATCGCGCGCAATCGATTCAAGTTAGTCATCGTCAACATCATCAGCCTCTACCAAGGCTTGCCACCATAAACGCTCCTCTGCCCTTTGCATTCAGCCGCTTCATGCGATGTCTATCTCCTTATACTGTAAAAAAGATACCCACCTCTTTTTGTTGTCAGTTGTCTTTTTGTTGTCACTTTATAATAAAATTTATAATATTTCTTGTGAGACTCCTCATTAAATGTGTATTATACTAGCTGAGGCCGCAACTTCGTACGCGTGGTATTCGGTATAACGGGTAACTTTTTGTTTGTTAACCGATTGGAATGAAATAAACACTAAATGTTACAGGAAGCTTGCTATAATACATCAGTGAAAACCGCATTCAAATCGGTTTTTTTAGGCAGAAAAATAGCGTTCGCGTTAGAGCGGCCTTAATAAAATCGTTAGCCTTAATAAACTTAATAAAATCGTAAAGGAGCCCTGTTTGTACATTATATTTAAAAAAAAACAATTTATACACGTTGTACTTTTGTTAGGTACTGAAGTCAAAAAAATAGTTTTTAATTTTTTTTCTGTTTGTGCGTTTGAGCACGCTAATCTCTAAAACGGCTTAACCAATTTGAATGCGGCTTTCACTGATGTATTATAGCAAGCTTCCCATAATATCTAGTATTTATTTCATTGCAATCGGTTTACAAATAAAAAAGTTAGGCTAGTTTTCACTATATTTATTTTTTATTTTTTTGCCCCTGCAAGAAACTTCATAGCAAATTTTATACGTAAGACAATTCTCATTTTTGTAATTTTTTTTTGGATTCTACTTTTTTATTTTTATTGTGAGCCCGCAACTTCGTACGCGTGGTATTCGGTATAGCGCGTAACTTTTTTGTTTGTACACCGATTGGAATGAAACAGTTTCAGTTTTTTTTGTTTCCATCCAAACCTTTCAGAAATGTAATGTTTTTTTTTCTACATACATACCAGTACTGGTACCTACGACCAATAACTAACAAGTAATCATGGAATTACTTAGTATTCTATCAGAACTGCCAAGTTCAACGGTCTACTTGAGGGTGACTTTTAATTGTTAAGAAACTACATGTCTTACTATTATGATAAGTAATAAAATACAAAGTACCTACCTATTTCTTAAGATACCGAATTTCATGATTCTATACTGTATACTTAGTTTACCAGGATCGCAAGTGAAAAAATACCAGTAAATTTGCGCAGTACCTACCGTTTGGACGACAAAAAGAATCGTAACAAAGCAAACACTAAAAAAATAGATAAAGAGGACAGGTAGGAAACGTTTGAAGAATTTAGGTTACTTATGAAAATCGTAGACACAAAGAAATCAAATATAGAAACTCACTTTTTTTTTAAGTTAAGTTCGGCAGACAGGCTGACGGTCCACTTGATGGTAGGTGGCTACCGTCGCCTATAACACAAGCAACGCCAAAGCTGCTGCAAGTGCGCTGCCGACTGCAGTACGATTAAGGATAAGGGATTAGGAGTAGGGAAATGGGCTCTGGCATCCCTTACTCACTCACCGAAACACAACAACACACGTGCTGTTATTTCACGGTGGTCTTCTGTAAGGGGGTGGTTACTGCCGCGAGACGGGCTGCACAAATGACTGCGAAAACGCAGTGTGCCCTGCCACTACTTTCCTAATCCAGACCAGAGCCAAATTTGAAAAGTTCATTTTTCAAAGTTGACCCTGCCGGGAATCGAACCCGGGAACCCTAGAACAGAGCGTTAAGGCAAGCACCCTAACCACTCATCCACTGCAGTGTTATGACTACTTTATGTATAGGGCACATGACTCAGTTTTGATTTTGACTGTATTCTCGAAATGTCTAATAACGAAAAATAATTAACACTGTTAGAATTGGAATAAATGAGTATTTATTTAGCTATTTGCAAAATAAGGGGAAGAGAAAAGGTAGAAAAGTAAAGGGGTTGATGTTTTAGTATAAAAATATTCTAATATTTCAAATGCGGTAGTGTGTTCGTATGTTTGTTACGCTTTCATGCCGTAACGAAACAAGTGATCATCATGAAATTTTGCGTACACGTTGTCAGGATTACAGGAAAAGACATAGGGTACCTTTCATGTGGAAAAAAGTACTATTCTTGAGTGAAAAATAAAAATCCAACAAAAATATATGGCCGAGATCGCGGACAAAAGCTAATTTCAATATGGGGAACAGAAAATTAATATGTAGGAAATGATGGGAGGCTTACGCCTATGAGACCACGGAATCTAAGGATGTCAGAGACCATTACCCTATCCCTTTTTAATCTCTTATTCTTAATCCTACAATGGTAACAGGGCAATTGTAGCAGCTGTGCCGTTGCTTGTGTCCTCAAATGGACCGTCAGCCTGACAACTTTAAGATATAAAGAAGTGTGTCATCATCGACGCACGGAGCTTACTCCTTGAGTATGTCTTTGACTATGCAATAGGAAAAGAAGGTAACAGGCGCCATCTATTATAATACTGAAAGTATTTTTGTAGGTAAATTTATTCTATGGTGAAGCGGCAACGTCTACCGCATTTAGGTAGAACTGCTTGAATATGCACACATTTTTTTTTTTTTTTATGTTATGTCGACAGACAGGCTAACGGTCCACTTGATGGTAGGTGGCTACCGTCGCCTATAACACAAGCAACGCTACAGGTGCTGCAAGTGCGCTGCCGACTACAGTAGGATTAAGGATAAGGGATTAGGAGGAGATAAGGAAATGGGCTCTGGCATCCCTTACTCACTCACCGAAACACAACAGCACGTATATGCTGTTATTTCACGGTAGTCTTCTGTAAGGGGGTGGTCACTGCCGCCAGGCGGGCTGCCCAAATGACTGCGAAACGCAATGTGCCCTACCACTACTTTTCATATCCAGACCAGAGTCAATTTTGAAAATTACATTAAAATTTCCAAACTTGACTCCGCCGGGAATCGAACCCGGGGCCCCTGAGACGTTAGGCAAGCATCCTTGCCACTCATCCAACGGGCCGTTACGTCATTACGTTGTACTATGTATTGTAAAACTGTGGTTGTACGTATATAAGTTCAAATAGTTCATTTTGCCGACGACAGATGTCGTTATAACGCACTATCGTTTCGTTCCTAAGCGCGAAATACACTTTCCATATAACATACGTCAGCTGTCGCACAGATTTGAAAGTGTCAGTGACAGATAACGTAACGCTCTTTAGTTAACGCTGGTATTAATTTTACTCCTCATTAAATTTCCATGCCGCAGGCTTTACGATTCTTAACTTAAGAAGTAAACTCCAAAAAAATATATTTGAAAAGCTGGTTCCGGCAGTTATATCAGAAACTTTTAAATCAGAGCGCTAATACATTTAACAATGTGACCAAAAGTATTCGCGTTCGCTGAGTCTTCTAAAACAACTTGTGTCCTGAATTTCTTGTTTGTTTTAAAAGAAGTTTCTATATAATTTTTTACATCCTATCTTTGTTCTATCAATAAACTAAAAAGCAATACTACTTCCATCTTAAATGTGCTATAGTCACTTTAGTATCTTTAAAATTGTGTTATACCGTACAAAGTTGGGATTAAGTTAGCAGAACTTGAAAGCAAGTAAGTTCGTACAGGTTAAGTTAGATTTACGTTATGTTCCGAGTGGTCCGTACGGTGTTAGAAAAGTAGTATCGAGCTAGTGCTAAAAATTTACGATAAGTAATTGGAAATAAATAATAAAAGTATATATATAATTGTATGTTACTTTTAATAAAGTTATAGTTAAGTTTGTTGGTTAATTATAGTCGCAGTATTATTACGTGATATTTATTTCAGAACAATGGTTGATTGTACTTATAAATCTTTTTACAATTACTGATTGGTCGCATAGCAACCATTCAACAAAGTTGGACAATTCTAGAATGTTATTTAAATTCAGATCTGTAACTGTGGAAGATATACATCTGTATCTTCAACACATCTCACAAGATCACAATATATCACAAGATAGAAAAAAAAAACTATCCTTTGACGGGCTTGTTGGATGAGTGGTCAGGGTGCTTGCCTTAACGCTTTGTTCTAGGATCCTCAGGTTCGATTTCCGGCTGGGTCAACTTTGAAAAATGAACCTTTCAAATTTGGCTCTGGTCTGGATCTCGAAAGTAGTGGCCGGGTACACTGCGTTTCGCAGTCATTTGGGCAGCCAGTCTTGTGGCAGTAACCACCCCATTATAGAAGACCACCGTGAAATAACAGTGCGCTGCCGACTACAGTAGGATTATGGATAAGGGATTAGAAGGTGGTAAGGGAACGGGCTCTGAGATCCCTCACTCACTCACCGAAACACAACAGCACACGTGCTGTTAATTAACGGTGGTCTTCTGTAAGGAGGTGGTTACTGCCGCCAGACGGGCTACCTATATTACTGCGAAACGCAGTGTGCCCTGCCACTACTTAAAATTACTTTCCAGTAGGAATGTATTATACCTAAACAAAAACTTTAAAAAAATTTAAAAAGTGTGTGTGTCGACTCCGACGTACGACTGGAGTTTACTCTTTTGAGAAGGCACTTTCCAACTCGAACAGCTTACTTATTCCATACTACATAATTCCATGATTACTCATTAATTATAGATTGTAGCAATACATAAAAGAACATAACATTTCTGAGACATAATATTGAAGGTTTGCATAGCAACAAAAAACTGAAATTAATTTTATATCTAGTACGATTATTTATAACATACTCGTATGCAGATTTTGGCAGGTTAAAATCTGCATACTGACTAAAATCCAAAAATATTTTTTCATGGAATGATCGTACCTATAATGTACATTTGAAATAGGCATGATGACGGTCTTAAAGAATCAAAGAATAAATGGTTTTGAAGAAAAATATATGTTGAAAGGAATCTAAAAAATTACTAATTTTTTGTATTAAAATTGAGATTAATAAGATTTTCAATAAAATAGAAGTATAAATAACTGCAATCGGCCATGTTAACTGAAACACTAATCAGAACGAATGACGTCACGCCCTGGTAAGTGCCATCGGGTTGCTTAACCTTGCTTTGACAGAATGAAAAATCTGATGAGATGTCAGTGACGTCACGGTTCATCAGACGCGACGCCATGACACATAAGAGCGTTTTCGCGCGTAATTCAAAATAGATTTAAAAACATTCAATAATTCGCGTTGAAATTTAGTTTTTTGCTGAAATATTTTTTTTTCGGATATGGTAGACGTGTATCTACATTATGGAAGGGAATTTCAAAATCTGTCGTCATGCCTACTGGGATGCCAATATGTTGGAGGTTGTATATTTTATAATGGCCTTTGGGCAGATTATTCGCGGAAACAGTACAGCGCCTTGCGTGTACAATATAATAATTCGTTTCGGATGTTGATGGGGCTGCCCCGGTTCTGTAGCGCGTCAGCAATGTTTGCAGAATGGCGTGTGGATTGTTTTTACGCCATCATGCGCAAACGGTGCACATCCCTCGTACGCAGGGTTCGGGCTGGCCCCGGCCACAAGCCTTCAAGCCCTGGCTGGGAGATTAGATGGGCAGTACTTGAATCATTGCTCTATGATTCATGTATTGACCACCAAGTCATAATTTGTTTGTTGTTTAGTGTGTAAGATTTTATATTATTATGTACATATTTTATTTTATTGTCTTAATTTTTAATTTTATGGTTACTATTATGACCCTCGATGGTTGATGTAAAGTAAATAAATAAAATAAATAAAATAAAATAATCTGACGCACGTATCAATCACTAGATTCTAATATAGAATTATAAATTGATTGAGTGATGTCAAAATGTAAAAATAGTAATAAAAGCATTGTAGTGAATTGTATTGAAAATTTTATTATTTGGACACTACAAAAGTCTTCCATGTAGCATTATAGCCCTCGTATTTCCATTACAATAGCTACCATCTAATGAAGGTTTTTCTAAAATATCAGAATTGCTGGCGTATGTTTTATTATTTTCGCGAGTTGAATAAGTGATGCGAATGTGTTGCGTCACATTCTGTTTTCGGTTCACATTCTGTCACATTATAAGTCCAGAGAATGGAATTAGAGAAAATAAATACAATAGGGGATCGGACAGTAATCAGATTAAAATCTAAAATGTACTTAGAAAGAAAATATATAATTTTTTACGATTATTTATCGAATAATAATTTAATATAATTCATTTAAATATTTTTAAATGAAGAAATAAAATTTTATTATTTACAATATTTTTAATCTATACTGAAACACCAATCACAGTGCGTGACGTCATTTGTGGGCAATCATTGTCTTATGCCAATGCAGCTGTTTTGTTATGATATGACTACAAATGACGTTACGCGCTCTCAGATGAACTATCGTGGCGTTTTGGCGGCATTTTCAAACAAACAATATTAAAACATGATTTTGAGTACCTAAAAGGCTATAAATAAATAAAATAGTATTTTTTATGGGAATAAATATCCATGAAGATTAATTTAAATCACTTTCTGAAAATTTGTCCGATCCCCTATTGCGTTAGCTGCCGCACAAATATCAAAGTGGCAGATTACGTAACGCTTTTTAGTTAACGCTTGCATTAATTTTACTCCTCATAAATTTTCCATACCAGGGGCCTTATATGAAAATTGATTCTTAAGAAGTAAACTCCAAAAGTATTTTAGTAAAATAATAATAGAAATAATAAGTAAAAGAACAAAATGTTCCGCTTTAAACAATGATTAAATTATGAATAAAATAATATGGAGCTCACCGACTAGACTTTATTCAGCTTCTCGAAAAACACGTATAAAGAATGCATATTAAAAAAATTATCCGCTTTATGTATGTAGACTCGTTACGAGTATGCGAGCTGCTGCAGTACAAAAGAAATAAGGATGGGCGAAAATTTTGCACACAACTATCGATATCGACATATTTTGATATCATAGCATTATAATAATATATTTAGTATGTACCGAAACGTCTCATTCTCGCTCCCTTTTCTTTTTGTCACTCTCTCTTTTTGTTTGTAGAACATATTACTTGGATCATTCGTAATATTGACAAGCTTTTGCTCACGGCTTGGCTGCCATCTTAATTTATAAAACAAATTCTTTCAAATTATTATTAAAGAATCTTTTGTTAAGGGATTCACTGAGGCAAATGATTTTGATTAATACAATTTTTTAATCTGATATTAACTTATTAATAGGTACAGGATTCATATGCGCGCAATAAGCCGTTTTCGAGACAATTTTCAATAAAGGTCAAATTCTTCTTGTGTTCTAACTTTTTTTGTGGAGTTTCTATTACTTTAACGAAAATTCTAATTAATACAATTGGTTCTTCACATGTTTAAGTATAATATATATATTTTTCAAAGCAAATGTGTTGTCTATTTCTTGTAACATCTTCATTAAACAATGGATATTTTTAGTATTTAGCGTTTGTCTCCCCCTTAAGAGGTGACTGCATCAACACACTTTATACTATAAAGCCTTTCTGTTAAAGCTACATAATCTTAAATAGGTTTAAAGTAAGTATGTAAATAGACTGGCACATTGATATATGATTGATATATAGAACAAAGTGCTGTTTAAAATGTTAAGTGTCTTATGTTCTATTTTCTATGTGTACCTAAAATTCTGCCCGTGATTTCGTACGCTCGGTATTCGGAATAACATGTAACTTTTTTTGTTTGTATATATTTTGGAATGAAATATACACTACATGTTATCGGAAGCTTGCTACAATACATCAGTGGAAACCACATGAAATTCGGTTAAGCCGTTTTTGAGATTAGCCTGTACAAAGGCATAGTAGGCAAAGAACGATTTCATTAATATGAATATTTACCAACCTAAGCTGAACCCTACTTAATATGTCTGATCATATAGATCTGAGGTCAACTTAAATTGGACTTTAATCGCCTAAAAAATATAAAGTTTCAATCATCACCGTTTTACACAATATATATTTAACTAAAGTTCAGCCGATTCAACCGAAGAGTTATTTTATTGCATTTTTATCCAAAAAATGTTGAACGTGATTCTTTCAATTTACATAACTTTTTCATTTGTAAACTTGGATTAAAACAAATACTAAACGTTACGGGAAGCTTGCTATAATACACAAGTGAAAACTATAATACACAAGTTTCTGTGATTAGCGCGAACAAACGCACAGACAAACAAACAGGCGAAAATTCTAAAAACTATTTTTTTGACTTCGGTAACATAAGTACAACGTGTATAAAATTGTTTCTTTGAAAAAATATGGTCAGACACGGCTCGCTTACGATTTTATTAATGTATAGATTTTCTAGATAATTTTAAATGTTTATTTTCTACAAAAGTTTGTCGAACTTTGTATAAAAAATACTGTGTTTAAATATATTTCGTGCAGATAAAAATAGATTTTCTAATACATATTATGTACCCTTTCATTTTTATAACTGTTAACTGTTTGATGAGCCCGTTGGATGAGTGGTTAGGGTGCTTGCCACGCTCTGTTCTAGGGTTCCCGGGTTCGAATCCCGGCAATGTTAACTTTGAAAAATCAACTTTTCAAATTTGGCTCTGGTCTGGATTTGGAAAGTAGTGGCAGGGCACACTGCGTTTTCGCAGTCATTTGGGCAGCCCGTCTGGCGGCAGTAACCACCCCCTTACAGAAGACCACCGTGAAATAACAGCACGTGTGCTTTTGTGTTTCGGTGAGTGAGTAAGGGATCCCAGAGCCCATTTCCCTATCCACTCCTAATCCCTTATCCTTAATCCTACTGCAGTCGGCAGCGCACTTGCAGCAGCTTTGACGTTGCTTGTGTTATACGGCGACGGTAGCCACCTACCATCGAGTGAACCGTCTGTCTGTCTGCCGACCTTAACATAAAAAAAAATATTTTTGTCGTTAATTCTACCTAAAGCTTTTGGACAACAAAGAATTCTAAATTCTTCAACGCTGGTAAGATTGGATAAATATTTTCCAAGATATTCTATAGTAACATTATCTTTAAGTCTTTTCTATTTATCTAATTTTTATGTGAATATGTGACGGACAAACGAACAGCTCACTTGCAGGGATCATGTTTCCAGTTAAGCAGTCAATTACGCTAAGTCCGTATAAGTCACGGTTATACAGGCGAATAGGCTCTGTTATCGCCTATAAAAGCATAATTGCTAAGGTGATCTTCTGTAAGAAGTGCCAAGTTTATGCTTATAGATTTTTTATCTGAAGGCTCATCAAAAGAAAAATTTGAATTATACTTTATTTAATTTTTAAATAGATATTTCCGAGATTTGCAAGTAGCGACTCCCCCTCAGCAGTCCCGTCGATTCAGTACAGGAGGAGTTTTGCGGTTGGAGTCGCCTTAACGAGAGAATGGGCGAGGATACGATAGAAATCATAATGCTGCCACCTATCTCGTAGATCACTGTATGGTCCTAGGCACTCCAAGCGACGAAGACAGCGGCGGGCCCGCCACATACAAGTCTAGATTGTAGACTAAATCCAGCATACTGCACCTTCAAATTGCATTCGCGGAGGTGCTATCATTTGGTTATTAAAAAAAGCGCAATGCTTGAATTATTTGCGCGGTTGTCGGTATCGGTACGTTTTTATTAAGACTGTCATTGAATATATTATTATTATTATATTTATTTATTTATTTTATTTATAAGACTGTCATTGCTACAGTAGCCGCTAGCCGGCGGCTACCTTAAGTAGCAGTACTTGCGTGTTTAGGTATAAGGGTATATATAAGGTTTAGGAATGCAAGTATTGCTACCGCAAGTACAGGAGGTACTTGCGGTAGTAATACTTGCATGTTTAGGTACCATAGTGAATTATTATCAGTTAGCTTGAGTTAAAAAATTTGGCGTTACCAGAAATAGCGATAAACCGTCTGGCGGCAGTAACCACCCCGCTTATAGAATACCACCGTGAAAGAACAGCACATGTGATGTTGTGTTTCGATAAGTGAGTAAGGGATTCCAGAGCCCATTTCCCTAACCTCTCCCAATCCCTTATCCTGTTTTTTAAAGATGGGTTTTCTCTTGACCAGCATCTATCCATGTAGGAAGGATGAGGCCGACGATGGAACGAGCTCACCCAGAAGTTGCTTATTCACTCGAACCTTGAAAAGATTCGGGTTGTATGAGCTCGGTTGTATGAGTTCCAATCCTTAGCAGTCCTTAGCAATTTGTCTATAGGTATAATTTGCAAAAAAAATGTGCCGAACCAGGGGCGAGCCAGCGAAATATAAACTGGACTAAGTCATAGAGCGTAAAATCATACTGAGACTAAGTGTTCTGATATTTTTGAATCAAAGGGTAGGAGGAAAAAACCATGGCTTCAAATAAATCCTATCTCAAATAGGTACTTAAACAGTAGGTGGATGAAATGAAACAGCAATATAAAACCTTCACAGGTCTGAAAGAAACAGTTTTCTGGCTGACAACACAACACATCCATGGATACTCTTAACCAACATAAACGTTTCAATAATTCAGTCTATACGATGTAGCCCGAGAATTATTGTGAATCTATAGAATCTGGATGTGGCAAAATTTCAACCAATGCCTTCATATACGAGTATACTGTAAAATACTGTCTGGTTATTTATCACCGCAATAATACACCAACATAATATGTATGTAAGTTTTAACATTTAGCAATTACTAAATTTATTATTGATTACTGTAGAATTTCCTTTTTTTCGCGCCTTTTCTCTCAATAGAAGCAGTGCATTATCTATAAATAAGTAATTTTATAAGTATATATGTTTTGTATATGTATGTATGTGTATGTATGTATATGTGTATGTATGTATATAGTAATTTATAAAGTAAGTTTGTATGGTGTCCAATGAGTCACATACGGTGCTGGCTGAAAATCAGCGCTGTAGGTGTTTGTCAGCACCTCAGCACAATGCTGAGCCAGTATCCGATTCGCTGCCGCGACACACAATCATTTTTTTTTATTATTATTAATTTATTCCCTGTTCTTGTACATAATGTGTCTTTCGTGCAGTGAATAAAAGTCTTTCTTTCTTTCTTTATTTTAATCCGGTGTGATCTCGTAACACTGGATTCATTTTGTATTAAAATAAATCAATATGTAAAATGAGACCGGCATGACGCGGCGCGGGGCCACTGATCTCCAAAACACAGGTAATCCTAGCTTGGAGGTCAGCGGACAATCAACAATTTTAAAGCCTATAATATCTATTTTTATCTTTGTTATAATGTTCTTACGAATGTATACTGGCTTATGACAAATAAAGTATTATTATTATTATTAAGTGAACACTGTTATAAATGGGGTAATTTTAGAATTTAATATACTCCAGGGGGCCTAGCCAAGATGCAAACTGTTGCAAACCCTTCCTTTGCGTACTTATTTACGAAACGAAAGAAATAAAGCCCGGTGATTGGTTGTTGTGACAGTTGTAACTTCAACAACCAATCACCGGACTTTATTTTTTTCGTTTCGTAAGTACGCAAAGGAAGCGTTTGCAATAGTTTCCATCTTGGCTAGGGCCCCTGTACTACCTACGGAGTATTATTACTTACACCTAAATAATCGCCAAAATGTTATAGTTTAAACACAAAATGAAGCTAGATACAATAATTCTTTATTTAAATAATAGTTATCAAAATTATTAATAAATTAATAATAAATTATAGGTACTGATCATATCTTTGTTATATTAAACCTTAATAATACGATTGCTAAAGATCACCTGACATATCGACGAGCCCGTTGGATGAGTGGTTGTTCGATTCCCGGCAGGGTCAACTTTGAAAAAAGAACTTTTCAAATTTGGCTCTGGTCTGGATCTGGAAAGTAGTGGCAGGATGCACTGCGTTTCGCAGACATTTGGGTAGTCCGTCTAACGGCAGTAACCACCTCATTACAGAAGACCACCGTGAAATAACAGCACGTGTGCTATTGTGTTTCGGTGAGTGAGTAAGGGATGCCAGAGCCCATTTCCCTATCCCCCTCCTAATCCCTTATCCTTAATCCTACTGTAGTCGGCAGCGCATTTGCAGCAGCTTTGGCGTTCCTTGTGTTATAGGCGACGGTACCCACCTACCATCAAGTGGACCGTCAGCCTGTCTGCCGATCTTAACATATCTACATTTCATAACAATACGATGAACAATAATAAACAATAAACAACAATTTGCTCTTCGATACCACCTTGTTGAGTCTGTGGTACCATATTATCAATATGTACCTGCGCCAGTTCTCTCAAATGGTCATGCCACGCTCTACTGGGATCGGTCAATAATCACGGACAGGACTATTGTCGCCAATAAGCCTGACATCGTGGTTATTGACCGATCCCAACGCCGGGCGATACTTGTTGACATCGCTGTTCTTCATGACGAAAACCTCGTGAAAGCCGAAAAAGAAAAGATTACCATTTGGTAATCTTTTCTTTTTCGGCTTTCACGAGGTGACCGCCATGTGGGACGTCGATTCGACAATTATCGTCCCGATAGTCGTCTCGGCGAACGGTCTTATAGCGAAGAGCCTCGACCAACATCTCAAGAGGCTCTCACTAGATGGCTGGATCAAGGGACAAATACAGAAGGCGGTACTTCTTGACACGGCACGAATTGTCAGGAGGTTCCTCACTCTGCAGCCCTAACCACCCTGCCCCGCTATCTGCGGAATCCTAGTTTTAAGTTTTTTATGATATATATTGTTGGTTTTTTAATATTTATATTGTAAAAAATTTAAAATTAAGAAAATAAATAAGTATGTGAACAATAACAATAAACAATAAATATAATATAATAACAATAATAAACAATAAATAACGATGAATAATAAACAATAGAACGATACGAATGAACGCTGACAAAATAAACTGATTATTTTCATAATTTGTTCTTATCATATATTAGCAATTGCATACTGCAGTTCTGCATAATTTTTTTTTAAACATTTTCTGTATACATCTCACGCATACTTGAAAAATATTTAAAATTTCATCAGTACTCTCAAGCCACATCTAGTACTTCTAAAGTAGATACCACAAAACCGTAAAGTCCGAGTTTTATGTACGGTTCAGAGCATCGACCGGCAAGTCATTTGCGGACGGACCCGTATATCTAAACCTAATAAAACCCGCATACAAATATCCCAACACGACTTGTTGGAACGCCCTTATCCTGACATATTGCTCATTTTCAACCTAGACAGCTTAATTAAAACTATACTTTAGAATGAACTCGCCCGCAACATGGGGCAAATGGAGACCGTTGCTATGTCTGCTTATAAAATGTTAATGACTGCGTTACTGAAACCGTAGTTTGAGGAAATGTTATGTGAATTTATCTGAAGGTACTATTTTGTTGCTACAGTGAAGGTGCGTCTTTAAAGAGTGCCATCAACTGTCTGTTTATTATACTTGGTAAACGTCTAGAGCAAATAAATGAGATGGTAACATATTTCGGATTTTTAGAATTTTCCCTGTGTGCCTTTGTGAAAATGTAAAAGATCCTGGGTTGCAGACGATTTAGTCTTAAACTCCGGATGAGATTTTTTTAATGTTATGTCGACAGACAGGCTGAAGATGGTAGGTGGCTACCGTCGCCTATAACACAAACAACGCTACAGGTGCTGCAAGTGCGCTGCCGACTACAGTAGGATTGGATAAGGGATTAGAAAGGGATAAGGAAATGGGCTCTGGCATCACTTACTTAATCTCTTAATTTTTTTTTAATTTTAAGGGAACCACACAAAATTTGACTTGAGTTTTAGACTGATACAAATACATTTATTACCTCTCTTTGGAATCAGGTCCTCACTGTACAAACGAAATCCTTTAAACACAATAAAATGCCCACAAATACCAGGTAAGTATAACAACAACGAAATAAATCAAATCCAGATCAACAATCGAAATTCATATTTCAGGAATCACGCAAGCCTTTTGTTCAAATTCAGAACAATGCGTGTTTCATTTGTTTTCATAATTCATTTATTCTCATAATATTCATCAATTTTGCAATTTCCTTTATTAGTCGGCATTGAGGTGCTGTTTAATCGTATTGTTATTTAAATGTAATAGAATCTAATTATTTGTAGAAGAAAAAAAATGAAAAAGTTAAGACAGTTAAAGTGGCGTTGTTGACAGTTAAGTGACAAGTTTATCATGAGAAATAAACTCAATAAATGGATTAAGATAGGAATCTGGTCAAGAGCAAACCCATCTATAATAAAAAAAAAATGAAATAGTACCGAAGAAAGGCAAGGCAGCTGAAAAGATGGGAAGATGATCTTCCCGAAGGATGGAGACATCTGGCACTTTTCTACAGCAGGTGGCCAAAACTGGATGGATGTCTGATACGTAATATTATCTAAACTAAAACTACAAAATATATCTCTGTATGTGCAAACGACTAGAGAAAATTAAATTACAACAAATTTAGATTAAGGGATTCACTGAGGCAAATGACCTTTACTATAGAACTCGCTGGCGGCGGAGACAATTCAACGAGCCTAGAAATGGTGTTTTTTTGTTTTTACCATTAGAACATTACACAAAAAATTTTTTTTTATTAATACAACTTTTTAATCTGATATTAACTTATTAATAGGTACAGGATTCATATGCGTGCAATAAGCCGTTTTCGAGAGAATTTTCAATAAAGGTCAAATTCTTCTTGTGTTTTAACTTTTTTTGTGGAGTTTCTATTACTTTAACGAAAATTCTAATTAATACAATTGGTTCTGCACATGTTTAAGTATAATATATATTTTTTTCAAAGCAATTGTCTTGTCTATTTCTTGTAACATTTTCATTAAACAATGGATATTTAGCGTTTGTCTCCCCCTTAAGGTAGACTCGTGACCGCGATGAGTATCGCCGATATCCTACGACGGATTGATGAAAATAATGTCAAGGGTGACATCGGTGACGGATTCATATTATCGGCTTATATTTCTTGATTATATGTTTCTTTTTAGTTACTAAATTATATTCCAAAATAAACAATAGTGTTAGTTGAAATTCTGTTCTAACTATTCGTGAAAGATTTTTTTAATTCAGATGTTTAGTTTCGAAGATTATCTCCTAGATACAAACAAATAAACGTACATATTACTCTCATTTTTCTCTTTCTATTTTAAGGAATCAAATAACTTGTTTTTTGACTGCTTTTTGGAAATAAAAATAATAAGAATCACTTTAATGCACTACCAGCCTAATTTCATTCTTCGAACAGCGATTGCGTCATTGAATTAGAACTGACTGACAGCTTATTATATCTTTGTTAAAGGTTTTTATTTCAACATTTATTGAGCTTTATTCGTACAGGTATAAGTGTCATTTTCTTTTGTTACGTTCTGGTGATATTTGCAAGGTCCTGTTAATTAATTCAGTAGTTAGGGCGCTTACATGCCAGGTCGGAATAAAGGTCAAAACTAGATCGATTCCGTAAAAACTCGCCAATAGCGATGGCTGACCATACGAATATGCAGACAAAGAAAATATTTTTCTTTTACTAGCTTTTGTTATTCTCGTGAGTATTATTATAATTAATATAAATTTCTGTTTTTTGGCGCTGAATATTTTTTTATGATTATACGTATATAACGATATAATGACGTATAGTGCCGAAACGTGACCTCTCAAGGCAGGGCTGATCTACAAGTTTGAAGTCGCTCAGCGAGCTATATATGCTCGGAGTTTCTTTGGTGGATAGGATCAGAAATTCTGAAATCCGCCGAATAGCCAAAATTGTCGACATATCTAGTTGAAGTGGCAATGGGCCGGTCACATCTGTCGCAGAGCGGATAACCGATGAGGTAGAAGAGTTCTCGTATGGATGCCACGAATCGGAAGCCCTGCGGCCAGGTGGACAGACGACCTGAAAGGCATTGCGAGAAGCCACTGGATGCAAAGGACAGGAGACCTAGCGTGATAGCAAACCTTGGGAGAGGCCTACGCTGGATGTAGAGACACAGGTGATGATGTTTTTTTAGAGACACAGGCTAAATGATATTCAGTCATCTCCATTCACAGCTAAACATAAGTAATTTCAATTTTATAAGTAAATTCAATTCCGTTACCAGTAAGCCATTAGTGAGAAGATCCGGTGTGCATGCCTTTGGGAATTTATATATGAAAACTCAGGGCACAGCTAGTTATAAAATTAAGTCGCTGCCCGCATCTTTCTACTTAAATATACTTGTTAAATGGTTAATTGTGTTTAAATGTTTATTTATGAGCAAAATTAGATTGGTGTGCAATCTCCTTTATAAATCAAGCCACTTAGCGCAATCGATACAACGCTAGACCGATTGCTCCATGAATTTTGTATTCACACAGAAAGGATGGAACCGGCATGAAATAATTGGAAAACAATAGACTTACTGCAAATAAAACAATTATATTTTTCATAGATTTAGGCTGGGTTGCACCATCTTACTTTAACTTTGACAAAGACCGTACCGGCAGTTAAAGTACCGGTTAGGCAAAAATTGAGTTGCACCATTTAACAAAAGTTAAAATGTTGACGGTAACCGTAACCGCTCAAAGATGGTCAGTTAATGTCAAAGTTAATGTTAAATAAAAGGCTGTCAGTCAGATGCGTTAAATAGGTTACCTCTAAACAATATTTCTTTTGCTGTAATTGCTGTAAATAAAGGGCTTAGGGGCTGTAACTTAGGGGCTGTAAATGCTGCTATGCATAGTGTTAACGCCTATTGTCAATTTGACGGATAGTGGTTCGTTCGTGGTATGTGCTGTCTCGCTCCCCCACACATCCATTCCCTAACTGTCACTTGCTTACGCACCGCATACGAAGCCAATCGGCCATTTCTTTTATAACGCGCCGCCACCGTCGCTGAAACAAGCGAAAACCCGCCGGTCTCGTCGCGAGATCAATTTGTACCATCCGCATCAAAATTAATGTGTACCTTAATCAGACGTGTGTGCTGTAGTTAGCCATTTGGTCGCGCTTTCCGCATCGCGACTGCGGTGCGAAAAGTGGTGAAAGTGCTGAAGAATCAGGACTCTGCATGTGACGGGCCCGTTGCAGCTCTTCGCCGCTGAGGAAAGAGGTGAGTGACAGAATTACCCATCATTCCCATTTCCTTCGATTGCACGTACCACAGCAACAATATACATACAGTCCACTTCGAACGATTATTTGGCGTGACCACATAGAGTAATACCTTATACAGGTTGGTAATTTGAGACGGGTCAGTAAGGACAGCTATCTAAACCATTGTAGCTAGACAAAACATCCTTAGGAGACTATCCATAATTTTAATAGTTATTCCCATCAGCATTTAAAAATTTTGGAAAAATGGTACAGTCAGCGGGGAAAAGTTCAATTTTCATTTTTGTTTTCATAGCGCCAATCGATTCTGTTACTTATAAGGATTAATTGACCCTATGTGACCCCATGTGACTACTCGAAACGTCAAAAATCTCTCAAAAACTACTTCCATATATTTCTTACAGAATGAGATTGAAAAATAAGTGCAAATATATTATTTAAATAAACTAAACGGAGACGTGCAACCCACAAAATAAATTTAAATGCAAGACAATAAATGTTAATAACGTTTTAATTCAAATTAAATATAGAAATGACAGCTCAAAATTTCGAGTTTATTTCTAGTGTTGCAATATCCAAAAATATTTCCCACGATCATTCTAAGGTAAATTACAGCTCATTATAGGTACTGACGAGCCTGGTTACTCTAAATAAGCTCACGAATGTGCCGGTGCAACGCGTTTTGCAGCAACTGTGTCAGTGTTATTGTTAGTGACAAATTTGACGTCAACCTTTACTATAACCAGTGCTATGGTGCAACCCAGCCTAAGATATATAACATATAAATGATATTTTTGTGGTCGTGTTTAATCACTTTGTGCACTTGTTATCTGTTGTGTTTTCTGATTAGCCCAAAGGTTGATTGGTAGAGAATGCTCTTAGCATTAAGTCCGCCTTTTGTACCAGAATGTACATAAAGTTTTTAATAAATAAATAAATAAACACTGTGTTTTAGTAGTTACAATGTGGGCAGCTTGTCTGGCGGCAGTAACCATCCTCTTATCGAAGACTAATTTAAAATAACAACATATTGTGTGCTGTTGTGTTTCGGTGAGTAAGAGATGCAAGAGCTCATTGTCCTATCTGCTCCTAATCACTCATATCCTACTAAGATCGGCAGCCCATTTGCAGCATTTATGCATAATAGGCGACGGCATTTATGCAACTTTTCGGACCACCGACTGTGTCGATTTTATAACCAAATCAAATGAAATCGTTTATTTCTCAAAAATAAGATAACAAAATCAATTTTTGAAGACCATTGTATATTTTACTTGAGTTTCGAAAAATAAAACCAAAAAATGCCAAAAAATAATAATGACGATCCTGAAAAGAAACCCCAACTCAGGATACCATTCTTTTTGATATCTTTAAAATAATATACCTACTTATATGTCGGCGTCAGGGATGGCTAAACCTAGTTCTATTGCTTAAACCTATTTCTATTGATATTGTTTCTATTAAATTGACTAATATTTTTATGCATATAAATTAAATTTTCATAATTTTCATATCCAACTGAGTATCAGATTTCGATCTACATTATTTATATATCAATTTTCAATCTATTTTATATATTTGTGAGGTCTGTGGTATATTTATTTCTATTTGTCCTTTGTAGTCCTGTCTTTGTTTGGTTTGGTGTCTCAAAGGGATGAATGCACATTCCAAATTTTGTACAATACCATTGGCGGATACAATACCCCCCCCCCGACCCAGGAATTCCATATTTTTGACTTAACTTTTCAATTCAATTCATATATGAACTGAATATAGAATAATATAATCCATATCAATCAAAGTTATCGAAAGTTTCATAATTCATGTCAGACATTTGAGACAGTTCAAATACGCGATTACGCGGGTTAAAAGTATTTGCAATACAACCATAATGCATCTCAACTAGTAAAAAAAATACACAAAAAAATTACTTGTGATATTAACCCTAACTCCGAACTTTGTCAGAATGGTCCCCCCCAAAATGAAATCCTGGATCCGCCCCTGTACAATACACAATGTTAATTACATAGGTATAACTACTAAAATGCTCGTATGAGAGTATTTCTTTGTGACTAGTACATATTTTAATAATATTAGGTATTAATTAATATTAATAAGATTATTATTAATTAATAAGTTAATTTATTACGAGGACGAAGTGGAATAAAAAATAAGTTATTTATTTCAGTCGCCATCGTCCCCACAAATTTGGGGACCACGGACAAAATAAATGCAAAATTGGGCGATTTCTTTCCCGCCGGAGACGATCTCTCGGGAATTATGGAAGATCGTATGCTGTATGCTCTTGTGTTTCAGGATGCGAGTCCCCACCTACTTCTTTGTTTTGTGTTCTTGTTTTATAGGTTCGTATATGGAAAATATATTAAGGGAGGAAATAAAATTAAGTGTGTGCGAAAATTAAATACGTATGCAAAATTAATACGACCGTTGGATTTATTATGGAAAGAATAAAGGAAGAGAGGAAGTGGGCACGCCGCAGTTTTACTATGTGTGCCAATCAGCTAGACAATTTTCTCGCAACAAATGATAAAACAAGTATCTGCGCAACGTATGATAAGTTGAGTCAGCTTTATGTTAACCTTTCTGACTTACAAAATAAAGTATTTAGTGCCCGGTTAAACGAGTCAAACCGAGACGAATCGACCTACAAAAAGATTTTGAAGAGTCCGAGTCCTGTCACGGTCGCCAAATGTTCTTGTTTTATAGGTTCGTATATGGAAGGGAGGAAATAAAATTAAGTGTGTGCACAAATTAAATACGTATATTAAACTTTTTTCACCTAACGTCACACACACCAATATTTTTTCTTTTTATAAAATCAAAGAGAATAACTATTTATATTAAAACCTCTACACTATGGTTGGGCAGTCTGAGACATTTTAACAAAAAAAAAAAAAAAAACTTTATAGTTAAATAGGCGCTAATTTAATTGCTATTTGACTCTTATAATAGACTGAATTTATACTTTTATCTCAAGTTTCAATACTACTTCCAAGCTCTCAAAGAAATTAATAAATCATAAATAATCTTTGACTGTGTTTTCAGTAGCTGTTCAAATAATGTTAAAAGAATGTGAAATTGAGCGTAGCAGCAGAAAAGGTTGGGAAAGCACCTCATAAACTGAGCGGTGTCATCGCAAAAACTATCATAATTCAAACTAGAACCGCCTGTGATTTGACTACATTTTTCCATAGAGCTATTAATTTTCCAAAAAGGTACAGCCTATTCGTTTAATGTAAATAACTTTAGTTTAGTATGTAAATACTTAGAGATTCACTATGTATTTACTCTTTCTATATATTAGTTATAGCATGCATAACTTGACCATTTATTTTTTTAGTCAAAGTGGAACGCTGGTGAAATTTAATAAATAAATAAAAAACTTAAATATTACTTATTTATTCAAATACAAGGACAAAATAAGAATGCGTTAATAGTAATCTTATAAGTAATTTGAAAGTCACTTGAATTAATGTATTGATCTTTTGTATTTGTCAGCGGAGCAAATCTGTTTTAAAATATCGTATCAAGTAAAAATGGAGCTTATTACATGATTCAAAATGGCTTTCAACGACACTCAACTGTGTTTTCTCACTTGTCCATTATCTTAATCATTAAAGTGAAAACCGCGCTGCCGTGTTTCGGATATAGGTAAATACATTAATATGTTATAGTCTGTATGCAAAAGCGGGATATTTTTGCTGTCGCTGGGGACAACGGGACAGAAAGCGGGACTGTCCCGCCCAAAGCGGGACGTATGGTCATGTTAAGAATGCATGAGTTTATAATGACCGTACTCGCTAGCGAGAGTGTAAAACATCATAAGCAACGCTAGGTTTATGCAATTGCACCGCCGTACCTGACAAGATAAAATGTATAGGAGAAAGTAAGTTCACGGCGCACTTCTTACGGAGTGGTTACTGTCGCCATGCATGCTGCCAGATTTATGGCTACAGAACGCACATGCCCTATCATTACTGAAGTTTAACAATTTTTTTACTCGTAACTCATTTCATTTTATTGCTAAATAGTAAGACTTTATTTTCACTAAGCAGTTAGTCGATGGCGGATATTTATTCAAATAAGTCATTTTCACATTGACGCGGATGCGACTCAGAAACGTCACGATTACAAAAGAACACGCGACTCCAATAACCGCTCACGACTCAACATCTATGTAAAATTAAAGCAAAAAGCGGCCAAAATTGAATTTATTTTAATTGTGAATTTACGGCAGCAGTGTGTGTGATGATGTAAACTATCTTCGGAAACAGACTCTTGGACTAATTGGGAAACAAGAATCGCCTTTACACACTTACGTGGTCGTGCCTGTAAGTGGGCCGCCAAATCTTATCCTTCATGCAAGACACGGGAAGAAGCGAAGGAAAATATTACATGTAAATCTGCAGCGACGAAGAGATTATGCGGTACGCGAGTGACCGCACCGTAACACATGTGGAGTGTTCTTCCAGAGGGCTTGCGATGATCAAGCGACTAGACTGTATGGACGGACATGCACAGAGTTGGTTACAGTGCGTGTTCGGATAAATAGTTGCGCTAGCAAAGAAACTATATCTAAACCTCCCGACATGAAAATCCAGTACTGCTAACGTGGTAAGCTAAGCTCTGCCTCTGCATATTTTTATCTCACACATTACTTTCCACTTTAGGCAGACGATTTAAAGTCGAGGTTTACGATAAAAAAAATGTCACATAAAAACTTTCAAATTAATAAAACAACGTAGTCCCTAAAATTATCGCTGACAAATAATTTAACGATTTCAAGACTTTAGAATGAGACAAAATAATGAGTATTTCTTGAGAGAACAACGAAGTTGGTGCAACAGCAGTACCAAGTTACCCTTTGAGTGCCAAATGACATTTCCATATATAAATTGTTTTTAGCTCTATGGCACTCGACCTACTGTTACAGTTGTTGAACAAAAAGGCGGGAAAAAGGGCTCCTCAGTTGACTTGTACCTTATCCTTTGTAACATGAAATATTGTTTCCGAACATATCGAAGTGATTGGAGCAGTTTTACGGTCGTGAACTTTGATCTTTACAAGTGTTGGAAATGTCCAAGTTCAAAGTTATTCTTTCAAGTTGTTGACAATTTCCTCGAATAAGTTATAGTTAAAAATATAAGTAAGTATGCTTAGTATACATGGTTATTATACATGGTACTATGTATGCATAGTAAACAGTGAAGACTGTTTTTTGTGATGGAAGGTACAAAAAAGACCTATGATGCACTAAAAGGTCGATAGCCTTAGACACACAATCTAGATCAGGTGGGGATATAAGAGCACCGCCGACACTAATAGGATAAAGGGTAACGGACGAAGTTAGGATAAGGATGCTCACACAATCCAACATCATGGTACATCATCAACGTCATCCTCATCATCGTCTCAGCAGTAGGACGTCCTATTGCTGAGATACGGCCTCCCCCCTAATTTTCCAAAAGGACCGGTCAGAAATAGCCTGAATCCATCGTCGACCTGCGGTCCTTATCAGGTCATCATCTCTTAATACTAATTCAATCTCGCAATGTGATCCCGACCATAGCCCTCACCATAGCTCGTTACCTTATGCGTTTTTAATATTATTCAAAAATCATTGTAATATGCTACGTTGGAATGCTATAACACGCTTATTCTTTTCATCATAATTGTCTTTATCATCTCAGTCGCAGGACGTCTACTGCTTAGATAAAGGTCTCCACTCTAATTTTCCAAAAGGACCGATCAGAAGCAGCCTGAATCCATTGTCAACCCGAGGCTTATCAGGTCGTCTGTACCCCTTGTGGGTAGAAGTCCTATGCTGTCCTTGCCGGTCTGTGGCCTCCACTCGAGAACCTTCCAGCCCCAGCGACCGTCGACTCTCCGTATTGCCACTTCAACTTACTAATTCGCCTGCTTATGTCGGTAACTTTCGTTCATTTACTGATCTCCTCATTCCTGATTCGATCCTGCAGTGTAACCCCAAATATAGATATCCCTCTCCATAGGTATAGCCACGTTGAGCTTTCTTACGAAGCCCAAAGTTAGAGACCACATATTTCATCACTAGCAACACACATTGGTCGAAAACTTTTGTATTAAGACACTGAATTTGTATTTAGTAGTGGTAGGGCACACTGCGTTTCGCAGTCATTTGGGCAGCCCGCCTGGCGGCAGTGACCACCCCCTTACAGAAGACCACCGTGAAATAACAGCATATACGTGCTGTTGTGTTTCGGTGAGTGAGTAAGGGATGCCAGAGCCCATTTCCTTATCCCCTCCTAATCCCTTATCCTTAATCCTACTGTAGTCGGCAGCGCACTTGCAGCACCTGTAGCGTTGCTTGTGTTATAGGCGACGGTAGCCACCTACCATCAAGTGGACCGTCAGCCTGTCTGTCGACATAACATTAAAAAAAAAAAAAACTGAGGAAGATATCTCGGAGCTTAACAGTACACATTTCACGAGAGTAATGTTTTACGCTGGCCATACAATTTCATGCTATTTTTTGCCTTGCGCTAACTAAGGGACACATTTTGGCCTGAGTGTGGAATACAATTAAAAATATTGTAATAAGCTGAGTTAGGAATATAGTTTGGGACAAGTAAGGAATTTTATACATTTTGGATGAGTTTTCATAGGCTTATCCTGCGGAACAACTCTTAAATTCGCCTTAAAATTCCATTACATAACTCATTATAGACGGGTGAAAAAATTCAATGTATAATGATGCAGATAAATGAGTTATTATCAAATACCACAACACACTTCTGAGGAGTAATTGCTAAGA
Organism: Bembecia ichneumoniformis; assembly: GCA_910589475.2. NCBI lineage: Eukaryota > Metazoa > Arthropoda > Insecta > Lepidoptera > Sesiidae > Bembecia > Bembecia ichneumoniformis. The sequence continues at coordinate 4,028,772 of OU342546.1, read as the reverse complement.
ACTTCATTATCTACTGTTTAAATATGGTGGACTAAATGTCAACTAATACTGCATAGCGTTCAATAATTAGTGAACTGCAAGGACAGTCGGCCACACAATTGTCTATGGTATTTTTTTGTTATAGTTACAGGGTAGTGGCAGGGTACACTGCGTTCGTCAGTCACATATTGGGCAATCCGTCTGGCGTCAGTAACCACTCTAACCACCCCCTTACAGGAGACCATTAATAGCATGTGTGCTGTTATGTTGCGGTGTATGCATGCAAGTATTATATACTACGTATAGAGTAGTATATAATACTTCCATGGGTGTATGTACCTATGCTAGAGTTCATTCTTCTAATCGCTTTTTTTTATTAAGGTTGGCAGTGCACTTGCAATGATATAGGACGTACCATCAAGTACTATCAAGTAAACCATCAGCCTGCCCTTTATATAAGTAGTAAGTAAGTACTTAAATATATTTATTTAGAGAATTAGTTACTGAAATTTTTAACACTTTCTGTGCCTTTGAAATGTTCATAACCAACATATATTTTTACTAGCGACCCGTCCCTGACTTCTCACCGATGCAATTTTTTTCCTGTAAATATTTATTTAATCGCTATCGCTCATATATTTTTGTCAGGCGTTGATTTTCTCTATTTTTAAATGATCTCCTGGGAACAGAACCCTATGTCCTTTTATGTACCGTACCGAGTGAACGTGTGGAAATAAATATATAGACAACCCATTAAAGGGTAAAGTGGAATAGCTCTGAAAAGAGCTGTTAATCGGCGTGGTTTTGTATATTTATTAGACCACTCTCACTGGGTTCAGGATGAATGGGAGCCAGCAGCAGCCGTCACAGCCATCGCTTTGGAATTTCAACGATATTGCTGTCTCCCCGGCGGGCGTCGGCGGTGCAAAAGGGCAAAATACCCACGTGGTCCATATTTTATTATATTGTCGCATCGCTGCTGAGTGTGCGCGCGCCGATACAAGCAAATGTCATGCTCGCACCGCAGTTTTGCTGTCTCAGGCAACAGGCATACGTCGTCGCATACCTAATACCCATCGGTATGCCAATTTAAAAACTGTATATAAATAGGGTAATTTTAGAATTACCTAAATACACCTGTACATACTATCTACGGAGTATTATTACACCCAATATAATCGCCAAGAATTCCAAAGCGGGTACACATTGATATAATAAATTTATTCCTGACTGTACTTACACAGCTTGAACGTTGGTGTCAAGTGACATTTGCGAGGGGTGACGCTTTCTATGCTGCAGACATTATACGGCTTTAAAGGTCCCGTTTCAATGTTTCTTTTGATAGACTATCGTTGTTATTTATTCTTGGGACCTTTAGTTAATAGAAAATTTATCTGCCTATAGGGCCGGTGTGACAAAGTATTTAAATTTTTTCAAAGTATTTTGTGCCTAAGATGCTTTTAATATAATTCAAATTTAATTGTATTAGACTATGGCAACAATGTCGAATCCAGCTCGGATGGACAGCATTCGCGAAGGGTACAGGGGGTACAGAAGACCTGATAAGGGCCGAAGGTTGACAGTGGATCCAGGTTGCTTCTGATAGTTATTTTTGGAAAATTAAAGGGGAGACTTTTGTCTAGCAGTAGACGTCCTACGACTGAGATGATGAAGATAGTGAAGATGGCAAGAATAATCGTGCTCTAGCATTCTACTGTAGCATATAGCAATTTGAATTATATTAAAAGCGTATAACGTACAAAATGCTATGAAAAAATTGAAATGTTTTACCGTGCCCCGTCTCCCAATGTGCGCCCCGGTCCTAACGTGTAAAGAATTGTTACGAGAAGTAACGTGTAAAGAATTGTTGTAAGAATTGTCCTAACGCTAGAATTGTTTACGAATTGTTTACGGCTTTATTAAACTTTTCTGAAAGTAGTTACATATGAACAAAAATATTAAATATATAGAATATAATATATGGGAAAATTTTCCTACAAAAATATTGATCCTGATCGCCGTAATCAGGATGGCCATGGCGTAGTTAAATGAGCCTTGTAAAGTTGGCGATGGACTGAGCTATTTTGTACCACGTGGTTCTAAATGTCACATTACAGATTCTTTCGTCTTGCCCGATCTATACAGTTGAAAATCTTTGCATTTGAAACTATTTCAAACTATTTATGTTACTGAAAAATTGTCACTTGTTTTTCTTCATTTCAAATTAGTAAAGGAAAGGGTGATTTTTATTTTATTTAACCTCAGATATCATGTACAGTTGATACATTAAAGACACTATATATAGAAGACACTATAATATGTCTTATTTAAATTTTATTTATTATCTATACAATACAATAAAATATTCTCGGTTTCTTCGCTAACTTCTTCTAAAACACTTAACGGATTTTGATACGGTTTTTACTAATAGAAAGAGAGATGAACCAGGAAGATTTGTGTATAAAATTTGCAGACCGGCCGGCGGCGAGACGCTAGTTGATAATTTTGATATAATATTAACATCGGGAGCCCATTGGATGAGTGGTTAGGGTGCTTGCCTTAACGCTCTGTTCTAAGGTTCCCGGGTTCGATTCCCAGCAGGGTCAACTTTGAAAAATGAACTTTTTAAATTTGGCTCTGATTTGTATCTGGAAAGTAGTGGCAGGGCACACTGCGTTTCGCAGTCATTTGGGCAGCCCGTCTGGCGGCTAAAACCACCCCCTTACAGAAGACCACCGTGAAATAACTGCACGTGTGCTGTTGTGTTTCGGTGAGTGAGTAAGAGATGCCAGAAGCCATGTCCCTATTCCATCGTAATCCCTTATCGTTAATCCTACTTGCAGCAGCTTTGGCGTTGCTTGTGTCAGCCTGTCTGCTGATCTTAACTATAAAAAAACACTCTTAATATAATTAAATTTTCGTATAAAATAGGCAAAGGTTTTACCATATCATATTATGCCTCTGATTATTATTTCGAATGTTTATTTAAAAAAAAAATTATCCCTCTAATTTTAATTGTAGTTAGAGGCCTGGGGGCCTAGCCAAGATGCAAACTGTTGCAAACGCTTCCTTTGCGTACTTACTAAACGAAAGAAATAAAGCCCGGTGATTGGTTGTTGAAGTTACAACTGTTGCAACAGTTTGCATCTTGGCTAGGCCCCCTGGGGAGCCTAACCTAATCTAACTTCTAAAAAAATGTTATTGATTCTTTCTGTTTCTATCTGGGATATCCCAAACTCCCCAAGTCGTGAAATATTAGAATTGTTAGGGGTGCAAACTTCATAAAGAAATAATATTGTTCACAGACCAACGTTGGTTATAACATAAAATTTTATCGTCCAATACACTTTAGATGGAATTCGCACAAACTTTATGGAATCGTATCTCGTTTTTATGGGTCCAGTGTATAATATATGCACAATAACAACATAGAAATTATTAAATCACGGAAACTTGAATAATGTCAGATTATATAAGTTTAGCAGTAACATGCAACCCTTATGGACGTCAACCCTTTTTTAATTCATGCTGGCTTCGTAGGGGAAGAGGTAGCATTATGAAATGCCTATAAAATTAGCAGTTTGTAAGGCGTATAGCCTGTGTTTATACCAAGTTGTGTGTTGGGAAGTCTGTCTGGGCTTTTGTTAAGCCTTTTAAATCGATAAATTCAAGGTTCTTTATACCTGATTTTAGCGAGTTTTTACTTGTGATTGTTACGATATTAGTCTGTGGTCTCAATGTAGTTAGCACTAGTCTGTAATATATAGTCTGTACGTTTCACCTACCTAAGCAAATGTAATGTCTGTCTTTCTACTATATAAACAAAATATAATTAACGCTCTCAAGAAGTCGTATTATTTATAAATTTTACAACAACCAAATCTACAGTGATAGAATTGATACTATTTCTTTCTTGGGCATCATCGTCTTTATGAATAATATCATTTATTAGCTTATAGCGATTATCAGTTGAATATGATAAATTATTATTATTATTATACTTCACTTATTATTATTATTATTATTATACATTTATTTATCTCTTTTCTTAATTTTAATTTTTTTACATTATATATGTATATAAAAACAATAAATATTATAAAAAACTGAAAATTAGATGTCCACTAGTAGCGGGGCAAGGCCCAAGCTACCGGTGGTTAGGGCTGCAGAGTGAGGAACCTCCTGACAATTCGTGCCGTGTCAAGAAGTACCGCCTTCTGTATTCGTCCCTTGATCCAGCCATCTAGTGAGAGCCCCTTGAGATGTTATTATTATTATTGTTATTATTATCACATATTTATTTATTTTCTTAATTTTAAATTTTTTACAATATAAATATTGTAAAAATTATTATTATTATTGTTATTAATTATAATATTGTTATTATTATTATTATTATTATTATTATTTATTAATTAATACAATAATGTTTCATTGACTTAAAATTGGTGTAAACAAAAAGGTGGCCGTTTTGCGATCTAGTCGTTTTGATATTAAGCCATTCTGAGACGAAGACCTTCTGCTCGATGGTCGTGTTACTACAATGTCATTTCGAGATATATGCTTTCTGCAGCTATAGTCGTTTTGTGAGCTAGTACTTATGCAGATATAGTCATTTTGGAGATCCAGTCGTTTTGATACCGACCCTAAAAATGTGCTAACAATATTATTTTTGCTACATAATAACGTTGTGCAAGAAACCTGATAGCTCTTAGTTATCTTTAGTAACGTCTATCAGGCACTTTAGTGGAGGCTTTTGCGTTAAGACCCCAACAGAGAGGTCCCAGTTGAGAAATCCGGAGGTGATGTGCACTCCAATAGCATGAAAATTTAGCTTTGCCATATACTTTCAAGTCAGCCTGTCTAACGAATTTTCTAACGACAAAAAAAAGTAACATTTTAACTCAATAAAATTTTAGTAAATTTTAACCACCCCCTTACACAACACACGTGCTGTTGTGTTTCGGTGAGTGAGTAACGAATGCCAGAGCCCATTTCCCTATCCACTCCTTATCCCTTATCCTTAATCCTACTGCAGTCGGCAGCGCACTTGCAGCAGCTTTGGCGTTGCTTGTGTTTAGGCGACGGTAGCCACCTACCATCAAGTGGACCGTCAGCCTGTCTGCCGACCTTAACATAAAAAAAGTAGGTCTACACATTCATTTACTCATCATTTTTTCATTAAAATCAAAATATAATCAGGTGTAAAATAGCTATTGGTCGAATTATAAAATCGTTTTGGAAATTTCAAGAAAGGATTTTTGAAGATTTCAACTCCATGCGAAGCCGCGTCAGGTTCGCCAGTCTTATACAAAAATGTGTGTGTCAGCTCCGACGCACGACTAGAGTTCACTTCTTAAGGTGGCGCTGTACGAGCGTGGGATCTCCGTAATAGGTGTTTGTGAGAATTTGTTGTCTCAACTTACTATAATGCGAATAACCGAAGACGAATGCGACGCAACACATTCGCGCCACTTATTCAATACGCGAAAAAAACATACGCCAGCAATTCCAATATTTTAGAAAAACCTTTATAGGTGGTAGCTATTGACATCCCAATTTCAAATGTACATTAAAACATTTTTAAATTTTAGTCAGTAATTACAAGAATTCAACCCGCGAAAATGTCACAAATTCTGCACATTTTAGAAATTAATTATACTAGATATAAAATTAAATTCAGTTTTTTTTTGTTGCGATGAAAACCTTCATAAATATGTCCCAGAAATGTAATGTTTTTTTTTTAAATGTAATGCTACGACCTATAATTAATGAGTAATCATGAAAATACTGCGTATTTAAGTTGGAATAAGTAAGCTGTTCGAGTTAGAAAGTGCCCTCTTAAGTACGATTGTCTATGACTATGCAATAAGAAAAGAGGCTAAATAAACGCACCATCTATTATACTAAACTAAAAATAGGCGAAGAGGCGACATCTATCTGATTTGTGTGGAACTGCTTGGTGAACTCCAAAATAACACTACTGATGGCGCCATCTATTATACTACAATATAATTAGGTGAAGGGGCGGCGGATTTGGGAAGAACTGCTTAGAAGAACATAACGCTTTTTAGTTAGCACTTGTATTAATTTTAATCCTCATAAAATTTCCATACCGAGTGCCTTAAATATATGAAAATAGATTTTAAAGAATAAACTACAAAAAAAAGTGATTTTTTTAATGTTTAGGTCGACAGACAGGCTGACGGTCCACTTGATGGTAGGTGACTACCGTCGCCTATAACACAAGCAACGCCACAGCTGCTGCAAGTGCGCTGCCGACTACAGTAGGATTGGATAAGGGATTAGGAGGGGATAAGGAAATGGGCTCTGGCATCCCTTACTCACTCACCGAAACACAACAGCGCGTATATGCTGTTATTTCACGGCGGTATTCTGTAAGGAGGTGGTTACTGCCGCCAGGCGGGCTGCCCAAATGACTGCGTAACGCAATGGTGCCCTACCACTCTTTTCAAATCCAGACCAGAGTCAATTTTGAAAATAACATTAAAATGCAGTTTTAAACAAAATGTGCCCCAGAGGTATTTACACATTACTGCTAACTTTCTTTGTTACGGAATGAACGAAAGCTTGAAACCAAAGCCTTGTTGACACAGTAGTAATTCCTCCGCTACACTTTTCTATGGCTTTATTTAATTAGATATCTACGCCTGAGAGCCGTAACGGGGATTACGCGAAAGAACTATTTCAAAACTAATTTTTGCTTGCGACTTTGTCCCCTTGAAATGTTTCATCTTATACTATATCCTTACTATATTATTATGTATATCCTTAACCAGGATTCCTGTAGATTTAGTTTGATTTTCTTCATAAATTGCATTCGTACCTTTTTTTGGAGTTTACCTTCTTAAGATTTTTATGTAAAGCCTCCGGTATGAATATTTTATCTATACTTACTAATATTATAAAGCTGAAGAGTTTATAAGTTAAGCATCCCTTAAGAAAGTTTTTTTAAAATTTCAACTTCGTACGAAGCTATTATTGGGGGGAATAGACCGCAGTGAAACGATGGCAGATTTACACAATAAACACTGCCTATATTTAAACAAAAAGAAATTAGAGGCTGGCGCACTTATAGCTAAAACAATCTCCACATCTATACTAATATTATAAAGCTGAAGAGTTTGTTTGTTTGAACGCGCTAATCTCAGGAATTACTGGTTCGAATTGAAAAATTCTTTTTGTTTTGAATAGTCCATTTATCGATGAAGGCTATAGGCTATATAATATCACGCGACAATGAATAGTATTATATATAAGCAGTATCCAGTACCGCGCGCCCCATCCGCACGCCTCGCCGCCGTATGGGCCGCAGCGAAGCGTGGCCGAGTTCAGTTAGTGAGTATTAAAATTAATACAAGCATCAACTAAAAAGAGTAACGTTATCTGTCACTTCGACATTTGTGCGACAGCTGACGCATGTATTTATGTTTCCTAATTCTATTCTCTAGGCTTATAAAAGCAAACGTCGAATTCTTGTATGAATCCGCGTTGAGAAACGAAACGATAGCGCGTTATAACCTGCCGGCGCAGCGACATGAACTATTTGAACTTATAAAACGTAGTGACATCTGTTTATACCGAACGTAACTAACATAACTTTTGTTGGAACCCGTGACATCTGAGTATGCAGAAAGTAAATTATATACGTACGTATATAAAATAATTAGGTATCCAGTTATTTATTGACACGAACAAAATTTTATACGTTTAAAGGAATAATCTCTACCGGTGCTTCGCAACTGACAAACAATTTTTTTAAAGAGGTTACAAATACTTAAAGATTGAAATTTATTTATTTCGTATTAGTATTAGTAGGTATTATAATCTGTTATAATACCTACTAATATTAAAAATGCTAAACTCTGTGAGGATAGATGTTTGTTACTCTTTCACCCAAAAGCGGCTCAAAGAATTTTGATGAAATTCGGCACACACATAGTTTATTACTTGGATTAACATATAGGATACTGTATATCCTGAAAATGATGTCAAATGGGATCTGGCATCCCTTAGTCACTCACTGAAACACAACAGCATACTTTAAATGAGTGAATGCTAATGTAGATATATTAATTAATTATGATTTAAGAAATTAATATATAATATGTATATTAATCTACTCTCATAACAACAAGTGATAAAAAAAATACCTTTACAACCAGATACCACTACTGTCGTGTTAAAATGTTTTATTTTCTTAGAAGCATTGCATCTTCAAAACGTATCGTTTGCTTGTATTCTAGTGACAAAAAACTTGATCCCACATGCAAGCAAGGTTGGTTGCATGCAGTACTCTGAAAAGTAAGAGATATATCATGTCTTTGAATGTAAGATTTTTATACAGCATGAAGGAATTATTTTGCAAAGTAAAATTAATTTTAAAAGCAAAATTAAAGTAAAAGTAAAATTTAATATACTTTAAGGGTAGCAACATTAATACAAATTAATATAATAAATATCAATTTGGATAGAACGGGGAATTGAATATGGTGACGTTCAATTAAAAAGCCCTTTGTCCAAATTTGGACGCTTGTGAAGAGAATTATTTCGTCCAAAACTCCTCAGCGTCTTAAATGAAAAGTTTTCGACCAATTTGTGTTGGCAGTGATGACATTATGTGGTGCTGAAATGTGGTCTCGTGACTATGGGCCTCGTAAGAAAGCTCAACGTCCCCCAACGAGCTATGGAGAGGTCTATGTTCGGGGTTACACTGCGAGATGGAATCAGGAATGAGGATATTCGTAGATAATTAAAAGTCGGCGGTAAATTAGTCAGTTGAAGTGGGCAGGACACATGGTACCAAGAGCCGACGATGGGCCGGAAGGTTCTCGAATGGAGGCCACGGACCGGCAAGCGCAGCATAGGACGTCCGCTCAGAGGATGGAAAGACGACCTGAGAAGGGCCGCGGGTCTGAGGTGGATCCCGGGTGCTTCTGACCGGTTGTTTTGGAAAATTAGGCCAGATTAGGCAAGATTTTAAAGTTGATTATTCCTGGGCCAGAAATGGCGTTAAAATATTAGCGAGGTTAATTTTTTTGTAAGGATTGTTAAATATATTAACTATATATCTTATATAATGTCTACAAGTACATCCTTATCCACATAGTATAAGTTGAAATCGCTGCCCGCATTTTTCTGTCTTTATGTATTATCTGCTAAATCCGCCAAAACGCAAATTTATAGAAAAAAATTGCACCCGTTTGAAGCCTGGAGCGTGCGAATTCTCATGGTGGTGACCAGTGATATTCAAAACTAACTTTAAGAACGAATCTGTAAATAATCCAGGATTCTAACTAACGTCATAAATGCGTGTGTTTGGTACACTTTCACGACTTAACAACTCAACTGATCATTAAAAATATTTTGCTTTTTATATCAGGGATATAAAAAGCGACAGTATCTAGCTTTCATCCAGAAGAAATTACTGTTCCCGAGGAACGATGCCTAATAGAAATATACTAGTACAGAAAATAATAGGATATAATAGTGGTAGGGCACACTGCGTTTCGCAGTCATTTGGGCAGCCCGCCTGGCGGCAGTGACCACCCCCTTACAGAAGACCACCGTGAAATAACAGCATATACGTGCTGTTGTGTTTCGGTGAGTGAGTAAGGGATGCCAGAGCCCATCTCCTTATCCCCTCCTAATCCCTTATCCTTAATCCTACTGTAGTCGGCAGCGCACTTGCAGCACCTGTAGCGTTGCTTGTGTTATAGGCGACGGTAGTCACCTACCATCAAGTGGACCGTCAGCCTGTCTGTCGACATAACATTAAAAAAAAATATATATAGAAGCAATAGAGATTGAATACATATTTTTTTCAGACATTGATATATTTTTTTTTTCAAGAAAAAGGATCGCGGGCTAAGAAAAAGTTAGTAGTTAAATAAGACAGTTAAATAAATAAATAAATATACTTCCCACAACTTAGTTTGAATTATAATAATTTATGTGAATTTCTAACAGATACTGCGTGTGTTCATAAAATGCACCTGTATCAAATCGTGCTGACAACACGCGAGGGAAAAGGATGGCAAGACCATTTATATTGTGTCAGAGAGAGGTGACGCTATAGGGTTTCCTTGAAACAGTTATTGACATTAAAAAAAAAAAAACAATCTCTTTAACTACATTTTTTTGCAAAATGTTCTACATTCTTCTTCTTTACATGTAAGCACTAATTGGCTGATGGTCAATCAAATTACTAGGTTTATACATTTGCATAAATTCCTTTAAAACCACCCACCTGGCCTTTTGAGTATACAGTATTTTTATGTTAACGATTCAAGCAACAGTGAATAGATTTTTTATGATATAGAACGACAGGTTTTTTTTTAATGTTAAGATCGGCAGGGCGGGTCGACCGCCCTCCTCTGACGGCGAAGGATCCCTAACAGAGTGCGATTTAGTACGCAGGGGGTCCGAAGGGAGGGTGTCCGGGGGCGACGGTCATCCGCCAAAGTGACCGCCATCCTAGGTCTCATCGTTTCGGAACTGCGAGGATATGAAGATCCCGGACGGTTGTATAGAATGTAAAAAAATGTATGGGCGGGATGGGGATAGGACGCGATTTGGTAACCTCCGATGGCCCTCTATGACATTCTGTAAGCCCAGTCCCTTTGCAACTCATAGTTTCCGAGAACCACTCCTCGGTCCACTTGATGGTAGTTGGCTACCGTTGCCTATAACACAAGCAACGCTACAGCTACTGCTAGCGCGCTGCTGACTACAGTAGGATTTAGGATAAGAGATTAGGAGGGGATAGGGAAATGGGCTCTGGCATCAGATTCATTTGATTATAAAAGGTCTACACAGTTGACGTTCACACGTCGTGCATAACGAATAAAAATGACAATAAATCACATAGTATAATTGTCACTCAAAATCCTTACTCATTTAGGATTAACTGCGATGGATCACTATTTCTTTATTTCAACGTGATTTTCAGCTAGTCAGTTTCTAGAGATATTGAAATATTTAGCTTACCTATACTTACCTATTCAAAAAAATGTTTTTTAGAAATTTTGTCTGTTTGTGCGTTTGTGCACGCTAATCTCAGAAACGGCTTAAAGCGTTACTTTCGTCGCCTAATTTGACTTGTTAGAGTAAAATTAAAACTTTGATAAAAATACAGAGCATAATAGACTGTATTTAAAAAAGTTTGAATCGGGCAGATTTATACAAAAAAAATTCTGATAGAAAAAAAATATAGTAAATTACTTTCCAAAAAATCTTTCGTGTTACAGTCTCAAACCGACAAAAACTATGGTCTGAGGTCATAGTAATAAAATTTTTCAGCGACAAGTGTATTATTTTATAGCTGAACTCGGCCACGCTTCGCTGCGGGCCATACGGCGGCGCGGCGCGGCGTCGTGCGCATGGGGCGCGCGGTACTGAACACTGCTTATATATAATACTATTTATCGTAGCGTGATGTTATATAGCCTATAGCCTTCCTCGATAAATGGACTATTCAAAACAAAAAGAATTTTTCAATTCGAACCAGTAGTTCCTGAGATTACTGCGTTCAAACAAAACAAACAAACTCTTCAGCTTTATAATATTAGTATAGATTAATTAAGTTCTGTAATAAAGTTTTATTAGGCTACTTTTATTTATTGTGTTATATTTTACAACACAACATTTAAGAAAAACCTTCCAATTTTATATCTGTTTGGTTATTTATCTCCGAGAAGCAACAAAAATTCGTTGTACATATAATATTGCACTTTAACACATTGGTCATTAGGTTGCGCTCATTTTGGCAAAAATTGGTTTCGGTCTGACGTTGTCCTAGTCTTAACCGATTTGAATGCGGTTTTCACTCATATATTGCAGCAAGCTTCTCGTAACATTTATTAGTATTTGTTTCATTCCAATCGGTTTATAAACAAAAAAGTTACGAGCTATACCGAATACCACGCGTACGAAGTTGCGGGCTCAGCTAGTTTTTAATAAAACCAAACAGTTATATTTTCTACTTATAAGACTAAGAACTACAAATTACACGCCCAGTTCTTTCTACGACGAGTGCAGCAAGACCTCCCTACGTGGTATACTTTTTTAAAATGTTAAAATATCATTTAGTAGGTAACAAAAATATATATATATCACTTAAGTGATGTTGATAAAAAGGGTTTTTGTGGTCGTTTCATAATTTCTTTTAAGCACAAAGTAATTAATCATAGTTAATGAGATCCACAACTGAAGTACCCGCTATCTTTACTCTGAGAAAATATTCTGTTTAAGAAGTAGAAAATATAGTAATAAAAAAGAATTCTGGAGTGTTAACTGTTAGTCTCGCGGGCTTTGAGATAAGAGATACAAGTAGACAAGCATACAATTTAAAGTAGCACACTAAGCTTTATTATTTTCTATACCTTTTGATGAAATTATAATTATTTTAGAAAGAAGAAAGAAAGAAAGAAAGAAACCATCTTTTATGCCTCTAATACAATATGTGAACAATACAAACAATACACAACAAACAACAAAATAATAATTACAAGCAAACAAATATACATATAGAAAGTAACGCGAGGAAAGGGAACCCTGGCTCAGTATACAGTTGTGGTGCAGACCACAACACTGATATTCTGCCAGGGACCAGATATTCAAAAAGCAAAAAAAAAAACATTTTTTTAAACATTTACGCGGGACAGTTCAGAACACGATTGTACAATCAATGGCTGAAATTATCGCAATTTTCTTAAAAACTACTGAAGGATTTCACCAGCTAGTTATCTATATGGCAAATTCTCTGTAAATATGCAATAGCACACGAGAATGTACAAGAAATGGACCGGCCGCCCCCATAAACTGTCCCCATAAACCCCCATAATTTTAACTTTTGCCACCCTTTTTCTTATATTAGCCATGTCAGGGCCCCCGGGATTCCTTAACCGTTTTCTACCATCCTCTTATAATTGAGCTGTTTTTAGTATAGTACCATGGTATGCTATCACCATATTAAAAATCTCTAGTTTGTTGAAATCGTCGCGGTAAATATGTTTAATGTTATTGTACAATATCTTGACTAAGTTTCCGAAATGTAGGTACTGAATTATAACGAAGTAAGATAAAAAACAGGGCAATAGTATTCTTATTAAGACGACGAATTGGAAATTTTGTTGGCAGGGGTTTAGATTTTTCTCAGCAATGACAAAACATATGAAAGTGATGTTTGGTAATCTGTTTCTTCGTGTTACTGACTTCATTTTGTCAGTTGGATTACACGATTGGTAAACTTTTATAACAGAGAAAAAAATTTCAAAGAAACCTCTTATAAAACACAGATTTACATTTTACAGGCAAACGGAACCTATTTTTACCTCCAAATTTTCTAGTACATTGGTATAAATATACACTTTAATTTTACAGTTGGCTTTCTTAAAATACTAATAATAATAATAATATAATAATAATATTTATTTATTTTCTCCAAAATTTATAAAGTTTAGGTAGGTACATATAGTATTCAGTGCTACATTGTACGTGGGAGACTGGCGCCTGAACTAGGTAATACCTGTATCTCAGGACACCAGGGCTCCACCTTCGATGACCGCGTCTATATTTATATTTTATTGTTTGTGCAACACTTGAAATGCGATCGATAACAATATCTGCAGGTAACCATAAACAGACACAGAAAAAAAGGGTAGAAAGAAAAGAAAATAAAATGAAAACAAAAGAATAAAATGTTGTTTGTTTGTGTGATGTGTGTGTGTTTGTGTGTGTGTGTGGGTGTGTGTGTGTGTGCGATGTATATGGTGCAATGTGTGTATTGTATGTGTGTCTATGTGTAATACAGTATGCATTAAGTTTTTTTTATACACCTACACCTGGAAACGCAGTATATACTCAGCTGCGTTTCCAGGTGTAGGACTCATAGGACTCATAGCTCTTTTTTAGTAAAAAAACGTTTTGTCGCATACGACCTTGCGACATAAGCAAGCTCGCTATCGTTTTCGTATGCAATCACAGCCGTGTTAATTGTTTATCGCTGCGTCTAAGATTTTGTCACGTACTAGTTTTCTAATTTAATTTTCATTAAAAATCTTTATGTTCTAATTTTTTTCACAGAGCTCGGGGTCCCCTAGCTTGCGGGCCCCTAAGCAATTGCCTACGCCGCCTAATGGATAATCCGGCCCTGCTTATGTAATATGTGCTTAGGTACCTATTCAATCTTTATTGCTCTTATATTTTTGTCATTTTTAGATGATCCCTCGGGAAGAGTACTTTTTTTCAAGATAAAAGGTACTTCATGACAAATACCTATATATACTAATATTATAAAGCTGAAGAGTTTGTTTGTTTGTTTGGTTGAACGCGAGAGAAATTGAGAGATTCTTTTGAACCTTTTGATAGGTTTTTGCGTACTTTGAAGTACGCAAAAATCATGTATAACGGAATTTTTCTCCTTTAAAAGTCTTAAAAAAAGTCCGGGACATACATAATTACATACATATTGCCCTTGACATACATAATTTGATTTCAATGAATATGTTAGGGGATATCATAGTTTTAAAATAACTCTACAACAAAATAATGATCAAGTACCACGCGCGCATATTATGTGCAAGACGGGCGGTCGTGAGGGGGACTCCTGCCTGCCGCGCGGCTCAGATGTTTGGTCGTGTTCAGTGAACTCCTTCTTTTAAATATTTTTTTGCGATATCTATCTCATCCTATAATAATACATACATTAACAAAATGCCTAGAAAAAGAACTCCGCTTTCTCAGTTGTCTGCTACAGCAAAATGGTTGCGATTTTTGTCTATAATACAATCCTTGTTTGCCTATTATGCTTTTCTGCACGCTAATCTCAGAAACGGCTTAACCGATTTTTATGTGGTTTCGACTGATGTACAACAAAAAAACTACGCGTTATTCCGAATACCACGCGTACGAAGTCGCGGGCACAGTTAGTATTTTATAAAGTAATAACAAATAAACAAACTAACTTTTGTTCTGAAAAAAGGTACCAAATGTCACAAAAATAAAAAATTCAAAGCCTAACAAAAATATATAAACAATACAGATAGAATAAATGTAATAATATTTAAGAAAAAGAGGCACTTAAATAAATAAAATACAAAGGCGTCACCCGAGTGCCTTATTGGCCATTGTCAACAGAAAAAGACTTTGTATGTGTTTACATTTGAACTTTTTTGAGAGGCTAACGGTCCATATGGCTACCGTAGCCTATATACTCGTAGGTACACAATGCCAGGGGTGTGTTCCAGCACTCCAAGGCCGGCCAAGGCTAATTTTGCTTTACTGTCATTTGATCATACCCGTTCCGGCAGACAGAGCATAATTAGCTCTGACAGGTGACCGAAACGGGTTCAAATTATGCTCGTATCGAGTGCTGGGATTCGTCGTGTATCCGCGGTTAGAGCAAAATTAGCCTTGGCCGAAGGAGTGCTGGAACACACTCCAGGATGAATGCACTTGCGCGAAACACTCTGAGAGGATATAAGAAAAGGGAGTAGATAGGGATAAGGAAACAAACTCTTTCATCACATCCCTACTCAATCACTAGAACACACACGACGAGCCCGTTGGATGAGTGGTTTTGGTGCTTGCCTTAACGCTTTCAGGGGTCCCGGGTTTGATTTCCGGCAGGGTCAATTATGGAAATGAACTTTGCAAAGTTGTCTCTGGTCTGGTTTTGAAAAGTATTTGAAAATTTGGGCAGGCCGTCTGGCTGCAGGAACCATCCCCTTACAGAATACCACATATTATTATGTGCTATTGTGTTCCGGTGAGTGAGTAAGGGATACCAGAGCCCATTACCCTAATGCCTTAAGGGTTATGCCTTATCCTTAATCCTATTTTGGTCTGCAGCATACTCGCAGCAACCGTAGCGTTGCTTATGTTATGGCGACGGTAGCCACCTACCATCAAGTGGACCACCTGTCTGTTGAACTTAAATATAAAAAAGTCTGCTATTTCAAGGAAGTTTCCTGTAAAGAATAGCTGCAACAAAACGGGTTGCTAGTTTATGTCTGCTGAACGCAGTGTGCCCTGTCGCTGCTAAATTCTATGGAATTTTCTGCCCTTGCCTTCTTAAACTAAAGTATATTCTTATAAAAGCAGATTGTTCTCCTTGCGTGTTAAAATAAAATACAAGTTAACTTATTTAAGTCAACTAACTTCACCAGAAGTTAATTATAAACTTTGAAACTATCAATTTATTTATAGAACGAAAACGGACTACTGCAGCGATCTTTAAGCGATTTGAATTTGAAGAAACGAGATAGCATTACACCTCTGTCACAGAGTATAATTTGTGTTTTAGCATTAGATCAATAGATACCTAATATTTCAAAATAACCATGTAGAGTTTGTCTGTTTGTATGTTATGTTTTCACGCTTTAACTACTGAACTGATTTTCATAAAATTTTCCATGCAAGTCGTCAGGGGTCCAGAAAAGGATATAGGGTACCGTTTAATTAGAAAAATAATACTGTTCTCGTGGGATCAACGTCTTACAAAAATATAGCAGCAATAAACATTGAATAAATGTTTCAACTTCTTAGAAAAACGGGCCCATTTTTGAAAACAAACAAAGCATTTTTGATTTTGTTATGAAAATTACTGATCTTTTGGCTTCTAAAATAATTTAATATATATCAATCAACCTAATTTTTAATTTTTGTGTAATAGCAAATTTTTACATTTGAAAATCCGATATTAAATTTTACTAAAAAAATCCGGATTGGGTCATCGAGTCACTGACACTTTTTAATAAAAAGACAAGTGTCTTTTCCGAACAAAGAGTTTCAACTGTATAGGGCAAGACGAAAGAATCCGTAATGTGACATTTAGAACCACATGGTACAAAATCGCCAACTTTACAAAGCTATTTAGACGCCATGGCCAACCTGATTATGGCGATCAGGATCAATAGTTTTGTAGGAAAATTTTCCCAATGCCCTCTCTATATATTCTATACGATCCTATATTTAAAATCTTTTTGGTCCCGAAACATTTTGATGGGTCTTTAATTTGGTAAAGCAAATTAATTTCAAAGGTTCTTCATATCTGATCTAATTTATTAATAATATCTTATAAGGTTGATAATAATTTAAAATATTAAATTATCAAGTGGCAAGATAATATTTTAGATTCGCATTTTTATTTCATTCTTTAATTTTATCTTGGCTCCCGCACGTAACTGCCATATTTAGAGAATAGGATATTATGTTATTTAAATGTTTTCAATCAGAAATTTGTTTATTTATTTTAAAAATATAAAGTTGCTGCAATATTAATACAAGTATTGTTTTACTTTAATATTAAAATGTGAAATTTTCTACTCATTCACACTTTAAACCACTTAACAGATTTGATCCACCGAAGAATGAATCTTGGAACATCGAGTCCTTGTCTTAAGGTGGCGCTGTACGAGCATGGGAACTCAGTAATAGGTATTTGGGAGAATTTGCTGCCTCAACTTACTATAATACGAATAACCCAAGACAGAATGCGACGCAACACATTCGCATCACTTTTTCAACTCCCGAAAATAATAAAACATACGCCAGCAATTCCAATATTTTAGAAAAACCTTTATAGATGGCAGCTATTGACATCCCAATTTCAAATGTACATGATAGGTAGGATGTTTCTGTGGAAAAACATTTTTGGATTTTATTCAGTAATTACAAGAATTCTACTCGCGAAAATGTCACAAATTCCGCACATTTTAGAATATTTATACTAGATATAAAATTAATTTCAGTTTTTTGTTGCCATAAATTTGGGATTCTATTCAATTCAAATTCAAAAAGCATTAATTTCTGATTGGTACATAACAATATCTACAATTATCTATATAGTATATAATATTATTGCATTCATTTCTATAACATGTATCTGAAATATCTTCATAAATTCACATTGATCACTTTTTAATATTTTCAATAAATCATGTCTTAAATAATTATTATTCTATTTTTAACATTATTATTATTATTACTACTAAGTATATATTTATTAAATCATTATTTATATATTTTTTCCTGTAAATGTTGTTGTTTCTCCCATTTAATTCATCATGTGACATCGGTAACGTTTGTATCAGATTGCCATTTGGCAAAGGCCTCCCCTAGAGTTTGCCATACTTTCCTGTTTGTGGCTTTTCTCCTCCATAGTGGTCCAGCTGTTTTCTTAATCCACCTTCTTTTCTGTCGACCCTTCTTTCTTTTTCCTTCACGAGGATACCACATAGTGATGTTTTCGACCATTTTCCTGTTTCACTTCTGATCATATGGCCTATCCAGTTCCATTTAAAAAAATAATCTAAAAGACAGAAGACCAAAATTACTGATGTTATATACACAGTAAATAAACTTAAAATAGGGTTGCTATACTATCCTAATACTTTACTCTTTATTTTAAAAATAGATCAATTTCTAACTTAAAAAAAAATGAAAATTACTTGAAACGTAACAAATAAATTAAACTTTTATCAATAAGTAAAGTAGGTATAAATAATTCAAGTTTTTCAATGTCTTAAGCGCAATATACGATATATCAATATGTCCTATGTGAAAATGTAAGTGGAGGGTTGAAAATTGAATCCCCTGCGATGCACACCCTTCAGTTAAATTGGGGAAACTTTAAAAAACCTTGAAGAAAAATCAATTTTTCTACCGGCCTACCTTTGCATATATCTAACTAGATGTAAAATAGACCTTGGTAAAAATAGAACCTTTGATTTCATTCAACAGTTTGGGATGAATAAATATTCGATTCCTGTGTGATTTAATTTTTGAAATCCTCAAGGCACTGCTATCTGTAAACTGAGATAAATAGATTTAAAAAAAGTGAGTGTGTCAGCTCCGACGCATAACTGGAGTTTACTCTTTAAAGTGCGATTGTCTTTGACTATGTAATAAGAAAAGTGGTTAAATAAACGCGCCATTAATTAAGGATTAATTAACGCCATATTACAACAGGATTAGGTGAAGCGGCGACATCCATCGGATTTGGGTAGAACTGCTTGATGAACTCTAAAAATATACCACGGTGACATAATGCCAAAAAAAATATCAAATAACAAATTGTAAGTGGGTACTAACATAAAGTAAAGCTGTACCAATACTAAAATATGTACTAATACTCAAATATGGACCTCTGGTTTGATAAATAAAGTAAAGTAAAGTATATTTCGTCCAAATCAGTTGAGCTGTTTTTGCGTTATTGAGTAACAAACATACAAGCACAGACATAGATAATAGATCCAAGCATACAAACTTACGCAAGATATACGGAGTGGTTAGGGTGCTTGCCTTAATGCTTTGTTCTAGGGTTCCCGGGTTCGATTCCCGGCAGGGTCAACTTTGAAAAAACAATTTTTCAAATTTAGCTCGGGTCTGGATTTGGAAAGTAGTGGCAAGGGCACACTCTTACTTACAGCAGTGAGTAAGAGATGCCAGAGCCCATTTCCCTATCCACTCCTAATCCCTTATCCTTAATCCTACTGCAGTCGGCAGCGCACTTGCAGCAGCTTAGGCGTTGCTTGTGTTATAGGCGACGGTAGCCACTTACCATCAAGTGGACCGTCAGCCTGTCTGCTGACCTTAACATTAAAAAAAAGAAATAAGGTCGGGGATAAAGTTTTTTCGCATATATCTATATGCGGTAAATACTCTATGGGAAAAGACTTTTTCCCGACCTAATATTTTACCATCTTACACCTTGTGTGGTACATTTCTATATTTATATTTAAAATTTGGCATATTAAAATAATATTGTGGACTTTACACGCTTGTAACAACAGAAGGTTTAATTTATCAATAGCCAAAGTTCAAAGATTTGCCAGCGCTGTATGTTCACCTACTCTTTGATACGCTAATGTTTTCTTTTCTCCATTTCAGTCAGTGTCCTGCTAGTACTGGCGCCTTGCACGTGTGTCGCGCGTTCGATCGAGTTTGAATTTCGAAAACCCGCGTATACAATTGCGTTCTTTTTTTGACTTTGACATTCTGTGACAATGACATAAAAACTTTTTGATTTTTTTTTACACCTTCCTGTTTTAAACTGGTTGTCAATGTGTCATATTATTTTAAAACAGTGATACGAGGAATTGTTTTGGATTTATATTATTGCATATAATTTTGGTAAGTGATTTTTTTTTACGTTACGTTTAAAAAGTTACGTATTAAAAACGTAAAACTATTATTATTTTAAGAGTGTAACTATGGAATTTTTAATGGAAAAATCTCTAATATTTATACATATAATAAAATCGCAAACAAGCCTTGTCTGTATATTAAATATAAAAAAAAAATTATAAACATTGTACTTATGTTACCGAGGTCAAAAAATAGTTTTTAGATGTTTGTCTGTTCGTTTGTGCACACTAATCTCAGAAACGGTTGAACCGATTTAAATGCAGTTTTCACTGATGTATTATAGCAAGCTTCCCGTGACATATAGTGTTTATTTTGTTCCAATCGGTTTACAAACAAAAGTTATGTAAATTTAAAAATCACGTTCAACATTTTTTCGATAAAAATTCAATAAAATAGGTACTACTACATTATTATCATCTATATATAACGATGATGATTGAAAGTTTATATAAAACTAGCTGTTGCACGCGACTTCGTCCGCGTCTCTTTATAAAATTTTGTATGGAGAGGGGGTAAAGGGAGAGATGGGGGGGGGGGGGGGGGAGGGTGAGTAGTCTATGTTACTCGCTGATGATGTAGGTTTCTATAGGTGAAAGAATTTTTAAAGTCGGTCCAATAGTTTTTGAGTTTATTCATTACAAACATACAAAATTTTCATACCTACGACAAATCTTTTCTCTTTATAATATTTTTAGTATAAGTATTAGTATAGATTAAAAATAGTTTAGGTGATTTTGAAGTATCCAATGTAAGTTAACCTCAGATCCATAGTCATATTAAATAGGGTTCAGCTGACCCTGGTGGCATTCGATCAATAAAATCGTTGTTTGCCTATTATGCCTAAGTGCACGCTAATCTCAGAAACGGCTTAACCGATTTTCATGTGGTTTCCACTGATGTATTGTATCAAGGTTCCGGTAATATTTAGTGTATATTTTATTCCAATCTGTTTGCAAACAAAAATGTTATGCGCGTACGAAGTCGCGGGCACTGAGATTAGCGTGCACAGACGCACAGACAAAAAGACATACAACAAACTGACAAAAATTCTGGAAACTATTTTTTTGACCTCGGTAACATGTACAAATAAAATTGTAAAAGTAACGTGTAGGTACAATATACACAACGTGTACAAATATTTTTTGTTGAAAAATCGTTAATTTGTATATAATAGATTGTATATACAAATCCCCCCAATTGTTCCCGGCCGTTCTGCAATTGTGTTCTGCAACTTCTTTTTGCACTTTTCAATTTATTTAATAGGTACTTTGTCAGAGTTTTTGTTCAAAATAACAATAGTCGTAATA
Source organism: Bembecia ichneumoniformis (assembly GCA_910589475.2). NCBI lineage: Eukaryota > Metazoa > Arthropoda > Insecta > Lepidoptera > Sesiidae > Bembecia > Bembecia ichneumoniformis. Next base: position 4,007,314 of record OU342546.1, on the reverse strand, counting down.
GTCGCCTATGTCGTATAGTCGATAGTCGTTTCTGCGAACGGTCTTATAGCGAAGAGCCTCGACCAACACCTCAACAGGCTCTCGCTGGATGGCTAGTACAAGGGATAGATACAGTAGGCGGTACTTCTTGACACGGGACGAATTGCTAGGAGGTTTCTCACTCTGCAGCCCTAACCTACGGTAGCTTGGGCCTTGCCCCGCTACCTGCGGCATTCTTACTAGTTTTTTTTACATTTAATTTATAATAATTTAATTTAATTTATTTTCAAACATCGAGGGTCATATAAATAAATAAACATTTAAAATTAAGATGATAAAATAAAACGTGTGGTTAGTACTGTCAACCTTATTCTATCCTATCCTATAATATATTAGTAACATATTATATAAAATATATCATGATTTTTGGTAGTCAGTACTTGAATCGTGCATCAAGGGTTCAAGTACTGCCAATATATTTTCTTGATATTTAAATCGTAACAAACTTAAAATTAGACTATACTTAATCTATATTCTTATATATTAAAAATGAATCCCCATTTCCCTTGGTCACGGCATCACGCGTGAACGGGTAGACCGATTTTAATTCGGTTTTCACTAATGGAAAGAGGGATAAACGGGGAATGTTCATATATGTTAAAATTGCACCCCAGGCGAAGACGGGGGGCGGGTCGCTAGTTACATATATATATATATATATATATAAATCTACTAACTAAAATATATAAATACAAGAAAATTACACGAAATTTGTCACGCATCAAACAAAGCCAACAGCAATTTAAAAATTTAGTCACACCAAAACTTTTTACATTAATAAAAAAGAAGATATGGTAAAAGAAGGGTTGTTTTGGTTTGGTTTAAGTTTGTTTTTATTTAAGGTGACGAATTGGAAATTTTGGTGACAGGGATTTAGATTTTTCTCAGGATTGACAAAACATATGAAAGTGATGTTTGGTAATCTGTTTCTTCATGTTACTGACTTCATTTAGGTCAGTTGGATTACACATTTGGTAAAGAAACCTCTTTTAAAACACAGATTTACATTTTACAGGCAAACGGGACTAATTTATACTTCCAAATTTTCTATGTAAAGTGGGCCAGGAAAGTGCTTTATCAGTTTCGATAACAATTCCCATTCATTTCAAATTTCGCTAAGACTTAAAGATTAACGTAATTGGTCATTGCTAAGCCAATCATAAATAGGTTAAATGTGCATGACATTTTAACCTTTGTCATCTATCACATAGGTATTATTATGTTCTACCCAAAGATGTTGTATTAGTCTGTACCTACTACCAAGTAAATCTGTCTCTTGAAGTCATAAACATTCTAACTTTGTAACGAGAGTGGTATACATCTCTTTATACATATACATCTCTTTAGTTGTGATTTATATTGTATTCTTTTTTGTTGAAAGAAAGATTATAAGACAGACGATAAGCAAAAGTCATATCAATTTGTCAAGTGAAACATGTCACGCAATTTAGCTATTACCGATTAGTTTACACCGTTTGGGATGAAGAGTTGGCCAAATTTTAAGAAACTTCAATATATCGCGGTATACCGTACGTTTCTGGATTACACGCGAAAGCGAGGAAGGCAGTCTTCAAGATCGCAGGCGGAGTGGTCGTCTTTCTGCGATATCGAACATGCGAAGAGAAACTATGAGACGGGCTTACGAAGAAAATGGTTTCACACGTACGGCTCATTATACTGAAGAGTTCGATGTCTCTACTGAGACGGTGAGGAAGTACTAGCACAGCATGGGCTTGCATTACAGGCTTCACGCTAAAAGAGTTTATTTAACCGAAGCCCTTAATAATAATAACAATATTAATATTTATTTGTTATGACCATGGGTATGGTAAATACCAGATGACATTTTCTTCTTGCTCCAAACATGATCAACCGAAAAATCTCGGTGTACAAATATAAGTTCTATGTTTTTGATATAACATACTAATTAAAATAAATAATAACTATGTTCTTAATACTATATACATGTAAATATAAATTAGTTAAATAAAAGAGAATTTTGTATTATTTATCAATTAAGTAATCATTTACACTATAATAACATTTGGTCTTTATATGCATTGGGTATTTTGTTATAAATCTTGGGAGCCATACAAAAAATGCTCTTGTTTAAAAGTGACGTCCTCGAGGAGTGCATACAAACCTATGTTCATTACGACCGTTGTGTAAAGTAACATCTGACATTTTTATAAACAATTGTGGATTCATTTTTACAAATACAGCTGTTTCGTAAATATAAAGCGAAGGAAGTGTTAAAATGTTGTATTTTTTGAAGACTGGTTTACAACTGTCGGTGATTCCTAATTCAAACATGGCTCAACTTAAAGAAGCATGTTTGGATTTTATAAGAGAGTTTTTAAATTTTTATTTGGCCAGTACGATATTTACAGATGAAAAGTCTTTTAAGTCCAGCCAACATAGTCGTTTAACTCTCTGGACTTACGATAATATTAGATATAACGAAAACCATATAGTACCAAATATGGAATCTAATTGAATTAGTGTAAACCTTAGGGGCTGGATGTCGGCTGATGGAGTAGGTGATCTGTTCAGTTTACCTCCAAGACTACCGACCGTCCGAAATGTAATTTTTACAAGACAACTGCAAGACAACTCGCGACTGGTTTCAACGACATCAGTTCATTCATTTGATACCGTGGCCTTCAAGATCAGCAGATCTAAATCCGATAGAGAACCTTTGGGGACTTATGGTGACTTATTAACAGGAATGAAAGAACACGCGATGAAATTGAAACACACTGCATTGAGATATGGGAAGGTCTGCGGGGTATTTGTTGACGTCTCGTTGGATCGATGAGGAGCCGATTGCTGGAAGTTATTGAAGGTAATGGTGGATACACACGTTATTGATTGAATCTGGGTCATTTATTACTTCATAATTTACTTAATTATCTTTAAGACAGAAGAAAATATTTTTTATTTTAGTCACTTTCTATGGTTATGTTAGAAATTAATGATGGAAATAAAGTTTGTTTTATTAACCTTTGATGATATTGCATCAAATGTATTATTTAAAGTAAACTCGCGTGAAGCTTAAAGATTTAAAGTAAATCTTGTGTTGACATTACAACGCGGCTGATATTTTATTAAACCTAATTAAAACACAGCTCTATTGAGCGATTTGGTCGCTTCGATTCAACCGCGATTCGATTCGATTAAATGAAATTCAAATAATTAATGTCACGCACGATATTACAAAGACAGCAATAGAAACTGTCCCTTTGAACTTTCAAAGGAAAACAGACCTTATCATTCTGCAACATACAAAGAATCTTAGGGTGATAAAGCACTTTCCTGGTCGACTTTACATTAGTATAAACATATATTTTAATTTTACAGTTGGATTTCTTAAAATATATTATAGTTTTTAATGAAAAATCGTTTTGTCGCATACGACCTTACGACATAAGCAAGCGCGCTCTCGTTTTCGTATGCAATCACAGCCGTTTTTATTTATTTATCGCTGCGTCGCCTTAAGAAGGCAACTCACTCGTACCACTATCGATTCTACAATGTTTAAAACGTTTTTAACTGCACACTCCAGTGATATATAATCAGCACTAATTGAAGATTCAATATGCTTTACCTAATGTGCTAAATTTTGGCTCAGAATCTATGGCATGTGCTAATAGCTATCATTACTACTGAGCTTATTAAAGAAAAACTATTATAAAAATCTAACTATTAGCAGTTGACATAAATGTATCCTCGTTGTCAAATTAAAATCTGCCGTGTGCACTTTTTTGAGATTCCAATATTTTGACCTTAGTGAATAGTTCAATGCCTTATTTATCGTATAAAAACGCTGCTTAGTACTTATGACCACTATTAGGACCTCTTAAAAATATGCTATGTGAAGCAGCTAGAATCTGATATGTTCAAAATTTACTCTATTATTAATTAAAATAATAAATAAATTATTAAACTTTCATTTATAACATAAGTTACTGCGTATAACAACCTTAAGTTACTAATAAAATACTATTTTTTAAATAAACCTTCATGTAAATTTTTTCAGGAAAACTTATTTTGTTAATATCTCAAAAGTATACTTTTAGCACATAGCAGATTTTGGTTTGAAAACAACGGTACGTATTATTTTTGAAATGATATAATGTTAAAATTATAAGAGAGTGATACATAAAAAGGCAAAACATGTAAAATTATTTCGGTTCAATAAGGTTTTTCATTAGATTTTTTTTATGTTATGGTCGACAGACAGGCTGGTGGCGGTCCACTTGACGGTGCGATGGCTACCGTCGCCTATAACACGAGCAATGCCACAGATGCTTCAAATGCGCTGCCGACCTTAGGGGGTAAGAAAATGGGCTCTGCCATTACTTACTCACCCGCCGAAACACCACAACACACTTGCTGTATATTAATCGACCAAAACCGCAAGCTAAAGTTTGAGTTATCTACAAATTAATTTAAATTAATTTCGTTTCATTTAAATTTATTCAAATAAATTAAACAATGATTACACAAAGTTATTTAAAATTTTTAAAATATTACCTTTAAGTATAAAACATAAATACTTATTTTTAATCAATAGTGATGGCAATCGATATCGTGACTCAGTTTTGGATAGAGTGATAAATACACACAATACAAGGGCAAATGTCTTTGGGAAAATATCTAGTTCCTAAGGTTGATAACTATTATGGTGACAGAACTACTCATATAAAGAAGCTGTTGCCGTAAATTCTAAATAGCATAAGAAGAAATAATAACAAGTAAATAGTTTACCGGAAGACATTCTCCAAGAGGGAAATAAAAGTTAATTTAAAAGTAAATTAGTGATTTTTTTTTAGTTAAGATCAGCAGACAGCCTGACGGTCCATTTGATGGTAGGTGGCTACTGTCGCCCGTAACACAAGCAACGTCACAGCCGCTGCAAGTGCGCTGTCGACTACAGTAGGGTAAGGGATTGGATAGGAAAATGGGCTCTGGCATCCCTTACTCACTCACCGAAACACAACAGCACACATGCTGTTATTTCACAGTGGTCTTCTAAATATTGTCTAAATTTAGCTTAGACTATTTATTTTTAGAATTAATCCCATAGCCAAACTGCTTTCCAGTGTTATGGGACAATATAGAAAATAGTTTTCCGAGCTCATATAACTCAAATCTTTTCAAGGTTCGAGTGAATAGGCATCTTCTGGGTGAGCTCGCTCCATCGTCGGCCTCATCCTTCCTACGTGGATAGATGTTGGTCTATTGCTATTGCAAACCCATCTTTAATAAAAAAATAAAAAAAGTTTCATTATTCGATGTATAATAAATAAAATTTAAAGTTTAATACTCATGTTAATGCATATTCTTTAATAATACAAATCTTACCTTTATTATTGTAAAAAATGCCACAACTTCTCTGGCTCCATTACTTCGAAGGACATGCCCACTCAAAAAAAAGAAAGATTCATTCAGTATCGTAACACCTGTTGTCAATAAAAGTACCCTTTCTCAAGGATTTGAGATCGAAACCAGTTTCGAATAAAAAACAGGTGGTTAAAAAATGGCCGCTGAGAACCTTTGAATGGCTGGACCGAACGGGCGTTGTTATTTTCAAAAGTCAATTAAGAGGTTATCAGTTTTAAGTACATAAATTTTGTAATTCTTAAATTATTGAATAGGTAATAAAAGTGTCTTTCTTAAATTAGTAAGCGTTAATAAATCTTTATCATTATTATTTACTAGCTTTTTCTTGGGTGTTAAAACATATATTAAATTCAGTCTTTATTCAAGCTCATACATTTACGTTGTACGTGTTAAATTTTACTTTTAGACGATTCCTCGGGAACAGTACTTTTTTTTGAATACAACGTGTATGCAAAATTTCAAAATGATCGGTCGAGTAGTTAAGAGTTAAGAGGGCACTTTCCAACTCGAACAGCTTACTTACTCCATACTACGTAATTCCATGATTACTCATTAATTATAGGTCGTAGCAATACATAAAAAAAAACATGACATTTCCGGGACATAATAATGTTGCATCGCAACAAAAAACTGAATTAATTTTATATCTAGTATAATTAATTTCTAAAATGTGCATGCAGAATTTGTGACATTTTCGCGGGTTGAATTCTTGTAATTACAAACTAAAATCCAAAAATGTTTTTCCATGGAAACATCCTACCTTATAACTTGAAAAACTTCCTTAAATACTTGACATTTCTTGTACAACAACTTTCATAGATTAAGTACTTACTCCCTCTGGTGGCAGTAACCATAAAAGACCACCGTGAAATAATTGGAAAATATGATGCGTTTCGCTAAGTTAGTAAGGGATTCCTCGTATTTTTAATATTTACATGTGCCTCATCATTAATTGATGGTGATTATAAAAGTGTATAAAAAAAATTGATGGTGATCGGTTGAGTGCCGAGTTAAAGCTGCTTGAAAACACTTGTGATAGGTGTTTGTTTGTTACAAACAAACACTATTCGTCTTTATTATATTAGTATAGATTTATTCTTATTTCTAGTTGATTCTCGATTGGAGGTACCCTAAGTCCAATTCTGCAACCCTGTCAACGTGTAAGCAAAATATCATATTGATCGGTTGAGTAGTTAAGGGATTCACTTAGGCAAATGACATTTACAATAGAACTCGCTGGCGGCGGAGACAATTCAACAGGCCTAGAAATTGTGTTTTTTTTGTTTTTACAATACAAAAAAAAATAGTTATTTATACAATTTTTTAAACTGACATTAACTTATTAATAGGTACAGGATTCATATGCGCGCAATAAGCCGTTTTCGAGAGAATTTTCAATAAAAGTCAAATTCTTCTGGTGTTCTAACTTTTCTTGTGGAGTTTCTATTACTTTAACGAAAATTCTAATTAATACAATTGGTTCGTCACGTGTTTAGGTATAATATATATTTTTTTCAAAGCAATTGTCTCTTTCTTGTAACACCTTCATTAAACAATGGATATTTTTAGTATTTAGATTTATTAATTTGAGACTGCGTATAATTTTTTCGAATCGGCATTGCATTATCTAAATTTGTAGGGGAAACACACCCGTCTTGCTATAAGGAATCTCTTTCAGTGACATTGTTGTCACTAACCTCTACTACTATCTCTATATCACAATTTTCATCTGAAGAAATTGTGGAAATTATGTTTTCTGAACAATTCTTTAATTTGCCTTGATTTAATTCGCCCCCATCTTGATTGCTCGATTCTATATCATCAAGTGACAGTATCAATGTTTCCATAGATGACGTATTATGTGACTTAATTGAATGTGAATCATCCTCACCTGCTATCCCATCATCTCGTGGTAGTATTGATGTTTCCATAGATGACCTAAGTGAATTAAATGATTGCGAATCGTCCTCACCTGCATGATGGACCTCTTTCATATTTTCTGCCATTGCTCTGGCCTTAAGGCGTAAAGGCGTGGATATTTTTAGTATAATAATAGTTCGGATTTTTTTACCTTAAAGCGTAAAAGCGTCACAAACAAACAAACTCACTTTCGCAATTATAATAATAGTTCGGATTTTAGTTTTGAAGCGTTCTATGGAGCGGTGAGTGGCTAAAAATATTTGTTTTACATACTGGCTACAAAACTCCGCTCTCCAAGGAATATCTATTTAATTAATCAAAAAAAGTTCGATTTTTATTACTAAAGTCTAATAAAAAGTAGGCACGACATTTACCAGTTAATTTAGTTTGTTTATTAGTTTAAAGTTGAAAACAACACATGTCTTTTACCAGGAAAGGCAAACGATTTGAACGAAAATTTACGAGTTCTCACTGGAAGCGATGTCGTAAAATCAACTGATAATGTGCCGATAGTATCTTTGTATCATTCTCGGTACTGAAATTTGAATTTGAAATGTTCTCTTTTGGATCTGCTTTCGTAAAAGTACCCACTGGATTGGTCGTTCTCTCAAATGAGGGATTTACAGACTAGGTACTATAAAAATTAATCCCTTTAAAATATTTAAATTTGGAACCATATTTTAAAAGTGATTAAGTGATGGTAAAGGATTTTTTTTTCATTTTATTTAATTTTTTTTTTCATGTTTTCCTAATTTGTTTTTTTATTTCTAACTGACGATCCGCCCCTGGCTTCGAAAGGATGAAAATTTTTTCGCCCAATTTTTTTCAATATTTCTCCTTCATAATAACTTTCCTCGGACTTTATAAAAATAACTAAAATGTAATTATAAACTAAAAATAAATAAAATAAAGACTAAAATATTAAATAAAATGAGTTTTTGGACATTTGGAATAAAAAAATAGCCGATTTGGTCCAGCCGTTCTCGAGATTTGCGCTGAGCAACTCGTTTAGCGATTCATTTTTAATTACATAGATTTTTATTTCAGACGGGCTGATGATCCACTTGATGGTAGGCGGTTACTGTTGTCGATATACACAAGCATATAAAGGTAAAGGATAAGATGGAAGATAAAGTATAAGGGATCGTGCCACAAAACAAAAAAATCCGTGTTTTTAACTTTATATTTATATTTTAAAGTTAAGTAGCATTTGAAACACTCGGACGAAGCCGCGGCCAATAGATAGTGGCAATTAAGAGCTTCTGTTTTCTTAAGTTTCTTAGAAATAAGAAAACCATTCGCTGACAATATAATGACTTTTGTGATAGAAAAATAACCGCAGGTAATGACAGAGGTTCAATTCCCGGCTCGGTTAACTTTTTTATGTGGCTCTGGCGGCTACCGCGTTTTTTTCATTTGAATTATTATAACGTCGTTAAGATTACAAACGGGATCAAGTAGTCGATACTTAAATTAAGAAATTTATACGAATTTATACAAATACTTAAATACGAAGTATGAAATTTATTAAGCTCCAATATTTCAGGGGTTCAAAACATTTTTTTTAAAGTAAAACAAACAGTAACAGGTATTTTTACTAGTAGTGCGTATTTAATCTAGTAGCGCAACCCCATTCATAAAAAACCATAAATAGGTGACCAAGTGTTGTTAAGATCGCTTTCCTGAAACAGATGATATATTCCGTTCTAATACCAACAACTAATATCACTGGTATTTGTTTGAACTCATATTCATTTTCTATTCCGAACGGATACCATTGTATTAACTAATACCAAAACAAAGTTCAAAGATTAAGGTTTCAAGATTAAGTTCAAGATTAAGGTTCAAAGATTAAGTCAGTTAAAGGTTTTGTAATTTTAAGGACCCTTAATTTAAAAAAAAAAACATAGTTCCGGCCGCTTCTGTCACTTTTACGTGCGAGGGAAAAGGACAGACTCATTCTTGAAAATTCAATATGAGTCTGATTTGTTTACATTATTTATGTTATATATGACACAATGTTATGCTTTATTAAATAATTTCTTGTAGAAATAAAACTTAAATACTTTACATAGTAGGTATATGCTACATATTACACAAACATTAGAATGAAAATTAAATTAATAAATATAAACTGGCGCCACTTTTAATTAATATAAAATTAATATAAACATTAATAATATAAACAGATAATATACGCCACAAATTAATATAAACAGAAAATCTGTTTAGAGAAAAAGTAGCCTTATAATTTGGGTGATGTCCCATATCACCTTCAATAGAAAGTTATAGGTGGCGCCAGTTTATATTTATTAATTTAATTTTCATTTTAATGTTTGTGTAATATGTAAATGTATACTATACTGTGTACAGTATTTGTAAAAAATTTATTGTTTTGGACACATGTCTGAAATAAAGTTAATAACATAATTATTAATGTTCTTAATTTTAATTTTTTTACAATATAAATAAAATAAAATAAAAAAAACAAACAAACAATATATCTACTTCTATTTGTAATTTGTAAAATACTACTTCTAAAATATAATACTTCTAATTTTATTCTATTTCTTCTAACAAACAACAACAATCTAGTTATTTGAATTTGAATTTAAATCTACATCATAAAAAATTTAAAACTAGGATTCCGCAGATAGCGGGGCAAGGCCCAAGCTACCGGTGGTTAGGGCTGCAGAGTGAGGAACCTCCTGACAATTCGTGCCGTGTCAAGAAGTACCGCCTTCTGTATCTGCCCCTTGATCCAGCCATCTAGTGAGAGCCTCTCGAGATGTTGGTCGAGGCTCATCGCTAAATGTCAAATCGATTATTATTATGCCACATATTTTTATTATAAACAATAAATATTTACAAATGTATGTTTGTAATGAATAAACTCAAAGACTACTGGACCGATTTAAAAAATTCTTTCACCTATAGAAAGCTACATTTTATCAGCGAGTAATAAATAACATTTTATAAAGAGACGCGGACGAAGTCGCATATAGCAGCTAGTAAGCCCAAGGCCCAAACAGCGGCCAAAAAGTTGGGCATCCTAAATAGAGTGAAGCGATGCTTTACATCTGGACAGCTCCTCTCTTTATACAAGGCACAAGTCCGATCCTGCATGGAGTATTGCTGTCACCTTTGGGATGGCTCAGCAAAATACCAACTTGCTGCACTCGACTCGGTGGATCGCAGAGCTAGGAGGCTCATTGGCGATGATACACTAATAAGAACTAAGCTGCAGAGCCTGGCACATAGACGCAAAGTTGCCTGTCTGTGTGTATTCTATAAGATGTACTTCGGAGAGTGTGCTCGAGAGCTGCATGAGATCATACCGCCTTCCCCTTTCTTCTATCGGACATACGGCTGGTTACCATCCTCACCTTGTCGAAATCCCTCTAATTCGGACCAAGCGCTTTAAAACATCTTTTGTGATGCGCACTGCTAAGGATTGGAACTCCCTGCCGGCGTCTGTATTTCCGAGCTCATATAACCCAAATCTTTTCAAGGTTCGAGTGAATACGCATCTACTGGGTGAGCTCGCTCCATCTTCGGCCTGATCCTTCCTACATGGATAGATGCTGGTCAAGAGCAAACCCATCTATAATAAAAAAAAAAAAAAGTAAGCATTGAAGATTGAATAAACGTTTTAACACCTAAGAAAAAGATTAAGTATATAAAAATAATATAAATTACCTACTTAAAAATTAATAACAACGAGTTCTCGGTATTTGATTTCATAATGTACTTGTTATGGCAAAAGTTTATCTTATAAATGCATAGTAGAATGCCACACGCATGGCTGCAATGTCAGCCTTATGAATAAGTCGATTCGTTTTTATCCCTTAGTCTGCAAGATGAATGTAAATTTTAAACATTTGCTATTATTGTATGTATCGATGATTCGTTGAAATAAAAAATAATCATTATAATTAATGTCCAATGCAGTTTAATTGTAATGCGTTGGTATAATTCAAATGGATAATTAAATAATTAAATTGAAATTAGTATAATGAAATAAAATAAATAAATAAACTCTTCTTGAAGCTGTTTCTGAGGCACACAGATAAACAGACAGACAAAAAATCTAAAAACTATTTTTTCACCTCGGTAGCACAAATACAACGTGAAAGCATTGTTTTTTTTTCTGACATTGTTTCTATCGTCTACACTATGGAGAGTGTGCATCTATGTTGTACGATTTAATCCAACCGGAACCATTCCACTTGCGGACCACTAGACGTGGGCAGGGGTTTCATCCCTTCGTGGTCGATGTACCTCGATCACGAACAAAGCGTTTCAGTTCCACCTTCCTTGTTCGAACTGCTAAGGAGTGGAACTCATTGCCTGCGTCTGTGTTCCCACAGAACTACAACCTCGCGGTCTTCAAAACTAGGGTAAATGGGCATTTACTAGGTAAGCATGATCCACCTTCGGCCACATCTGCACCTCACATCAGGTGAGATAGTGGTCAAGCGCTACCTCGATTTCATAAAAAAAAAAAAAAAGACACTGCTCGTTTACGATTTTATATGTATATAGATTTGTGTTAAAATATATCAAGATTTTTATGTTTGAATGATTACCTAGTCTGAAATAAACTTTTATTGTTATAATTATCATATATGACCTAAACCTATTAATAAATTATAATAAAATTTTGCATACTTATGCTTCCTTAATTTTACTTTGTTAGGACATGTCACACAACGCCATCTACATCCAAACTAAACAGAGATTGTACTATGAGTGTTAAATAACTGATAAATATATATAAATATACTTAATACATACTTAGGATACATAGAAAACGCCTAGACCAAGACAAATAGATCGAGGATCAAACACGCAATTTCTGGTACAGGTTAGATACCTGCTTTCAATCCCGTGTATTAAGATAATACAACGCATTCTAAATGACTATAGTTGACTCATACTGTAGTCGGTAAAAAGTAAAATAATAGCAGCGACTTTAGTTATATACGACAGCCATGTGAACCGCAAAGCTTAGACAATTACAATCATTAAATACCATTAGGTCTTCCTGCTGAGCTGTTTGTCTCCATTAGAAATTAAAAGTATTCTACGTGCAAAAGCGGACGCACTAGAATACTGAACATACCTGCATGGCCGAGGTTCTATAGGTTTAGCTTTTTAAGCTTAAAAACTTGTTCAAGCTCATCTATTAATAGGTGAACTCGGCCACGCTTCGCTGCGGCCCATACGGCGGCGGCGTGCGCATGGGACGCGCGGTACTGGACAATGTTTATATATAATACTATTTACCGTAGCGTGATGTTATATAGTCTTCCTCGATAATTGGACTATTCAAAACAAAAAGAATTTTTCAATTCGAACCAGTAGTTCCCGAGATTAACGCGTTCAAACAAACAAACTCTTCAGCTTTATAATATTAGTATAGATGTGGAGATTGTTTTAGCTATAAGTGCGCCAGCTTCTAATATATTTTTGTTTAACACATTAAGTTCTATACGTCTCAAAAATAAGCGATCGGGTAGTTTGCGTCGGTGCGGGAGCGATAACCGCTAGCTGTCTCAACTTGCGGGAGCCATAAGAACCACAAATTTTAAAACCAAAATAAGACAAATATATGTTTGGGCATGAATTGTCAAGTATTACTTGAATATACTGTTTTAAGGGTACGAATCATTTTTAATACTAACCCACTGCATCATGATAATTTCACTCCAGTGCTATACGTATCAGTATAGCACTAGTTTTAATACGTACCGCCATTGGTTTATTGTTTAAATCTGTCACCGTTTCGCTGTGGTCTATTCCCATCTATTCCCAATATGTCCGTATTCCAGCGAGCGATCTAATCCCAACTGCGGCTATTCCCAACTGCGGTCTATTCCCAATAATAACTTTGTACGGAGTTGAAATCTTCAAAAAACTTTCTTAACGGATGGTTATGTTGTAAAACAAAGTTATGTTCCATCTAGTCAGCCTGGATAAACAATTTTACAGACACGTGTTTATAATTAAGTTTTGGCCATTTTGAACATGTTTTAATAGAGAAATTAAAGTTTAGTTTGTGAGTGCTTAGCTAGATTCGTGAATTAATACCAAAAAAAAAAATTATAACATTGAAATAATATAAATTCAACATCACTGTATTGTTTTATAGCCCACTAATTTAAATTTGCCCGTCCCACCTATCCCCACTGTGTATCTCTACTGGTAGACATATAAGTTGTCGATTATTGTCTCACTAGTTTTAGCCCCGTCGTTTCCCCGGGTTTTCCAATACTACATTGCGCTATCTAGTTATATGTCGGAAAACTTATTTGTATCTATCTATTGTATTAATTGTATTAATCTTATTAATTGATAGGTAATTAATCTATTAATTATAATCTATTAATTATATTGTTAATTAATGCCAATGAGATTAAGGCCAAAGTCTTGAATGTGGCTTGGGATTTTGTTGTAGTAGCTAGATTTATTTCACGATAAAATAATCAGTATTGTTTCATTGTTGAAATCGCGATAATCACACATGTTATACGTAAGTGCAGAAAATAAATTTTGTTTTATCAAGAAGTTTCCCTGCATTCCGAATAGTTGTAATCTCGTGCTCATCTCAGTGTCTGTTTTACAATTTGAAAACGTAGGTACTAGTTAAACGCAGTCACAAACCAGAGCATTCCGTGTGCATGCAAGTCGCTAACCGCAGCATTCGTGGTTACAAAATAACTGCTCGCGTGTAAAATAGCGTAGAGATCAGTGAAGTACAATCGAACTCATAAATCAGTAATTAGACGAACATATTTGAAGGAAAACGTCATAGACTAATACTACTGGATATTCCCAATAAAATGTATGACGAAGGGACTACCTGTTATATTGTCCTCTACTTATATACAACTTCCATATAAACATAAAGTCTTCGTTCGCGTTGAAAAAAAAAACACTATTGATGGCGCCATCTATACTACAATAGAATAAGGTGAAGCGGCGACATCTACCGGATATGGGTAGAACTGCTAGGTGATACACCAGTGTATAGTATACTCCAATTTGCAAACCCTCGGGAACCTAAGAATAAAAACTTAACGAATTATACACCCATAGATTCCTCAGAAATCACTCTGTTGATAGATGAAAACCGCATGAAAACCCGTTCAGTAATTTTTAAGATATCGCGAAGATACATATATGCAAATGCGGCGGGGACTGTAGGATAAACGATACCTACAATATTAAATAAATTAAATTTAAATGTATTGACACGTTTTAAGATATTTTGAAGTATGAAACGATAATTCGCGCCAGCTTTGCACGGATGTCAAATTAAAAAATCTATACTCATAAGTTATCTATACTTATATACTAATATTATAGAGAGAAAAAAATTGTACGTGTGTATGTATGTTTGTAATGAATAAACTCAAAGACTACTGGACCGATTTTAAAAATTCTTTCAGCTATAGAAAGCTACATTATCAGCGAATAATACAGGCTACTCTAGGGCTACTCACCCTCCCGCCATCTCCCTCCCGTTTACCCCCTCCATACAAATGTATATTTGTAATGAATAAACTCAAAGACTAATGGACCGATTTTAAAAATTCTTTCACCTATAGAAAGCTACATTATCAGCGATTAGTATAGGCTACTCACCCTCCCCCATCCCTCCCCTTTATATTTTATAAAGTTACGCGGACAGATAGTATATTATAAAGGTATGAGACGACAGGACTACTTACATTAAACCTTTTTGGATTATTATATTTTTTTTATTAAAAATAATTGAATAAATATTGTCATATTTAGTATTTTTCATATCAAGATTTAGTTGTATTTAATTACTTACTTTAAAAATATTTTTAAATCGTTAACACATTTCGCACTTGACTGTACTTCGAACATTATACTCGTGGAGCCAATGTTTAGTTGTTTACCTTGTTTAAAGATGATATTGCTCTATTTAAAACGCTTTCTGGGAATTTTCTACAACCCACTTAGGAACACTTCTTACTAACAGTTCTCATTTGCGCTTTCGTCGGCTATTTTGTGGATGGTTTTATAGTGAACAAACTGTTTTATTCTTGTCAACAATAGTTTTTGATATAAAACTTTGAAGAGTTTCTATAAATGAAGTCACTGATGGTATCTGTATCGTTAATTATGTTCTTCTTGCTTTATAAATTTGATTCCTTTGAATAAATAAGTTTTCAATTTTCGAATCTCTTCAGTCTGTAGAAAATAAAAATAAATTTATCCGTCTTTATTATTCAATCAATTTATGAAGTAGGAAGTAGTATAATACTGATTATTATAATACTGATTACATCCATACTAAAAATTCCATAGTGTGAAAGTAACTCTGTCTGTCTGTCTGTTACATTTTAACGCCTAAACCGCTGAACTGATCGTCATGAAATTTTGCATACACGTTGTCAGGGATGTAGGAAAGGACATAGAGTACCTTTCATCCAGAAAAAAAGTACCGTTAGAAAAAAAGTCTGACAAAGCTATAACTGCAATATATTTAGTCAGGCGTTAGATTTTTATTTTTTAAAGCGGGCGTATTCCACAGTATAACATAGTATAATATAATTATATTTTTAAATAGTTATTTAAATTTATAATTTGAAGCTCTACAAATTTTATTATTAATTAATTCTTACTTAGCACGTAGTTTTTAGGAATTGTTGTCTTATTAGATTAATTTTATATTTTAATTCCTTGTATCTACTTTATCAATTTTGTTTTTCGTATGTAATATGTATTACATAATATATATAAATTAAAGATATAATTATGTAGATGCATATCTGTAAACAAATATAGGTATGTTACGAGACCTGGTAATGATGCTTCGTTTGATAGAAATGATCGCCAACGTCCATACTACGTTGAATACACCGGTTCTCGTCCGATCACCGAAGTTAAGCAACGTCGGGCGCGGTCAGTACTTGGATGGGTGACCGCCTGGGAACACAGCGTGATGTTGGCTTTTTTTTGTTATTTATTTTCTTTTTGCAAATTTCTTTAATAGGCACTAGTCGCGGTATGTCATGTTTGCTTTTATTGTCTTAAAAGTTAATATTATTTGAATAAACATAAATAGCGACCCGGCCTCGGCTTCGCACGAATGCAATTTTTTTCTGCAAATTATATACACAAAAACCGTATCGGTTGGGTGGTTTTTAATAATAATAATAATAGTAATAATAATCATTTATTTGCTGAATATAGGTTACATTGATTTTACAATAGATATTTCTCGCTACATTCTATACCCTTCGAGGGTGTGCAATTTTCAATACATTAAATTTAAGAAGTTAGGAGAGAAACAAACAGGAGCGGGCAAAGACTTTTTATTTTATAGAAAAGACAAAATATTCAAACGATTCAGTTTCAGTAGTGGCAGGGCACCACTGCGTTTCGTAGTCAGAACTTGGACAGCCCGTCTGGTGGCTAAAACCACCCCCTAACAGAAGACCACAGTGAAAAGGTTGTGTTTCGATGAGCGAGCAAGAGATGCCTGAGCCCATTTCCTTATCCCTTCCCAATCCCTTATCCTTAATCCCACTAAGGTCAGCAGTTGCAACACCTGTGGCGTTGCTTGTGTTGATAGGCGACGGTTGCCACCTACCACCAAGTGGACCGTCAGCCAGTCACCTTTACAGAAAAATCTATGCTAGAACTAATCTGTTAAAAAAAATAGTTAAACCAACTATTTTGCGTTACATACGCTTTGGATTATCGAAAAAAAAAAAGAAACGCAAAAAATATAAAATACTAACTGACTGCTGCCCGCAACTTCGTACGCGTCTCTTCATAAAATATTATTCGTGGGAAATTGCAATTTTGATAGAAAGGTGGTAAAGGGTGAGATGGTGGGAGGGTGAGTAGTCTATGGTACTCGCTGATAATGTAGCTTTCTATAGGTGAAAGAATTTTTAAAATCGGTCCAGTAGTCTTTGAGTTTATTCATTACAAAGATACAAAAATACACACATGCAAATCTTTTCTTCTTATAATATTAGTAAAGATGAGCAATAAAGATTAAATAAATGTTTTAACGTCTAAGACAAAGGGGCACAGATGAAGTCTGTGGCAAAAACTAGTCTATAATAAAATTTAATTATCGTCAATCACTATGTATTTAACATTAGAATATTTTGTCATTTTGACGAGCCCGTTGGATGAGTCGTTAGGGTGCTTGCCTTAACGCTCTGTTCTAGGGTTCCCGGGTTCGATTCCCGGCAGGGTCAACTTTGAAAAATCAACTTTTCAAATTTGGCTCTGGTGGATTTGGAAAGTACTGGCAGGGCACACTGCGTTTTCGCAGTCATTTGGGCAGCCCGTCTGGCGGCAGTAACCACCCCCTTACAGAAGACCACCGTGAAATAACAGCACATGTGCTGTTGTGTTTCGTTGTGTGAGTAAGGGATGCCAGAGCCCATTTCCCTATCCTCTCCTAATCCCTTATCGTTAATCCTAATGCACTCGGCAGCGCACTTTCAGCAGCTTTGGCGTTGCTTGTATAATAGGCGACGGTTGCCACCTACCCTCAAGTGGACCGTCTGCCTGTCTGCCTACCTTAACATAAAAAAAAAGAAATAAGATAGAAAATTTATGGCTATATTTTATCTTCAAATAGCAATAAGTCAAAAACAGATTATCTTATCAGTTGTTAAACCAACCATGTTGTCAATAAAATGCATCAATTACGAGTCTAGCCAGTAAAGTTTGTTTGCGATGAATGGCATTAAAAAAATTAGCAGAGCCTCGCTAAATTCCAAGTGTTTACATGTGCGTGTATAGCATTACCGTATCGAAACAGTAATAACAGTTGAATATTTCACCGACAAATATAAAATTAATATTGTATTTAATAGAAGTTAAAACGTGTTTTCCAATTGCCCCTGACGAATTCTACCGAAACTAATTATTTCTTGTTTGTCTTTCCCATACTTTTAAATCTATATTAATATAAATAAAGTAGCTGAAGAGTTTGTTTCTTTGCTTCATCTTCATCATCATCCCATCTGTAGGACGTACACCTGGACAAAGCCGTCCCTCCCCCCCTAATTTTCCAAAAGGAACGGTCGGAAGCAGCTTGGATCATCCGTCAATCCACGCCCTTATCAGGTCTTCTGTCTGTCTTGTGGGTGGACGTCTTACGCTGCGCTTGCCGGTCCGTGGCCTCCACTCGAGAATCTTCCGGCTACAGCGGCGGTTGGCTCTCCGTATCATGTGTCCTTCTCGCTGCCACTTCAATTTACTAATCCGCCGGATTATATCGGTAACTCTCGGTTATCTACGGATCTCCTCATTCCTGATTCGATCTCGCAGTGTAACCCCGAGCATAGCTCTTTAACCGAAGTTTAGCTTTCTTACGAGGCCCATAGTCTCTAACCAAGTTTCGGCGCCATATGTTTGGTTGGACTTTGGTTGGTCGGATTTTAAAAATAACTTTGAAATTTGGTAGTTCTGTTCAATTCTTGAAGAAGGTTATAGGCTATTTATCATCACGCTAAAAATACCTTGGAAGCCGAGCAAAAAGAAAAAACGCTAAAAGAAGAAGAATAACTCTTGCGATGGTTGTGTCAGGAAAGAAGTTTAGAGTATAGAAGCAAAGGGCTCGGTCGCTCGACGATAATAGAACATTATCCAGAAAGTCAGTGAAGCCTCGAGACAGAGCGATATATAGCGATACAAGTCATCGCCACAGATAACCCCCTATCTGTGGGTGGGGCCCATATCGGGAAGAGAAAACTAGATAGAAAATTCAGGAGTAAATTGTACAAATAGCTTTTAGATTTAATAGTTTTTACACACTTCACGAATAAGAAAGATATTTTGACATGAAAAGTTACACAGGGCACACTGCGTTTCGCAGTCATTGGCGTCTGGCGGTACAACCCCCTTACAGAAGACCATCATGAAATAACAGCACCTGTGCTGTTGTGTTTCGGTGAGTGAGTAAGGGATGCCAGAGCCCATTTACCTATCCCTCCTAATTCCTTATCCTTTTCCTACTGTAGTCGGCAGCGCACATGCAGCAGCTTTGCCGTTGCTGGTGTTATAGGCGACGGTAGCTACCTAATGGACCGTCAGCCTGTCTGCTGATCTTAACATAAAAAAAACATACAAAAAACAAACAAATAAACAAACATACAAACATTACCTCATTATAACATTAACACCGATTTGAGCTTGTTAAAATTACTAAAATTATTTTCCTTTAGACGGCTTGTCTAAAAGACGCTTTTTTGCTATCAGCTATTTATACTAGGACATGAACTTTCCGGAAGAAATTCTCTAAATGTTGAAGGCGAATAAGATCCAGCTATATTATACGTCTAACACCAGTTTATATAACATTACAGTAACCGCAGAGTCAACTGCATTACTCCCTGAGATGCAATCAAGCAAAAACTTGTCGCTTCATCCTCAGAAGTCACTTGGACCTGCAATTTCACATTATTATCTACGCTGTTAGGGTTCTAAATACAGTGGTTTATATATACATTTGATCTCTAAACCAAACCGCGTTATTAGAGAGCAAGGGTCGTGATAAATTGGTCACAGCGGTTTAATTTACAACTGAATAACTTATATAAGTTGACACTTACGCAATACTGAGTTGTGGGTGCACAAAGATGAAACTAAATTGGTTATATGAAGCGTACGTGAAAATGACCACTTTATCTTGAACTTGAATTTGTATTGCATTCGAAGTGTGAGAGGTCTAGTGATAATGGTACGTAAATGGAGATTTTTATAGAGTTCAATAAACTAGGGTGCGAGCGAGACGACCTCATCAATTTATCGATAGGTGACGGCGCTAAGTGCTCTATGTACAGGTTGATAATTATTTATATTTAAAATAACTTCGTAAATTTTCATTTTAAAAATGAAACAATTATTAAAAAAAATACATCTAAGTGACTAAAAGATAAAATTATGTAATATTGGGCAGCGTAAGCCACCTGCGTTGATATCGGCCCAAGTATTGTCAATTATATCAGAATCTAATAAATTATCTAAAAAAAAAAACTTATAGATTTTTTAATTTTTTTTTATAAATAACAAATAATTAAAAATTAAAATAAATAATAAATTTTATACTTAAGATATATTTGAGACTATTATTTTTAATATTATCAATATATATTTTTATTTTGTATGGGTCTAAACTAAGTTTGACATGTTTCTGGTTATAATACTAAGTGGTGCTCGAGACTTAAAAAATTAGTAATTATTTGATGTTTATTGCTAATTTATTTTTAAGGCTTGGATTGTTTTTTTTCCCTACTGATTCCCTTCGGAACAGAACTTTTTTGTTCATACAGAATACTGCCAAAATCAGTATCTGTTCATTCCAAAATCGCATTTTATTAAAATTAATGTGATTTCAAATTAATTTGCTAAAATAAAACTGAAATACATCACATTTTATGAAAATTTACGTCTTTTCTGACGATAAACATCTGGTAGTAATAATTCTTTGCTTTCTACAATACTGCGCATGATAAACAATAGATCACATCGAACGGCGATGAAATGGCCGGCGCTGAAATGGCTTGGCGAAGAATCGGCGACGATGAATCATCTCATCTCGCCTTTTTTGTACCCCTGACAACGTGAATGCCAACTATGATTATCGGTTAAGTAGTTAAGGCGTGACCGCGTAACAAACAAAGAAACTAACTCTCGCGATTTATAATATCAGTTATGTAGATTTTTTTTTCTGATTTGTGTCTGTCGATATGAATGTTCTTCTTTTAAATTTCTATTGAATATACAATTAATTTTCTTTGCCTTGGACGTCTATTTCCGTAAAGATGTACCGTTTTTAATTATAAAGTTTTATACAGCCTGTATTCGTCGACTAGTTTCCACTGATATGTGAACGGTCCATATCCGCGCGTTACACCTGCCGCAACCGACCAATCGGCGTTTATTTGATTCATATGTCTTTTATGTGTTTTTTTGTATCTTATAGAAAAGGTACTAAGATTGTTTCTTTTAATGGAATCTTATTGAAGTGCAAATACTCGTATGGTTTCCCCTTGTTATCGCTTCTCAGTCAAATATAAAGTTTTTCCGAAAATAGCTGATATCACCCTCGTTGTTATGACATTGAGTTGCTTTATTTTGAAAATAGCTTTTTCTCGCGAAGTTCGCGCCCCTTTTTTCTAAGGTGTAAATTTTTTTATTCAAACTTTGCTCATATATTTTGTGATATAAAAGACAAAAATACCAAGAGCATCAAACCCATTGTTCGGAATTGGCTTCTCGGACTTCATTATGACGATATTGAACTTTTACTGAAAGGCATCCAATAAGTCACAACACTAACTTACTATCTGAAACAGGATTTTGCTGGCGCACGCACACACACACACACACACACACACACACATACAGACACATACTATTTTTAATTGTAAAATTTTATATTTAATTAAATTCTGGCCTTTACAATACAAGCTATGCTTAGTGTAAAGGTCACCGAAAAACTATTCATATGTGTAAACTATCTGTAAATTTTAAAATAAATAAATAAATAAATAAATAAATATTTTAATCAGGCGTTGAATTTTTATTTTGGTTTTTCCCTCGGAAGCAGTATTTTTTTCTGGATGAAAGGTACCTACTCTACGTCCTTTTCTGTGTTTTCGATAACTTGTATGCAAAATTTCACGATGATCGGTTGAGTACCTAGTTAAGGGCTTCACTTAGGCAAATGACATTTACAATAGAACTCGCTGGCGGCGGAGACAATTCAACGGGCCTAGAAATGGTATTTTTTTGTTTTAACCATTAGAACAATACGCAAAAAAAAATATTAATACAATTTTTTAAACTGACATTAACTTATTAATAGGTACGGGATTCATATGCGCGCAAACGCAAAAAGCCCTTTTCGAGAGAATTTTCAATAAAAGTCAAATTCTTCTTGTGTTCTAACTTTTTTTGTGGAGTTTCTATTACTTTAACGAAAATTCTAATTAATACAATTGGTTCTTCACACGTTTAAGTATAATATAAATATATTTTTTTAAAGCAATTGTGTTGTTTTGAAAAAACTTGTTTGAAATTCCGGGTTAGAGGTTATTTTGAATTTAATTATGTCGAGTGAAGTATTATAAATCGTGTCGTGAATCGAAAGCTGTTTTTTTTTTTACAGATGATATCAATATTAGATTTTTTTTCACATATACATTTATTTTTTTTTATTTATTTTTTATAATGATAGATCAAGCATTTGACCGCAGTCTCACCTGATGGTAAGTGATGACGCGATCTAAGATGGAGCATGCTTGTCTATTAAGAACCGATTCACTCGCGACTTGAAGAGTCCAGGGTTGTAGTGTTGTGGAAACAAGGGTGCTGGAAGTTGGTTCCACACGCTAGCAGTTCGAATCAAAAAAGTTGACCCGAACCGCAACGTGCGGATTTTAGGTATATCAACCATATAAGGGTGACATTTAAATGTGCGCCTTGTTGTCCGATGGTAGAAGGGGCTAGGGGGGACTAGCTGGTGCAAGTCTAACGCACACTCTCCGAAGTAAATCCTGTAGAACACCGAAAGGCTGGCTACCAAGCGCCTGTGCTCAAGACTCTGCAAGCCAGCCCCGGTAAGGGAGTCATCGCCAATGAGTCTTATGGCTCGCTTCTGAACAGCGTCCAAGGCCTCAAGCTGATACTTAGCGGAACCGCCCCACAAGTGGGAACAGTATTCCAAGCAAGAACGAACTTGAGCCTTATAAAGGTCAAGGAGCTGTTTAGGCGCGAAATACCGTCGTACCTTGCTCAGAATGCCAAGCTTTTTTGCAGCAATTTTTGTCTTGGAGTGAGCCGCCTTTTAAGGCGTGAAAGCGTATCAAACAAACAAACAAACACATTTCGTATTTATAAAATTAGTCAAGATTGTCAGACGTGGGGTGTCCATGTGAAAACACATTGCAATTACTGTTAGTGGCTATTTAAGTTTAAAATACATAGCGTTTTGCTTGGTACCAAGAACCTCGATGTTAATAAATTGATAATAAATTGTTACGAGCCAATGCTTGACCGTGGAAAGGAGCTTTTGAGCTGCTGTTTGCTTCTATTAATTACTTTACAAAACCGAACAAAACACTTGGCGTTCCAACAATGTGACTAGTCCTTGTTGTACGAGTAGATTGCACAAATTGTATAAATTTTCCGATTCACCGTTATTTATAGCTTTCTCAAAACTTTTATCTGCTGGTTCGTCTGCGTGAAAATATAGGTAAAAAAAAAACGGGACAAGTGCGAGTTGAACTCGCGTGAAGAGGGTTCCGTACGATGTTACCTATCCGCACAATAATGAGTGATTTACCATGTTATTTTAATATCATGGACTTCTTATAGGTTTTCCTATAATCTATAAGTAGAAAACTAATTTTCAAAATTTTGGGTTCAGTAATTTCGGATTACTTCAATTAATTAATTCAGTAGCTCCGTTTTTTTATTCGGATTAACGCTTGTATTAATTTTACTCCTCATAAAATTTCCATACTAAAGGCCTTTTATGAAATTCGATTCATAAAGAGTAAACTCCCAAAATGTTTTTATTTCAGAATTTAGAGTGTAATACCTTTTGTATACAAAGTAACTACATAACTAAACCAAATTATGTCAAATGATTTTTTAAATGTGTAACAGAAAGTAATGAAACTATTTGAAAAAAAAAAAAATCTTATATATAAAAATGAATCCCTATTTCCCTTGGTCACGGCATCACGCATGAACGGGTAGACCGATTTTAATTCAGTTTTGACTAATGGAAAGAGGAATAAACGGGGAATGTTCTCATATATAAAAAATTTCACGCCGGGCGAAGCCGGGGGCGGAAATCTAGTCATTAATAAAATGGAACTTAATTAAACTTATATTTCAAGAGGGCCTTATGCAAATTTAATCGTTTTTTAATTAAATTAAACTGTGTTTATAAATAGAACGGGATTGAAAGAGAAAGAAATAAAAATCTTTGTATATATATATACATTCCCACATGCCTGTTTCGTTTTGAGAGTATAGCATTCGTATGAACCAGTAGCCTAGCACCTGCTATTGTGGAATGCGACCTACGCGATTGTGTTGTGGTGCAAGCGATAGGATTACCGTTGAAAATAAATGGTACCTAAAAATATCAGACCTAAGTTAGTATAACCTAAATAAAATTATATTTTTAGAATAACACTTAAAATATTGTATTTATTCAAATTTATTTATTTTTTATAGAATACGTCATTTTTAAAACGGAATTTCAAGTTGCATACGTGCTATATTTTGTTATTATTATATATATTTTTTAAATTACTAGCGATTCTCTCCCGAGTTTCGCACGGATGAAATCTTTCTTAAACTTCAACGAATATTTGAATAATAATAATAATTGCGTCTCTGTCGGTTTATATTTACTTCAAATAATGAATGAATGTTGGTACCTGTTTTAGTTATTGTCGGTTAGTATAGTTAGTAATAAATTTTCATTCAATATTTCGATATATTGCAAAGGAAAACATTAACCAGGCATTTGAATAGCACACTGACTAAACCTTAGACATTTAACTTAGACTTAAATTCATAAATAATGATTAGCTATTATAGGGATCTAGCTACATATACTAATGTTTTGTCTAAAATTATTTATCTAATATAATCTCTTTATATACGGCTTTTCAGGTCTTCATGATGACCAACAAAAGGTGAACCTTTGTTGGGTCAGCTAATTGATAATAAGAATTATATAAACCAATAAAATTGAATAATTGAATTTGAAAATTTAAAACTAACTACAAAGTAGAAATTAAATAAAATTTTGTTTTGAACAATATTAGGAATATTTTGAACTCTATATTTATCAGCTAAGTTGTCAGATTCCATTTAATGTTACGCACAGACTCTGATGGTTTATCACAATTATTAGTTTTATACGTAAGTTTGTTTTCTGTATGTGCATATCTGTAAGGCATATCTTGTAAAAAAACAAACAGTCCCTTGTTCATAAGGTATAAGAAAGAAAGAAAGAAAGCATATTTTATTCCTTTAATACAAACGATATATGAAGAAATAATAATTACAAACAAAACAAACAAACAAATATATAAACAAGTAACAAGAGGAAAAGGAACCCTGACTCAGTATACAGTTGTGGTTCAGACCACAACACTGATGTTCTGCCAGGGACCATATATTCAAAGAAAAAAAAAAAACATTTTCGCGGTATCTTTTGTCTCATAAGAGACTCCCTTTAAAAGATATCTCCCTTTAAAAAAAATTAACTTATAAAAAAATTCTCTTAATAATTCAGCGTTAAATAGTGTGATTTCACCCGCTTATCACTTGTACCACACAACAATACGTTGTGATGGTCGCCGGCCATACAATTTACTGGTTCACTTACTGGTTGACTGTTTAGTATTTACGTAATTAAAAGACATACTCACTTGTATTGTAATGACATGTTATTGCTTCAAATTAACAATAATGGTTACATTTTTTTAAATTCAAAACGCCCCAAGTGCAGTTCAATTACATGCGAGATGTCACGAGGTATTTTTGTAGGAATTTCTTCAAAGGACTATTAGTGCCGTAGTGTTGCATCAAAATTTGTGTACGCCTCAAATCTCTGAGAAAATAATTAATTTTATTATGAATTTCGTAAAAATAGTATATTTATTAATAACTTTTTGGAATAAAAGTCTTTGATGTCTCGAGAAATGCTTCCAATTGTATTTAAGTACGTATACTACGTATATATGTATGTAGAAGGAAGTCTTAAAATAGTTACGATTTTTATTTAGGACATATTAACTTTTGCCCGCGACTGAGTCTCAAATCCTGACAGGATTTCTCAAATCCTGACTACGTGTATCCAAAGTTTCACGGTGATCGGTTGAGCGGTTTTGGAGTCTTTTTTTATGTTAAGATCGGCAGACAGGCTGACGGTCCACTTGATGTTAGGTAGCTACATCGCGTATAACACAAGCAACGCCACAGCTGCTGTAAGTGCGCTGTCGATTTCAGTAGGATAAGAGCATAAAGGCTGATTTTCATTGATCCAGTAGCTGGATCCAGCGTCACTGGATTCCAGCGTTGGATTGCCACTGGCACTGGATCGCGCCGTTCATTTAATCCAGTAGACATTACCAAACACGAGTGGTCACTATACGATTATACGGCGGCGACTGGTGCCAGCGGGTTTACACGGATCCAGTGCCGCTGGCACGGGGTGCGCGGCGTGCGGGGGGCGGACACTGGATTGAAAAATAGGAACGTGGTCTATTCCGATCCAGTGCTGGATACTGGACGCTGTACTGGATTGAAATATGTTTACGCATCCAGTGACGCTGGATCCAGCTACTGGATCAATGAAAATCAGCCTTAAGGGTTTGGAAAGGGTTGGGGAAATGGGCTCTATAGGGATATGTTCCACATGCATCGATTTTTATACTATGTTGTATAATTGTATAGATAAAAATACACAATATAGACTTTATGTGCATATGAACTAACTAGCTGTGCCCGCGACTTGGTACGCGTGGTATTCGGTATAACGCGTAACTTTTTTGTTTGTAAACATAATATACACTTATCTTCCACGCATTCGGCCTACCGAACGCATAATTCGAAACCATCGAAAATTCTCATTATTAGATAATTTGCGACCAAATAAACCACAAATAAGAAATCCAGCACGTAGGAAAATATTACGGTGTTGGCTGAAAGTGTACGTGATTACGCCGATGAATAGATTCGGCGCCATTCTCAACTTGTCGTAGGTATTAGCTTGTCGTAGGTAACAAATTTCAGTATTTTAGGTATCTTAGTTTGAAAGCATACATAATTCAACTCGTGCAAGAATTGGAGCCGGACCCGGGCATTTGGTCGTCTAGACCGTGTGATAACACACTTCTAGAATTTTTCCTCTGAGGCTATGTAAGGTTTAAAATTTACATGGATAACCCAAGTACAATTGAAGTATTGGAAGGCAATAGTTTTCGCTTTAGCGCCAAATACTACTCGAAATGCTCGGACTCATCATCGAAAATAGGATGACAGGCTGACGGTCCACTTGATAGTAGGTGGCTACCGTCGCCTATAACACAAGCAACGCCTAAACTGCTGCAAGTGCGCTGCCGACTGCAGTAGGATTAAGAATAAGGGATTAGGAGTAGATAGGGAAATGGGCTCTGGCATCACTTACTCACTCACCGAAACACAACAGCACACGTCCTGTTATTTCACGGTGGTCTTCTGTAAGGGGGTGGTTATAGCCGCCAGACGGGCTGCCCAAATGACTGCGAAACGCAGTGTGCCCTGCCACTACTTTCCAAATCCAGACCAGAGCCAAATTTGAACAGTTGATTTTTCAAAGTTGACCCTGCCGGGAATCGAACCCGGGAACCCTAGAACAGAGCGTTACGGCAAGCACCCTAACCACTCAGTTAACCACAGTTACGTCTAATATTTGAAGGAAATAATCTTTAAAAAATAAGTGTAAAGGATAATTCTTTTACATTTTTTTTTATGTTAAGATCGGCAGACAGGCTGACGGTCCACTTGATGATAGTGAAATCAAGTCCACTCGTTGAAATTTGTGCTTTTTTTATTTAGAATAAAATACCTCTAAATTAATGACCCCTTAGAATATATTTTAAATTTATAAAATTTATACAAGGTTAAAATGACATAACAACCGCAGCAAGCTCACGGCAAATTGGTATAATTTTAGTCAAGCTACGGTACAGTTGGCAGCAATAACTTCTATTCACACGATCGAGCCAAATTCGACGGACACAGACATCAGCCTGAATTTACGGTTTACGTAGAGAAGTTATTTGCTATTTGGACTCTATTTGGAGGAAGAGAAATTATTGCGACCTGCAAGGTCGCAATAATTTCTCTTGGTTAAGTTGGTTAAGTTGTATAACCAAGATTAAAATTCAAACATTTCCTTTAAGGCTTCACAGTACCTCAAATTTAGAATATTTGAACCAGAGTAAAACGAATGTAGATACTCGTTTTATATATAAACATATATAACATCCTAGTGTAAAGTTAAGCTGTCAGCGAGTAGGCTGATCCACATGATGGTAGATTGCTACCGTCACATCAGCACAAACAAAAATAGACGACAAAAAATAACAAATAAAAAAAAGTGACCTCTCCCATCAGTGGCGTAGCTACACTTTTAGCGCCCTGGAGCAAAATGTTTCAAGCGCCCTCTTTCATTTTTTGAACATTGTAACTTTGCGAACTTGTAACTAAACATTGTATGCATATAGTTAATTAAAATTATTATTATCAAGAAAAATATGCTGAAAGATTACAGATTCATTATCATTGTTTATTGAAACTGAAAAAAATTCATACACAAAACTCCAGATGATTCATTTCGAGGTTTGTATTAATTCCTCACGTGCCCATATAAGAGAGAGGCGTTTGAAAAATTTTGCTCCAGGGCGCTAAAGTAAAGCTACGCTTCTTTGCTTTGAAATTGATTTTAGTTCCGTTTTCTGCTACCTTTTCGGGAGTACATTTAATTACCGGCTATTTGTTTCATATAATTATCTGTTCGAAACTAAAATATTCCGAAAAAGTTAATAGTATTTATAATTAGGTGGGCATTTTCGATTGGTATTGACAAAAATATAAGAAAAAAAAAAAATTACTCCCCCCAGGCCCCGGCGCCCTGGAGCAACTGCTCCCACTCGCTCCCCGACGCTACGCCCCTGTCTCCCATCTTTTCAAAGAACAATTGCTCATTAAGGACCCCTTTTTACTAATTGAATTCTTATATGAATTTTATTCGTTTATTAGTTACCTTTAATTATTATTATTTATTGGTACTAGCAATGCCGGCGATACGACATAGAATGTACTTTTAATTGTACAATCCAATAGTACTAGAGCCAATATTGAGAAAACTAAGTAAAAGACTCAGCTCTGTGGTTTATGCAGTTACGCAGATTCGACGCCTAACGGATGTCGAAACAGCTAGGATTGTCTATTTTAGTTGCTTTCACAGTGTAATGAGTTATGGGATCCTTCTTTGGGGTGCTGCTGCGGACATTAATACTATTTTCATTTTACAAAAAAGGGCCATTAGAGCCATCTATCAACTACATCCGCAATCTTCCCTGCGATTTAACTGTTACATGTCAGTATATTTTTGAAAATTTAATTTACGCCCATAAAAATATTAGTCAATTCAATAAAAAATGTGATGTAAATATAGATACTAGGTTTAAAAATAATTTAGATTTACATAAGACGCGACTCCACAAGATAAGTAATTCTTTTATGGGTCAGTGTATACGCTTTTGTAATAAACTGCCTGAGATGATCAGAACCTTATCTATAAATAAATTTAAAGATGTCATTAAAATCAAACTCCTCTCGAAAGGCTAAGGTTAGTAGATTATTTAAGTGACAATGAAGCCTGGAATTAAAGCCTGGATTTGGAGCTCATACTATGTTTAGTATTGTATATGTACTTTGATTTAAGTATTACTTAAGTGTATATAATTGTTGTAATTTTTCTATTTTAAAGATGACAAAAGAATAGTATCCTGAGTTTCTTTCGGGGTTTCTTCTCAGGATCGTCATCTTGGCTTTTTTCCGAAACCCTGGTAAATTTAAATTTAACTGGTAAATTTATAAATTTAAAAGACGATCATAAGAGTTTCTTGGAGAAACCTAAAAATAAATATTTTGATTTTGAAAAAAGAAAATAAGAGCCATAAAACGACTTTTACCAGAAAAAATATTCAAGAATTCAGAAAAAAGTACAGTAAACCCCTGACAAAAATATATGTGCAATAAAGATCGAATAAATGTTTTAACATGTTAGAAAAAGGGAGTTATAAATAATTCTAAAATATGTACAAATAAAAGGTGTTCCTTTTCACTCAAAGAGTGTTTTATTTGATTTTTTTACTAAAATTAAATTAAATTAGATTTTTTATCGTAAATTTACTCCATATCTTATTTATTTATTTATTTTATTTTAGGGAAATTTACAGGCACTAATATTACACACACACACACACACACACACACACACACACACACACACACACGCGCGCGCGCGCGCACACACACATACATACATACACATAGACAGACACCCAAATCTCCTTTTCTTTTAATGACTATTTTTAATTCTAAAATTTTATATTTAATTAAATTCTGGCCTTTACAATACAAGCTATGCTTAGTTAAAGGTCACCGAAAAACTATTCATATGTGTAAACTATCTGTAAATTTTAAAATAAATAAATAAATAAATAAATAAATAAATAGTAAAAATTCGAATAAAAACAAATAAAAAATGTCCACTTATAGTATGAAAGATTATACAAAGAGTAATTACAACCAGCATTCACGGTAGGCAAGTTACACTAAAATATATGGAATTTATAGTTTACTGAAAGAATTTTTCGGCCAAAACACTTCTAGTTTTAACTATAGAGCTGTGGTCGACATCTGTATCTAACATTTCATTAAAAAGTCTACATGAACGAGCCATAAATGAATTTTTCCTATAACTTGTTTTGCCTTGAGCTACATGCAGTAAGTGCGATTCCTTAAATTAGTATGCGGAACATTTAGACATAATTTGGATAATAATTCAGGTGAATCAATTTTACCCTTTGCAATTTTCATCAAATAACAAATATCACTAATGTTACACCTATACTCAAGACGAAGAAAATGATAGAGCACTTTGATATGATAGCATCTTTGAATATAATCTTGCAATTTTTGATGACTCTTGTAATCAAGGTATCTAAGAAATTTCTTCTGTATCCTCTCAATACGCTATAAATATGTTTGATATTGCGGACTCCTTATTTGAGATGCATTCTCTAGGATATATATAATAATATAGATATATATTCTTGTTATAAATATATTTACAAAAAAAAAAAATTACATTTGAATTAAGTAAATTTGTTACAAATTCGGTTGATTTATTTTTGCTGCAGACCACTCGTGTTCTCTTCGCAGTCCTGCATATTCTTTTTGCGGTAATTACCATAACAATTTACGTTTAGCTCAAAAGCAACCGAATTGCAACGGTATTTGGTTGTATTTTCTTTAACAAAATTGCTCGTGAACGACAAGCGAATATGAGTCTTATTGTTTGAGCATGAAGTAGCAGTTTGAATGGCAACGTAGGTGTAAATCGATTTTGCACTTGGGTATGATCCAAGCTTATTTTGTTCACGTGCAATAATAATTCTATCGCCAAATGAATTAATGATATCCCTATTTTCCGGTCTGGATTTTCAGGAAATATTAATCCGATAAGCGTACTTTCAAATAATCTGTCGAATTAAACTTTACGATTTACACATTATAATAACAAAAATGGACCTTAAGGTGTAATATATAAGAACAATTTTATTTTTCTGGAACTTTACATCCAAAAAGTCCATATTAAATATTTTTTATAAAAACTTATTTTTTAACTTTTTTTTTATCGGAATTATATATGTGGTAGCAAAATTGGGGCTCTATTAGAGGTGTTGGCGACCGTCGCCAGAGTGGCGTCCGGTAGCCACACAATTGGTGACGTAGGTGGACGGTCGCCACTGAGTGGAGACCAGTCGCTATACTGATTCGTGCAAAATGATTCCCTAACCATTCCAAAATATCAAAAATGCACAACGTTAATATTCAAATTTTCACTTCTGCCGACACTCCCGGAGTGCAACCCGTATTTTTTTTTTCCAGCAATACTTTTCGGTTACGCTATAGTAGGTCTTAGGAGGCATGCAATTTTATTTTGATATATTATTTGAATTTACTTGTAATGTACTTATTATCTTATAATATTTTAACTTTTACAATTTAATTTAATATAATTCATTGATTTAATTAATGAAGTTATTAAAATGTTATATTGACATTTCTAATAAATATATATATCAAAGTCGCACATCCTTGTCAGAGTTTTCGTGGTCGTGCAGATGATTAACCCTCCCTGGCTTTCCGCACAGTCGCTTCCGCGATGTTTCTCCGCTGGTGGCGTCACCAGCACACTGTACCACAGTAGAACTAGTTGTTAGGTCTGTATACAGCGGGTAGGCTATGTACCTCTGCGATCCATTTGACCCTGAATCACGAGCCGTTCCATCGAATTTTCCGTCCTAGAGATGTGGCCAAAGATCTTAAACGCTGTCCATGAGATATGAAGGAAGAGTCTCCAGTACCACATTTCCAGTTGCAGTCTCGGGTGCTAGGTTTCAGCTCATTAAAGAAAGATGGGAAAGAAGTTTCAAAGAAGTAGGTCGGTAGTTATTTTTTGGAATAATGAATTATTCTTGCAAGTAGAAACAATGAGTTTATCTTTGTCACTATTGTAATGTGATTTACTTTTTTTTTTTAAAATAAACAATGATTTCTCAGTTTAATTATTATTAAAAAAAGTTGGAACGTTTAGTTTCAACGCTTTTTGCATGGGAACTGTTTTGTAGAACAAAAATGGTAGTATTTTACTGACCTATCTTAAATTTCCACCCTATATATCTTCGTAAACGAGTTAATTTGCATATTTTTTTAATCAGTAACTCCTCGTATCGTTAGTATGTAGGTACTATCGCAGAAAAACAAAAGTTCGTTCTCATTATTATCTCGTTATTAACATTAAACACAGTGCCTGAGTTTTCTGTAGTTGGAAAACGCCTACCTAATAGGGTAGAAACATAAATTGTAACCTTGCCAGTATCACGGCTACCTTGTAACTTGCAACATAATTATGCTTTCTGTTCTACAGTGTATATTTTACTAGGTATCTGGAACGTGTGCTCGTGTTTGTTGTTACAATCCACATGCGTGGCTAAAAACATCACAGTTAAAACAAATCTAGAGTCCGATATCTAATCTTAATAGCTAAATATATATATTAGCTTTTAGTAGTGAAGTTGAATTCCACATTTATATCGGGCAACCCATTTGTTTGTACCATCACCTTACAGAAGATCACGATGAAATAAGAGCGCGTACGTTTTGTTTTCCATTAGTGAGTAAACAATAACAGAGTCCATTTTATATTTCTTCCTTAACCCCAATTTTTTTTTAATGTTAAGATCAGCAGACAGGCTAACGGTCCACTTGATGGTAGGTGGCTACCGTCGCCTATAACACAAACAACGCCACAACTGCTGCAAGTGCGCTGCCAACTACAGTAGGATTAAGGATAAGGGATCGAATAGGAAAATAGGTTCTAGCACCCCTAACTCACTCAAACACAACAGCATACGTGCTGTTATTTCGAGGTGGTCTTCTGTATGACTGCGAAACGTAGTATACCTTGTCACTACTAATTCTTTATTCTGTCGAGGTCGGTATCGCACTTTTACGTCAATCCTACTGAAGCACAATTACAGTAAATTATATCACGAGAGTAAAAACTATATAAATTTACTTTAACAGTTTGGAAATGTCTTCATAAGTTGCATTCGACCTTAACATAGTATCATTTTCCAATGAACTTGACAACCAGCAAAGAACTTGACAACTTGTATTCAAATAGAAGTCTTAAAATCAGCATCTCCTAATAAATCTTTACATATAAAAATGAATCCCTATTTCTCCTGGTCACGGCATCACGCCTGAACGGGTAGACCGATTTTAATTCGGTTTTCGCTAATGGAAGAAGAAGAAGAGCTAATGCAATGTTTTAGGGTATATAAAAATTGCACGCCGGGCGAAGCCGGGGGCGGGTCGCTAGTTATTAATATTTTCCATTCATGGCGCAGATAGAAAGCTAAGCGTTCTCATTTATCTATTAATTTCC
The DNA here is from genome assembly GCA_910589475.2 of Bembecia ichneumoniformis. Classification (NCBI taxonomy): domain Eukaryota; kingdom Metazoa; phylum Arthropoda; class Insecta; order Lepidoptera; family Sesiidae; genus Bembecia; species Bembecia ichneumoniformis. The sequence continues at coordinate 3,973,116 of OU342546.1, read as the reverse complement.
TTAGAGACCAGTCGGACAAGTCTAGCTTAATGACTGGTAACAGTTGAGAGCGGTAGACGGTAGCAATCTAGTTCCCTCTAATTACGAACGGGCTTCTAAATTACAATTTGCTTCGAACGTATTAAAATAAACGCTAGTAGTTTGCAGGGATACTTCAGGTGGGCTGTTACTGGGCTATACCTAGCGATGCAACACGCAATGCGATTTGTGGCTTCAAATGAAAGTAGATAGTGTTTTTTTTTGTGTCCGAAACGTATCACTACAGAAGTGAGCTATTTTGAGCGAAGTCTCGCGAAATTATTAGTACTAATCATTCCCACCCTAATTATTATTACTATTTTTAGGGTTCCGTATGTCCGAATAAAAAAACGGAACCCTTATAGGATCACTCGTGTGTCCGTCTGTAAGACCATCTCCCCTTAATCTCCCCCCCCCCCCCTATCTTCGAAACTACTGAACCTAAAATTTTGAAAAAAAGAAATTATAATACAGAAATTAGTTTTCTACTTATAGATTATAGGAAAACCTATAAGAAGTCCATGATATTTAAAATGACATGGTAAATCACTCAATATTGTGCGGATAGGTCCACTTGATGGTAGGTGGCTACCGTCGCCTATAACACAAGCAACGACAAAGCTACTGCAAGTGCGCTGCCGACTACAGTAGGATTAAGGATAAGGGATTAGGAGGGAATAGGGAAATGGGCTCTGGCATCCCTTACTCAAATACAACAGTACACGTGCTGTTATTTCACCGTGATCTTCTGTAAGGGGGTGGTTACTGCCGCCAGATGGGTTGCCCAAATGACTGCGAAACGCAGTGTGCTCTGCCACTACTTTCCAGCTCCAGACCAGAGCCAAATTTGAAAGTTCATTTCTTAAAATTGACCAGAAATCGAACCCGGGAACCCTAGAACAGAGCTTTAAGACAAGCGCCCTAACTACTCATCCAACGTGCTAGACAAAATATATCTGCGCATGATGATCACTAACAACCAGCAACGAAAAACTGTGGGAGAAAAAGTAAGGTTCGCCATAGGCATTGATATGATTTTCAAAATTAAAAGCGTACCGTCACGTCTCCGCATCAATCTATTTTTAATGAAATAGTATTGAAACCCCTTCATTTAAGGATAATTTGTAGGAATTCAAGAAATATCGATCGATCTCAATTTCTAGTTTGTAATTTATCTGTGTATGCCTTAAAATTGCCTTGTGTTACCTATTCCTATTATAAACTTTTCTTTGTTTGTGCTGTTGGTGTACCTTTAGAAAATAAATAAATAAATATTAATTCAAGAAATTCTTACGAAATAAGCTGAAATTCCGTCACCGCCAAGTTCTTAACTACCCTACTTTTAAATTTATGCATTTACGACCGTTTTTTCAACTCACGCACGAAACTTACTCCGCAAAATAAATGGAGTAATCTAATAAAAATTGTGGGTATTGTAAAAAAGCTGCACAAATTATGCATGAAAGTATTATGCAAATTTAACTTTTATAAAATTTTGCTCTTTCATATTATGTAACCCTTGCGAAATTGCGGAGAGGGCGTAATTCAATTGAGATCTTCCGCTTGCACATCCAAATTAGCTCAACAGTTTCAAGAGATTCGCTGAAGGGAATAGGAAATTGTTTAAAGCGATTATTCTGGAGGAAGAAGACTGTGTAAATATGCTAAAGTTTCCTTCTCTGTTTCAACAGTGAGATCTCGGTCATTGCTGCATACTGTCTCAGCCTTTGATGTTGAGGTATTTATGCTGTTGGGCACTTTTACAGCAAATGATCATCATTTCAAAGCCACATATGATATTCAAAAACTCTTAGATTGAATTTCGAACCAGCTTCTACGAACTACCATTGCTTTACATTGTAATTTAGTTTAATTAGTTTAACATCTGATCAAATCTGACCCGAACTGGTCCGCGCACGTAAACCGAATCGGTAAATTTTCGTTTCTAGGTGATACAACCTTCTTTGACATTCGTGTTTTTTTTTTATGTTAAGATCGGCAGACAGGCTGACGGACCACTTGATGGTAGGTGGCTACCGTCGCCTATAACACAAGCAGCGCCAAAGCTGCTGCAAGTGCGCTGCCGACTATCGTAGGATTAAGGATAAGGGATTGGGAGGGGATAGAGAAATGGGCTCTGGCATCCCTTGCTCACTCACTGAAACACAAAAGAACACGTGCTGTTATTTCACGCTGGTCTTCTGTAAGGGGGTGGTTACTGCCGCCAGACGGGCTGCCCAAATGACTGCGAAACGCAGTGTGCCCTGCCACTACTTTCGAGATCCAAACCAGAACCAAATTTGACGAGCCCGTTGGATGAGTGGTTAGGGTGCTTGCCTTAACGCTCTGTTCTAGGGTTCCCGGGTTCGATTCCCGGCAGGGTCAACTTTGAAAAATCAACTTTTCAAATTTGGCTCTGGTTTAGATTTGGAAAGTAGTGGCAGGACACACTGCGTTTTCGCAGTCATTTGTGCAGCCCGTCTGGCGGCAGTAACCACCCCCTTACAGAAGACCACCATGAAATAACAGCACGCGTGCTGTTGTGTTTCGGTGAGGGTTTCCAGAGCCCATTTTCCTATCCCCCTCCTAATCCCTTATCCTTAATCCTACTGCAGTCGGCAGCGCACTTTCAGCAGCTTTGGCGTTGCTTGTGTTATAGGCGACGGTAGCCACCTACCATCAAGTGGATCGTCAGCCTGTCCCGATCTTAACATAAAAATAATAATTTCATTTTTCAAATTTGACCTTGGCGGGAATCGAACCCAGAAACTCTAGAACAGAGTGTCAAGGCAAGCACCCTACCCTAACTACTCATCCAACGGGTTGTGTGAAGTTTTAACAGGATACACCCATTAATAGTGTACAACGCGAGGCAGCCATTTGTTTACAACGCGAAAAGTTTATCTGGCGATTTGTAGTATGGACACCGAGTTTGTTTGAAATTTTGTGTTTCCAATAGAATTGCGGCTGCGGAGTCATTGAAAATGTTTTGGGGAGTCTACTCAATCCCGAACGCAAGTAACATTCAACAGCAAAAAGAACATCAGGTTCGAGCGAGTCAAGTGCTTGAGAGGACAAAAGAAAGTATTAGGGGAATCCCCACGAACGATAGTCTATTGTATACAAGAAGGATACATTGTATCCATGGTTTAAATTTTATATATTTAAAAATTATAATATTAAATTAAAGTTATATAAAATTTATATGAAGGTTACTTAAATAGTGGAAAAACGAGAGGCAATTGCAACTTTTCATTCGGCTGAAAGCGCTGGGAAAAGCTCTTCGTCATTCGATAAGGCCTAAAATCTACTCGTATGTCACTTTAAGGTCAGTACCTTAAAGGAAACTTTAAAGGAATTTCCATAGACTGTAAGTCTACGTAGTATTTTACTGTTTTATTTATTATTTACTAAAATAATAAATAAAACAGTGAAATGCTACTTACGAACAATAAACAATAAAATGAAGTCAATTTAATATTAAAATGTCCTCTTAAATAATATAACTCGTAGAGCCTCCGATAAAAATATCCTTTCAATTTTAGTTGTTTTTTTTTTCTTGACATTATTAAGTCTTTTACGAAAATATAAGCTTCAAATTAAAATTTGTTGAAAAGGTGTTCTTTACAAAAAAACGAAAGTGTAATTTTCCGCTAATGTTTCAAAGATATTTTGCTTTCAAAGATGTTCAAGTTTCGAGTTTAAACTTAATTCAGGACTTAAGACAGGAGCTGTCCAGGTGTGAAGCATGAACTCTATTTATATAAATAAATATTATAATAATTAACTCAATTTATATAATAATTTATATTTTATTTATATAAATAATATAAATATTAAAGATTTTTAAAGTAAGGATACGCCCTTACTTAAATGCATTTAAATTTCTTATTTCATTTCGATTGCGTCCCGTCTCGATTTTATTATCTCCTTAGAACATCAAGTCGAAATTGCAGTTTCGTTTTAAGAGTGAATCGGAATCGTTTCGAATTGTTTAACAATTAAAGATATCTGAATTTTAACTAGAGCCTTATGGAAGCTACATTTAGAAATAGGGTTGTAACACTTACTGTCGATATCGACATGTACAATTAATATTTTTGTACTTTTAAGTTCTTTGTTCAACTGTTCTAACTTCTATGTTAATATGTATGAATATCTATACTGAAGTCTTGTTTTATATTTTTAATGTTGTGAAAAGTATTGTGTGTGTTAATTTAGAACATGGCATATCCACAAACCATATTACATCCAATTATAAAGTTAAAGCATGTTTTTTGGAAGTAACGCCTCTTTAAGGGACACCCGAAAGGACATACACATGTATTTCAAACATATGCAGTTACTATAAGTTACGCATAACAATTTGATTTTAAACGAAAAAAAAAATAATAGATTTATATGAAAGATTTACACAATGTTAATATTGTACATTTAAACACGTTTAAGGATCCAGGCGATTAACTCAGTATATTCTGCATATGTATATGAAAAATTGCAATCATATTTATGTACATGATTGTTTTGACCCGTTGGTAGAGTGGTTAGGATGTTTGCCTTAACGCTCTGTTCTAGGTTTCCTGGGTTCGATTCCCGGCAGGGTGGGTCAACTTTGAAAATGAACTTTTCAAAATTGGCTCTGGTCTGGATTTTGAAAGTAGTGGCAAGGCAGACTGTGTTTTGCAGTCATTTGGGCAGCTCGTCTGGCGGCAGTAACCACCCCCTTACAGAAGACCACCGTGAAATAACAGCACGTGTGCTGTTGTGTTTCGGTAAGTGAGTAAGGGATGCCAGAGCCCATTTCCCTATCCCCTCCTAATCCCTTATCCAATTCTACTGTAGTCGGCAGCTTTGGCATTGCTTGTGTTATAGGCGACGGTAACCAATTAACATCAAGTGGACCGTCAGCCTATCTGCCGAACTTAACATAAAAAAAAGTTTAAAGTTGTTTTTTGAGCAAATATAACCTGACTGTCGTTCGAAGAATAATATTTCGAGAAATAATCGATTTTGTTGTCGATCGAACTGTAGTAGGTACATCACTATTCGACGGCCTCTACTAAAATAGTTTTTAGAGTATCCGTCTAGAAGTTTGTAAATGGAACGTTTGAGTGATTCATAATGGAAGCAGACAAGTGTTTCCGTATTGCCACAAATAGAACTTGATTATATCACAAATGTGCTATGGAAATTATAAGAGGTTTAGTACATATACGTCTATCTGATAATTCATTGTAATAATTAGTAATATTAATTAGCTTTATTCATTTAATGTACTTAAAATATTTGCACACCCTCGAAGGGTAGAATGTACCGAGAAATATCTATTTTTAAAATCATTGTACCTAAATTCAGCAAATTAATGACTATTATATTATTATTATTATTCACATATTTATTTATTTTTTAATTTTAATTTTTTTACAATATAAATATTAAAAAATAAACAATATATATCATAAAAATCTTTATTATTATTATTATCATATTTATTTATTTTCTTAATTTTAAATTTTTTACAATATAAATATTAAAAAACAAACAATATATATCATAAAAAACTTAAAACTAGGATTCCGCAGATAGCGGGGCAGGGCCCAAGCTACCGGTGGTTAGGGCTGCAGAGTGAGGAACCTCCTGACAATTCGTGCCGTGTCAAGAAGTACCGCCTTCTGTATTTGTCCATTGATCCAGCCATCTAGTGAGAGCCTCTTATTATTATTATTATTATTATACGAGTTTATGCATGCATTAGTTATTCTTGTACTAGGCTACAGCCCTTTTTTATTTTTCACTAACTACAGCCCGCGAGTACGTTCGCATGAAAAATCAAACTATCTTATAAAGCGTTTAAGATTAAAGCTATCTTGGCACAAATTTTACAAAAATCCTGAAAATGCAATTATTTTTGCCACAGTTAGACACAGTTATTTTTGTAATTACTCTTATACTTTTAGTACTTGTGTGTGTGTGTGTGTGTTGTTTTTTAATTGATTAACTTCGATAGTGTAGGTGGTAGGTCGCTGTCCTTGTCTTTATCCGAAGCGCTTTAAAAATCTTCTTTCTTTTAAAGTGGTGAGCATTTTCCCGTTTTGCAACCAACCAGTATTGTACCGTTGAATGAAAATATTGTTTACATTTAATATTTGGTCCGAATACGTAATGTAATATTCATAAGTAAATAAAACCATGTATTATTTGAACACAAGTTTGCTCATCTTACATCGACTTTACTATCAGGAAATTCGTACCAGTGCATGCGGGGCCAGGTTACAAGCGAATGTCATTTAATTTCAAAACGATAATGTTTAATGTCTTACTCGGGGGAAGATAAGAGGATTTATCTTCCCCCGAGTAATAATTACAAGTTGAGGCATTTAATTTAATTTAATTAAAATGAAAATATTTTTAAAACAATGTGATGTACTTATTCAATAGATTGATATTTGAACTCTAAATGTAATTTGTAGTATCAATGCACCCACTTTGCTAATTTACGGGAAGCGGTCAAAGAAAAAAGACTGAGTCAGCTGACCGCCCCGGTGTGTTGCTTCTTCACTACAAACGCCCCGGTTCATATAGCACGTGTTTCGAAGCTGCTGTGGGAGATTACGGTTTTGAAGAAATCTACCAGCCACCCTATAACCCGGACTTAGCCCCTAGTGATTACTATTTGTTTCTTAATTTTAAAGAAGACAATCGTGGGGAGCGTTTTTCGAGGATGAAGAGTTCAAGGCGGCAATAAATGCACATTTCTCCGAAAAGGTGAAAAGTTAACATTTGCTATGAGGTTATGAAGGATTATATTGAAATATAAAAATATTTTTTATTGATTTTCTTTTTCTTTTCATGCCGATTCCGAGAATGCATTGAACGCCCCTCGTAGTTGTGTTACACCACGATACATAATTATGCCAATTGGATACTACATTGTCGTTGTTTTCTTATATTTTCTATGAAGGGCTTCACTTGAGCAAATGATATTTACATTAGAACTCGCTGGCGGCGGAGACAATTCAACAGGCCTAGAAATTGTGTTTTTTGTTTTTACCATTAGAACAATATACAAAAAAAAATTTACACAATTTTTTAAACTGACATTAACTAGGATTCATATATGCGCGCAATAAGCAGTTTTCGAGAGAATATTCAATAAAAGTCAAATTCTTCTTGTGTTCTAACTTTTTTTGTGGAGTTTCTGTTACTTTAACGAAAATTCTAATTAATACAATTGGTTCTTCACATGTTTAAGTATAAATATATTTTTTTTCAAAGCAATTGTGTTGTTTATTTCTTGTAACATCTTCATTAAACAATGGATATTTTTAGTATTTAGCGCTTGTCTCCACCTTAATATATTGTGCTGAACAGGTTGGATAGAGTACTGATCGACCACGTTTGGGTTTTTTTTTTTTTGCATGATAAAAACCAAACGAAAGAAGAAGCCACAAAATTGACAATATATTTTTTTTTCTCTCTCAAAAAAAAAGTCTGTCTGTTACCTTTTCACCTTTTCACGCCTAAACCGCTGAACCGATCATCATGAAATTTTGCATACACGTTGTCAGGGATTCAGGAAAGGACATAGGGTATCTTTCTTCTAGAAAAAAGTGCTGTTCCCGAGGGATCATCTAACGCCTGGTAAAGCTATAACTGTAATAAAAATGTTAGGCATTACATTGCTCATATATTTAGTCAAACGATATTTTTTAACGCGGGCGAAGCTGCGGCCACCAACTATACTTTATTATAATATACATGATGATGGTATTAAAGAATCAAAGAAAAAATGGTTTTGGAGAAAAATATATGTTGAAAGGAATCTAAAAAATTACTCATTTTTTGTATTAAAATTGAGATTAATAAGATTTTCAATAAAATAGAAGTATAAATAACTGCAATCGGCCATGTTAACTGAAACACGTCACGCCCAGGTAAGTGCCATCGTGTTACTTGACTTTGCTTTGACAGAATGAAAAATTTGATCAGATGTCGGTGACGTCACGGTTCATCAGACGCGACGCCATGACACCTAAGAGCGTTTTCCCGCGTAATTCAAAATATGTAGATTTAAAAAACATTCAATAATTCGTGTTGAAATTTTTCGGATATGGTAGACGTGTATCTACAATACATTATGGAAGGGAATTTCAAAATCTGTCATCATGCCTATTTAGCCAATGATAGAATCGCCTCATGCTCGCAAATCTTACCGTGTATTTTGTATACCCGCGTGCAATCACACCATACCCTGTTCGCTTGCTAGACGAAAGATATATATTTTCCTTCCTTCCGACTATATAAACCGTTGCACAAGGAATTGCCATCTTTTGCAACGGTACTTGATCTACTTCTATAATACGGTCCGGTTTGGGGACGTTTATTTATCTCGTACTCTCATACATTATGTAACAATGGGGATTTAGGGCTTTGAATAACTTTAATAATGTCCCTTTACACAGCTACGATGTATTTGCATCATTTTTCTTTTGGAGCTTCCGAGAAAAACTTTTTCGTTGATTAAAAAAAGTTTTTGTTTGGCTTTAATTCATAACTCACAATTGAGTAAGTTTATAAATAATTAGCGACCCGCCTTCGGTTTCGTACGGAGCTGACATTTTCAAAAACACTTTCTTAGCTCACTTCTTTCTTGCTAATTCTATAAACTATACCTAACTTTTATTTTTGATCTACTACGGATTTGTTTATTAAGGAGTCTGTCCTGCAGGTATACCCCAACCATAGCTTTCTTTTGACGAGCCCGTTGGATGAGTGGTTAGGGTGCTTGCCTTAACGCTCTGTTTAGAGTTCCCGGGTTCGATGCTTCGATTCCCGGCAGGGTCAACTTTGAAAAATGAACTTTTCAAATTTAGCTCTGGTGTGGATTTGGATCATATAATTTTAACACTAACTGATTGGTGATAAAGTAACACAAAATATTATTTTTGTTGTATAATATCCCAGGCATGCCCACAGGAAGTATCTGGCAGTGCTGAATATTATTTTGTAATTATATTCTACACAACATAATATAAAAATCAGCCTTTAGAAAATAAGTGAAGTTAATCCTATTTTTAGCTCACCTAAATTGGCCGTCTACCCAACTTAGCAGATACGTTCAAAGTACATAGGAACACAACTCTATTCCCCACAAGTATGTCTGGCGTGCCTGGGGTCTTATTCTATATTATAGGCTTTCAACAGTTAAAATGATGTCAGAAATAATTAGTTTTGGATCCCTCCAGGGAATCCAAATTTCCGTTTATTTCCACACTCGATATGTCTATATTAGCACTAGTGTATTATTGGAAATTTATTTTTAATATAAATATTCAGTACTATTTAATAATAATGAGTCTATAACGAGCAAATTCTTTTTAAATGATGCAAACATTCAGTTAATTCATTTAAAAAATAAGAAAAAAAATTTACAATTAATTGCAAGCCCTTGTCGGGTAGAACATATTTTGTAACCGCTGTGTATGAATTAAAATACTGTACGCATGCGTTTGTGCAAATAAAGATTTATTTATTTATTTATTTATTCGTGCTGTCAAAAAAAGAGTGATTATTTATTTATTTATTCGTGCTGTCAAAAAAAGAGTGAGTAAGTCTTTACCGATCTTCCATTGTTCTACCAGCCGGCTTCATTTTCCAGAGCCTATTCTTCCATCCTTACCCGGTCTCTTGTCTTCTAAGGATGATTCATATTACACCGTGCCACCACCGGGCCGTGCGCTCGCCATGTTTTTCTCAAAGGCCGTGGCACGGACACGGCCCGGTGAAGTATGAATTGGTTCATACAAAAGAATACTATGAATATCTTGACAGGGCCCCGCAGGGCACGGCAGGGGGACGGCCCGGTGTAATATAAACAGGATATAACCTTTATCCTATCAGGATTTGTAACTGACTCACACAATCCCTTGTATTTTTAGCCATCTACCACTGAGTGGGAAGTCAACCTACATATTTGCTGACATTTATCGTGGAAAAAGTTCAACTTGTCAAAAATCTTTTAAATCATTATTACGATATATAATATTCAGAGAGATTAAATTTACCTTTTAAGGTGGCGCTGCACGAGCGTGGGAACTCAGCAATAGGTATTTAGGAGAATTTTTTGTCTCAACTTACTATAATGCGAATAAACGAAGACGAATGCGACGCAACACATTCGCGTCACTTATTCAACTCGCAAAAATAATAAAACATATGTCAGCAATTCCAATATTTTAGAAAAACCTTTATAGATGGCGGCTATTGACATCCCAATTTCAAATGTACATTATAGGTAGGATGTTTCCGTGGAAAAACAGTTTTGGATTTTAGTCAGTAATTACAAGAATTCAACTCGCGAAAATGTCACAAATTCCGCACATTTTAGAAATAAATTATACTAGATAGATTTTTGTTGCGATGTAAACCTTCATATTATGTCCCAGAAATGTCATGTTTTTTAATGTATTGCTAGGACCTATAATTAATGAGTAATCATAGAATTACGTAGTATGGAATAAGTAAGCTGTTCGAATTGGAAAGTGCCCTCTTAAACATTTGTAATACGAAGCAAATATGAGTTGCTAATTTGAAAATGTATTTTGTTTCAGATCCAGTCGAAAATAAATAAAGGAGTCCTGAACTTATGCTTGCATATGGAGATCAAAACGTTTGAGGTCAATTCGAGATGGCGTACACAAAGAATGACGTCACACCCAGTGAAGATTCACAGATAACAAATAAAAGGAACTCAACGTCAAACTATCATGCTTTAGAATATTCTAGAAATAAAATGTGCCTTCGATACGCTCTAGAACAGAACAATTTAGATACTACAAAGAGAGGAAGGGTAACCAGTAGAAGAGTGAACCCTCTGTTCCTGTTGTTAAGGATGAAAATTGGTGCGAGTTTGTGTGTCATGCTGTGTTTATTGCTTGATAGCGTGTATGCGCATAGGGAACAGAAGTTTGCCATAGAGCCGCAGGATCAGGTGAGATATTTTTGCCGAGTGGTTATTTATTTGTTCACTTTTAAAGTAAAGGCATAAGAATAAATAATAACAAGTAGAACGGAATCTTCTTTGTTCGAGTCCCAAACGCCGCCAATTATATAACTACTTCCCCCTTCACGTCGTCACGCCCCTCTGTCGCCCAGGCTTGTCGCCAGGGTTGCTTACTGTTAAATATTGCTTACGAATAAAGATAATATCGCTAAAATATAAGTTTTTCTTTACTATGAAACCATTATTTTGTTCTAGTTTTATAAAATATGAGATTTATAAATACTTACCTACATTATTATGTTACGTACCTACATTAAATATACTTACAAATAATAAGTTATTATAAGACAATACCATACCAAATGAAGCAATTTAAGTAAGTATTACTTACCTACAAATATAAAGTAAAAACATACAGGCTCACGTAGAACTATTAAGTAAGTTTATTCGTGCGGAGACGCCGGCCGTGACAGCCCGAATGAGTATCCCGTTTAACGTGTAGGCTAATATCGTGACCTTGAACACGTCCGGAGCGGAAGTTTTCGTTCTACGTGTTCTTATTTATTCTTATGGTAAAGGTCAGACAAGACGACAGATCAAACGCAACTTATGACAATTTGCTTATATAGAATTGTTAATGTTTTCTTGTACGAATGGTTTTTTTTTTTCATTAGTACTCATGCAGCATATATGTATGAAAGCAAAACACTTGCTCTTCGAAAATGTCTTCAAATGTATTAGGCTCAAATCACACCGAAACGCGACGCGATGCGTCATAACAATACAATATATTCGTATTATATCTTATTTACCTATATTTTTTATTTTTACATCGTTGTTTATATTTTTTATATTTCCAACCTTTTTATTTTAGAATACATTTTACATAGAAAATGCTGAGTTTGCCACAAAAAATGTGTTAGGAAAGAATCTACTTACATACTGGTGTCCGGATAGCACTATGTATCAACAATTCCTTTAAAATATATCAACCCTTAATTCGATATTTACTTTATAATATATAAATAAATGAAAATATATATATTTCACAGTCTTTTAATTTATTTTAAGCATATAAAAAATAAATAAATATGATATTACATTCTCCGGGCGTGATGTACTGACACGTCCTAGTGAAAGAGTTCGCGCCCGTTACATGCTGCGTAATTAAAAAGGGAACCAGATGAAAACCCGGCTTCGCTCGGGTGTAATGTGACTCATAACACATATAGGTACAAAATGTAGGTAGATATATTTATTTTTATAATTCCCAAAATGTCCCAAATTGGACATTTCTTGTGGAACATAATGGGAATAGACCATTTCTGTAGTTATCGGTTCTTAAGGAATATTAAAGGCAAAGCGGCATAGATTTCGGTCAATGTTTGCGGCAAGACGTTTCGTTTTACAGTCACATGAGTCACAGTTCTTTGTAATGGACATTTTGTTTTTAAAGTGAATGGTGCCACGACGTGTTGAGTGGCGAGGCGTATGTGCGCTAGTATGAATGAAACGGAACGTTTATTAACCATTCAAGATGTCACAGGTGTCAGTGAGTGACGTTTCGCTAGAGTGGCCAATATGGCGACTGCGATTTGTCTGTCAGCACCAAAGATGTTGTATTAGTTGGTCAGCACCATTAGAATTTAACAAAATACTTGCCAATCCGAATTTTGCGGATATATGTTGTCGACTCGAAATCTTTATTTTTTTATGTTTTATTATTCAGGTAAGGTTTCAATCGAGTCTACCGTACCCCTTGACGAAATTATTAATATAGATTCCACAGTTAACAGGTTAATACCATATCAATTCATTATAATGAATCAATTATTTGAAAGGTCACTATTGTTAACTAGCTGAGCAAGCAACTTCGTAGGCGTGGTATTCTAGCACGTAACCGATTGTAAACCGATTGGAATGAAACAAACACTTAATGTTACGGGAATCTTGCTACAATACACCAGTGAAAACCGCATTCAAATCGGTTGAGCCGTTTCTGAGACTAGACCATAATTCTAAAAATATTCAATGTACTGTACACAGCTCATTTGCGATTTTATTATAGACATGTATAGATAAGCATAATAATACCAGAAATCTTCACTGCTATTTTACGTTTGTCAGGCGTTGGATTTATTTTTAGATGATTCCACAGGAACCTAATGATTATTAGGTGCTGGAAATCCTGGAGTATTTTCCAGGATTTCCACGATAAAAAGCATTCTATATGTTAATGTAGGTAATAAACTATCTGTGTGCTAAATTTCATCCAAATTCGTTCAGCCGTTTTTGCGTGATGAGTACGTAACAAACATACAAACTTCGTATTTTAATATATAAAAATGAATCCCTACGTCACGGCATTACGCGTGAACGGGTAGACCGATTTTAATTCGGTTTTCACTAATGGAAAGAGGGATAAACGGGGAATGTTCGTATGTATAAAAATTGCACCACAGGCGAAGCCGGGGGCGGGCCGCTAGTTTTTAATATTATTAGGATTGCTTATTTAAGACTAGAATGTTTGAAAACTTCGATTAGGTACTAAAAATTGGTTCAACTATAAAAAAATGGTCTCTTTTTTTGATAACCCGTATGTATGTAGGTACTTGTCGTGAAAAATCGGACAGCCAAAACCTCTGAGTAAGGAATTTTTAATATCTCCCAAATAATTTCAATACAGCCCGCTTCATGTCAACTCGACGGGGCCTTTGTAAAAGTAATACAGACTGCAGTGCGGAAGGTTTCAAAGGTGTATTTTTTTATTATTTTTTATTCGCAAAATAACGATGAAAACATAAGGCAACGAATTTCTTGCTCATAGAATGTAACAAAAAGTCACATAAAGTCCATTTTCTTTTTGAAAAAATTGGTTTTGCTATATGATTAGGTTACCTACCAGAAAATCTCTCAAATTTAATTTATGAAACATTTTATTTAAAAATTATATATTCACGATGACTTAGTAGCGTTTGTTTTAAATTTTAAATATGATTTTCAATATCAAAAATGGATGTTTGTAAGAATTAAAGTTAAAAAAAAAACTTACAAAAAGTTTGAAAAAGTTACGCAATTGTGTGTTAGTGTGTGTTTTTCTCAGTGGAGGAAATGTAACTTGTTTCTCAAAATGGAAGTCTCTCCAGCACACGTCCAATAAACGAGCCTGATGATGCCTGCTTCCCAGAGGACGACCAGACAAAACCCCCCCAGACGGAAACACGAAAATAAGACTCGATACTTCTAGTAAACGATCGTATATTCCGATAATAATCGAAGGTACAATGTAAATGTCAACAATTAACCCGCTGCAAATGGATTTAACTGGAAACGCGGTGTGTTTGTAACAGGAACTAGCTCCACACTTATCTTCGAACGATCATTCAAATCTCTTGATCGTCATGGTCCTTTTTCTATTATCGATGGAAAGCGCCCTCTGTCGTACGCAAGCCTCAAACGCATCACTGTGCTGCGAGTTGAGCGTCGAGCGCACCCATTAGGGTGCTTTTCCACCAGAGTTGTGCTATGCTACGTTGCTATGGATGCGTTTGATATCCACCAATCATATTCATTGGTCCACATAGCATAGCAAAAGCACTGTGGAAACGGGTTCAACTAAGCTATGTTTTTTATATTAATGGATACGTACGCTGGATGCTTTCACATCCTCGCAGCATAGCTGCTTAGAACATCTCTGGTGGAAAAGCACCCTTACTGTTTGAAGTTTCCAAAAAAAATGGTGTTGTGTGCTAACGGGAACCCCCCGCTTGTGGCGCCACCTCAGAAATCTCCGACATATTTAAATATAATGTTCCTGATTTAAATACCAAGTCTGTCGAGCCGCCTAGTTTACAAATTTCATGATGAGAAACTTCATCTCTGCACTTTCTTCATACTGTGTTTCTTATGCAAAGAATAACATTCAGACGACGTTATTATTCCCAAGGGATTCCCAAGGAAAAGTGTTTTATTTATGAGTTTGTTGTGTTGAAATTAATATTCGGCGTATACCGGAGATGGGTTATCAACATTCTTTGTGTAATTTTAGCTGAGCAATAACCCAAAATTATGGAAAATATTTTCTTATGCAAATTAACCTAAACATGACCTCTTTAAGGAAATTTACTAAAGATAATGAAAATAAGATGTGCACGTTTATATTGTGACCTTAAAATTACATGAAATGCTTTTTTGCATTTTACAATAAAGGTGTCATGTCATCTATATTATATAAAAGAAAGTCATGTATATTATATAAAGAAAGAAAGAAATAACATTTATAGTCCATTTCCTTTCAAATAGTAAAGGATTTTTTCAAATTAGTGAAATGGTTCTAGACTTACATTCATTTAATCACTCTTTTTTTATTTATGGTATGGCTATGCCTTGGAGTTAATAACAGAGGATTCTTGTTTCAGAGTGCCGTAGTTGGATCCAGAGTTACATTGCCGTGTCGGGTTGAAAATAAAATGGGACAACTTCAATGGACTAAAGATGATTTTGGACTCGGAACGCATCGGCATCTGACAGGCTTCGAGCGATACAAGATGATTGGCAGCGATGAAGAAGGTAAATATTTTATTGATACTTATTTTTTTTCTCTAGCCGGTTCAATTCGATAAAGATTCACTCTGGCTACTGAGGTAATATCATTTCCTGCAAAGGTTTATCAATTTTTTCAATTAAAATATTAGTGTGTATTAAAAGTATTATGAATTTCTGATATCTGTACGATAGACGGCAGGGATGTTGACGGTATGTAGCTACTGTCGCATAGGAACTTTCTTTTTATGTTAAGATCGGCAGACAGGCTGACGGTCCACTTGATGGTAAGTGGCTACCGTCGCCTATAACACAAGCAACGCCAAAGCTGCTGCAAGTGCGCTGCCGACTACAGTAGGATTAAGGATAAGGGATGAGGAGGGGATAGGGAAATGGGATCTGGCATCCCTTACTCACTCACCGAAACACAACAGCACACGTGCTGTTATTTCACGGTGGTCTTCTGTAGGTAAGGTGGTGGTTACTGCCGCCAGACGGGCTGCCCAAATGACTGCGAAACGCAGTGTGCAATATCCTTGTATTCAAGTGCACTGTCGATCTTAATAACATAAAAGACGAGCCTGTTGCATAAGTGGTTAGGGTGCTTGCCTTAACGCTCTGTTCTAGGGTTCCCGGGTTCGAAACCCGGAAGGGCCAACTTTGAAAAATGAACTTTTCAAATTTAGCTCTGGTCTGGATCTGTAAAGTAGTGGCAGGGCACACTGCTTTTCGCAGTCATTTGGGCAGTCCGTCTGGCGGTAGTAACCAGAAGATCTTACAGAAGACGTTAAACCTTACAAAAGACCACCGTGAAATAACAGAACACGTGATGTTGTGTTTCGGTGAGTCAGTAAGGGATGCCAGAGCCCATTTTCCTATCCCCTCCCAAACCCTTATCCTTAATCCTACTGTATGTAGTCGGCAGCGCACTTGCAGCAGCTTTGGCGTTGCTTGTGTTATGGGCGACGGTAGCCACCTACCATCAAGTGGACCGTCAGCCGGTCTGCCTTACTATACTTATTACTTCCGGTGGTATTATTACTTCCGGTGGTCTTTAAGAAAGTGGTCACTACAGTGACCGTTTGTGCTTAACAATGTGCTTCTTTTAACAAAGAAAAACAGTTTTATTGGGAATAAAATGTTTTCATGTTGTTGCAGGCGATTATTCGTTAGACATAAAAGAAGTTACTTTGGACGATGATGCCCTGTATCAGTGCCAAGTTAGCTCCGGCCCAAGGGGTGAGTTCTATTTTAAAATCTTTATAAATAATAATAAATTTACAGTCCCGAGGGAAGATCCAAAAATTAAAAAAAATATAAAAGCCAATTAGACGATCAATAAAAATCTAGTATACAATTTTTGCACATATTAAAACGTGGCATATATTATTTATGCATTTTTTTAAACAGCAACAAAGATTGAATAAATAATTGCTTATATATTTTGTCAGGCGTTATATTTTTTTATTTTTCGACCCGGACGAACAGCCACCAGCACGAGCTAGTCTATTATTAAGTATTAAAAAAATATATTTGCACTTGTACTTATGTTACCGAGCTCAAAAAAAATAGTTTTTAAAATTTTTGTCTGTTTTTGTCGTTTGTGCACGCTAATCTCTGAAACAGCTTAACCGATATTGAATGTGGTTTTCACTGGTGTACAAGCTTCCCGTTACATTTAGTGTTTGTTTCATTCCAATCGGTTTACGAACAAACAAGTCACGCGCTACATCGAATACCACGCGAACGTAGTTGCGGGCTCAGCTAGTCTTCTCTATATATAAAAATGAATCCCCATTTCCCTTGGTCACGGCATCGCGCGTGAACGGGTAGACTGATTTTAATTCGGTTTTCACCAATGGAAAGAGGGATAAATGGGGAATGTTTAAATATATAAAAATTGCACGCCGGGCGAAGCCGGGGGCGGGTCGCTAGACAATAAAAATAATAAAAATTTTGCCAATCAGTAATTACACATTATTATTATCATTATTAAAACTCTTTTATTTGTACTATAAACATAAAAAAGAAAGAAACAACAAGCAATAGTACAAAATCGCTATAAAGCCGCTTTATCGCTTTATAGCGATTTCTTCCAGGCAACCAACTGTTATCGAGTTTTGCACTTAGCAACACATTTTTATTTATGTACATTGCTAGAATACACAGTATTACAGTAGGTATGCGAATGCACGTACCTAAATTTAACAGAAGCTGCAGTGTGGACAGCAAACCATTTCAGTGACAGCACAATGAGGAAAGCGCAGCAATGATTCAATACAAGATTCAACGACAAAGTTAGACGTGCCCGAACGCCTCTCTATAGCGTTTGTCCCTTTGTGGGTACACTGAGGCTGTAACGCTTCAAGGTAGTTGCACATTCACCTGATAATTACTAGGATACGGCATTTCGTAGGTGTTTAAGGCGAGGACTTAGTAGAAAAGCTTTATTTTCGTCGCCTAATTTGACTAGAGTAAAATTGAAACATGAGGAAAATACAGTGCGTAAAAAAAAGTTTGAATCGGATGGATTTATAAAAAAATATTAAATTAAAAATTAATATTAAATTAAAAATATTAAATTAAAAATTAATATTTTTTTATATTAATATTAATTAAATTAAAAAAATATTTAAAATATAAAAAACTTAGATAAAAATACAGAGCATAATAAACTATATTTAAAAAAGTTTGAATCGGACGGATTTATAAAAAAAATAATATATTTTCCGAGAAAAAAAAATAGTCAATTATTGCCCAAAAAAGCTTTCTCGTCCCAGTACTAAAAATTTTCAGCGACAACTACATTATCTTTTAAGCTCATTAATTAACTAAAGTTCTGTACTAAAGTTTTAATCGACTACTTTTATTTCATTTTTCATATTTTACATAATATTTAAGAAAAAGCTGATTATCTCCAAGAAGTTACAAAATTAAAATTCATCGTGCAATATTGCACCTTAATTCATAGGAAATTAGGTTGCGCTCATTTTGGTAAAAATTTTGTTCGGTCTGATGTTAGTCCTTGGAACAATGAAAATAAGTGATGCCAATCAGATTTTCTAACTTAATATTTTAAACTAGCCTTCGGCTTCGCATGTGTTTGAACTTTTCGAGAATGTGCTCGGGAGATGCATGAGATCATACCGCTTTCCCCCTTCTTCTATCGGACATGCAGACGTACGGCTGGTCACCATCCTCACCTTGTCGAAATCCCTCTAATTCAGACCAAGCGCTTTAAAACATTTTTTGTGATGCGCACTGCTAAGGATTATAACTCTTTGCCGGCGTCTGTATTTCCGAGCTCAAATCTTTTCAAGATTCTGAAAGCCCGTTGGATGAGTGGCAAGGATGCTTGCCTATCGTCTCAGGGGTTCGATTCCCGGCGGGGTCAACTTTGGAAATTTTAATGTAATTTTCAAAAAATGACTCTGGTCTGGATTTAAAAAGTAGTGGTAGGGCACACTGCGTTTCGCAGTCATTTGGGCAGCCCGCCTGGCGGCAGTCACCACCCCCTTACAGAAGACCACGGTGAAATAACAGCATATACGTGCTGTTGTGTTTCGGTGATTGAGTAAGGGATGCCAGAGCCCATTTCCTTTATCCCCCCTCCTAATCCCTTATCCAATCATACTGTAGTCGGCAGCGCACTTGCAGCACCTACAGCGTTGCTTGTGTTATAGGCAACGGTAGCCACCTACCATCAAGTGGACCGTCAGCCTGTCTGTCGACATAACATAAAAAAAAATAGGCATCTTCTGGGTGAGCTCGCTCCATCGTCGGCCTCATCTTTCCTACATGGATAGATGCTGGTCAAGGGCAAACCAATTTTTAATAAAATTAAAAAAAAGTCCGAGGAAAGAGAAATTGAAAATGATGCCCGAAAACTTGCAACCGCGCGAAGCCGAGGCGAGTCGCTAGTAATTAATAAATATTAATTAAAGCCTAGCGTTTAATATTCCACATTAATATTAATTTGCGTTGATACCTTAAGAAAAACAAATTGGCGTTGCTCTGATATTTATTTATTTATTTTCTAAAGGTACACCAACAGCACAAACAAAGAAAAGTTTATATTAGGTATAGGTAACACAAGGCAATTTTAAGGCATACACAGATAAACTACAAACTAGAAATTGAGACGAATTGAGACGACTAGATACACGCACAGCAACACGCGAATTCTTTACAAAAAAAAAAAGGACATGAAAATGAAAATTAAATAAACAATGAACAACTGAAATCAAGAACAAGAACAAAGAATAATAAACTAATTTATCCATATTTAAATAACAAAGATAAAATTAAATACTAATAAAAGAAAAAACCGCTCAGCAAAACAGATATCTATCGTATGTGTTCGGGACAGCCTACAGTTCGTATTAGTATAAGAGCTAGCAACGTTTTTGAGAATGCATTTTAGGTCGATTAGTTTTTCTATATTTCTCATTCATACTGACGGTCGGTAGGAATGCAGTACGTCTGGCACCTGGAAGCGGTTGCGTTTACCAGTGCGCATCACATCTGTACAGGGAAAATTGTGCATTTTGGAATTATTTTAAGACAAATTTTATTTCTTTTATAATTTTATATGCCTCTTTAGCAAAATAAATTCATAGTTGCCAGACATTTTTGTCGTTGCTAACATTGCCCCAGATACAATTTTAATAATTAAAAAAATGATAATTTTCAAACATTTTTAGTATGTCTGTAATTTTAATAAAATATAGTTCTATAATCAAAGAATATAATATTAATTTGCCAGACAGATATTCCGTTGCTTAATTAGAATTCAGATCAATTTAAGTATCCGGGAGAATAGGTGAGTTAGAAGAGTGCGGCAACTAAAATGAACTTTTTCGTGACGTTGCGAGCTCTCGTACTATATAAACAAAAGTGATTGTGCAAAGTGTTCATACGTACAGTGTTCGCATAGAAATGGGCCAACGTGGTGAAATGTTGGCCCATATATACGTATGAACAAACAAAGACAACAACAGAAAGTGAAAGGGACAGATAATACTGTTATTGCACAACATTTAATATTATTTCATAATATTGCACAACTTGCGCAATCGTGTCACACTCGTTCAACATTGGCGCATTTGTCTCGGCGCAGGGCACGATTGCCGCTAGTTTAATATGTAAAAATTGTATTATAAATCGAACACTTTTCTAATAAAATTGTCTTCGCTTCACCGCATTGACCTATGTAACTAGTACGGACTTTGTCTTGGAACCTTACAAACTCTCCTCGGTCTGACCCACCGATCGGCTAGATCAGCGACGCTTCTTAACGGGAGCGTTGTCCACTAGCGCGGTACACAGCCGTACCGTAAACCCAATGTACGGGAGCTTACATGCCCGTACAGTATGCTTTTGTATGAAGCAATGAAGCAATTGATACTTCACCGGGCCGTGTTTGTGCCCTAAAAAGCCCCCCGTGCGTCTAAAAAAAGACAAAAATTACTTTTCTACTTATAGATTATAGGAAAACCTATAAGAAGTCCATGACATTAATAACATGGTAAATCACTCAATATTGTGCGGATAGGTAACATCGTACGGAACCCTCTTCTCGCACTTGTCCCCTTTTTTTTTTAATATTCAAAGTACAGACACAGCTCGTTTACGGTTTTAATATACCTACGTATATATTTAAAAAGAAATTCTTGTTTTCTTTGCGTTTAGTTGGCGCTTAAAATGTTTGAGTTCATTTTTTAAGCTGTCAGTTGTCAGACGAACTGTACGGTTGTCTGACAGAGTGGATACTGGATAGTTTTATTTTATACATCCTTGCTACGAATCATATACATAATTGTTTTTGTGTGGTTTGTTTAGGTCCACCTACGTTACTGTATTTGTTTAGCAAGTGTTTGCTTCCTGTGTGACGTCTATTGAATGCAGAGTCGTACTTTTAGTTAGGGTTGTCACTGCTTCAGTAATGTTGCGTTTTAGTATTTCAATTGTAAAGACTTACAAATATTTGTTTTAATAAATGATTAGATAATGAACTAACGCACTAAAGAAGCTGTCTTAACTATAAGTTTTGTTCCATTTTGATATCGGTTATAACTAAATAGGCTGCAAAAATTATAAAGTCTATAACCAAACGATACACGTTGTTAATATGTATACTTTTTTGTTTATGATTATTACGATCGAATTTCGATCACTGGGTGACCACCAGAGTAAATAACTTAAAAACCTTACCTGTTAACAAGCCATACCTAAATACCGCGTATGATTCGCCGAAATCATTATATTTAAAATTTAAATAGCTGCTAGAAAATAATTTTCTCACTATAAAAGGTAGTAAGTACTTTCTACGTTACGCATTTTATTCTAAATAAGGTGTAGAGAGTACAGTACAGTTTTCTGGAACACAGTGAGTTGAAATCTCACTAAAGGGCGGAGATGGGGGGAGGGTGAGTATCCTATTTTACTCGCTGCTAATGTATCTTTCAATAGGTGAAATAATTTTTAAAATCAGTCCAATAGTCAATACAGTACTTGTATGGGGGGGGGGGGGGGAGGATGAGTAGGAAGTCGAGTTAAAGTCGGGAATTGGGTGACCCTTCATCACTAATATACTGAGCATTGTGTTAAAAGGCGACAGAAGCCACCTCAATAAGTGTGTTAATTTTAGTGACAACCATATTGCACTTCGTGGACTAATTATATTGACGTCCTCTTGCTACGCCATGTGTAGTGACGTCACAAGTTACGGTTCGCGTGCTACGACTGCCGCTACGATTACGTAAATGGACGCTGAGTCTCTACGAAGGAAAGTGAGTCTCCATGTCTACGGAAGTGATTAAGTACAAAAAACTCGTATCTTTGAAACTTATTTTATATTTCTTAACTGCGAGCCTCCAAACTGTTCTTTAAAAAAAAATACAATTTTTTATTCATTTAAGTTGTTAATAAAGTTAGTCTCCCTTTTGTAGGTTGGTAACATTTCTTTCTTATTCTATATAACTTGAGAAGATTATGCAAGGTAAAAACGTAAAGACGGAAGTATGCAAGTCTATTGTTAGTTACCCCTGCGGTGAAGCGAAGACGATTTATTCGAAAAATTAATCAATCTTTACTTATAATTAGTCAACTAGTGGCGACCGTGCCAAACATCGAATAATATGCGCCAATAACGAACGAGTGTGACACGGCCGCCCGAACTATGTAAAAAAATAATAAACTATATATGTCCCTTTCACTTTTCTATTGTGGTCTCTGTCACTATATCCACGTTAATATGGGACAAAATTCACTGCGTTGGTCCCATTTCTATGCGAAAACTTTACAACTATCACTATTCTTTATGCACGAAATGTAGGCTATCTCGAACATTATCCTACTAGCTTTTTCCCACTTCATCCGCGTTCCTATTCCTTAGGTGTTCAAATATGTATTCAATCTTTATTACTCCTATTTTTGTTACCGGTTGAATTTTTATTAAAAAGTAAAAGTATTAATATAAAAAGTAAAAAGGTTTGTTCATTTAAAAATACAAATTTTGTATTTTTTATTTAAAAAATATCTATACATATATAAATACAAAAGTGAGTTTTTTTGTTTGTTTGTTACGTTTTCACGCCTTAAATGCTCAACAAATCATCATGAAATTTTGCATACACGTTATCAGGGATACAGAAAAAAGTTAAGGTACCTTTCATTAAGAGGCTCCACGCCATCGATAAGAAAAATCACTGCTTTGTTCACCGATTCAGCTCGTTCAAACATAACGCCAATGTAACAAAAAAATATATAAATGTGATACATATCTTTATCTTTATCTTGTCTTAGTGGCTATTTCTGTCTGCTAGAGTACCAGTATCACGTCGTCCATTGCTGAAATATTGTGATCGCCACGTGAACTAAAGCTCTCTACCTATACCTACAACGTTAAGGAACTGTAGTACTTTTTTGATAGAGGCATTCTTCACATCTTCACAAGCCATTGTGTGGCTTCCTAGGATGTGACTGCGCTTGTGCATCAGAGGGCCACACTCGCACAGGATATGCATTGGTGTTTCTTCTGCCTCATGGCAGAAGCGACACTCTCCCGTACTAGTGAGCCCCATTACTTTAAGGTGTCTATTGAGGCGGCAGTGCCCCGTTAGCGCCCTAGATAGCATACATAACTTCTTGGTCTATATTTTTGTTTTAAATGTTATGGTTTACGAGAAATTAAATAAAATTTTAATGTATTGCTTTGTTACAAAATTGTTCAAGAAGTAATGCAATGTGTATATAATGCATTTGTATTTTTATTTAAAAAATACAAAATTTGTATAAATTTTGTAAAATACTTAACGTCCTCTACTCCGCGAATGATCTGTTGTCGCGATCTGTAATATACTTGTTACTTCAATTGCCGTGAGGTGCCGATTTCGGAGCATGGTCGTAACAATAAATCGATCCTCTCGAGCCGTAGTACATCTCGTTCTGCCGGTTCCTGGTCTTCTAACGTTCTGCCCAGTTTCTCGGAAACGTTGGACGACTCTCTGCACCGTAGAAAGTGACACGCCTGTTACTGTCGCTGTACTTCTCTGACTTCTGCCTTCTTCTATCATAGTGACGATACGTGGACATTCTTCCCGTGTTAGCGACATGGAAGTATTTCAATAATGACCGTGAAAGACGACAAATACTGCCTTTTATCATTTTGATTTGACAGATTGAAAACAAAAGTGAGAAAACATAAAAATAAAATATGCGTGATTTGAATTTATTACTGAATTCGAGGTTTCTTTCTTTTTTAAATATTTCCAAATGCGTTTTATAACATTTAAGGTTTCACATCATACGATAATAAAATTCTCTTTAATACAGAGTAAGTTTCATGCATGTAACATTATTAATTTGCAAGATACAGAGGATTTTGTCATCGACCCGTTTTCTTAGTCCGCGAGTGTAGATTACAACGAACACTTTCACATCCAGTATATCTTACTCCATAATGCTTGAATAATTCAAAATGATAACGAGCCCCAACGCTATCTCTACTACGACTTCCCAATGTCCCCTAAAGTAATTTTGATTATATTCCTACGATTTCCTTGGCATATTGCTATGCAATATCCTTGGCTTCACCATTCCCTATTTGTAAGGGGAGCGTGAGTGACTAAATGTATAGGGCTGAGCCAATCACAGAATTTTACTCTACCTTGCGTATTATTTAGCTATTAGCCGACGAATCTCATATATGCTTTCAGATGTTGATTTTTTTTTAGACAATCCCTCGGAAATAATACTTTTTTTAATGTTAATATCGGCAGACAGACTGACGGTCCACTTGATGGACCGTAATATATACAATTGAATAAATAAATATGCTTTTATCTGAGCCCGAAACACAAGTAGTTTTCTTTTATGTTAAAATCCGCAGAAAGGCTGACGGTCCACTTGATGGTAGGTGGCTACCATCGCCTATAACACAAGCAACGCCAAAGTTGCTGCAAGTGCGCTGCCGACTACAATAGGATTAAGGATTAAGGATAAAGGATTGGAATTGGGATAGGGAAATGGGCTCTGGCATCCCTTACTTCACCCACAGAAACAGAACAGCACACGTGCTGTTATTTCACGGTGGTCTTCTGAAAGTGGATGGTTACTGCTGCCAGACAGGCTGCCCAAATGACTGCGAAACGCAGTGTGCCCTGTCACTACTTTCTAGATCCAGAGACAAATTTGAAAAGTTCATTTTTCAAAGTTGACCCTGCCGAGAATGGAACCCGGGAACTCTAGAACAGAGAGTTGAGGCAAGCACCCTAACCACTCATCTAAGGCTCGTCTAGTGTCTACGCTACTTATCCTGATATTATACATACATGCAAAAGACAAGATGAAGGAAAGGGGACTGAGCTTTAATATTTCTTATTGATTATTTTAGATTCGCTCTGATTGGTTTTCGTGAAAGTCTTCCCACTGTCTTGGCAGATTTGCTGTTTTCAGAGACGTTTTGAGCAAATAATTGACAAATGTTGTCATATACAGACCTAACCGAGTTTCCAACCCAATGTTTAACCAAGTAAATAAACACTATTAATATTTCAAAAGGTACAATGAAATACAATTTCTAATTCCACAATGAAACTAAAGTCGAAATTAATGTTAGAAAGTTACAGCTTCCCAACTTCTCGTTTAAATCCACAACAGTTGTTGTAAATTCGAGCCAACCCTAATCTGTTTTAGATAATAGTATTTATTGTACTTATTATATATCTCCTCCAGTATTCAAATTATTAGTACGACAGACTGCGGGTTAGCTTTTAGCTATAGATTTACGAATGCCAATACCATTTTAAATATGTGTATTTAATTTGTATCTTTATTTTGTGCCAGCTATTGTCAGCTTTTTTCCAAACTTTTTCATAAGTTTACCAAAACCATTTCCCATTGTCAGCATGTTACATCATCCTAGTTCTTAAACGCCATGAAGTTTCAAAATAATGTGTGAAATAACATCTTATCGAAATAAACGATATGACGTGTTTAAAATACAGAATAACATAAACCTTGTAGGAGACCACCGCGAAATAACACCATTTGTGCCATTCTATTTCGGTGATTAAGTGAGCGATGCCAGAATCTATTTCCTTATACCTTCCTAATCACTTATCTTTAAGCCTACTGAGGTCGAAAACGCATTTGCAATACCTGTTACGTTGATTATGGTAATTCTTGTGTTACACGTCGGTAACCACCTACCCTCGAGTGGACAGTCATCCTATCTGACGACCTTTACATTAAAAAAAATGTGGGACGTGGTCTACATTCAAACCAAAATTCATCTGAATACGTTCAGCTTTTTATGTGTGATCGGGAAACAAACATCAATAACGAAACGTCTTCAGACACCTTCGCATTTCGTCGGCGTTGAAAAATAATTAGACACTACAATTAGATGAAGCGGCGACATCTATCGGATTTAGGTAGAACTGCTTGCTGATACACCTGTGCACAGTATGCTCCAATTTGCAAACCCTCGGGAACCAAAGTCTAAAGCCTTAACGAATTATACACTTATAGATTCCTCAGGAATCACTCTGTTAATAGATGAAAACCGCATGAAAATCCATTCAGTAGTTTTTGAGATTTTCGCGAACATAGATACAGACAGATGCGGCGGTGACTTTGTTTTATAATATGTATATGGATAATAACACAAGGTAGTTCTTGTGTCGTGCAACTAATTTAATGTTAAACATAAACAAATTTAATACAAATATGATTGATTATTAATTGGAGTTTATAATCTATTCTTGTAAGTGTATTCTATTACGCCGAAGAGTGGTGCAGATTTCACGAGAACTTAATCACAGAACCCCTGAAGAGCTCGTAGGTAACAAAGACGGAATCACTTTGATAGGATTCAAGGAGTAAAACTTGAAACGCTCAGATTCAGCTGGTAAAGCGCAAATGAAAAGTACCCACAGTCAATCTTAGTTAAAGGACTATTAGAATATAACTCTTTATGCATAAATTTGTATTAATTTTGTTTGTTTTTACTCATTATTTTTATTTTTCATTATATTTGACGGCGCTTTTGATTAACAAGAGTAAACAGCTATGACAACTGTCAGTTGTCAACTGGACAGCGGGATCGGAATGTCATTGTCGTGGACACAACACCGAGCGCTAGCGCAGGGGCATGTCGGCTGAGCAGTACCTCACAGGAAGGCAATCGGTTTACATCAAGGGACTCGTGCTAATACGTGTTTGGTGGAGTGTTATCTGATTTGGTGTGATTGGCTAGTGGACAATGCGATCGAGGA
The DNA here is from genome assembly GCA_910589475.2 of Bembecia ichneumoniformis. Classification (NCBI taxonomy): domain Eukaryota; kingdom Metazoa; phylum Arthropoda; class Insecta; order Lepidoptera; family Sesiidae; genus Bembecia; species Bembecia ichneumoniformis. Next base: position 3,945,774 of record OU342546.1, on the reverse strand, counting down.
CTTATTTTGTGTCGATTATAGCGTTTGGTTTAGAATTACAACGCATGACCTATAATATGAAAATGTATTTTTTTTAATAACTGCTACGACAATAGGGTATTTGACAGATTTTAGGAAAATATCTCTAATTGTTAATTATACTATTATACATATTTTCTGTATTTTCTATGAAAATTACATTCAAAGTTTAAATTATAAATAAGACCGCCAAAACGCTAAAGACGCCATACGCCATGTGGGTCACGTGATATCAATACGTCATTTGCTTGCAAACATTTAGCTGTCAAATCGTCTGTAAACAAAACAAATGATGCAAGTTGTTTTAAGTCACGTGCGTTTTTAATCACGTGGTCAAACATGAAAATTTAATTTGTTAATAATGATTTCTTATGAAAATCGTACATATTTTTAAATACTGTGTCACAACGCTGACTTATTGTAAAAAAAAGTAAATCAGCGTTGTGACTTACTGGATGCCTTTCATGATAAGTTCAATATGATCGTCATATTGAAGACCATCCGTCACCTAGGTATCTTCAGATGGACGGCCAGCCTGTCTGGTGACCTGTACACAAACCTCCTTTGACTGTGATTATAAACGAGGACGCCAAGTAGACCGAAAGCCTGACTGCCGATTTATAGTATAGAAAATCACTATTTCGTCAATTACATGATGTGAAATTTCATAGTCCCAACTTAGACACTGCATTGTTGCCTGTACTGTGAAAAACCACACAAGGGATTCGAGCGAAGCCGTAATCCAGATTGAAGCCAACTGTGATAATTTCATTTCGAAAGTTGTCTCGTCGTGTATTTAGAACAATGCATTGAATATGTAATGACAAATTTTAATTACATACTTATCCTGTCCTTGAGAAAAATAAAACTATATTTAAAAATAAATTAATGAAATATTATCTGCTTTCTTTAAATTAATTAATGAAATTTAGGTTTAGGTTTAGGTTTTTAATTTAGGTTACATTTATTTTTAAATTCAGTTTTATTTTATTTTTGATAACATTAGTTTGACATCATTAACTTGATCCCATAGACAAACTGCTTTTCAGTTTTATGGGACATTGTAAACATTTTTCTAATTATTTCACGTATAATAAATAATAATAATAATATTATAAATATGAAAGTTTGCATGTTTGGACGTTTGTTCCTCAATAACGCAAAAACGGCTAAACGGATTTAGATGAAATTTGGCACACAGATAGTTTATAACCTGGATTAACATATAGAATACTTTTTATCCTGAAAAAATATTAGATTCCCCAGGGATCGATTAAAAAGGTAAAAATTGAGCGCCACTGGCGACACAGCGATAAAGATGTCAGACGTTATTTTTCAACGCAGACGAAGTCGTGGTCACCGACTAGTATATATATTTGTATATATATACTAGTCGGTGACCACGACAGTGAGTTTTTGTACTTTCTAAGACTAGAGAATTTTAATTTAAAAGATTTCATGCAGAAGCGATCATTTTGGAATAGCTGTCGGAGTCAATAACAATTTTATTTATTTATAAATATTAACTATAGCTTTATCTATAGGTAGGTATAATACTCGCGAATCTTCTTGGGCTCTGACCTTGAGCAGGTGTCTTTTTTTGCGGATATACAATTGCGAGTCTGAATAAATAATATGGCGCAACTGCTTTCTTTCTTTGTTCGTCACCTTAAAGTCGACATTTGCTTGCATCAGGGCAATTATCAGTCATTTCAAAATTTCATTTCAAACGTTTGTCAGTTGTCTGCATAGTGCTTTAGTTTCAAAAGGTACTAAGAGTCTACGACTTGATAAAGGAATTAATTTCTACCCAGACTGTATGTTATCATTGCGTCTCCTCCCTGCGTCGCAATACCTCACAATTAGTCACAAAATCGGTTACTGCGCATATTTTTCAGGCGATATCGCCAGAGCCCATGAAGATTTGCGCTTATTATTAAATATGTAAAATATATATCTGAACGAGGTCGGCGCAATAGCAATTGCAAGTGGTTTTGCGATCTTGGTACGGGGTAAGATATGAAGAGATCTGAACATGAAAGAACACGATCTCATATTTCATGGTGGTCTTCTATAAGAGGATTTCTAAACATTGGAATTGCTGACGTATGTTTTATTATTTTCGCGAGTTGGATAAGTGGCGCGAATGTGTTGCGTCGCATTCGTCTTCGGATATTCACATTATAGTAAGTTGAGACAACAAATTCTCCCAAATACCTATTACTGAGTTCCCACGCTCGTACAGCGCCACCTTAACTAGCTGAGCCCAACATTTCGTACGCGTGGTATTCGGTATAGCGCGTAACGTTTTCGTTTGAAAACCGATTGGAATAAAACAAACACTTAATATTACGGGAAGCTTGAAGACCGAATATTCACTGAGGCAAATGACATTTACTATAGAACTCGCTGGCGGCGGAGACAATTCAACGGGCCTAGAAATGGTGTTTTTTTGTTTTTACCATTAGAACATTACACAAAAAAATTTTTTTTATCAATACAATTTTTTAATCTGATATCAACTTATTAGGTTCAGGATTCATATGCGTGCAATAAGCCGTTTTCGAGAGAATTTTCAATAAAGGTCAAATTCTTCTTGTGTTCTAACTTTTTTTGTGGAGTTTCTATTACTTTAACGAAAATTCTAATTAATACAATTGGTTCTTCACATGTTTAAGTATAATATATATTTTTTTCAAAGCAATTGTCTTGTCTATTTCTTGTAACATTTTCATTAAACAATGGATATTTTTAGTATTTAGCGTTTGTCTCCCCCTTAAGCCGTTTCAGAGATTAGCGTGCACAAATGCACAAACAGACAAAAATTCTAAAAATATTTATTTAACCTCGGTAACATTAGTACGACGTGTAAAATGTACCTACATATTTTAAAGGGTTTTTTTAATCTTTAATGTACATGACACGGCTCGTTTACGATTTTATTATTTGTATAGATAAATAGATATGTATACATTTCCTTTAAAGTAGGTATACATAGATGTGTATTTATATCTTTTATTTACCTTACTTATTTTAATTTGTTTGTGTTTAATTTCATTTGTGCTCACCTATTTTCATTGAAGTTTTATTTCATTTATACATATTGTGGTTTTCATGTGAAACTTTGTTGCGCGCTAAAGTATGGCAATAAGTGTAACGCGTTACGATCACGTGACGCTTCCTGTAACGTTTTATCTACTGACAATCTACCGCTTCCTATATATTTGATATATTTGACCCCTACCGTGTTTATCTTTATTCATTTATAGGTAATTAATCGCATTCGTTTGAAAGAAAGAAAGAAAGACCTTTATTCACTGCACAAAAGACACTGACATTATATATAAAAACAGTACAGAAATAGATAAAAATAATATAACTATAGGTATTAACAATAAAAATAATAATATAACGTTTGTATTTTTTAATAATTATCTTTTTCATCGAAATTCTATTCATTTGTATTTTCTATTAATTTAGATTTTAAACACAGTTGACATAAGTTCCCCTTATTTATTACTACAGGCTCGGGTATACCCATAATAGTACCCATAATTAAAATGATAATTAAAAATGATTTGATTGTTTAAATTTGGTCTTTCACAGGTGAACCACCAATCCGGTCAAGATACGCTCGACTGATAGTCCTAGTGGCTCCAGACCCACCCAAAATACTTCAAGGAACCGTCCTCCAAGCGGTTGAAGATAGGGAAGTCAACTTGGAATGTGTTTCTGTTGGGGGGAAACCAGCTGCTGAGGTATGTCTCTCGTAGAAGCCATCTTTCTTCTGATATGTCACAGAGAGTGTACTCTTAATGTGAACAGTATTCAATATACACACTAACGTCTCCGGCTTCTTAGGGATACAATTTTTTTTCTGCAAATTATATGCATAAACTTTGTTTATTGCTTTTTACTTGTCGTTAAAAAATTCGAAATCATTAAATTCGCGATTCAATCATGTATAAAAGCTCAAAAGAAATTGTTTATAACGATTTATTAAATTTCAATACAAAATTTAAAAAAAAACTTTCTTTTCAAACTTTTTTGTCTCGGTGATGGCTAAGTAGTGCGCTCTAGGGTTTGATATGAATACACTCACTGAGTGCTAACTACACGCGGGACCTCCGTTCGCTTTGAGGACCTCACACCCTTGCCGTCTACTAGTTGGTAAAAAGTAGTACTAGACCGCAAAAAATCAGGGAATAAACATAGAAAATAGACCGGGAGACGGTGACAGATTTTGGAAAGTCATTTCTTACAATATGGCGTTCTTGGGGGGTTCATATCTTATATATAAAAATGAATCCCCATTTCTCCTGGTCACGGCATCACGCGTGAACGGGTAGACCGATTTTAATTCGGTTTTCGCTAATGGAAAGAGGGATAAACGGGGAATGTTTTAGGGTATATAAAAATTGCACGCCGGGCGAATCCGGGGTCGGAACGCTAGTCTGTTAGAATCCGTCCCTCGCTAATGCCTTACTTATCCGGTGGATGTTTAGGCCCGCCATATTTTGTTGAAAATGTTTTTTTATTTATTTCCTACAGACTGATTTTTTTTTTGTTTCTGATTAATCATCTACGAAGGTCACCACGCCATAACATTCCTGGCGAAATATGGTCTCTAACTATATGGGCTTCGTAAGAAAGCTCAACGGCGCTCAACGAGCTATGGAGAGGGTTCACTGTACGAGATCGAATCAGGAAAAAGGAGACCCGTAGACGAACGAAAGTTACCGACATAACCCGGCGGATTAGTATCTTAAAGTGGCGGTAGAGCCTGAAGGTTTTCGAGTGGACGCTACGGACCGGCAAACGCGTAGGACGTCTATAATAATATTGTGATTTGTGTATAATAAATAAAAATCATAATTTTTGTATATTTTATTTTAAAGATGACAAAAAGAATGGTATCGTTTTTTTTATGTTAAGGTCGAAAAATGTGACTTCCTAAAGTTTCTTATCTTGTCAGAATTTGATTTTAATTGGCGGATAGTGCATCCAAAAGGACTAAATTGCGAATTAACACTTAAATTTAGTTACGATTAGTTAGTAATCGCTGAGTATACTATTTATGCTATAAAAAAAAACTTTATATTATTTTTTAGTGTAGTTTTGAAATTTCATATCCCCGTTGCTCCCAAACGGTGCGACCTGTCTCAGCGATTCCTTTAGGGGATAACAGTTTTTTCCCAAGGACCAACGGACAGGACTGTCGCCCTCCCCCCGCCTCCCCCTTCATTCCAAATTCCCCGACGATCAACTTGCCGTGAAGGGCTCTACTTACAATAGGGAAGGCTGTGGCACACACAACACAACGAGCGTGCGGTAGCCAACGCTGAATGATTTATACTAAGTCTGAGTAATGCAACACTGAATAGTATAAATTTACACATATTTGTACACATACGTGCAGTACTAAAGCGAAATAGAAAAACATGTCATACGACTTGCTAGATAGTCATTAATCAAGTTCAAGTTGGTAGTATTCAAATTTACTATCAACCATTAACCTCTATCGCATCTGCAATAACTGAGACCAAAGAAACCAAAAGTGACGAGGATTTAATTTAAATCTATGAACAATTATTCAATTTATTACTTTTATATCTAATGTTACTACAATAACTTTCTTGAATTTTTTTATCTGATTTTTATTATGTAAAGCACAATAAAATGTCTAGAAAAAAATAGTAACTTATTTTTCAACAGTCAGTAGATATTTTGACGGATTTTATTGACGAGAAAATTGTGATTTTGATGGATTTCTAACGGAATTTGAGTTGGGTTTTGAATTCGGGAGCAGGCTTATGGGGTAATTGGGCGTGAGATTATGTAGGGGGTGAATGACGGTCCACTTGATGGTAGGTGGCTACCATCGCTTATAACACAAGCAACGCCAAAGCTGCTGCAAGTGCGCTGCCGACTGCAGTAGGATTGGATAAGGGATTAGGAGGGGATTAGGAAATGGGCTCTGGCATCCCTTACTCACTCACCGAAAGACAACAGCACGTATATGCTGTTATTTCACGGTGGTATTCTGTAAGGTGGTGGTTACTGCCGCCAGGCGGGCTGCCCAAATGACTGCGAAACGCATTGTGCTAGGCCACTACTTTTCAAATCCAGACCAGAGTCAATTTTGTAAAATTACATTAAAATACATTTGACTTTCTTTCGGAGTTTCTTCTCAGAATCGTCATCGTCAAAATAGACTGACGTTTAAAAGTGTTTCTTTGAAACATATTCAATGAATCTTGTCGCGTAACTTATGTCTAGCAGAAAACAAGTCTTGTAAGGCAAATATATATTTCGAGCGCTTAATAGAATTTGTAGTGGTAGGGCACACTGCGTTTCGCAGTCATTTGGGCAGCCCGCCTGGCGGCAGTGACCACCCCCTTACAGAAGACCACCGTGAAATAACAGCATATACGTGCTGTTGTGTTTCGGTGAGTGAATAAGGGATGCCAGAGCCCATTTTCCCCCTCCTAATTCCTTATCCAATCCTAATCCTACTGTAGTCGGCAGCGCACTTGCAGCAGCTGTGGCGTTGCTTGTGTTATAGGCGACGGTAGCCACCTACCATCAAGTGGACTGTCAGCCTGTCTGTCGACATAACATAAAAAAAAAATCTTTGTAGGCTATAGAGTTGGACCAATAATATAACAACGGCTTCTATGAAGCCAACGCCCATTTTTATATAGAGGAAGGTCCTTTATTTTTCTATAAAGGAATAGACACTTGAGTTTCGATCCTTTCGGCTGCACAATAGGGTATCGGAAAAATTTTCAGAAAGTGTTTTAATTTAATCTTCATGGATATTTATTCCCATAAAAAATACTATTTTATTTTTTTATAGCCTTTTAGGTACTCAAAATCATGTTTTAATATTGTTTGTTTGAAAATGCCGTCAAAACGCCACGATAGTTCATCTGAGAGCGCGTAACGTCATTTGTGGTCATATCATAACAAAACAGCTGCATTGGCATAAGACAATGATTGCCCACAAATGACGTCACGCACTGTGATTGGTGTTTCAGTATAGATTAAAAATATTGTAAATAATAAAATTTTATTTCTTTATTTTTAAATATTTAAATGAATTATAATAAATTATTATTAGATAAATAATCGTAAAAAATTATATATTTTCTTTCTAAGTACATTTTAGGTTTTACTGTCCAATCCCCTATTGCGAAAGTGTACTTCAGGGATATTATGTTTAAGTTTGTGGTAGCATATGTATTTAGTTAATAGGTACTTACATTGGTAATTTTTTTTCTTTTTCGTTGTTAACAATAAAAATGCATTATAGGTATGCATTACCTGTACGTGGACACGCCTCTGGAATGAGTATTATCTGTCTTATTTTTATTTTGTTCTATAATGTTATTTAATTCCCTAATTTTAATAAAATATCTAAATAAATTTTATTATAATTATTTTTGCAGATAACTTGGGTTGACAATGATGGAGGCGTATTAACTGAAGATGTTACGTATAGCGTTCAACCTTTGACCGATGGTCGGAGATTTACAGCCACGTTAGTATAAATATAATATTTCATTATTTTTTTCGTTTACTTGACTCATTGCAGTGCTGAGTGAAATAAACGAGTTGGTGGAACTCGCCTAGCACTGCTGACAAAGTGACTTTTGCAGTTTCGCATTGGAGCCGATTTTTCAATTTGACATTTTGGCATTAGGAATAATTCTTGCTTACTCTGACGATAAAGAAAAATTTCTTGATGTGTCCTATGTGATCTACAAGCCTGTGATTAATTTATGATGATCAGAGATTAGGTATTTGGGAGAATTTGTTATCTCAACTTACTTGAATTCGAGGACCTCGAGACAGAATGCGACGCAAGACATTCGCAGCGCTTATCGTACTCGCGAAAATAATAAAATTTTAGATAATAATATTTTAGACAAATCTTTATTAGATGATAGCTATTGGCAATCAAATTTTAAATGTACGTCATAGCTAGGATGTTTTAATTAAAAAAAAAAAATTTATTGGCTTTCAGCCAGTAATTACAAGAATTCAACCTGCAAAAATCTGCACATTTTAGAAACAATCAAAATCAAAATCAAAAATCAAAATCAAAATATTTATTTATCAATTAGGTTTCTCCAAGAAACTCTTATGATCGTCATTTAGATTTACCAGTTAAATTTACCAGGGTTTCGGAAAAAAGCCAAGATGACGATCCTGAGAAGAAACCCCGAAAGAAACTCAGGATACTATTCTTTTTGTCATCTTTACAATATAAAAATTACAACAATTATAATCATACACTTAATACTTAAAGTAAATATACAATACTAAGCATAGTATGAGCTCCGAATCCAGGCTTTAATTCCAGGCTTCATTGTCACTTAATCGTACTAAATATGAAATTAATTTCAGTCATTGAAACCTTAAGACGCTTAAATATAGCACACGCGCGTTTATTTAAAAATTTAAATTGAATGTTATTTTTTTTTTTAGATCAGTACTGCATTTACGACCAAGAAAACATCATCACAATCAAACGTTGACGTGTCAAGCGCAAAATACTGCGGACCGAACATACAAGGCTGCTACTATTAAAATACAAGTAAGTACTAGTTAAAATAAGTCTTAACCCTGTATAAATAAGGATTTTATCTCATGTATAAATACAAATACCCAAAAGAATTCTTCTATTGGAGTTTCAAAAAAATATTTCTAACAAATGACAAGAAAATTTAACAATTTTGAATGTTTTTGTAGCAGGTAATTAATTAAAAGGTTTGAATAATGATTATTTGACCGATGGAGCAGCTTGAGACTGATGGCTGATCATAATATGTGTATGTATATTGATTACAGTGTAACCTGGTTAAGTAAGGCATCAAGGGACCTGCAATGTTGTTTCACTTATTGAGGTATTCCATTTACCCAGTGTCTCAGATATCTAGGTATAAAAATATCTGTCTCATTTACAGAGGGTTCCATTAATAGAGGTTAGAATACAGGTTATATCAGTTATAGAGGTGCGATCATTAAAGAAAATAAAGTGTTATGTAAACATTATAATAAGTAAATGAGTTTTAATCAAAAAAAAAAAAATTAATAAAGGTAATCATATAAATGGAATAAACAAAAATATTCAAACACGTTTACACGGATTACAAATATGGAAAAAAAATGTCATTTTAGTTTGTCTTTTGGAAGTATCAGCCATCAGATGTTTTTCGATGTTATAAATTTTATCAAATATGCTTTGGTCATCAATTGATGTCATTTCAAAATAACTGTGCAAAGTTTCTAGTGCTATGAGGTTATATGCTGCAAGTTATATAACAGCTGTGAGGTTTCTTACCAGTTACTCCTTTCAGAATATGCATATGCATTCGGAACTGGTGATATCTATGCTAATGAATAAATTGAAGTTTTTTTTTTTTTTTTTTTTTTTACTATAGATGGGTTTGCTCTTGACCAGCATCTATCCATGTAGGTAGGATGAGGCCGAAGATGGAGCGAGCTCACCCAGAAGATGCCTATTCACTCGAACCTTGAAAAGATTTTGAAGTATCTGTTTGTAATGTGAAAATAACCGATTTTTGCTTAAAAACGACACCTTTTTAAAATTTCTGTCGCTCTGTTTGTTCCGGCTAAACTCCGAAACGACTGAATCGATTTTGACGGGACTTTCAGTGACAAATAGCTGATGTTATAAGGAGCAACTTGTAAGGAGCTACTTTTATTTTAGAAGAATTAAATAAGAACATATAGGTATATGTATAAGCAGTCTCTAGGACTACGCGCGTGAGCCGCAGAGCGAAGAGGGGCCGAGTTCAGCTATAAAAAAAAATCTGCAATATAATGAAAATCCTGCATGGATAATATTTTCTTTATTTTCGCAAATTATTTTTCGCATCAATACAAAATAGACAGTAAAAATATTTATAATAATACTAGCTATTGCACGCAACTTCGTCCGCGTCTCTTACTCTTAAAATATTACTCGCTGATAAATCGCTGATGATCGCTTTTTATAGTTAAAAGAAAGAATTAAAATCGGTCCAGTAGTCTTCGAGTTATACATACACTGTTACAACTAACTATGGAACGTTCTGGAAAAAGCGTTTGCGCCAGCCGAAAGTCTCGAACGCCCCACCCTATCGATGGTAGACACGCCCTTTCCCGACTAGCGTCAAAGGAAATCGGTCCTTATGTCTTCAACATACGAGTTTACATTTCAACAGAAATAGCATTCCTGAATTTCAATGGCTTGTTTAGATGTTTAGATTTTCTGGAAAACTCGAAATAAATCGACTCGTTTGGCGATAACAAGCGATAAGAGCGATAACAAGCGATTCGAAAGCGAATCTTCGTAGCTTTTAGCGAAGTTACCTGCGACAGTGAACCGGCGACAGATTAAGGGAATCATTGACGACTTTTGGCAAGTTTAACTGTTTCATCGGACAAGTTTAGTGATTTTGGAAGTCATCTTGTTTTGTGAAAATAAATAGTTCGTTTCGCCGTTACACCGCAGTTTAACTCGCCCCGCACGTAACAATACATAAATACAAATCTTTTCTCTTTATAATCTATACTAATATTATAAAGCTGAAGAGTTTGTTTGTTTGAACGCGCTAATCTCAGGAACTACTGGTTCGAATTGAAAAATTCCTTTTGTTTTGAATAGTCCATTTATCGAGGAAGGCTATAGGCTATATAACATCACGCTACAATATATAGTATTATATATGTATAAGCAGTGTTCAGTACCGCGCGCCCCATGCGCACGCCGTCGCCGCCGCCGTTTTCCGCAGCGAAGCGTGGACGAGTTCAGCTAGTATTAGTATAGATTTACGGAACTAATCATCTGTATTGTAACTCTTATATTTTTAAAACTATGAAATCTTTGCTGTTTCATATCTTTTGTTTATTATTTAAAAATCGTGTTTACATTGCTAGTACCGGTGATATACTTGCGAACGTTATTATATTTTATACAAAAATAACTACGATATTTAATTTTAAGTTTATCGTTTAAAAGGGCAATACAAAATAAACTGAAGCAAAAAAATTAACTGTCCGTTTTTCTTGATGAGAAAATTTTTAGAAAAATAAGACGAAGCCTGTTAAATCTAGGTACTTACTTCTCTTCAAAATCAAAAATATCCATAAAAATGAAGACTTCACAATTTCAAATCTTGACACACAATGTCGAGCACAGTTAATATGAAAATTATTCGCCTCAAATAAGGCACCCCCTAAGTTTTCCCATAAAATGTTAATGGCTGTTTTCTTAATCGTCCTCCCAAGTTATCTCATTTTTAGGGGAGCCCTTAAACGCCTAGTTATGGAAATAAAGTGGCCATAACGGAACTTTGATAATACACACCGGAAATTGTGCGCTGATATCCGTTTTTCCTTCAATGGGGATATTTAATCGCGGATGAAATTCTATAAAAAAGACTACCCTAATTTCTTTTCGAGAATTAAGAAATGTTTTTCATGGTATATTGACAAGACGGGATGCGAATTACATTCATCGTATTTTCATTGAATAGGAGATCGAGGTTGATTATCGAATCACCATAAGCGAGTGGTTATAGGGTGCTCACTTAACGCTCTGTCTCAGGGGTCCCAGGTTCCATTCCCGGCAAGGTCAAGTTTTGAAATTGATTTGCAAAGTTGGCTATGATCCTGGGTCTTGCAAGGTCTACAAGTGGCATGGCACACTGCATTTCGCAGTCATTTAAGTAGCCCGTCAGTAGTCACCCTCCATCAGCCAGCCAGCCGTGCGGTCACCAGGCGGCGTGTTGTTTTAGAAAAATAAGCTTTGTAGATTTATCAAAGAATTTTCATCGGAATATTTGAACAGGAGAGCGCGTCGACTGTAATGAGTGATTACGAAGAATTTGAATATTATTACCTAGTAGAGTTTAAATTTGCTGGAAATGACAGCCTATTGCATTGCAAATGACAGCCTATTGCCTATCTAATTGCAGCCTTACAGAAGACCACCGTGAAATAACAGCATGTGTGCTGTTGTGTTTAGATAAGTGAGTATGCAGGAGCTCGTTTCCCTATTCCTATAGAAATAAAAAATAAAATCACACCAAAAAATATTAAAAATGTACTAAAAACACATTTTGTAAATAATTAAAACTCAAAGCAATAATAATAATAATTAAAAAAGATAATTTAATAAATCTCATTTTATTAAAATTAATATATTTTTTTTATCAAAGATAGGTTTTCTCTTGACCAGCATCTATCCATGTACCTATATAGGAAGGATGAAGCCGACGATGGAGCAAGCTCACCCAGAAGATGCCTATTCACTCGAACCTTGAAAAGATTTGGGTTGTATGAGCTCAGAAATATAGACGCCAGCAGGGAGTTGCAATCCTTAGCAGTGCGTATTATAAAAGATGTTTTAAAGCACTTGGTCCGAATTAGAGGACAAAATAAGATAGGTATACAATTAAAAATTGGAGCAAATTGTATACAACCTATTAATTATTTATATTTAAATATGAACTGTTGTCTATATTTTATGTTTATATATAACTTAGTACCTATTAAACCGCATTCAAATCGCTATTTCTGAGATTAATGTGCACAAACGCATAGACAAACGTACAAAAATTCTAAAAACTATTTTTTTGATCTCGGTGACATAAGTACATCCTGTACAAATTGTTTTTATTATTATTATTATTATTATTTTAAATATTTAATTTACATACACAGCTCGTTTACGATTTTAATAAATGTATAAGATTTACTCTTTTATTTTAACTGTTTTGTTTTTTAACTGGATTGAAAAATTTACCTTGTGATAAGCTTACCATTGTTGCTAATAGCACTAAAGATATTGTCAATTTGTTTACAATAACCCGCTTTCAGCCCTTGTATCCCAATGTGCCATTAAAGAGCTTATTTTAAAACTTTTCTCTTTTTCCTTGATCGCTCAGACATTTTAACGATCAAATATCTTCGCATTAAGAATTTGTTCTTATGTCCCAGTCGCAGTCTCGTGCAAAATTTCTTGCTTCGTTATTGTACAGAACAAAATGGAATAAAATTTTATGATGCCATTAATCAATTTTAAAAATGACAGCCAGCGATATAACTGGAGTGCAGGGATTCCCTGGTACATATTGCATAGTTACTGTAAACAGATTAATTGATATTTCTACATATAGTATGCACGAATCTATACTATTTAGTAGATAAACATACAACATATACTACATTAGTAGGTAATAGTATGTATGTATATGTTTATATCTCTATATGTTAGTTACAAAGTCTACTAGCTGGAGCCCGCGACTTCGTCCGCGTTGAAAAATGAAACATATTAACACACAGTAAAACGCCTTGACATCTTTAACGCTGTGACGATGATGGCACCGCCATTGTGGGCCAATTTTTTTTATATTTTTAGTCGATCCCTCGGAAACATAACATTTTTTCACCATAAAAGTACCCCATATGTTCATTCAGGCAATAAACTATCTGTTTGCCAAATTTCATCCAAACCAGTTCAGTAGTTTTTACGTGAAATAGTAACAAACATCCATACATCGTCCCATCCTCACAAACTTTAGAAGTGACAATTCTTTTAAGCCTTAACCAGGCCGCGAAGAATTAATGTAGCTAGAAAAGTTTCCTGTATAAATTTTCGCCTCTAACAATGTCTTATTTGAGTATGTCATTGCAAAATTTCTAAAACTTTGTTGAAAACAGCAAAGAAAAATGTGGAATGATATCCCATTGCCTGTCCAGGTACTTATGACTTATATTATTTAAACAACGACGATTCAAAATGTAGTGCAAATATTGTCCCAAAAGACTCAATCGGCCGCCATTCGACGCTGCGGCATAAATCGAAACTAAAGTTACTGTTTTTTTTTGTCTCGCGACACGGATACAAAACTCCATACAGTAGACCGTTACAAAAGTCGCACAAAATCCGTATATTATTCGCTTTCAATAATCAAAATTCTTCCCGATAAAGAAATACGCGCGAATCATGATTTTTGTAACTGGCCACAGACTACCACAAGTCAACGCAAGCACATAGAATATATTGTTGGCTAGGAGTGATAGAAACCATACATAATGAGTAAAAAATCTGTATCTTACAATAAATAAGAAAATCTCATTAATGCAGGCAAGCTGACAACGATTCACTTGTATTGTGCGTGATTACAGTCTCCACAGCTCTGAATACATACTTTTTTAATTCACATTACCGCGTTGAAAAATATATTTGTTTATAAAACATACGCGTAAAAATCGTACATAGCCTCACACGCATAAATAACGTTAAGCCAGGTACCAATAAACGGATATAACGAATGGCACAAAAGGAACAAAAGTAACAGCCGGTTTGGAAGAAAAAGTCCGCAACGCAATTTTGTATGTCTCGTGGAAATTTCGCCGAGTCGCTGCGCGGTGACCAAATTAAGAGAACTGCGGAACCTCAAATATGTAGGATCTTCTCGGATAGAACGTCGTAAGCGACCGAGGGATATTTTACAATGAAATAAAAAAAGTCAAGCGAAATTCTAACCTCTAAATTGAACTATTTAATACATATTGGCCGCAGCAGTTTCGCAGTCATTTGGGCAACCCGTCTGGCGGCAGTAACCACCCCCTTACAGAAGACCACCGTGAAATAACAGCACGTGTGCTGTTGTGTTTCGGTGAGTGAGTAAGGGATGCCAGAGCCCATTTCCCTATCCACTTCTAATCCCTTATCCTTAATCCTACTGCAGTCGGCAGCGCACGCAGTGTGCCCTGCCATTACTTTCCAGATCAAGACCAGAGCCAAATTTGAAAAGTTCATTTTTCAAAGTTGACCCAGCCGGGAATCGAACCCAGGAATCTTAGAACAGAGCGTTAAGGCAAGCCCCTAACCACTCATCCAACGGGCTCGTCGTTTATTGTATATTAAAAGCTTGCATCACAAATTGATCGTTGAAAGGGGTACCTTTATGAGTTTCTCTAAGATAATTCCTAATAAGCTAAGCTGCGCGGAATAAGCTGGAATGCGCGCGCAGCACTGGACACTGCTTACAAATATTTTTTCTAAAATAAAAGTAGCTTAAGTTACTCCTTATAACATTAGTCAACCCGTTTCGAAGATTAGCCGGATTTTTTTCTATAGGTAAAGTATATCTCTATCTTCTTATTATATAAAAATGAATCCCCATTTCCTTTGGTCACGGCATCACGCGTGAAAGGGTTGACCGATTTTAATTCGGTTTTCGCTAATGGAAAGAGGTATAAACGGGGAATGTTTTAGGTATATAAAAATTGCACGCCGAGCGAAGCCGGGGGCGGGTCGCTAGTCTTATATATAAAAATGAATCCCTATTTCTCCTGGTCACGGCATCACGCGTGAACGGGTAGACCGATTTTAATTCGGTTTTCGCTAATGGAAAGAGGTATAAACGGGGAATGTTTTAGGGTATATAAAAAATGCACGCCGAGCGAAGCCGGGGGCGGGTCGTTAGTCTTATATATAAAAATGAATCCCTATTTCTCCTGGTCACGGCATCACGCGTGAACGGGTAGACCGATTTTAATTCGGTTTTCGCTAATGGAAAGAGGTATAAACGGGGAATGTTTTAGGGTATATAAAAAATGCACGCCGAGCGAAGCCGGGGGCGGGTCGCTAGTCTTATATATAAAAATGAATCCCTATTTCTCCTGGTCACGGCATCACGCGTGAACGGGTAGACCGATTTTAATTCGGTTTTCACTAATGGAAAGAGGGATAAATTGCACCACGGGCAAAGCCGGGGGCGGGTCGCTAGTACTTTGATATATATTTAGTAAAAAGCAGTTCTTTTGGCATTACAAACAGACACTTCCATTGTCGAATTTATTGTCGCTTGCGATGTTCTCCCCGGGAAAGCTCGAAGTAATTTTCCCTACTCGGCTGTTTTACAAAGACAGAGGAACGTGTCGGGTGTCAGGATTCACTGGTCGCTGTTTAGAACTGGAAAAGTGAAAATAAGAGCGCCGTGTAAGAGTCTAATTTTGCGAGGAGACGTCGCGTTTCTCTAAATCCTGTATCAGCACATCACAGCGAAATGATTTTTTTTTTCCACGGATTCTGCTTCCTCGTTTGTTATGTTTTAATGGGGCGCGTTTGTTCATCGTTATCACGGGTTTTACAATGATTTATTAAGTTTCGAATTAGGCATAATACGTTACGAAAATAAATATGGAGTTTCTATTGAAATATTTTTTGGAGTTTATTATTATTAGATTATTAAAACTCTTTATTTGTACTATAATACATAAAAAAGAATAAAAAAAAAGAAAGAAACAACAAGTAATAGTACAAATGGCTTTACTACTTAAGAATCGATTTTCATATAAGATAGAATTTTAGTTTAATCTATACTTACTTACTAATATTATAAAGCTGAAGAGTTTGTTTGTTTGAACGAGCTAATCTCAGGAACTACTGGTTCGAATTGAAAAATTCTTTTTTTTTTTGAATAGTCCATTTATCGAGGAAGGCTTTAGGCTATATAAAATCACGCTACGATAAATAGTATTATATATAAGCAGTATCCAGTATCGCGCGCCCCATCCGCTTGGGCCGCAGCGAAGCGTGGCCGAGTTCAGCTAGTAAAAAATAAAGTATTTTTTCCGCCATTTACTTTCTCTGTAATAGGTTGGGCCCGAAAGTTGGCAATCCCCTTTGCCCGATTCAAATACAAGTAGTGTGCTCTTAGCAGCATTATATTTTAGCTCATGCGCCTCTGCATTAGGTCATGCATAGGTGTCATAGGTGTGAATAGGTTTTTTAATTTAAATATTTGAAATCTAGAAAAATATTAAATAGTTTTAAGATCACTTGTAGTGCCTAACATAGATGTATGTTGTTTACTATGTTAGGCATATTTTCTTTGACTTACTTTGTTGTATTTGAAGCAGGGTCTCAAGTGTTTTCGTTACTTGTAAAACGTTACAAATTATAATAATATAATTAGCATATAAATTTTAACAATATAAAAAAGTGGAGAAGCGTACGTAAAATAGAGATGTATGTTGGATAAAAAAATATTGTTTTTGTCCCCTAATCCTTTGTTCGCAATTAACTCAAGCATCGGAGGCTTTGTTCTAGTAATGCCTTCATTATAAGGCTTCGTCTAGACGACAACCTTTGTTTTGACGCAATAAAGACCTTTTAAGAAAGCGAAAGGTTTCTAAAAATTTCCAATTCTTGTCATTATATTTTCTTCAGAACTTAATGAGAACTCTGGCATCTTCAGCTCAGTATTAAATTAATCTTAATATACGAATATTATTATATGCTATGTCTTTTGTCTTATAAATACTAATAAATGTTAGTTGGTGATTTTTAATTCAAAACGTGTATATGGTAACACTCAATTAGTAATTAATAATTACTTACATTTAAATTTCAAATATTCAATTAATTTCTGTTATAAGATTATTTTACTTAAACTTAATCTATATGTAAACGCGTGTATTATCGTAAACCTATATAAAATTTAGTATGTAATTTTTATTTAATGTTAAGGTACGGTCACTGAGGGGCCAATTGATGGTAGCTACTGGTGGCTACTGTCGCCTATAATAAAAGCAACGCCACAGGTGCTGCGAGTGCGCTGCAGACCATACTAGGATTAAGGATAAGGGATAGGGTAATGGGCTCTGGTATCCTTTACTCACTCACCGAAACACAACAATACAGATGCTATTATTTCACGGTAGTCTTATGTCAGGGGGTGGTGACTGCCGCCCAAATGACTGCGAAACGCAGTATGCCCTGCCAGTACAAGTTTGAAAAGTTCAAGCTGACCCCGTCGGGAATCGAACCCAGGACCCCTGAGACAGAGCAATAAAGCAGGCAGCCTACCCACTCATTCAACGGGCTCGTCAAAATTATTATTTGGCATAGTTTGACGAGCCCGTTGGATGAGCGGTTAGGGTGCTTTCCTTAACGCTCTGTTCTAGGGTTCCCGGGTTCGATTCCCGGCAGGGTCAACTTTGAAAAATCAACTTTTCAAATTTGGCTCTGCTCTGGATTTGGAAAGTAGTGGCAGGGCACACTGCGTTTTCGCAGTCATTTGGGCAGCCCGTCTCGCGGCAGTAACCACCTCCTTACAGAAGACCACCGTGAAATAACAGCACTTGTGCTGTTGTGTTTCGGTGAGTGAGTAAGAAATGCCAGAGCCCATTTCCCTCTCCACTCCTAATCCCTCATCCTTAATCCTACTGTAGTCGACAGCGCACTTGCAGCAGCTTTGGCGTGTTGCTTGTGTTATAGGCGATGGTAGCCACCTATCATCAAGTGAACCGTCAGCCTGTCTGCAGATCTTAACATAAAAAAAGTTATCATTACTACCAGTGCGTCTCTACCATTAAGTTACACTTATATCTATGGTGTTGCTTGAGTTATAGGTGACGATAGCCACATACCATCAAGTGGGCCCACTTGCCTGCCTGTCTGAGGACTTTTACACGAGAATAGTATATTTCATTACAAGTGCGGAAAGGCTGTCATTGCAAAGAGTTCCGACAAATGTCTACCCGAGCCGAAGGCGAGGGTTGACAGTCGGAACAAGTTGCAATGACGGTTCCGCACGTGTACTGAACGACTATTTTTAATACAGTTGCGAAAAAATGAAGCGATTTAATAAAACAAACAACTAAACTCGCAAAGAGAATTTCTGGAAAATGGCGCCAACCGTACAATATAAGCAGAGACATTTTTTTTCTTCACGCATTCCGGTAGGCAAAGGAAACTATGTGCCCATACAGCCAAGTCTTCAGTAGAATTTTTTTGTTGATTTGAAATGAAAATGAAATTTAATGAGATGAAATGAAATGAAACCTAACCTAACTCATTAAATCAAATCATTAAATCTGATATTGAAACAAATTCGTAGCTTCTTTTTAGAAATATACGTATTTGCATGAATCATAAAAACTTTTTAGTAAAAACTTCATGGTTGGTTTTTCTTTTTAATAGATATTATTTTGACAGTTGGGAAAGAGAACGCACGAGTGCGGGAAAGGTAAAAAAAAAGCACGAGTGTGTAATAGCCCACTTTCCGAACGCTATACGTCCCTGCAATACGCCACTTTTTGAGCAACTGTATTAAAAAAGTATTTTTTAATACAGTTGCTCAAAAAGTGGCGTATTGCAGGGACGTATAGCGTTCGGGAAGTGGGCTATTACACACTCGTGCTTTTTTTTTACCTTTCCCGAACTCGTGCGTTCTCTTTCCCAACTGTCAAAATAATGTCTATTAAAAAGAAAAACCAACCATGAAGTTTTTACTAAAAAAAAATCGTAGAAGTTTTTATGATTCATGCAAATACGTATATTTCTAAAAAGAAGCTACTGATTTGTTTCAATATCAGATTTAATGATTTGATTGAACGAGTTAGGTTAGGTTTCATTTCATTTCATATCAATAAAAAAAATCTACTGAAGACTTGGCTGTATGGGCACATAGTTTCCTTTGCCTACCGGAATGCGTGAAGAAAAAAAATGTCTCTGCTTATATTGTACGGTTGGCGCCATTTTCCAGAAATTCTCTTTGCGAGTTTAGTTGTTTGTTTTATTAAATCGCTTCATTTTTTCGCAACTGTATTAAAAATAGTCGTTCAGTACACGTGCGGAACCGTCATTGCAACTTGTTCCGACTGTCAACCCTCGCCTTCGGCTCGGTAGACATTTGTCGGAACTCTTTGCAATGACAGCCTTTCCGCACTTGTAATGAAATATACTATTTTGTCGTAAGACATCAATAACTTGCCGTGCAAAGTTCATTTTTGCACTGAATTTCAAACACGGAATATCCCGCCCGGAATCAGATTTATTGTTTACACTGTGCTCTTAACTCGAAACGTATACATAGAGTTGATATAATCGTATGCTAGTTCCGTGAACTGTATGAAATGTATCTATTTATAGATCCTCAATAGAGACAGTTTCTTGAAAGGGAGCTTCGAGAAAATCTCTTTCGATCGGCCTTTAATCTCCTGAATAACACAATACTTTTGCTATCCATGTCGTCCAGTTCCTTCATTGAATTGTGTTCAAATAGTATAAAGGACAAATGACATTATTTTTAACATTTACTATAAAAAATCTGTATACTCCACTATATATTTACTGTCTGAGGAGATTGATTTCGGAATCCAATTACTTTGAATGTATTGATGTAAAACGTTCTGAATTATGTTTTATAGAGAAAATACTAAAAAGTTTAGGGGGTAGATACCTACTTTTTTAGTAATTTCAAATTTTTTTATTTCTTTTTATTTTGGACTAGCGACCCGCCCCCGGCTTCGCCCGGGGTGCAATTTTTATACATAAGAACATTCCCCGTTTATCTCTCTTTCCATTAGTGAAAACCGAATTAAAATCGGTCTACCCGTTCACCCGTGATGCCGTGACCAAGGGAAATGGGGATTCATTTTTATATATAAGACTAGCGGCCCGCCCCCGGCTTCGCCCGGCGTGCAATTTTTATATACCCTAAAACATTCCCCGCTCATCCCTCTTTCCATTAGCGAAAACCGAATTAAAATCGGTCTACCCGTTCACGCGTGATGCCGTGACCAGGAGAAATAGGGATTCATTTTTATATATAAGATAAAATAAACTGGGCCGCAAAGAAAGCGGGTCGGCAACAAAAACCTCAATAACTTCCAAAATTTTGGAGCTAAAATAAAGATTACAATAGACAATTTTATAGTGCTTTAATCAGAGCAATAAAATTTCATGATTATTTAGTTTATTTTGAATAAAAGTAGTTAAAGTTAAAGTAAAACAGCGTCGAATTGTTCGAATTATTGACGATCCAATGCTCATACAGCAACCATTAGAACCACAGAACACCTCTCTTTGTGTTCTAACGGATGTATAATGGTGAATTGTTCCAATTAATGCCTACCTCAAACTTTTACCACCGCATTACGCGCCATAGATGCGAAGTTCATCCACTTTACTTGGATAAAAACTTTATCCCACTGAATCGCGATCGGCAGACAGGCTGACGTTCCACTTGATGGTAGGTGGTTACCGTCGCCTATAACACAAGCAACGCCAAAGCTGCTGCAAGTGCGCTGCCGACTACAATAGGATTAAGGATGGGTAAGGGATTACGAGGTGGGCTCTGGCATCGCTTACTCATCGAAACACAACAGCACACGTGCTGTTATTTCACGGTGGTCTTCTGTAAGGGGGTGTTCACTGCCGCCAGACGGGCTGCCCAAATGACTGCGAAACGCAGTGTGCCCTGTCACTACTTTCCAGATCCAAACCAGAGTCAAATTGGATAAGTTCATTTTTCAAAGTTGACCCTGCCGGGAATCGAACCCGGGAATCCTAGAATGGAGCGGTAAGACAAGCACCCTAACCACTCATCCAACGGGCTCGTCAAGTTCGAGGAAGATTTGAAAAATTAGAAATGAAGAAAAAAATTGGAAAAACTGGATTATTATGAAATAATGTTAAATCCTACCAATATTATATACCAAAGTTTGTGAGGATGTCTATGGATGTATAGTAGGTATAGATGCTTATTACTCCTCCATTGCAAAAAGGTTTAACGGATTTAGATGTAATTTGTCAAACATATAGTTTATTACCAGGATTAACACATGGGATACTTCTTATCCTGGAAAAATTTTAGATTCCCGAGGGAACGTATAAAAAAATATAACTAAAAAAAATATTAACAAAAAAATGGGCGCCACTGTCTCCAAAAAAATGGCGACGATGTCGTCACAGCGATAAAAAATAGTTATTCATTTTTCAACCTAGACGAAGTTGTGTTAGTATATATATTTTTAGGTTTTTAGGTGCTAGTGTTATATATTTTTAGGATTTCAATAGCTTCTTAAATCAAAGTCAAAAACTTTCAAGTATTAATTGCGAGTAAAATTAATGTTACTAGCGACCCGCTTCCTGCTTCGCATTGGTCGAAAACCTTCCTCGTTTAACCTTTTCATCAGTGAAAACTGCATCAAAATATGTTTAGTAGTTTTTTAAATTATCGCGAACATGCTGGCAGACGGTGCGGCGAGGGACTTTGTTTTATAAAGTAATATGTGAGATTCGTTGGGAAAATGCTTTTTTACCTTTCGTTTTATAAGTTAAATAAGTAGGATAAAAAGTGGGACACAATTTGGAGTTGGTTCAATATTGAACTCCGACAATCGCGTCGCGGGATTAGCAACACTTGCTGTCTCTTGTATCCTCAGTACAAAAGAAAATGGAATGAAATCAATAGAGGCACACAGTGTAACTAAACAGTGGTCCATCTCTTTGATACTATTGATACTAATGATAGTAACTATATTTTATATTAACTTCATATTAATTCGTCGACGCTGCTTCTGACCGTTTCTACAGCTGTAAAATTATGAAGGAGGCATCTGAATCATAGGAAGTCCATTGCTGCACGTAGGCAGAAATGGATTTCCTATGGTTATGCAGCAATGGACTTCCTATGGTTCAGATGCCTTTTATGGTAAGGTTCACTTGGTGGTAGATGGCCACCGTCGCCTATAGCAACGCCACGTCCTATAGCGCTGCCGACCATAGTATATGGATTAGGAAGAAATTGGGAAATGTGCTCTGGCATCTTTTACTCAATCACTGAAACATAACAGCACACATGCTTTTATTTTATGGTGGTCTTTTGTAAGGGGGTAGTTATTGCCAGCAGACGGACTGCCAGCTCTAGACCAGAGCCAACTATAAAAACTTCATTTCAAAAGTTGGCCTGGACGATTCCTGGAGGGAATCGAATCTTGAACCCTTGAGACAGAGCATCAAAGCAAGCACTTTAACACTCTAGTAAAGGGATAAGGCTAATATGTATTAACACTTGATGCGAAATCTTCGGATCCCTTTTTATAATTTATTTGTGAATCATTGTTTTTATTTATTTAGTGGCTATTGACGAGATTTACACCCGTATTTATAGTCGAGCAATTACTTGTTACTTAGCAATTACTTGTTTCAAATTTCGGTAGTAAGTTTGACATTTCAAGTCTGATACATGGAAATTGATTTTTAAATTAGCAGGATTGTACCTAAGTAGTACTTCAACGTCATGCTTTTCTTTGTTTATTATTTTTGCTTGTTTTTCTTTGAGAGTTAATTGTTGGTTGTTGGTGTTGGTAATAGTATATATTTCGAATAGGGCGTTGTTAGAAGCAAATCGAAAACAATTAAAACTTGACATCTGGACTTATAGGCAACTCCCTTTGTGTTTCGGATAATAAGGAGTCTCGAATCAAGGCTAAAATCCATCGATGCTAAAATCACACTATTCAGAACAGTTTTCGAAAACTAAACCTCATTTTAAAATTAACATCTGTTAAATCTATAAAGGGGTGCACATTACGAAAGTAAACTTTAGTATTCCTAGGCTCACAAATGAAAATATTTCTTTCAATTTGTTGCAAAATATCATTAATAACATTATCTAAATTGGAAAACATTTATCGTTTTAATTATTTATCGTTTTAATTTTTTTATTTAAATTATTTATCGTTTCAATTAATCTAACCTCAATCAATATACAAAACGACAAGCTAAACTCAGAACAACACACAAAGTAATTGCTTAAGTAAAGAAATCGGTGACTATTGCTTGGTTAAGAATTCTAACTACTGACAGTTCTTACTTGAAGTATTTGCATGATTATAGAACAAAAATCGTTGCAATTACTTTGACTCAAGTAATGACTTTTACTCGACTATAAATACGGGTGTTAGTGTTAACAATAAAATAATAGACATTTTTTTTTCCCAACGTGCCATCATGACCATCAAGTAACCATCAAGTGGACCGACAGCCTGTCTGTTGACCTTAATATAAAAAAAAAAACTATGGTCGAATGTCCATCTTTAGTGTTCAGTATTGGCTGGTTATATCTAGTCCGGTTGTGTTTTTTTTGTGTTTTTGTTTTTAATATAAAATTATTATAATTTTTATAGATAGATTTATTGGTTGAATATAGCACATTTAAAAAAATCGTTTTTCGTGAGATGATTGCAAAACAATTCGGCATACATGAGCCTGTGACGTCACGCACACATAGACGTGTGCTCCGTATTAAATTGTTTGTTTGAAGCTAGACGAGGACTAACGTCAGACCGAAACCGAACACAATTTTTACCAAAATGAGCGCAACCTAATTTCTTATGAACTAAGGTGCAATATTGCACAACAACTTTTGTAGCTTCTCGTAGATAACCGGATGATGGTAGGTGGCTACTGTCGCCTATAACATAAGCAACGCCAAAGTTGCTACAAGTGCGCTGTCAAGTCCGACTACAGTAGGATTAAGGATAAGGGATTAGAAGTGGATAGGGAAATGGGCTCTGGCAATCCCTTACTCACTCACCGAACCACAACCGCACACATGCTGTTATATCACGGTGGTCTTCTGTAAGGGGGTGGTTACTGTCGCCAGACGGGCTGCCCAAATGACTGCGAAATGCAGTGTGCCCTGCCACTACTTTCCAGATCCAGACCGGAGCCAAATTGCCGGTCCAGATCCAGACCGGCAATGAAAAATTGATATCTTTCATTGCCGCCTATACGAAGAAACACAGACCAACTTCCATACCTTGCACATTCTTTGTGATAGCGACATCTATAGTCCATTTTTTTTAGGATTAAATAAAAAGGTAAACAAATATGGCGTCGCCAGCGTCACTGACCTGTTTTAGAGATGAGATTTGTTGTACAATATGCATATCAAATAGAGTCGACTCAGTGAGTAACTCATTTAGAATTTGTTTGTATTGTTTAATGAATTATCTATTTAATTAATACCTTTTAATCAGAAATAATTTCATAAAGTTTTCGTTATGAACCATAGACAAAATCTCATTGTGACGTCCAGTGATATCGTAGGTTATATGACGATTTTATGGAGTTTTTTGCATTTTCCTCTGAATGTATGCAATAATTTTGGATAAATATCGTAAAGAATATTATGTTTAGTGAGTGCCAATTAATACGGTATATTTAAAGGTGTGGTTAAGGTTAAAACTTAAAAAATACATGTCGTGAGTTATCTGTTTACCTTTTTATGGACTTTAGGCGTGGATATGTCGCGAACAAAAATAACTCTTTTCTGCTAAGTCCTCGTTGTTACGAGTAACATATGCGTTACATAACAAGATTGCATACTGTTATTTTCGCGTCCATTACTTCAAACGAACTTTACCGTTCCTGAGAAAATTGTTTGTGGTTACTCGTATGATCGCACTTTTAGCTTTTCAATAATATGTAGCAATTTGCGAAAGCTGCGGATAGATCTGGAGCGGAATCGTTCTATTTTATTTTCACAGGTTATGTTTGTCGGATAAATCCTCTCGTGTCCAAATTGAACACGACCTATTTACTCACTCCGTAAATCTGTGTTATTTTGTGTTCGAATGTTTGGCCTTTTCTATTTGATATTTTATTGCTAATGTTTTAGTAGACTCTGATAATACATTTAAAGGTAATTCTTATTAATTTTATATTTAGATTGAACAATTATTTCATAAACACATTATTATTACAAAATTGATACAAAAAATTTAACTGTTCTAGTAATAATCACGTAAGAAGTAAATGTTCTGAAATTTTTGATATTTTATTGCTAATGTTTTAGTAGACTCTGATAATACATTTAAAGGTAATTCTTATTAATTTTATATTTAGATTGAACAATTATTTCATAAACACATTATTATTACAAAATTGATACAAAAAATTTAACTGTTCTAGTAATAATCACGTAAGAAGTAAATGTTCTGAAATTTTTGATATTTTATTGCTAATGTTTTAGTAGACTCTGATAATACATTTAAAGGTAATTCTTATTAATTTTATATTTAGATTGAACAATTATTTCATAAACACATTATTATTACAAAATTGATACAAAAAATTTAACTGTTCTAGTAATAATCACGTAAGAAGTAAATGTTCTGAAATTTTTGATATTTTATTGCTAATGTTTTAGTAGACTCTGATAATACATTTAAAGGTAATTCTTATTAATTTTATATTTAGATTGAACAATTATTTCATAAACACATTATTATTACAAAATTGATACAAAAAATTTAACTGTTCTAGTAATAATCACGTAAGAAGTAAATGTTCTGAAATTTTTGATATTTTATTGCTAATGTTTTAGTAGACTCTGATAATACATTTAAAGGTAATTCTTATTAATTTTATATTTAGATTGAACAATTATTTCATAAACACATTATTATTACAAAATTGATACAAAAAATTTAACTGTTCTAGTAATAATCACGTAAGAAGTAAATGTTCTGAAATTTGAGGCAGCGTGCCCAAAATGCTGGCGGCATTGAAGATATATTATATTATATTATATTAGATTATATTATATTTCATATTAAATATAGGTCAATTAAATATAATTATTTATTTATTTATTTATATACTTCAGCAACAGCTGAGCACACTTCATTATTTGTCTCAGTGTGCAAGCCAATTAAAGCTGAACACATAGATTCAAATTATATATCAATCTTTTGGTAACATTTTAACAATTCCGAAAAATAGAGAATTTTGAACAAAAATAAGATGTAAATGATCCTAATTAAATGTAGGAAAAATGATCTTGCGTTTGTGTTTGAAAAGTGGCAGGAACAGTGGAAAAAATTCATTAAACCGAGAGGGGGTTACTTCTAAAAACGATACCTACGTAAGATTGGATAAATATTTTTTTTTCGGTAAAGAATTTTTATAATTACCTTTTGAACAGCCCTCGCATATACCAATATATACCTTTCATTTATCGCTCTTTCTATTAGTGAAAACTGTATCAAAATCGCTTGAATGGTTCAGAAGAAGTTTGCGGAAACACAGACAGAGTAAGCGGATAGGATAGCGACTTTATTTTGTAATATGTATTGTATATATATATAGATTTTTAAGTTTGTTTTTATTTTTAATTTTTAACATTTTCTTTGACAATTTACTTCCTGTTGTCAGTTTAATTATGTGAAGTAGGTACCTAGCTTCCTACGTCGGTACCTAGATCGGTTAAATTTGAATTTGCCGCAATTTAAGTTAATTGTAGTTAAAACGTTGCGAGCGTCGGTGGCGCAGTGGGGAAGGCGTGGCCTATCATGTCGAGAGGTCCGAGTTCGATCCCCGTTAATGACATGTACGCTTTTTTTTTCTAAAAACTTAAATGAATTTACTGACTGCTCGCAAACAGTGACGTGAGGAAACCTGCATACGCCAAAGAAGAAATTCTAAGACGCATGTGAAGTCCAACAACCCGCACTGGGCCAGATCCCCACCGACTATGGGGAGATCGGTGGGCCCCCATGTCCGCCAGGGGGGGGGGGAGGGGTCAGCGGGCAGTCAGCGAGGGGCTTCATCTTTGAAGCACCCCATAACCTTTTCTCTGCGGCACAACCTACCGCAGAGTCGGAGGCCGCGTCCACCAGAAACTCTGGGATAACCCCCACTCTGGCCGCTCATCGGCATTAAGGGTGGGCGACCCAAAAGGGGTTTCCCTGACATTTTCTCACCAATCGCAGCAGCCCGAGAGACGGGCTCCACGTGTTGTCGTCGCGGAAGAGTTACTAAGCCGGGTGGCGAGGCCGAGTGTTCACTCTTCCGGACGACTGCGGAGGGTGATTATTTGTCCGGTCCCCTGCAACTTCACCGCCCCCCACAAAGCGCGGTACTCTGCCAGATGCCCCCCTACCACGACAAGGTCCTAGCACACCTAGGGGGGCTGTATACCCCTGCATTGAGGACATATATAATAAGCTGTTGATGATTGCTCATATATTTTTTATCAGACGTTGAATTTTCTATTTTAATTTTTTTATCCTTCAGTTGAAGTCCTTTTTTTATGAAAGCTATGTCTTTTTCTGTACCCCTACTAATGTTTATGAATAATTGCACGATGATCGGTTGAGTAGTTAAGACGTGAACAAACAAACTCACTTTCGCATTAAAAATATCAGTTATTCACCCCCCTATAATCTCAGTTCAACACAGTTTTTCTTTTGAGTCTTAGAAAATATCGAAAACTCAATACAAATAAAGTTTAAAACTTTTCGACAAATGTAAATACGGATCTATTAAAATGGGAATATATTAAAAGTTGAGAAACAGAATTCCTCAAAGTACAAATAGCTCGTTAATATTCAAAACGCTTTCTGAAAAAAAAGTGTAATCTTGTTATTCAATGACTTTTACACCAAAGGAAAATCGTTGTTGTGTGCTTTAAATGTTATTAAAGATTGTTATTATTAATTTAACTTTCAAGTCAACTTTATAATAATAACAAATAATAATCAATCTTTTTATTTAATAGAGATTAATTAAATAAACTAAACTTAACTATTTACATCTTCAATTAAAAAGAAAAATAAATTATAATATATTACAACATCCACAAGGCAACTCAACGACGAAAATGCAAAGAACAATGGCGAAACTTTTGTTCAAAGAATTTGAAGCGTCTTTGAATATCATCAATGTAAATTTCCAATTTTCCAAGGAAAATGAAAATTTCCCAAGGTTTTTCAAATTATACTAATGGTCTATGTAAGTCACACGTTTACGTGAATACGTGTACGTTACGAATAATACTTTTTTTGAGTCCAACGAACTCGAATCTATTTATACCAAAAAAAATCTTTGATCCTTTAGCTATCGAGTGGTATATTAAATTTTGAATATAGATTATAGATATGCAGTATCAAACTGTATCCCTCTTTTTTTTCAAGCATTTCCAAAGACCTTTTCACGTTAAAAGGCATAGATAGACCTTTTGGCAGTCCAACAGTGGGCGCTTGTGGACTTATAATGATGTATGATGATAAAAATGTTGTGCCTTGTCACATGCAGTACCGTAATACAAAAGTCGATATGCATATTTGAAATCTTGGTCGGATTGAGCTTTTACTGAGCTTCATGTTTGGTTAGATTTTTTTTTAATGTAAAGGTTTTCACACAGGCTGACGGTCCACTCGATGGTATGACTACCGTCGCCTATCACAAACAACACCACAGATGTGCTGCAAGCGCACTGTCGACCATAGATTAAATTTGAGGAATTATGTGTTCTGGTATAATGATACTTACTTCTCTGTAAGTGAATGGTTATTGCCTCCAGTCGGACTGCCCGAATGACTGCGAACCACACTATACCCTGGCCCCGGCTTTGCACGTAGTTGAAATTATCAAAAATCCTTTCTAGCGGATGCTTACATTATAAAATATACCTGAATGTTCCAGATACATATTAGCTTTCTATACTTAGTAGTTCTGGGGCCCTAGCCAAGCCCGGTGATTGGTTGTTGAAGTTACAACTGTTACAACAACCAATCACCGGGCTTTATTTCTTTCGTTTCGTAAGTACGCAAAGGAAGCGTTTGCAATAGTTTGCATCTTGGCTAGGGCCCCTGGATGCGTTGATAGTCCGTCAAGACAAGCGGTTTTAGTATACAAAGATTAGATATGTAATATTATTATAGATATGATAAGAGCTATCCCTATCCCCTCCTAATCCCATATCCTTAATCCTACTGTAGTCGGAAGCGCACTTCCAGCAACTTTTGGCGTTGCTTATGTTATAGGCGACGGTAGCCACCTACCATCAAGTGGACCGTCAGACTATCTGCCGATGTTAACATTTAAAAAAAATCAGTTTTAAAGGCGAAGATAGGTAAATATCGCAATGTAACCTGCGCGTTCTAGAAAAGTAACAATCTTTGGTGGGATAGTCCTCGTGGGCCATTCACCGGAAACACCTTTTGTCAGCATCGGAACTTAAGTATACGAAGTAAAGTGTTGAATAAAATTACAAATAATCATCAATGAGTTGTCTGATAAAAAAATTATTGGAATAAAATAAAGTAATTTTAGGTTTATCTGACATCTATAAAATGTCCTGTTTCGCTTTTAATGGCGTCCTAGTTTTAACTAAGTTAACAAAACTCTACTTCACGTCCCGGACGAAAAGGCCCCGAACAGAAAGTTTGCAAATAAAATTAGAATTTTGTTCAAGTGTTACCAGCGGGGCTATTACCAAAATAATGTTTTAACAGAGGAACTCTGAAAAAAGATACCCTTAATTTTATAATAAAATTAAATTTACAATTCGAGCGTTCAATCTATACTATTTCTGTACTATGTATTATTATAAAGAGAAAAGATTTGAATGTATGTATTTTTGTATGTTTGTAATGAATAAACTCAAAAAATTCTGGGCCGATTTTAAAAATTCTTTCACCTATAGAAAGCCAAATTATCAACAACTAACATAGGCTACTCACCCTTCCCCATCTCCCCCTTTACGATCCACGATTCTTTTAAACGCTACCGTTAATCCTTATTTTGTTTGTTTTAGAGAATTATTATTGTGTACTAAGCCTTATTAATTTCCTAATATTGTTTAAGGTACAATACGCGCCTAAAGTTCGAGTTTTTATCAAGTCTGGAGCGAAAAATGGAAGGACCCAAGAAGGAAATACTTTGGTGATAGGTAAGTATATAACATTTTTTTGCACCCAAGAAGGGTGCAAAAAAATGTTGAATTTGTGCTTTAAAATACAAGCACTATTCCACTTCAAGGTTAAATGCCCAGTTCGTAAAACGTATACCTGTTATTGATTAGGCCAATTCGTTGAATGCTTTATTGGAAATTACTTTTTTATTCTTTTTAAATTACTAACCTTCACACTATCCAAAGACCAGAGTGAAGGTTAGGAGACTGATGTCCTAATTTTCACACCATTGTGGATCCACTTCTTTGCAACTTTTGCATTTTACTTTAGTATTGGGGAATATGGACGATTAGGGTGATTCTTTTTTTTTTTTTTTTTTTTTTTTAATTTATTATTACAGAATCAACAGCTCTCAAATACTTATAATTATAATAGAAAATTATTCTTTCCTTAAAGCCAATAACAGATTCATATTTCATATTATAGAATTTTGTATATAAGTATCGCTTAAAACGGAGATAGATAAGTAATTTTAAAATAATAATTTTTTTTTAATAATAATAATAATTACTAAGTCAACATGATCATTAAAGAGAAAAAAAAAAAAAAAAAATTATGAGAAACAAAAAGGAATACAGATACATACAGAAGAATATTGACAATTGAAATGATAACAAGCATGCATTCGAAAATATGTATGCTTTTATGTGTGTGAATGTAAGTTTATGTGTGTGTGTTTATGAATGAGTAGTGTAAGTGTGTGTAGCATTATTTGTGTGTTCCACCTTTAAGAGCTAAAGTTACATGTTTTTTAAAAGAAGCTTTACTGTGGTTGAAAACATCAATAGACATAAAATTCTTATTGTAACACTTGAGTGTACGACACACCACTGAGTTCGATGCGTAGTTTGAGTGACTAAACATGACATCAAAAAAAGGAGCGTGCCTAGTACGCTTGGTTGGTACATTAAGACGTAAAAATTGGGCTGTCAACTCAGGACTGTCAATATTATTATTACAAACGTCATACAAAAAAAGCATCTGCAGAAGTATGCGTCGATCCTGTAGACTCAGCAAGTTATGATATTCACAGGACTCCTCATAGCCACGCCTCCCACTATAAGTACGATAATTTAAAAACTTTACAAATTTAGACTGTATACGCTCAATGTCATGAATATAAGTCACATAATTTGGATTCCAAATATTACAGCAATACTCCAAGACACTTCGCACGTACGAGAAATACAAGGCCTTGATACATATCGGGTCCGAGAATGGACGACTCACTCTCAATACGAACCCCAAATTTTTGTAAGCCTTATTGACTATTGTTGAGATGTGATCCGTCATCAACATCTTAGAGTCAAAAATTACCCCTAAGTCTCGAGTTTTATTAGTGCGATGTAAAGGTATATGATTTAATTTAAATTGGTAATCTATTAGATGTCTTTTACGAGTGAAAGTAATTTGGAAACATTTAGAGACGTTAATGCCAATATGATTATGATTACAATAATTGCAGAATCTATTCAAATCATCCTGAAGTCTATGTGCATCCGTGGTAGTCTTAATAGCAGCATAAATTCTCTTATTTATTTTTCCATTTTTCGATAATACATTATGCACCTGCATTGTTAACAGGCTGCCAAGCGAATGCCAACCCAAACGACTTAACATATAAATGGTACATCAACAACGAGCAAATTTTACGCGACTTTGGCAATGAAATGGTAAGTCTTTGGAAATCTACTAATAAATTCCGTTTATCCCGAGCAGTGGGGATACATTAGTAGGAATAAGTGGAACGGGCAATTAAATTTAATATTCGGATTTATTTGATTTGCTCTCTATCGAGAGCTATCTTATCCTATATTAATTATTAAGTTTGAGAGCAAATCTATTGAGAGCAAAGTACCTACTTATTACTTTGCTATTCGAATGTTATGTTTATGGTGTCGGTCCTAATATCGACTATGCTAACATTGCAAAAAAACTATAAGTATTGCATCTACTCAAATAACACCCAAAATACCATAAAAGTGTGAATATGTGCGTTAGTATAAATTGAAGTCGTTGCCTGTGTCTGTCTGTCTGTATATCCGCTAATTCCTCCTAAACCACGCAACAAATTTTGATGCGGTTTTCACCATCAGTTAGTTATATTTGTATAGTTTCACGGAAGTTTTACTTGTATAGGAAATTTAAAAAGTTTCTATATATAGTTGCCAAAGTTGCCTGTGTGTGTATTCTATAAGATGTACTTCGTAGAGTGTGCTCGAGAGCTGCATGAGATCATACCGCCTTCCCCTTTCTTCTATCGGACATGCAGACGTACGGCTGGTCACCATCCTCATCTTGTCGAAATCCCTCTAATTCGGGCCAAGCGCTTTAAAACAGCTTTTATAATGCGCGCTGCTAAGGATTGAAACTCCCTGCCGGCTTCTGTATTTCCGTGCTCTTCAAGGTTCTTTTCAAGGTTCGAGTGAATAGGCATCTTCTGGGTGAGCTAGCTCCATCGTCGGCCTCATCCTTCCTACATAGATAGTCTTTGCAGCGACTTCAATTTATTCATATACTTAGGTACTATGTAAGGAATATCATTGTTAAATTTTATTACATTATAATAATGTTCTTTTTTTTCAAAATGTTTCTTTTTTTTTTCATTGAAAGCGAATCACCTCAAGTGATTTTAAAAACTCACCTTAAGTTGAGTTTAAAAATAAATACTAAGCCGTTTTAGCCACTGAAAATAATCAAATGTGGATTAACTGCAGTGAGATTGGCTTTAAAATTTTTAAATATTTACGCGTGTCTCGTGTAGCCGAGCCACTCACGAAAAGGCAAAGAAAATTCTCCTCTTTGGCACAGTGAGCACCTGCAATATGCATTTTACATCAGCCTGTTTCATGTTGGAGTTTGCTTAAAAAGTTGCACCTATATTAAAACGGGTGTATTAAATTTGCGGAGCGTATTCTCCCAGCGAAAAATTATAATTTTCTACAGAAAACATTTAAACGAAATGACTCCGTAACCGTTAAATAACGTTTTTACAATGTGTACTATGCAGATTGCGTATTTGCTTGTCTTCTCTTGCGGGAAATAATTTGTAAGGAATATTCAAACCAAACAAGTAACAATCGCCTAAAGCTCTATGTTTATGAGTTAAAACAATTAATGGATCAATATCACATTAACAAGACTATGTAATTAAAAGCTGTAATGACAGCACTAAATTTTTAATCACACTAGGGACCCGTTTATTTTTTGGAGTTTACTTCTTAAGAATCGATTTTCATATAAGACAACCCCCCCCCCGTATGAAAATTTTATGAGGAGTAAAATTACACAAGCGTTAACTAAAAAGCGTTACTTTATCTGTCACTTTGACATTTGTGCGACAGCTGATGAATGTAGTTATGTTCCCTAATTCTATTCTCTAGGCTTATAAAAGTAAACGTCGAAATCTTGTATGAAAAGTGTAGTCCGCGTCAAAGATTTAAATCGAGAGATTCGCCCCAATCGATGAGCGCCATACTTAAAACGCACCGAAAATTGTAAACATTGAGTTGGGCGCAGGCGCTCAACCAACTCCAGTTGCACGTCACTGAGTGACGGTCGTTTAGAAATATTGTTTCAGTTGCTTATAACTCTGAAAAAAAAAACTCGTTTGAAATGCGTAATTGCTCATTTAGAATGTGTTTTAATAATACCAGAAACGCTAATAAAGCTAATGGTGTGACATTTCACTCACAAATACCCAGTTTTTTATTTAACCATGCTACCGGAGATCTTATATATTTCAAAATGGCAGATATGAGATGACCATTATAACTAGAACGACTGCGTTGTTGGAGTTCATTATATTTCCAGTATAACTAGAATACATATTGAAAAACGCGATTCGCGGGTATCCTTACAGCAAAATGTATGACTATTATGATATAGGTAAAAAATTTTGTAACACAGTTTCGTTAGTAAGGGCTTATCTCTCGATTTAAATCTTTGGTTCGCGTTGAGGAACGAAATAACCTGCCGGCGCAGCGACATCTGTCGTCGAAAAAATGAACTATTTGAACTTATAAAACGTAGTGACATCTGCGTATACCGAACGTAACTAACATAACTTTTGTTGAAACACGTGACATCTGAGTGTGCAGAATGTAACTAATTCATATAAAGTAATTAGGTATCCAGTTATCGACACGAAGAAAATTTTATACGTTTAAAGGAGTAAACTCACGATTTTTTAGTAAGCCCAACGATTTATTAGAACAGTTCCAGTGTGCCCTCCGATGGTTGGATGCCTTAACTGCTCATTCATAACTTCACGAGCGTCTTCTACTGCTAATAGAATAACTGTATTTCATGGATTATCGTTAAGCGGAGCTTTCTGTTCTAGAAAATAACGAACGTGTCTAGGAAACACAACGAAGCAACTGTCAAGTGCGAAGTGTACAATTCAGTTGGGAAGAGCGCAGACACGAAAACTTTGGAGGTGGCGTGTAAGTTGTCTTAACTTCGCAGTTTAGGTACAAAAAGTAAAAAAAAAAATAGTTTGAATCTATACTTACTATACTTACTAATATTATAAAGCTGAAGAGTTTGTTTGTTTGTTTGAACGCGCTAATCTCAGGAACTACTGGTTCGAGTTGAAAAATTCTTTTTGTTTTGAATAGTCCATTTATCGAGAAAGGCTATAGGCTATATAAAATCACGCTACGATAAATAATATTATATATAAGCAGTGTCCAGTACCGCGCGCCCCATGCGCACGCCGCCGCCGTATGGGCCGCAGCGAAGCGTGGCAGAGTTCAGCTAGTATTGTATAATGTTCTAAAGGTTGTCACTCAACAGACCTTTAGTCACAGACGTTATAGTCTTCTGTAAGAGTGGTGTTTATAGGTTTGAGTAGAGTTGTCAAATGAATAACTAATCAGTGAATTTTTGGGTAAATATTTAATTGAAAATGTGTATTTCAGATGGCCCTACATTTGTACGGAAACCAGAAAATGTTGAAGCCGAGCCTGGCTCTGTGGAAACCCTCTATTGCACAGTAGATGGACATCCCACACCAAAGATCGTTTGGCTGCGCTACGAAAACGACCGAGTTATTGTAAGTTTAAATTGTCATTCAATAATTTCTTACAATTTGTTGCCACGGTCCCACGGCCTGCTATTTCGCAGGCCAGACCGCGACAAGCCAGGCCGACAGGCCATGGGATACGTCACCGTGACTTGTCTCGCCCGTCGCGATGCGTCGGGAATCGGTAAGTTTAAAGGTGTGGTGTTGAAATTACTGTGATGGCCACACGCTACGTATCATATGACATAATATCGAAATAGAGGCTAACAGACCGCACCAGGCCGGCAAACGCCGTGGGAACACTCGACACAGGCCTCAACACACGCAGCGCGGCCTGTCTGTCAACGGGCCGTGGGACCACGGCCTTATACAGGCTTGTAAACGAAACTCAGGAGCGAGTTCAACTAACCCTGGAGCGGATTAATCCTTCTTTATATCCTTCTTACACAAAAACCGATTTTCACATTTAATTTTGAAAGATACTCGCAAAACTCGAGAACAGCTGGAATAATTCTGTTTTTGTAAAAAAAAGCACGTTGTACTTTTGAAAAATAGTTTATAAAATTTTTGTCGGTTTGTTTTGTTTGTGCACGCAAATCTCTGAAACGGTTTAACTGATTTGAATGCGGTTTTCACTGATGTATTGTAGCAAGCTTCCCGTAACATTTAATAATAATAATAATAATAAGCCGAAAAAGAAAAACTTACCAAGTACATCGACTTGGCTCACGAGGTGACCGCCATGTGGGACGTCCATTCGACAATTATCGTCCCGATAGTCGTCTCGGCGAACGGTCTTATAACGAAGAGCCTCGACCAACATCTTAAGAGGCTCTCGCTAGATGGCTGGATCAAAGGACAGATACAGAAGGCGGTACTTCTTGACACGTCACCCATTGTCAGGAGGTTCCTCACTCTGCAGCCCTAACCACCGGTAGCTTGGGCCTTGCCGCGCTACTAGTGGACACCTAATTTTAATTTTTTTATAATATTTATTGTTTTTATATACATATATATTGTAAAAAATTTAAAATTAAGAAAAGAAATAAATAAATGAATAATAATAATAATAATTTATTTGCCATGACCATGGGTATCGGTATACCAGAGATGACACTTAGCTTTTTTTGTTCCTACATGATCAACCGATAGATATTTAGTGTTTGTTTTATTTCAATCGGGTTACAAACCAAAAGTTACGCACTATACCACATGTAATCGTTTTGAATAATAGTTGTACCTTCGATTAATGGAAAATGTCACCTAAATTTATATTGTCTAAAAATTTACATAGGACATATTAAAATTGCAACAATTTGTGGTGTCACTGATGATTTTTATTTCTTCTATATATTAATGTATATTCATTTTATAAAATGGGTTTTTTTTTTTTTTTTCAAAATAACTATTTTAAGTTTAAACATTTCCAGGTCTGCAATCACCTTAAGCCTCTTTATTTGTACCGCAATTTTGCCGTACATTATGTTATTAATTGATATAACATTCCGCAATACACTACCGAGGTTGCCGTTTAATTTTTAATAATTATCCCAACGTTTAAATGTGGCAGGACCAGTGTTATTAGCAGCGAACAAAATAATGTTGAACCAACTCGACGTAAACTCATT
Organism: Bembecia ichneumoniformis; assembly: GCA_910589475.2. Lineage (NCBI taxonomy): Eukaryota > Metazoa > Arthropoda > Insecta > Lepidoptera > Sesiidae > Bembecia > Bembecia ichneumoniformis. Next base: position 3,908,517 of record OU342546.1, on the reverse strand, counting down.
AAATATCATGACATTTTAACATTGTTTCATAGTTTTAATGGTGAGAAATGAAAAAGTGCGGGGTTGTAATTGCTATCATTATAATGATAGCAAAATTTAGGTCGATAATAATTATTATCGACCTTAATTTTGCCTAATTAAAACAGTGCTACTTCTTTGTCAATATAACAAATAGGTTCGGTCAAAACGTTTGGTCGACACAACCGGGGATTATAGAGCTGGCCATTACCTCGGGCAACAGATTAGCATTGCCATACAACGAGGTAATGCAGCCAGCATGCTCGGGACTCTGCCTAGGGGACCGAAACTTTATCATTTATAATTTTATTATGTTAATGTTTACTTGTTTTAATTTTAATTGAATTCGGTAGTCAATAGTTAATATTTTAATTACACTGTATTATTTATTATACCACATTTTTTTTCTTAGTTTTAATTTTTTTACAATATAATTATAGAAACAATAAATATTATAAAATACCTTAAAACTAGAACTCCGCAGGTAGCCGGGCAAAGCCCAAGCTACCGGTGGTTACGGCTGCAGAGTGAGGAACCCTCACAATACGTGCCGTGTCAAGAAGGACCGCCTTCTGTATCTGTCCCTTGATCCAGCTATCTAGCGAGAGCCTCTTGAGATGTTGGTCGAGGATCTTCGCTATAAGACCGTTCGCCGAAACGACTATCGGGACGATAATTGTCGAATCGACGTCCCACATGGCGGTTACCTCGTGAGCCAATTCAATGTACTTGGTAAGCTTTTCTTTTTCGGCTTTCACGAGTTTTTCGTCATGCGGTACATCGATGTCAACAAATATCGTCCGGCGCTGAGATCGGTGAATAATCACGATGTCAGGCTTATTGGCGAGGGGCGGGACTTGGTGCGCTAATACGATCCCAGGACCCACTCTGACCGCCGAGGAAGACCGCCGCGGGGTTTTAGCGGGTATACCTACCTCACTTTGAGGAAGGGGAGTCCCACATAACCGCACCGTCTCCCCAGACAGTGTGCGTATACGTAACAACATTTCCCTGGGTAAAAAAAGGCTTATTGGCCAAAAATAGTCCTGTCTGTGATTATGGAGCGATCCAAGTAGAGCTTGCCGTGACGATTTTCGAAAACGGGCGTAGGCTCGTGTTGGTTATATATATGTTACGTCTTTATTGGCAACACTACAGACTACATGCAATATGTGTCTTGTTCTGCGTGTGCTTCTGTGAGTGTGAATCCTTGAAATTATGTCAAAATGTGTCTTTTAATTAGTAAAGATAAATATAAAATTAAAAGCATGTGTTGAGCTTGAGAATATATTTCCGGTAGTTTCTCGTCTTGATAACTTCGTCAGCTATTGCACAGACAAAACCTTCGGTTTCCTCAAAGCGGTCACCGAAGCATAGCCAGTTTACTGAAGTAAGCGGGTCTACGTCGAGTCCTGTGAGGGCTCGATAGAACCGCCCGTGTAATTCCTTGCTCTTCCGCTAATGTGGCAGGGCACACTACGTTTTGCAGTCATAAATGAAATAACAGCACGTGTGCTGTTGTGTTTTGGTGAGTGAGTAATGAATGCCATTTCGCTATCCCTTCCTAATCCTAAATTCCTAAATTATCCTAAATTTTGTCATCGCTATCCTAAATTTTGTCGACTGGCCCTTCTACCTGACTGGCGAGGTACAAATTACTAATATTAAAGATTTTTTTTTACCAAAAAATATAAAATGTCGCATGTTTTTAGGCGCAAGACATTTGGACTCTAAACTTTTAAACACTAACCTCATAGGTCGTGCGCTAAACGCGGCTTAAAAATTGTGAATAACATTTTACTTACACACGTCGGGGCTTCTGTAGACCGGGGCATAGGAAGAAATAATAACAAGTAGAACGGAATCTTCTTTGTCAGAGTCCTAAACGCCGCTATTTATATAACTACTTCCCCCTTCACGTCGTTACGCCCCTCTGTCGCCCAGGCTTGACGCCAGGGTTGCTTACTGTTAAATATTGCTTACGAATAAAGATAATTTCGCTAAAATATAAGTTTTTCTTTACTTTGAAACCATTATTTTACCATACCAAACGAAGCCATTTAATTATGTATTGTACCACACCAGAGCCAAATTTGAAAAGTTCATTTTCAAAGTTGACATAGCCGGAAATCGAACCCGGGGACCCTAGAACAGAGCGTTAAGGCAAGCACCCTAACCAATCGTCCAACGGGCTCCTCAAATTAAATTAAAATAATTTATATCCTGGCTAAAATAAAATACACGGGATACTTGCGCACACATTCTGTTAACTTTTTTCTTCTTACATTTTGCGACACTACAGATTGGAACGCGTCGGAGTCGGCTAAAAATACCCGGTACCTATCATCATTTTGAATCGGCATTTCGTTTCGGACTCGACCCGGTGGAGTAAGAATTGGTTCATACAAAAGCATACAATAAACGACCCCGTCCTTGTCGTGGGCACGGCCCGGTAGCAGCACGGTACAATATGAATCAACCTTTACACCAATACGTCCATGACAACTAGTAACCGTCGAATACATGAGAATTCCAATCCACAATGTCACAAAAATTTCTGCCCAACACCAAAAGCTTAGTATAAAATATCAGAAACAAAAATGTCCCGAGCAGTTTTATCCAAGGTAAACAGTACAAGTCGTTTCCTATTCAGACAGGGTAACATTTTCACAGAGAGTGGGCAAATCATCGAACCTAACCGTGACTGTAACTCCCCATTCGGCGGGTCAGTACTGGTGCAGAGGTAGTATCGACGGACACCCTGACATTGAAGCTTCAGCTATGGTATATCTTAAAGGTAGGCAGCCATACAATTTCTTAGAAACTCCATTGTCTTATTAAACTTCATTTTAGACGAGTGTTTTGTTTTAAATCTATTCATTTTGACCTAATCCATAACTTGTACATAAATACAAATGTTTCACCTAGATAAGAGAAATGTTACTAAAACATAGTTCAGAAGTCAAGGTTTCTGAAAACATTAATATTTTCCAAGAGAAAGCATATGGCTCAATTTACACCGCCGCGGAATGGAACGGAATGGAAGCGTCAATTTCGCCTCATGACGCAGGAAGTCGCGGGAATGCTCGAGAATTCGCTGGAAAAAACGCCCCGCACTACTGTGACCGACCTGCGAGCGACTCCCCCGCTCGCGCCAGTTACCGCGGATTCCACAGACGGCACCGGAGAATTCTCGAGAATGCGCGAGGATTCCGCGGAAGACGCGCGTCAAATTTTTTGGCTCGTTTTTAGTTTGTGTGTTATGCAATTGATATAAAGTTCATTATGCTATGTACAATTTCGTCGCTTCCGTTCCATTCCGCGGCGGTGTAAATTGACCCTAATGTCGTATACAAGCATCTTATCTAAATGAGGAGACAAGCAACACTTAAACTTTAATAATTATATTATTAGAAAAAAAAAACAAAAAGAGATTTTGCTCTATTTAAAAGAGAATATTCTTCGTGTGTCTATATGTAATAGTAAATCTCGTCTCCGTCGACACAGCGACAAAGATGTCTAACGTTATTTTATTTGTCAACACAGACGAAGTCGCAGGCCCCAGCTTGTATAGTATATACTGTTATTATAAAATTATTGTATTGAGTATAAGTTTCTTTCCTTAAAGTCTCCGGATTGTTGGGCGAGCGTGAAGCGCTGTCTTTGTAAAAAAAAACGGGACAAGTGCGAGTTGAACTCACTTGAAGAGGGTTCCGTACGATGTTACCTATCATTTTTACGCGCAATATTGAGTGATTTACCATGTTATTTTAATATCATGGACTTCTTATAGGTTTTCCTATAATCTATAAGTAGAAAACTAATTTCTGTATTTTTTTCAAAATTTTAGGTTCAGTAGTTTCGGAGATAGGGGGGGGGGGAATGGTTAGTTTTCTATTATTTTAAAATTACAAAAAAATACATTTAAGATTTTCACAACAAGACCTTCCATTGATATGTCACACGATGCAGTTTTCAAAAATTTCTTTTTTTAATTTTCCACCTTCCCCCCAAAAATGACCTCCCATATACAGATTTCATCTATTCACGTCACACCTCTGCGTTTGGGTCACAGAAATTGATATGTGTACCAAATTACAACTTAATCAGTCTAGTCGATTCGGAGATAATTGACTGTGACGGACGGACAGACGGACACACGAGTGAAAAAACGGAACCCTATGAGGGTTCCGTTTTTTTATTCGGACGTACGAAACCCTAAAAAAACTTAAAAATTAACTTACTTACTAACTTAGGCTAAGCAACTCTCACTGGAGACGATTTAGGTCTTCCCACGTTATTAGATCGAACCGCCGCCGGGGGTAGAAATGGTGTCCAGTTGTTGGAAGAAGCGATCAGGACATCGCTTTAAGAAAGTATAACACTATAAAAAGTACAATTTTTTTTAGGTCCACCAAAGATAATGTCAAATTTAACGCAGTTTGGCGTATCCGGAGACAGAATTAGAGTGGAATGCGTATCATTCTCTGTGCCTAAGCCGGATTACATAATTTGGTCTTTTGGAGGAAGTGAAATAAGCACTTTTCACAATCAGGTATGATAATTTCGTATACACTATGATTTACTTTGAATACCCGTGTCCTATTCAGCTTTAAAGCTTTTCGAGCCGCTAATGTAAAACTGTCCTTAGTTTCATTTTATTATAGACATACTTATCTTTTAGGAGTACACGTTCCTTGAGGAGGCACTTGGCGACGGAATGACGAAGTCGACTTTATTGCTGCGAGAGAGTGAATCCAGACATTTCGGGACATACAATTGTAGTGTCACTAATTCGTATGGAACGGACAGTGTTGCTATACAATTACTACCAGACAGTGAGTTTTTTTTTTATTTGTAAACTAACAAACGCCATTTTTACGTAAAGGTTGGCAGGAAAGCTGACGGCACACATGATAGTAGGTGGCTACTGTCGCTATAAACAGAAGCAACGCCATTGCTTGCAAGTGCATTAGTGGTCTAGATATGGTGAGAGCTTAAATGTAATATATAGGTTACAAATATTATAAAGCTGAAGAGTTTGTTTGTTTAAACGCGTTAATCTCAGGAACTGCCGGTTCGAATTAAAAAATTCTTTTTATGTTGGGTAGTCCATTTATCGAGGATGGCTATAGGCTATATAACATCACGCTTCGATCGATAGTATTATATATAAGCAGTGTCCAGTACCGCGCGCCCCAAGCGCACTTCACCGCCATATGGGCCGAAGCAAAGCGTGGCCGAGTTCAGCTAGTATGATATATAGCTGTGCCCACAACACAAAAAGAATTTTTTAATTCGAACCAGTAGTTCCTGAGATTAGCGCGTTCAGCCAAACAAACAAAAAAACTCTCCAGCTTTATATATTAGTATAGATTTATATTATATTCAGGAATAAACTTCCTGAGATAATAATAGCCTTAAAAATGAATTTAAAAGTGTAGTCAAAACTAAACTCTGTTCGAAAGGTTATTATAAAATCGCTTAAGGTTAAGCTATAGGTAATGAAACCTGGATTTAAACAATTTTGGGCTCATACTGTATGTTTAGTATTGTATATACTGTGATTTGTGTATAATAATTGTAATTGTTATATATATTATTTTAAAGATAACAAAAAGAAACCGAAGAAAATTCTTCGATCTTCTCAGGATCGTCAAAATTTCGGCTATTTTTATTCCGATACCCTCGTAAAATATATAATTGACCTCAAAAAAGTTATTCTATTTTTGAGAAATAAACGATTTGATTTGATTTGACATTACTTACTCATCAAAACACAACAACATACTTACTATTGTTTAAAAGTGGCCTTCTGTGTTATGTCTGCGGATTGTAGACATTTTAGGAGTTTTTTTTTTTTCAGAATCATTCCCACTTATCGTCATCGTCTCAGGGTGCTCATCTATTGCCATCGTCCTTTTAATCGCGATGCTTATAATTATGCTGTGCCATCGAAATACTCGGAAAACAAAGGTTAAGAAACCCGACATTACCGATATTGGTAAGAACTGCGCCGATCAATTCAAGGACAGCGACAGGAGTTCCAATATAAGCGACTTGAAGATGGAATTGAGACAGGTGGAAGGAAGCTGTGATATAGTGAGTTTTATAATGTTATCAAGTATACCATACAACCTAATAGATGTAAAAAATATATAATATATATTTTGCGTCACCTGTGGGTACGGAAACATAAAATTTACATGGTTTAAAATTTAGGGACCAACGTGTGTTAAAATGTCCCAAATAGGACATTTCTTATGGGACGTAATGGGAATAGACGGGTTGATTTGACGTAACTTTTTTTTTTGTCATAGGTTACAAAGATAATTAAATTTTTTATTATATACGTAGACGCCGAACAAAAATAATGTTTGGTTCTATGCTTGTGCTGAGCGGACTGTATAACGGATTATTTCGCTGAACTTGGGCTTAGCTTAGCGAATTTTCATGGAATCTAGGCTTTGATTCTACTTCCCGCTCGATGAGTTACAATTGGCACGACATGAAATTGCTCAGAGTTCAGTAAACGGCGGGTTCAATATATAATTATGTATATATTGACGAATGGATAGACACACGTAATGTAAATATAATTGATATTAACCGGCCACGGCCAGTACTGATTGACTGATTGACTGACCAATGACTGAAATAAGATTGACACGCGATCTTATAGGAACGACTATTTGTGAACTAAACCAGTTAAAATTAACTAACTGATTTAGTTCACAAATACAACCTCTTTATCATTACAAACCGATTGATGATCAGTCGTAGTCCTAAATTCTAATATTTTCATTCAAAACTTATGTTAATTCCTCATAAACTTAATGCGAAATGTTAATTATATTTGCACGCTTTGTAAAGTTAGTACTGAAGTAAATGTTTAATATGATCCTAGGATTCCAAGTTCCTGATGCGTCTAGACACATTTGATTTGCAAATGCTAAGTTCGCGCAAACGATTCAGGCGCATTGACTAATGACTCCGCACTATTTTGTACGTGGATGCCTTACTCCATGAAAACGTTAAATCTCGAGGGTACTCCTATGTTGCGAAATGTTACTGCAAGCTTCTCATCTTATTATGTTCGGGACTAAAAGCTTGCCTTAGGATTAAAAGTCTGGATTAGTGCCATTTTTTACTTTAGTCCAAAGGACCCCTGAGGCTTTTAATTATCACGCCTATATTATTGTAATAATGACCGTCTCTTATAAAACATATGCTAATAATGAACCAATGAGCGCGAATCTTAAATTCGACAACAGGTCATCTCAAGGTCAGGTTAGATGCTCGTACAAGTCCTTCGGATGTGACAATTATCATCAAGAATATCTTAAGTCCATATCAAATAATCTTTAAGGTTTTAAACATCACGATTAAATTATTTTCATTGACTTAATATCCTTACTTTCAATTTAAAAAAAAATCATACCACAGATACCCATACTCTTCATCGTGGAGTTCTTGTGGCTAGAGTCTTCCGTTATTGATTGTTTTCGTAGCGTTCATCACAATAATTTATTTTAACTATGGAATGTTATATAGTCAATGAAGATGATTTTTTATTAAATATGATAATGACACGTTAACTTACAACCAGTTATTATCCCGAAAATTGCTAATCAACTCATATATGCCTTCACAAAACCTTAAATCTTCCTAAAATGCAACTCACTCAACTGTAGGTAACTTGCGAAAATTTTTTTAGGACAACTCGAATGGTGGATCAGAAACAGAGTTTCATTCTAATTTACATCTCACTTCGAACATGGGACTACCGTTAGCTGGTCCCGTACCTCTACCGGAGACAGGATACGATAACGATATTATGAAGAATTATCAGAGATATAGCGGAGATTTCAATCAACCAATCAATAATTTGCACTTCAAGGTAAAAATCACGCATACATTTAATTTCTAATTTACAGCCAACGTTCAAGAATAAATTCAACACCAATGATTTTCGATCAACTACAATATTTTTTTCTTTTCTAATGTCGGTTTTCGCTATCGATCTCTTGAGCTTTGTGTGAAAATCGGCCACATCTACTACGCACTGCCAATACCTTCGAAAATTGTTTTTTAAAAGAGACCACTTCCTTTTATATTCTTAATTTTAAATCATCTGGAGAACTTATGGGATTTTAGGATATCCTCTGGAGATCCTTTCATATTCAGTCCGGCAAGCTCGACTATTTTAGTAAAAGTATTTGATTTGCTTAATTGAAAGAGAATACTGAAGAAGTAAATGAGGGAACATACTCTGGCTTTTCTTAATCGTGTACCAAAACATAATTTGTACTTAAATATCACATGACTTCTCTTTTTAGGTAGTAACATTTGGTCACTAAAATTCTCTGCTCCAATGTATCCATTACCTTAAGTTTAACATTGTTCCCTACAGTTAACTGCTTCGATCCCCAGGTTCACGGTCAAAGCAATGGTTACGTTCCTTACGTGGACTACTCGAGAGACTATGCTCCACCAAACTCCAATGATTCTCTTACTAACTCTCTCACGAGAAGTACTGACAGCTATCCTCGGAACACCGAGCATGGTTCCTTGAATAGAAATATCAGCTGTGGCAGATTAAGTGGATTGGTTGGACCGGATGGTAAGGCAATATTTCGAAAGTAACTTTTACAACAACTACGTTCATTTATGTGTGAATAATTTACTGTTTATTGTTTCTACAGTGATTCCGATGCCCAAACCGGGCGTTGTTTTAGCCGGTGGTCTGGATGTGAGATACGCAGCCACTTACGGCAATCCCTATTTGAGAGGCAGTGGGGCATTGGGTAAGTAAAATTTTACTACAGTTGAAACTAATTGATTCTTCAAATAGATAGAATCCATTTTAAGGCTTTTGTTTCTTGTGGAGGATGTATTTGAGAACATAAAAGTTAAGGAAAATTTTGTTAAGCGGTTGTAGGTTGAAGTATTTTATCTTGATTGATTTTTAATAGCCAGTGACTGGCTGGTTGTATTGTGTATATTTGATATTATTAATTAACAAGCGCTGTTATAGCACTCCATATTTTTTTCTAATAAGCTTAACTAAAACTGTATACGATCATGTCTCATTAAAAAGGACTCTCGCACAAAGGCATCGTGATTTACGATGATTATTATGTTGTTTTTTTTACGCTGTGGTTTTAAACCTCAAGGATGTTTGCCGAAAATTCTGTCGAAAGCTGTTGCGATTACATGAAAGAAGGTGGAATTCCCGGTGTAATAGCAACAAAAGTAATAGGTAACAGGTACGAGGTGATATCAGCTGCATAACTTAAGACGATTATGGATGATGCAGATTGGGAAATCTAATTAAGTTTGCTAGATTTGCAGTTTGTATAAATCTATGGAATTAATAATGCCAATATTTTGTAATAATATGTGTTTATCCGGATATGTATTCAAATTTATATTTTTAGAGTTCCGTGCGTCCGAATAAAAAACGGAACCTAAAATTTAAAAAGAAAATACAGAAATTAGTTTTCTATTTATAGATTATAGGAAAACCTATAAGAAGTCCATGATATTAAAATAACATGGTAATTCACTCAATATTGTACGGATAGGTAACATCGTACGGAACCCTCTTCACGCGAGTTTTCTATCGCTTCAGAGTAATTTCGAAATATTTTTTTGTAACGAATTCACAAAAATAAATTCCATTAATAAAATAAAATCAGAAGAAATCGAAATCAAAAGAACGGGTTGAAGCGTCACGCCATGTCATGATACAATAACTGCTTGAGTCTCTCATGTCTGTAGTGTCAAATGACGTAACATACTGTTTAATATTTTATCTGTACGCTCAAAACTTCTTAAGGAAAATTCCTTAAGTAAATTTACATTTTTCTTTGAGATATTGATTTGATTGGTGATATTTTTAAACAGCATACGCTCCACACGCGAACACTGCAAATCCAGCGTCAACTCCAGCACCTCCACCTTATTACACATTGAGAAATTCCAATCTCACCTTACCAGGTAAGTTTTAAATTTAATGAGTAAGTAAGTAAGGTAGTTTAGGTAAATTTAAGTTTTAGTTTAATGAAGTTTACCAGGTCATTAAAGAACAGCGAGCAGACTCACGGTATACTAGAATACACAATAAGTTACAGTAGTGTAATCCCTGCAAAATGCTGAAGCGCGGGAACCCTGTCACATTGACACCCACGTGATGTCATTCAGCAGCTAAAAACTGACCGACCAGTGTCGCTAACGGTACTGAGTGTTACGAGATTACGTCACCAAAATGGCGGTCAGGTGCATTAGCAATTTGCGGGTCTTATAATAATTTCATTGATAACTTTCGCAAAACGAACATTCCTTTATATTCGAGTAAACATAAGAGACATATTGCCATTGTAATCTTTAATCGACCAGTACAGTGCAACATTAGTAATTATGAATTAAAATTGTAACGTTTATAGTGTCAAGTTATTAGTATTATACATACGAGTATGTATAAGTAGGTATAAGTAAGTAAGTAAATACTTATACATAAGTTAATAATAAGTAAGTACGACGATAAGGACGAAGGTCATCATCATAAACCTATAGAGGTGATTAATAATATGTCATATAATTATTTTAGAGATTTTTGAAAACTAATTACTTACTTACTCTTGAGATTTTTCTATTGGAGGTTTTAATAGAAGAACCAGCAGAAAGGAGCAGAATTAGGCCAGGGCTCCACCAAAGGGGAGGCGAGACGGACGTAGGAGATGTGTTAGAAACGACCAATAGGACTTCGTTATCTCGGTTCCGCTCAGCTTCGGTGGAGACAGTTGAGCGGAGCGGAGAGATGTGTCATATTTGTATGGTAAACTATGACTCACAAGCCGGTGACGGCGCTTAGCGGATATGTTTTTGGAGGTGTCCGTAAGATGTGTAACCACACATCCGCTTCACACTCCGCTTTAGTGGAGCCTGGGCCTTAGATTTAATAAATTAATAAGTCAATAAGTTGGTTATTATGACAAAAGAGATATCGAGAGCGAATCTAACTTACTCGTCTCTAAAAAAGTTGACTTCTTGACGCTTTTTTCCTCGCCATTAGAGCAATAGCGATATTTATTCTAAGGCGATACCTCCACGAGCAAGTTTAACGCCACGAGTCCGCCCTGCTATCGTTTGGTAATCTCCACGAGAGGATTATTTTTCCGCCCGCATTAACGACTCGCGACAGATCGCCGCGTGTCCGCAACAACTTATTGCATAATAGTTTTATTGAAAAGAGTTCACGGGCAAGAGTGGAATTGGTAGTGTCAATACTCCATATAACCTACAATATATGGATGTACCTAATATTGTAGGTTGCGTCTCGCCTCGAGCGCGCTACGAGAAGTTGACGTTTTGCTCCTCCAGAGTCACTTATATCTCCGCGTCGTATTAGCCCATAGAATTTGAAACTTATTTTGTGGTACGGCGAGACTATCCCCGAGGTTCTTATCTATCACTCGTGGAGTTTCTGATCTCAGCGGAATCCGAATCTGGGTCTGCCTCTTCAGCCACTGTGCGTTCGAGCCACTCTGGTTTAAAAGTGAATACATGAATTTAATTGTATTATTTCGTACTCCACCTGTAGCAACTTCAGGGGTGTCCCCATCCACGTCTACATCTTCCAGACCGATGACCAGTCCAATAGCTTCTTCGTCATCAACAAATAGTGGAGCTCAACCTCAAGTGAGTTTAATTTATGTATTTTTTAACGCAAATTCAACCGCTTTCAAAAATAAAGATTATAACGCCTGTGAAAATATATGAGCAATAACTTATTCAATCTTTATTGCTGTTATAGTTTTGCTAGGCATTGGATTATTATTTTTATATGATCCCCTGGTAACAGTACTTTTTTCTGGATGAAACCCTATGTCCTTATCTATATCCCTGACAATGTGTATCCAAAGTTTCATGACGATCGGTTGAGTAGTCAAGACGTGAAAAGGTAACAGACAGATGGACAGAGTTACTTTCATTCACTTTTATAATATTAGTGTTGATTCATTGTACAAATGATTATATTCTGTTTGCTCAACGATCACTAGATACATATAATACCTGTGAAGAAAAGTATTCTATTCTTTTGAAGGAACCTTTAAATTGGGTTTAATCATTTCGAAGATTACCACAAACAAACAAACAAAGATAAAAACGATGTCTTTGATTGTTTGTGATTCACAAGCGACTTCAGACATTATTTATTTATTTATTATTACATGGCCTCCAACGAGGCAGGCACTATAGGCACACAGGCACACTTGTTTATTATCCTATATTTGCAGTATAGTTAAACTGTTGCTGAATATTTTTGTTATTGACGTAAAATCACCAAAAAAAATTTCTGCAGTAAATACGCATTCTTATGATTCATATTTGTAATTTTGATGTAATTGACATTTTTGACTTTTTGGATTGTTCTTAGTTTAATTTTATTGTTGTTTGGTGTAATTTATATCATTTGATATTGCTTGAATTTTGTAATTGATTAGATTTTAAGTGCGCACTCTTCTCTTCCAAATTGCTTTTAATATTAATATGTATTTTTAATTGGTAATTATATGAATTGGTCGACAATTGTATAATTTTTAAACCTTTAACACAGATAATATTCAACATATACAGCTGTAGATACCTGTAATTGGCAAGTAAACGTAAATGTGTCCTATATATTTGTTTGTGTGATTTGATGAATTTTTGCTGTGCTGTTGATATTTCTATCAAATAAAAATAAAAATAAAAACAGTATATTTTTGTGACAGGTGCCTAAAGTGTCATCGCAGTCACCTGGAGCACTCTACATCCTACCACCGACAAGTCAGGGAAGTTTGCAGGCGACCCAAATTACAGCCAAAGGTAGACTTAACTGATTTATTTAAAACTTGCCCTTCTGCTAATAAGCCAATCATATTGTTTCAAAATGTCCCTTTGATCCATGTATAGGCAACCATTTTTCGTAATCAGTTAACGAAAATAGAATTTTTATTTTATTATGTTAAGATCAGCAGATAGGCTGACAGTCCACTTTATGGTAGTTGGCTACCATTGCCTATAACACAAGCAATGCCATAGTTGTCGCAAGTGCACTGCCGACTAAAGTAGGATTAAGGATAAGGAATTAGGAGCGGATAGGGAAATGGGCACTAGCATCCCTTACTCACTCACCGAAACACAAAAGCACATGTGCTGTTATTTCAGGGTGGTATTCTGTAAGGGGGCGGTCACTGCCGCCAGACGGGCTGCCCAAATGAACGCAGTGTACCCTGCCACTACTTTCCAGATCCAGATGAAAGCCAAATTTGAAAGTCAATTTTTCAAAGTTGAACCTGCCGGAATCGAACCCGGGAACCCTATAACAGAGCGTTAAGGCAAGCACCCTAACCACTCATCCAACGGGCTCGTCAAAATCACAATCAGTTATTAATCAAGCAAATTTTAACTGAATCGGTCATTTCAAAAACCTCATAAGTCACTTAATTAGAATTTTTAAGAAATCAATAAAAACTGTTTCATACACAAGCAAATGAGTTTTGAAGGACTTTTTTATGTTCAATTTAGTATTTGAGTGGTAAAAAATTAAAATAGCGAATAACCTTTACAGCTTATTACTAGAAATAATGAAAAAAAACCTGAAAAACAGTTCTTGAATTATGTTGTTTTAGCGAGAAATAGGGTTAGTGGTATATAATTTAACCAAAACAATAGTAGTAATCATATTTTTTATTGCTTATAATTGAAAATTACACTTAAAAATAATCTTATTATCATTTTACATGTATTAATTTGTCATGTTTTAATATCTTTATGGGTACATAATCATATTCTCCATCATTCTCATCTGGATTATCTTCAACATTTGCAGTTGGCCATCTAAAAATGTTGTTATAAAATGGCATATGCTCTTCCAGAATGCTATCGTGATACGCATCTCTCTTTAAGAAACCATTTTCAGCAAAAAAGCATGTTAGAAAAAAATGTGACTTAAGAGGTTTTTGAAATGACCGATTCAACTAGATTCGTAACTAGTTTCTATAACCAGCCATGAAAGAGGGATTTTCGTTCTTTTAATTATAAACAATGTCAATTTCAATTACAAACAAGTCTGAGGTTGTGACTGTGAATGTGTGTATCTGGGTAAATGTGTGTATCTGTGTAAATTTGTGTATCTGTGTAAATTTGTGTATCTGTGTAAGTGTGTGTATCTGTGTAAATTTGTGTCTGTGTAAATTTGTGTATCGGTGTAAGTGTGTGTAGCTGTGTAAATGTGTGTGTCTGTGTGTCTTTCTCATAGCATCTTAGCACCCAAACGGATAGACCGATTTCAATCCGTTTTTTTTTTGTTTGAAAGCTGACGTGATCGAGACTGTTTTCATAAACTATAGCTAAACCGTCTCGATCGATCTCGAAGATCATCAGCCCATCTCTTAGTTGACGATGGGATTTCACCAACTACACAAGTTCGATTGATATGAAATTTAGTAAACTGTTACTTCTATGGTGTTTCTATGACATGGTAACCTTGATCTGACGCTGCAGCATCAGCTAGTCTGCAAAACACCTAATTCCTCGGCAACTTACAGCAGATATAGTGTTTTTTTTTAATGTTATGTCGACAGACAGGCTGACGGTCCACTTGATGGTAGGTGGCTACCGTCGCCTATAACACAAGCAACGCTACAGGTGCTGCAAGTGCGCTGCCGACTACAGTAGGATTAAGGATAAGGGATTAGGAGGGGATAAGGAAATGGGCTCTGGCATCCCTTACTCACTCACCGAAACACAACAGCACGTATATGCTGTTATTTCACGGTAGTCTTCTGTAAGGGGGTGGTCACTGCCGCCAGGCGGGCTGCCCAAATCTGCGAAACGCAGTGTGCCCTACCACGCAGTGTGTTTGGTCTCAATAGAAAGTTGCGGGTTAGTTTATAAATTTTAATTATAGCTAGTTATTGATTCATTTATTTAACTAATTATGGGCGCCGTGTGTGTGCTAAATCAAGTATTTATATGTCAACAAAATGCTGAGTAGACATTGATATTCCTTTATGTTTTTATTGGATTTTTTCAAGTTATAAATAAATATTTATAGATTGATTGATTAGGTATATGTCGTCGTTGATTACACGAGTCCATATATGCAGTTTTAAATAAAATATTGTTACGACTAACCATGGAACGTTATGGAAAAAGCGTTCGCGCCGGCCGAAAGTCCCGAAGGTCCCTCCCTATCGTGGCGTAGTAGTTACGCCACTTCCCGGTTAGTGTCAAAGGAAATTGGTCCTTATGTTTACAACATAGAGTTCACATTCGAGAGAAATAGCATTTCCGAAATTTCAATGGACTTGTTTACAATCATGGAATAAAAAAAATCCGGAAATATATAAATAAAAGAGCCGGCGGGCGGGAGGACAGTTATGTGCGTAACAGCGATTCGAAAGCGAATCTTCGTAGCTTTTGTGAAGTTACTTGCGACAGTGAATCGGCGACTCATTAAGGGAATCATTAACGACTTCTGGCAAGTTTAACGTTTTTATCGGACAAGTTTAGCCCTTTTGGAAGTCATTTTGATTTACGAAAATAAATAGTTCGGTTCGCCCTTACACGGCATTGTAACTCACCACGCACGTAACAATATGATTAATGTAATACAGTTGATAAAATAATTTAGTATCCATAGTTTCAATGACTTTTTTTTCTTTTACGTTGGAAGTAATCGTCAAAAGATACTCTTTGACAAGTACCGCATGTAACGCAATTATGCGCATAGAGTTATGTGGGACTCTTACTTTCGAGATGGGCATGGCTATAGTCCCTACGGACTTAGTGCTATAGTCACAGGCGAGACGCGCCCGAACCAATGACTCAAGAGATGAGATGCAAAGCGTATTTCCTTATTTATGGTTCCAAAATAGTGGTAGCAATTAATCTTAAAACAAAAATAATTCATAAAGTCATTTATTTTATTAAATAAAAGAAAATCTTTTAATTAAAATTTAACTTTTTTCAGGAAATGGACCCCAAGTAACTTCAGGAACGCACGTTTAATCCAATAAAGTAGTTAGGAATAATTAAATTTGAATAAATATTATAGATGTCCATGTTGCAACTGACACATACCTACGGACGGCAAAATTGAAACCTAACCTGTCATGTCAATGTTCGAATTGGGTGATTGTACAAAAATGCTTTTTTTATGTTGTTAATAAAATTGTAAATAAATTTTTAGCCGGGTAATTTTAGAAATTGCTCAAAAAAAAAAAGCAAAACATCTCTTAAAGATTAGAACACTGGAACAATTTTTTTTATATGTACCGTCAACTTGTCTGACGAAATTAACATAAAAAAGTGTGAAGTAAACAATAAATTCCTTTTTAAACGGTTTTCAACTCTATTTTATGTAATAATTTAAGATATTTTGAAAACTAGTTGCTCACCGCAATGAAAATTTCAAATAAATAATAATATAATAAAAAAAATTAAACAATAGTAGATAATTGATTGTTTTTGATAATTCATTATTTTTGATAATTCATTGTTTTTTATAATTTATTATTTTAGCTTTTTAATAACTAATTATTCAAAATACTGCAGAGGTCACTCTTAAGTGGTTCATTTATCGTTCGTTTTATTTTTGGAGATCCTTTTAGTAATCTTAAAAAAATGCTCGGAAATGGATTTAAATTTAAATGTTATCTTCGAAGAAAAGCTAGTTTTGCTGATATAATTTAACTGATGACTGTAAGCAGCCAACGACACGACTTGGCAACTGAAATAATGTCTTTTCCACTAGAAAATAAAGTTGAAATTGCCATGCAAATTTCCGCATCGACAGCCGGCCCATTATAATATGATAATGACAATTATATTGGGCTGCAGTCTGTCTTTGCAATAAGTTAAAAACTTCCTCATCTAGTGCAAAGTAATAACAACTTTGTTACAAAACTATCTAAAGTTTATTATCAAATTATATGAACTAAATACGTCTCAAAGACTTGTATACGCTAAATATAATTGGCTACATTAGTGCAACATGCGATTCCAATCTTTGTTCAAGATAAATGTATTATCAATTATTTACTATCAATTATGAATTCTTAATTAATTAAATTATTAATTAAAAAATAAATGTCTCATGCCACTCATAAGCACGTCAGTGCTTATCGTGTACCGTCATTTAGTGCAAGAATATCTGCCGTATATACTTACTAATACAATAAATCCAACATCTGATACATCGGCATGTATATGTAGACATAATGTTTGTAATTGAACATTTTAATGGGTCAACAAACTAATTCCTTAGTAAATGCTGGAAACACACTTGACCGCGCCGTGTGACGGCCGAGTGTAGGCCGACTGTCGATGACGGTGAAGCGCGACCACACTTGTCCGCAGCGCTACCGTGTGTTACGTGGAGCTTTTTTGCAATTTTTTTTCTACCCACGAAGGTTGTAATTTTATTTACATCTTATTTGTATAGATTACGTCCCTATATTTCTCGTTTCCCTAATCATTGGTACATGAGAGTTTCTAATTTCTGCAATTAACTTTTCTATATCTATTCATATAATAAAATCGTCAACGAGCCGTGTCTGTACATTAAAGATGATTTAAAAAAACAGTTTGTACACGTTGTACTTATTATGTAACTGAGGTAAAAAAATATGTTTATTTTTTATTTTTGCCTGTTTGTGCGTTTAAGCACGCTAATCTCAGAAACGGCTTAACCAATTTGAATGCGGTTTTCATTGGTGTATTGTAGAAGGCTTCCCGTTTGTTTCATTCCAATCGGTTTACAAACAAAAAGTTACGCGCTATACCGAATACGAAGTTGCAGGCTCAGCTAGTTAGAAATAAAAATATGTATTATGATTATATAAACGATTTAATAAAATGAATGAAGTAATATAACAAAAATAATAAATAAAATAAATAGAAAGTGAATGAAAGCAAACAACACCGCACAGTGCCTGTCCACAACTAAACAAAACTAATCGGGCACGGTACAATTCCTTGGGATTAGTCCATCGCCGTGTGACGGCCGAATGTTGGGCGTCACACGGCGCAGACGCGTTGCGGTCTAGTGTGTTCCTAGCATTAGAGTGTTCTGTTTTTTAAAATATAATAGCTCGGGAATGTGAATTCTTTTAGCATTGTATATGTAATTTTTTCAAATATTTTTGTTTGTACTGTGGTTGGTTACGAAATCATTGAAAAGGTGACATTTAAAAACGAACAAGTCAAGGAAATATTTTCCGCCATGTTTCGATTTTTTTTGGGTTGAAATTGTATAAGAAACTTTTCCCCGTCCTATAAATAATATACACATAAAATATATAAAATAAAATCGCAGTATGCCTCTGTCTGTTTCACCGCTTAATTTTTAAATCACCCAATGGATTTTGATATGGTTTTCACTAATAGACAGAGCGATAAACAAGGAAAACTTTATCATTTGGAGAAAAAATGGCGTCCATGAGAAGCCGGGGCGGACCGCTAGTATAATATTTTTCCCATTAAAATTAAAATAATTGTGGCATCTAAATATAAGGATATTATGTCTTTGTTCATATGTCTTGAGATTAGATCTTTTAAATAAATAAATTCGTTGATCTCTGTAGGTAAATGTCTAATTTAACTATGTCCATGAGTACCGACAGTTAATAAGGCTTTAATTGAATAGGTAGCCTAATATCATAAGCTTTAAATGTCAATGTCAAAGAAAATGTAGCTTTAGTGTTTAATGTAAGATTTATTTTTGTGAAATGTGTTTTTTTTTTGTCAATTATTGTTGATTAAAAGGGTCAATTCAAAAACGACTTAAATACACTATTATATTATCGTAATAAAAAGATATCTACTACACAAAGAATAAAATATGTATTTAAAGTTATGCATATCGTTCAAGTAACTTCTTCTTATTGAGACTGAATGTAATTTTAAAATACTTGAATTAATAGTTTAACTTCAATTAATTACTTTAAATAGATAATGAAATTAATTATAAATAATGGTTAATTGTGAAATCGTGTTTATTGTGTGAAAATATTGTAATGAATTTTCTTGAATAGTTGCTATGTAACTGTAATAAAGTTAATGATAATTAAATGTGTTTCTTTTATTTACTTATCCCTTTATAGATACTTGTTATTCCCTGGTATAAAAATTGCTGAGATGGCCTTGCCTGGCAGTAAGCAGACTTAAGGACTAACGTCAGACCGAACACAATTTTTACGAAAACGAGCGCAATTCCAACTCGAACAGCTTCCATGATTACTCATTGATTATAGGTCGTAGCAATACATAAAAAACATGATATTTCTGGGACATAATACGAAGGTTTTCATCACACCAAATAACTATATCTAGAAATCTAAAATATGACATTTTCGCGGGTTGAATTCTTGTAATTACTGACTAAAATCGAAAAATGTTTTTCCATGGAAACATCCCACCTATAATGTTCATTTGAAATTGGGATGTCGGGTGTTGTCTGACAGGGGAGGATGCATGTTTCCGATTATTCGCTAAATGGCAGATTCTAGGAACGGCAGATTCTGGAAATGGCATATTCTTCAACGATTCCTTACCCCCGTGCGCGAGGAAGCAGCGTGGGTTTCTAGTGGGTGGAAGTCCCACATAGTCCCCCGTAGCCGAATGAGCGCCGGCCCTAATTAACCCATATCCGACAGTAAGACGTAATATTTTGAGCTGTGATACACACTATATGCAAATACAAAAAGTCATCAAGTGAGACCTAGTGTCCGTTCAGTTTCAATTCGAAATCGTCGACCAGGAGCTGCGATGAGCAATTTACAGAATTGGACGTTTCAAAAACAGTTGAAACTCCATTTTCATCCGTTTTTCGTTTTTTTGCTGACTCGGAGAGCTTTCCTATTTATAGGTTTCCATTAAACGCGAATGTGTATTTCGTGGTGAATGTTGATTTTTACGAAAATTAAAGCGACCTGCTCGGTTCAGTTAAAGACCCAAGGGATCCATTATCCTCGACAGGGGTATATAAAATACCTTGTGAATGTGGCGCAGTATACATCGGCACCACAAAATGCATCATTAACACCCGAATTAAAGAACACAAGGGCAACTGTCGCAGAGGAGAGACCGAAAAATCGGCAGTAGCTGAACACGCCTTTTCTGAAGGCAATCATAAAATCCTTTTCAAAAACACATTAGTTCTGTCATCCGAGGTACACTATCACTCACGCCTTAATCGGGAAGCCATTGAAATTTTCAAGCATCCAAATAATTTCAACAGGAAGGAGGAAAATCCAAGGCTACACAACATTTGGTATCCGGCACTACGCAGGAATAATAATAATAATGAAAGAAAGAGAGGGCATTATAACCCCTCTCCTAGTGACCACACCCCACCAATTCAACCACGGGGTGGGGATATAAATTTAAGTTTAAATATAGACACATTCCAGTCGACAAATCAGTCTCGCTCGAGAAGTCGAAAAGTGCAGAAGTGAAGTGCAGTGATGTGATGTACTTTTTCTTCTAACTCGGACTACACCACTGAGGATGTCAACCGCAGTTGTTGACGAAACGTTTGGAAGAATTTCCAACAGACAAAAGAATTTACATTAATATATCTGCTACGACAACGAGTGGTGGTATTTTGTAGTCTGTGTTTTGTGAACAAAATTAACTTAAAAAAATTGTAATTTGTTGTTTGTTTTTATTTGCATGCTATTTATTTTCATGCATTTTATTCGTCAGATTCAGTTATTTAAAAAAAAATGAAATTATATTTTTCAGAATCCAATTAATCAGATTATGAAACAGCACGATCAGAACATCAAGCTGAACCGTCTGTATAAAAATCTGACGAGCTAGAATATTTCAATTTTTTTTTGCATTTTCAAGAACCTGCTACGAGCTTACGTAACATCTGAATCGTTAGTTTGCACGTGGGCACGTACCAATAACTGATGTGCTTGAGTAAATCCATGAGAATGTTTTTTTTACATTTTTGAAAGCCTGTAAACTCAAGCAGCAAAAGTATAGACCTAGAAGCCCTAGAAGTGTAAATGTTCCCATCGTACACGATGGCATCACAGTCTAAATACATCTCAATGTCGTAACTTGAAGATTGAAGATTGGCTGACTGTGATCAACTACATCTGGTGGGCAGTTTGAGAAACTCGCAGCAGGTAAAGTCATCTCGTCTCACCACGGAAAAGGATTAAGCTTGGCGTTCGGTGGTTATCGAGCGGTAGGCATTAGCTCATAGAATCATAGTCCGACGTCCAGCTACTGTTCCTCGCGCGACATGATCAGTCGGACGCACTCTTCGTCCGATGTGTTAGATTACGTGAGCAGGACGACATATCTGGTATCGAGATAACTACGTGTGGCAAGTTATGGCCTCTGACGGCTTCCAACTTGTGTCCAGCTGCTGTTCCTCGTGCGCTTTAGTCGACCTTTCCAATTGTCAACGGACCAGGTATCGTGTAAAATACCTCCGTTTTCTAGCAAGGTCTGGATATCTGGCAAGCCTGTCTGAGGACCTTAACATAAACAAAAAGTGGGAAATAGTAAACTAAATACTTTATTAGATATGTATTGAAAATAAATGGTTGATGTCAATAAATTTGGCTTTAAAATTAGGCCCCGATTTATAAAAATTCAAAAATATATAGTCTTAAGAGTTAATAAATTAATTAACTTCTGTGCAATGGCAAGTCTCGTCAAGTGTACTCGAGATCACAGCTTTCGAGTGGCTACTAAAGTGATACCGTGCCTCCTTTGTTTCCCGGACAGACAGACGTCACTTTAGATAAGGGAAGGCTTAGATTTGTTGTTCGTTTATGTAACTAGAAATTCACAGATGGAGCTATATATCTCTTTGGAATCTATTTCGAAGAGTTAACATAAATTATCAAATCGAAACCTCTTTTAATTGAAAAATATTTTTTTAAGTATAACTACTTCTTTTGACGCGAAGGTACGCAATTAACAGACAGCGAGCAACAGCAGCCAACAGCTGGCGACACTACGGGTCCTTAGGGTTCCGTACGTCCGAATAAAAAAACGGAACCCTTATTTATAGGATCACTCATGTCTGTGCGTCGCTCACAGTCAATTATTTCGGAATCTACTAGACCGATTAAATTGCAATTTGGACATATCAATTTCTGTGACCCAAACACAGAAGATTCCTCACCTGATGGAGGTGTTTGTGCTTGTGACACAGAGTACATATTTATATATTACAGTTACACAGATTAATATTATGTGAAGTTGTAAGTTTATTCGTTAGTAACCGACGAGATCCTAACTTAATATTATAAATGCCAAAGTGACTGTTCTTTGTTACGATTTCACGCCTTAACTACTTGACCGATCATCATGAAATTTTGTATACACTTTGTCAGAGATTTCACAGAAAAGGACATTGGGCACCTTTATCAAAAAAAAGTACTGTTCCCAAGGAATCGTCTAAAAATTAATATAAATTTTCAACGCTTGACAAAAATATAATTGAACAATATAGATTGAATAAACGTTTTAACACCTAAGAAGAAGGGGCGCGTACGAAGTCACAGGCAAAGCTAGCACCTAATAAGAACTTATAGCTTAAGGGCTTCACTTGGGCAAATGACATTTACATTAGAACTCGCTGGCGGCGGAGACAATTCAACAGGCCTAGAAATTGTATTTTTTTTGTTTTTACCATTAGAACAATACACAAAAAAAAAATGCAATTTTTTAAACTGACATTAACTTATTAAAAGGTACAGGATTCATTTGCGCGCAGTAAGCCCTTATCGAGAGAATTTTCACTAAAAGTCTAATTCTTCTCGTGTTCTAACTTTTTTTGTGGAGTTTCAATTACTTTAACGAAAGTTCTAATTAATACAATTGGTTCTTCACATGTTTAAGTATAATATACATATATATTTTTCAAAGCAATTGTGTTGTCTATTTCTTGTAACATTTTCATTAACAATGGTACTTAGCGTTTGTCTCCACCTTAAAAAAAAAAAAAAAAAAAGCAAAATAATTGTGTTGATTACCCCCGAGTCATGCTGAGTCAAAAAAGTAAATCGTTCATAAAGTCGCACTACGCTCTCAGTGAGTATGTAGCTTAGTAATGGGTGGTTATTGAATTTTTATGTCTGTACACAAAAGGTGTCGTGAAATGTTTATGGAGGAGAGACAATAGGCTCGGAGGTAATTGGGAGGACCAACATTGTGTAGTTTACGATTCAGAAGCGGTCCTCTTGTTATAAAGAATTTTGTTTGCTGAAATCATAATGCAATTTTGTATTCGACTAAAGGTTCTTTGTTGTAAAATATTTTTTTTAGGTAGACATAAATCTGGGTGACGTCACTGATAGGAATAAACAATAAATAAGTGCATAGGTATATGTAACAGAACTAACTATTGACTGCAACTTCGCTCGCGTGAAAAGTCAAAGAGAAGCCTATTGTCACTGCGAAAGTTCATTCTAAATATTAATTGAAAGAATTTTCGAAATAGGAGATTGTACTTTCTAATTACAAGCCAATAAAAAATATAATTACACACACACACACACACACACACACACGCGCGCGCGCGCGCGCATGCACACACGCATGCACACACACACGCATGCACACACACGCATGCACACACACGCATGCACACACACACGCATGCACACACACGCATGCACACACACACGCATGCACACACACGCATGCACACACACGCATGCACACACACACGCATGCACACACACGCATGCACACACACGCGCACACAAACATACATACACACAATTCCTAGCCATTTACCTAGATCCTCTTCCCCAACGTCTAAAATCAATTTTATTTTTCAACTTAGCATAATTTGGGCACATAATAAAGCCTTATAAGTGGCAATTGATTGGTGATGTAAGGTTTTGGTTCAGAATAAAATAAAATAATTATATTGCAACTATGGAACAGCTTCAATTTAAGTTAAAATTTCGATATTATAATTTTAATAAGACCCGCCGCGGTTGGAGATACAGCCGCTCCGGGGTCGATGACCCCAGAGCGGAGCGTATTTTGACTGTGTCTAGATCAGAGGTTCCCAGACTTTTTTCTCATAGATCACTTTCAAAATTTAACTGGTTCCGGTGGACCTCCTGCAGGTACATTTCTACCATATTCCCAAAACTCGACAAAAAATGTGAAGATTAGATCTAACCATGGAAATTTGCGGCGCGGCTGAGTTCCAAGCACGAATTGGGAGTTTTCTAAATGAAATAAGTGAGAATTGATTGTTTTTTTTTTGTCACCCCCATTTTTTTGTCACACCAACGTAGACCCCCGTCGAGTCTCCTGTGGACCCCTGGGGGTCCACTTTGGGAACTAAGGATCTAGATGAAAAGACAGAGGTCCGGGCCGCGAGAACAATTTGAACACGCGTATCGATCTACGCGGTATTTGAACTGCAACAATTAACAATATATTGAACATTAACAATTCATTTGAAATTCAATGAAACGGTAATTCCCCGGTTCGCACAGGAAGCGGAAGTACTATAGTAGGTCCGTTTCATACCCAGTAACGTTATTTGCCATCACTTCCTGTTGTCTTGTTAAAACTATTGACAATTTATGAAATAAAATGTTCATAACATAGCGAGAACTTATTGAATGATAGAATATAATTACTTAACGATTTTATTATATGTATAGACTAGCTCTGCCTGCGACTTCGTATGCGTGGTATTCGGAATCAAGCGTAACTTTTTTGTTTGTAAACCTGGGGCCCTAGGTGGCCCTAGCCAAGATACATACGCTTCCTTCGCGTACTTACGAAAAGTTACAACTGTTACAACAACCAATCACCGGGCTTTATTTCTTTCGTTTCGTAAGTACGCTAAGGAAGCGTTTGCATCTTGGCTGTTGGAATAAAACAAACACTGAATGCACGGGAAGCTTGCTATAATATATCAGTGAAAATAGCATTTAAATAGGTGAAGCCGTTTCTGAGATCAGTGTGCACGAAGGCATAATTGGCAACGATTTTATTATAAACTAGTTGAGCCCGCAACTTCGTACGCGTAGTATTCGAAATAGCGCGTAACTTTTTTGTTTGTAAACATATTGGAATAAGACAAACACTGAATGTTACGGGAAGCTTACTATAATACATCAGTGAAAACCGCATCTAAATAGGTTAAGCCGTTTCTGAGATTAGCGTGCACAAACGCACAGACAAGCAGACAGAAATTCTAAAAACTACTTTTTTTTACTTCGGTAACATAACTACAAAGTGTATAAATTGTTTTTTTGAAAAAAAAAATTAATGTATATTTAATATACACGGCTCATTTACGATTTTATTATATTTTATGTAGGTATAGATAGTAAACTGTATAATATTATATTTAGGTTTAATTTTCACTACGCTTCGCGTAGTATTAGACATCTTCTCGTCGCACTGCAGCTCTTTCTATTTACCTCATATACCAACATAAGCCCATAACATAATGTATGCAGCTAGCAAAATCTATGAGAACAGCCACAGTTTGTATACACTATTGTTCGGTTAACAATGCTTTGATTAATGCCAAACAACCAACGAGATTGGCTTCGTGGATATTCTAGATAACGGATCTAACGGGAACAACTATTCGTGAAATAACAGCACGTGTGCTGATTTGTTGAGTAGGATAAGAAGTCATCAGCACCACATATCTGTAGAAATCATTTTTAATAAACTATTCAATTCAGTAATAATGGTAAGACGCACCGTGTTTTGCAGTCATGAATTGGGCAACCAGTCTGGCGACACTGACAGAAGACTACCGTGAAATAACAGCATATGTGCTGTTATGTATTGATGAATAAGTGTCGACATACAAGGTCAGTTAAACCGATCAGTTGAACTGACGAACATTCAAAAACTGACCATGAGTGTTTTTAACTGACGGCATTTTTCGGGAGAACCGTAATCTTCTTTAACTGATCAGTTAGACTGACCGTCAGCGGCCTCTTCAAGGGATGCCAGGCCCCATTTCCCTGTGCCCTCGGAAGCGCCCATATATGGCGTTACTTGAATTAATAGGCGATGGTAGTCACCCTGCCATTAAGTGGACCGTCAGCCAACGATCCCGGCAGACGTCCCGCCCGGGCCCGACATTGATACAGAGTACAGGCTGCAGTGACTGAAAGGTTCACTCTAATTAGATCTAAGGGTCTAAGGTTTAAGCATCCATGATGGATCTAAGGGTGAAAAATCTTTACGACCAATTCTCATTATTAAATATTTGAAAAGAAAATCATGAAAACGGTTGAGCCTGTTTGGAGGAGTTCAACTACAAACTAATTAGTATATATTATATATTTATCTATTGAACACTAGCGACCAGCCCCCGGCTTCGCCCGGGGTTCAATTTTTATATATATGAACATTCCCCGTTTATCCCTCTTTCCATTAGTGAAAACCGAATTGAAATCGGTCTACCCGTTCAAGCGTGATGCCGTGACCAAGGGAAATAGGGATTCATTTTTATATATATAGAAGAAAATTATATTATTTAACAATGACGATGACAACAATTGCTTTTTCGAACTTGTTGACTGCCACCATTAAATACTTCCATGAAGTATTTATACTCCATAGAACTTGTAAGAATAATATTAAAAGCAAAGAAACATACAAAGTTTCTTTACATACAATTAGTGAAGCCTCGTGAGCTGATAATGTAGATAAAAGATGATACAATAGAACCTTTGTAAATAAATTACAGTTATTGACTGTCAATACGACTAAAATGCGTATTTGTGTACTCAAAAATAGCTTTAACGACTAAAACAAAGCGTTATTTAATCACTATTTAATGTAGGCATTCGTTCTATATTGATTCAGAATAAAACCTTGAGGAACGAGACGACCTTCGTAAAGAACGATTTCAACTGAAGACGAATTCGAACAAAAGCTTTAGAAAGTTAGTGATAATAACTTTTGTATTAATGTTTTTATCGGCCGCAACTTCGTAAGTTTCACCGCGATTTAAGACAAACTTATAGAGACTGATAACGATAATGAGGTGGCCCAAGTGAAAAGCCATTTTAACCCATGCGAAATTCGAAAGTGGGTTAATTTGTGCGTTATACAGGATGTCAGGGATACAAAAAAAAGATCCTTTAATTCAGAAAAAAATTACAGAAAAAAATTATTTAAAAAATAAAATGATCCATAAATATTGAATTAATGTTTTTAACACTCAAGAAAAAGGGGCGTCTATGAAATAGCAGGAAAAGCTAATTTATATTTATGCTAAGGCCTATTGCATGGTCTTTTTTTTATGTCAGGTCGGCAGACAGGCTGGCAGTCCACTTGATGGTAGGTGGCTACCGTCGCCTATAACACAAGCAACGCCAAAGCTGCTGCAAGTGCGCTGCCAACTTCAGTAGGATTAAGGATATAGGGGATTAGGAGTGGATGGGGAAATGGGCCCTGGCATCCCTTACTCACTCACCGAAACACAACAGCACACGTGCTGTTATTTCACGGTGGTCTTCTGTAAGGGGGTGGTTACTGCCGCCAGACGGGCTGCCCAAATGATTGCGAAACGCAGTGTGCCCTGCCACTATTAGCAAAGCAATATCTAAAAGTGGGTTCAAATTAAATAACATGTTATATAACTTTGTTGTATAACACGTCCACTTACTTGTCATTGTTGTATAACATTGCAACATAAAACTGTTAAACTTCCACACATTACTTTTCACGCAGCACAAGGTTATATAAAAAAGGTTATATAAAACTTCTTTCTTCGTTTGAAACAAGAAAAGTTAAATTATATTTTTAAAAGTATAGATAATACCAAATGTCTCCGACAACGTTGTTAGCTAGCATTTATTTCACATAGCGACATCTAGTTACAACTTAAGTTACATAAAAATATATTACATATAGAAGGGCCATTTCTATACAAAAACAAGACTGGAAACATTAAAATAACAGTGCAACATAACACAATGTTATCTGACATGTCTACAAATTGTCTTGGTTGCATTGTGAGTACACGCCATGACGTGATTCATGCGCAAATGTTATATAACTTTATTTTGTAACATATGTCGTCCACATATATAAAACATGCTATGTAACCATGTTTCATAGTCAAGTTTTTTTGGGTGTCAATTTATATGTTTTTTAATTAAGTATTAACTATTTTGATCTGGCAGTCAGGTGTCAAAATCCACTATCTTTTGGAAGACCACCTTGTCATGGTCAGCAGCATATTTTTATAACCGTACTGTTGCATGTATTTATAGGCGACGATAGCCACTTATCCTCAATGGACCGATTTCAGCCTACCCATCGTCATATTAAGATACTAAACACCGCTGTGTATAGAAACTAGAAACCACCTTATACATAATTAAAAAATAGTAAACAAAATAAATTTAAAAAAAAGAAAAGAAATTATAAATAAGAGTTTTAATTGGAAATAGGAAGTGTAGATTATATCCCCTTATTTATTGTAAAAAAATTAAGGTTCTTCGATGGGGCCAGAAGGATCTCAAGTGGAGGCCACGAACCGTCAAGAGCAGCGTAGGACGTCCACCCAGATGGGCAGACAATCTGATAAGAGCCGCGGGTCGATGGATGCAGGATGCTTCTGAGCAGTCTGTCCACTGTCCAGCATTGGACAGATAAAGGTTCTACGTAGACGAAATAGCGGAATAAAGCTATAGTAAAGCCAAGAAGACAACGCAAACAATGTAAGCAAACCAGGCTTTCTGACCTTTTCCCTCACCCGAAGCGGCCGGCGCTATCATTTTCATGATTTAGGAAACCACCTTGACAACCCTTCAAAGTTTGTTTACATTCCTCGCAATGTTTCGTTGGCCTTGCTTTAATATACAGTGATGGTCAAATTATAATGGTAATGGTCTCTTTATAAAGTATTATTCGTGGAAAACGGTAATTTTTTATGGAGGAAGGCGGTTAAGGGGGAAATGGGATGAGGGAGAGTAAGTAGCTTAGCCTATGTTACTCGCTGATAATGTAGCTTTCTATAGGTGAAAGACTTTTTAAAATCGGTCAAGCGGTTTTTGAGTTTATTCATTACAAACATCCATTTGTATGGAGGGGCGGTAAAGGCGGTGAGATGGGGGGAGGATGAGTAACCTATGTTACTCGCTGATAATTTAGCTTTATATGGGTGAAAGACTTTTTAAAATCGGTCCAGTAGTTTTTGAGTTTATTCATTACAAACACCCATTTGTATGGAGGGGCGGTAAAGGCAGTGAGATAGGGGAAGCTTACAAACATACCTACATACAAACCTTTTCTCTTTATAATATTAGTATAGATTACGTGAATTTATTAAGTTGTTATTATTTTACCAGCTATTCCCTTAATTTGGAACTAAAAGATTGGTTTGATTGTTGATTAATTTTAAAATAGCCTCTAATTTGTACCACACGTCGTCCCCCTAATAAGGTAGTGGGCGCGAATCACGCAATAGTGAGGTAGGTACATAAGGCGGCCTACAATTACGTTTCGAGGTACAAGGAAAGTCACTTCGTCGAATTTCCTTCGCGACGTTTCACCCCAATTAGCTTGTTTATGGAGGAATTATGAGGTGTTTCGGGCGTACGTCCGGAACTTATGACGCAAATCGTTTTGAACGCCCGTATTCAACAGCTGTTTAGTATTTTGTATCAATCAGATTTACTTCTGGACTTATTTCTGGTGAACTGAGAGCTTGAAACCGTTGGAAAACCGTAATAATTATGACGTAACCAAAGTATGGGTGGACATTTTCAGGATAACAAACGGAATAAGTTGTAATGGTTGCGATACATTTATAAATATAGGCGCCATTAGTAGATTTCTTAATTAATTATTTTTTTGTTTGAAGTTAAGTAAAAGTTTTTGTTTTTAGATAGTAAGTAGTACTTATTAAAGAAATATTGTCTTTATCTTTTAGATCTTTCAGGCGACTCCAGCGGCAAAACTCGTCCTGCACTGAATTGACGGGACTGCCGAGGGAGAGTCGCTACTTGCAAATCTCGGAAATATCTATTTAAAAATTAAATAAAGTATAATTCAAATTTTTCTTTTGATGAGCCTTCAGATAGTGGATCTTAAAATTTATCTTAAGAATTAGCTATTTAAAATATTGATTATTAAGCAACATCGATTTTAGACCGCAAATTAGTAATTTTTTTAAATATATAATTAAATATAATTTAAAAAATAATTATTTTATGATTATCCCCTTTCATATATACCCTGCAGATGATTTGAGTATTTTTTAAATTATTATTATTATGATAATTTAAAAGGAAAACGGTTACAAATAAGTGGATTTTTTTATCATTAGGGGCTGGCGTCGACTTAAGATGCTTGCTTTAACGCTCTGTCTCAGGGGTCCCGGGTTCGAATCCCGACAGGACCAACTTTGGAAATGTACCATGAAATAACAGTATGTGTGCTGTTGTGTTTCAGTGAGTCAGTGCGGGATGTCAGAGCCCATTTCCCTAATCCTAATCCCTTATCCTTAATCCTGCTGTGGTCGGCAGCGCACTCGCAGCACCTCTGGCGTCGCTTGTGTTATATCCGACGGTAGCCATCTACCATTAAGTGGACCGTCAGCTTGTCTGACGAATTTAACATAAAAATATTATATACTATTTATTTTAATATGATTAAATTCTTCTCAAACACCCGCGATTTCAATACGTTTTCATATATGTATATTTAGTCATAGGTGATCCTTATCCTCACTTTATAGCTTATCCTTTATTTTATCAAGAATTGCAACTCAGTTGAAACTCCAATATTCTGGTATTTATACGTATCATTATCAAGTAATTTAACTGCCGATTGCCGATTGCGATTGCTTATCTTTGCAAACAAAGTTAAGATAAGCTTGCAACAATAAGTTAACTTTTTAAACTTTTTAAATTTCGAATCCAAGAATGTTAATTTATACTAATACTAGATGACCCAGTAGACGTTGTCCTGCCCGAACCCGAAAATAATTCATGATGAATGGCAGATGAAAACACTACCTTCTACACACTACCTCAAGAAGCCGGAAAAAAAGAGCTCTGTGTGGCCTCTCGATTATGGATGGTCTATTGAGTTTTGGTGATACCTGTTTAAATAAAATATTATTATTATTATTCAATATATTTTTTTCAATTTTAATTTAAAGTTTTTTACAACCTTTTACCTTTTTTAGAATTTGAATACTGGCCTCTTAGAATCTTAATGACATTCAAACAATTAAAAAAATTTATTAAAAACAAAAACTATGTTGGTTTAAAGTTGACACGTCGTTAACAGAAATGGAGTTCACGCGTTGAACATTTCCGTGCCATAATTTATCACATTTTTCGTCGCGGCTTATCTCAAGATAAATGTCTCAGCGAACTTGTTTCGATTTATGATGTTGAAGCACCGAGTCAAACGACAATATACCGCTGGTATGCCAAGTTCCGACGCGGTCCTGTGTCGCTCAGCACTGTTTCTTCTGCAGGTCGACCAAGAACAGCGATCACGCCTGAAAACATCGCAGCTGTGCGAACTATTATATTAGATGACCGTCATGTGACATACGAGTAGATTCGGGCTGTTATCAGTATCGGAATGACTGCAATTCAGTCGATATTACATAATGAGCTGTGTTTAAGAAAGCTAGTTTCCCGCTGGGTTCCCCACAATTTGTCCGAAGAGCAAAAGGCGGCTCGTGTAGATTGGTGCCGGAATACTCTGCAACGCTTCAACGGAGGGAAGTCAAATGCCGTTTATAATATCGTCTCAGGTGACGAATTATGGATTTATTCATACGAACCTGAAAGAAAACATCAGTCAGCAGTTTGGGTCTTCGAAGACGAGGTCAAGCCAACGAAAGTGGTTCGCTCCCGCAGCGTGTCAAAGAAAATGGTCGCTACGTTTGTCTCGAAAAAGGGGCATGTTGCTACAATTCCTTTACAGGAACGCAGGAATGCTTGTCATTACTATACGCCATTCATTTTTACTAACAACTGCCTTATATTTATGATCAATATAGAAAAAAAATCTTATATAATAAATGTTTGTTGGAAAACGATAACGAATAATTTCAGACATAAAGTTACCCAAGTTCACAAATTAATTTAAGTAAAAAGAACTTTATTCTATTGTTATTTAAGTACATAATTATATTAACGACCCGTGTACGAATGCGATAAAACATATTGTTAATGTATAAATTCCACAAGAGTAACTTTTGTTTCAAAACATTTGAAAACGTATGATAAGGTTTTAACTTATTCCAATTATGAGAAACCCTGTTATATTTGTGAGACAAATTTGCCCTTTAAAATTCTTTTCTAAGTAGTAACCAGAAAATGTCCTTTCAAAATCGATAAAACCATTTTGGATGCTAGACTGGACAAACTATATAATATATATTTTATATATTTTTTAAATTAGAAGGTTGTAGGTAAATTTTGTATGATTTTTTTTTTTGTGAAAAATAAACAACAATTATTAATTAAGAAATCGAAGATTTCGAAGCCTTTATTTTGAAATACGTGTGAGAGTCTATTATGGTTCATTGATGTTGAGTCACCAACAAATTTCGCTCCTTCAGCAGCTTCAACAGTTTATCTTAAGTTTCCTTTATTTACTTGAATTAATTTATATATAAGGTTCTACTACCCACGTAGTCTTCCAATCGTTTCTCACACTGGGATCCATCTCTGACCACGATGGTTCCCTGAACGATGCGTTTTCTTATAAGAGTTGCTTATGTTGGCTAAGTTATTTGTAAGTTTATATCTGTTAGACATTAATAGTAACTATATGGTTCATGAAAACGGGACGTGGAACTATTTAATCATTCTTCACACCTAGGTCCAGCCTTAAGACACAATATTTCAGACAACAGTCCTGAATAATTGAGAGTCCCAGAGTATGAATATTTCTTATTTGATAATATTTCATGAAATCTAAATGAGCTTTGACGGCCCCTTGGATGAGTGGCAAGCGTGCGTGCCTAACGTTTCAGGGGCCGCGGGTTCGATTCCCGGCGGGGTCAAGTTTGCAAATTTTAATGTAATTTTCAAAATTGACTCTGTTCTGGATTTGAAAAGTAGTTGTAGGGCACACTGCGTTTCGCAGTCATTTGGGCAGCCCGCCTGGCGGCAGTAACCACCACCTTACAGAATACCACCGTGAAATAATAGCATATACGTGCTGTTGTGTTTCGGTGAGTGAGTAAGGGATGCCAGAGCCCATTTCCTTATCCCATCCTAATCCCTTACCAATCCTACTGTAGTCGGCAGCGCACTTGCAGCAGCTGTGACGTTGCTTGTGTTATAGGCGACGGTAGCTACCTACCATCAAGTGGACCGTCAGCCTGTCTGTCGACCTTAACATAAAAAAAGAGCTAAAAATTTGGAATTAACTGCATTGCCTTGAGCTATTCAAAAGCTATTATTTCAAAAAACAACTCACCAGTCAAAGATTTATGAGCACCTTTTAAGTTTATTCTTTACAAAATGGTATCTTCTAAAATCGTCATGCGAAATAAATCAAATTATATCCAAGCTGTTTTAAAGACAAACCCCCTTGGATCGTTGTCGATAACCCCCGCTTATTGTTCTCGGACCATCTCGTTTTATCTGGTGGGCTGTTTCGTTCCACCTGATCGTAAAAAATAATTGAATGACACTCAGAAATGGTCTACAACATTTGCGCTCATCGCCTTCACCGTTACAAAATGTAGGGCGGCTATCTCATGCGATTCTACTAATTTAGACCAGTTAGCTGGTCAGTAGTATTTCAGTTAGCTTGTTTGTTTTTTAGTTTCATCCATGGAAAATTTCCTAAACACTTGTCGCTAAATTAAATCTAATAGAAACAATACTTTGACGATTATGTGGATGTAATAATACTCCGTAGGTAAATGTTCAGGAATATCTTTAATTAATTCTAAAATTAGCCTATTTATATACAGTTTTTACATTGGCATACCGATAGGTATTAGGTATACGACGACGTATGCCTGTTGCCTGAGGCAGCAAAACCGCGATGTGTGTGTAATAATGTAATATAAATATGGGCCGCGTAGGTATTTTGCCCTTTTGCACCGCCGACGCCGAGACAATATCTCGTCGAATTATTGTTATCATAGAAGAATTATTAATGTTATCACAGAAGAATAATTATCACAGGAGAGTTATTATCCCAGAAGAATTATTTTCATCACAGAAGAATTATTGTTATCGCAGAATAATTATATTTATCACAAAAGAATTATTGTTATCACAGAAGAATTATTGTTAACACAGAAGAATTATTGCTATCACCGAATAATTATTATTATCACAGAAGAAATATTTTTATCACAGAAGAATTATTATTATCACAAGGAATTATTGTTATCACAGAAGAATAATTATCACATGAGAATTATCATTAATGAGATGAGATGAGGGGACGGCTACTCGCGCTCCCCTCATCTCCGCCTCCTAAAAAAAATGTCGTTTTCCACGAATAAACTCAAAAAAACCACTGGACCTATTTTAACAATTCTTTCACCTATCGAAAGCTACATTATCAGCGGTTAACATAGGCTACTCACCTTCCTTCATCTCCCCCCTTTGCAAAATTGCCGTTATTTACGTCGTCAAAATTGCCGTTATTGCAAAATTGCCGTATTTATTAAAATTGCCGTCCACGAATAATATTTTATACAAAATTGTCGTTTTCCACGAATAAACTCAAAAACCACTGGACCTATATTAAAACTTATTTCATCTATAGAAGGCTACGTTATCAGCGAGTAACATAGGTTACTTACTCTCCCCCATCTCCCCCCTTTACTCTCCCTCCATACAAAATTGCCGTTTTCAACGAATTTTTTTTTTTTTATTTATTAAGAGACGCTTACGAAATCGCGTGCAACAGCTAGTCATGTCCATGTAGGTAAAAATGACTTTAACAAGCGAAGTCTTAGTCACGGCTAGTGAATCCGAGCTGAATACAAACCACGCAACAGAACCAACATGTGTTCATGTTTCCACATGTTTGCGTTTCGTTTAATGCAATTAATATTTGTTGTGTCGATGTTTCTCTCTTGTTTGAATAGTTCCGAGCTCGGACGGTGTTATGCCGCAATCCCTGTTGGAGTGAGCAGATATAAATTTTATTTATTTTCCTTCAGATGCTGAAATTCTACAATAATGATGGTGAATATTTTCCAAAACATTCCCTTAAAAACAGTACAGAATTCTATTTATAAATACATACGATGGATACATTTTGTATTTTATTGTAATCCAAAAATTTGTTGATAACATACCATTTTAACGACACAAATACCATTTGTGTTGTGTTGTGACAGTTAACATAAAAAAAAAAATCATTGCAAATCTCACTTATATAATATGCCTGATTGAAGACTCCTTTCAAACGGGGGCCTGTGCTAGGAGCCTTCGCTCCTCCATAGAAGCTAATACTTACTTAACCAAAATAACTTTATGAACAGAAAATTTGTTTTAATTTTAATAATAATAATAATAATAATAATATTTATTTATTTTCTCCACAATTTACAAATTTTAAGTGGGTACATTTATAGTATTCAGTGCTACATTGTATGTGGGAGACTGGCGCCTGAACTAGGTAATACCTGTGTCTCAGGACACCAGGGCTCCACCTTCGATGACCGCATCTATCTTTGTATTCTATTGTTTGTGCAACACTTGAAATGCGATCGATAACAATATCTGTAGGTAACCATAAACAAACAAGGAAAAAAAAAAAAAAAAAGGGTAGAAAGCAAATAAAAAAATGAAAACAAAAGAAAAAAAATGTTGTTTGTGTGCGTGTGCGTGCGTGTGTGTGTGAATGTGTGTGTGAATGTGTGTGTGTCTGTGTGAGAGAGAGTGTGTGTGTGTGTGCGTATGTGTGTGTGCGATGCATATGGTGCAATGTTTGTAATGCGTGTGTGTCTATGTGTAATACAGTATGCATTAATATTAAATTATTATTATTATTATTTTTTTTTTTCTATTATATCTACACCTGGAAGCGCAGTATATACTCAGCTTGGAGATAATTTAGCTCTAAAAGTTTTGCTGTTATTTCCTGTTTGAGTTTGTATTTGGTTAAATTGGTAAGATTGGAGGTATTATTAAAGTATCTATACAAGAAGGGGCCTAAAAATAGATACTGTCTGCGGGCAAAAGTTGTCTTGACCCTAGGGACTTCATTGCGCGGACGTCTTTTATGAGTGGGATAATGTGCGACCTGGTAGTATTTGTGAAAGCGCAGCGTACAGGCAAGGATATACAACTTTCTGACAGTGAGGATCTCAGTTTCTTTGTACAGGTTATCAGTAGAATAGAGCCTTGGTTTACGAAACATCACTTTAATAACCGCCCTTTGAGCTCTCTCTAGTTCCATTAAGTGCGTTGCTGCTGCTCCTCCCCAGATTGGTAGGCAGTATGTTATTAAAGATTGGCACAAAGCCACGTAAGTTTGAACAATGAGTTTCGTATCGGCAACCTCCCGCAGACTCCTAAAAATAGGCAACAATCTTCGTACCCTTCCATTTCAGGTGCTGATCTATTATTAAACCTAGATATTTCGTGACTGTAACTTTCTTGAGAGGTTCACAATTACAGTTAGTTGGAATGTTCTGTTCCATGTTACAGGGGTAGACATGCGCACGTATTGAGAAAGTAGGTGGTGGATTTGAAGCTTTAGTGACATTAAAGCATATGTAATTAGTTTTTGAGGTATTTAATGTAAGTATGTTATTTTCCAACCAACTGGTAACTTGTCTCAAGCCTCTTTCCGTGTGTAATTGCACCTCGCTCCAGGAGTCACTATAAAATAAAACGGCTGTGTCATCAGCAAAAACAATTATATGCCCCTTTTCAACAAGAAGTTTGCAAAGGTCATTAACATATACCAGGAATAGGGTAGGGCCGAGTGTGCTTCCTTGTGGTATCCCGTAATAAGCTTTTGCACTATCACTTGTTACACAATCGACTCTGACAGTCTGTTCTCGATCTGACAGGTAACTTTGAAACCATTTTTGAGGCACACCTCGAACGCCCAAACCTTCTAGCTTGCGCAGTAAAAGTGCCGTAGACACGGTATCGAATGCCTTTTTGAGGTCAAGAAATACGCCAATACATTTCTTTCCTTGATCTACATAGGTAGTTGCTAAACCAGCAAAGGATGCAATAGCATCCTCCACAGATCTACCAGCCCTGAATCCAAACTGATTATTACTTAGTAGCTGTTTACTTTCCAGAAATTTTATTAATCTACTATTAACAATTTTCTCTAGTACTTTACTTATTGTGCTAAGTAAAGAGATTGGTCTGTAATTCGACACCGTGTCAGCGTCACCCCCTTTATGGATTGGTATGACCATTGCTTTCTTTAAAGATTTAGGGAATATTCCTGTGAATAGACTTAAATTGCACAAGTGTGCAATAGGTGAGGAGATAGTATTACGTGAGTTTTTTAAGATTGTCGATGTTATCAAGTCCATTCCTGGAGAGCTGTTCTGTTTCAATTTACAAATGATTTTGTCCACTTCCACAAAATCAGTTGGACACATTAAAAAGGAAGAAATAGGGCTATTATTTTGAGAAGTTGTCAGTTGTCAAGTTTTGCAGCTAGACAATTAGCTTCTTCAAAATCTACCTCATAGACCGTAGCAGTTATATCAGATTTTACATACATTATAACTCCATCATTTTGATTGTAAGAACGTTTTGTGAAGTGTACATTGTAGCCATTAATTAGCGGTGGAACAGAATCTTTGTTACACCAACACTCAGTTAGTATAATAATATCCGCAACTGTGTTAAGATAACTAAGATACACAAGGAGACTATCCAGATTTTTATTAACGCTTCTGATATTAAATGTAAGTATATTGAACCTTGTGTCGTTGCAGTTGGCATTGAATAATTCCATGGAATGTCGCAGCATTAATGGATCTTTTATATATTCACAAGGTATGTGACATGTTTGGTCTATTTCTTCCGATAATATCCGACTATTGAATTTTAAAAATGACATACTCGGTGAAACCAGACAAGTTGAGAAATAGAATTATCATAAAATGGAGAGGGCGCGGGCGCATAGACAAGTATCGATAAATAATTACGATGTAGAAGTTACTTATTTCAGCTAAGATTTTCAACATACTGTAGGAATATAATGTTATATAAAAAGTTATTAGTATTAATTGTGTAATTTTGTATAGTGTTAAATATGTGTTATAACAACAGACGACGCAAGATATCATTTTGACAATTTGTTTAGCGGAAAATACAAAACAAAAAAATGGGAACACGAAACAATATTTTGAAAAAGCAAATACCTTAGTTACATATAGATAGAGTAAATTATAAAGTCACTTGGTAAGTTTTATGTTGGTTAAATCACTTTCACTGCGTATCTGCATCGCCTTAGTGCCGTCATCCCGTCTAAGATAAACGTTGCCATTTTTCGTCCAGCAATATTTATATCCGTGTGTTCGTGCATATTCTCGGGATAGAAAGTGAAGCCGTTTTCCCGTTAAAGTTAGATTCTCCGAAATAAATATAGGATGCTCCGACTTCTCTTCGCATACTTGTGAGACTTTAATACTTTTTTTATTTACCCTCCTGTATTCCCTCAAACCGGTTCCGGCTGTGTAAACGTAAATGCGTAGTGTTATTGTGCTCCGACTTTTAAAGATTATTCTGTAAAATCACCGTGAAATTCTGTGTAAAAACATTTGAAGTATATACTTATCATGTTAAACTGCATGGCGAAATAAAGAGCCAAGTGAAAACAGTGATATCAAAATAGTTAACCAGTGGCAAACAAAACTAAAAAACTTTAGAGGTTATCTGTCAGTTGAGTATAGCCCACAGACACAGGACACAGATATTGACAAGGTCAGTTCAGTGTTGACATACCAAAATAACCAGCTTATTACTCTGTTACCAATACAACAGCTCTAATAAAGCTGCGTTCAGAAGATTACGTTCCATTTCACGCATAAATAATCTAAAATGGAAAACCTTCAGTCTCTCTTCGACCAAATGAAAATAGAAATGTCGAAACAAACCGACGACATTATGACACGAATTGATGAGAAATTAATTCCTTTTAGACTAGAAATGCAGGAATTAAGGTCAGAAAATGAGAAATTAAAGGAGAAGATATACAATCTTGAAAAACATAAAAGAATAAATAACTTAATTCTATATGGAATAAAGGAAACTGAAAAGTCGACCGCCAGCCTAATTGAAATAATAAAAAAGAAATTCGAAGAAGATTTAAACATTACTTTTGAAGACAGGGACGTGAACACGATTTACAGAATTGGCAAAAATAACACAAAAAATGGAAAGGAAAGGCCAATTCTTCTGGCATTCGTTAACTTCTGGAAGAAAAACGAGATTATGATAAATAAAAAGAAACTGAAAAACGTATATGTGTCAGAAGACTACCCTAAAGAAATCATCGAGACGAGAAAAAAGCTACAGCCAAAATTGGAAGAAGAACGGAAGAAAGGCAATTATGCATATATAAATTACGATAAGCTGGTCATCAAACAGGGAAAACCTGATAATATAGGACCCAAAAGGAAAATGTCAACCTCACCAAATGCAAAAGAAAGTCCCCACAAACAACAACCGACAACTAAAAAACACCGTTTAAATGCATTTGATGTTATGAGGAACAGAAGTAACTCTCTGCCTTCTGCCAACTTGCCAACTGTCCAGAATGCTTAGGATATTGCCATCAGCCACCGGAACGAAACACTAAATAAACAAGAACCTATAAATAGAATAAACAAAACATTCCCCAACCCGATTTGTCCTCGCGGGGAATTAGACTGCAACCCTCCACCAATTATAAAAATAGACCAATATACAAAACCTACCCTGAAAATTTGCACTTATAACGTAAGAACACTTGCATCGAAAGAACGATTTCTTGAATTAACTAATGCTTTAAAATTTATTAATTGGGACATTCTAGGTCTCGCAGAAGTCCGTAGAATGGGGTGTAGCATCGAAGAGTACAGCGATCTTATTTTTTGCTTCATCGGTGAAACTAAAGGACTACATGGAGTGGGATTTCTTATAAAGAAAAAATACAAGAACAACATTACTAACTTTATGGGAATCTCTGAAAGAGTAGCGCTTTTACAAGTAAAATTCGAATGCTTCTCCTTATCTATAATTCAAGCATATTCACCTACCGAAAGTTCAACAGAAGAAGACATTGACAAATTTTACAAAGACATTGAATATGCTCATACCATGGCTGAAGGAAAGGTTATAGTAATGGGAGATTTTAACGCCAAAATAGGTTGCCCAAAAACTGACTATTATCCAGTAATGGGAAAATATGGTTACGGAGTGTGCAATGAAAGGGGTGAACGGCTTTTAAGCTTTGCTTACCAACATAAATTGTCAATAATGAACTCTTTTTTCAAAAAGAAAGAGAGTCGCAGGTGGACATGGTTATCACCCAATCAAAACACTAAAAACGAAATAGATTATATAATGATAAATCACCACAAACTTATAACTAATATTGAGGTACTTAACAAATTCAAATTCCCTTCCGACCACAGATTGATGAGAGCAACACTACTTTTAAATCATCCAATAAAGAGCAGAAAAACCTACACAACACTACCTTATACTCCCAAGACAGAAGCAGAAATTAAAAGTTACATCAAAAACCTACGAGCATACACAGAAAATATCGAAACAGACGGTATTGACATCCAAACATACTACAGTATCCTAGAAAAAGGCATAACAGAGAGCCTAAAATGCAAAAATATTACATATCCTCACCAACATAATATTTTCTCTAAAGACACCGTCCAACTTATAGAAAGGCGCACGGAACTACAACACGCAAAGAATAAAACGAAAGAAATGAAAGAAGAACTTAGTAGACTATACAAACAGACTAATAGATCAATCCGAAAGGACTATACCAATCACAGATATGAGATTATTTCAAGAAACATCAATAATTTTAGAAGCGCCAAAAGAGCCTATAAGGAATTAACTACACACAAATCATGGATTCAAAAACTCGAACACAACTCACGGGAAACAAAATCAAGAAAAGATGTAATAAAACATGCAACAAACTTCTACAAAAATCTATACAGGAAACAAAATAACACTGACATAGAATTGGAAACAACTCACACGAACACGACAGACTGCATTAGACCAATTGATGACTCCGAGATTTACGAACATATAAAAAAGCTAAAAAGTGAAAAGAGTCCCGGACCAGATGGACTATGCAACGAAGTCCTCAAAATAGGAGCACCTATCTTAACTCACCATTTTACGAAATTATTTAATATGATACTAGACGTAGAAAAAGTACCAAAAGAATGGTGTACATCGGACATAATTTTGCTCTTCAAAAAAGGAAGCCCCTTGGATATAGGGAATTATAGACCTATAAGCCTGCTAGCAAGTACATACAAATTATTCTCATCCATAATTCTAAAGAGAATATCTGACGACATTGATAAACAACAACCCAAAGAACAAGCGGGATTCAGATCAGGTTTTAGCACAATGGACCACATACAGACTCTAGAACAAATCATAGAAAAATACAGAGAATACAATAGACCCCTGTATGTGGCCTTCATCGACTACAGCAAAGCTTTCGACACCATTAGTCATTGCTCAATCTGGAACGCACTGCAACAATCAAATATCCACTACAAATACATTAACATCTTAAAATATATTTATACACAAAGTACAAGCAGAGTAAAATTAGAAACAAGAGGTGATGAAATAAACATAGAACGAGGAGTAAGGCAGGGAGACCCTCTATCTCCGAAGCTGTTTATAGCAGTACTTGAAAATATTTTTCAAAAACTAGACTGGAAAAACAAGGGAATATACATAAATGGACATTATTTAAACCATTTGAGGTTCGCTGATGATATTGTCATAATGGCCGAAACTGCCAAAGATCTAGAGGATATGATGAGATCACTTGACTGCGAAAGCTCAAAAATTGGCTTAGAAATGAATGCAAACAAAACTAAGATTTTAACCAACAATCGCGAACGCCCAATTGTGATAAAAAATAACAATATAGAATACGTCAATGACTATGTCTACTTAGGAAAACAAATTTCATTCAAAACGTCGAGTAACGAAGAAGAAGTAACAAGAAGAATTAACGCAACTTGGAGAAAATTCTGGGCATTAAAAGAAATCCTAAAAGGGAAGTACAGCTTACACATGAAAAAGACAGTATATGACACATGTTTGTTACCCTGCTTGTTGTATGGTTGCCAAACTTGGGTATTTACAAGCAAAGTAAAACAGAGAATCAAATGCAGCCAAACATCAATGGAAAGAAGCATGTTGAAAATTAGAAGAATACAAAAAATTAAGAGCGAAAGCATTCGTCAAAAAACTAAACTCACCGATGCTCTGAGGCACGCACTCCTATTAAAGTGGAGATGGGCCGGACATATCTCACGCTACACAGACAGGCGATGGACCATTGAAGCTACACGATGGAAAGGACCAGAGGGGAAAAGGAATGTTGGTAGACAAATAAAACGGTGGACTGATGAGATAACATATATAGCAGGAAACGACTGGATAAACTCAGGCAAGGACAGAGAGTCGTGGAAGAGGATGGAGGAGGCCTTTACCCAAACAGGGGTCCATATTTTATAATACTTTAAACTACAACATATAAACATTGTAAAAATATGGAATAAACGGCTTTATTATTATTATTCTCATTTTAACTCATCTCCCCCTCTAAAAGCCAAAATGAGGGGGAGACGGTGTAACCCCCGACAGAAGCACAGTCGGTCGGGGTTCAGGGCGACAAGGACAGAAACCGACGTACTATCCTGGCTGTATCGAGCAGCACCGCTCTCTGCATCTGGCCCGGGAGGGAACCGCCACGGAATCCCAACCGCCCCAGGTTATCCCTGAGACTGACTGGGATCAGACCATTTACGGACAGAACAACTGGGATGATTTCAACGGATGCCACGGCCCACATGTCGACGATCTCGTGGGCCAAGTCGAGGTATTTCCTCCTCTTCTCGGTTTCAGCCTTCACGAGACCATCGTCATGGGGGATAGTGACATCCACCAAAAACACCCGCGACTGCTCCCGGTCCATCAACACGATATCAGGTCTATTCGCTAGAATAGTCCTGTCCGTGGTGATGGGCCGGTCCCAGTAGAGCTTGGCACGGCTGTTCTCGAGGACTGGTTCTGGCGAGTACCGGTAGTAAGGTATCCTCCGCTCAAGGAAGCCGTATTTCAGAGCGAGCTCCTGATGCAGGATTCTGGCCGCTTGGTTGTGCCTGTGCAGATACTCAGTGTTGGCAAGCGCCGAACAACCGGAGGTGACATGTCGGAGAGTCTCTCCAGGATGGCGACAGGCTCCCCCCCCTAGGTGGGCCATGACCTTGTCGTGGTGGGGGGGCTTACCCTTGGCAATCCGGGCGGTTGCAGGGGTCGGTGGGGTCACCGGCCTTTGCTCGACCGATCGGATTGGTTTTGGGGACAAAGAAGGCCCACACCGAGGTGGGCTCCGAGCGAGCTCCGCTCAGCGGAGCTCGTGGCGGAGCTGCAATTTGGAGGCTCCAACCTTCCGTTGGGGCTTCAC
Organism: Bembecia ichneumoniformis; assembly: GCA_910589475.2. Lineage (NCBI taxonomy): Eukaryota > Metazoa > Arthropoda > Insecta > Lepidoptera > Sesiidae > Bembecia > Bembecia ichneumoniformis. The sequence goes on along the minus strand of OU342546.1, from coordinate 3,864,789 downwards.
CGGTCATCGCTCGCGCGGGCCGAGAATCCGTACTCGGCCCGCGCGATTGGTGGCCGGTGAGAGAGAGGGCACCCCGGTCCTTGTTCGGCAGACCGAGGAATGGGACTCGGTACTGCGGATGAGGATCAGCGGGTGAGTCGCAGCGAGTGCATTCTCTTGGACGGCTCTGGCGCTCAGTGGTAGTCGGGCAACTTACGCGAAGACGGAGCTCATGCGACTGGGAAGGACCAACTGGCATAGTACCTGCAATCGTGGCATGTGGGGGGTGTGGAACACCCGGTGACCGGGCACCGGCTTAGTACTACCCTCCGCAGTCGTCCGGAAGAGTGAAGACCCGGCCTTGCCACCCGGCTTAGTAGCTCTTCCGCGACGACAACACGAGGTGGAGCCCGTCTCGGGCTGCCGCGATTGTTGGGGAAATGTCAGGGGGACACCCCTATGGGCCGCCCACCCATAATGTCGTATGAGATGAGCGGCCACACGAGCGGGGGTCGTCCGGGGGATGAAGGTGGAAGCGGCCTCCGACTCCGCGGATGGTTGTGCCGCGGAGAAGAGGTAAGGGGTTGATTCGGTTACGAATCCCCTCGCTGACTGCTCGCTGCGACTGATGAGAGGAATTTGGGCGGCTGTAGCCGTTTCGTTCGGGGGCGGCGGACGCGGGGAGGTCCGCCGCCCGCACAACACCGGGCAGTGTAGGTGTGGTGGCCTGCAGATGTTCCAGCGGGCCACCACAGGAGGAGTTTTTTACACGGCTTGCCGTGTAAAAACAGGGGCGGGTCCGCAAGGACATGGCGGTGCGTGGGGCCCGGGGATAGGGCCTGGCTGTGACTCCGGGTCCCATTATCGCTGCCGATGGTGGAACATGGAGGCGGTTTTAGTGGAGTAGGACCGGCGGGGCGATTCGTTCCGTCGGGTGAGTCCCACACACCCCCTCGTCGATCGTCCCCGTCGACGAGGGATAGTGCGTAAATGCATTTCCCCTCCTTAAAAAAAAAAAAAAAAAAGGATGGCGACAGGCTCGACAGATGTCCTCTGTGCCATCCTTTATGATGTACCTCCGGTAATTCCGCGTCTTGACCACCTGATCTTGTATCGCACAGACAAAACCCTCGGTCTCTCCGAAGAGATCGCCGAAGCGCAGCCAGTGCACGGAGGCTTTACGGTCAACATGAGGCTCATGGAGAGCCTTGTAAAACCGTCCGTGCAGCTCTTTCTCCTTCCATACGGCCTCCCTGGCAGAGGGGCTCAGTACCACCGGCTCCCGCCATTGCTGATCGGATAGAGACAGAGGAGTGAGTCCGTTGTCACATTCTACGATCGCCCTACGGAGCCCGCCACCCGAATCAGTCAAGAAGAAATTTCTAAGGTTGCACATCTCGCGGTTGTGCATGGTCTTGGCACTTAATAAGCCTCGACCACCACACTTCCGCGGGATGTACAACCTCTCAACCGATGATTTCGGGTGGCGCACTCTGTGAGAGATCATAGTTGTGCGGACCCTTCTATCCAGGGTGTCCAGTTCCGTCTGAGACCATCTGAGCACGCCGAAAGTATAAAGGAGAACGGGCATGACCCAGCCGTTGAAAGCTCGGATCTTGTTAGCCCCGGACAAATAGCTCCTAAGAACTTTTGTCAGGCGCTCCCAAAACTCCTCGCCAACCGACTGTTTCACAACCGTCTCCCTCACACCTAATGACTCCGACATACCCAGATAACGGTACGTTTCAGTCTCGGAGAGTGACCTCATCTGTCTCGGACCAGCTTCGACATTTGTCGAACGAATGATCCGACCCCTCTCCACATGAATAACCGCGCATTTGTCGAGGCCGAACTCCATCCTGATGGACCTGCTGAAATTTTCAGTTATTTTCAGCAGCTCCTCCAGACGATGAGCGTTCGGCGCGAACAACTTGAGATCATCCATGTAGAGAAGGTGCGACATCTGATGGCCCCCTCTCCGAAACTGAAAGCCTATCGCCGAATCCTCCAAGACAGTACTTAGAGGATTCAACGCCAGGCAAAACCAAAGTGGGCTCAGACAATCACCCTGGAAAATACCCCTGCTGATCCTTATCCGATCAGCCGCATCCGTCATCCGCTCCCCGGATAGACTAAGCATCGTACTCCATTGCCCCATACATGTCTCAAGGAAGTGTCGAGTTGTACTATCAACTTTATACAACTCGAGGACCCTCAAAAGCCACGTATGGGGAACCGAGTCAAATGCCTTTTTATAGTCGATCCAGGCAGCGGAGAAATTTCGACGGTTGCGTTTGACCAGTCTGCAAACAGCCGTGTCGATGAGAAGCAGCTCCTTGCTACCGCGACTACCGCCCTTACATCCATTCTGAGCTTCCGATAGAATGTTATTATCGGCAACGTGACGATAAATCTTAGAACTCAGAATGGATGTAAGTATTTTATAAATTGTGCATAGACACGTTATTGGGCGGTATTTAGAAGGATCCGCGGTAGCACCGTCCTTGGGAGTTAAATGAGTGACCCCTGTAGTTAAGAAGTTTGGTAGCACCCCGCTTTCAAGAGCCTCTTGAAATTGAACAGCGAGAGTGGCATGGCTACGCCAGAACCCCTTCAACCAGTAGCCGTGCAGCCCGTCCGGTCCCGGACTTTTCCAGTTCGAGACCTTACGGACCGCAGCGACCACATCGTCCTCCGTTATGGAGATGGGGTTCATCGGCGAAATTGTGGCACATGCCTCCTCCACCGTCTCCATCCAAGGGCCCTCTTCATGAGTAACTGGTTCGGACCACAGGTTTCGCCAGAAATTAATAGTTTCTGCCTGATTAGGTCCGAGACCAGTCACTCTGTCGTCGGGACGCCCCAAGCCTTTATAAAACTTCTTTTGGTCACTCATGAAGAGGCGATTTTGACGGTACCTCTTAACCCTTTCCGAGTACCGCCGGATACGCTTACCCCAAGCAGCGATCTTCTGCTTCAGGTCATCAATGCGCTCCGTGAGTTTTCGGTGCATATCCGGGTTAGACAGATTCACTCTCTCACCCGGAAAGGCCTCCCTCACGAAGCGCATCACTCTGGGTCTTGTATTACCCGACCTGAAGCTGGTCAGTTTGCCGATGAGGACTCTGGCCGCAGTGATACGGCTTTCGATCCTTCTCTGCCAGGCCGGCACCTCATTACAATGAGTGGCACGACCCGGCAAATGCACTTTGGCGCCCACTATTCGGCATACAGCCATGGCTGCGCCAAATAGGATCGAATCCGTATCAGAGAGGCCTGTGCTGCTCTCCAAGTATGAGGGCAGCATATTGTTTATGGCCTCAACGACATCCCGAACCTTCACGCTAAGAGGTACTCGGGGTAAGCGCTGCCTCATTTCAAGAGGAGTTTGGCGGTACTCCAAAATCGCCTCTTCAAGTGTGCTTCTCATCCGCTCTATTTCCTGGGTGGTTACTCCTTCGTCCTCACCCTGCATATATTGCGGTCGGCTATTGGTCTCCGCATCACTACGCGGCTGCACGGGGTCTACAGGGTAGTCCGCGCCGCCACGCCGCGGTGCGGAGGCATCCACAACAGATGCAGCATTCGGGTCAGGAGTAACCTCCTGTCTCAGTTGTTCGAGTTCGGCAGCGCTGAACAGACCTGAGCGCTGTATATACCGAACCCTGTCCGATAAATTCTGTTCCGTGATAGTCAATCCCGGTTCCAACTGCAGAAACTCACGATGCATACGGGCTCGATAACCCGTTCCGCCAGTTTCGGTCGTTGTCGCCATGTAAAAAGCGCGCATGGCGTTCGTATTCATTGCGTTTGTCCACGCCATGCGCCTTCTTGGACCACCAGCGGCGGATGCCGAATTATGGGCCGCAGAGGGCCCTGTCGGCACCAAGCCGCCTGGTGGTGATGATGAATTCGAGGGCAGGCTAGGTGGACTGCCTGCACCTCCTATTACGCTGGCTCGCCCTCTGCCACGTCCAGTGCCAGCGTTTGTCCTGGACGTGCCCCGGCGTCCCCCAGGCAGCGGCCATATACGTACTCTATTTGAACTCATCATCATGTTTTTGGGCTATATACAACGGGGGGCGCCCATTTCCCCGATGGGACCGTTTTAAAATATTTAGATGGAAACCCACAGACACGGTTCCAACACCTGTGGGGGGAGAAGTCCCTAACCCTGGGAAAATGAGGGATGACTAATTGCAGCGGTGAGGCAGCTATGTCACATTAACTGTTACATTAATTATTATTATTATTCCCTCAAACTATTCAACAGCTCCTCCTTTTTTATAACTGTCGTAAGTTCTGCAATTATAGGTTTGGACTTGGTTTTACTAATAGATCTTACACGAAAAATATCCCTTATCTCTGAGGTTTCAATGGAAGTGTTCAAAGTTGTACTAACATTCTTTAGAATATTAAGTAGATCCTGTTTCGTTTCTTTGTCTTTTAGTGGTACATTTCTTATTTCTATACTAGCTGATCGATTTGCCCCTTCCAATTTTTCAATCTTAACCTCAAGATCTCCTATATGCTTTTTCATTTTCCCATTCTCAGCTTCCACCGCTTCCAGTTTCTCCTTCAACTCTTCGTACTTTCCAGACATAAATTCAAGTGACTTTGTTATTTCCACGTTTTGTCGTTTTACATCACTTATACTCATCTGCAGATCATTAAACCTTTCTTCTATAAATGCACGCATGTCATCGTCTCTTATTGAGCCTCCCTTTTTATTCTTGTTGCGTTGGGATACAAATGAACCCGTTTCATAGTCACTGGGTATGCGCCATGTATCTGGCTCAGGTTCCGAGTCGTACGGTTTTTCTAGTGGGGTAGGCGGAGTGCGTCGAAGTGGCATTGTTAATAATAGTATGATCCAATATTATATAATATACTGTAGTCTTTGGGTGTGATCTTGTACTTAGACCATACTCCACCACTTAATCCGCTTCTCGCTACCGCTTGTAAATTGTGGCAAGCGCAATTCGGCGACGACGTAGCTTATACCTCCTTTCGCGGCTATTGTTGTCACTTTCTTGGTTCAACTCTTCACTCATTCACCACGTTATGCGCGCCTAGTACTTGGTGTATTTACCGTTTTCATCATTTTATTCGCACTATGTAATTATTATTATTTATTTTTATGCCGAATTATTTATTATTTTTAAATGAAATTTTATACAAGTGCACACGTCTAAACGCATTTGCGGTCCAAAGTGAAGTGAAGTACGGGAAATTACTAATTTAATAATTTAGTAATTTCCCGTACTCCTGTGTTCGTGGTGTGTGTGTGTGTGTGTGTGTGTATGTGTTTGTGTGTAATAATTTTGTGTCATTGCATTACTATGAGTAGTTCCTCCACTTCGTCAATTCTTAGTTCCAAGCCAATCCGTTATAAGTTTTTTTTACATTTGTAAAATCAGTACAGTTTGTCGTATATATAAATTTCTTTATTGTATTGCATTTGGGCACACTTAGTTTTTAATTTTATAATCAGTATTTTATCATCAGTATTGTATTTGTATTCAAATATCAGTTGAAGACATGCACTTTAATAAAATTATTTTCTACATATCAACATACCTACTGTCGTTTTCTTATACTGCGGTTAAATGCAAATTTCTATATGCAAAGCATTAAATCAATATTAATTTGTCCAATCATATCAAAACAAAGCCACTTTGAGTGCTGAATTGAAACCTGTTATGCAATTCAAGCTAAAATGTGCCACTATTACATTTTACATGTCAAAGATAACAATAGTGAGATGATAAAACTTAGACGTAGATTAGGAAACTGGTAGGTCCCCCCTAGGTGTGCCAGGACCTTGGCGTGGTGGTGGGCTTCATGACTGATCGGACTATCGCAGGGGACAAAGAAGGCACACAACGCCGCTCCGAGCTGGCTCTGTTCTGTCAGAGCTTGGTGTCGTGAGCGGCAAGCTCGTAAGCCCTTCTGAGAACGAGGGCTTCCTCTCCCCAGGGGGACGTGGTCGCGAGGAAGACAACCTCTATAAAAAATCACACCTGGGGTCACGGTGTTGGGGCCGCGCCGTGAATTGCACTCCACTTTGGCCTCCTGCGTGTTTGTGCCGTGAGCGGTGACCCGTACGGGAGGATGAAGGGATCCTGGTGTCTGAGGCGGTAGCAGATCTGCCGATCTGTTGTGCCAACACGCCACTTTGGCCTGGAATTCTGCTTAAACGGGTGGTCCCCGCCTAGCCAGTGGGGATCATTTTGCACCTTCAGAGTCCTTTCATTTTGGAACTAGTAGAATTGCGAAGTCCTGCCAATTAAGATGGCGTTGTATTAAGATGTATTAAGATGGCGCGTTGTAAGCTGGTGGTAAATTCGTATACATGGAGTATACGAACTTACACAGAGGAGTATCCATCAATGAGACATAATGTAAGTATAGGTGTAACACGACTATATAGCTAGATACTTCTTAACTGTATGTTTGTCCACAGTAATTATGATCAAAATTCAATCATATGTCGTCTTCAGAAATCTAACAATAATAAATTTTCTGATAATTTGTTTGATTTTTAGTCGTAATTGCTCTCCTTCAGGAATAGCATTGGTGACGTTCTTGCTGTCTAGGGCTTATAATACTGTAGTTATCTTTTTACTCTTAAGGAAAAAAACATACTGGCAGTATGTGAATGTTGTGGTATATATACAGGGTGTCCCATCAATAATGAATAACCTTGTACGTACTTGTAGACAAAGTTAAAGCACCCATACAAACTGTATTTTTTTATTTGCACGGAATTTTGAGTTATGCTGATTTTAATTTTTTTCTTTTAAATCCAAGTTTTATCATAGTTTTGCATACCACAGTCGTAAACTGTTTATTAGTTCATATTTTTTTCTCTCAAATATATTCTACAATAGCAGATCTGATGATATCATACATGTCACAATATTTAAGATACACGCAATTTTCATAAAAACTACTTTGAAAAATAAAAAAAAACAGCGGCTCATTTTTAACTCCAAAGTTTGACCTTAACATAAATTCAAAGTTGGCCTGTTAACTGAAGATTCTCAAATGGTGGTGTTATCTATAAATACATGGTGCTTATTATCTATACTAATATTATAAAGTTGAAGAGTTTATTTGTTTGTTTGAACGCGCTAATCTCAGGAACTACGAGCTTGAATTGAAAAATTCTTTTAGTTTTAAATAGTCCATTTAACAAGGAAGGCTACAGGCTGTATAACATCACGTTACGATAAATAGTATTATATACAAGCAGTGTCCAGTACCGCGCGCTCCATGCGCACGCCGCCCGCTGCTGCGCCGTATGGGCCGCAACGAAGCGTGGCCGAGTTCAGCTAGTTCGAAATAAAAAGTTATTGTTACATAAGTGTGATAGCCACTTTTACCACGTTTTATTTCAATGTTTGTCATCTTAATTACGGATTTTCCATTACTAATCCGTAATTTGCTGTTTGTTAACATTTTTTTTTAAATGTTAAGGTCGACAGACAGGCTGACGGTCCACTTGATGGTAGGTGGCTACCGTCGCCTATAACACTAACAACGCCTAAAGCTGCTGCAAGTGCGCTGCCGACTACAGTAGGATTGGATAAGGGATTAGGAGGGGGATAAGGAAAAATGTTTGTTAACATTTTTTTGATCTATAAATTGCACTTTCAAGAGCTTTGGATTTTGAATAAACATACAATTACATAAATAGATTACGTGATGTCATCCCATAAGAAGAAAACTTTTTGTGAAGTCAATCGATTATCGATTGCCCGTTGTGTTAGTATCTGCATTGTGAATATGAGTCGAAATATGTACTGAAGTTCGTGATGCTATAACACCTTTAACAACACCTAGCCTTACTAAATCAACAGTACTATCAGTCACTGTGTCTCTCACAATGAATCATAATCATTTATTTATTTGCTGAATATAGGTAATTACAACAATGATTTTATAATGTATAAGGCTCGTTACATTCTATCCTTTGGGGTGAGCAAATATTTTGATAATATAATAAAATCAATCACTATCCACCAAGTTATCAGATATATAATCTTTTAAATCATAGTAACATTTATCAACTAGTAGTTTTTTAACTATCTTCTTAAACATATTAATATTGAACTGCTTAATATTGTTCGGAATTTTTTTATATATGACTAGTGTTAGACAAAAAACACTCTTATGCATAAGGGCTGTGTGTGCTTTACGAATACACAGCCTATTTGGATCACTTTGAGCTCTTTTACTGAAACTCGTCTAAATAAAGTAGGATTCGATTTTATATATACCACAACTTCATATATAAAAAGTGTTAGTATTTTATGTTTTTTAAAATAGGGCATACAACTATCTGTTACTTTTAATTTAAACATTGCTCTGATACGCCTCTTTTGTGCTTTTTCTATACTGTCGCCTACTGTCCACGAAGTAATCAATGTTGTTTGTTGAAGCGACATTACAACACATACAGTCCGTGATCAAAAACTAAGGCTCGTGATGCGTGTAACAATTGGAAATATAGCTGCCGGTCGAATATTTACTATTTTTTTTAAAACAAACAATTCAATTACTGTTAGTGGAATTGCGTTATTTAGATCAAATTGTTTCGTATCGTGTCGTGCATAGTGGAAGCATTATTGCGTCTTTTTATACTAAAATCTATATCTATATCTATATCTATATCTATATCTATATCTATATCTATATCTATATCTATATCTATATCTATATCTATATCTATATCTATATCTATATCTATATCTATATCTATATCTATATTTAAATCTATATCTCTATATCTATATCTAGTGTATCTCTGTCACAGATGATTATAAATTTAATATTAAGACTTAAATTAAATTAAAATAAAAACTAAAATTACCTAATCTAAAAATAAATTAATACTAAATTGATTAAAACTAATAATATAAAAATGGACCCTGCGGCATTGTACCAAGTACGCTGGCAGCATTTCCTCGTTGAATGGCCAAACTAATACGTGGGCCGAGGAAAGTGCCAGCTCTTCGGTCTCCCGTCGCATCAATAAGCCTCTTCGAGATGTCTTTGAAGAGGCTCATTGCTGCAGGGCCCCACGGACCGAGTGTCTCGATTCCGAATGGTACAAAACCATATTCGGCGCCGAGGCCACTATATTTAGAAATTTTATTTTTTTCCGCCGCCTCTGCTGCGGCTGCTGCCTTAGTGGATGTTCCATGGAGATTCAATGTCACAGATTGAAATAAAAAGTTATGGCACTTTCATAACATGGCATAGGCAGGCGTATTTAGTAAAATCACACATCACTATTTAGTTTTTGTAAATAGTACTAAATAGTGATGTGTGATTTAGTACTTGTACAACCCATTCCATACATTTAACTCCAATTTCCCATTGGAAAATCTCTCAACTTCTCTAATAAACAGCACATTTTCGTGCAAAGTTTTTCAATGGTGATCGGTTTCTTGTTTGTTTTGTAAAATGTAAAAGAGCCTCATTGGAAACGCGAGGCGAACTTTCAATTTGTCGTTTTTTTAATTGTAACACGGGCGGGGGCTGCGCCTAGCTCGATTCTTGAAGAAAATTAATGTTTGTGTAGCGAAATTAAAATGGCATTTGTTTTCGTACTGCAAACATATTATATTTGTAGAGCTATACTTATCACGCTATGTTAGCTAATTATAATTAGAAAATAAAGATTGAATGTTATTTGAAAAAAAAAAACTACACTCATAAAATTATCAATGCCAGAGAAAAGGCAAGGTACCTGCTGGCTTCTTAGCCTCTTACTCTATTTGGATTGCTCAAGGTCAGAGCCCAAGAAGATTTGCGGCGATTATAACACCTGTGGCGTTGCTTATTTTTGTAGCCACCTAGTAAGAAGTGGTCCGGCAACCTGTCTGACGACCTGTACATAAAAGAAATGTTATACATAATGGGCGCAACGGTATACATATTAGTGATCAGTGAACCCCCCAATCCATCATTTCTCTGGAGCAAATATATTAGCATACACTAAAATTAGTCGATATTTTATAAAAAGCGTTTAAGTTATTTCTATTGTTACAAATGTTAGAACAAATTACGCTGTGTTACCTTCTCATTACATATAAATATCGAATAAAAAATTGAGTTTAAACAACGAAGTTAAAACTTTATAACGAAAGCATCTCGAGGGAATCGTTCAACGCATCGTATAAAATCGCCTCTTTCCACCGAGGCCTTTAATAATATGGTTTCCTTAAACTTGGTATATTACGATTAAACTTTCTGTATTTTTTGAAGTCATATTTATAGGAGCAAAAGTGCTGTGAGAGGAGCAACAATTACCGAAGTTTCGGGCGAAAATATGGTAGCCAAGTCGCAAAACATTATTTACGTTCAAAAGTTTCGCGTCAAAAAGGCTTGAGAAATTTAACAACTAAGTTTTCTTTGAGGAAAAAGATTTGTCAAGTGTTATTAAAGTAAGTAAAATAAATTAATAACAGGATGGATGTAGGTGTCGCAACGAACGATTTGTTGCTATAGAACCTTAGTTCCCAAAATGGTCCCAGAGACTCGACGGGGGTCTACGTTGGCGTGACAAAAAAAAAACAATCAATTCTTTATTTAATTTAGAAAATTCCCCATTCGTGGTTGGAACTTAGCCGCAACGCAAATTTCCATAGTTAGATCTAATCTTCACATTTTGGGAATATCGTGGAAATGTAGTTGCAGGACCCCCTGCAACTACATCCTTCCTTTGGACCCCAAAGGAAGGGCGCCGCCCGTACAACGAAGAGTGGTGGCCTGCAGATGTTCCAGCGGGTCACCACAGAAGGAGTTACACGGCTTGCCGTGACAGATGCGGGTCCGCAAGGACATAGCGGTGCGTGGGGGCCGGGGATAAGGCCTCGCTGTGACTCCGAGTCTCACGATCACTGCCGATGGTGGAACATGGAGGCGGTTTTAGTGGGTAGGACCGGCGGGGCGATCCCCCCTCCTAAAAAAAGGGGGGTCCATCGGGACCAGCCAAATGTTGAAAGTGGTCTATGAGAAAAAAGTCTGGGAACCTCTGCTATAGAAGAAATAAGTCTCTAATAAACTTTTTAGCATTTTTCTCTAGTGATCTTTCGTATGTCTTTAAAGATGTTTTTCTTATGATATTTTTTAATTTTTTTACTGTTATCTATAAAACTAGGATATTATATAACGAGATTAAGATTAAACTTTTACCGGATGAAGTATGATAATCGTCTCGTAGAGATTATTCAATGTAGCAAGGCGGATAAACTGGCCATAAAATATAGTAAAAATCTTAATGTCTTCTAATTTTTTTTCGTTTGAGCACAAATGCCGAACATTAAAAATTCCTAAAATAACCAAGATTTTTCAATAAAAAAATATTACGAAATTATTCCAAGGCATAACGTGAAAATAGGAGAAAATTGGAATCATAATGGTTTTTCATAAATCAAGCTCTTTTATAATTGCTCCCCCAGAGCTCGAGTTTCAATAATAGTCTCGGAGAAATCCTGTCGAATCCGCGACAACCATTCTTCTTGTTCTTTTTGGAACGAGCTGAATAACTCTTGATTCAACAAGTTAATGTGAAATACTTATAATTTTTCAGTTATGATTCTGTTAAAGAAAAGCGTAATATAAAAAGTTTAAAAAAAATTTTTCTTTCAAACAAACTAGTAATGTTAAAATTTACACAGTTAAAATATTTTATATCGACCAGCACATACATTGTTATTGATTACATAAAGTTAAGACCAGAATGAAGTCATTTGCAAAGTATTTTTTGCCTTTAAAATTGGATAAAAAATTCGAATGCTGTAGGTAACTAGTGTATTAATATTTAGGTTTATTAATACACGAATAAGAGTCATGAAAGGAAAATTATTTCATTGTAGGAAATATGAAATTTTAACTTGTGGAGACTTAATTTACTTTTTAAATGTAGTACTTACTTTTAAATGTTTTTTTGACGAGCTCGTTAGATGGAGTTGCTAGGGTCCTTGTCTTAAAGCTCTGTTCTAGGGTTCCCGGGTTCGATTCCTGGCAGGGTTAACTTTAAAAAATGAACTTTTCAAATGTGGCTCTGGTCTGGATCTGGAAAGTAGTTGCAGGGCACACTGCGTTTCGCAATCATTAGGACGCCCGCCTGGCAGCAGTAACCACCCCCTTACAGAAGATCACCGTGAAATAACAGGTGTGCTGTTGTGTTTCGGTGAGTGAATAAGGGATGTCAGAAGCCTAGCAATTCATATTGTTACGACTAACCATGGAAAGTTCTGGAAAAAGCGTTCGCGCCGGCCGAAAGTCTTGAAGGTCCCCACCCTATTGATAGTAGTTACGCCACTTCCCGATTAGTGTCAAAGGAAAGTGACGTTTCAATCAGTTTTCAAAGGTAGAAAACTAATTTCTGTATTTTTTTTTCAAAATTTTTGGTTTAATAGTTTTGGAGATAAGGATAGTCGGACAGACGGATTTTTATTCGGACGTACGGAACCCTAAAAGGGCGAAACATAGTTACTGGGGCTGTATAAACAAATGCTCTGACGAAAAAAACAGTCTAAAATTGCGGTTACATGTTTTATTATTGTATTCAAACTAACAGCTAGTTAGATTAAAGCTCGACAAGGATTCAAATTTAAATGTGACGTGAATAAAAAGAGGGAGGCAACCAGTATGGATTATTTTCAACCAATATTAGTCTACTGCGAGTTGGTCTGTTTGAGCATATTATCGCAAGATTGAAGCAATAATTCACGCGTGTAGTCACAGAGACACCTAATTTGCGTTATCAAATTCCTTTGGCGAGGTGGTGACGCGAATTCCCATCCTAAGAAAATTAACGTTTACTCAAAATGTTTACATCAAACAATGTCTAATTTCGTTGAACAACCAAAATTAATAAGGTTTTTATTTATTTAACGAGAATAAAGCATAATTTTGTATCAGCCGAAGTTGCTTGTTTACCTCGTAAATACACATTTTAAATTATGTACCAATATAACATTTATGTTAAAGTCCATAAGCCAAATTTATTTATGGGAACTCGAGTTGAAAAATTACATGATTTTAACGAAAGATTTTTTTTTTAAATTTCCGATGAAATTTTCGTATTAATATATTTCTGTCCATGGGCGTATTATAAGGGTCGGACACCCCCCTTAGCATACGCTAAAAAAATATTATTTTGTGTTCGTCATGGACATGGACGTACAAAAAAAGTCGGACGGAACTCCCGCTAAGACAAAACTGAGTCACCGTATTTATGTGTGCAACACTATTGGCTACACTGGACTTGGGAGAAATTATTTTGTTCTAGTGAATAAAAATTGATTTTAATGTATAAAATCGGGAAATTATTAATTTACCTATGAAAAATGATTCCTGGATTTTTTTTCTTTCGGTCACTGCGGTTTTTAAAACATTTCACCACACAAGACATGCTGTATATTTATATTTTTTCGCTGTGTAACGTGTCGGTTGTGTTGACGTTTGCACGCGTAATGACCGACTAATGTGTGAATGCGTGCGTGTCGGCCTGTATGTACAGGCGAGCTGGCCGACTCTGAGTGACACAGCGTTTTGTTAGCGAGACTCTGTCCGACTTTTTTTGTACGTCCAATGTCCATGGTCATGGATTATTCGTATTGTGGTACTTTATACCACAAACTGAAATTGAGGTGGGCAGGCCATATAGTAAGGAGTGGAAAGGGTAAATGGTCTAGTGACAAAACAAAAGAAAGAATGGGAGGCAACGTCGTAGATGGGAGGACGCCATTAGAAGAATAGCAGGCTGACGCCATGCAAATGTATGATCGCGTGATCTGTGACATGAGATTGTATGTGGTCTATGAATGCATTGCTATTTGCTTGTCTTTTAAATTCGACTAAATTAATAAATTTATAACGAATAATTAAAGGGTAAAATAAAAATAGTCTTCTACTGACGCCAGCTGTTTTAATTAAGATAAGGAGAATCCCTGGGACCAGAAATTCCTGCAGTTCCCGCCATAGAGCCCGAACATAAGTAATTTGTTAAAAAACAGTAAGATTTTTAAATGTTATGAAAATACGATACAAGCCTGTATCAACATTCTGGTAATCTTTATTAAATAATAATAATAATAATAATAACTTTATTTCAGACTTCATTGTGTCCATAGCTTTTTAAATTATATTACATTGTAGAAAATTAAAATTAAAATTAAAATTAAAATATAAACTAACAATATACATAATGTGCAAGTATCATAGAAAATGATAGAACCTATCATTTTCTATTAAGGGTGATGTGTACGACGCTCTATGAATATGATCTATGTTAGCATTTCAATCTACAAAGATTTTTTTAAAATAAATCCATAATTTTTTTTTCTTTACAAGTTATGAATACCTCATAAAATAAATAGATTAGGTTATTACCAAGCCACCCCGTGGCTTCTAAAAAATTACAATCAACAATCAACCTTATTTGGTCCCATCTTATCGTTCCATTTTGTAATCGCGCAACGAAAAATAGAATAACCTTTTTCCGAACACAACCGTAAACCATTTTAATCTGAAAATTTCATTTAAACTTCAAATATGAAGCAACAAAAACCACCCCTAAAGTGTTCTAACAAAAGATAAAGCGGAGAATCTCGTAAGATCAAATTTACAATCCTGGCTATGATCCTTTTTAATGGTGCCCGTATTATAAATTGTCAGGATAATTGCCTTATCCGTATAAACGAATAAAAGGTATTGAAAATAGAATTCTTTCACAGAAACGCCCACTCGTTTGGTAAATTAGAAACAGCGTCTCTGTTGGTTTTTCATTCCTCCAATATCGTTTGATGTTCAATTTTATTAAACAAAGAATTTGAAGTGATACTGGAAGTTATGTATGGAGAGATTCTCTCTAATCTCTGGTAATATTTGAGTGGTTAAGGTGTTAGCGCTCTGGTTCAGAGGTCCTAGGTTCGATTCCAGGCCAGGCAAACTTTGAAAATGAACTTCAAAACTCTGGTTTGTGTGTTTTAATTGTTGAACACGTGCTGGGGACCATCCCAAACACTGTCTTTTTTAATGTTAAGGTCGGCAGACAGGCTGACGGTGGCCACCGTCGCCTATAACAACGCCAAAGCTACTGCAAGTGTGCTGCCGGCTGCAGTAGGATAAGGGATTAGGAGTGGATAGGAAAATGGGCTCTGGCATCCCTTACTCATCCCTTATCTGAAGTGTACGTTGGGCGTCAACTGAAGGTTTATTTAAATTTTCTGTAATCGGCACATGGTGTACGGTAAAACTCTAATGAGTTTTTGTTTACACCAATGTTAAGTCAAATGAAACACTATTGTATTAATAAATAATAAATAAATAAATAAATAAAAATTCACCGAAACACAACAGCACACTTGCTGTTATTTCACGGTGGTCTTCTGTAAAGGGGTGGTTACTGCCGCCAGACGGGCTGCCCAAATGACTGCGAAATCGCAGTGTGCCCTGTGTCTTTGGGATGGTTGGCGAAGCGGCGCGGGGCCCTCACGTTCCGCCTGGTGCAAGTGCTCTCGGGGCATGCTTGTTTCGGGCGTTACCTTCACAGGGTGACAGTGAGAGAGCCGATCGAGGAGTGTCACCATTGTGACCACGCGTAAGACACTGCGCAGCACACTCTGGCTGACTGCCCCGAATGGGCAGAACAGTGCGCTGCTTTGCCTCTCGTCATGGGTGCCGATCTCTCGCTCCCGGCAGTCGTGAAAGCGATGGTTGGCAGTGACCTTGAGTGGCAGGCAATAGGCTCGCAGTTTGTGAAAATGTTATGTCGCGTAAGTAATCGGCGGAGAGGCAGCGAGAAGTATCCCTCTCCAAGCCGATCTGCCGGAAGAGGCTCTTACGAAGGCAGCTGGCCTATGTCCGCCACCTTCCCTCTTGATCGAGACCTGGGCGGTAGTCTTAGGGGAACCTACTGCTAGTCGTGAGGTCACGTGATGGCCGGCGTACCTCCATATTCGGGTACGCCGACAGAGAGCGACTCCGCCTATATCTAGGTCGCGGTAGAAAGTCGTTGGGTTTTAGCCGTTAAGAGTCCGGCATAACCCCGCAGCGGCTTCAACGCTGCCGGATATCCTGAGGATTTCCCAATGATAAAAAAAGGGCACACGGCACACTGTGTTTCGCAGTGACAAATTGAGCAAACCATGTTTTTTTTTATGTTAAGGTCAGCAGACAGGCTGACGGTCCACTTGATGGTAGGTGGTTACCGTCGCCTATAACACAAGCAACGCCAAAGCTGCTGCAAGTGCGCTGCAGGCTACAGCAATAACCACTCCTTTACTGAACAACAGCATGACATGTTATCTATACTAATATTACAAAGCTGAAGAGTTTGTTTGTTTGTTTGAACACGCTAATCTAAGGAACTACTGGTTCGAATTGAAAAATTCTTTTTGTTTTGAATAGTCCATTTATCGAGGAAGGCTATAGACTACCATAAATAGTATTATATACATATAAGCAGTGTCCAATACCGCGCCCCCCATGCGCACGCCCCGGCCGTATGGGCTGAAGCGAAGCGTGGCCGAGTTCAGTTAGTACGACATAACACAAAACATCATTATGATTGTGCTGTAGTGTTTCGGTGAGTTAATAAGAAATGCCACTAAGAAATCCCTAACCCTTCCTAATCCCTTACTTAAGTCGGCAGCTCATTTACAGCTCCTGTGGCGTTTCTTGTGTTGATAAGCCACTGTAGCCACACCATCAATTGGACCGTCACATTAAAAAATAATTATAAATACATAAAGTCCTTGTTACTTGAAGATATTTTTTGTGTTTTAAGTTACTTTGTGCGAAACAGTTCTTTATTCTTTATTATTTCTAATACATATACATACATATTATAAAGTCCAAAAAAGTGTGTGTGTGTGTGTGTGTGTGTGTGTGACAGCTCTGACACACGACTGGAGTATACTCCCTTAAACGTAAAAAATTAAATGCATAAAATTTTCTTCTGACATTTCAAGTCAGTAATTACAAGGATTCAACCCGCGAAAATGTCACAAATTCTGCACATTTTAGAAATTAATTTTACTAGATAATACTTTAAACGTATAAATTCTCGTGTCAATAGATAACTGGATACCTAATTACTTTATATTATTTAGTTATGTACATTCTGCATACTCAGATGTCACGTGATCCAACAAAAGTTATGTTAGTTCCGTTCGGTATACACAGATGTCACTACGTTTTATAAATCCAAATAGTTCTTTTTTTCGACAACAATGTCTCTGCGTCGCGCCGGCAGTTTATAAAGCGCTATCGTTCCTCAATGCGGATTACATTTTTCATACAAGATTTCAATGTTTTCTTTTGTAAGCCCACAGAATAGAATTAGGGGAAAATAAATACCTGCGTCAGCTGTCGCACAAGTGTAAAAGTGATAGATAAAGTAACGCTTTTTACTTAACGCTTGTATTAATTTTACTCCTCGTAAAATTTCCATATAAGGGATATATGGAATATATATTCCATTATATATTCCCGCGGCCATGTGTGAACCTGAATCTGCTATCGGCAATGTTCTAAATATACTGAAACACCTGACTATATATCTTTGGTTGCCTCGAAATGAGTTGAGAAACTTTTGAAGCAATTTATTGCTGTCGCAACAGAAAATTCGAAAAAATTAAGTGGATAACCGACTTTGCTTGAAGAATTACTTTCCGAGCGAAATGTTCATACTTTCCCCTTCGCAACGTCGTACGAGAGTCCTCCAGTGTGGCAGGGCTCTTACGTGAAAGTGGTTCATTGTTCTAGTACATAATAGTCTCCGCCATTTTTCTGACGCTTTCATCTTATAAACTCCCTCGTAGTGATTCCGGTTAGGCATTGGAGGTGTATAGTGTTAAAATAAAGTTGTGTCAAAAATATTTTAGGTCCAAAACGTAGGGAAATGCTCGCGATTTTATTTTTGTGCAGTATCTCAAGATTTTAGAATTTTTCGTTTATAATTCTAACTATTAAAAATTACTATGTAAACGCGAAAGTGAGATTGTTTGTTACACTCTTACTCCATGACTACTGAATCGATGTTCACGAAATTGTGCATACATATTGTCAGGAATACAGAAAACTAATCCCAGGGACGCGGACAGTATTGAGTGGAAATGATAGTTCTAAATATTTACAACCGGTGCGGTGCTGAATCTTTTATAAATATTACTGTTAGTGCGGGGTGCTCAAACTTCCGTGTAAGGGCGAAAATGAACTATTTATTTCCACAAACCAAGATGCCTTCCAAAAGGGCTAAACTTGTCCGATAAAACCGTTAAACTTGTCAAAAGTCGTCAATGATTCACTTAATGAGTCGCTGGTTTACTGTCGCAGGTAACTTCACAAAGCTCCGAAACGGCGCTTTAGAATCGCTGCTATCGCATAACTGTCTCTGTTTCGATTTTACTAGAAATAAACAAGTATTGTAAACACGGAATTGTTTTTCTACTCCGTGATTGTAAACGAGTCCATTGAAAGTTTGGGAATGACCTTTTTGTTGATTGTGAATTCTATGTTGTGAACATAAGGACCAATTTCCTTTGACACTAACCAGGAAGCAGCAAACCAGCAATTTCCTTTAACACTAACCACTAACCAGTGACTACTATCGATAGTGGGGAGCCTTCGAGATTTTCGACCGACGCGAGTGCTTTTACCAGAATGTTCCATGGTTAGTCGTAACCAAGGAATAATATTAATACTAATATTAATAAGAGGTAAAGTTTGTATGTCTGTTTGTCTGTTTGTTTGTATGAAGGGGGTAATCGTGGAATCTACTCATCCTATATAAAAAAATCTTTCAGCAATAGTTAGAATTGAATTTCAGGATGGACATAGCGTATAATATGTTATTCCGCAAAATGAATAGGCTTTTTCGTGGTAATCGAATTTGCAAAGTAAGTCAATGAAAAAAAGGTCAAACGAAAACGTTTTTTTCGAATGCTGATATATCATTGACTAGTTGTGCTCGCGCCTTCGTACGGATGGTATCCGAAATAGCGCGTAACTTGAATGTTACAGGAGGCTTGCTACAATGCATCAGTGGAAACCGCATTCAAATCGGATAAGCCGTTTCTGCGATTAGCGTGCACAAACGCCCACACAAAAAATTGTATTTGTACTATAAACATAAAAGAGAATAAAAAAAAAGAAACAACAAGCAATAGTACAAAAAGCGTCCTTATCGCTTTATAGCGATTTCTTCCAGGCAACCTTAGGGTAAGGAAAATTACATGAAAAATAAAACAATGTGGGTGTTAAAAGTCATTGGTAAATTTATTGTGTTCTTATTAGCATTAAAGTTTTAAACAAAAATTTTGGTTTTTATGTAAAATGATTTATTAAAGATACGAATACCCCGAGATACAGTGTCAGAAGGTACAGTGCTTGTGCCCTTTGGACAAATATCCCTAAAGACTTTTTTGACATTTCAATTTTTATTTTTATTCATTTTTTTTTATAATTAAAAATTATATTTATATAACTAAATTAAATAATTATTCTATAAAAACACATGACTGCATAGATGGGACACCTGTGTAGCGAGTTGCACACGCACAAAGCATACCGATGTGTGCTGACGATTCGGTCGGCCGGTTTTGCATCTTTTAAATTGAGTTGTAACATTGTTATTGTAATTACTCGTATATATGATTTATAGTGTAATGTTGTATTGGCGTGAAGTAAATGTCTAGACAAACCAATAATGTATTGGTTTGTCAACAATGTTTACAATTGGACAAACCAATTGTAAACATTGTGTATTAAATTATGTATGAGATAATAAATAAATAAATAAATAAATAAATATTAGATATTAATATAAAATTACGATGATTTATAGTAATATGTCATTATAGACTTAAATAAAAACGTTAGAAAAAAGTGTCCCAAGGTACAATAGTACCTCCCCTAATTAAAATCTTCACATTCTCTAATGAATGTAATAACAGTAAACTTAACTAATCCCAATTTTAAGTCGTGATTTAGTTAAGTAAATTACCAACTTAGTTTGCTCTGGGGCAAATTGATAAACTCTGCACGAAATTGGACTTTTAAATGTCGACCCTTTAAGTTTTGTAACTTTTTATCGTGTTTTCTTTAGTAGGCACTTTATTGTTGGTTACAGAAAAGACCACTTATTGTAAAGTCTAAAAGAAATTCTTTTAGACCACACATAGTATGGTGTGCCGACGGCCGCTAGGGCCGGAAGGTTCTTGTGGAGGCCACGGACCGGCAAGCGCAGCGTAGGACGTCCATCCACAAGTTGGACAGACGACCTGATAATTACTGCACATCGACAGTGGATTCAGGGTGTTTCAGGAAGGTCTTTGTCCAGCATTGGACGTCCTACGGCTGAGATAATGATTATAAAGTCGCTGTTCAGTTCCAACTTCTTCTAAATCAACCAACAAATTTTGATACGGTTTTCACTAGTGAACGAGGCAAATATTTCTCTATAATTTGCAGAAAAAAATGAATCCGAGCGAAGCCGATAGCAATATATTAGTTAGACAATGTTTAATACTCTAAGGAAAATACTTGACGAGTCCGTTCGATGAGTGGTTAGGGTGCTTGGTTTAACACTCTGTTCTAGGGTTCCTGAATTTCCTGAATTCAATTCCCGGTAGGGTCAACTTTGAAAAAATGAACTTTTCAAATGTGGCTCTGGTCTGGATTTGGATGAACTTTTCAAAGTAGTGGGTAGTGGCAAGGCATACTGCGTTAATTTCTTCGCAGTCATTTGGGCAGCCCGTCTGGCGGCAGCAACAATCCCCTTACAGAAGTCCACCGTGAAATAACAGCACGTGTGCTGTTGTGTTAATGCTACTGTAATGCTACTGTAGTCGACAGCGCACTTGCAGCAGTGGCGTTGGTGTGTATGGCTGGGCTTGTGTTTTAGGCACTTGATAGTAGCCACCTACTATCAAGTGGACGGTCAGCCTGTCTGCCGATCTTAATATAAAAAAAAATTACAGAAAATTTATAAGGTTAGATGCACAGGAGAGTCATAGACTTAAAAAATCCACCGTCGTCTATTGGCTACCGTGACCACAGATGCTGCAGGTACGATACAGACCTTAGTCAGGATTAAAGATAAGGGATTAGAAATGTATGGGGAAATAGGCTCTGTCATTACTTACTTACTCAGCGAACCACAACAGCTAATTTTGCTGTTAATTCAGAGTAGTCTCCTGCAAGGAGGTGGTTACTACCGTCAGTTGGGCTGCCCCATTTATCACCACGAACAGCAGTTGCCCTGCCGCTACTTCTGTAAGGAATTGATTGACATACAAGGAGAAAGAAATGCGGATATTTTTTTTCTTTGAAAGCTTTAGCGAAAAACTGTCAATGTCGAAAACATGCATACGGAGTTATAAAAACAATAAGCTTCCCTGTAAGAATTCGCAAATCGAACGTTCCAAAGCGCGAAATATTCAAAATCACATTACCTATTTAAAATCGTATCCAGGAACAGCAGCGATGGCTTGTTACGAATTCCAAACGATTTTGCAACTACAGTCGAGATTTAATTTTGAAAATGTCGGGCCCATATCAGTTACGGTCGCCGAAACTGTGATTTATGTTATATAAAATCACTGTTACGTAGGTACCTACCGTTACACCTACTATTTTCAAATTCGATTGTTTCCTATTATTTTAAGGTTTCCATCCATATATAAATAGGTCAGTACAAAACAATTTTCTTTTTGAAGCGAAACTTCATTGCGCGCGATGGGAGTAAAATTTCAAGGTCGAATATTGTGTGACGCTTCAATGTAACGATCAGTGACTGTTCTTGTAACGTTTCTGTATGACATCTACCGCTTACATACATATATATCTGATGGCAAATGAAGCCTCACTTTTGACACACGTATATACAAACACATGTTTTTTTTTCTGTTTATTAGCTTTATGCCCGTTTTCACCAACAAACCCCTAAAGAGTTCCTTCGTATTACTTAGCTAAAATCAAACACTTAACTAAATTCGTTTTCACCGTGCTAGAAGTGACGTTTATTCCTATCTCAAAATTGCGGCCCCTTATCGATGTTTTACCGATGAAATAATAATTATTAATTTGTCTCAGAAATTAGACTGGAAATTGTAAAATAAAAATAAATTATCAATTTATAATGTCGTAAAACATATTTAAAAAAAAATATTTTAGTAATAATTATAATAATTTGTATTATCAGTAAAGAAAATTCCTGATTATTAAGAGGGCATTTTGCAACTCGAACAGCTTACTTATTCCATGATTACTCATTAATTATAGGTCGTGGCAATACATAAAAAAAGTGACATTTCTGGGACATAATATGAAGGTTTGCATTGGAACAAAAAACTGAACTTAATTTCATGTCTAGTATAATTAATTTCAAAAATGTGTAGAATTTGTGACATTTTCGCGGGTTGAATTCTTGTAATTACTATCTAAAATCTAAAAATAATTTTTCATGGAAACATCCTACCTACAATGTACATTTGTACATTTTAGCATCTATAAAGGTTTTTCTAAAATATTAGAATTGCTGGCGTATGTTTTATTATTTTCGGGAGTTGAATAAGTGGCGCGAGTGTGTTGCGTAGCATTCTGTCTTCGGTTATTCGCATTTTTTTTTTTTTTAATGTTATGTCGACAGACAGGCTGACGGTCCACTTGATGGTAGGTGGCTACCGTCGCCTATAACAGAAGTAACGCTACAGGTGCTGCAAGTGCGCTGCCGACTACAGTAGGATTAAGGATAAGGGATTAGGAGGGGGGATAAGGAGATGGGCTCTGGCATCCCTTACTTACTCACCGAAACACAACAGCACGTATATGCTGTTATTTCACGGTGGTCTTCTGTAAGGGGGTGGTCACTGCCGCCAGGCGGGCTGCCCAAATGACTGCGAAACGCAGTGTGCCCTACCACTACTTTTCAAATCCAGACCAGAGTCAATTTTGGAAATTACATTAAAATTTCCAAACTTGACCCCGCCGGGAATCGAACGCGGGGCCCCTGAGACGTTAGGCAAGCATCCTTGCCACTCATCCAACGGGCCGTATAGTAAGTTATAGTAAGTTGAGACAACAAATTCTCCCAAATACCTATTACACTCGCTCGTACAGCGCCACCTTAATGTTTAAGTAAGCGATTAAAATATGAACACCTTTGGAACGCACCTCATGAACTGTAATTTAAAATTAGTCTAAATAATATATCGTATTCTGCTAATTACAGAAATGGGAGGTTCAGAAACAATACATAGGGTCCGCTTCAATAACATTAAAAAAGTCACGTACACACTTGAGATATTTCTTCAAAAACAATGACACTCCCCACGGTGCGTGGAGACTTAACCCTTTGTTGCGCGCCTTTGTTAAGTGTAACCCCTTCCTTATGGATTCAAGAAGGCCTTACACTCGAAGAAGGTGGCATTTTAATAACTGTCAACTGTCACACAATAAATCAAATACCTAAATATCATTGCCCGTTAACATGTCTCATACTCTTTGCTTTGTCAAAGTCGCCAGCGCACTTTCAAACCATATGGCGTTGGTAGTCAAACCATATGGTGGTTGATAAACCATATCAAACCATATGGACTAACATCAGACCAAACACAATTTTCACCAAAATGAGCGCAACCTAATTTCCCATGAATTAAGGTGCAATATTACATAATAATTTTTTGTATCTTCATTTAAAGAAGGTTTTTCTTAGATATTGCGTAAAATAAATGGCGTAAATAATCCTTTATCTTTAATCCTAGTGTAGTCAACAGCGCACTTGCAGCAGCTGTGGCGTTGCTAGTGTTATAGGCGACGGTAGCCACCTACCATCAAGTTGACCGTCAGCCTGTCCACCGATCTTAACATAGAAAAAAAAACGTTAAATTTTTTTCTCAGATTTTTTTTTTATAAATCTACCCGATTCAAACTTTTTTAAATATAGTCTGTTATGTTAAAATGTGTATATCAAAATAATATACTAACGCCATCTATTATTATTATTGTGAACTATGTAGGATATGTCATATGTGTAAGTAAATAAATCAGTCAGTCTTGTAAAAGTTACCCACTGTGTTTACATTATGTTATGCTCTGTATTTTTATCTAAGTTTTAATTTTAATCTAACAAGTCAAATTAGGCGACGAAAATAACGTTTTACTTCTAAGTCCGCGCCTTAATAGGCAATGGTAGACACTTAACTACAACAATAATGGTAGACTTAATGGTAGACACTTAAATTTGCATAATAAAAATGGATATAATTACAGATGTATAGTAAAAATATTCACATCTAAAATGAAGTAGTTACAAGTATTCTTCATAACTCGTTGTCAGTCTGACCCTAACACAGCTACGGGCTAGTCCCTAAGGCGCGACAAAAATATTAAGTTCAGCTCATACAAAATGCAAGACAAGAGAAGTCACTTCCGTTGAATAAATAAAACGAGGCGGGGACGACGTGTGAGGACACCTTGAATTATGTCTTTGTGAAAGGTGTCTTAAATCTAAATATTTCATAATATATTCGTGGATGCGTACACAGACTCGACCCCACGTTATAAAATAATGTTCCAAATTTCAGGTTTCTAGACTTTGTAGTTAAAGGTGTGCGTTTATAGACAGTCAGGATAAACGATTTTATATAGTTTGTCCATATACCTATTACCTGGTAATATATTATTATTCTAATATATAAAATTCTCGTGTCACAGTGTTTGTAACAAAACTCCTCCGAAACGGCTTGACCGATTCTTATGAAATTTTGTGTGTACATTCAGTGGGTCTGAGAATAGGTCGTAAAGTATTTTTCACCCTCCTAACCGCACCCCCCATTTTTTAATCGGGATTTTAGTATTTTTGTACGAAGAATATTCAAATAATTCCGTCATTGATTGACGTGAAAGTTCGCGTCGCTTTGACATTTGGTTTGAAAATAAAATTGGACAATATAGGTGGCGCTACAATCGGGTTAGAAAATTATTTTCGGGTTCGGGCAGGACAACGTCTGCTGGGTCAGCTAGTAGGTATAATAATTATATATTATACATCAGATAATATATTATTATATATTACCTGATATTTCTGATTTACAGAAATATCTGTACCGGCTACACTTTTACTCTCCACAGTTTCGAATCTCTGGGTGCGTTTCCTTTCGTTTTGGTTTTGGAAAGTATATGTTTTAATACACTGAGTAGCAGCTGGGTAATTTTCGTCGTTCACTAAGCAAGAAGAATCCTAGAGTCATCTAAAAGCCTTCGATTTTCTATCGTCTACACTGTGGAGAGTGTGCATCTATTCTGTACGAATTAATCCAACCGGAACTGTTCCACTTGCGGAACACTAGGCGTGGGCGGGGGTTTCATCCCTTCGCGGTCGATGTACCTCGATCACGCACGAAGCGTTTCAGTTCCACCTTCCTTGTTCGGACTGCTAAGGAGTGGAACTCATTGCCTGCGTCTGTGTTCCCACAGAACTACAACCTCGGGGTCTTCAAAACCAGGGTAAATGGGCATTTACTGGGTAAGCGTGGTCCACCTTCGGCCACATCTACACCTCACATCAGGTGAGATAGTGGTCAAGCGCTACCCTGATCTTATAAAAAAAAAAGCAGGAAGTATATAAGAAGAAAGGCAAAAATAAATATTGAAAATGTTAAGGCGACTCCAGCCGCACAACTCGTCCTGCACTGAATTAACGGGACTGTTGAGGGGGAGTCGCTACTTGCAAATCTCGGAAATATCTATTTAAAAATTAAATAAAATATAATTCAAATTTTTCTTTTGATGAGCCGTCCAGATAGTGGATCTTAAAATTTATCTTAAGAATTAGCTATTTAAAATATTGATTATTACAACATCGATATTAGACGGCAAATTAGTAATTTTTTTATATATATATAATGAAATATAATTTAATAAATAATTATGATGATCCCCTTTCATATATCCTGCAGATGATTTGAGTATTTTTTAAATTATAATTATTACGATAATTTAAAAGGAAAACGATTAGAAAAAAGTGGATTTTTTTTTATCATTAGCGGCTGGCGTCGCCTTAGCAGATTAATGCAAAATTTCAATAATCGAGTGGTTGAAGTAAATTCAGAGTCATAGAGAGCGCTCTGACTTCAGCAGAGGTCTTTACATAGGAAATAAATTTTAGAAATAAATACATAGGAAATAAATAAAGATTGCTCTGATTTGAGTCTTGCAAACTGCGTTTCGTAATAATAAATTTGGACAGTCCATTTGACAGCATAACCACCCTCTTACATTCTAGAGAACATTTTCCCTTGCTTCCTATTTCCTTATTCCAAATACTGCTAATGTCCCAGCACCTGTCGCTTTACTTGTGTTATAAGTCACTGTTGTCACTTACCATCAAATGGGCTCACCTGTCAATTTTTGTTCACAATTTTGTGTATTGTAAGATAATTTATTTATAATCCTTACATGAACAACTTAATCCAACCTAAATATTACCGGAAATGCTTCTAAGCTTTCTTGTACCGGCTTATCATATTCACTGCTCAGTGCATTGTTATCAGAAAAAAGTGTGTGTCAGCTCCGACGTATTCTGACTTCAAGTTTACTACTTCAAACGTATAAAATTATATTTACAAAATTTTTAGAAAACTGGATACCTAATTACTTTATATTATTTAATTACATTCTGTATACTCAGATGTCACGCGTTCCAACAAAAGATATATTTGTTACGTTCTGTTTAGACAGATGTCACTACGTTTTATAATTTCAAATAGTTCATTTGTTCGACGACAGATGTCGCTGCGCCGGCAGGTTATATATCGCGCTATCGATTCTTCCCTCACCGCGGATTACACTTTTCATACAAGATTTCAACGTTTGCTTTTATAAGCCTAGAAAAACTATCTGGCGTTGCTTGTTATACTATAATAGAATTATTAATACATTAATACATCAGCTGTAGTACAGATGTCAATGTGGCAGATAACGTAACGTTTTTTAGTTAACGCTTGTACTAATTTGACTCATCATAAAATTTTCATACCGGGGGGCTTATATGAAAATCGATTCTTAAGGAGTAAACTTCAACAAATCATAACAATTTTTTTAAGTAAAGGTTGTCAGACAGGCTGACAGTCCAGTTGATGGTAGGTGGCTGCACTCGCCTATAACACAAGCAACCATATATGCTGCAAGCATTGGCTGCAATTGCGCTGCCAACAATAGTAGTATTAAATTAAAGGTAATATGAAAGGATATTATAAATGTATTAACTGAACTCGGCCACTCTTCGCTGCGGCCCATACGGCGGCGGCGTGCGCATGGGGCGCGCGGTACTGGACACTGCTTATATATAATACTATTTATCGTAGCGTGATGTTATATAGCCTATAGCCTTCCTCGATAAATGGA
The DNA here is from genome assembly GCA_910589475.2 of Bembecia ichneumoniformis. Taxonomy (NCBI): domain Eukaryota; kingdom Metazoa; phylum Arthropoda; class Insecta; order Lepidoptera; family Sesiidae; genus Bembecia; species Bembecia ichneumoniformis. Next base: position 3,837,375 of record OU342546.1, on the reverse strand, counting down.
ATAATTTTTCAATTCGAACCAGTAGTTCCTGAGATTAGCGCGTTCAAACAAACAAACAAACTCTTCAGCTTTATAATATTTTATTAGTTTTCTTTAGTCTAGTGTTCTAGTACTGGCACTTTTCATAAACTCCTTTTTGTCCATTTTATAATTTTTTTTTTATTAAATGAAGGTAGCGCTTGACCACTATCTCTCCTTATGTGAGGTGCAGATGCGGCCGAAGGTGGACCACGCTTAGCCAGTATATGCCCATTCACCCTGTGAGACGTTATTATTATTTTTTATCTAAAAAGCAGACGCCCAAAATTGGGCACAGGAAATACACAATTATATCCAAATATTTACTTAGTTGGACTGTAATTATGCATTGGCCAATTAATTCTGTCGCATGTGGCCATATTCACATCCATTCACCCATTCATGTGGGTCGAATTTGCATTCTAAAAGTTGTTGTGTTTTCGCGTGATGTACTGTAGTACAACTGAAAAAAAGCCGACCTGACGCGAAAATTGTCGGCCTACGTGCGAGGGTTTGCATAAATTTGAATAAAATCCATGTTTTAATTACCACTGTGTTCCTTCTAACAAAATAGTAAGTGAGCCTGATTTAGACTGGCCCCTACTTCGGGAACTCGCTCGATGCTCACTTTCATAAATAAGTATGAATTAATAAATAAATAAATCTTTATTAGTGATTTTGGGTAGTGAAAACCTAAATACCGAACATAAACACGTTGTTACGTGTGGGGTGAGTCAAACAGCCGTGTAAGGGCGAAAATGAACTATTTATTGCCGCAAACCAAGATAACTTCCAATAGTGCTGAACTTGTTCGATAAAACCGCTAAACTTGCCAAAAGTCGTCAATGATTCCGTTAATGAGTCACAGGTAAGTTCCGAAGTATCGCTTTCGAATCGCAGAGTCGAACTGTGTCGCCACCTCGCCACTCTCCTATTTATATTCACCGTCAAACGTCTAGATCTATCTCGAATTTACTACAAACAAACAATAAACAAATACAAGTAAACAAGCATTGTATACAAGGTAATTGAAAGTTCGGGAACGCTATTTCTGTTGAATGTGAGCTCTATGTTGTGTACATAAGGATCAGTTTCCCTTGACAATAACCGGAGAGTGGCGTGACTTCTATTCTAGGGTGGAACTTTCGAGGTTTGTTGACAGGCGAGAACGCTTTTCTAGAACGTTCCATGGTGAGTCATAACAATACTATCTTCATTCTACAAAAAGGGCCCTTAGAAGCATCAACTAACTACGTCCGAGAGAAGTTCAAGGAAATAAAGATTTTGTTACCTACTGGTCAGTATATTTATGAAAATTTAATTTATATTCATAAAAATATTACTTAGTCAATTTAATAAAAAAAATATCTAATATTCACAATATCAATACTAGGTCTATATAAACGCGACTTCACAAGAAGTAATTCTTTTATGGGTCAATGTACACGGTTTTATATTAAACTTACCTATAAATAATTAAGTATTTAATTAAGTATTTAATTTTGAGCAATATTGCTCAAAATTAAATACTCTTAATGAATAACGTATTTATTTGGATAAGGATTAAATATCATGTTTATCAAAACACCTTCGCTAATAATGCATTATTTTAGAACAAATTAGATTACAATAAAAAAAGTTATAGTGAGTCAACTTTAAAAGATAGACAATACTGTCGTGGAACTTTTAAATGGGAACAATTCCGTCATACCTACATCATTTTTACGTAAATTTAACCGTTCACGCAGCGCACGCAACGGAAGCTCCCAAAAGGGATAAATTTTCCCGATTTTGCAACATTTTTCATTGAAGCTCCGCTCCTATTGGTCTTAGCGTGATGTTATTAGCCTATAGCCATCCTCGATAAATGGACTATCCAACACATAAATAATTTTTCAATTTGAACCAGTAGTTCCTGAGATTAGCGCGTTCAACCAAACAAACAAACAAACTCTTCAGCTTAATAATATTAGTATAGATTACTTCACAGCACAGACTCAAAAATAAAAAACAAAAAAAAAGTTATGATAATTATTACAATACACTGTATTAATAGCCCTTTTAAATGGTCCAGTTTTATAAGAAAAAATGTCTATGTCACACTTAAATGTATCTTGCACAAACTCTATTGGAATTTGTTTTTTGGTATTTTCATTTTGATATATTTAATCTTTGGTCATTTAAGTTTAATTCTGACAATTTGATTCTATTGAATTAATATCGCTTCATTAAAATCGATTTGCGGAAAGAGTATTTTTTCCCTTCATCTTTATTATTATTATGTGAATGAAAAATTGCTGAGTTTCACAAGCCATTCAAGGTGCCATAATGAATGAACATCGGGCGGGAAGACGGATTGGGCGTCTTTGTTAAGGATTGGTGACAATTATTTTTGTTTAAGGCTACGTGTTATTTACATTAAATGTATTTTTCTTGACTTTTTTATGTTAATGAACAGCAGACAGATGACGGTCTACTTGATGATTGGTGGTATCCTTGTTTTATTGCTTGTACCCATATACATAAGCAATAGCATAAGTATGCGTGATAAGTTTAGGATAGGGGAATGAGCTCTGGCACCCCTTACTCACTTACCGAAACACAAAAGCCCAGGTGCTGCGATTTCATGGTGGTCTTTTGTATTTAATTTCAATAGAAGTGCTGCCCAGCTTATGACTGCGGAACGTGTCCATTCAAAGAATTTAGCATTTCAAAGAATAGCATTCAAAAATAAACATTTATAATATTACTCGCTGACACAGCAGACTTTGTCCTGCCCGAACCCAAAAAAAGAAAATCCTATAGGGTCCAACCTACTTACCCAACCTAGATAACAAAAGATATTGAAGTGTTGTATTAATAAACTAACTGATTGGGTGCTGTGTTTAGTGTTAGCCTTGTCGCAGTTTCGGGCGAGTGAGGGCAACAGTAGTTCGCTTGTCGCCGTCCATTGCAGACGCAACCCCGCTCGCCTCGCTTATAAACAATAATTTGCTTAAAACGCTTTGTGAAGCTAGCAACACACTATATCTTAAAAGAGTGTTTCATTGTGGACAATATTTTGTGTTGGTGACTGACGCCGAGTTGAAGTTGCTCATCTGGAGGACACCTGGACCTGGATGCATTCGTCCAGCAGGTACTGTTACTCGATCGCCCTTAATTTTGTGTGAATCCTAAACCCGCTCCCGCACATGCGTTAGAATGGTGGTTATTTACACACCGCCATACTACTCCTATAAAAACATTTAATTAGCAATAAAAAAATCGAAGTCCTAAATCTCTCATATTTCACACAGTTTGCCAAATTTTATTTGAATAAACTTCACGGATACATAAAAAATATATACAATCATCTTAATATATATTATGGTTATATAATGGAATATATTAATTAAAACTACAAAATGGTATAATATAACATAGCACTGTAGTAATTATACTATAGTGCTCGTGTAATTAGAAGGTTGCGTAAATCAATCTGGCCGAAATGGCAGAATCTATAGTTGGTTACATATGGAATGTTATTGTTACCAGCCAAACATAATAGGGGATCGGACAGTAATCAGATTAAAATCTAAAATGTACTTAGAAAGAAAATATATAATTTTTTACGATTATTTATCGAATAATAATTTAATATAATTCATTTAAATATTTTTAAATGAAGAAATAAAATTTTATTATTTACAATATTTTTAATCTATACTGAAACACCAATCACAGTGCGTGACGTCATTTGTGGGCAATCATTGTCTTATGCCAATGCAGCTGTTTTGTTATGATATGACCACAAATGACGTTACGCGCTCTCAGATGAACTATCGTGGCGTTTTGGCGGCATTTTCAAACAAACAATATTAAAACATGATTTTGAGTACCTAAAAGGCTATAAATAAATAAAATAGTATTTTTTATGGGAATAAATATCCATGAAGATTAATTTAAAACACTTTCTGAAATATTTTCCGATCCCCTATTCAGATACAACAGAAAACATGTCTCGTGCAGTCCGCTCTGTGGCAGTAACTATCCCTTTATAAAACACTGTGACCTTATATAAAACATATTAAACATTTTTTTTTTACGTTAAGATCGGCAGACAGGCTGACGGTCCACTTGATGGTAGGTGACTACCGTCGCCTATAACACAAGCAACGCCAAAGCTGCTGCAAGTGCGCTGCCAACTACAGGATTAAGGATAAGGGATTAGGAGGGGATAGGGAAATGGGCTTTGGATCCCTAGGAATAGGAAACCGACTCTGTTATGTCACGGTGGTCTTCTGTAAGAGGGTGGTTACTGCCGCCAGACGGGCTCAAATCAAATCAAATCAAATCATTTATTCATAAATTAGGTTTACAATAAACTCTTATGACCGTCAATATAGGTATAATTTACCAGGGTTTCGGAAAAAAAAACAAGCCAAGATGATGACGATCCTGAGAAGAAACCCCGAAAGAAACTCAGGATACCACTCTTTTTGTCATCTATAAAATAATAAATATGACATTTACAATTATACACATGTCAAAGTATATACAATACTGAACATAGTATGAGCACAGAATCCTCAAGTCCAGGCTTCATTATCGCTTAAATAGTCAGCGATTTTATAATAACTTTTGGAAAAGAGTTTGGTCTTAATTACACTTTTAAACCTATTTATAGGTAAGGCTCTAATTAACTCAGGAAGTTTATTATAAAACCGTATATATTGACCCATGAAGGAATTACTTATTTTATGTAGTCGCGTCTTGTGTAAATTAATATCATTTTTAAATCTAGTATTGATATTATAAGTATCACATTTTTTATTAAATTGACTAATATTTTTATGCACATAAATTAAATTTTCATATATATACTGGCAAGTAACAGTTAAAATCTTAATTTCCTTGAATTTTTCTCTGAGGGAAGACTGCGGACCCATTTGATAGATGGCTCTTATGGCCCTTTTTTGAAGAATAAAGATAGTATTTATGTCCGCAGCGTTGCCCCAAAGAAGAATCCCATAACACATTATACTGTGAAAGTAGCTGAAATAGACCATTCTAGCTGTGTCGATATCTGTTAGGTGTCTGATCTGTTTAACGGCATAAGCCGCAGAACTAAGCCTTTTACTTAGTATTTCAATATGAGGACCCCATTGTAATTTAGAATCTACAGTAATACCTAAGAAAACTGTCGATTCTACGGGCTTCAATTTTTCATTACCCAAAATCACATTCGTCCCAATATCTTTAACATTAGGGGTACTGAATTTAATAAGTTTAGTTTTCGTAGCATTTAAAAGGAGATTATTTACACTAAACCAATGCACTACATTTGAAAGTGCGTTATTTATTTCATTATAGCACCCAAGTTGTCTCCTAATCTTGAATATCAATGAAGTGTCATCAGCGAACAATACAATGTCATGTTTGTTCACAGAAAAAGCCAAATCATTAATATAAACTAAGAACAAAAAAGGGCCAAGTATTGAGCCTTGAGGGACACCTATTTTAACTTCAGAGCCCAGAGATTTTATACCATTTATATCAACCCTTTGAATTCTATGGCTCAGATAGGAAGTGAGAAGATTAAGAGCCTTATTCCTAATTCCGTAATGGTGCAATTTCCTCAACAATGTGTCGTGCTGCACACAGTCAAAGGCTTTGGACAAATCGCAGAAAACACCTAGAGCGTCCTGCGAGTTTTCCCATGCCTCATATATATTTTTCAAAAGTTCAACACCTGCATCTATAGTAGAACGACCCTTCGTGAAACCAAACTGTTTTTTAAAAAGTAAATTATGATCATTAAAATGTTTTAGCAGTTGACTTAAAATAATTTTTTCAAAGATTTTACTAAGAGTCGGAAGTATTGAGATCGGTCTATAATTAGCGGGATTAGTTGTATCATTCGACTTAAAAATAGGCACAACTCTGCTAATTTTCATTAGATTAGGAAATTCACCACATGTAACACAACAATTGAATACAGTTGCTAAGTGGGGTGCAATTATATTTATTACAGAGGCAACTGTTTTCACTGACATACCCCAAAGATCTGCAGTTTTTTTAATTTCAATTGTCTTAAAGAACTTTACTATGTCAACAGGGCTAACAACCGCAAATTCAAATGATGTGTCACATTCTTTCACATTCTCTTTTAATATATTCTCAGCCTCAGTTGGTGATGAATTAAGTGTTTGTGTAATGTTAACCGGAATATTGGAAAAAAAAGTTTCAAACTCGTTTGCCACATCCATATCTGCCTTAAAGTCCTGATCATTTATTTTTAGATGAAAGCTGCTATCGTGCATTGTATTTCTTCCTGTTTCCCTGTTGATGATGTTCCATGTAGTTTTTATTTTATTTGTGGAAGTTCTAATTTTGTTTTTCACATAAAGAGACTTTGCCATGTAGCAGACTCTTTTAAACAATTTTGAATACTTTTTGACATATTCCTTAAACTCTGAGTTATGATTATATGGCTTCTGACCATATAACTCATAAAGCTTAGTTCTACTTTTATGAATGCCAGGAGTTGCCCACTCATTAAATGCCTTAGAATTGGTTACTAAATGAGATTTTGCAGTAAAAACATTACCAAATTCATTATTAATTAATTTAAATAAAGAGTTATACATTTCATTAAGACTATCATGATAAGGCAGCCCAGGCAGTTTACTGTTTAAATTATCCCTAAATTGTTGAATGCGATTCTGAGTAATGGGAACAAAATTGATGCGCTTTCTTTGAAACTGACTTTTATTTGTATGAAATGATACAAACAAGCCACAGTGATCAGAGTCTAGCACATTCACGACTGACTTATTATATGATTTTAAATTACAAAATATGTTATCAATACATGAACTACTTGTGGCAGTTATCCTTGTAGGTTCAAAGAAAACGTTGTACAAGTTAAAAGATCTGAACAAATTTAAAAAATTAATTGTAACTGCAGAACTGTCTAGAATGTTAATGTTAAAATCTCCACAGATTACGACACCTTTAGAGGATGTGCCAACTTTCAACAAAACATTCTCCATAATCCTTAAAAAACTATCAAAAGGTGCACTGGGGGGCCTATATACGCATACTATTACAATATTCTTCAGTTCAATACATGCCAGTTCTGTAACTCCCTCAACAGACAGATTCAGAACATCTTTTCTTTCCCAAATGCCAAAATGACTGCCCAAATGACTGCGAAACGCAGTGTGCCCTGCCACTACTTTCTAGATTCAGACTAGATCCCTCAAATATATGGGATAAGATACCCTAGATAAGGGATGATTTTGTAATAGCAGGACACAATGTGTTTCGTAATCAAAAATTGGGCAGCCCTTTTCAGTAAGCACCTTCTTACAGCATGTATGCTATTATGTTTTGGTGGGTGAGTAAGGGATACCACACACAGCCGACTTCTCTATCTCTTCTTATTCAATCCTAATAAGGTTGGCAGCGCACTTGCAGCACCTGTGGTGTTGCATGTAAAAAAAATCAAAGTTTGTTTATCTCCAACTTATTTTTTACACTTTACCCCATAAAAGTTGTCAGCTCACTTGAATTTTTCCTGATCTAGTTTTTTTCCTCTCTAGCCACATAAGTGTGACACGGTCTGTCACAAAGTAAAAAAAAGTAAATCAATTAACAGGAATTCTTTGAAATCACAAATTTTATTCAATTCGAAACTCTCAGGCATTCTATCTACCTTTTTTGGTTTGTTAGAAACATTTTAAAATCCTCCAACCATAATATCTGATCTGTGCGCGAAAACAGAAGCAAAAAAATGTAGATACGTGACGGACTCATTTTCATTCAGATGGTCAAACAACACTCGAACGGGGAATAACCACTTTCGGTTGGATGTGGATGCGTAGCAATGACTCGTAAAACACTACCGTTTCAATACAAATTTCTCTCTTTATTGTACTTGTTTGATATTGTAATTATTAAGTATTTATGCATATCTAAAAACTTACCGTATCTTCCTCTTTTTCTGTCCAACGTCCCCTTAAACACAGACCACATGTTTTGGTTTTGATATTATAAACGGAAAAAAATTAACGCTTATATCAATTTTAGTGTTCTACACTTGCATAAAAAAGTCAAATTTGACGCTTCTATTTATGGTTTTTTTTTTTGTTAATTTAATATATTTAATATATATTAAATTGTCAATTTAATATATTTTATGTATTTTGACTTAAGTTCGTAAAATATTTTCAATTTTCGAGCTAACCATAACTACAAGCAAATCATGTGAGAATAAATGTAAAAGTATCTCGATATTCGTTTTATATGAAAATTTATAGTTGATAACGCTGCAAACCAAAGTTAGTTCCATTAATAAATCAGTTCCCAAAGCTACGCTCGAGCCCGTATGTTACCTGTGCATTGGCCATAACTTCGCGATGCAATCTTGTATCGAAAATCGGTTGCTTACTATCGAAGATTATTATCGTCTTGAGAGCTATTCGAATATATCCGTATTACTGGATTCGGCTGGATATATTATCGACGATTTATTGTAGAAAATGGAAACAGATTCCGAAACGGGAACATTTTATTGGAATCATTTTATTTATTCAGTATTACTGTTTTCATCGTTATTATCAGTATTCTGTGTCTACGGCAGAGGCTCGTCCACTGCTGGACATAGGCCTCGCCCATGATTTTCAACTAGGACTGGTCAGAAGCAGCCTAGATTCACCGTCGATCCGCAGCCCTTATCAGATCGTCTGTCCACCTTGTGGGTGGATGTCCCACGCTACGTTGCCCGGACCTGGTCTCCACTCGAGAACCTTCCGGCCCTAGCAGCCGACGGCATTGCTACTTCAACTTCCTAAACCGGCGGCTTATATAGGTAACTTTATTTTAATTAAAATTTGTTATTTTTATTGTTTAGAGTGCGTCTGTCTTGTGACGAATACGAAGAATTGAAATCCTAACTTCGTAACTAATATAAATGCGAAAGTTGTTTGATTGTTTGTTTGTAGGCTTTCACGCCCAAACTACAAAAAACGGTCAGTCTAAAATCTTGCATACACGTTTTATCCAGAAATAACTACCGTTCCCGAGGGATCATAATATATGTTTTTTTTTTAAATAATTTAATATAAAAAAATCAAAGCCCCAGGAGAAATATATGAGGAATTAAGAGTAGGTGATCCGTGGGAAGAGGTTCGGACGCAGGAGGCCTATGTTCACCTTGAGCGTGACCTGGGCGGTAGTCTTAGGGGAGACTACCGCCCGTTGTGAGGTTCCCCGAGATGGCTAGCATACGTCCACTTTCGGATGCGTGCGCCACGGTTCCGACAGGATAGCCGTGGATGTCGTGTCATAACGTTCCTTTAACCTCGCTCATCTTCGGCCAAGCTAGAAGTCGTTGAGTTTTAGTCGGTAGGAATCCGGCATGAGCCCGCAGCGTCCGTTCCCTACCGAGTATCCCGATTCCCCTGTATACCGACTTCCCAACGTGAAAATAAAAAAAGGCTTCTTAAGAAAGTTCAGTATCGCTCAGGGAGCCATGAAGAGGCCGTGAAGAACGAATCAGGGATGAGGAGATCCGAAGATAAACTAAAGCTACCGATATATCCCAACGGATCAGCAAGTGACAGTGGGCAGGAAGCCACTGTCTGGACCAGTAGGTTCTCGAGTTGAGGCAACGGACCAAAGCGCAGCATAGGACGTCCACCAACAAGGTGGACAGACGATCTGATAAGGGCCGCAGGTCGACGTGAACCCAGGCTGCTTCTGAACGGTCCTATTGAAAATATATGCTGCAATTGGACGTCCTATCACTGAGAGGATGATCACTAGTAGACATTATAAATTATTTCGCAGATAGATGTATTACTTTTCTCCCAATTCACATCAAAACTACGCTTGCAGAAATTTTGTCCCGTGTTTTCGTTTAGGCGACTTCATTAATTGACATTCTTGAAAGGATTGCCGGTTCATTAATTATAAGGGTTTTAGAATGTTTATTGTCGAACGGAATGAATCGTTCCCAATTCCTGATATAGAAATTTCACTTAACACTTCGGTCTAATTAAATTAAACAAAGGCTGTATTCATTAAGCTGAATTAAATAGAAACATTAAAAGGATTTCTCTACAATATGAAGTAAGTATCTTTCTTGACATCAAACTCAGTGTGTCCGGGAGAGTGTGCCCGGGAGCTGCATGACATCATACCCAAGCAGCAAAAAGTGGTTTTATAATTATCCTGGAACCACCATTTTATCAGGACTATAACGGGATAGTAAGCTCTTATAACAACGGAAAAGGGCCCAATTTATAGGCATACTCTTTCTTCTAAGACACCCATAGTAGACTTGGTGACTACCACTTGGACCAATAGTATCCTTATAGTTTGACTACAAAGAATTAACTGCTCCCCGCGAAGCCAACTAAAATCGCCTAACAGAACCATACACGACTCTAACGTACTCCCTGTTTCTGTTACAAGCTTTTTCAAAAACAGCTGTGAATTTGTTAATGGCGTTGCTGCTGATATTTATAAAAAATATAAAATATTTGATAAAAACTTAAGTCATCTTCATTAATTTTCTTTAAAAATGTATTATCTACAGTGTTACATAGGTATAATAAGATGCGTTCGCATGGCAAACCTATATTTTTGGTGAAGTATATTATGTTTCAAAACAAAAATTTTACTCGCCTCTTGAAATTAGCGTATTTAATAAGTTGCATTTGAAAATAATATTGGTATTAATAAGGCATACAATGAAAAGTCGCCATTTTTTATAGCTAGCTTTCCCAAGTTCATTACAGAACCGTTACGGAAGTACTTGGTTCCAAAATGGTTTGCATCGGAACCACAGCATCGCCATATTGTTAGGAATTAGGGTTCCACAATTATTCTAATAACTTGACTACCATTCACGCTGTCGAATTTTTAAGGAAGTAGATACCAATTAACAGTGTCTTACATACTATTTAGGTATAAGTGAAAAGCGAGAAACATCAATATTAACATTTTGTGTAAAGATTATAACAGCGTTCGACAAACCCACAATAAAACCAAGTACACTTACTCTTGGAATAAGCCGTTATAGAACTAATTGACTTATTAGTGATCCACATTGTGAACTTATAAAACCTTATAAATTCAAGTAACAAGTGCAAATGGTTTCTAGTTCGTTTGGTTTTATTTGATACTCTTATAAGCATACTTTACTTATAATGGATTTATAGTGATTCTTGTAGGCAATTTTAAGTATAGCTTACCAGAGCACGTATTCCCAAGCGTGTTTACACCTGTGCAATACTTTTATAGGACATCTCAGCTTATAGTGTGCTGTTAATTTAATTCTATAGACGATAATAAGTTAACATATAAGAACAGATATACTACAAGGCCAATCAGTCTCCGTGCATGCTACTATAAGCGTGGTAGCAAATTCTAGAACCACTAAGAGACCATTATTAGTGCTGCAGGACTATAAAGCGTGCACTATAGGATAATTTTGTTGCTTGGGTACCGCTTTCCCCTTTCTTCTATCGGACAATAAAATAAATTAAAAATAATGCGCACTGCTAAGGATTGGACCTCCCTGCCGGCGTCTGTATTTCCGAGCTCATACAGCCAAAATCTTTTCAAGGTTAGAGTGAATAGGCTCTTCTGGGTGAGCTCGCTCCATCATCGGTCGGCCTCATCCATCCTACATGGATAGATGATGGTCAAGAGCAAACTTATCTTTAAAAAATTTATATATTTTTAACCAATATAAAAATAAAAAGACTCTGTAGTTAGATAGGTGTTGAGCTTATATCTTTCTCCAGGATTCTCGAGCTTCTTTCGCATTTATATATAATGTCATTATGTTCTGCATTGTTTTATGTAATCTTAAATCTTATCAACGTCCTCAAAAGTCAAATGTTCATCCCTAGCTTGCAAAGCAATAAAATGTGTAAGCAACACCAACAACGAATGGATTAAACGTGTTACGCCCTTTTACACAACAACTCTAAATTTTACTTAGCCTATTTAATGGGTAATTTAAAGATATAGAGCTTCTAGACGCGACTTGCCGTCTAATCTAAATTTATTTCTAAATATTAATACTCTACGCTTCGCCTTTGATTATTCAGGCAGGTTTTGGCGCCATTACACAGCATTTTAGTGATATTAGAGTGTTAATTTGGTTCTTCATGTCACAGTTGAGTATTATAATAGTGCTATAACAGGGTCGAGGAACACTTTTTAAGATTTTAACAGTAATTGTTGTTTCACTAAAAAGTTACATAAAAGGAGCAGAGTCCATTAAATAATTATTTAGTACTATATTAGAGAACGGGGGTATTTTATAGTCAAATTAAATTAATATCGTTAATTTTTTTTTTTTTAATTTAATGATGAATAGTTCGAAATTTTGTAACTGAAAATTATTGATTTATTATTCTTTTTTTATTTAATTAAATCATATAAATGAAAAAATTTCGTTTAGAAAGTCGAGAATTATTAGTTTCTTAAAAAATACATACCGTTTATTTATTTTTATTGAATAAAAATATCAGTTATTTTATTTTAATTATTTATTTTTATTAAAAATATTAATTATTTAATTTTTTTTTATTAATAGGTATATAATAAAAATTGGGACTACGTTCTTACTGTACAGTATTGTAATAATAATATTTGAATCACCTGTTCACATTAAATGGGAAGAAGATGAGGGAATAGATGAGGTCTCCTCATTACTAAACGTCTTATCAGGAACCGCTTATTTAAGACAGCAGAATCTTTCGGGATGGTTTCATGACTATTTAAAACTAGCCGTTGCCCGTGACTTCGTCCGCATTGAAAAATAAAAAATATAACTGACAATATGTTTGAGCAATAATTTATTAAATATTTATTGCTGCCATAGTTTTGTCAGGCGTTGGATTATTAATTTTATATGATCCCTTGGGAACAGTATTTTTATTCTGTGTGAAAGGTACCTTATGTCCTTTCCTTTGTCCTTGACAACGTGTATGCAACGTGTTTAAGGCATTAAACAGACAAACAGATATTAGTATCGATTAGCATTAGCATGGCTATTGATATACTCGTATTATGTAAATAATATGATATATGTGGTAATAAGACTTTTCTCATTCATTTCTGCAACCGTCTAGCGGCAGTTACTATCCCTTTACGGAAGACCATCGGGAAATAACAGGCATGTGTGCAGTTGTGTTTTCTTTGAGGTAGTATGGGATGCCAGAGCTCATTTCCCTATCCGACGGTAGCCACCTACCTTTAAGTGGATTGTCAGCCTGTCTGAAGGACTTTATATAAAAAATGTATGACAATAAAAATTAATTTTTCACTCCTCATGCTCTGAAAGTGCTTATTTGTGCAGGATATAGGCTGCACAAAATCGTATTTTGTGCACAAATGCATTACGTATCCACTCATAAATTTAAGGCAAAGAAAATGAGCCATACAGCCAAACACAATAAGAAGTTCATAGATAGAATTTGTTATTTTATAATATTTACTTAAATTTATTTGCCTTATGTGTTTTTTAAGACATAAAAGATATTGAAATTTAAATTCAAGTACGATAGGTTATTTAATTAATTTAAGAAAATTATTATTACAAAATTAATTTAATAGTAGGCTGTATTGTATAGGTCTGCAGCCCAAGCCAATGTCGTAAGATTTAAAAAAAATAAAGTGACGGGAAACAGCTCTTGTTTTTTCGTGCTTTTAAAGAAATATTATGTTATACTACTGTTTTATTTCCTCGCAATTGAAGTGAAAAGCAGAGTTTATAACTCGTCCACAAAACAATTTTTATCCTCGACAGCTAAAAGTCTGCTAAAAGTCTCGGATAAAAATGGTTCGTTTTGTGCACTTGTTGTAAAATCTACTATTAAATAAAAAATTCATGAAAAACGATCTCAGTTACGGTCAAAATAAAGGCAGGATATAGAAACCGTAAAAACCTTTGTGCTCTCATCCGTATACTAGTTCCGAAGGACGCCATAAGAAAGGACATAAAAATCAGCAATGACCGTTTGTGCAGTCTACTGTAAAATCGCGTTTATTTGTTTTTTTTTTTAGAAAAAAAAACGAAATCAGTTATGTATTTGTTCAGAATTCCCATTGTATTCACGAGTGGATGGAAATTAATATAATTTTATATAATAATTGTAATACTGGGGTTTTCTAGCTTTTGGTATCACTTATCGTTTGTCCTATTTATTTATTCAATAATTCATTATTCGGGTTACTCAGAGCCAACGTGTTAGTAAAATCTTACAAAACCTATATACCTATACATAACATAAACATACAGACATTATGCTGATATATAAACATTTTTTTGTCATTTAAGACTCACTTCTCTACACATGCATCATCAAGCAATGATGAAAATGATGAAAAGAGTCAAGCCTACCTGCTATCATAGCCAAGATGCGATTGGAGCTGGCTCTCAATCTGCAGAAAAGAGACGTGCACCGCTTGCGTATGATGGTAAAAAAACAGTATACTCTTGTCTCCGCGAACATTCTCGATTCATTGAAGAATCGAGGCAGCCCTAACAACGCGTTATTGTATTGAATCCGCAGAGAGCTTTATGATTTTGCGTATATCTTGCCCACAGAGATATACGCGTATATAGTATAAAACGATGTACAGTATGCTCTAAACAAAATAATTTTTGCCTCCTGTGAACACCGTGAAAACATATTCGCCCTCACAGAGAATGTATTTATCGAAATCTCGACGGGACTTTGACGTTAACGGGACAGTCAAGGTCGCGCTTAATCACAAAAGACGTTGTGTGCGTCTACTCATTTATGATATTTCGACTTTTACTTACCGCCTTTTACTTTTCACTGAGTTTTGTTTGTCGCGTGTGTCCATTGAGTAGCAGGCCGATGAAGAACTAGACTTGTACAAAAAAGTCAACAAGTTAATACCCACTACACCTAAATTATGAAAAAACAAAGAAAAATTCGTTTGACGCGGTTGAGTTAGTCTAGTGAGAGAGTTAAACACTTTAACCACCAGTCTGATCAAAAGAGCTAAACACCTTTGAATAGACCGATCTAACTTTCAATCACTTCATTAGGTTACGGGTCAATCAACGAGGTTATCAGTGATTTATCAGTCACTCAGCAATGACACTGATATAACACAATTATTTTTGAGATTTGACAGTTTATAAGTCTAAAAGGCGTCGTACACGATAGAAAAATAGAACTTGGAGTAATGTGAAATCGGTCTAATCTATTCTCTCCCCACTGCGTTATACGCACTTTTATAATTTTTTTGTGTCAAATCAAATTTTAATATTCCCATTTTATTTTTAATATTCCCATGAACAAACGTAATCATCTTCGGTTCCTTGTCTACTATTTTTCTCTTTCATTTTTCTTGTTTCTGTATTTAGTTGACCACTAAATGTGAATTTTCCTGTTTACTTCTTCTGTTGTGATATTAAATGCCTCTGATGTTACTGTTAAACAATAGTTTTTTTTTAAATTGCGGTCTCTATATTCTTCGCAGGTCACGTTGCCATAATGGTATATATTCCTATATATAATATATAGGTTTGTATATTATATATATTATTATATATTCCTATATACAGGGTTGTAATTTGAGACGGGTCAGTAAGGACAGCTACCTAAACTATTGTAGCTAGAACAAAACACTCTTAGGAGACTATCCATAACTTTAATAGTTATTCCCGTCAGCATTCAAAGATTTTGGAAAAATGGTACAGTCAGCGAGAAAAAGGTCAATTTTCACGTTCTGTTTTTATAACGCCAATCGATTCTGTTACTTATAAGGACCAATTGACCCTTTGGGACCACCCACGGAGCATATACAAAGAGGAGATGTTGTTATTGAATTTTTCTATAGAGCGGCGCGTGACTACTGCACGGGGCAAGGAGGAAGTTAAACCCCGCCCAATTATCTTAAATAGCCAATGAAAATTGACTGTAGTCTACAACAAACAAGCGCCGCCACACCGTGACCAGTGCCGACAGCAGACTGACCAACACCACGCCCACAAAAAATGACGTCAGGACCTAGTTTGAAATCAGTGCACAGTTGTTTAGGCCATCTCCTCTTTGTATATGCTCCGTGGGACCACCTGAGGTTAGAGTACTAGAAACGTCAAAAAACTCAAAAAACTACTTCCATACATTTCTTACAGAATGAGATTGAAAAATAAGTTCAAACATTATTTTTAATTAAAAAAGGCGGCAATCACTAAGGTAATTGATCCTTATAAGTAACAGAATCGATTGGCGCTATAAAAACAAAACGTGAAAATTGAACTTTTTCCCGCAGACTGTACCATTTTTTCAAAATCTTTGAATGCCGATAGGAATAACTATTAAAATAATGGATAGTCTCCTAAGAGTGTTTTGTTCTAGCTACAATGGTTTAGGTAGCTGCCCCCTTACTGACCCATCTAAAATTACAACCCTGTATAATATATATAATTCCTATATATAATCATGTTCCCATATATATTCCCATAATTTCTTTCAACATTTTTAATAAAAAACAACAATGGGAATACAAAAACGTATTAATTTGTGCGATGCCCTAGCCAGATTACAAAATTCGAGAGAGTTCCTAGAGCGCCCTACCATAGAGCGTTGTCTCTTTCCAGTCGCTGTGTACACGCGTATAGTAGAGTGATTAATTTTGTAAACTTCAAAGAGCGTAGTGTAGCTCTAGCTAGAGTAATTTCGCTGCTAATTACACGTTGTAGATTGATCTATGAGAGCGTTTCTCCCCATATAATGCGAAATATGATGTACTGGTAGGGTACACTGCGTTTCGCAGTCATTTGGGCAGCCCGTCTGGCGGCAGTAACCACCCCCTTACAGAAGACCACACCGTGAAATAACAGCACGTGTGTTGTTGTGTTTCGGTTAGTGAGTAAGGGATGCCAGAGCCCATTTCCCGATCCCCCTCCTAATACCTTATCCTTAATCCTACTGTAGTCGGCAGCGCACTTCCAGCAGCTTTACCGACGATAGTCACCTACCATCAAGTGGACCGTCAGTCTGTCTGCGGATCTTAACTTAAAAAATGTACTATCTACAATTAAAAGTTAGTTTTATGAAGTAAACGATATGTTTATTATGTAAATTGTCGCTGTACCTACTTGTTAAAGTTAGGCTTAAGAGATGACGAGAATATTCTATAAATACGGAAATCTTACATCGAACTATTTTCAACTATGGCCACATCTAGTGCGTCTTTATATTCGTGATTTTCCTAATATTGTAGGCTTGTCTGTTGTTTTATGTTCAAGGAAAGTTTGCTTTCAGGACTTCTCAGGTATAAACATATGTATGAGATGAGACGAGATTAGTACAAGTTTTGAATTTGTGCAGGTTTATATTATTTATTTTAAGTGTATGTGTAAAGTTACCTTATAAAACTGGCTACTTTCAGTCAGAAGTAAGTAGAAAATCAAAATTAAATTATTTTCGTGATATTGGACGAAATTTTAGTTCTAATAATACCATATGAAATACAACTTGACGAGCCCGGATGAGTGGTTAGGGTGCTTGTCTTAACGCTCTGTTCTATGGTTCCCGGGTTCGATTGCCGGCAGGGTCAGCTGTGAAAAAATGAACTTTTCAAATTTGGCTCTGGTCTGGATTTCGCTGATTTTCGCAGTCATTTGGGTAGCCCGTCTGACGGCAGTAATTACCCCCTTACAGAAGACCACCGTGAAATAACAGCACGAGTGCTGTTGTATTTCGGTGAGTGAGTAAGCGATGCCAGAGCCCATTTCCCTATCCCCTCCTAATCCCTTATACTTAATCCTACTATAGTCGGCAGCACACTTGCAGCAGCTTTGGCGTTGCTTGTGTTATAGGCGATGGTAGCCACATACCATCAAGTGGACCGTCAGCCTGTCTGCCGATTTTAACATAAAAAAAACTACCATCGGTGTATATCTACGAGTGCATAAAACATTTTCTTTAATATTGTTTTTTTAAACAATTTATCTTCAACTATTGTCAAATGAAACTAGATCACTCATTTGATAATGTAATGATATGTGGAAATATCTATTATCTGGATCTAAAATCACATTACTATCGATTCAGTTTACAATTTGTCATTTTGGTTTTAAGATAAAAGGTCAGAGATGATGTAAGTATGCAATGTACTATGTATTATGTACTCGGCAATCAAATCTCTGTGAATCTCTCTGGTAGAGCTAATAGAAATGAATAATATTATTTAATTAACAATTTTATTTTTAACAACATTAAAAACAAAAATAAAAGCCCTTTATTTAACCGTCTGTTAATTAATTTAAAATTTAATTAACCAATAATTAATATTGCACCCTGTAGCCGTTTGGGCTTAACGATTTTTACGCGTATGCTAATTATATGAATTTTGTTATTTAAAAAAAAGTGAAAAATAAAAAAACCTGTTTGGCTTAGTTAAAACGTATACATTGTGTGTAGAAAATTAAATTACAATATTTTAGGGAAGAGGGAAAATGTAGAGCGCGGTGACAACTGGCGTAGATCATTGAGTTAATTTTAGCTAGATCACGTTAGAGGGCGCTAAATCGTGAACACACCTAAACTAGTAGTTTAATAATCCCACGGCAATAACTACCCCCATGCGGACTATACAGCAGACCACCATGAGGGACGATCTCTCGGGGATGAAGTGCAATAATCCAAAAAACAGAACCCGTGTTTCGATGTATGAGATCATGTCTCCCTTAAAAATATATACTTAATTATCGGCACTGACATTTCGTATTATTTTAATTATAGGCGACGGTAACCACCTGCTATGTATAGTATTCCCATAAGTAGTTACTTAATAAGATATCGATTACCTACTTCATATTCTGAGAAAAATTATGTGCCCAGCTATTACGTGTGAAATACTTTATCGTAGAAGTCAAACTATTACTTAATAATCACCAGAATCATATTATATGTGTTAAAAAAAATCTTATTTCAATCCAACAAAAACCTTCTTCCAAGTCGTCTTTCTGTTATCATTGCTAATTCGCCTTCAACATCTTGATCAACTGCTTTTTTTTATCATCAAATGCCTATTTTATTATATGTCCCCACTGCAGGGATCCCCACCGATCTCCCCATGGTGTTTCCTCGCGCCGTCCATGGCGGGGGTTAGGGGATTGAAGAGGCAAGCGTCTACTTTCCCCCGCCAGACGAGGCCCGCACATTTGCGGGCTCCACCTCGATTTTGACCTCCGCGCCGTGGAGAGACGTGCCGGAAACACACAACACATCTCGCCTCGTTGCTCGGTGTTATACGGACGGTAGACGACCCCATGTCCGCCGCCCCCGAGCGAAGCGGCACAAGCCAGTACTCACCGGTCGCAGCGAGCAGTCAGAGAGAGACTTTGTCGCTGAAGCAATTCTTCACCTCTTCTCCGCGGCACAACCCACCTCGGATTCCGAGGCCGCTTCGATCTGAATCCTCCAGATGACCCCCGCTCCTGTGGCCACTCATCTCTTACGACATTATGGGTGGGCGGCACTGAGGGATGTCATCCTGACATTTCCATAACAATCGCCGCAGCCCTAGAGACGGGCTCCACCTCGTGTTGTCGTCGCGGAAGAGCTACTAATCCGGGTGACAAGGCCGGATGTTCACTCTTCCGGACGACTGCGGAGGGTGGTTACTAGGCCGGCAGGGGTAAAGACCTATCCTCTCAACAAAGGCGTATGGGCGATATGGTCCACCATGGTGGCCCAGTGCGAGTCGGTGGACTTCACATGCGCCTTAGAATTTCTTCTTTAGCAGGTATGCGGGTTTCCTCACGATGTCTTCCTGCATCATTTGAGAGCAGTCAATAGATGCATTTAAGTTTTAGAAAAAACCCATTGGTACATAGCATAACCGGGGATCGAACTCGGACCTCTCGACATGATAGGCCGCGTCTTTCCCACTCCGCCACCGACGCTCTTTATATCTAATTAAAACTTATAAGATATAACTTAAACCATAAAGTAAGAGTGAGAATCTTAATAACTTTAAAGTCTATAATGCCTTACGTTAAAACTAATTGTTTCATCAAATTGTACATAGTGAATTCGCTTTGATATCATACGAAATAAGGCTTTATGGCACATAAGCTCGTCCATTACCACATTTTATAGGGTTATGCACCGCGTAGAGAGTATAATGCAAATTAATGCCCCGTGTGAGGCGTTCAGTTTGTTCTTAGGGTTGTCACACTAAAAATATATTGTCATTTTATTCAAATATCACTATGTCTACCATGATGACATATTGATAGCAATTTTTGCTATCAATATGTTCTATTTTATTTATGAGAAGTAATTAGGAATGAACTAAGTAGCGAAACCAGGCTTAGAATATTAATTCTATCTAAGAGGAAATTTCCCCGGAAAATATCATATGCAATGTAAACAATTAGTACACAATATTCTGAAAAACGTCATTTTAACTTAAAAATACATAACTTTAAAAGTATCGTTGTAGGTGCTAAATACTATTTGAATCGGTGCAAGTTAACCACGCTGACAACATAAAAGTTGGTCATATGTTTCATTATTGTCGAGCCCCTTGGTCGAGTGGTTAAGATGCTTGCTTTAAAGCTGTCTCAGGGGTCCCGGGTTCGATTCCCGGCTGGGCCAATTTCGGAATGAACTTTTAATAGTTAGCTCTAGTATGGACCTAGCAAGTAGACTTTGGGAACATTGTATTTCGCAGT
Source organism: Bembecia ichneumoniformis (assembly GCA_910589475.2). Lineage (NCBI taxonomy): Eukaryota > Metazoa > Arthropoda > Insecta > Lepidoptera > Sesiidae > Bembecia > Bembecia ichneumoniformis. Next base: position 3,816,623 of record OU342546.1, on the reverse strand, counting down.
GATTTAGGCAGCCCGTTTGGCGGCAGTAACCACCCCTTTACATAAGACCATAGTGAAATAACCGTATTTCTGCTGTTGTGATTCGATGAATGAGTAAGGGATGTGAGACTTGATAGCCCGTTATCATATATACACCTTCGTAATCCCTTATCGGCAGTGCACTTGCAGCGCCTGTGGTGTTGCTTGTGTTATAGGCGACGGTAGCCACTTACCATCAAGTGGACTACCTTAACATAAAAATATATGCGTCTCATATAGGTACGTAGGGTCTACCAATAACTTCCTAAAATTATGTTTTCTTAAACAATAAAGAGTGACAACCCTATACTCGGCACGCAGTATCGAGCGCTCTCTAAGCTCTGTAGCGCCCTCAGTGTATTACTACCCTTATACGCGATCCAATTAAGCCTAGACTAGACTATGCAAATTCCCCAACCACGTCTCACTTTTACCTACTTGTTAACTGCCGAGAAGCTTCATTTTCGTCACTATAATTTTGATTGTGTTAAAGCATCAATGGAATAAAAGTTCAAGGTGTTTGATATTCAACCTTACTACAATGACTTAAGGGAAAATTTCAGGAAATTAGACTCTCCCCCTTCATTAGGGCAACGCAAACACTTCGCCAGCAAAAAACCCCATTTTTATCGCATTTAGATGCAAAGAAAAAATGAACTGTGCGATATTTTTTTTGAAGTTTCGTCATACATGTTAGAATAATTTCGTTTTTGTTTCTTACTTATAACACATTAAACAGACGATTTTACTTTTGTATTTATCCTTTTATTAATTAGAACACAATTTTCCAAAATATCAAAGATTAACACTAGTTTTTACACTCACAGAACAAGCAGAGAGAATATAGTGTAGTCTGTAGTGTTGCCAATAAAGATGTAACATATAATCAACAATACATAAGGTTAATTGGGAAATTCAACACATTCTAACATTCACGCTGAAGAAAGAAACGTCAATCTGTAATAGGTATACCTACTTAAAAAATTCTTTGTCTCGACTGACTATCAACGCAAAGCCGAAACTAATCTAGAAAGCTGATAAGCATCTGCTATAGTACGGTCATTCTATGAATGCGTTTTTGACATTTCTTTATGTCCTTTGCATAAAGTTCATTTCCGAATAAACGATACGGAAAATGTATGGAATTGACACCTCTCAGAACTGCACTCTTATAATGGCCGGAGTATAAGAAAGGATTTTCGAGAACTTCAACTTTGTGCAAAGCCGGTATCAGGTCCCTAGTAGCCTAGTAGACTACTATATAAATAAAAATTATAAATGTGTTTGTTACTGAGTGCAAAACAAAAGAACGGCTAGACCAATAATAATTCTTTTATTAATTTATTTACTAGCTGACCCAGCAAACTTCGTACCGCTCAGAATCAATAAATGTTGTATTTATTAACTTATTAGCTGAATTAAATTAAATTTCTTAATAAATGAATAGTCAAAATGAATTAAGTTCCATAAATGTCAGCCCGTTGGATGAGTGGCAAGAGTGCTTGCCTAACGTTTCAGGGGTCCCGGGTTCGATTCCCGGCGGGGTCAAATTTGGAAATTTTAATGTAATTTTCAAAATTGACTCTGGTCTGGATTTGAAAAGTAGTGGTAGGGCACACTGCGTTTCGCAGTCATTTGGGCAGCCCGCCTGGCGGCAGTAACCACCACCTTACAGAATATCACCGTGAAATAATAGCATATACCTGCTGTTGTGTTTCGGTGAGTGAGTAAGGGATGCCAGAGCCCATTTCCTTATCCCCTCCTAATCCCTTATCCAATCCTACTGTAGTCGGCAGCGCACTTGCAGCAGCTGTGGCCTTGCTTGTGTTATAGGCGACGGTAGCCACCTACCATCAAGTAGACCGTCAGCCTGTCTGTCGAACTTAACATAAAAAAAAATGTATCAAAAGGAATATAATATACAAAAATCAAAATGAAATCTATTTTAACTACATTTAAATGTATGTAATTCTCCATTAAAGTGAATCGAAATAATTCCTGTATCATTATTTTAGTATCTGTTATGTATCTGAGATGGCGTTGTATACGATTTTTTTTTAAATTTTATTTACTTATTCTAAGTAGTGACAGTACTTAGAATACTGCGTTTGGCAGGGGTTTAAGGTTGTGTGTCTCAACGATCACATAGACTGACCCATAGACGGCGCAAGGAAACACCATGGTTTTTTAGTGAGTAAGAATCTCATATATGGGATCATATAGGAGATTACAATCACCATGGAGAGATCGATGGGGGTTTGGTTTCGGATTTTCCCACGCAAAAAAGGCCACACTGCGTTTCGCAATCATTTGGGCGGCCCGTCTGGCGGCACTAATCACATCCTTCGTGAAATAACAGCACGTGTGCTTTTGTGTTTCAGTGAGTGAGTAAAGAATGTCAGAGCCCATTCCCCTATCGCTTTCCTAATCACTTTATCCTTAATTCTGCCGTGGTCGGCAGCGTACATGGAGCACATGTGGAGTTACTTGTGTCATCGAACGTCAGCTGAAAATCTTTACATTAAAAAAAACTTTCCATTGTGCGAGGAAATTTCTCGAGACCGAGACGAACAAAAAAAATCTGTCAATCCGTTCTCGATATATAAACAAAAACACATAAAATAACAATAACATACAAAATATAATAATATGAGAAAATGAATTTTATTCACAATTCTTTTTTTCGTCAATGTTTCAATAGTTATTCTGCTATTCGGGGCGGAGACAAATTCAACAAATCAAAGATCACAAAAATCCATCCAGCCGTTCTCGAGTTATAAATGATGTAACTAACACGACTTTCGACTTCAAATAAGTCCGAGGTTGTTTCTTATGAAGAGAAAAATTGGAAAAATTGCCCGGAAAAACTTTCCTAACTGGCAATTTAAACAAATATTGACGTAAAACATATCAATCAAAAACAAACTGTGTGTTCGAGTTATGACTTTTGACGTTTTGACAGAACGACGTCCGAATTTGAATGCTCACTGATGTATTGTAGCAAGCTACCCGTAACATTTGGTGTTTTTATTTTTCATTCGAATTCGTTTACAAACAAAAAAGTTAAGTACAAACGTACGAAATCGCGGACATAGCTGTTCTTTGAACAAACCCACGGACAAAAAAATATTCCGATTTCACGAAAATAAATTCTGATATAATAAATATTATATATACTTCATTGTTATTTCATTGTGGCCTTTTCTAAGATGGTGGACACTACAGTCCGACAAACTGCCCAGTTACAGACTACAAAACTTACACAAATTCCACCAATATTAGCCACAAGACGATTTTTACTTTATTTTACTTTTTGACGTTGGAAATGCTCGTAGTAACTATGCCAAGAGCTCTGTTATTTGTAGAATCGTGCGAACATACGAAAACATATTTTTCTCAAACATGCTCGGATATGTAGGCATTCTTGTACTAAAAACAAGCCACGAAGTTTGTAATTCTTGGCTCATGCATTTCTTTCTCGGCCTAGGCCAAGAATGTTGTATGAAAATGTATTCCTGGCCGCTGCTTAGCCCGATGAAACCCGAAGTTTCACGAATCTTCACGAACGCGGCCGCCGCGTGACAGGCGTAGTAGGCGGGGGCGAGCGCACGCTCTTTTCATGACTGGGCTGCAAAGATGTTGCATTAGTCTGTACCTACTGGGCTGTATGGCTGTTTCCTTTGCACTCATTGAAAATAAAAAATAAAAAAGGCGGGAAAGTAGACTTTTTCAGTACCTACCTAAATATTTATTACTTTTAGTAAACATTTGCGTTTGTTTTATTCTAAATAAAACTGTGTATATGTAAATTATTTTTTTATTATTTTTTTCATATTACTTACACAATTTTTTTTGCATTATCACGTGTTTCATTATTTCCTCACATTTATTGAGAAAAGCAGTAAACCAGCCTTTACCGGAATGAGGATTGCCGGACTCAGATCTTTATCAGATCTATATCTTTATTTGAAACCACATCGTCCGGCAATCCTTCACTTCCTGGACTCTGCAGTAATGTGTGTGTACTATAACGATGTCGATATTTATTTTTTGAGTCGAAGGTCGTTTATTGGGCGAGTGCTTGATGGTCTGCACCATATTGAGAAATGACTTTGTTTCCTCCACTGAGCGGTACCATACCAACACACAACCCACACACAGCACACACACGCGAATTAACATTACGAACTCACTCACCCTCATACACATGCAATCAATTACCCATATGTGTTTATATGTTTTTATGTACCTATATATGTTTATAATATATGTGTATAATGTTATAAATATTATTATTATTTTCTTTTTGGACTTATAAATTGTAATTTGTCAGACCTAGTAATAGGCTTTGAAAAAATTTAATACTATTTAAAATGTACTTGTAATTTTTTGTATGCTGTTAGGTTTGCTAATAAATAAATAAATAAATAAATAAATAAATAAATAAATAAATAAATAAATAAATAAATAAATAAATAAACAAAACATGCATGTACAAACTGTTCGAATTGTTATATAAAGACAAATGAAATTAGTTTTGTTCGATAATCGAAGTATAAGTATTGGATTTAGTATTGTATGCTAGGTATGGGCTAGATCCACTAGTCTTTTGATACGTGCAGGTTATATTTTTTTTATGTTATGTCGACAGACAGGCTGACGGTCCACTTGATGGTAGGTGGCTACCGTCGCCTATAACACAAGCAACGCTACAGAGGCTCTAGTATGAGTTTACGATACTACACCAATTCTACACTCGCTAGCGAGAACGTAAAACTTTTGTATGGGAAATCGTGAACTGTCAATGTCAAATTATCAATTTTCCATATAAATGTTTTACGCTCTCGCTAGCGAGTGTAGTATCGTAAACTCATGCTAGAGCCACAGGTGCTGCAAGTGCGCTGCCGACTACAGTAGGATTAAGGATAAGGGATTAGGAGGGGATAAGGAGATGGGCTCTTGCATCCCTTACTCACTCATCGAAACACAACAGCACACGTGCTGTTATTTCACGGTAGTCTTCTGTAAGGGGGTGGTTACTGACGCAAGACGGGCTGCCCAAATGGCTGCGAAACGTAGTGTGCCCTGCCACTACTTTCCAAATCCAGACCAGAGCCAAATTTGAAAAGTTGATTTTTCAAAGTTGACCCTGCCGGGAATCGAACCCGGGAACCCTAGAACAGAGCGTTAAGGCAAGCACCCTAACCACTCATCCAACGGGCTCGTACATTACCTCATTACCTCATGCATTCACATGGACAGAAAACGCATTCATATCATTCTTCGATTAGGACATCAGGTTGATCAGATATAATTTTTAATTTCTTTCTTTTAATTTGCTATAAGTAAATTAAAATTTAATTTGTTAATAAAATTTAACTTTTAATTTGTTTTTTTTTAACCCTCCTTCTGATTGCACCGAATTAACTTAATGAAAATTTATAACTAAATAAAAGTACGCGAAAAGAGAGTCTGAATTTTGTATAAAGTATCTAATAAACTGTTTGCGTCGACATTATAGGTTAAACATAATGTATCTGCATCACTTACAAAGCGCATTGTGAGTTGCAACGAACATTGAGACCGACAACAATATGGAGCCTCGCTTTTAAAGATAACGTCCGTTAGAAAGCACTTCTTGTCAATTGTCTCTTCAACGTTAAATGGAAATTTATGAACGTCGAGTTTACCTAGCTGCGTCCGGGAAAACACAAAGTAACTTCTCGTCCGAAATACGTCACTGTTAACGGGGAAGAACCTTCCAGGCCGAGCAAGAGTTTAAATTGAAACTGCTTTTTGTGTCGATCGAAAGTCGTTAAGACGATCAAGTAAGCAAGTTTTCCTCAGATATAAAATTAACAAAATTAATTAAATTCATGAAATGAATTGAACGTAGTTTATATATCTGTTGTTTATTAAAAAAGAAATAAATAAAACTTACAAGTGAATGTTTTTAAAATATTTATATCATAGACCGGTTTGTAGTATTACCATAAGAATAAATAATAACGAGTAGAATGGAATCTTCTTTGTCCGAGTCCCAAACGCCGCCATTTATAAAACTACTTCCCCCTTCATGTCGTTTCGCCCCTCTGTCGCCCAGGCTTGTCGCCAGGGTTCCTTACTGTTAAATATTGCTTACGAATAAAGTTTTTCATTACTTTGGAAGCATTATTTTATTCTAGTTTTATAAAATATAAGATTTATAAATACTTAACTACATTATTATGTTACGTACCTACATTAAATATACTTATAAATACTAAGTTATTATAAGACAGTACCATACCAAATGCAACCATTTAAGTAAGTAAAACATACAGGTAAAACTATTAAGTAAGTTTATTCGTGCGGAGACGCTGCCCGTGACAGCCCGACTGAGTATCCCATTTAACGTGTAGGCTAATATCGTGACCTTGAGCGCGTCCGGAGCGGGAGTTTCCGTTCTACTTGTTCTTATTTATTCTTACGGTATTACTTTCTAGATTATTTCAACTGATGAAATAATTTAGAAACTTCTAAATCTGAACTTCATCTGTATATCTGCTTACCTGAAGTTCTTTCTCCTTCTATTCATTCATGAAATATAGCTAATAAAAATAAAAAGTCAATTAACCTTTTGCGAGACCTATACGACAAGAAATTTCGATGGCAGCGAGCTCTGCCGCTAATTTGCGACGCTGCACATCCATTTTCATAAAAGTCTTATCTCCTCCCTTTTCCTTCCATCTTCTTCTGCTACTAGAGGTATTCAAACTGCCGGCGGCATCCTCAAAGGAAGCTCCCCCCGCCTGGTGCAAAGTAATATCATCAAGAACACCCGTGGAGGAACAAGAAGATTATATGCTCTTATGGCGGAACACATCGCCACAGAAACTTCCAAGTTTCCTTGTGGCGATGTGTCCCAGCCCCAGCATCCCCAGGATCACCTCACCTCTTCTTGGTGCACTATATTACTTTTGCTTCTGGTTATCATAATTTTAAAATCATAAATTTAAAACTAATCCGGCTCGTAAAGGACCAAATGTAAAGAGGGTGGAAGAGGGAAAAAGACTATTTAAACCATATTTAAAACACTTTTTTAGTGGTACATTTTACACACTAACAATACCGAATGAAAAATAATGACAAGACATCTTTCCTTGGTCACGGCATCACGCGTGAACGGTAGACCGATTTTAATTCGGTTTTCACTAATGGAAAGACGGATAAACGGGGAATGTTCATATATATAAAAATTGCACCCCGGCCGAAGCCGGGGGCGGGTCGCTAGTTTTTTTTATAAAACGAAGACAACAATCTATACTAATATTATAAAGCTAAAGAGTTTGTTTGTTTGTTTGAACGCACTAATCTCAGGAACTACTGGTTCGTATTGAAAAATTATTTTTGTTTTGAATAGTCCATTTATTGAGGAAGGCTATAGGCTATATAACATCACGCTACGATAAATAGTATTATATGTAAGCAGTGTCCAGTACCGCGCGCCCCATGCGCACGTCGGCCGCCGCCGTATGGGCCGCAGCGAAGCGTGGCTGAGTTCAGCTAGTTTTAAATAAAAATTAACAATTAACCGTTAACACCTTTAAAACTATCATTAACCCTTAATTATAATCACCAAACAATTTAGTTTGGTTTTACATATTTAGTTTGATTTGTAACTCTAAACCGAAATAATATATCCTGGACTTAGAGACCCTAAGAACGCAAAAAGTACCTACAATAAGCTCAGTAAGTATTACAAGTGAGCCATTCACAATATGTTTTATATCAATACCAAAGCCAAGGTCTTTGTCCTGTAACCAAGGCCCGTAACATTGACATATAAAAAGCAATGTGTTCGTATTTCTGCGCGCGCGCATAATATATACCATAGCATTAATTTACAACTGTAGACATTGGCACACTGACTCCTATTAAACTCTCACGACACAAAACATTCTAGTGCTTAGAATCAAAACAGTATTACACAGATATAAAGAACCAGACTAAGTGTTTTATTTTATTTATTTATTTATTTATTGAAAAAGAAATATATTAAAATAATTTTAGTTTCTGTTTCTGTTTCTGGTTAATTTGTTGATACCTACTTATTTAAAAAAAATACAGCATTGTGTCATCAATACTCAAGCTTCAGTAATCGCTTTAATATTTAATTATTTATCTATACTTACATATAATTATTTAATAACTAGCGATCCGCCCCCGGCTTCGCCCGGGGTGCAATTTTTATATATAAGAACATTCCCCGTTTATCCCTCTTTTCATTAGTGAAAACCGAATTAAAATCGGTCTACCCGTTCACGTGTGATGCCGTGACCAAGGGAAATGGGGATTCATTTTTATATATAGAGACTAGCGTTCCGCCCCCGGCTTCGTCCGGCGTGCAATTTTTGCATATTAAAACATTCCCCGTTTATCCCTCTTTCCATTAGTGAAAACCGAATTAAAATCGGTCTACCCATTCACCCGTGATGCCGTTACCAACGGAAATAGGGATTCATTTTTATATATAGAGACTATCGTTCCGCCCCCGGCTTCGTCCGGCGTGCAATTTTTACATATTAGAACATTCGCCGTTTATCCCTCTTTCCATTAGTGAAAACCGAATTAAAATCGGTCTACCCGTTCACGCGTGATGCCGTGACCAACGGAAATGGGGATTCATTCATTTTTATATATATAGACTAGTTTTTGCGTGCGGCCGCGGACTGCAAGCAGCCCGCGGGGGGGGAGCCCCTCGAGTGGTGTTGCAACGGTATTCTAATTGCTCTTTTAAATTGTTTAGGTATGGTTTTTGGTCTTTAGAATTGGTTTGGTGAGGATTTGGATATATGTTTTGTATTTAGTGACGTTTCGGGGGTGGGCGGGGGGAGAGGGGGAGGGGGATGGTGTAAATGGATTGTCCTCGTCGAGACCTTTCAAATGATACCCAACACGGGGGGTCTGCCTGCCACGGTTACCGACGGTCTACCGAGTAGACCGCAACTGTCAAATTTTGATATTTGGTGTATTGCAAAAAATCCGTCTCCCCGAGACCTCTCAAATGAGTACCGACACGGGTGGTCCGCGACGCACCGCTCCCGAGATATTTTCGAAAAAGTCCAAAAATCCGAATTTCGAAATTTTGTCGCGACCAAAAAATTCGTCTCGCCGAGACGTCTCCGACGACCCCAAACGCGACCCGGCTACGGCGCGCCTTTTCCGAGATACGGCCGGGGGGTTCGAGGGGGGGATCAAAATTTTTACTTTTTCGGCGCCCCGGCAGACCCTTAGCGCCGTTCCGGGCCACGAGGTCGGGGTGCGCGAAATCCTCGGAGGGAAGGCCGGGGGGGAGGGTCGCGCTGCGCGCTCCCCTTTCCCCCCGCGGCTCCCCCCTCCTCGTCTTTCGCGCACCCCGACCTCGTGGCCCTCCGCGACGCGTCGACCGCCGTCTCTTAAGTGTGAAAGATCCCCAACAAAGTGTGATTTTACGGAGGGGGTCCGAAGGGGGTGAGAGTAAAAAAATTTAAGGGGGGAGTGGGGGGGGGGTCGCGACGTGGTGACCCCCGATGGTCTTCTATGACATCCCGCAAACCCTGCCCCTCTCCGACTTTTAGTTTCCGAGATCCCGTCGCCGTATTTTTACCAGGTCGCGATCCTCAACCTTTGGTACTGTTCTGGTACTCAGTGAGCCACCCCCTCTCCGATCCGCTAAAATGGGGATTCCACCGGCGACTCCTTCCGTGTGAAAAGGTAGAAGTTCCAGAAAATTTGTATGGAGGTGGGATGAAGGAGGGATAAACCAGAGAAGCGGGATAGCCCGGAGGAAGCATCCCACGGAGGGATGGAAACCCGCCATAGAGACCGTCGGGATACCTCCTACGGTTTGGCGCATATCCCCATCCCTTTCTGAAAAAGCGGTAATTTTGTATGGAGGGGAGGTGAAGGGGGGCAGGTGGGGGGAAGGTGACGGTCCCGGCCGGTGGGGCTCGGGGAGCGATCGCTATCCTCCGAAGCGATCGCCGGGATAGGTCGCACCGTTTGGGATTTAAGTGGATTGGAAATTTCAAAAAAGTTGTATGGAGTGTAAAAATAATGTACGGGCGGGATGAGGATGGGTGACAATTTGGTGACCTCCGATGGCCCTCTATGACATTCCGTAAACCGCGCCCCTCTGCGACTCGTAGTTTCCGAGGACCTCCCACCGACTTTATACCAGGTCGGTGCACCGAGGGTTCAGGTCGTCTGAGGAACACGCGACGTCACCCCCTATAACGTGGGATAGAAGCGACCACCCCGAGTCGACTGCTTCCTGGTAAAATGGCAGCCGTTCCAAAAAAATAAAAATTTGTATGGAGGTGGGATGAAGGGGGGAGAAACCGGAAAAGCGGGATAGCCCCGAGGAAGCGTCCCACGGAGGGATGGGAACCCGCCATAGAGACCGCCGGGATAGCTCCGACCGTTTAGCGGGTATCCCCATCCCTTTGGCCGAAAGTGGTAATTTAGTACGGAGGGGGGGTGAAGGGGGACAGGTGGGGGGAGGGTGAAGGTCCAGGCCGTTGGACCTCGAGGAGCGATGGTCGTCCGCCGAAGAGACCGCCTCCGTATCCTCGACCGTTTTGGAGATATCCCGCTTTGAAAAATCCAAAAAATTTGTATGGAGTGTAAAAAAAATGTATGGAAGGGATGGGGATGAGACTCAATTTGGTAACCCCCGATGATCCGCTATGACATTCCGTAAACGTCATCCTGCTATCCCTCACGGTTTCCGAGGACCTCTCGCCGACTTCATACCAGGCCGGTACACCGAGGGTTCGATGCCTTCCTGAAACGCGGAAACTCATCCTCTCTCCAACGAGGTGCAAGAGTCTGGCCCGGGTGGACTCCTTCCGGGCGAAAAGGTGGCTGTTCCAAAAAAAGACCACGTTGTATGGAGGGGGGATGAAGGGAGGGGAAATCCGAAAACCTGGTTGATCCCCAGGAAGCACCTCACGGTAGGATGGAAACCCGCCATAGAGACCGCCGGGATGGATCCGACCGTTTAGCGGGTATCCCTATCCCTTTGGCCAAAAGTGGCAATTTCGTATGGAGGGGGGGTGAAGGGGGGCAGGTGGGGGGAGGACGAAGGTCCAGGCCGTTGGACCTCGAGGAACGATGACGGTCCGCCGAAGAGACCGCCTCCCTATCCTCGACACTTTCGGAGATATCCCGCTTTGAAAAATCCAAAAAATTTGTATGGAGTGTAAAAAAAATGTATGAACGGGATGGGGATGAGACTCGATTTGGTAACCCCCGATGACCCTCTATGACATTCCGTAAACCCCCCATCCCTAGCTCTCACACCTTCCGAGATCCCGTCGCCGACTTTTTACCAGGGAGGTGTACCGAGGGTCCTGATTTAATCTGTCATTGATTTTGTGTGTACTCTACGATCCGCCATAAAGGGGAATCCCCAGGTGACCGCTTCCCGGAGAACTTGATGAGTGGTATTTCGGCTTTATAGTTGTTAACTAGTTTTTGCGTGCGGCCGCGGACTGCAAGCAGCCCGCGGGGGGGGAGCCCCTCGAGTGGTTTTGCTGTGGTTTTGGAGTCGCTCTTGTAAATTGTTTAGGTATGGTTTTTGGTCTTTAGAATTGTTTTGGTAAGGATTTGGATATAAGTATTGTATTTCGTGACGTTTCGGGGGTGGGAGAGAGGGGGGAGGGGAAGGGGGATGGTGTAAATGGATTGTCCTCGTCGAGACCGTTCAAATGATACCCAACACGGGGGGTCTGCCTGCCACGGTTACCGACGGTCTACCGAGTAGACCGCAAATGTCAAATTGTGAAATTTGGTCTATTGCAAAAAATTCGTCTCCTTGAGACCTCTCAAATGAGCACCAACACGGGGGGTCCGCGACGCACCGCTCCCGAGATATTTTCGAAAAAGTCCAAAAATGAGAATTTCGAAATTTTGTCGCGACCAAAAAATTCGTCTCGCCGAGACGTCTCCGACGACCCCAAACGCGACCCGGCTGCGGCGCGCCGTTTCCGAGATACGGCCGGGGGGTTCGAGGGGGGGATCAAAATTTTTACATTTTCGGCGCCCCGGCAGACCCTCAGCGCCGCTCCGGGCCACGACGCGTCGACCGCCGTCTCTTAAGGGTGAAAGATCCCTAACATAGTGGGATTTCGTATGGAGGGGGTCCGAAGGGGGGGGGGGAGTGGGGGGTCGCGACGTGGTGACCCCCGATGGTCCTCTATGACATCCCGCAAACCCCGCTCCTCTGCGATTTACAGTTTCCGAGATCCCGTCGCCGAATTTTTACCAGGTCGCGATCCTCAACCTTTGGTACTGTCCTGGTACTCAGTGAGCCACCCCCTCTCCGATCCGCTACAATGGGGATTCTTCCGGTGACTCCTTCCGGGTGAAAAGGTAGCCGTTCCAAAAAAAACTAAAAATTTGTATGGAGGTGGGATGAAGGGGGGATAATCCGGAAAAGCGGGATAGCCCCGAGGAACCATTTCACGGAGGGATGGGATCCCGCCATAGAGACCGTCGAGATACCTCCTACCGTTTGGCGGATATCCTCATCCCTTTCTGAAAAAGTGGTAATTTTGTATGGAGGGGGGGTGAAGGAGGGCAGGTGGGGGGAGGGTGACGGTCCCGGCCGGTGGAGCTCGGGGAGCGATCCCTATCCTCCGAAGCGATCGCAGGGATAGGTCGCACCGTTTGGGATTTAAGTGGATTGGAAATTTCGAAAAGGTTGTATGGAGTGTAAAAAAAATGTACGGGCGGGATGAGGATGGGCGACAATTTGGTGACCCCCGATGGCCCTCTATGACATTCCGTAAACCCCGCCCCTCTGCGACTCGTAGTTTCCGAGGACCTCTCACCGACTTTATACCAGGTCGGTGTACCGAGGGTTGAGGTAGTCTGAGGAACTCACGAGGTCACCTCCTATAACATGGGATAGAAACGACCACCCCGAGTCGACTGCTTCCTGGGAAAATGGCAGCCGTTCCAGAAAATAAAAAAATTGTATGGAGGCGGGATGAAGGGGGTGAAACCGGATAAGCGGGATAGCCCCGAGGAAGCATCCCACGGAGGGATGGAAACCCGCCATAGAGACCGGCGGGATACCTCCTACCGTTTAGCCGGTATCCCCATCCCTTCGGCCGAAAGTGGTAATTTAGTACGGAGGGGGGGTGAAGGGGGACAGGTGGGGGGAGAGTGAAGGTCCAGGCCGTTGGACCTCGAGGAACGATGGTCGTCCGCCGAAGAGACCGCCTCCCTATCCTCGACCGTTGTGGAGGTATCCCGCTTTGAAAAATCCAAAAAATTTGTATGGAGTGTAAAAAAAATGTATGAACGGGATGGGGATGAGACCAAATTTGGTAACCCCCGATGACCCCCTATGTCATTCCGTAAACGTCATCCTTCTATCCCTCACGGTTTCCGAGGACCTCTCATCGACTTTTTACCAGGTCGGTACACCGAGGGTTCGATGCCTTCCCGAAATGCGGAAACTCATCCTCTCTCCAACGAGGTGCAAGAGTCTGACCCGGGTGGACTCCTTCAGGGCTAAAAGGTAGCTGTTCCAAAAAAAGACCACGTTGTATGGAGGGGGGATGAAGGGGGGAGAAACCGGAAAACCGGGATAGCCCCGAGGAAGCATCTCACGGAGGGATGGAAACCCGCCATAGAGACCGCCGGGATAGCTCCGACCGTTTAGCGGGTATCCCCATCCCTTTGGCCAAAAGTGGCAAATTCGTATGGAGGGGGGGTGAAGGGGTGGGGATGGAGCGAGGATGAGGGTCCAGGCCGTTGGACCTCGAGGAACGATGGTCGTCCGCCGAAGAGACCGCCTCCCTATCCTCGACACTTTCGGAGATATCCGTCTTCGAAAAATTCAAAAAATTTGTATGGAGTGTAAAAAAAAAGTATGGACGGGATGGGGATGAGACTCGATTTGGTAACCCCCGATGACCCTCTATGACGTTCCGCAAATTTCCACTTTCTAGCTCTCGCACCTTCCGAGATCCCGTCGCCGACTTTTTACCAGGGAGGTGTACCGAGGTCTTTGAATTAATTTGTCGATAATTTTCCTCGTAGACTACGATCCGCCACAAAGGGGAATCCCCAGGTGACTCCTTCCCGGAGAACTTTATGAGTATCTAAGTGAGTGAGTGGTATTTCAGCTTTATAGTTGTTAACTAGCTTCCGCTCGTTGCCGCGGGCTGCAAGCAGCCCGCGGGGGGATAGCCCCTCGACCGGTTCTGGAGTGGTTGTGGGTATTGTGTTTGCTCTTCTAAATTGTTTAGGTTTGGGTGTTGCTGTTGGTCTTTTGAATTGTTTTGGTAAGGATTTGGATATGTTTTGTATTTCGTTCGGGGGTGGGGGGAGGGGGGAGGGATGGTGTCAATGGATTGTCCTCGTTGAAACCTTTCAAATGATACCAAACACGGGGGGTCTACCTACTATGGATACCGACGGTCTACTGAGTAGACCACAAATGTCAAATTTTGATATTTGGTCTATTGCAAAAAATCCGTCTCCCCGAAACCTCTTAAATGAGTACAAACACGGTGGGTCTAATAAGTATGTAAGAATTAAACAAAATACTAAATGTAATATATTTTTTTTTTATTGTATATGTTTATATAATATTATTCACATACATATTATATTTTGTATTTTTTGATTAATTTCTTTCTTTTGATAAATTGTTACAGTAAGAATAATACTATGTTGTTGGTATGTTTTATTATTTATAACAATATAATAACAATATATTGATACTTCTATTTTTTATGTATTTACATGATTCTTACTAAAACTGTAACAAAATAATTCTTTTAATTAAATCTAACGTACCTACTTTAAAGAGCTTTAAATTGTTAAAAATTAGTCAGCATAATTTAAACATTTTCATTTCATGATTATCTTTTATTTTACAATTTTGTATTCCTTATTAATTTCAGATTGATATTTTTTTTTAATGTATAAATCTTGATGGTAGGTAGCAATAGTTACTTATAACACGAGCAACAAAAAAATGCCTATGGTAGAAAATCCGTCTCACTGTGATCTTTTCAATGAGTACCAAAACGGGAGTCTACCATGCACGCCTCCCGAGATATTATCGAAAACGTCAAAAAATCTAACTTTCGAAATTTCGTTTTCACCGAAAAATTCACTCCCCGAGATCTCTTGAATGAGTACCAACACGGGTGGTCTACGACGCACCGCTCCCGAGATATTTTCGAAAAAGTCCAAAAATGCGAATTTCGAAATTTCGTCTTCACCGAAAAATTCTACTCTCCGAGACCTCTCAAATGAGTACCAACACGGGCGGTCTGCGACGCACCGTTGCTGAGATATTAAAGAAAGAAAAATTGCCTATGTCAAAAAATTCCTCTCCCCGAGACCTCTTAAATGAGTACCAACACGGGTGGTCTACGACGCACCGCTCCCGAGATATTTTCGAAAAAGTCCAAAAATGCGAATTTCGAAATTTCGTCTTCACCGAAAAATTCTACTCCCCGATACCTCTCAAATGAGTACCAACACGGTGGGTCTAATAAGTATGTAAGAATAGAGACTGAATTTTTTTATCAAAATACTAAATGTAATATATATGCTTATTATATGTATATACATATTATTATTATTATATTTCTCACATTATTATATTTCGTATTTTTATTTTGAACAAAGGTTTTTGATATTAATTTCTATTTGATTAATTGTTATAGCAAGAATAATACTTATGTTGCTGGTATGTTTTTTTTTATAACTATAAATGGATACTTTTATTTTATGCATTTTTTTAAATGTTATGTCGACAGACAGGCTGACGGTCCACTTGATGGTAGGTGGCTACCGTCGCCTATAACACAAGCAACGCTACAGGTGCTGCAAGTGCGCTGCCGACTACAGTAGGATTAAGGATAAGGGATTAGGAGATGATAAGGAAATGGGCTCTCCTATGTAAATGGCATTTACATGATACTTACTAAAACTGTAACAAAATAATTCTTTTAAATCATTAGATAAACTTTAAACAGCTTTAAATGATTAAAAAGTAGTCAGCATAATTTAAACATTCTTATTTCATTTTTATCTTTTACTTTACATTTTTTTATTCCTTACTAACTTCAGATTGATATTATTTTTTATGTATCGATCTTGATGGTAGGTAGCAATAGTTACTTTATAACACAAGTAACGAAAAAAATGCCTATGTTAAAAAAATTCGTCTCACCGCAACCTCTTAAATGAGTGCCAACACGGGGGGTCCGTGACGAACCGCTCCTAAGATATTTTCGAAAAAGTCCAAAAATTCAAATTTCGAAATTTCATCTTCACTAAAAAATTCATCTTCCCGAGACCTCTTAAATGAGTACCAACACGGGGGGTCTGCGATGCGCCGTTGCTGAAATATCACGGAAAGAAAAATTACCTATGTCAAAAAATTCTACTCCCCGAGACCTCTCAAATGAGTACCAACACGGGGGGTCTGCGATGCGCCGTTGCTGAAATATCGTCGAAACAAAAATTACCTATGTCAAAAAATTCTACTCGCCGAGACCTCTCAAATGAGTACCAACACGGTGGGTCTGCGACGCGCCGTTGCTGAAATATCACGGAAAGAAAAATTACCTATGTCAAAAAATTCTACTCCTCGAGACCTCTCAAATGAGTACCAACACGGGGGGTCTGCGACGCGTCGTTGCTGAAATATCGTCGAAACAAAAATTACCTATGTCAAAAAATTCTACTCCTCGAGACCTCTCAAATGAGTACCAACACGGGGGGTCTGCGACGCGACGTTGCTGAAATATCGTCGAAACAAAAATTACCTATGTCAAAAAATTCTACTCGCCGAGACCTCTTAAATGAGTACCAACACGGTGGGTCTGCCACGCGCCGTTGCTGAAATATCACGGAAAGAAAAATTGCCTATGTCAAAAAATTCTACTCCCCGAGACCTCTCAAATGAGTACCAACACGGGGGGTCTGCGATGCGCCGTTGCTGAAATATCGTCGAAACAAAAATTACCTAAGTCAAAAAATTCTACTCGCCGAGACCTCTCAAATGAGTACCAACACGGTGGGTCTGCGACGCGCCGTTGCTGAAATATCACGGAAAGAAAAATTACCTATGTCAAAAAATTCTACTCCTCGAGACCTCTCAAATGAGTACCAACACGGGGGGTCTGCGACGCGTCGTTGCTGAAATATCGTCGAAACAAAAATTACCTATGTCAAAAAATTCTACTCCTCGAGACCTCTCAAATGAGTACCAACACGGGGGGTCTGCGACGCGTCGTTGCTGAAATATCGTCGAAACAAAAATTACCTATGTCAAAAAATTCTACTCCTCGAGACCTCTCAAATGAGTACCAACACGGGGGGTCTGCGACGCGTCGTTGCTGAAATATCGTCGAAACAAAAATTACCTATGTCAAAAAATTCTACTCGCCGAGACCTCTTAAATGAGTACCAACACGGTGGGTCTGCCACGCGCCGTTGCTGAAATATCACGGAAAGAAAAATTGCCTATGTCAAAAAATTCTACTCCCCGAGACCTCTCAAATGAGTACCAGCACGGGTGGTCTGCGACGCACCGCTCAAGAGATATTTTTAAAAAAGTCCAAAAATGAAAATTCCAAGATTCTATTGGGGTCAAAAAATTCGTCTCCCCGAGACGTCTCCGACGACCCCAAACACGCCCCTGATGCGTCGCGCCGTTTCCGAGATACGACTGGGGGGGTTCGAGGGGGGTTCAAAATTTTCACTTTTCCTTCGCTCGGGCAGACCCCGTGCCGCCGCTCCGGACCACTCGGCCGGCGTGCGCGAAATACTCGGAGGGGGCCGGGGGGGAGGGTCGCGCTGCGCGCTCCCCTACCACCCGGCTCCCCCCTCCTCGTCTTTCGCGCGCGCCGTCCTCGTGGCCCTCCGCGACGGATCGACCGCCGTCTCTTCGTCGGCGAAAGAATCTCTTTGATGTGTGTTTTTTGTATGAAGAGGGACCCGAAGGGGGGAGAGGAGGGAGGGCAATGATGTCAATGGATCGTCCTCGTCGAGACCTTTCAAACGATACCCAACACGGGGGGTCTGCCTGCCACGGTCACCGACGGTCTACCGAGTAGACCGCGACTGTCAAATTTTGAAATTTGGTCTATTGCAAAAAATCCGTCTCCCGGAGACCTCCCAAATGAGCACCAACACGGGGGGTCTGCGACGCACCGATCCCGAGATATTTTCGAAAAAGTCCAAAAATGCGAATTTTGAAATTTTGTCGCGACCAAAAAATTCCTCTTCCCGAGACGTCTCCGACGACCCCAAACGCGACCCGGCTGCGTCGCGCCGTTTCCGAGTTACGGCAGAGGGGGTTCGGGGGGGGTGTCGAAATTTTCTCTTTTCGTCGCTCCGACATACCCCTCGCCGCCGCTGCGGGCCGCTCGGCCGGCGCGCGCTCAATCCTCGGTGGGGGGGCCGGGGGGGAGGGTCGCGCTGCGCGCTCCCCTGCCCCCCCGCCACCCCCCTCCTCGTCTTTCGCGCTCGCCGGCCTCGTTGCCCTCCGCGACGGATCGACCGCCGTCTCTTTTCTATAGAGGAACCTCTTTGAGGTGTGATTTCGTACGGAGGGGGAGGTGGAGGGGATGTCGAGTGAGCTAAATCCAAATTCCGTCGGAGCCATCGGAATCCATTCGCCGAGCCCGTTCGAACGAGCCCAAACACGGGGTGTTTCGGTCGAACCGCTTGCGAGTCCCATTTAGGGTGGGCCGGAGGGGGAGGGGGGTCCGTAATTTCGCTTCGCTCCGATGACGTTTGCCGCCGCTCCGGCCCTCGACGCCGGGGTCGCGAACTTCCTCGGAGGGGGGGCCGGGTGGGAGGGTCGCGCTGCGCGCTCCCCTTCCCCCCCGCCTCCCCCCTCCTCGTCGTTCGCCCCCCCGGCGTCGAGACCCTGCGCGGCGGGTCGACCGCCCTCCTCTAGCGGCCAAAGATCCCTAACAGAGTGAGATTTTGTATGGAGGGGGTCCGAAGGGGGGGAGGTGGGGGGAGGGCGAGGGTCCCGGACGACGGATATCCGGGAGCCAATGTTATCCCCCAAAGTGACCGCCGCCGTGACTCTCACCGTTTCGGAGCTGCGGGGATTCGAAGATCCGGACGGTTGTATGGAGCGTAAAAAAATCGTATGGGGGGGAGAGGGGGGGGTCGCGGTGTGGAGACCCCCGATGACCCTCTATGACATTCCGCAGACCGGGTCCCTCTCGGGTTCATAGTTTCCGAGATCCATACCCCGACTTTTTACCAGGTCGGTATACCGAGGATCCGGGATTTTACTGCCACTCGAATCGAAACCCCCTCTCCGATCCGCCACAAGGGGGAATCCGCAGGTGACTCCTTCCGGGAGATCAATAGGGTGGGTGAGTGAGTGGTATTTCAGCTTTATAGTATATTAACTAGCTTCCGCTCGTTGCCGCGGGCTGCAAGCAGCCCGCGGGGGGATAGCCCCTCGACCGGTTCTGGAGTGGTTGTGGGTATTGTGTTTGCTCTTCTAAATTGTTTAGGTTTGGGTGTTGCTGTTGGTCTTTTGAATTGTTTTGGTAAGGATTTGGATATGTTTTGTATTTCGTTCGGGGGTGGGGGGAGGGGGGAGGGATGGTGTCAATGGATTGTCCTCGTTGAAACCTTTCAAATGATACCAAACACGGGGGGTCTACCTACTATGGATACCGACGGTCTACTGAGTAGACCACAAATGTCAAATTTTGATATTTGGTCTATTGCAAAAAATCCGTCTCCCCGAAACCTCTTAAATGAGTACAAACACGGTGGGTCTAATAAGTATGTAAGAATTAAACAAAATACTAAATGTAATATATTTTTTTTTTATTGTATATGTTTATATAATATTATTCACATACATATTATATTTTGTATTTTTTGATTAATTTCTTTCTTTTGATAAATTGTTACAGTAAGAATAATACTATGTTGTTGGTATGTTTTATTATTTATAACAATATAATAACAATATATTGATACTTCTATTTTTTATGTATTTACATGATTCTTACTAAAACTGTAACAAAATAATTCTTTTAATTAAATCTAACGTACCTACTTTAAAGAGCTTTAAATTGTTAAAAATTAGTCAGCATAATTTAAACATTTTCATTTCATGATTATCTTTTATTTTACAATTTTGTATTCCTTATTAATTTCAGATTGATATTTTTTTTTAATGTATAAATCTTGATGGTAGGTAGCAATAGTTACTTATAACACGAGCAACAAAAAAATGCCTATGGTAGAAAATCCGTCTCACTGTGATCTTTTCAATGAGTACCAAAACGGGAGTCTACCATGCACGCCTCCCGAGATATTATCGAAAACGTCAAAAAATCTAACTTTCGAAATTTCGTTTTCACCGAAAAATTCACTCCCCGAGATCTCTTGAATGAGTACCAACACGGGTGGTCTACGACGCACCGCTCCCGAGATATTTTCGAAAAAGTCCAAAAATGCGAATTTCGAAATTTCGTCTTCACCGAAAAATTCTACTCTCCGAGACCTCTCAAATGAGTACCAACACGGGCGGTCTGCGACGCACCGTTGCTGAGATATTAAAGAAAGAAAAATTGCCTATGTCAAAAAATTCCTCTCCCCGAGACCTCTTAAATGAGTACCAACACGGGTGGTCTACGACGCACCGCTCCCGAGATATTTTCGAAAAAGTCCAAAAATGCGAATTTCGAAATTTCGTCTTCACCGAAAAATTCTACTCCCCGATACCTCTCAAATGAGTACCAACACGGTGGGTCTAATAAGTATGTAAGAATAGAGACTGAATTTTTTAATCAAAATACTAAATGTAATATATATGCTTATTATATGTATATACATATTATTATTATTATATTTCTCACATTATTATATTTCGTATTTTTATTTTGAACAAAGGTTTTTGATATTAATTTCTATTTGATTAATTGTTATAGCAAGAATAATACTTATGTTGCTGGTATGTTTTTTTTTATAACTATAAATGGATACTTTTATTTTATGCATTTTTTTAAATGTTATGTCGACAGACAGGCTGACGGTCCACTTGATGGTAGGTGGCTACCGTCGCCTATAACACAAGCAACGCTACAGGTGCTGCAAGTGCGCTGCCGACTACAGTAGGATTAAGGATAAGGGATTAGGAGATGATAAGGAAATGGGCTCTCCTATGTAAATGGCATTTACATGATACTTACTAAAACTGTAACAAAATAATTCTTTTAAATCATTAGATAAACTTTAAACAGCTTTAAATGATTAAAAAGTAGTCAGCATAATTTAAACATTCTTATTTCATTTTTATCTTTTACTTTACATTTTTTTATTCCTTACTAACTTCAGATTGATATTATTTTTTATGTATCGATCTTGATGGTAGGTAGCAATAGTTACTTTATAACACAAGTAACGAAAAAAATGCCTATGTTAAAAAAATTCGTCTCACCGCAACCTCTTAAATGAGTGCCAACACGGGGGGTCCGTGACGAACCGCTCCTAAGATATTTTCGAAAAAGTCCAAAAATTCAAATTTCGAAATTTCATCTTCACTAAAAAATTCATCTTCCCGAGACCTCTTAAATGAGTACCAACACGGGGGGTCTGCGATGCGCCGTTGCTGAAATATCACGGAAAGAAAAATTACCTATGTCAAAAAATTCTACTCCCCGAGACCTCTCAAATGAGTACCAACACGGGGGGTCTGCGATGCGCCGTTGCTGAAATATCGTCGAAACAAAAATTACCTATGTCAAAAAATTCTACTCGCCGAGACCTCTCAAATGAGTACCAACACGGTGGGTCTGCGACGCGCCGTTGCTGAAATATCACGGAAAGAAAAATTACCTATGTCAAAAAATTCTACTCCTCGAGACCTCTCAAATGAGTACCAACACGGGGGGTCTGCGACGCGTCGTTGCTGAAATATCGTCGAAACAAAAATTACCTATGTCAAAAAATTCTACTCCTCGAGACCTCTCAAATGAGTACCAACACGGGGGGTCTGCGACGCGTCGTTGCTGAAATATCGTCGAAACAAAAATTACCTATGTCAAAAAATTCTACTCGCCGAGACCTCTTAAATGAGTACCAACACGGTGGGTCTGCCACGCGCCGTTGCTGAAATATCACGGAAAGAAAAATTGCCTATGTCAAAAAATTCTACTCCCCGAGACCTCTCAAATGAGTACCAACACGGGGGGTCTGCGATGCGCCGTTGCTGAAATATCGTCGAAACAAAAATTACCTAAGTCAAAAAATTCTACTCGCCGAGACCTCTCAAATGAGTACCAACACGGTGGGTCTGCGACGCGCCGTTGCTGAAATATCACGGAAAGAAAAATTACCTATGTCAAAAAATTCTACTCCTCGAGACCTCTCAAATGAGTACCAACACGGGGGGTCTGCGACGCGTCGTTGCTGAAATATCGTCGAAACAAAAATTACCTATGTCAAAAAATTCTACTCCTCGAGACCTCTCAAATGAGTACCAACACGGGGGGTCTGCGACGCGTCGTTGCTGAAATATCGTCGAAACAAAAATTACCTATGTCAAAAAATTCTACTCCTCGAGACCTCTCAAATGAGTACCAACACGGGGGGTCTGCGACGCGTCGTTGCTGAAATATCGTCGAAACAAAAATTACCTATGTCAAAAAATTCTACTCGCCGAGACCTCTTAAATGAGTACCAACACGGTGGGTCTGCCACGCGCCGTTGCTGAAATATCACGGAAAGAAAAATTGCCTATGTCAAAAAATTCTACTCCCCGAGACCTCTCAAATGAGTACCAGCACGGGTGGTCTGCGACGCACCGCTCAAGAGATATTTTTAAAAAAGTCCAAAAATGAAAATTCCAAGATTCTATTGGGGTCAAAAAATTCGTCTCCCCGAGACGTCTCCGACGACCCCAAACACGCCCCTGATGCGTCGCGCCGTTTCCGAGATACGACTGGGGGGGTTCGAGGGGGGTTCAAAATTTTCACTTTTCCTTCGCTCGGGCAGACCCCGTGCCGCCGCTCCGGACCACTCGGCCGGCGTGCGCGAAATACTCGGAGGGGGCCGGGGGGGAGGGTCGCGCTGCGCGCTCCCCTACCACCCGGCTCCCCCCTCCTCGTCTTTCGCGCGCGCCGTCCTCGTGGCCCTCCGCGACGGATCGACCGCCGTCTCTTCGTCGGCGAAAGAATCTCTTTGATGTGTGTTTTTTGTATGAAGAGGGACCCGAAGGGGGGAGAGGAGGGAGGGCAATGATGTCAATGGATCGTCCTCGTCGAGACCTTTCAAACGATACCCAACACGGGGGGTCTGCCTGCCACGGTCACCGACGGTCTACCGAGTAGACCGCGACTGTCAAATTTTGAAATTTGGTCTATTGCAAAAAATCCGTCTCCCGGAGACCTCCCAAATGAGCACCAACACGGGGGGTCTGCGACGCACCGATCCCGAGATATTTTCGAAAAAGTCCAAAAATGCGAATTTTGAAATTTTGTCGCGACCAAAAAATTCCTCTTCCCGAGACGTCTCCGACGACCCCAAACGCGACCCGGCTGCGTCGCGCCGTTTCCGAGTTACGGCAGAGGGGGTTCGGGGGGGGTGTCGAAATTTTCTCTTTTCGTCGCTCCGACATACCCCTCGCCGCCGCTGCGGGCCGCTCGGCCGGCGCGCGCTCAATCCTCGGAGGGGGGGCCGGGGGGGAGGGTCGCGCTGCGCGCTCCCCTGCCCCCCCGCCACCCCCCTCCTCGTCTTTCGCGCTCGCCGGCCTCGTTGCCCTCCGCGACGGATCGACCGCCGTCTCTTTTCTATAGAGGAACCTCTTTGAGGTGTGATTTCGTACGGAGGGGGAGGTGGAGGGGATGTCGAGTGAGCTAAATCCAAATTCCGTCGGAGCCATCGGAATCCATTCGCCGAGCCCGTTCGAACGAGCCCAAACACGGGGTGTTTCGGTCGAACCGCTTGCGAGTCCCATTTAGGGTGGGCCGGAGGGGGAGGGGGGTCCGTAATTTCGCTTCGCTCCGATGACGTTTGCCGCCGCTCCGGCCCTCGACGCCGGGGTCGCGAACTTCCTCGGAGGGGGGGCCGGGTGGGAGGGTCGCGCTGCGCGCTCCCCTTCCCCCCCGCCTCCCCCCTCCTCGTCGTTCGCCCCCCCGGCGTCGAGACCCTGCGCGGCGGGTCGACCGCCCTCCTCTAGCGGCCAAAGATCCCTAACAGAGTGAGATTTTGTATGGAGGGGGTCCGAAGGGGGGGAGGTGGGGGGAGGGCGAGGGTCCCGGACGACGGATATCCGGGAGCCAATGTTATCCCCCAAAGTGACCGCCGCCGTGACTCTCACCGTTTCGGAGCTGCGGGGATTCGAAGATCCGGACGGTTGTATGGAGCGTAAAAAAATCGTATGGGGGGGAGAGGGGGGGGTCGCGGTGTGGAGACCCCCGATGACCCTCTATGACATTCCGCAGACCGGGTCCCTCTCGGGTTCATAGTTTCCGAGATCCATACCCCGACTTTTTACCAGGTCGGTATACCGAGGATCCGGGATTTTACTGCCACTCGAATCGAAACCCCCTCTCCGATCCGCCACAAGGGGGAATCCGCAGGTGACTCCTTCCGGGAGATCAATAGGGTGGGTGAGTGAGTGGTATTTCAGCTTTATAGTATATTAATTAATATATTTGGTTGCTTGTTCATGGAAATTGGTAACTAGGAATTGCATGGAAATTCATTTATTCCCACAACGTTTCAAATTAGTAGTACTTTGTATAATATAAATTTGTTAATATTGTTACGTGTGGGATGAATTAAAATGGCGTGTAAGGACGAAACGAACGATTTATTTTCACAACTCAAAATGACTTCCAAAAATCACGAAACTGTCCGATGAAACCGTTAACTTGCCAAAAGTCGTCAATGATTCAATTAATGTGTCGCCGGTTCACTGTCGCAGACAACTTCGCAAAAGCTCCGAAGAGTCACTTTCGTAGCGCTGGTTGTCGCACCACTAAAGCACCACTTGACCGGCCACGCCTTATTTATGCTTGGGGTCAAACGCCTCGATGTATTTCGGATTTACTAGATATATACATAAGATTGTAAACAAACCATTGAAGGTTCGGACATGCTATTTCTGTTGAAATGTAAACTCTATGTTGTAAACATAAGGACCAATTTCCAGTAACACTAATTGGAAAGGGGCGTGGCTAGTATCGATAGAGTGGGACGTTCGAGACTTTCGGCCGGCGCGAACGCTTTTTCCAAAACGTTCCATAGTTAGTGGTAACAATATATTACCTTCAGATTCGATATTGTAAAATCAACGCATTAAAGGCACTAAAATATGGGTTAAAGAACATTAATTATCCTTAGTAGAGCAATAAAACTCGAAACTAACTCTGGTGTATGAACAGATTCAAATCAGCAGTTCATATTATAATGGATGCTTTTCCAATCTGTAATCCAATTTCAGCGCCACCTGCTTACCCAACCTATATAAAAAATTTGTCGAAATTTTGAGTCAATAAATTAACTGAAACGGCCACCTGTGACAAACTTATATAACTTACAAGCCTTTCTACCATAAAAAACATTTAATTCATTTAAAAAAAATGAGTCAAAAAAAAAACAAGTTGGACTAATTACACTCAGTGTGCAAAATTATGTATGTTCCGATTTGATCTGTATTTTCCGAGTTTACCGGAAACAGACGTCGGGACACGAGATATTTATGTATATAAAAAGAAATATTTTTAATCCTATTCTGGTATTCATTAGTCCAGAAATCCATGGACACTCAGAAGTGTATAATAAAATTTAGTAGGTATAATAAACTTAAATTATATCGTAGACGCTTCTAGTATACGGTTAACTCCGTAAGAAACTATTTAAATAATGATTTGAACCAAATACCTTTGCATAGCGGCATCATGTGAATGAGCAAGTTTTTTGTGATAAAGAAATGCCATTTGTTACAGACCGATAAAGATACCTTTTTGTTTAGAGTTGATACAATGTGATAATACATGGAAAATTATAATTTTATTTTGTGTTCGACATATCTCAGTACAAAAAATTTATAAAGTACTAGCGGCTCGCCCCCGGTTTCGCCCGGGATGTAATTTTGATATATATGAACATTCCCCGTTTATCCCTCTTTCCATTAGTGAAAACCGAATTAAAATCGATCTACCCGTTCACGCGTGATGCCGTGACCAAGGGAAATAGGGATTCATTTTTAGAGATTTAAGATTTAATGAGAACTTCTCTCTCTCTTTTCTCCATTTCTATCAGAATGGTACTCAGGGATGGCAAAAAAAGCAAAGGTCGACAAATGAAACGTTGGGAAGATGACCTCAAAAGAGTTGCTGGTCCAGAATGGATCAGAATTTCAAGAGACCGATTTAGGTGGAAATCTTTATCCTTTGTCGAAGGATAAGCTGTTGGAAAAAAGCGATCATCAACTACAAATACCCATGTAGTATTCTATTGTAAACTATGATAAACAGCAACAAAGAGGCTTATATAATAATTGAGAACTTATGGCCCAAAGATGAGAATTTTTCCCAGAGTGAATGAATGGAGCCAGGTAGCTTTTTGAACCGAAAACAATTAGGAAAGAAAGATTCTCTCATGGCCACCATCGACGAACAATGGCCATGGAAAAGCATTTGATGCGGACCGCGGATAACCGTGCTCTTTTGTAGTAGGATAGTCCTGTAGTCTTTTGTGTATGCTCATTTTTGCCGTCAGACAAGTTGACGGTCTACTTGATGGTGTGTAGCTACCGTCGCCTATGATACAAGCAAAGCCACAAGTGCATTAACGACCATAGTGGGATTAAGGATAGGGAAATGTCCTCTAGCATCACTTACTCAAACACCGGTGGTATTTTGTAAGGAGGTTGTTAGGTCCTGTAAGGTTTTTTTTGCCAATTTACTCTAAAGTATTAAATAGTAAGTAATAAGTATATTGTCATTCATATATTTTATTTATATATGTATTATAAAATTTGTACTTTATGATAATGTATAAAAATTTATGCAAATGTTATAATAAATAATCTTAATTATTTACAAATAGTGTGTATTAAGTTTTGATCCCAAGCTGCATTACCTGCAAGGCTATTTTGCTGACCGAGATAAAATAGCCAGTTCTGGAATCGCTAGTTATATAGACCAAACTTTAGAACTTTAGTTACACACCGAAAGAAATGAAAATGTAGCATGTACCTATATTTTTTTTAATTTTAAGGTCGGCAGACAGGCTGACGGTCCATTTGATGTTAGGTGGCTACCGTCGCCTATAACGCAAGCAACGCCTAAGCTGCTGCAAGTGCGCTGCCGACTGCAGTACGATTAAGGATAAGGGATTAGGAGTGGATAGGGAAATGGGCTCTGGCATCCCTTACTGTCTCACCGAAACACAACAGCACACGTGCAATTATTTCGAGGTGGTCTTCTGTAAGGGGGTGGTTACTGCCGCCAGACGGGCTGCCCAAATGACTGTGAAACGCAGTGTGTATCTCTGTATTTGTGTATTTTGCGCTTCTCTGCTGCTTCTGCAGCAGCACCAGCTATTTAGCATCGGCTTTTTAGCGCCCTCAATCTAGTAAGCTCTGAAGTAAATTTTCATAAATAATTTAACATTGCAAGCCATCTCACCAAGCTCGAGTCGAATGACTCTCGACCTGGTATGCAACCTTTTTGTTTAAAAGGACAGGTCCTAAATTTTTTTCCAATGAGGTTACATATAGCAGGGACCGAAGAGAGCAAAGTCGGTAAGGCAACATTAGAAATTTTCCGGATCCGGAGGAATGTTGGCGTCCAGGATTACGCGCTTTCAATTTTTCAAATTCTGTTTTACCAAATCATCTATTTTATTGAGTAAATTTTGATACTACCAAAGGGGAGGAGCGGAGCAAATATGTTACTTAGATTACTTAAACCTTTAAGTACCTAATCTATATATTTTAAAACATATTTCTATTAAATAATTTAAATTATTCATTATAATTGCTAACATGATGTTGATTGCGTAGTAATATAATGCCAGGTATCATTCTCCTATTTCCTCTTTAGTGCTTAAATTTTAAGGTTCAAGGCTTTAATTGTATCTTGTTTGTATTTGTAAGGATTGGAATAGGCGGTGACCATTCCTTGCTCTTTCGTCCCGTGAAAAAGTATTGTTGAAAAAATAGTGAAAAAGTGAAGAAATACTGGGATTATCTAAAAACACAAAATACAGCCGCTGGTAGAAATAAATAAGCAATAAAGATTGAATAAATTATTGCTCATTTATTTTTGTTAGGTGTTAAATTTTTATATTTAAACGCTTAAGAAAAAGGAGCGCGGACAACGTTATATTATATTTCGACGGCGCAGACAAAGTCTGCGGTAATAGGGTCCATATAGACATAGATATAGATATAGATATAGATATAGATATAGATATAGATATAGATATAGATATAGATATAGATATAGATATAGATATAGTATTGTTGTATATTGTTTGTATTGTTCACATATTGTATTAGAAGAATAAAAGATGGTTTCTTTCTTTCTTACTTTCTTATATAGATATATAGAGGCATTAACATCTATATTTAGTAACATTAACAACGAGTTTAAATTCAGCATTACACACGTCAAATGCACAATCGAGCAATAGCGTCAATCACTTTACGAACGAATAGATTAGTCTGGAAATTGGATCGATAGGTCTACGTGTCTCGATTTTACTGGTCAGCATTCGAATCCTGTTAACATCGCGTTATTTATGGCATCAAAATGCTCGTTCAGCTCTATAATTCAACGAAACTCCGATTCACTAGCCGAGAGAGACTATTCTGTACGGTATGTTCACGTTAAATATAATATTTAAGATTTGTGTGAGAAGATAAGCTAACGTCAAAGTAATGCAGCCCTATCCCCTCCTAATCCCTTATACTTAATCCTTTGGTAGTTGGCAGCGCACTTGCAGTACTTGCACGTGTGCTGTTGTGTTTCGGTGAGTGAGTAAGGGATGCCAGAGCCCATTTCCCTATCCACTCCAAATCCCTTATCCTTAATCCTACTGCAGTCGGCAGCGCATTTACAGCAGCTTTGGCGTTGCTTGTGTTATAGGCGACGGTAGCCACCTACCATCAAGTGGACCGTCAGCCTGTCTGCCTATCTTAACATAAGGAAACCGCCTCCGGCTTTGCATTTATTTTTTACTAATTATATGCATTTCAGAACTTACGGAAGAAAGTGATGTCATTAAAATAATTTCTAGTAAAATAATAATGAAACTAATATCAGCAATGTTCAAAAATGTAACTGAATAACACCGCGCAATCACAGGGCGCATCGCTGCGCCACGCGTAAATCTATTATAATTGCTTTTAAAGCCGACAAATATGCCGTTTTCACATCCTATCGACACATACAGGCTTCTTCGTAAACAGTTATATTTCATAGAAGCAGATTCCACAATTTACAATGTGAATAATTTACCTGGCGTTACGCTATCGCACGCGTAAATTCATGCGAAATTATGGAGTTCGCGTTTCGATTTATCTGGCTTAAAAGATTGGCAAATTACTTTGTAGCAAATTGAGCAGTGGAAAAACTATGGTAAATTACCTTGTGGCAAATTGAGCAGTGGAAAAACTATGGCAAATTACCTTGTGGCAAACTGAGCAGTGGAAAAACTATGGCAAATTACCTTGTGGCAAACTGAGCAGCGGAAAAACTAAGGCAAATTACACTGTGGCAAATTGAGCAGTAGAGAAACTATGACAAATTACCTTGTGGTAAACTGAGCAGTGGAAAAACTATGGCAAATTACCTTATGGCAAACTGAGCAGTGGAAAAACTATGGCAAACAAACTCATGGCAAATTGAGCAGTGGAAAAACTATGAAAAATTACCTTGTGGCCAATTTAGAAACGGAAAAACTATGATTTACTTCGACGCGTGCTGTTTTATTCTGCAAATAATAACAAACATTCGTCGATTATCACACTTTACATTAATATACAAAGTCTAGATTATCACAAAGTCTATATAGAAGCTTTTCATATAGAACAAGGTGGAGGAGTTCTTTATTCAAATATCAACTTCAATAATTGCGGTGGCAAGGTATACTGCGGGCCGCATCAGTGAATTATGCAGCCCGTCCAGCTATAAAGACAGCCACTTCGGTCTCCGCTATTTTTATTGCTTAAATAAAGGCGATATCTATTTAGATCAAGTGGATTGTTCGCCTTCCTTCAACCCTTCAAGATGTTTTTATAAATTTGAAAATTTACATACCTAATCCTAGAAGGTGCTACTATCCTTCCTACTTATATTATAAATGTTGTGAGGTTGTCGCTTATAAAAGCGAAAGTTTTTGAGGATCAATGGATATATGGATGTTTGTTCATCTTTCGCGTAAAAAATAATAATAAACGTATTTGAATGAAAGGAGATCAATCAGTTTTGTGTGGTGATCGGACCATCAGTATTTTAACGATTGAAACTTATACCGAATTATAGATTTTACTGGGAAAATGTGTAATTTGGTGATGGGGTTTCAAACATAATTTAAGTTTGAAATTTCCAATTGTTCCAATTAACTAATAAAGAATGTTATCCGAATTAAGATAGATAACGAATTCACAAGAAATTACTGAAATTAAGAAAAACTTTTATTACCAAATCTCCAAAGTGTAAATAAAAAAATGGCCTGGTTTTGAACAATGTCCTTTGGCACACAGACAGTTTATTACCTGAATGCAGGATTAAAAAGAATGGGCCCACCACTGCGACAGTGGCGCCGAATTTATCATATTAAAAAAAATATATTTATTTACTTTACATTTTTAAATCCCCTCCCATTTCCCTATCCCCTCCTAATCCCTTATCCTTAATCCTGCTGTAGTCGGAAGCGCATTTGCAGCAGCTTTGGCGTTGGTTGTGTCATAGGCGACCGTAGCCACCTACCATCAAGTGGACCGTCAGTCTGTCTGCCGATCTATACATTAAAAAAATTAGGATAAAAATATCCTTTAAGTTAATCCATACATCCTCACAAACTTCCGCACTTAGAATATTAGTAGTTATATTATCTTTTTTAGAAGGATAAAATGGCAATGTCTCATTTTTTAGAAATAAATTTAAAATAAGCCATTTCGTTTCTTATTTGTTACAAATTAAGTTAATCCTGTTAGTACAATTCACTTACTTAGCTCAACAATAATAATTAATTACCTACATCTTTATTCAAATAGGTACCATCAAAGGGTATTCAATCAAAGTTTCACCTCCAAATGGAGTCTGAAAACACCAATGCTCCAAGAATTGTTGCAAATACATTTTAGAATAACAATTTAGTACCAAGACTTAATTCATTATGCTTGTAAATATTTGATTACTTTAATTCAGGCTCTATTCATTGTATGTGTTTTGTTAAAGGTTCAATGTCAAAAATAGAACCTTAAGTTGAATTAGCTATTTCAGACATGTAAATACATTTCAGACAATTCAAACAAAAGCTATGTACTAATTTAAATATATACTAAAAGACTCAGCAGTAGTTATCCTGCTAAAGTGTGTAAAATCATGTAGATAAAGGGTTTTTCATTAAGAGCGCTCGAACTTTCCACAATTTTTATTTTATTTTAAATGACATTCTATAACTCGCCGCCGCCCGCGACTCCGCTCTAGGTGGTGTATCGCTTTATAGAAGTATATTAGGTTAGAGAAAAAGTTTTTATATTTAAAGTCAGTTAACAACTCTGTTTGACTCAAAAAAATTTTTTTTTAAAGTTTATATGTACCAGCATTTTGTTCCATGACTTTTTGCCATCTTGTAGGTAGTGACATGATCCCGTTGTTGTAGAAATTTTGGGACATTCGCGCCCACACATACATACCCAAGTGGGATATATATATCCCACTTGTGGGTGCCAATTCACCCAAGCTACTTAATTTAGAAGCCGGATCAGCGTATTTCCTTCTCCATTATATTACATGTAATACCTATATATTACGTAAATCCATATATTACGTAATGATATGCTTCCGTTTTAGGCTCTCTTTCCTTTATGATGACGCAACTTGTTTCTTCACGTGCCCTTTGAGTGAACTCACAAAGGTGACATTATATGTTATATGTTATAATAGGGGATCGGACAAATTTTCAGAAAGTGTTTTAAATTAATCTTCATGGATATTTATTCCGATAAAAAATACTATTTTATTTATTTATAGCCTTTTAGGTACTCAAAATCATGTTTTAATATTGTTTGTTTGAAAATGCCGCCAAAACGCCACGATAGTTCATCTGAGAGCGCGTAACGTCATTTGTGTCAAAACAGCTGCATTGGCATAAGACAATGATTGCCCACAAATGACGTCACGCACTGTGATTGGTGTTTCAGTATAGATTAAAAATATTGTAAATAATAAAATTTTATTTCTTCATTTAAAAATATTTAAATGAATTATATTAAATTATTATTCGATAAATAATCGTAAAAAATTATATATTTTCTTTCTAATTACATTTTAGATTTTAATCTGATTACTGTCCGATCCCCTTTTTTTTTTTTTTTTTTTTACGTTGGGAAATCCATCATGGATACCCAGCAGCGACAGTACTGTCCGATCCCCTATTGTATTAATAAATTATAAATAAGTAATATACAGCGTGACCCAGCATCGATGGATCAAGTGGGGTGTGGTTTAGTAGGATTTAATTACAATTTTGCTGTAAAAATCATAAACAAGCTTCTCTTTTCAATTCATTTCATTAATTTAATTGCAACCTCTGACTACCCGCATTGATTCTAAATTAACCAAAAATTAATCAGTCTGACTAAATTTCAATTTTTTAAAACTCTAAATCAGGGCACTTACTGGTACATAATATTCTATGTTAAGGTCGACAGACAGGCTGACGGTCCACTTGATGGTAGGTGGCTACCGTCGCCTATAACACAAGCAACGCCATAGGTTCTGCTAATGCGCTGACGACCAAAGTGGGATTGAGGATAAGGGATCGGGATAGGGAAATGGGCTCTGGCATCCCTTACTCACTCACCGAAAGACAAAAGAACACGCGTATACTGTTATTTCACGGCGGTCTTCTGGGGGTGGTTACAGCCGCCAGACGGGCTGCCATGTTGCTGCTGTCTGTGGCGTTGCTTGTGTTATAGGCGACAGTAGCTTGGTAGCTACCTACCATCAAGCGGAGCGTCAGCCTTAACACAATATTTTTATTGTGTTAAGGCTGACGCAACCATCCAAATAAAAATCGCATCTTATGTAATCTATAAAAACATCAGCCTTACTTGGAAATAAAAGAAATATTATTATTTGAATCCCAAGAACCAACCCGTTCAAAAAGCCGGAAAAATTCCATAGTCCCCAGTGTATCCTCTGCAATAAATCACATCAATTCGTTCGAAAAATAAGCTTTAGGTTAGCGAATATTATAAGTAGCATATTTCAAGATGGACGCTCGAACATAATGCTAAGCAAGATGTTTTGTTGCCCGAAAGGGGTTTCCAATCTCCATATAAATTTATCAAATTATATGTATACCCTTCATTCTTCTTTTTATATGTAAAGTCGTCAGACAGGCTTACGATGCATTTTTGATCATCCATAGTCATCAGCATCTCAACCGTAGGACGTTGACTGCTGGACCAAGGCTTCGCCTTAATTCTCCAAAAGGACTGATCAGAAGCAGCCTGGATCCACCGTCGACCCGCGGCCTTTATCAGGTCGTCCGTCCTATGCTGCGCTTGCCGGTCCATGGCCTCCACTCGAGAATCTTCCAGCCCCAGCGGCCGTCGGCTCTTCGTATTATTCCTGAGTTACAGACTAGTAGTGGTAGAGTACACTGCGTTTCGCAGTCATTTGTGCAGCCCGCCTGGCGGCAGTAACCACCACCTTACAGATTACCACCGTGAAATAACAGCATATACGTGCTATTGTGTTTCGGTGAGTGAGTAAGGGATGCCAGAGCCCATCCTAATCTCTTATCCAATCCTACTGTAGTCGGCAGCGCACTTGCAGCAGCTGTGGCGTTGCTTGTGCTATAGGCGACGGTAGCCACCTACCATCAAGTGGACCGTCAGCCTGTCTGTCGACTTTAACATAAAAAAAGCCTTTTAACACTAACAACGCCGCAGGTGCTGCAAGTGTGCTGCCAGCTTTAATAAGATTAAGGACATGGATTAGGGAGGGATAGGGAAATTGGCTCTCTTATTCCACACTCACTCACCGAAACATAACAGCACACTTGCAGCTATTTCTCGCTGCTCTTCTGTAAGGGGTTTGTAACTACCTCCAGACGGGTTGCCCAAATGAATGCGAAACTATTTCCCATATTTCGACCAGAGCCAACTTTTAAAAGTTTTTTTCCAAAGTTGTGATGCTTGGAAACGAACCCGGGCCCCTAAGGCAAAGCGTAAGACAATTAAATACAGAATAAAGCCATTCTTGTAATAGTTTTAAGTTTTATTTGTTTTTAAGCATTTGTAAGCGCTCAGCCATTACGAGAAACAATTTACAAATTTTATTAGCCCAAGTAATTATCTCATGGGCCTGCATGTACTGTTAGTGGAGCAAAACACAGGGGCAACCCAAAAAGCACACATCGAACGCAGAGAGCTAATTTGACCTTCGACGAAAAAATTGCTAAAACGCAATCTGGAATTTTAACCACTTTCTAAGTACGGATTGTTACGACTAACCATGGAACATTCTGGTAAAAGCACTTGCGCCGGTCGAAAATCTCGAAGGCGCCTCACTATCGATAGTAGTCGCGCCACTTCCCGGTTAGTGTTAAAGGAAATTGGTCCTTGTGTTCACAACATAGAGTTCACATTCAACAGAAAGAGCATTCCGGAACTTTCAATGGTCTTGTTTCACGGAGTAGAAAAACAATTCCATGTTTACAATACTTGTTTATTTCTAGTGAATTCGAAATAGATCGAGACGTTTGGCGGCAAATATAAATAGGAGAGTGGCGGGCGACAGGGACAGAGTTATGCGATAGCAACGATTCGAAAGCGACTTTTCGGAGCTTTGTGAAGTAAACCAGCGACTCATCAAGGGAATCATTGACTACGTTTGGCAAGTTTAACGGTTTTATTGGACAAGTTTACCCCTTTTGGCAGCCATCTTGGTTTGTGGAAATAAATAGTTCGTTTTCGCCCCTACACGGCAGTTTGTCTCACCTCGCACGAAACAGTATATACATATTTATATCTATACAATACCTAGATACAGACACATTGAGATCGGAACTGAAGAAGGCGTCATTGGTTTTCGTGATTTGAACATTTAGTTTGAGCAGAACGTCTCACCTAAAAAAACAGTGTGTTTGTTTGAAAGTCTTACTAAGAATAATAAAAGAAAACATGACGTAAACCTCACGAAAGTCGAAAGAGACAAGCTTATTAAATATGTAGACTTGGCTAACGAGGTAACCGCCATGTGGGATGTCGATTTGACTATCTTCGCCCCGATAGTCGTCTCGGCCCCGATAGACCGTTGTCTTATAGCGAAGATCCTCGACGAACATCTCAAGATGCTTTCGCTAGATGGTGGATCAAGGGACAGGTGCAAAAGGCGGTACTTCTTGGCACAGCATTTATTTTCAAGAGGTTCCTCATTCCGCACCCCTAACCACCGCAACGGTAGTTGGGGCTTAGCGCCGCTACCTGTTCACACTTGTTTTAAATATTTATTGCTTTCTATAATTATTTCAATCAGTTTTGTATTGAGATCGGGCCATCTGTGTATGGTATTTTAGTTATAACGGTTAAAACTTGTACCATTAGGTAAGAAGAAATTATAGATTTTACTGGGAAAATATCTTGTAATTTGGTAATGGGGTTTCATTAGATGTTAAAATTTGAAAGTATTAAAAATTCCAATCGTTCCACTTAAGTAATAAGTTTTTTATTTTCTAATGTTATCCCCATTTACAAAATCGGAAATATTCACAGGAAATTACTGAAATTAAGAAAGATTTTTATTAACAAAATCAATTTTTGGTTACATATACTTCCCTTACCTTGCTTGTATATAAAGACGTTGTGTATATTTATTAGAAAATATCCGAACTGTTTTGTCGAAAATAACGAAATAGGAACCAAAATAACTAGACAAGGTAATTTATTGCAAAGACCAAAATGTAGATTAGAACTATTTAATAGAAATGTTTATGTTATGGCAATTAAAACATACAATAAACTACCTAATAATATAAAAGAATTGCCGGATCCTAAATTTACAAGAACATTAACAAAATGGTTATTAGATTGTTGTTTTTATGATGTTAAAAAATTTTATAATAAGAAACATTAATTCCTTTATTAATATATTAGTTTACAAACAATTAAACACAAATATTTGCATGCCCTTGGCGGGTAGAACATACTTTGTACTGTAACTGCTGTATACAAATTAAAATCCTGTAAACATGTGTTCGCGCAAATAAAGATTTATTTTATTTATTTTTATTTATTTTATTTTATAATTAGAAAGATTTAGATTTTTATTGTAAGTTAAAAAAAATGGCCCGGGTTTGAACGTTGTCCTTTAAATACCAGTTGAAATTTTGTTATCGGTCCAACGAGATCAAGGGAAATAATATGTAAAACACAGAACAGTTGAAATGAAAGAATATTTATTTAACAGAATTACACATAGCATACATTAAGTTTTACAGCTATGAAAAACACACACTGTGCTTCATAAATTGAATTTTATTTACTTGATCTTAATATTATAAAATAATGCAAAGTGTACCGGACACGTTACCGGCACCGTTTGCTGGGATTGGAGGAAAACACCACGTAACTAGATCAATGTATTCAGAGCGGGCTTAGGCTCAGAGTCTCAGCGGGAGCGGTCTGTTCGTGCCACTTCGCGTCCTATACCCCGACTGGTTGCCTACTACGCGCACTACACTACTCTTCCCGGTCTCTTCATACGACCGCGTTGTTCAGGCCTCTTCATACGGCCAGGAATTCACACACACCTTTTCTTCAGCCTTTTCGCGGCTATTCTTCGGGCCTCTTCATACGGCCAGGTCGGTGACTCCTTTGCGATCGTGGAAGTGGAAGTGATTTTGGCTAGGAAGTCGGCGCGTTTATATAGAGCGTATCCCCACCAAGATTCTCTCAATTCGCGGAATTATCCCCACTCTTCCTAAGCCCGCTCTGTGTCTTTATTTATTATTATTATTTACAATTCTATATTTCGTCGCGTACACAAAGTATAACTTAATAAAAAGTACTGCACACTAAAAAATACACATTTAAAGGTAAAAAAGAAATCACAGTACATTTAAAAGATAGATTGAGGCTATCAAATATGTTGTAGGCGGGGTATTAAGTTTTTATATCTGAAGTAATTTTTCGACATCAGAGTATGAACTACCACTCTTTTGTCTTTTATCTTTATGCTACGCATGGTAACATTGTTTAAGGTTACAGTATTTGGGAATTTTTATAAATGCTCAGTTGAACATACAGATTAAAAGGCAATTAAAAAATTTCTAACACAACCTAAAAAGTCTAAAAACCTAATTCTAAAAGCAATTAAAATATAATATTATGTCTGTTTTGGTAATTGGTACTTGAATAAAATTAGGTAAGTATAAAAGATAAAAGAATGCAAGATTTAAAGGAAAACAAAAGAAAACACTTTACAATAATCACTCAACTTAATTCTATATTTAAATAAAAATCTATATAACATGCCAGCACGTACTTACATTAAATCCTATTTCAGTTTTTGTAGTTTCAACATTGTTAGGTAAGGTGCTGATGCGGTTCTGACTGTTTATTACTATTTTCTGTATTTATAATGGAAATATGTATATCCCATTTGTTCAGTACCACAAACTACCACCGTGTTATATTTTTGTATTGGCAACACTGGCCGTGTTCGCTCTTTACCCGCTAGTTCGTTACATATAACAAAATCCTATAAAATTATCATGAATCCTTTACTCACAAGACCAACAAATACAAAGATTAAACACAATTTATATTGTTGCAAATCAAATCAAAGTATCAAAGTATAAAGTAGTGTATCAAAGTATATCAACTATCTTCAAGTTTTCAGGCCCCTGAGTCAGATCAGATCAGACCCTGACGGAAGCATCAGATATTTGAGGAATGGATATTTTCCATTCCTCCAAACATCCATAGCAGGCGAATTACGATGAATCTAACCAAATTTGTCAATAACATCTAACAAACTCTCTCTCTCTCTCTCTCAGTGCTTCATAAGTCCTGAAGGTTGATCGTCAACTCCGTGAACCATGAACTGAAAAAAATATTCGGGAGTGGACAATTCCAGTCCACTCCCGGATGTTCCGTAACCACGACTTCGCTCAGACCTCTTCAAGAACTTCTGGTAATTTTCAGGAGTTGTCTTCTGATCGATAACTGGACTATCATTGCAGGCAAGAAGACTTTACGCCAGCAGCGACTATACATAATCAAGCATTAAGATATGAGATCATCTACCCTTTTTTTTGACGAGCAGTAATCCGCTTACAAATCTCCTGCCGCTGGCTAAACGGCAGGAATACCCACTAAAACCCCGGTGTCTCCTTGTCCTTTGAGCGGAGTGGACCGGGCTCTGCCGAGGCAACAACTCCAATCCACCCCAGGGCAGCCTAGCCATTGCTGACTAGGCTAACTCCAATGGGGGATTACCCGGAGGCACTGAGGCAATCATGGAGTCATCTACCCTTTTTTTTTTGTTTTAGGAGGGGAAATGCATTTACGCACTATCCCTCGTCGACGAGGACGGTCGACGAGGGGGTGTGCGGGACTCACCCGACGGAACGAATCGCCCCGCCGGTCCTACCCACTAAAACCCCTCCATGTTCCACCAACGGCAGTGATAATGGGACCCGGGATCATAGCCAGGCCTTATCCCGGGGCCCCACGCATCGCCACGTCCTTGCGGACCCTACGACATCGCGGCAAGCCGCATAAAAAAACTCATGTGGTGACCTGCGGAACATCTGCAGGCCAACCACACCTCACATCTGTTAGGTTCCAGGCGCTAGATTCCGAGCGTCGGAACAGACAGCGCCGCTGCCGATAAAGCGACGACCCACCGTCTCTTCGGAAACCTCTGCGGAGCCAGCTACTAGTTTTTACCTACGGTCTGACCACCCAGAGGAGCTCAGAAACTCCCGGGGACCGTAGGCTGGACCTCTTCCTTGACCAAGGGCCGGTATACCCACCGGCGCCCAAGCGGGACAGCCGCAGACCCTCCTCCCAGGTATCACGGCCACCCTCGCTTGGGACCCCGACGCAATATCCGCGACGCGACGATATTGGAGGGCCACGCCGAGAGTTACGCCGGGATCGCCCTCGTCTGCTGCGCTCCGCCACGAGCTCCGTTGAACGGAGCCCGCTCGGAGCCCACGTCGTGAGGGTCTTCTTTGTCCCCTAAACCAATCCGGCGGAACGAGCAAAGGCCGATGCGGGTAACAAGCACCGCTGCGTCCCGCCGGATTGCCAAGGGTAAACCCCACACCACGACAAGGTCATAGCCCACCTAGGGGGGGTGGGGTCATCTACCCTGGCATTTATGAGTCATTAAGTTTACTCGATCGTGGATGGTGACAGTTGCCACCCACCATCAAATGAACAGTTTAACTGCCGGTTATAACAAAAATCTTCACTTCCAATTTCAACAAATCGATACTGAGTCCTGTTAAAGCAATTTTGATCCTTTGATAAATTACCTAATAACGAAATGCTCTTTGAACAACCTTTTTAATATTATAAAGTAATCCTTCTTTACAAGGCTAATCGATTCGTCGAATCATTTTTTATTCAGTTTTCATGACGTGGCTAATGAAACCTCTTCAAGGATGATTTTTCAACGTCTAAAACGCGAGATAGCGTTTGAGCATCTATTACACCGCAGCTAATGTTTTAATTCTTTTTATTTCTTTTATGCAATATACACTCTTTTATGTAAAAACCAACTTAGAAACCAGAATCTAGAACACCGGCACAGAATTGCTTGCCTGAAATATTCACAGGAATTTCCTCTGTCTCCTTTTAATCATCAGACATTGTTGCTTTTACGTTGTAGACTTACTACCAATCTGCACGAAGCGCTTTGCGTCTTCTTTCATTATGAGCACAGCAAGGGACTGTAGTTCTCTCCCGTCTTCAGAGTTCCCTGAAACATACAACTTGGGACTCTTCAAAAAGAGAGTCCATCTTCCACCTATCATCTTCACTGACACTGAGAAACCAAATCAATTTAGTTGTATTCTCCGCGAATACATTTGCCATACATAGGTATGGAATTTTTATTTTTACTTCCATTCAATACATTGTTACATTATTTTTTTAGTCCCTGTCGGGTGCCAATTATTGTTACGCCTTTTTCCCGTGTGAGGCGCGGACAGGCGGACAGTAAAAAAAGGAAATTTAAAAAAATAAAATTGCTTCAAACAAAAAAAAACTATATTTATTAAGAATACAAAATGTACCAGTGTTGATGTTTGCCTTGATTTATCCACAAAATAAATAAAGACTTGGTAATTACAATTTTATTCCTTTATTCATTACACAACATTTTATAACTAACTCCTAAAAACATGACATCATATATTGACACAGGATAGTGTTAAATTCACACCCCAGACCATACATCACCGACCACAGACTACAGCTATATTATTCAGACCTCCTAAACATCCCCCCCTTTTAGTTACAATATTATTAAAACTTAAAATAACTATTCTAAACTTACATAATCTTTTAAGTTAGTTGGTTTCTTAATAATACGTCCACTGCGCGTTACTTTAACAGGGCTAGCGCATTGATTATTTGTTTCACTAGCTGGCATTTGTTCGGGCTCTGTGTTTGTTTCAAGGTTATGTTCCACTGAAATCTCCGGCAGGTTATCAAAGGCAGTGACACAACTTTCCGTCTGGTTAGCTTTGCTTACATTATTAAATCTATTACTATTGCAAAGATTATTTGGTTTTATTTTAACTTTAATATACTTCCTATTCCTTCTGAATTTATTCCCTTCCTTATCCTCCACTAAATAAGAATGAGGCTCTGCACATTTTTTTATAATTATTCCTTCTATCCAGCTGCTATTTAGACATTTTTTAAAATATACTTCTTGATTACATTCTAATTGTGAAAGGGGTTTAGCATTTTTATTATAATATTTTTTTACAGATTCTAAATGATTGTAATATTTGTTGTTATAATGTGAAATTTTTGGTATCAATGTATTCTTTGCACTTGGTAGCATGGAATTTAGGTTTCTAGAGAATAATAATTGTGCTGGAGATGGCATATATGGTTTGGGAGTATTTCTGTAATTTAATAAGCCTAGATATGGATCTGACCCATCATCTTTACATCTTTTTAATATGTTTTTAAATATTTTCACACCACTTTCACTTTGTCCGTTTGATTGTGAATGTTTTGGACTTGATTTTATGTGTTCAATTCTATATAAATCAGTAAAATTCTTAAATTTTTCAGAAGTGAATTGTGTACCACAGTCAGTTACTACAATTACCGGTATGCCATGTCTTGCAAAGATAGATTTACAATTGATTATTACACAATCACTTGATAGATTATCAAGTTTACAAATTTCTATGTATTTTGAATAGTAGTCTATGAATACAAGGAAGTCGTGTGTATCCAAGGTGCAAATATCGATACCAACTTTATGCCAAGGAATTTTTTCAATGGGATGATTAATTAAGGGTTCCTTTTGCATATTTGGATTATACTTAACACAGGATTCACACTGTCTAACAAACAATTCCAGATCTTTGTTTATGTTCGGCCAAAACATACAAGTCCTAGCTCTAATTTTACAAGTATTTAAGCCTACATGTCCTTGGTGAATAATTTTTAACATTTCTGCTTTCAATGATTGTGGTATTACTATTAAGTTACTTTTAAATACAATGCCGTCTAAAATACTTAGCTCATCTCTAAAAGTCCAATATGTTCTGATGTCTTGACTTACATTATTAATGTTTTTTGGCCAACCCTTTTTGATATACCCAATAATCTCTTGTAACAATTTATCTGATTCCATTGCCCATTGAATTTTTTTTAATACAATATTCGATACCGGTAATTGTAGTAACTGACTGTGGTACACAATTCACTTCTGAAAAATTTAAGAATTTTACTGATTTATATAGAATTGAACACATAAAATCAAGTCCAAAACATTCACAATCAAACGGACAAAGTGAAAGTGGTGTGAAAATATTTAAAAACATATCGGTGATGTATGGTATTACTCCTTCTATATTTTCAAACATTTGTGTGATTATTCGACTGAACTCTTCGGGTGCAGAACTTATACCGAATGGTAATCTTTTGAATTTGTACCTGCCATATGGTGTTATGAATGTGCATAGCTCCGAGCTTTGTTCATTTAAATTTAGCATCCAAAATCCATTTGAGGCGTCTAATAAGGCAAACACCTTAGCATTTTGCATTTTACTTTTAATTTCATCAAGGGTGGGTAATTGATATTTGGGTTGTATAATGTATTTATTCAAAGCTCTTGGATCAATGCATATTCGCAGCTTACCATTTGGCTTCCTGACAGGGACTAAGTTATTTACCCATTTTGTAGGTTTAGTTACTTTTTCAATAACTCCTAGATTTTCCATATTGTTTAATTCCTGGCGTAATTCCGGCAGCAACGAAAATGGAACACGTCTCGCTGCTTGGACATTTGGGATGGCATCACTACTCAGCTGTATGTTCACTGAACCAGGAATGCAGCCAAGACCTCCGTCAAACAGTTCACTGTAATTATGTTTTAAAGCTTTTAGGAATTTGGTTGATTTATCACTTAAAGATATAACATTGTATACATTTACAAGTTTAGTGTTGGCTGAAACAAAATTGTGAGTTAAACAGGTTCTACAACCAAGTAAAGTAGGACTTCGTCCTTGAATTATCACAAATTTAATATTATATTTCTTTTTATTAGGATGTACAATCTCTAACCAACATGCTCCTTTGACAGTCATGCTTTTTCCATCAAGTTGTATTACTCTTTTATTATAAGGTAGAATTTCAGACTGTTTTAAATTAAGTTGTTCACATACCTCACTACTAATTATGTTGCAACCTGCTCCCGTGTCAAGTTTTATGGGCAATGTAATGTTGTTTACAGTGAAATCTTGCATTATTTCATCACCTACTTCAGCTGCCCATCCCACAAATAGATTTCCATTATCTTCTTCAGCTATGTTCACTTGTGTCTGAAACCTGGTACTGCGACAGACTTTACTGAAGTGATTCTGTTTCTTGCATTTGTGGCATGATTTTCCGAAAGCTGGACATTGGTTCACACTATGAGATAGACCACAATTTCTACAGTTCTTTATGTGTTTGTTGAAATTCTTGCTTTTGACAAGCATGATCTCTTCCTGTGAGCTCTTCTTTTGCGATTCATATTTCTCTTGAATATATTTAGTAGAGGCTTCAGCGCTTAACAGATATTTCATGACATAATCCAGTGTTAATTTGTTGTCATCCTCCGCCATTAGCTTAGTTTTTAAACCATTATATTTTTCATCAAGTCCGGAAATTATTTTAGATACTGTTAAACTCTCTCTTAATTCTTTGAATTCGCATGTCTTTCCAAGATTAATAACCTTTTGGAAGAACTCTTCTAATCTAGTGTCCTGTTGTGTGATGGTAAAGAATTCGTTTCTCTGAATCGTAAGGCTTTTTCTAGGTGTGAAATATATTTCGAACTTATTTATTATTTCACATAAAGTTTCGTTTCCGTTGCAGTTAAATGTGTTGTAAATACTAATGCCTTGTTCACCGATGTAGTTCAAAAGGATATTTACTTTTCTTTTTTCGGTTGCTTCATCCAATCCGTTAGCCGATAAGTATATTTCGAGTCTTTGTTTGTATGATGTAAAGCTCTCCGCGAGGTTACCATCAAACTCCATGCCCCGTAGGGAGCCTGGTGCACCTGACACCATGTTGATGTTTGCCTTGATTTATCCACAAAATAAATAAAGACTTGGTAATTACAATTTTATTCCTTTATTCATTACACAACATTTTATAACTAACTCCTAAAAACATGACATCATATATTGACACAGGATAGTGTTAAATTCACACCCCAGACCATACATCACCGACCACAGACTACAGCTATATTATTCAGACCTCCTAAACAACCAGATGTACTAAAAACAAATTTATACAAAAATATAATAAAATAAAACTAGGTAACAAAATATAAAAAAACCACCAGGGAACTTGTGGAGAATTGGATTTTAGAAACCTTACCACCGAAGGAGAGCCGTAGACGTAAAGAGTAAACCAAAAATAAGCTAAAATAAAATATACCTACCTAAAAGAAATGATTTTATCAAACTTGGTTGCCGATGGGCCGTTGACGACTAACGAAGACCGGTGGATCTGCTCGGCCGACGCAGGCTGTACTAGCAGGTCGTGCTGAATCGCGCGGTCTCCAATGTACGGCACATCGACGAACAGAAGATCAGGTTCTTCTGATTTTTTTTATAAAATAAAAACAATTTTATTTTTTTAATTTCCTTTTTTTACTGTCTGCCTGTCCGCGCCTCACGCGGGA
This sequence comes from Bembecia ichneumoniformis, assembly GCA_910589475.2. NCBI lineage: Eukaryota > Metazoa > Arthropoda > Insecta > Lepidoptera > Sesiidae > Bembecia > Bembecia ichneumoniformis. The sequence goes on along the minus strand of OU342546.1, from coordinate 3,771,921 downwards.
CAAAGGTGTAACAACATTACGAGAAATACAGTATTGTTAATCAATTTTAACAGTTAAAAAAGTTAGCTGAAAGGCTGTCCGTTTCCTCGATGGTAAGATGGCTACCGTCGCCAAAGGACAAAAGTTCACCACAGAAGGAAGATCTTGCAAAAATTTCTATTCGGTGTCGTGGTGGGAATATTAACGTCTTATATTTCGAACCGAACAAGTCATCTTCGTAATGATAACGTCTTAAATTACGTTCATTTAGTGTTAAGTAAAATTATTATACAAAAAATAGGCCCGAACTAATATTCATCATCAGCGTCTCAGGATGTCCACTGTAGGATGTCCACTGCTGGTCAAAGGCCTCCCCCGTAATTCTCCAAAAGGACCGATCAAAAACAGCCTAGATCTATCGTCGACCCATGACGTCTGTCCATCTAGTGGGTTGACGTCCTACGCTGCGCTTGCCGGTCCATAGCCTCCAGTCGAGAGCCTTCGGGCCCCAGCGGCCGTCGGCTCTTCGTACTATGTGTCCTGCCCACTGCCACTTCAATTCACTAATCCAGGTTATGTCGGTAACATTCGTTCGTCTCTACAAATCTCCTCATTCCTGATTCGATCTTGCAGTGTAACCCAGAGCATAGCTCTCTCCGTAGCTCGTTGAACTAAAATTACCTGAACTCCACAAAAATTTAACATGGCGATAAAAAGGTGTGTTTTTTTTTAATGAAAAGGTCGTCACACTGTAGATAGCTACCGGCGCCTTTTAACACAAGCAACGATATAATTATTTGCTCTTAGTGCATAGCTAAATCACAATCTAACCATACTTACAGTCAGGCAACGAATGTACTTGCGTAGAGCAACGTTCGGCGAACTCGCTTCAGTTTGCAGGCTCGAACATTGACTGTTAGACATGTTCGAACATTGATGGTCAGACTGTGGCTAAACTTTGCATCTCTTACTCACTCACCGAAAAATAACAGCAAACACGCTTGCTGTGTGCCCTGCGAGTACTTTCCGGATCCGGACCAGAACTAACTATGAAAGTACATTTTCAAAGTTGGCCTTACCGGGAATAAAACCCGGGACCCCTGAGAAGGAGCGTTAAAGCAAGCAACATAACCCCTCGACCAAGGGGCTTGTTAAAACGTTTATTCGTTTTTTGTAACAAAAATTCCTTAGATTTTAATTGATCCAAAATTTCCCTACAAAATATTTTGATTCATTTACTAAGTGTCACAAGTTACTCTTACCTTACTTTATTAGGTAACTTTATTTCACCTTTTTCTTTTCCTTATTTGTACTAGAATATTATAATTTATTTATATATACTTATAGTAATGTTAAATCTTATATATAAAAATGAATCCCCATTTCCCCTGGTCACGGCATCACGCGTGAACGGGTAGACCGATTTTAATTCGGTTTTCGCCAATGGAAAGAGGGATAAACGGGGAATGTTTTAGGGTATATAAAAATTGCACGCCGAGCGAAGCCGGGGGCGGGCCGCTAGTTGTATATAAAAATTTAAATTATAAGTAGAAAAAAACATAATATCGATTCAGTAATTTTTGTGTTTATTCGTCGAAAACGGCTTTTGTATGGAGGGGGGTAAAGGGGGTGATGGAGGAGCATGAGTATGTTACTTGCTGATAATGTAGCTTTCTATAGGTGAAAGAATTTTTAAAATCGATCCCTATCAAACATACAAAAATGCATACATACAAATATTTTCTCTTTATAATATCAGTATAGATTTATAATCTTTTTTGTTTCAAGAATGCCAGTGATAAAAACGGCATATGTACATTTTGACTAACCCATTACAAATATTTGAAATAGTATTACAACTATAGCTAGAGTCGTTACAAGCTAGTTAGACCAGCAGAGACAACACGCGACGAACTCAGACTAAACTAAATTGTGGATGAACAAACAAGTCCCTGCTCTTTGTACAATTTACGACTTGCAAGTTGGGTAGTATCGAGAAACGTACAGTTTGTGCAGGTGTTTCGACGAGGACGCACCTAATACGAATCAGTGCAATCGATTTTTAACTTAAGGCGACTCCAGCCGCAAAACTCGTCTTGTACTGAATTGACGGGACTGCTGAGGGGGAGTCGCTACTTGCAAATCTCGGAAATATCTATTTAAAAATTAAAATATAATTCAAATTTTTCTTTTGATGAGATCTTAAAATTTATCTTAAGAATTAGCTATTTAAAATATTGATTATTAAGCAAATAGCACGGTTACAACATCGATATTAGACCGCAAATTAGTAAATTTTTTTATATATAATTAAATATAATTTAAAAAATAATTATAATGATCCCCTTTCATTTATCCTGCAGATGATTTGAGAATTTTTTAAATTACAATTATTATGATAATTTAAAAGGAAAACGGTTACAAATAAGTGAATTTTTTTATCATTAGGGGCTGGCGTCGCCTTAAGGGGATTTTTTTTTGCGTATAAAGCAAAAAAAAAAAAATTCACCCGCATGACCTCATAATTGAATGGACACGATACAAACACAACAGAGTTCCTTTTATTAGCCATATGTTAAAATAATATGAAACAAAATAATATGAAGTCTATGCACAATACACTTATAATAAGCTACTCACAAACAAGTCTTATTAAAGAATTTAGGTCTAAATATTCTTGCGCACAGAAACCTTCCCGTCTCAGTGGAGCGATTGTGACTGATCATGTGATTGTGACTTGTGAAACAATGCACATTGAAGTATGCATGACATGAGATGGAAGATAGCGATTTCGCGGAATAAAAGTGTTATAAGTGTCAAAAGTATTAAATTTTGATTACTCGTAAACGACAATGTCAAATGAAAATTAATAAACAAAGGCCTAGGATAATCTGTGAAGTAAGATTACTGATAACCTTTTAGGTTTGTAATAATAGGTTGGGGAAAAATTCGTCAGCGTTGAAAAATAAAAAAAAAAATGTAATACTATTGATGGAGACATCTGTCGGATTTGGGTAGAATCCGATCTGCTTGGTGATACATCTGTGCATAGTATACTCGAATGAGTAAACCCTCGGGAACCTAATTTATTTTTATTTATTCGGAAGACTTACAGTTAAACTAAAGATCCAATACTAGTGTCTAAAAGCCATTTAACAATCTTCGCAATTAGTCAACTAAATTAAGCTTCAAAAGCGACTAAGGTATACAAATAATAATAAATATGAATAAGAGTAAACGGCGCCACAGTTATAATTAATTATGATTCAAAGAAATTAGAGGTAAGTATACGTTTGATTGAGTTAGGCTCGATGGCAAATATATCCAGTGAAGGTTGGCTCATTACTAAATCGTTGAACTGCCGACAAGATCTTACTAAGAAGGCATTCATACGGTAATTTGTAGACACATTTTCTACATATAACGGATTGAAATGCCTCAACTGGACATTAGGTACTCTAAAACGAATTTTATTCAAAAGCTCGGCACAGTCTATTTTGCCATTAACTATTTTGTTTAAATAAACCAGGTCGCCAATTTTCCTTCGCTCAAAAAGCGGAAGAAAATGGAATTTTTTGCATCTGTTAAAGTAGCCATGTAGGCATTGCCTGCTTTTGAATTGAAGGTGTCTAAGAAAGCGCTTCTGAATAGATTCAACTCTGTTGATATAGACACTGTACTGAGGATTCCACACCTCGGAGGCGTATTCGAGGATACTGCGGACAAAGGAGCAGTACAAAACTTTAATAGGTTTGATAGATGTAAACTTCGCTGTGGATCTTATTATAAAACCTAGTACTTTTAATGCTCTTTTCACAATAGCGTCAATCTGCTTATCAAAAATCAATTTGTTATCAAGTATTATACCCAGGTCTCTCATTTCCATTACTTTTATCAACTCTGTATTTTGAAGGACGTATTTATGCTGAATTGGATTAACTTTACGTGTTACCGATAAAGAATAACATTTAGTTACGTTAAGATCTAATTTATTTGTAGCGCAGTAGAATTCAAACCTTGCTAGATCTTCTTGTAATAGCATACAGTCCTCAGCATTTCTAATTTCTTTTAAAATTTTTGTGTCGTCAGCATATAAGAGAAATTCTGAGTGTAAAAAACAGGAGTTGACGTCATTAATGAATATAATAAATAAAAGAGGACCCATCAACGAGCCCTGTGGCAGACCAGAGGGCACTGGTATCCAACAGGACGAGAAACCATTCAATGCTACAGCTTGAGAGCGATTTAAGACATAGGACGTAAACCATCTGAATAGGTTGCCGTGTATGCCACAGGAGTATAGCTTGTGGAGTAAAATCGAATGATCTATTCGATCAAAAGCCTTGCTAAAATCTGTGAAGACTATATCTATTTGAGCCCCGGCAGTCATGTTAGATGTAATAAATTCAGTAGCGAGTACAAGGTTCGAGACAGTGGATCTCCGCTTAAGAAAACCGTGTTGCTGAGGGATAAACAGTGGTACCATTGTTCTATATACCTGATTGTAAACGATACGTTCAAAAATTTTAGCGAAGATACACAGTTTTGATATCGGCCTATAGTTCTTGATATTATTCTTACTACCATTTTTATGAATTGGAGTTATAAAGGCTGATTTCCAGACAGCGGGGACTATTCCTTCATCAATAGAGCGCCTAAACAATATACTCAATGGGAGAGTGAGGCTGGCGGCACATTTAGAGATAAGTATTGCCGATATATCATCAGGGCCAGCACCTTTATTACAGTCCACAGTCTGAAGCAGTTTGAATATTTGTTCAGGTAAGATTTCAATGTCATTGATGGTGTTCAGAAACTGATCACTTTCCTGAGATGTGTTATTGATAAGGTGAGGGTCCATATGAGAATTAGGGAGAAAAGTGGAATGGAAGTATTGATTGAAGAGTTCACAAACATCCCTGCCATTGTCGGCGGTCTGATCATTGTAAACCATGGTCGAGGGGAAAGATCCACATGATTTATTGGCGGACTTAACATATGAGAATAAAGTTTTAGGGTTTTTAACAACCGATTCTTGTACTGTATCTAAGTACGACTTATAGCAAGAAGCCTCTAATTTTTTAGCTCGGTGTCTGAGTAAGGAGAATGTGTTATAATCGCTTCTATTATTATAAGTTTTGTATTTTTTCCAATATGTAAACTTTTCCCTAAGTACTTTCTTAAGAGATGCTGAATACCAGGGTGGATAATGGTTACTAGAAACCAACTTATGAGGAACAAACCTGTCTCGCAATTCGTATAAGTTAGTGTATAAAGAATTGAGGGCATTTTCGAGGCTGTTACTATTTAATACTCCGTTCCAGTCTATACTGTCAAGCGAGAGAGAAAAATTTGTGTAGTCACCGGACCGGTAAAAATATTTCACTCTAGAATTAACTTCAAGCGGTTTGACAGTAGCGAGGGTCATTGCAATGATTAGTGCCTTATGGTGATCGTCTTCTGATACCAAAGGTTCATAGCATGTGGTAATACTAAGGACTTCATTGGAGAATACAAGGTCTAAGACCCGGTTTTTACTAACATTGCGACAGCCATTATACTGATGAAGGTTACATAAGGTAATTATATCAAAAAATTCAGATTGAGCTTCACCTGATATACCGGAGGGTTCAAAATGGTCAAAGTTCATATGCCAATCTAAATTGTTTAAGTTAAAATCCCCCAATACTATAAATTTATCACCTGGACAAGAATTAACTAAGTTTAATAGATTATGGTAAAAATTTTGAAACTGCGTTTTGAAATTATTACCCTCATTCTCTTTTATAAGGTAAAGAGTACATACGTGAATTTTTAAATTATTATTAGATTTACCCTTTTTGATAGTGACAGTTACCCATAAGTCTTCCGCGGAAGAGCGCCAGTCTGGTCGCTCCATCGCGGGGATATCCCTGCGCACCGCAAATAAAACACCTCCACCGTACTCCTGATTTGTAGATTGATAATTTCTATCCCTTCTCCAGATCACGTATCTCTCATCAAATAACTCTTGGTTGGAGATCCCATCAAGCAACCAAGTTTCTGATAAAGATACCATATCGAATTGGTTGAGCATAAGATTCCGCTTAAATATACTGACCTTCGTCCGCAGGCCCCGCACATTTTGATAGTAAATATTCAACGAATTAGCCATTGATTAACGTTGATAATATATAAATTAATAAATAGTACAAACAAACAAATCGCCCAGTCCGAGTATGGAATCACACAATACTTAAACATCGAGCGTAATAAATTCAAAAGTAATAAAGGGTAGATGTGAATATCATTCAGAGTCGTCTCTCGAACAAAACAAACGTAAGTTTTCACACAAAAATGCGCGACTAGGTAGGAGCGGCAAGCCAAATTAACCCGTACGACGATCATAATAGTGAAACAGTCGAGTTTATCATTGCATGAGTGACTGCAGACGGGTCGAGTCACTGTTGAGTAATGCACATACAAACCTAACGCAGGGAACCTCAACCTTAGGGCACCGTGCACTCCCAATAATTGAATTAATACATATAAAGTGGTTGTTACAGCAAAGAGCGTTATTAAACGATTTTTTTGAGATCTGCTTCGGTTTTTATCAGGAAGACTTGCGAAGTTGGAGATTTTCTGGCCATAATCTTGCAGTGTTTCACCCAAACAAAGCGAAAATCCTTATCCTTAGCGAGATCCTTTGCCTTTTTCAGAAGTTTTTTATTATGTAAAGTTAGGTGATCGTTTATAGCCTTAACGAATAAAGCATAAAGCCTTAACGAATTATACACCTATCGATTTCTCAGGAATCACTCTGTTGATAGATGAAAACCGCATTAAATTACGTTCTCGAGTTTTTGAGATTATCTCGTACACACATACACACAGACACGCCGGGGACTTTGTTTTAAAACATGTAAGGATTTCAATGTTGTGCGATAAATAGGAGTATTTTAAAGTTCTTGAAAATTTTACATAGAGTAATAATATATGACTTTACTTTATTTTAAGACTTCACTTGATGGTAGGTGGCTACCGTCGCCTATAACACAAGCAACGCCAAAGCTGCTGCAAGTTCCCTGCCGACTACAGTAGGATTAAGGATAAGGGACTAGTAGGGGATAGGGAAATGGGCTCTGGCATCCCTTACTCACTCACCGAAACACAACAGACAACAGCACACGTGCTGTTATTTCACGGTGGTCTTCTGTAACGGGGTGGTTACTGCCGCCAGACGGGCTGCCCAAATGACTGCGAAAACGCAGTGTGCCCTGCCACTTTCAAGATCCAGACCAGAGCCAAATTTGAAAAGTTCATTTTTCAAAGTTGTCTCTGCCCGAAATCGAACCCGGGGACCCTAAAACAGAGCGTTAAGGCAACCACACTAACCACTCATCATTTGAAACTAAATTATTAGTACTACAGTCGAACCTGGATAAGCGAAAACTGGATAAGTGAGAAAACTCTATAAGCGACAATAATGGTCAGTTCCCGTCATTTTTATCCCGAATACCTCTATGAGTGACAGTGTAGGAACCTCTTTTAGAGAGAGTCATTTTTCACATCTAGACCTCTGTAAGTGACAGTTTTTTACTTAAGACCTCTGTAAGCGAGACTATTTACAATAATATTTCAATAGACATCTCAAAACTCGCAACTCTAGGTACTTGTTTTCGATAAAATTAAAAGGCCAAACCATTGTTTTCGATGGAATTACAAAGCGGCTGCACATGTGGCTTGTCCCTATTATCTTCATTCAACATTTGGTTCCAGTTGACAACAATCGTTAGAGAAAGTACACGCTTGACGTTGTTCCCTCAAAATGTTAAAACGAAAAATTAAAGTGATTTCGTTGAGTGATAAACTTAAAATCGTAAACCAATTCGAGGGCGGGCAGTCGCGAAACGCAATTATAGTGATTTTAACTTGCCGGAATCTACCTTTTATAAAATAATAAAAGCCATGAGCACATTTACGGATAAAAATGAAGGTGATGACGAAGATGATCACACAAACGGGGACATAGATTTAGAAAAACAGCCTATTCCAAGAAAAGACGCCTTAAGCGCAATAGAAACACTCCATAGTTTTTTTGAGTATTGTGAAATTGATCACTCAATTTTTGATAAACTTTATGAAATTGAAAAACAGATTCATAATTGTAAAAAGGACACTCAGAAAAAAATAACTGATTTCTTTGAATAAATAAAACGTGTACTTATTATTTCTTAACGCTCTGGCACCATGTTTCTCGACTTTTGTTAACCTCTATAAATGAGAGTAACTACTCCCAAATCTTCGCAAGTGACAAACTGCTTTAGTGAGAAACCTCTATGAGTGAGAATAACATTCGGGTCCCTTGGATTCTCGCTTATCCAGGTTCGACTAGGTACTAATTACACTATTATACAACTACGAGTATAATAGAATTCTCACTAGCTTGATCGGTTCCCAAGATAAACGAATTTAATAATTAGTACAAGTACACTATTATTGATTTAGACAATAGGGGATCGGACAGTAATCAGATTAAATCTAAAATGTACTTAGAAAGAAAATATATATTTTTTTACGATTATTTATCGAATAATAATTTAATATAATTCATTTAAATATTTTTAAATGAAGAAATAAAATTTTATTATTTACAATATTTTTAATCTATACTGAAACACCAATCACAGTGCGTGACGTCATTTGTGGGCAATCATTGTCTTATGCCAATGCAGCTGTTTTGTTATGATATGACCACAAATGACGTTACGCGCTCTCAGATGAACTATCGTGGCGTTTTGGCGGCATTTTCAAACAAACAATATTAAAACATGATTTTGAGTACTTAAAAGGCTATAAATAAATAAAATAATTAATTTAAAACACTTTCTGAAAATTTGTCCGATCCCCTATTACTTCAATTATGTCCTACGATTTGGGTCACATCAATAATAATTATTGCCTACTGCTTTATTAGGACAAACTGGTCAGTTAAACCAAAGTGGATATTACAGATTAACGTGAATATGGTATAAGTTATTCACAACATTTAATTGAGTGAATAACGGTATGATAAAAGCCAACTCTAAAGAATTATAATTTAACTTTATTTAGAATGATTAATTATTTTCATTGTTAATTATTTGTATATCACAAAGAAGTTTCGATGCTCGATGCAGTTTGCTCCCATCTCTTATTAATCTCATATTAATAAAACAGGTTACCTTTCGAAGGCTATTTTTTAACAATGATTTCTGTACAGATCGCGGATAAGTATATTTTGAAAAGGATTAAGTTTTCATGAGAAAAAAATATAAAATTGTGAAAACAGTTAAAAATATCCTAACAGCCTTCGTTATAACCAAATTGTTCCTTCTTTATTTCATTCCCTTTAGAGCGCGTTGTACAAAAATTTCGCTGGGAATTACATTAACTACATTCGCAGAGTAAACCCAACGGATTTTAGTTCGAAAATAAATATCCAGAGCTCGAGTTAGAAGAATGTACAGCAATATGTCAGCGGAGACGCGCCGCGCCGATTGGTTGCGCCTCGATAAACCACTGCATAGTGTTGTATCACTTATTTGTCGATAAATTTATCGAATAAACCAAAAGATTCTTTTAATAATTTGCTATGATTAAAAGTTATAAAAATTATACTAATAAATTGAAAGCCTTACATTCTTTCTTCTTACTGTTATCGTGTAACGAGTAAAGTAATTCGAATGTAGTAACAGGGCACACTGGATTCTGTAATCATAAACTTGGGATCATGTCTAGCAGCAGATATTGGTTAGGGATATCTTACGTATTTTCAGGAGGTTCCTCTCCTGCATCCCTAACCAATGTTAGGGATGCAGGAGTGGAACCTCCTGAAAATACGTGCTGTGTCAAGAATTTTAATTTAGTCCTTCAGAAGAGTTGTGAACAAGGAGGTTCCATGCAATTTGCGATATTTTTAATCCAAAATAGATTTTTAACAGACTTATCACTCCGCCCTAGTACATTATAGTTTAATTTGCCTTTTAAATAAATAAATAAATAAACAATAATAACAGAATTTAAAAAGTACAGTATATGAATTTTAATCAATAAAAAAAATATATTTATTAACTAATCTAGCTAATTCAATGGCTGAGTATCAAAAGCATATTTTTTATCCAATTTTTTAAAAAAAGGTTCTGCCCAATACAATAGATTCTGGCAAAGCTAATTTTTTATATAGATATTCTATTATATAAACTCACTAATATTTTTTTTTTTGTTGCACGGTATCAACAAATATCGACACATGGCTTGTCTCATCACTACACCCTCAAGAGTAGAACGGACTAATTTTATTGGTTGGATTTGGCAAGTAGCAAAATATACGGAAACGAAGATGTTGCGCTTCCTCCTTACTACGAACAAAGGCGGATATTTACGATGATACAGTATTAAATTGTACACAATAAATCAATTTATAAATGATTTTTTTTTAAATTATACGAGGAGGAAAAATAGTTGATACAAACGAAATAATTCTAGTATAACTAGCTTTTGCAGTCGGCTTCGTTTAAATATTTACTCGACACTAGCGACCCACCCCCGGGTACGCATGGTTTATAAAATAAACCAATGTTTCAAATTTTAGCTTTTTTAGACATTGTAATTTTGGCTATGCGTTGATAAAATCAGTCAGGAAAAACAATTTGCAAGGAACTTTGTGTTGAATTGCAAGGAACTCCGTGTTCTCCAGTTATAAATTGCGTTGCCCTTCTGGTGGCAGTAACAAGTATATATATACATACATATACAAGCAACGCCACAGCCGCTGCAAGTGCGCTGCCGACTACAATAGGATTAAGAATAAGGGATTAGGAGGGGATAGGGAAATGGGCTCTGGCATCCCTTATTCACTCACCGAAACACAACAGCACACGTGCTGTTATTTCACGGTTATTTCTGTAAGGGGGTGGTTACTACCGCCAGACGGGCTGCCCCAATGACTGCGAAACGCAGTGTGCTCTGCCAATACACACACTTAAGATCGCCAGACAGGCTGACGGTCCACTTGATGATAGGTGGCTACCGTCGCCTATAATACAAGCAACGTCACAGATATTGCTAGTGGGCTACCGATCTTAGTAGGATAAGAGATTGACAAGGGATAGGGAAAAGGGTTCTTGGCATGCCTTGTTCACTCAACGAAATACAACAACTCATTCATTCATTCACAACACACGTCTGGCTGCAGTTACCCTTATATATTTTTTTATGTTAAGATCGACAGACATGCTGATGGTCCACTTGATTAATGGCTACCGTCGCCTATAACACAATCAACGCCTCAGATAAGCCGATCTTAGTAGGATAAGGGATTGGGAATTGATAGGGAAATTGACTCTGGCATCCCTTACTCACACATCGAAACACAACAGCACTCATGCTGTTATTTCACTGTGGTGTTCCTTATAGAAGACCACTTTCGAATAACAGAGAACATTGTTTCGATGATATAATCGCCTAATCCTCCTGTTACACACGTCTACTTACTTACTTACTACTTACTTCCCCATGGCATCGCCTATATATTTTGAGTTCGGTAAAATTTCTCCTAAGAAAAGAACTCTTCATGGATTTATGATGGCTGTGTCATTTATCTTGAAGGCTCCTCCTACAATGTTCTTCTCGGGGACCTATCAGCGTAAGAGTTGCTCATGAAGATCAATTTCATCATAATATCTCCCGGTTATTAATATTTACTTGAATAAACACAGCACGTAGATTAAATTTATATGTGGACGTGACACAATTATGGAAATTAAAGTGGGGACGTGAGGGTCCTCTCATATTTTAATCGGCTCAAAGTTTTGTATTGTGATGTGTTTTTTAACTGGGACAAGTTTCTGTTCGCTTGTTTAAATTTGAATTGACATTTTAAATTCAATTTTTGAATGTACTTCAAATCTATATTCCTTAGCAGTCACGTGTAGGTACTCTTCAACAACAACAACAACAGTAATTTCAGTAAACAATGACACTAGTATCTCTACGACTAATTAATACCCACTAAATATGTACCTATATTATGTGTAAATTATAATATTTTTCTTTTATGTTAAGATCGTCAGAAAAGCTGACGGTCCACTTGATGGTAAGTGGCTACCGTCGCCTATAACACAAGCAACGCCACAGGTGCTGCAAATGTGCTGCGGACTACAACAGGATTAAGGATAAGGGATTAGGAGGGGATAGGGAAATGGGCTCTGGCATCCCTTACTCACTCACCAAAACACAACAGCACACGTGCTATTATTTCACGGTGGTCTTCTGTAATTGCCAATCCAATCAAATCGTTTATTTATCAAAAATAGGATATTATATACACAAATTACAGCATATACAATAGTAAACATAGTATGAGCTCAGAATGATTTTAAATAATTCTGAATTATTTTAAAAAGTCTGGATTTAATCCAGATTTCATTGTAGCTTAAATATACCCCGATGCCTTACAAAGTCCACAGCATAATTGAACTAAAACTAAGCCATTGAATTTATATGAACAAAGAAAAGCTAAAAACTAACCCCATAATGATAATATTAAATCGTTCGAAACAGGCATTGATTAAAACCCCGGTTTCATAATAACACAGACACCACATACACAAGTAAGACTCGCAAAACTTGCCATCTCCTTGTCACTTTCAAAATAACCGTTCGCAACACGAGCAAAACTAAGTTGACAGTTTTGTGCACCACTTTAAAACTAATATCGAAGTTTATCAACTGTATGTTTGAAGCTGGCAAGCACGAAAATTGCTCAGTCAATTTGAACTTTATCTTTAATTGATTACAGTTGAAAGAACTTAATACAATTTTGTAAGCTCGTATTTGACAGTTGTGTATATATAGAACCAGATTTTTTTTTATTAAAACATTTTTTTGTTACTTTCGATGTCGTATCTCTGTGGGTCCGAGTAGCAACGCGCCTTAATTTTTCAACATTTCGGCAAGCTAGCCATTACCTCTATCAGCAAATTCGCCTTGCTATGCAACGAGGTGATGCAGCTAGGATGCCAGCTACTGCGAGGAATTTAAATACAGGTTAGATAAGGTATAGAATTTGTAAATTATATTTGTAAATAAGGTACCTAACCACAAAGGACATAAAAGGTACCTTTCATGGAGAAAAAGTACTGTTCCCAAGGAATCATATAAAATATATACATTTTAACGCCTGACTAAAATATATGACCAATAAAGATTGAATAAGTTTTTGCTCATATGTTTTTTTTGCCGGGCGTTGATTTTTTTTTAATTTGTTAACGCTCAAGAAAAAGGGACCCGGAAGAAGCTAGTATTCTAAAATATACGCAGTTTAGAAATTATTATTTTTTTAATATAAAAATAATACTTTTTTTTTATACATAAAAAATAAAATATATGAAAATATTTACTTTTAAATATACCGAAATTTTACCAACAGTTACGACAGGTTCAAATTATCTAAAGCAATTTAAAAAAGAGAGCTTGGGTGGCGCAGTGGGAAAGACACGGACTATCATCTCGAGAGGTCCGAGTTCGATCCCCGATAATGCCATGTACCAATGGCTTTTTTCTAAAAACTTAAGTGCATTTGCTGACTGCTCTCAAACGAAGCGGGTAAACATCGTGAGGAAACCTGTATACGCCATATAAGAAATTATAAGGCGCATGTGAAGTCCACCAATCCGCACTGGGCCAGCGTGGTGGACTATATAGCCCATACGCCTTATTTGAGAGGGTAGGTCTGCGCGCCTGCAGTGGGTACCTACATATGTAATAAATAGGCTGTTGATGGTGATGATTTAAAAAAGAAATACGAAATTACGACATCTATGTAAAATGTACCATAAATTATACAAATTTGTGAGTCTTTTCATAATTCACATATAGCAAAAATTCAATAATTTCACGGTGGTTTTCTGTAAAGGGGTGATTTGATTACTGCCGCTAGAAGGTCTGCCAAATTCATATCCCTGATCCAGTGTACCCTGACACTACTATCATTGGCTCGCTACTAAGCCTTGATTTGGCAAGGGTTTGAATAGCACATTTAAATATAACGTGAGTTATATATAATCTTATATAAGTATATATACCTCTGTTGAGTCACGTGCAAGTGTGTCAAAAAATATCAAATAACAAATTGAATCGGTCATTTCAAAAACCTCTTAAGTCACATTTTTTTCCAACATGCTTTTTTTGCTGAAAACGGTTTCTTAAAGAGAGATGCGTATTAAGATAGCATTCTGGAAGAGCATATGCCATTTTATAACAACAGTTTTAGATGGCCAACTGCAAATGTTGAAGATAATCCGAATGAGAATGATGGAGAATATGACTATGTACCAAAAAGATATTAAAACATGACAATACATGTAAAATGATAATAAGATTATTTTTAAGTGTAATTCTCAATTATAAGCAATAAAAAATATGATTACTACTATTGTTTTGGTTAAATTATATACCACTAACCCTATTTCTCGCTAAAACAACATAAGTCAAGAACTGTTTTTCAGGTTTTTTTCATTATTTCTATTAATAAGCTTTAAAGGTTATTCGCTATTTTAATTTTTTACCACTCAAATACTAAATTGAACATAAAAAAGTCCTTTAAAACTCATTTTTTTGTGTATGAAACAGTTTTTATTGATTTCTGAAAAATTCTAATTAAGTGACTTATGAGGTTTTTGAAATGACCGATTCAATTGTAATTTTTATGTGGGTATTAACATATAATACATATAAGTAAAGCTGTACCAATACTCAAATATGTACTAATACTCAAATATGGACCTCTGGTTTGATAAATAATGTATTATTATTATTATATAATCTTATAAGCAATTATTACGACTTACAGCTATATGTTAAAGAAAATGATTGTATTGACGCCGAGTAGAAAGCCTTCAAATAACAAGTGACATCCCCTAAGTCTAGTTTCTCTAATTGGTCACGTGTCGCTCCTTAAGGGTTCATGTTTTGATCTCTGGTTACAACAGGGATTGCTTCAGACGTGACAATTTTAAATCCGATGCGATTCAATCAGCAGTGGCAACCCTATTTGTTATTAGAAGGAGTTCTGAATTATTTGAAGTCTTAAATTTTATTGACTTTTATGAAGGTAGGGTCAAAAATGGTGTGTCAAAAACTCGTTAGGCACGTGTGGGCCAGCTCTAACAATGTTCTGTCGATAAAATCGACGATAGCAATAAAATTTAAAATTCAACTCCTGACAAATATATGTGAGAAATAAAGATTGAATAAATTATTGCTCAAATATTTTTGTTGAATTGTAAAACACAGCACGAGATGCTCTGACGTCAGGTGGATAGACCACCTGAAAAGTGTAGCGGGAAGCGGCTGGATAGGAAGCGGGGACCATGCGTAGTGGCGAGCCTTGGAAGAGACCTATATACAACACAGTGGAGAGATACAGGCTAACGATGATGATATTGTTACGACTAACTATGGAATGTTCTGAAAAAAGCGTTGCGCCGGCCGAAAGTCTCGAACGTCCCACCCTAGCGATGGTAGCCACGCCCGTTACCGATTAGTGTCAAAGGAAATTGGTCCTTATGTTTATTCAAATTCAAATTCAAATTCAAACCATTTATTTGCCTGTACATGGGTGTATAACCAGATTTTACAATAATAACCTCCCAGCCTGTACTACCACATATGGTGTGCAAAATATAAATCATAAGTAGGTATAATAAAAAAAGTCAATCATAATTAAAATAATCCACGGTCAATTAATAATAGCAACAAAAAATAAACAACAATCTAAAATAATATAAAAGTCAGAGAACATAAAAGTTATTTGTAATTGAGGTAATCATTCACATTATAAAAACATTTATCCAGCAAAAAAGCAAACAAAAACCTTTTAAATTTATATAAAGTCAATGTTTTAACATCCTTAGGTAATTTATTATAAAGTTTTATTATAAGTTTACAACATAGAGTTTACATTTCAACAGAAATAGCATTCCCGAACTTTCAATGGTTTGTTTATAATCTTATTTACGTTTTCTAGTAAATTCGAAATACATCGAGGCGTTTGGCGCTAAGTATAAATAAGAGACTGTCGGTCAAGAGGGAGTGAGTTGTGCGATAACAAGCGATTCGACAGCGACTCTTCGGAGCTTTTGCGAAGTTACCTGCAACAGTGAATCGGCGACACATTAAGGGAATTATTGAAGGTTTTTGGCAAGTTTAACGGTTTCATCGGACAAGTTTGGTGAGTTTGTAAGTCATCTTGGTTTGTGAAAATAAATCGTTCGTTTCGCCCTTACACGGCATTTTAACCCAGTCCTCAGTCATAAGATAGTCAGCATTCACGAGTCCTGCATCCTAGGATAGATCCGCAGACAAGTTAAAAAAAATTTAAGACAAAAAACAAAGTTGCGCCACATTTTTGGCAAATGTTTATTAAGTAATGGCCAAATTAATAATAATAAATTTATTTATTTATTAATAGCCATAATAATTTAATTTTTCTAATAATAATAATATTAGAAAAATTAATTATACACTAATGTAAGTAAAATAGACCTAAGTAAATATATCAAATGAATAAAATTAGAGTAGTTTTTCTTGTTTTATTTTTAGGGGCCCGCGAGTGACTGTTAGGTTACGATGGGGGTTCGCCCTAGGAAAAAGTTGGAAAATCCTGCAGTTATTCCATCAAAGTTAGTCTACATCCTTAGTTCCCAAAGTGGTTCAGGTGGACCGCCAGGGGTCCACGGGAGACTAGACGGGGTTACGTAGGCGGGACAAAAGATGGGGGTGACAAGATTCTCACTTATTTCATTTAGAAACAGCCGCTACGACAATTTCCATAGTTCGATTTAATCTTCACATGGACTCGACAAAAAATGGTAGAATGATTATTATGGTAGAAATGTAGCTGCAGGGGGTCCACCGGAACCAGCGAAATTTTTAAAGTGGTCTATGAGAAAAAAAGTCTAAGAACCTCTGGTCTATATTATACACTAATTTAAGTAAATATGGCAAATGAATAATTAGAGCAGTTTTTCTTGTTTTATTTTTAGGGGTCCGCGAGTTACGGTTAGGTTGCGATGGGCGGTTCGCCCTAGGAAAAGGTTGGGAAATCCTGCAGTTATTCCATCAAAGTTAGTCTACATCCTTAGTTCCCAAAGTGGTCCAGGTGGACCGCCAGGGGTCCACGGGAGACTAGACGGGGTTACGTAGGCGGGACAAAAAATGGGGGTGACAAAATTCTCACTTAATTCATTTAGAAACAGCCGCTACGACAATTTCCATAGTTAGATTTAATCTTCACATGGACTCGACAAAAAATGGTAGAATGATTATTATGGTAGAAATGTAGATGCAGGGGGTCCACCGGAACCAGCGAAATTTTGAAAGTTGTCTATGAGAAAAAAAGTCTAAGAACCTCTGGTCTATATTATACACTAATTTAAGTAAATATGGCAAATGAATAATTAGAGCAGTTTTTCTTGTCTTATTTTTAGGGGTCCGCGAGTTACGGTTAGGTTGCGATGGGGGGTTCGCCCTAGGAAAAGGTTGGGAAATCCTGCAGTTATTCCATCAAAATTAGTCTACTTGTATAACTTTATAAAAAAAATTGATGCTGACTGTACTTGTATGTAATGTCGCCGTTTGCAAAAAAAGTTTGAAACGTTTTAAGTTATTTTTAAAACTCTCTACTTTTATCGTTAAAAAGGTAAATTAAAAAACATCGTTACAGGTAGTTACAGCTTAAAAATGTGTCAGTTTTAAAAAATTATGATGCACCCTATGATTTCACGCTGTATGCTATTATGAGTGTTACGAAAACTTTGAGTGGAGTCGAGAGCTACAATTTTTAACACACAGAAATATTAAATTTCGCTCTTATTACTAAACGCAAAAGGTGCATAAAGGTTTCGTCTGGAATTTGTGTTAATAGAATTTATTATAAAAAAATACAGTTATTTGAGTGGATATAATTTGTAGCTAATTAAATAAATGAATTTAATTTGTAAATTCACTTTGCATTACATTTTTAAAAATCTGTTTACCTTATTAGTAAAAATTACCTTAAGTACCGTAAGTACCCGTTGACAAGCCTATTGAATGAGTGGTTAGGGGGGGTTATCTGTGGGTTAGAGTGCTTGCTTTAACGCTCTATTCTAGCGTTCCCGGGTTTTGATTCCCGGCAGGGTCAACTCTGAAAATGAACTTTTCAAATTTGGCTCTGGTCTGGATCTGGAAAGTAGTGGCAGGGTACACTGCGTTTCGCAGTCATTTGGGCGGCCCGTCTGGCGGCAGTAACCACGCCCTTACAGAAGACCACCGTAAAATAACAGCACGTGTGCTGTTGTGTTTCGGCGAGTGAGTAAGGGAGCAGTTTATTTTTTGACATAATATAATTGCTCCTTTTACTTTTAACAGGTGATATTTTTTACTTTTTGTATTTTAAAATATCTTAAAGTTCGCTCGGTATTCCGAATCTGTTCAGAATTATTCAGAATTATTCAACTTATTCAAAACAGCAAATACCATTACTGGGCGTTGAATTTTGTAAGTGGGAAAAATTTCAATACATTTTTGGGCATTCTCCTTTTCAAAAATCAAATCCATGGTGATGTAAACACGCAATTTTTAAAATGACGCCACACTAAAAACCACTGACAGTCACATGAAACAAACTGTATCCTACGTATACAGCCAAAGAGTTCAATTTTCAAATGTTGTAAACACTTTTTAAATACCTATTGTTTATGTAAGTGGCCAGTTCCGGAATCCTATAGTGTGCCCTATGTACTTTGCGTTAGCCCGTCTGGCGGCAGTAACCACCCCCTTACAGAAGACCACCGTGAAATAACGGCACGAGTGCTGTTGTGTTTCAGTGAGTGAGTAATGTATGCCAAATCCCCTCCTAATCCCTTATCCTTAATCCTACTGTAGTAGGCAGCGCACTTGCAGCAGCTTTGGCGTTGCTTGTGATATAGGCTATAGGCGACGGTAGCCACCTACCATCAAGTGGACCATCAGCCTGTCTGTCGATCTTAACATAAAAAAAAACATAAAATTGAGGTTGTTATATTTATACGCAAAATGTGGGTATCAACGGCGTTACACTTTTAACCTTCTTATGGATAGAAGATTGAATCGTAAATGTAGCTGTTTTTTTACCCAAATATCGAATGTCTATACATAGTATCTGAATTATTAATACATCATATTACGCCATCAGCTGTATTCCGTGAATAAGTGTATGAATGTAGCTGCATTGCTTTGCACTGATAAAGTCGCACAATTCAACAAACCATCGTTTCAAAATGATTCTGTGATACCGACCTTAAAAAAGTCTTTTTATTTTTATTTAACAAAGCGATCTGCATAGATCTCATGAATATGGGTCCGGGTCAATCGGCGAGTAATATATCACCAATATTTATAAAACAGGCTGTAAGCCGGCCAAGTAGCTGACAATCAAATAAAATGCACCGTTCAACCTTGCGAGATTGCGGGGTACCCTTTTCTTTGTTTTACAGGCGGTAGCGTACACAGGCGGGAGCGATTGTTGTAATAAAATAAAATAAAATACTCTTATAAACAGATTTTTTAATTGATGTTTCATTCTGATTATAATGTTCTCATTAAAATCGATTATGGTTGGGCGTGTGTGTTGTGCTGGCTTTCTCGCGGTTTCGGGCAAGAGAGGGCAGCAGTTGTTCGCTTGTCGCCGTCCATTGTGGACGCGAACCTGCTCGCTTCGCTTATATACAATAATTTACTTAAAAACGCTTTATGAATCTAGCAACGCACTGTAATTTTAAAGGAGTGTTTTCATTGTGGACAATAATTTGTGTTGGTGATTGGCGCTGATTCGAACTTTCTCATCTGGAGGACACCTGGACCTGGATGCATCCGTCGAGCAGGTACTGTTCCTCTATCGCCCTTAATTTTGTGTGAAGCGCCATAATCAATACCATAGGATACCCATAAAACCGCACCCGCACATGCATTACAATGGTGGTTATTTGCACACCGCCGCCGTACCAGATTATGTAATCTCGAGTAAGATTTTATCGATGCCTTTACTAACGTGGTTAACAAGCAAAGTACGAAATTGGTACACGTATGTGTTGAGACATCTTTAGCGCAGTATTGCTTATTGACATCTACTTATTGTTGACGCGAAAGTGGCCGCTGGTCACGAAAGAAAGAAAAGAAATATATGAAGGGATTTTGTTAGGGTCCTCCGCAATGAAGGGACATGATTAGGGTCCTCTTTATCATTGGTCTCCATATTATTTGATCACGACATATAGGCGAGAATAGTCGGGCGCGGAGAATATAATTCAACATTAGGTCATGCGTTGTAATTCTAAACCAAACGCTATGATCGGCACAAAATAAGTCCTCGATCGCATTGTCCACTAGCCAATCACACCAAATCAGATAACACTCCACCAAACACGTAGCACAATTCACTTGATGTAAACCGATTGCCTTCTCGTAAGGTAATACTCGGCCACGATGCCTCTGCGCTAGCGCTCGGTGTTGTGTCAGAGTCCACGACAATGACATTCCGCTCCCGCTGTCCAGTTGACAACTGACAGTTGTCATTGCTGTTTACTCTCGTTAATCAAAAGCGCCGACATATACTTTTTGGTTAGTCGATGTTCCGAGTGTGCGAGCGGCTCGGTCTAATACACAGCATCTGCCTTGCGCGGGAGCATTTCCATGACTGCCTTAAATAAGTTAATCGATGGTCTAGATCCACCGTCTCTTATTATATTTAAAAGATATATCAATTATCCGTCGCAGCGGAAATGAAGGTACGCTTGTTCATACAACAAGCGTGTGGGGTGAGTCAATCTGCCGTGTAAGGGCGAAAATCAACTATTTATTGCCACAAACCAAGATGACTTCCAATAGGGCTAAACGAAAGGTCCGATACAACCGTTAAACTTGCCAAGAGTCGTCAATGATTCCCTTGTGAGTCGCTGGTTTACTGTTCCGAAGTTTCGCTTTCGAATCGCAGAATCGAACTGTCCCGCTAGCTCGCCACTTCGCCTATTTATACCCGCTGCCAATCGTCTAGATCTTTCTCGAATTTAGTACAAACAAACAACAAACAAATACGAGTGGGTAAACAAGTAAGTAAACAAGTCACACGTATTGTAAACAAGGTCATTGAAGGTTCGGGAACACTATTTCTGTTGAATGTGAACTCTATGTTGTGCTCATAAGGACTAATTTTCCTTGACAATAATCGGGGAGTGGCGTGACTTCCATTCTACTATGGAACTTTCCAGTTATGTTAACAGGAAAAGACGCTTTTCTCGAACGTTCCATGGTGAGTCGTAACAATATTTTACAGGTTCATCAACACTACTTTTACAATGACTCCAATAATGCGCCACTTATTACAGGTACTATTATATTCACTAGATACCTCTTACAAATTAAAATATGGACCGTTTTTAGATTAGTCTGATTAAAATAAAAAAGAGGATTTTTAACAAACGCATTATGTCTGCACGTATTTATGCATCATTGGTTGTAAAATTAAATTATGTTCTCTTGTACCTTTGGGAGTTTCTCTTTAACTCGAATGTAGCCTTAAAATTTAACAACTTTAATTAACACTGATGAAAGCCTACTTTTGTTTACGGGCCAATAATAAATTCTAAAATGCTAATTTTTAAATATTATTAATGTAGAATAAATTATTTGATTTATTTATTTTTTGTCGCGAGAGTCCTGTGAGTGCGATTCAATTTCATGATTCAATTTTCTGTGATTTTAGTGCATGAGCAGTACAATTTAGTGTATATACATATATACACTAAAATTTAAAGTGTGTTTCATGCAATTTCATGCAAATCCATGAAAACTAGTCAAATTAATAAAATTTGATTACTAAACTTCCAAGTTTACTAATAGTCTCGGAACGCAAGTCATTTTTCCAAAAGATGTAACGTTGTATTTCAGTGAGTGAGTAAGGGATGTTAGGTCTATTCCCATGTCCTCATCTTATTCCGCGTCCATTATTCTATCAAGGACGGCAGTGTTTATACCGTTGTTTGTAGTAACAGGCGACGGTTGCTATCTGCCATCAAGTAGACCGTTTACACAAAATTTACCTACCGCTACATCGCATCTACATACCGTACCATTACTTAAAATTTTAAGGGACCTTTATCAAACATTTTATAAGGGTTGCCCTATCAAAAATTCTGCATTAAACTTTTGATTTTTATTAAATCGATTAAATATTGATTAAGCTTTTATTAAGCTTATTAAGCTTTTTACTGACTTTAATAGGATTTTTGATTAATAAGCTATCCATTCATGGCTATGATGATAATGGATAGCCTTGCTCTTATTTAACCTTAAATTAGCTTGTATAATAATTACAATATATAAACTAGGTGGGCACTATAAGAAGAATACCATGATGAAATTTTGTGCTGTCGTATTTCGGTGCGTTAAAAAGAGAAAGCCGAGCCTTCCATCTTTTATTTGCCGCGGCTGCGGCAGGCTGCGGTGCCCGCGATTTCGTAAGCGTTAAAAAATTCAAAAATAGATAACACTATTGATGGCGCCATCTATTATACTGCAATAGAACTAGGTGAAGCAGCGACATCTATCGGATTTGGGTAGAATTGCTTGGTGATACACCTGGGTATAGTATGCTCCAATTTGAAAACTCTCGGGAACCTAAGGATAAAATCTTAATGAATTATACACCTATAGCTTCCTCAGGAATCTCAGATTAAAACCACATGAAAAATCTGTTCTTTTTTTTATGTTAAGTTCCGCAGACAGGCTGACGGTCCACTTGATGGTAGGTGGCTACCTTCGCCTATAACACAAGCAACGCCAAAGCTGCTGCAAGTGCGCTGCCGACTGCAGTAGGATTAAGGATACGGGATTTGGAGTGGATAGGGAAATGGGCTCTGGCATCCCTACTCACTCACCGAAACACAACAGCACACGTGCTGTTATTTCACGGTGGTCTTCTGTAAGGGGGTGGTTACTGCCGCCAGACGGGCTGCCCAAAACTGCGAAAACGCAGTGTGCCCTGCCACTACTTTCCAAATCCAGACCAGAGCCAAAATTGAAAAGTTCTTTTTTCAAAGTTGACCCTGCCGGGAATCGAACCCGGCAACCCTAGAACAGAGTTTTAAGGCTAGCACCCTAACCACTCATACAACGGGCTCGTATACACACAGACATTATTAGTATTCAGTAGTTTTTGAGATTATCGCGAATATACACACGACTGCTAGACCCTCCAATTTATAGACGCTGCGGGGTATTCTGTTTTATAATATGTAAGGACGAAAAATATATTTACCCACCATATGTACACTGGTAGGTTTCCATCTTCACATACCTCTCGTAACGCAAACCAAACTTTAAATAAATTACAGTAATATATTTCGTGAAAAAGTTTGGCGACCAGTGGACTGGCATCAATCGGCTTGGATTGTGACCATACATTCACAGAACAGTACTGACTTCTGACGGCATTGTATGTATTGTTTCGTATTCGTATCACAATTTTATTAAAGAAGTCTATTGACTCTTTAGAGCTTTATTTGTTTGAAAATTCTTTAATATGTATGATACGACTAAAAAAAGAACAAAATAATTGTAATTTTATAGGGTTTTCCTATTCGATTTTAGCCGAAAAAGTGAAAGATAAGGAATTCACTTCTGTAATACCAAACAATATTAATTAAAACTCGACTCGATCCCGCTTTAGGCCAGTTTTTCTCTTCTTAAGGAAAGCTGTCCGAGGAAATCCGAGGAATCTGGACGGACAGCTTTAAGGAATACTTTACTCAAACCAGTTTTGAGCTTAGCATTACAATTAGCTATTCATTTTCATTTATATAGATAAATAACTTTAGCTTTCATAACTGTAATTCTCGCCTTCTTCCCTTCACTAAAATTGACACTACTTTCAACTATATTAGCCCTATATTAGACATACTTTTATACATTGTTGGTCTAATATTAGTTCACAATATTAGCCCAACAATGTATAAAAATATGCCTAAACAATGCTTAAAATGATACCGAGAACTTATTAAGACAAGGACTAAGCCGCAGACTGAACACAACCTAATAAGTTATGAATTAAGGTTGCAATATTGCACAACAAATTTTTGTAATTTCTCGGAGATAATTGAACAGATTTAAAATTGGAAGGTTTTTCTTAAATACTGTGTAAAATATGAAAAAAGAAATAAAAGTAACCTATTAAAACTTTAGTACAGAACTGAAGTTAATTAATAAGCTTAAAAAAAATGGAATTTTCACTGAAAATGTTTAATACTGTGACACGGAAGGTTTTTTTGGGGCACTAATTTACTATTTTTTTTCTCAGAAAATAAAATTATTTATATAATTATTATACCCGATTGAAACTTTTTTAAATTCAGTCTATTATGCTCTGTATTTTTATCTTAGTTTTAATTTTACTCTAACTAACCAAATTAGGTGACGAAAATAACGTTTTTCTGCTAAGTCCTCGCCTTAAGAGGGCACTTTCCAACTCGAACAGCTTACTTATTCCATACTACGTAATTCCATGATTACTCATTAAGTATAGGTCGTAGCAATACATAAAAAATCATGACACTTCTGGGACATAATATGAAGGTTTGTATCGCAACAAAAAACTGAAATTAATTTTATATGGTTCTGCACTACAATTGTATTAAGAAACAAGGATAAAAACCAACAAAAATTGGAAATAATTTCATTACCAACAAATTTAACAGAATGGTTAGATAAAAATAACCTTCATCTAAATATTGATAAAAGTAAGATAATGCAGTTCGTAACTTATAAAACTAAATCTACACCTCTTCAAGTTATAGACAAAGGTAAAATTATTGAAGAAGTAGAAAGTATAAAATATTTAGGCGTAATGCTAGATAAACATTGTAATTGGAAATCTCATGTCGGTCTGGTCTGTGATAAAGTAGACAGATTTGTTTATGCACTACGTCGGTTAAGATTGACTGTGTCTATTGAAGCAGCAATCACTGCTACGTTTCTTCGGTTTTGGCATACGGTTTATTGGTATGGGGTAACTCTGTCGAAATAATAAGAGCTTTTAGGGCCCAAAAAAAATGCATCAGAGCAATTGTGGCGTGGGCTTTATGGAGAGTTGTGTACCACTATTTAAAAAGTTACATATACTTCCCTTACCTTGCTTGTATATAAAGACGTTGTGTATATTTGTTAGAAAATATCCGAACTGTTTTGTCGAAAATAACGAAATAGGAACCAAAATAACTAGGCAAGGTAATTTATTGCAAAGACCAAAATGTAGATTAGAACTATTTAATAGAAATGTTTATGTTATGGCAATTAAAACATACAATAAACTACCTAATAATTTAAAGGAATTGCCGGATCCTAAATTTACAAGAACATTAACAATGTTAAATGGTTATTAGATTGTTGTTATCATCATAACGTTAAAGAATTTTATAATAAGAAACATTAATTCATTTACATATTACAAACAATTAAACACAAATATTTGGATGCCCTTGACATGTAGAACATACTTTGTACTGTAACTGCTGAATACAAATTAAAATTTTGTAAACATGTGTTCGCGCAAATAAAGATTAATTTTATTTTATTTATTTTTATATGGTTTTATATAATTAATTTCTAAAATGTGCAGAATATGTGACATTTTCGCGGGTTGAATTCTTGTAATTACTGACTAAAATCCAAAAATATTTTTCCATGGAAACATCCTACCTATAATGTACATTTGAACTTGGGATGTCAATAGCTACCATCTATAAAGGTTTTTCTAAAATATTGGAATTGCTGGCGCATGTTTTATTATTTTCGCGAGTTGAATAAGTGGCGCGAATGTGTTGCGTCGCATTCTGTCTTCGGTTATTCGCATTACAGTAAGTTGAGACAACAAATTCTCCCAAATACCTATTACTGAGTTCCCACGCTCGTACAGCGATATGTAAGTGGACAATGATTTTATTTACATGATTTTATTTTAAAGGACACTAGCGACCCATATATAAAACACAACCTTTCCTCGTTTATCCGCTTCTACCATTAGTGAAAACCGTATCAAAATATGTTGGGCGTTTTAGAAGAAGTTTAAAATATCTTATCTATACACATTAATGTAGATAAGAGGTTCCCGTACTGTCTGAGGCGCAGTATACAAATACGATCGGCAGTGGATATATGCGTCAGATTTAGATGTAGATTTGACGGTACGGCTTAATGGTGGCCAGATCGTTCCAGTTCGTCCGAATGGACATCCATTAATAACCACGATGAGCCAGGCTTTTTACGTGTTTAATTTTTTCTGCTATTCGATGTTGACCTCGGAAAATTTATAACATCTGTTACAGCTTGCATGAAATTTAATTCTTACCCACGTTGAGAGCTTATATTATGTAGGTTGAATTTGTCATAATACATATAATGATATTTATTAAAACATATTATACATTTCTATGCCCACTAAACTTACAAATTTATATATATGTATCTATAAATGTATATCTATTGTTTTATTTTTCATATTATATAATTTTCCTTACCCTAAGGTTGCCTGCCATCGTTACAAAGCCATAAGGCCACCTTTTGTACTATTACTTGTTGTTTCTTTCTTTTTTTATTCTTTTTTATGTTTATAATACAAATAAGGAGTTTTAATAATATATCTATATAGACAGAGAGAGAGAGATGAAGCGAATATGAGATTTTAGAAAATCTTTAAGAATTTTAATTGTAAGTAATTTTAATTATAACCTTAAATCTACATATATCTATTCTTCATTTCTATATATAAAAATGAATCCCCATTTCCCTTGCTCACAGCATCACGCGTGAACGGGTAGACCGATTTTAATTCGGTTTTCACTAATGGAAAGAGGGATAAACAGGGAATGTTCATATATATAAAAATTGCACCCCGGGCGAAGCCGGAGGCGGGTCGCTAGTTTTTTTTATAAAACGAAGACAACAATCTATACTTTTACTAATATTATAAAGCTGGACGGGCGGGACGCTAGTCTATTATGAAATAGTCGCTGTCCGCTTCTATCTGTTTCTTCGCTTACTTCTACTAAACCAATCATCGGATTTTAACTTAAGTATAGAAAAGTCATAACGAGGAAGGTACAATTCCATAATTATAACAGGTAATATATACATATTCTACATGCCCACACGTACGGAATTTATATTTAATTTATTACTTAAAAAATACATATAAGCACTCTTATTAGTTTTAGCTCAGCCTTATGACTTAAATATGGTTAGACTGTGGTTTTAGTATCGGTTGTCAGACGATCGACTTGATAGTAGGTGGCTACCGTCGCCATAACACAAGATACCTACATCACAGGTGCTGCAATTGCGCTTCCGAACTGTTATTTCACGCTTGTTCTCTATTCCTCTAATAGTTACTTCTGCTGCGCAGTATTTTTTTTACTGGGCTACCCCATTTAAAAAAAACGGGACAAATGCGAGTTGAACTCGCGTGAAGAGGGTTCCGTACGACGTTACCTAACCGCACAATGTTGAGTGATTTACCATGTTATTTTAATATCATGGACTTCTTATAGGTTTTCCTATAATCAATAAGTAGAAAACTAATTTCTGTATTTTTTTGTAGATGGGGGAGGGGGAATGTTCGGACAGATGGACACACGAGTGATCCTATAAGGGTTCCATTTTTTTATTCGGACGTACGGAACCCTAAAAATTAAACGTTCTTTCTTAATGTATTCACGAAGTTTATCCATTTTTCTTAGATAAATAATATAAGAATCTAACCTAAATTCCAATACAAATAACAGGGAATTTCAACAGTATATCGTGAAATTAATGTCTAACCCCATTTATACAGAATACAGTCCTAATATAAATTGCGCTAAACATTGGGACCCAGCGATAGCAAATTGAATTCCCTTAGTAATTATTAATTGGTTAATACGCACGTTTCGAAGGGTGAAAGGGCGTGTCTTCGCGTACCCAACTAGAATCACGTAGATATAAATTCAAAACTATATTTGGAAGTGATATGATGAGTGAGATTATTGGTGTGATGATAGTGCACTTAAGGGGGAGACAAACCCTAAATACTAAAAATATCCATTGTTTAATGAAAATGTTACAAGAAATGGACAAGACAATTGCTTTGAAAGAAATATATATTATACTTAAACATGTGAAGAACCAATTGTATTGATTAGAATTTTCGTTAAAGTAATAGAAACTCCACAAAAAAAGTTAGAAAACAAGAAGAATTTGACTTTTATTGAAAATTCTCTCGAAAACGGCTTATTGCACGCATATGAATCCTGTACCTATTAATAAGTTAATATCAGATTAAAAAATTGTATTAATAAAAAAATTTATTTTGTGTATTGTTCTAATGGTAAAAACAAAAAAACACCATTTCTAGGCCTGTTGAATTGGATCCGCCGCCAGTGAGTTCTATAGTAAATGTCATTTGCCTCAGTGAAGCCCTTAAAACAGAAAGTTCTTTAAAATATTTTCATGCTTTCGATCATTTTCAATAATATATTAGAGCGTGCTATTTATAAATAGAACGCTGGAGCCCTTTGGATGTGTGGTCAGGGTGCTTGCCTTAACGCTCTGTTCTAGGGTTCCCGGGTTCAATTCCCGGCAGGGTTAACTTTGAAAATGAAGTTGCAGGGAAAAGTTGCATTTACAGTCATTTGGACAGTCCGTCTGGCAGCAGTTACCACCCCCTTACAGAAGACCACCGTAAAATAACAGCATGTGTGCTGTTGTGTTTCGATGAGTGAGTAAGGGATGCCAGAACCCATTTACCTATCCTTTCCCAATCCCTTATCCTTAATTCTACTGTAGTCGGCAGCGCACTTGCAGCAGCTTTAGGCGTTGCTTGTGTTATAGGCGACGGTAGCCACCTACCATCAAGTAGACCGTCAACCTGCCTGCCGATCTTAACATAAAAAAAAAAATCAATTAAATAAGTATTAAAATGCAAATTTTGTGTAATAGGGTATTTGACAGATTTTAGGAAAATATCTCAAATTGTTCAGTATACCATAATACACTTGCAATTTGATTCATTCGAACCAGCAGTTCATCAAGGATGGCTATAGGCTGTATAACATCACGCTACGGCCAATAGGAGCGGAGCTTCAATGAAAAATGTCGCGAAAACGGGAAAATTATTCGTTTTGAAAGTTGCATCCGTTGCATGCGCTGCGTAAACTGTTAAAGTTACGAATTGTCCCCTTTAAAAGTTCTAAAAAAAAGTCCTTGACACCAAATATATATATATATATCTTTTAAGGTTGAGTCACTATATAACCTTTTTTTATGGTAATCAAATTTTTTCTGAAGCCATACGAAGTCCACTGGTGAAAATACATAGGCTTCCACCATAATTTTCAAATAGAACCGGTCAGAAGCAGCCTAGATCCATCGCCGACCTGCGTTCCTTATCAGAACGTCTGTCACCTTGTGGGTGAACGTCCTACATTGCGCTTGCGGGTTTGTAGCTTCCACTCGAGAACCTTTCGGCCCCAATGGCCGTCGGCTCTCCGTACTATGTGTGCTGCCCACAAACACTTCAACTTTTAAATTCAAATTCAAACAATTTATTTACCTGTTCATGGGTGTATAACTAGATCTTACATTATAATAACATCCCAGAATGTGCAAATAATTTATAAGTAAATTAAAAAAAAAATACAGTCAATTAATGATAGTTACAAACAACAAAGAAAACCTCAAACGTAAAAGTTATTTTAAATTAAGTATTTTATTAAGTAAAAAGGCGAACAAAAAAACTTCTAAATTTATATAAAGTCTTAAGATCTTTAGGTAATTTATTATAGAGTTTGACCACCATAGTTACTCTTAAGTAATGACAGGGCTGCATACTGCGTTTACCAGGGGTTTAAGGTTGCGTGTCTCAACGATCCCTGACCTGTAGACGGCGCGAGGAAACACCATGGTGTTCCTCGCGCTAACAAATGCCGAAAGTACGTATCCAGTAGTTCATAACTCCATACTCCATGTATCCCTTATACCGTACATGTCTATGAATGCCGCGCATAAAATCGGCACGTGTCTTGATAACGAACACAACGATGTGATACTAAATATAATATTTCATTTGTGGCGAAATTCAATAATTGCCAATACCTTTCAAATTTTACTAAAGGATGCTGAAGTCAGTCTATTTTAGGATCCAAAATTGGAAATGATTTTGAAATTAGAATAAGACATAAAGGGTCATAATAAGACATAATTGATGTAGTGTCCAAAAATAAAAGCAAAAGTGGAAGGTACATAAATGAAGAGTGGGCAATTAAGCAGTCCACTGAGAGCTCCTCTTAATTAATCGCCGACTTAAATTTACCGATATAACTTCAAAAATTTATTTTGAGTCATATTATAGATTGGATAATTTCAGATGAAAAAAATTTAAAAAATTTGGTTATTTCATTATTTAATTATGAAAAAACTTTGAAATTACCGGTTAATAAACAAAAACAAAGGGAGATGATAAACAAAATCAACTTTTTGTTGACATTAAATATCTTTTTAATAAGTTTTGCCTCCTCTGGTTCTTATGACCTCCATCAGTTGATTTGGGAGACTATCCAATTACATCTTGAATATATGACTGCGGTATATTCTCCCACTCCTCAACCACAGAAATCTTCAGCTCATTAATGGAGGTAGAAGCTGGAACCCGACTTTTAAGATTCTCCCAAACGTGTTCGATAGGGTTTAGATCCAGGCTGCGAGCAGACCTTGGTAATAATAATTAATATTAGCCTATGTTCATTCTGAAATCCTATTCTAACTATTGATGAATTTTTTTTTAAATCAGATGAGTAGCTTAGAAGATTACCTCCTACATACAAACAAACATACAAATTTTACTTCTTTATAATATTAGTATAGATAGAAGCTCAATGGTATTTTTTTAAATATACTAGCGAAATATACTGCAATTTTTATATATATAAACATTCCCCGTTAATCCCTCTTTCCATTAGTGAAAACCGAATTAAAATCCGTAGTGTGTTATTTAGAACCACGTGGTACAAAATCGCCAACTTTACAATGCTATTTAGCTACGCCATGCCCATCGAAAAAATTGCCCAACGCCCTCTCTTATATTCTATAATTATATTTAATCTTTTTGTGTAACAGTAATATAGAATTCATTAAAATGTAGTTAATTTGTAAATTAATTTTAATTTTGTATATATCGATATAGATTTATATATTATATCTGAAATAAACGTTTATTATTTTATTTGATATTCTTAATCTTAATTTATTTACAATACTTATAAACATTGTAATAATAATATTTATTATTATTATTTAATCTCGTTTAATTAAGAGTAACTACGAAACGAAACAGAGTTATTTTGTCATCTCACTCACATAACGACGCCAAGGTCAAACAAATGCGCAGGGCTGCTTTACAAATTCATTACAATGTTAGCAAAAGGAAAAGGTCGGAGATGTAAACAAAGGCCTAATGGTTCGTACGATTTCATCTCCTTGTATTTATTTATTAAACTCTAGATAGTACGCTGTATGGCGGCGTACATTCTCCATTTAAATATTCAGCAATAATGAACATTTGATATAAGTTGTTTAAATATTTTTTATGTTATTTATTTACATCATTTGGCTCCTGGAGCCATTAGTAGATACTCTGTGGAAGTTTAATGGACATGCAAGGACTGCCCTTTTAAAGAACACTGTATCATGCTGCAATTACGAATCCAGCGGAGCCTAACAATAAGCTTGGTGAGTTCGATCGAACACTCGAGAGTGTCGGCAAGCGTGCCGCTAGCCCGCTCCGCTCCGTCCCGCCTCGCTCCGCTCTTTTCATAACCGCAGCCTTAAGGCGAATCTAGCCGCAAAACTCATTCTGTACTGAATTGACGGGCCTGCTGAGGGGGAGTCGCTACTTGAAAATCTCGGAAATATCTATTTAAAAATTAAATAAAGTATAATTCGAATTTTTCTTTTGATGAGCCTTCAGATAATGGATCTTAAAATTTATCTTAAAATTAGCTATTTAAAATATTGATTCAAAATCAAATCAAAATCAAAATATTTATTTATCAATTATTAAGCAAATCGCACGGTTACAACATCGATATTAGACCGCAAATTAGTAATTTTTTTATATATATAATTAAATATAATTTAAAAAATAATTATGATGATCGCCTTTCATATATCCTGCAAATGATTTGAGTATTTTTTAAAATATAATTATTATGATACATAATTTAAAAGGAAAACGGTTACAAAAAAGTGGATTTTTTTATCATTAGGGGCTGGCGTCGCCTTAAGGATGATTCATATTACACCGCGCCGCCGGATCGTGCCCGTGCTTTGTCATTTCCAAATATTATTATACTATTTGTGTTACTTTACTATATATACTTATACAGTAGTATATTAATATTATACCGCGTAGCAGCCTCGCGGTTTTGGCTCGCGAGCCATGGCTCGCGCGGCAGGCTCGGGTTAATACTAATACCCCGAGCAGCCTCGCGGTTTTGACTAGCGAGCCATGGCTCGGGCGGCAGCCTCAATTAAATTCTAATACCCCGAAGCAACCTCGGATCAGTACTAACACCCCGAGTTAACTTCGCGGTTTGGGCTCGCGAGCCATGGCTCGCGCGGCAGCCTCACTTAAATTGTAATACCCCGAGGCAGCATCACGGTTTTGGCTCCCGAGTCATGACTCACGCGGCAGCTTCGAGTAAACACTATTACACCGAACAGCCTCGCGGTTTTGGCTCGCGAGTCATGGCTCGCCCAGCAGCCTGAATTAAATTCTGATACCCCGAGGCAGCGTCGCGGTTTTGAATCGAGAATTCTTTCATCCAAAAAAAAGTACTGTTCTTGAGCGATCACCTAAATATAGAAATAAAAATTTCAACGCCTGACAAAAATATATAATATTACAACTGTGGCCTATTGTAATCTTTCATGCAATACTCGTAAATGGATATTTTTTAATTTCTGTATGTGTTTCTATTTAAATGGTTTATTATATAAAATTTGTACCTGTAAATTTCCCTAAAATAAAATAAATAAAGTCATCATCATCACCATCTCAGCGGTAGGAAGTCCACTAATGGACAAAGACCTCTGCCCTAATACTACAAAAGGACCGATCAGAAGCACTCTTGATCCACCGTCGACCCTGTCCACCTTGTGGATGGACGTCCTAC
Source organism: Bembecia ichneumoniformis (assembly GCA_910589475.2). Lineage (NCBI taxonomy): Eukaryota > Metazoa > Arthropoda > Insecta > Lepidoptera > Sesiidae > Bembecia > Bembecia ichneumoniformis. The sequence goes on along the minus strand of OU342546.1, from coordinate 3,738,646 downwards.
GCTACGCTTGCCGTTTCGTGGCCTCCACTCGAGAACCTTCCAGCCCCAGTGGCCATCGGCCTTCCGTACTATTGTCCACTGCTACTTCATGTCATGTCATGTCATGTCCACTGCTACTTCAACTTACTAATCAGCCGCGTTATGTCGGTAACTTTCCTCATCTCTGATTCGATCTCGCAGTCTAACCTGAGCATATATAGCCCTCTCCATAGCTCGTTAAGCGACGTTGAGTTTTTTTACGAAGCCCATAGTTAGAGAGCACGTTTAAACGCAACATAAATAAAAAATAAAAGAAAGGGGTGCAGACGAAGTTTTGGGTAAAAGTTAGTAGGAAATAAAGAGGAACAAAGTAATGGTCTCTGGCAACACTAAATAATCATAAAATATCACGTATCGTATCAGAGGTATCATCTATATCTGTTCTATGCATATAAAGTCGCTGTCCACTTCTGTCTGTTTGTCCACTAACTTTTTCTACCATTACTCGACGTATTTTGATACGGTTTTCCCAAATGAAAAGAGCGATAAATGAAAAAGGATTGTCAATAGTGTTAAATCTTCTTTTTAAAGTGCTGCTTCTCTATGGAGATTGGTGACCATCATGTTAAAAAGTAAATAATCAATATTCATTCAAAAATATAAAACAAAGTTATCTTACATTAAATCAACTTTATTGTTACATACTTAAATCATGTAACATGTTCTATTTTATAATATTATATAATGTAATCTATTCTTATAATATGAATTAAAAAACTTGATTATATCACCTGCTTAAACAATTATTTACATAAATCAAAGAACATAATTAATAACAGAAGTAGGCATCCAAACTTTATCTTAGGCATCTTTAGAACCATCACCATTACACAGATCATCTCTTCCAATACCAAGAAATGCTAACAGCCTTCGTTCTGCGAGTATTAAATCGTAGGTAATAAGATTATTTAGGATTAATTAAAATATCCAATACACATTGAATGTAATTCGAAAACAAAAGGTTGAGACCGATATCTGTACAGCAAAAGAGACCCTAAAACGCTCTGAGCAATTACTAACTTTTAGATAAGCTTATGCTCAGATAAAATAAGAACTAAAGATACGTAGAGCCCTTTAAAAAAACTACGACTAACCGTGTAAATACACTGTTGCATGCACACTACGCCTCGCTCTTAGCTGAGCAACATTATAACAAATTAAAATACATATTTACTAGTGAAAATGCCGATTTTCTCAGTGAAAAATACAAAATACAGTCTTCAAAAAATAAATACACATTTCACACCTGGAATTCAAAACTGGAAGCCAAATTTTTTTATATTTTTTAATAAAATAAATAAAAATAGAGGTTATAGCCGGCCTACGCACACAAGTTTATAAAACCGGTTTCACTGTGTTATCGGTGACATTTTCTGTCTTTAGTTCTTATTAGATCTGAGGCCTTATGTAGCAATATTTGATCTGAATTCTCAGGACATGTTCCTTTATCTCGTCTAAGCCTAGATTTAACAAGGTTCTAACTTGGACGACAGATGCTGACATGCGTGCGTAGGATGCTACTTTCGAGAGCTAATAATGAAGTTTGAATTAATTAGCGAACCGCACCGGGTCTTCGCACGGAGGATATTTTTTCATCATTTATCGCTCTTTGCACTAGTAAAAGAAGTATTACAATCCGTTGGGTGGTTTATAATATCCCCTAGACAAGCTTTTCCCGCGACTTCGTCCGCGCCCATTGTTTTTTAAACATTGAAAAATAAAAAAAATGTGTGATATCGTTAGATCGAAATACTTATTATTTTCATTGGGTTCCATAAAACAAAACTAATTAAACTTCTTTAAGGTGGAGACAAACGCTAAATACTAAAAATATCCATTGTTCAATGAAGATGTTACAAGATATAGACAACACAATTGCTTTGAAAAAAATATATATTATACTTAAACATGTGAAGAACTAATTGTGTTAATTAGAATTTTCGTTAAAGTAATAGAAACTCCACAAAAAAAAGTCCACACAAGAAGAATTTGACTTTTATTGAAAATTGTCTCGAAAACGGCTTATTGCGCGCATATGAATCCTGTACATATTAAAAAGTTAATGTCACTTTAAAAAATTGTATAAATATTTTTTTTTGTGTATTGGTCTAATGCTAAAAACAAAAAAAACACAATTTCTAGGCCTGTTAAATTGTCTCCGCCGCCAAGAAGTCTAATGTAAATGTCATTTGCCCAAGTGAAGCCCTTAAAAATAAAATTGTACACTAAAAATATATATTGTTACGGTAGGCTATAGAATATTCTCGAAAACGTTAGGGGCACAGAACATACACCAATACACGGTGACCATACTCCTTTAAAAAATTGCAAAAGGAAATTGGTCTTTACCGTTACGACATAGGGTTCAAATTCCAGGAACCGAAGCACCATTCTAGAACCGATAGAATAATCGACGCTCGATGTTTACTTGTTTAAAAGTTCGAGTACCTTCTACGACTATCGAGACTGTTTTTACGCGAATATAAAAGTTCGAGGAGCAGTACGTGTCCGAGAAAGGAGAGGAAGACCGCCGCGCCGCTTCTCACCGCCAAGGCGCGACCAGGACACGGCGCCTGCGAGGGACCTCCCGGCCCGGGGACCACTTGTACCGGCCACGGCCAACGCCGTGGTCGTTGCAAGTGGCCCTTCAGGGCTAGCCGGTCCCTCATAGCTTAAGCATTAGTTAAGTTTTTATTTGTAAGGGCCGGGTGCTTCTCGCCCCCAAACCCCCCCCCCCCCCCCGACGCCCGGGGGGGCGTCATAGTCCATAGGGGACTATGGAACCTATGGACTAGAACCACACCCATTTCGAGGTGAGTTTTAGTGCGGTAAGCTACGAGTAAAGAAAGTTTTACTCGTAGGCGGTAAGAGTCCCACATAACCTCTATGGGCATTTGCATTGCATGCGGCATTTGAGCATAAGGTATCTTTTGAAGATTTCTCTCCTCGTGGAAAAAAAAAAAGGAGCAGTGTGCTACGGTACGCGATACGGAAACGACAGTTGAGAGTTTTTGCGAAGACATCTGCGATAGTGAATTGAAGGAATTAGCAACGACATTGACTAGTTTAACGGTTCAATCGAGAAGCCTTGTGAGATCTGGAAGAAATCTTTGTCTGCAGGAACAAAATGACTACTTTCACCGTTACATGGTATTTTTACTCACCCCGCACGTAACAATATCGTTTTTTCGGCAACGGTTTGACGACCGTGGCGCACAACATCATACATTGTTTTTTATATTTTCAGCCATTGGATAAGCCATTTTGACGAGCCCATTGGATGAGTGGTTAGGGTGCTTGCCTTAACGCTCTGTTCTAAGGTTCCCGGGTTCGATTCCCGGCTGGGCAGTAACCACCTTACAGAAGACCACCGTGAAATAACAGCAAGTATGGTGTTGTGTTTCGGTGAGTGAAGTAAGGGATGCCAGAGCCCATTTCCCTATCCCTTCCCAATCCCTTATCCTTAATCCTATTGTAGTCGGCAGCGCACTTGCAGCAGCTTTGGCGTTGCTTGTGTTATAGGCGACGGTAGCCACCTAGCTACCATCAATTGCACCGTCAGCCTGTCTGCCGATCTTAACATAAAAAAAAAGATTCCTCGAGAACACTATTTTTTTTTTTAGTGAACGGTTTATATCCCCTTCCGTATCACTAGTATGAAATTTCATGATGATCGATTGTGTAGTTAAAGCGTGAAGTGAAAGCCTAACAAACAAATAAACAAACACACACACTTCCTTATTTATAATATTAGTTAGGAATTATTAGCAGAATTGTTACAGTTAAAATAATTGAAATCAAAATAGCTCATAATTATCACAGTCAACCGATTGTGTTTTTGTGTTCCTCGCAGAATTATATTATTATTTGTAAATAAGTATAGTTTCGTGAACAGATTTCACAGTTTGTGAAACACTAATTAACTATGCCAAAATTATTATTAGGACGTGTAATCCCACAGAAGTCAATTAACATCGAATGGGTTCGTATTTTAGAAATACATCGATAAAATTTAATTGAGTTGATTCTATTAACGATTATTCGATTATTGGAGTTAGTTAAGGGAATACGTGATTCGTGGTCGCTAGATTTTGACTTAATTAAAGAAGAGATTGTGTTTCGGCGAATTTGTTCGGATTGTGAGGAAGATTTAAAATGTTTTTTAGTTTTTTAATAAAGATAAGAACAATTATTGTGTCTTTGTTAATCTTATTATACTGAAAACATATTTTCAAAATAAATATCAATGGAATATGGTTGTTTCTGTTCTGTTACTTTTTTAATTAAGATTTTTTGATTCTATAATAAAAAAAAAAAACTTTTTTTTAATACACAAAATTACTCTATTTTACTGTTAAAATCAAATTTATTTTATTTATATATTTATTTATTATACATGAAATAATTAGAAAAATATTTACAATGTCCCATAAAACTGGAAAGCAGTTTGTCTATGGGATCAAACAAATGTTATCAAAAATAAAACTGAATTTAAAATAAATGTAACCTAAATTAAAAACCTAAACCTAAATCTAAATTTCATTAATAAAATTAACTTAAAGAAAACAGATAATATTTCATTAATTTATTTTTAAATACAGTTTTATTTTTCTCGTGGACAATGTCTTCAGGCAAACTATTTAGAATGTAGGGCAACCGCTTCTTTATAGTTCTGTCACCATAGTAATTATTAACCCTAGGAACTACAAATTTTCCCAAGAAAAAAATGCACTTAAGTTTTTAGAAAGGAAAAACACCATTGGTAGGATCGCCTGACTGGGGATCGAACTCGGACCGGGGATCGATAGGCCGCGTAATTCACATTGCGCTACCGACGCTTTTTTCTGTCTTAACGAAAAAAAGAATACATGATATTAATAACTAGCTCTTGCCCGCTACTTCATCCGCGCCCCTTTATATTAAGTGTTGAAAACAACTCCTGACAAAAATATATGAGCAATAATTTATACAATCTTTATTGTATACTCATTTCTTTCTGTTATTTTTTCAGTATATTTTTCTTAGATGAAAGCTACCCGCCTACTTTTCTTTATCCCTGACAACGTGTATGTAAAATTTCATGATGATCGGTTGAGTAGTTAAGGCGTGAAACCATTATAAACAAAGATACCGAAAAGTTATGTTTCACATACTTTTTAGATATCCAACTGCATTGTTATATAATATGAAAAGTGAATGACTAAGTGTTCGAGGAGTATACTCTTCAAGCGTGATGACTGCACATGAATATACTCTTCACTCAACTCAATACATGCAATATCGACGGTCCCTACGTAAACCATCGAAAGTGATTTTTGACACTTTTCACCAGAGCGTTTTAAAGTTTGTTCGTGGTATATTTCTTAAGGGCTTCACTGAGGCAAATGACATTTGCTATAGAACTCGCTGGCGGCGGAGACAATTCAACGGGCCTAGAAATGGTGTTTTTTTGTTTTTACCATTAGAACATTACACAAATTTTTTTTTTTATTAATACAATTTTTTAATCTGATATTAACTTATTAATAGGTACAGGATTCATATGCGTGCAATAAGCCGTTTTCGAGAGAATTTTCAATAAAAGTCGAATTCTTATTGTGTTCTAACTTTTTTTGTGGAGTTTCTATTACTTTAACGAAAATTCTAATTAATACAATTGGTTCTTCACATGTTTAAGTATAATATATATTTTTTTCAAAGCAATTGTCCATTTCTTGTAACATCTTCATTAAACAATGGATATTTTTAGTATTTAGAGTTTGTCTCCCCCTTAAATAAAAAGATTTACATTCATATTTCGAGATCCGTGTTAACAAAAAAAGTTAATATCCTTTGTACAGATATGTTTGTTTATGAAATTTTTCTATGGTTTTATAGAAAATTGAGTTTCTATTGATTACGTTGTAAAAGAAAACAATGTTTTCACCATCGAGACTGCCACTTTGTTAACCCTGGAATTATTTTGAAAAGTAAAAACGAAACTTGCAATTTCGATTTCATACGTCGGATATATTACTAAAAAAGTGGTAGTTTCCATTATTTACGCTGTAAATAAATGTATTAATATATACAAAATTCTTGAGAGTGGTAGTTTCGTCTCGCTCACACCTCACCTACGCCCGGGTAAATACGGGAATCTTGATTTTCTATGAATTACTTCACAAATTTTGTTTACTTTCGATGTTTTACGTATTAAATTTCTGTTATAAACAAAATACAACCTAATGTCTTTTTCAGGATATAAAATATAGCGTTAAAGAAACCGATTCAATGATTAAAAAAAATTGCAATTTTGAGTTTCGATTATTTACGTAGGGGCCGTCGATATATAAAGTAGATGGCCACATATTATTTTTTTTTTTTTGAGAGTTATCAGTAAAATACCATGCGCCACTTTATAAAAAATGCTCATATTTATAAAAATGTTACACTCGTATTACTCTTGAAGCTCTTTATAAAAAAGGCATAATACTAATATTATAAATGTGAAAGTAACTCTGTCTGTGTGTTACCTTTTCACGCATTAACTACTCACCCGATCATCAGTGCATACACATAGAGATATAGAAAAGGAGATAGGGCATAAGAAGAAATAATAACAAGTAGAACGGAATCTTCTGTGTCCGAGTCCCAAAACGCCGCCATTTATATAACTACTTCCCCCTTCACGTCCTTAAGCTGTCGCCTAGGCTTGTCGCCCAGGGATGCTTACTGTTAATTAATATTCCTTAAGAATAAAGATGATATCGCTAAAATATAAGTTTTTCTTTGCTTTAAAACCATTATTTTATTCTAGTTTTTTAAAATATGAGATTTATAAATACTTACCTACATTATTATTTTATGTACCTACATTAAATATACTTATAAATAATAAGTTATTATAAGACAGTACCATAACTAAATGAAGACATTTAAGAAGTATTACTTACCTACAAATATAAAATAAAAACATACAGGCTCGCGTAAAACTATTAAATAAGTTTATTCGTGCAGAGACGCCGGCCGTGACAGTCCGTCTGATTATCCTGTTTAACGTGTACGCGACCTTGACCGCGACCGGAGCGGGAGTTTCCGTTCTACGTGTTTTTATTTATTATTATGGATAGGGTTCCTCTCATCCAGAAAAAAAAGAACAACTCCCGAGGTTTCATATAAAAATATAAATCCCACGTCTAGCAAAACTATAACAGCAAAAATATTGCAAAAAAAAAATATGCTCATATATTTTGTTAGGAGTTAAATTTTAAAAGGGGTAAGGACAAAGCCGCGGGCAGCAGCTAGTGTTTTGTAAAATACATCATTAGCCCACGAGTTGCACAACACAAAGTAATTAACCGCAAAGCAGTCTATAAATGGCTCGTCTCGCTAGACTCGTATAAGGAAGTATACTGGAAGAAGCAGAAACTGCGAAATATACAATACAAATGAGAGGCCGTGCCTTCATTTGACTCGACTCTACTGTAAGAATCTAAAAAAAAGCCTCCATTTAATATTTAGTAACGACCCAGCCCCGGCCTCTCGTGAATGCAATTTTCTGGACATTTTTTCCAATTTTTCTCTTCTTCTTATAGTAGAGGAGCCCAAGAGGGGATTTCGGGAGCGCGTCAGATTAAGGTATGGTAGATTAATTACATGCTGATAAGTGTGCATTTTAATAATCTTACGATTTGTGCGTGACTTAAAGGAGTGGGAGGGTCAAAAAGTGTATAAAGTTGCAAAAAAAATCGTTACCTCCACATTCTCGAGCCTGTAGACGTTCACCCCAACGTTGAAATGAAAAACTTCATATAACCTTTTTTTTCTTCTTACCATTCAATCTTAAAAATCCGATAGGTCCCCACGACTCTCTAGTGACTCCACATTTAGCATCGAGGGCTCCCCTACCATAAATCTTGCTCGGAATCGAATATTTACAAAAAAATTAACCGAATTGTACCACTCATAGATAGACTAGCGGATTGCCCCGGATTCGCACGAATGTGTAGCTACCATACTAAATAAAGGTATGGAAATAAATATATAAATAACCCATTAAAGGATGAATTGGAATAGCTCCGAAAAGAGCTGTTTGTCAGCGTGGTTTTGCATATTTATTTAACCACTATCGCTGGATTCACGACCGAGGATGGATGGGAGCCAGCAGCAGCCGTCACAGCCAACGCTTCCGAATTCCGACGCTGTTGATTGTCTTCTTCGACGAGTTGTTGTCTCTACGGCGTTGGCGGTGCAAAAGGGCAAGATACCTACGCGGCCCATATTTATATTGTCGCGTTGCTTCTATTCGGAGTGTGTGCGTCCGGATACCAATAGACAAAATGCGCACACCGCGATTTGCTAACTCAGGCAATAAGCTTACGTCGTCGCATACGTGGTACCTATGGATATGCCATTGTATATAAGTAGGGTAATTTTAGAATAAAACACATTCCTATACTGTACATACTACCTATGGAGTATTATTAGATAGAACGTTTATTTGCACAAACATGACACACATACAAAGAGAAAGAAAAAAAAATTACAATACAACTGTTAAAAAAAAAAACAAAAAAAAAGATATAAAAACTAATTTAAAATTAATACTATTTCCCAGTTATTTTAATCCCATTGCGTGTGCGCCATGACAGCAAAAGGGTATCTGGCTCAGCATAAGCTGAGGCAAAGCACAGCGCTGATATTATGCCAGTCCCAGTGTACAAATTCACGTCGGCAGGATACGAATCGCCATTGGATTATCGCAATCATCATAAATAACCAATTAATTAAATTTCACCTTGCAATAAGTCAACTTTAGTGTCATGGTTTCCTTTTTGGATACAATATAAAGCATACATTTCACAATTGATCAATTAGTATTCTCAAAATAATACAACACTGCCCCTGATCAAATTTTATTTCAGTCAATGCTTAGGATACTTGGCTCAACTCATTCACCCTTTTGTCTCTCAATCGGCAATTTATTATAGCTGTTTTTGAAAGAAAATTTTGACTTGAGACTCGTAATTCGCCAAAAATGCAACTTTCCGGGAAATGAACTACGAACAACAACAAAAAATACAGTCACTTTCGACATAATCATATTCGAGTTGGACCAACCTATACTTATTATGTATATCACCCCTAATTCTACAAAACCGGCTTCCATAGCCTGTTATTTATGAGGAAACATAAATTTTTTTTTAGACAGGCTGACGGTCCACTTGATAGTAGGTGGCTACCGTCGCCTATATAACACAAGCAACGCCAAAGCTGCTGCAAGTGCGCTGCCGACTGCAGTAGGATTAAGGATAAGGGATTAGGAGTGGATAGGGAAATGGGCTCTAGCATCCCTTACTCACTCACCGAAACACAACAGCACACGTGCTGTTATTTCAGGGTGGTTTTCTGTAAGACTGCCGGCAGACGGGCGGCCCAAATGACTGCGAAAACGCAGTGTGCCCTGCCACTACTTTCCAAATCCAGACCAGAGCCAAATTTGAAAATTTGATTTTTTCAAAGTTGACCCTGCCGGGAATCGAACCCGGGAACTCTAGAACAGAGCGTTAAGGCAAGCACACTAACCACTCATCCAACGTTAGTATGTTTAGTACCATTTAACAAACTCGGTCAGTGTGTCCGCTGATTCTACAAGCGTGCCTAACAGAGAACAGAGAATGTCTTTTCATTTGGTAATGTTTATCTAAACTAAGGGATGAAGAGAGACGCGAAGAGGGCGGAAGCGGAAGTCGTTGTCTTTCGCAATACATTTGCTTTGTACACTTCGATTTTCTTTTAACTTCTCATAATAAAGAGGTTTTAAAATATTTCATATTTTTAACTCCATTAATCCATACTTATAAAAATTGTTTGTCCTAACTGACGATCCGCACAGAGCCATTCAAAACGGTATGACACGGTGGCTGGTATGAACGTTAAAAAGTCAGTTACTTTACCTTCACACTGGTATTCGATAATGATAATGATAATGATAACTTTATTGTGAAAAAAAGGATAATGATAACATGAGAATGTGAGTACAATGATATGAAATTAAATGTAATACAGTCCTATGCACACTCTGTCGTAATGTCGTAACTCTGTCGTATCTCTGTATATCATATTAATTATACCATTATGTGCTTGGCCTCGTGTCTCTATACAGAAAACAAAATAATAATTTAATAATGGAGAAAAAGCACATTAAATATTGAGTTCAATAACAATTAAACACATAGTATAAACGTATAATCAGTAATGACGTCATGTGTAAGTAATGACGTCATGTGTAGGTAATAACCAGGCCACTTCATTGAATGAAAGGAGTGCAAATTCTGTACGCTAGTACTATTATTTATTCTGTGGTAATAACTATGTCACAGCATGGCAAACAGATCAAAATCAAATGTCAAAAATTTTAAATTACAAGTTCATTTAGGTAATCCATTTATTTATGTATTAAAGATATTTTATGTATAATCTACAATTTATATTAATAGTCAATCGAATTTGTCATCGAAATATTGAAATAGTGTGAAGGGTGAAGGTTAATAACATTACTTCCTGACCATCACACCAGTGTGACAGAGCGGTGTGAAGGTTAGTCGGTCGCGGCCAAAACTACTAACTCTAGAAAGCTGAAATTTGGAAAATAAAATTAATTTTATAAAGTGAGCACCCGCTAAGAAAGATTTTGAAAATTTCTGCTCAGTCGCTAGCGACCTTTCAAAAACCTTTCTTAATTACGTTACAAAATAAACCTACGTTCCAAATTTTAGCTTTCTAGACTTAGTTTTGGCTGTGCGATGATAGTCAATCGAGAAAATCCTTCTTTTCAAGGTTCGAGTGAATAGGCATCTTCTGGGTGAGCTCGCTCCATCTTCGGCCTCATCCTTCCTACATGGATAGATGCTGGTCAAGAGCAAACCCATCTATAATAAAAATAAAAAAATCTTATAAACACACATACAACTGAACCAAAGTTATAAAGACAGGATTACACAAGATATATATTATTATATTAGTTATATACTCAAAGAGAAAGATCTTATAGCAATGGCATGGCAATACAATCACACAGATTCACATGACTGTTCCAAATTGGAAAGGTAATTAATACCTTTCAGTCAATATTCGAAGTTGGGGAATTATTTCCCATCCCTTACAATTTATTTGGATTCAATAATGCGTATAGAGACGTTCACAAACCCGACCGGCTTAAGCCGAACAAATTAATCTGTGCGTTATTAGGGGCTTACGTAGTTAAAGTTCTCAAATTGACTATGTATGTGTTGCAGTTGAAGTTTGAAATTGGGATTAAATTGGAAGTGGTCATTGCAGGTGTAATTATTGTATTTTAAATATATTTTCATCTCTTGTAATAAAATAAAATAATAATTTATCTGTAACAATATGAAAAACACTCTCACACAAATATATTTTGCAGACATTCAATGGATATCCCATTTTGGCCACCTTCGTTCTGACTCCGTAAAAAAAAAAAAAAAAAAAAAATACTTTATTTCTTTATATTATTCTAGGTACAAATACACATTATTGGGGCACTCCTAGTAAGTAATTAAGCATACTTGTATCAGGAGTCCCCGTTTCATCATCGTCGCCTTAAAAACTTAGAATAATATACGTGAGTGTGTGTGTGTGTGTGTGTGTGCTTGTGTGTGTGAGTGTGTGTGTGTGTCCGTGGGTAAGTAAAAGATGCCATCGTCCATTCTCATGTTCTCTGCTTATCAAATATTCTTTGTTCTCTCAAGATTGGCAGTATATTTGTAATTTTGGCGTTACTTGTGTTATACGAGTAAGCGACGGTAGTTATGTACCAACTGTGAACCATCATTTTACCTGACGAAAAAAACGTAAACGAGCCGAAAAAAAAATGCATAACATTCGGTAACATGTACTTATGTTACCGAAGTCAAAAAAATAGTTTTTGAATTTTTGTTCACTTGTGCACGCTAATCTCAGAAACGACTTAACCGAATTGAATGCGGTTTTCACTTGTGTATTTTAGCAAGCTTCCAATAACATTCAGTATTGGTTTCATTAAAATAAAAAAAAACCTTAACATAAAAATAAAAAAAACAAAGAAATTACAATCACTTTAAAAACAAAAACGTTACGCGCTAAACCGTATAACACGCTTACGAAGTTACAGGCTCAGCTGGTAATCAATAAAATTCCAAAAAATATTAGAAATATTAGAAATTTGGCAGTAGGCAAGTAACACTTACGTAATCTTTTGGTGGAAAAAGCATATTATTCACTCAACGAATTTGTAAGTGATGAGACTATATGCAAACGTTGCAAAACTATGTCTTAACGTAAATACATTTATTAAATTATATTAAATTTGTCTCTTAGATTTGCATACCGCTTGTCGATTGAATATGTGGACATATGTATATAAAATATAACATATGTAACATATATAACATCATGTAAGTATATAAAATATGTATAAAATTTACAACTTGTGTATACCATATAAATTATTTTGAATTTTAGTTAATTTTTTATAGAAACGTTATAGTCCAGCAATTTTCATAATTGTACAATTTCTCGGTTGACCTGCAACATATGGATCGGCCGTTAATTTACCGACGCGTTTAGGATTTCTAACATAAAACGGGGGTTATTATTATCAACTCTGTTAACTAGAACAGTTTATAAGTGTCGGATTCAGACGACTGGTTGAATAAATTACGTCAAAATGAGCTCATTTGTTACCAGTTATAAAGTACATTTTAGACTGTTTTAAATAGTCCTTACATTTCTACTATCAACAGCTCGAAGTATATTCATGTGAAAGGCTGTGTAAGAGGGAATATGCGTCTAAGTAAAAAAAAATATAAAAAAAAAATATTAACATTTTTGCTGTAGAATTTATGTCTATGTAAATATTTTTTAATATTATTTCTTTATCGTTAAGAAAATAATTTTATTAAAATGTGCAAAAAAATGCGGGAAATTCAAAATACTTGAAACGTCAAAGTTTATGAAATGTCAACAAGGGTGTAGATGTTTGTGATTTTTAACATTCGATTGTTATTGTAGACTGTGACGTCACGACAAGCGCAACAAAAGGGCGGGTGTTTAAAGTGCCTGTAGGTGTTAGTTAATTTTAACATTTCTTTTTTTGTTACTAAATTTCTGTTTAGTATCGTATGAAAATATAAAAAAAAATGTGCATATTCCCTATTCTAAAGGAGACGAAAGCCAATTTTTCTTATAAAAAAGGAATAAGACATTTTATTACCCAATAGATGAACTCGGCCTTCGCTGCGGCCCATACGGCGGCGGTGTGCGCATGGGGCGCGCGGTACTGGACACTGCTTATATATAATACTATTTACCGTAGCGTGATGTTATATAGCCTATAGCCTTCCTCGATAAATGGACTACCTATTCAAAACAAAGAGAATTTTTCATTGCGAACCAGTAGTTCCTGAGATTAGCGCGTTCAAACAAACAAACAAACAAAATCTTCAGCTTTATAATATTAGTATAGATTCGCGGTGCAGTAATTCCCTTGCATCGCATTCCTATATTTTTGCTATTCATACTATAGCCAATGTTTGCTTTCTAGTTAGCCCCGTCGCTAAAATTTGTGTTAAGTACTATGTTTTGTTACCGACCTCAGGCGTATTTTTTATGTTAATATCGGCAGACAGGCTGACGGTCCACTTGATGGTCGCTACCGTCGCCTATAACACAAGCAACGCCAACGCCGACTACAATAGGATTAAGGATAAGGGATTGGGAAGGGATAGGGAAATGGGCTCTGGCATTCCTTACTTCACTCACCGAAACACAAAAACACACGTGCTGTTATTTCACGGTGGTCTTCTGTAAGGGGATGGTTACTGCCGCCAGAAGGGCTGCCCAAATGACTGCGAAACGCAGTGTGCCACTACTTTCCAGATCCAGACCAGAGACAAATTTGAAAAGTTCATTTTCACCAGTTATCAATCTCTTCAAAACCGGTTCGGTTTCAGTACGTCTCAATAAAGAATCGCAACTGAGTACACGATTCATATGTTTCTTTCAGTGAGCTCGTGTAGCGCCCAAATATCAATCTTTTTTGTGTACCCAACCTTTTTCAAATGGGTCAAAACTGGTTTGTGATCAATTCCCAGTTCTTCAGCTATGTCGTAACACTGATATGCCGATCTTGCTCCACTTTTTCAAAAATGGCGTCCATTTTATGCGTAACAGGGCGACCAGAGCGTGGTGCATCTTTGACATTAAATTCCCGGATTGAAAACGCTTAAACCAACTTTGTGCTACTTTTACTGACACTGCATTAGGTCCGTAACGTCACATCACCAGTTATCAATCTCTTCAAAAACGGTTCGGTTTCATTACGTCTCAATAAAGAATCGCCAATGAGTACACGATTCATAAAGTTTCTTTCAATAAGCTAGTGTAGCATCCAAATATCGAGCTTTTTTTAAATGGGTCAAAACTGTTTTGCAGTCAATTCCTAGTTCTTCAGCTATGTTGTAACTACTGATATGGCGATGTTGCTCCACTTTTCGAAAAATGGCGTCCATTTTATCCGTAACAGGGCTACCAGAGCGAGATGCATTGCCGTATAGGTAGGTAGACTTAGTTTATATTGTACTTGTAATTATTATATTACGTGGTGGGTTTTGATGCAGTTTCATTTTGGCACGTTTAAGTCAATAATTTAATAATAAAATTAATAACAATAATAATAAAGGTCAACGTTTAGCAAATATTGGATTGTCTGTATACCATTTAAAATGATTCTAAACGATATTAAAGAATAAAACAAAGAGACGAGCAAGATCAACATAATGCGAATCACACCCTCACACAATATTATTTCTTTTCCAAATACAACCATCATAACCCCTTATGAACGTAACACAATAAATACGAAATCAGTACATTAGGTATTCTAATCAATATTATAAATTCAAAGTGATTTTATTATTTCTTCGTTACGCTTTCACGCCTTAAGTACTCAGCAAAACATCATGAAAATTTGCATACTCGTATGGGATACAGAAATGGGCATTGAGAACCTTTCATCCAAAGAAGTACTATTTTATACTATACACAATTTCTCGCTGCACGCGGAGTAATAAAACCTATTTTGCCTAGAATTATGCTTGCTTCGAGCACGCGCTTTTTTTTAAATTTATTTTTTTATGTCAGGTCGGCAGACAGGCTGACGGTCCACTTGATGGTAGGTGGCTACCGTCGCCTATAACACAAGCAACGAAATTTGAGAAAGTCGTATTTACAAATATTTGAGAATTGAGACATTAATCTTAATGACAATTCCGATGAAAGTGACTCAGATGACGATAACTATTAATTTTATGTAATGATTAGCAATCATTAATCAGTCATTATTTATCTTTAGTTTTTATTTATCATTAGTCTTTGTTTATCGTTTTTATTTTTGAGTTAGTACAATAAAATTCGACTCCGACTGGTACAAAACGATATTCGGCGCCGAGGCCACTATATTTATTAATTTGAGTTAGTTAATACGCCAGACAAATTGTTTAATTTAAGGTTTCCAACTGTAAATCCAAGCTACTGTGGGTAGAGTTTCTAGTGGCACTTATCTCGATTACCTCTTTTGCTTCTACATTCATCAATCGTCTCTCGTGTTTGTGAGAGTACCGCTCCTTGATCTCAAAGAAATGTGACCTTTTTATACGTATTTTGTAGCATATTTTTTTGTCAAGTTCACACAAAACATTGCCTTTGAGTTTTTGCGTGTACCCAGAGATATTATCTAAATTACTTTCGAGATTCATGCTTTCACGGCGTTTAATAATTGAAATCGATAGCATTCGGAAAGTTGAAAGTTAATTTAGATGTCTTTTTAATGTACCTACGTAACCGCTCTCGCTCTGACAGTAGGGGACCTAGCCAAGATGCAAACTATTGCAAACGCTTCCTTTGCGTACTTACGATACGAAAGAAATAAAGCCCGGTGATTGGTTGTTGAAGTTACAACTATTACAACAACCAATCACCGGGCTTTATTTCTTTCGCTTCGTAAGTACGCAAAGGAAGCGTTTGCAATAGTTTGCATCTTGGCTAGGGCCCCAGGTGTTGCTACGTAACGCTAACAGTAAGCGTATGGTAAAATAAAATAAATAAATAAATCCCCAAAACTAATCACACTAATCATATGACTCCCAAATTAAGTACTTATAAACTTCTAGTGTTTCTTTTTTATGTAAATTTCGTTAAACTGGCTGACGCTCCACTTAATGGTAGGTGGCTATCCTAGCCTATAACACGAGCAACGCCACAGTTACTATGGTCTAACTATTAACTATCTAACATCTAACTATGGTCAACAAATGCGCTGCTGACCATAGTTAGATTAAGGCGACTCCAGCCGCAAAACTCGTCCCGCACTGAATTGACGGGACTGCTGAGGGGGAGTCGCTACTTGCAAATCTCGGAAATATCTATTTAAAAATTAAATAAAGTATAATTCAAATTTTTCTTTTGATGAGCCTTCAGACAGTGGATCTTAAAATTTATCTTAAGAATTAGCTATTTAAAATATTGATTATTAAATTAATCGCACGGTTACAACATCGATATTAGACAGCAACTTAGTAATTTTTTTATATATATAATTAAATATAATTTAAAAAATAATTATGATGATCCCCTTTCATATATCCTGCAGATGATTTGAGTATTTTTTAAATTATAATTATTATGATAATTTAAAAGGAAAACGGTTACAAATAAGTGGATTTTTTTATCATTAGGGGCTGGCGTCGCCTTAAGGATAACTTGATATAGGTATGAGCAATGTAACGTCTAACATCTTTATTTCAGTTATAACTTTGCCAGGCGTTAGATGATCCCTCAGGAATAGTGCTTTTTTCTGGATGAAAGGTAACCTATGTCCTTTCCTGCATCCCTGACAACGTGTATGCAAAATTTCATGATGATCGGTTCAGCGGTTTAGGCGTGCAAAGGTAACAGACAGGCAGACAGAGATGGATTTACAAAATTGTTCCTATACTCGTAGAGAAAATATTTTTTGTTTTCATTATCTTTCCACCATGTTTCTGCGTGGCGCATCATATTTAAGTGCGTGGGGTGGTCAAGGTCTTTGGACAACTCATCTCTTGAAGGGGCGCCAAATAGAAGTTACTTGGGATGTGTTCCAGCACTTGGGATAGTTCGGCTAAGGCAAATTTTGCTCTAACCGCAGATACACGCCGTTCTAGCACTCCATTCGAGCATAATTTGATCTGGACAAGTTTTGGTTATACACGTTCCGGGCGAGTCAGAGTGTCAGAGTTAGAGTGCTTGCCTAACGTCTCAGGGGCCCCGGGTTCGATTCCCGGCGGGGTCAACTTTGGAAATTTTAATGTAATTTTCAAAATTGACTCTGTTCTGGATTTGAAAAGTAGTGGTAGGGCACACTGCGTTTCGCAGTCATTTGGGCAGCCCACCTGGCGGCGGTAACCACCACCTTACAGAATACCATCGTGAAATAACAGCATATACGTGCTGTTATGTTTCGGTGAGTGTTCCCGAAACATTTCCCTGTTCCCTCCTAATCCCTTATCCTTAATCCTACTGCAGGCGGCAGCGCACTTGCAGCAGCTTTGGCGTTGCTTGTGTTATAGGCGACGGTAGCTACCTACCATCAAGCGGACCGTCAGCCTGTCTGCCGATCTTAACATAAAAAAATATTAAAAAACATAGGCTACCCCTCCACACAAATGTATGTTTGTAATGAATAAACTGAAAATCTACTGGATCGTTTTTAAAATTTCTTTCACCTATAGAAAGTTACATATTATTAGCGAGTCTGTAATATTTTATAAAGAGTCACTTGCAACAGCTAGTAGGAAATAAACTTATTAAATTATAAAAAATAAAAAATTGACACTAACCTTGTTAAAAAAATTAAATTTAAAATCTTCAAATAAAACGTTCGCTTTAAGAGTTTATCTCTTATCTTATTCAAAATCTTAATGCCTTATATTAGTGAAAAATCTTAGTGTTGATGGTATAGTTATACCAGCAAGAACAAAGATTATAGAAAAAAAATATTGAAATTATTTATTATTATCAGCTATCAGATGCAATACCAATTTAAAACACATTTCACCAGTAGGTAATTTGTTATAATTTAAAATATTATCGTTTATCAAAACAACAGGCACACCTGTTCTCATTATGAATCTGACAACGCAATGATAAGGGTTCAATTGAAATTAATTTATAATAACGAGTATGGAATGCGAGGAACATTGAGACTTCAGTATGCGGGCGGCCTGGTTATGTCTTGGATATGTCTTGTTAGTTATACGATCATTAAATAATTGTTCGCTCTGTTTAAGGGGTCTCGGATTCAATTCCCGGTAGAGTCAAATTTGGTGATGAAATTCTTAAATTAGGCTCTGGTCTGGTTCTGGAAATTGCGTTTGACAGTCATTTTGGCAGTCCATCTGGCGATAAGGAATGTTAGAGCCCTTTTCCCCAACCCATCCCAATCCCTTATCCTTAATCCTACTGTAGTCGGCAGCGCGCTTGCAACACCTGTGGCGTTACTTGTGTTATAGGCAACTGTAAATTCAAATTATTTATTTGCAATTAACATGGGCCAATGTAAACCAGTACTTATTAGTTTGAGTATGTATCTACACCATAGCCGACTATAAAAAGTTTACGAATGAACTTCCGAAAGTGCCATTTTGTATATGAAAATTTAAGAAGAATCTTTTTTCGTTCGATGTGCATAATCGCGCATTTCTAACCAAAGTTCTTCCAAAGTTGACCCTGCCGGGACTCGAACTTATGGAATGTAAATATTTTATCTATTCTATACATATAACAAAATAGTAAACAAGCCGTGTCTGTAAATTAATGATTTAAAAAAAAAACTTAACAAGTGCTAGCTGAACTCGCGTGAAGAGGGTTCCGTACGACGTTACCTATCCGCACAATGTTGAGTGATTTACCATGTTATTTTAATATCATGGACTTCTTATAGGTTTTCCTATAATCTATAAGTGGAAAACTAATTTCTGTAATTTTTTTTTCAAAATTTTAGGTTCAGTAGTTTCGAAAATAAGGGGGGGGGTCGGACAGACGGACGCACGAGTGATCCTATAAGGGTTCCGTTTTGTTATTCAGACGTACGGAACCATAAAAAATGTACTTATGTTAACGAGGTCAAAAAAATAGTTTTTGGATTTTTTGACAGTGCGTTTGTGCATACTAATCTCTTAAAATGCCTAACCGATTTGAATTCGGTTTTCACTGATGTATTGTAGCAAGCTTCCCGTGACATTTTGTTCCAATTGGTTTACAAACAAAAAAGTTACGCTCTATACCGAATACCGCGTGTACAAAGTTGCAGACTCAGTTAGTTACAAATAAAAATATACATTCAATTTTAATGTAAGGCACACCGCGTTTTCGCAGTCATTTGGACAGCCCGTCTGGCGGCAGTAACCACCACCTTACAGAAGACCACCGTGAAATAACAGCACGTGTGCTGTCGTGTTTCGGTGAGTGAGTAAGGGATGCCAGAGCCCATTTTCCTATCCCCCCTCCTAATCCCTTATCCTTAATCCTACTGCAGTCGGCAGCGCACTTGCACAACTTTGGCGTTGCTTGTGTTATAGGCGGCGGTAGCCACCTACCATCTAGTGGACCGTCAGCCTGTCTGCCGACATTAACATAAAAAAAAGAATGAAATAAATAAAATAATATCTAGTGAGTCGACACCGAAATGACAGCTTATCAATTCTCACAAAGCTTATGGCTAACTCCTGTGGATTGAAAACGTTTTCCTCCCATAGATAAAAGCTGTAAATCGTTTCATTTCCAAACCGCAGGGGTTCGGAGCCGTCCGCACAAATACACTAAAGCAAAAACAGAAGTGTCCCAGGCTTGAGAGATTTAATTCCGTAACATAAAATTCACACCTCAACACTGGGAGGGTCTATTTTACCTGAACAATAAATTGTTGAGTTAATGAAGGACCCGTGACAGACAGGAAATTGGGTACGTTACCCTTGCAAAATTAATCCTTTTTAGGTTCCATAAAGGACTCGAGGTTATCAAAATACTGAGTTTGAATAAAAAAATTGAACACGAGTCCTTTATTTACGATTTTCAAGATTTTTATTTTACAATTTATGAATGCCACTGGGTGTAACCGTGACTTCGTACGCGTGGTATTCGGAAATTTAGGTTTAGGTTTAGGTTACATTTATTTTTAAATTTAGTCCTATTTTATTTTTGATATTTAGTTTGACATCATTAACTTGATCCCACAGACAAACTGCTTTCCAGTTTTATGGGACTTTGTAAATATTTTTTGTAATTATTCATGTATAATAAATAAATAAATAAATAAAAAATAGTAACTTTTTGATGTGAAACATCTATAGGCGCGGGTGAAACTGATCGATAGCGTGGCGACGCATTCCGTGGCGACGCGTCACCACGCTATTATACGATGGTATATACATAAACAGTTTATGCGTAGTAGTGTGTACAGTGTGGCGACCCGTGCCGTGGTGATTGTTGTTGTGATTGTTGGTGGTTGTTGCAACTTGAAATAAATATTTAAATTTTCGTATTCAATAAAAATAAACGTTAAATAAATAAATAAACAGTCATCATTTTATTTCACTCGATGTTTCACATCTACCAGGCGTCCCGTGACGGCTCAGTTTTTTGTTTGTAAACAGATTGGAAGAAATATGTATACACTAAATCATACCGGGAGCTTGCTACAATGCATTCAGTGAAATATATCAAACACCACATGAAAATCGGTTAAGGGGGAGACAAACGCTAAATACTAAAAATATCCATTGTTTAATGAAAATGTTACAAGAAATGGACAAGACAATTGCTTTGAAAAAAAATATATATTATACTTAAACATGTGAAGAACCAATTGTATTAATTAGAATTTTCGTTACAGGTACAGGATTCATATGCGCGCAAAAAGCCCTTTTCGAGAGAATTTTCCATAAAAGTCCAACTCTTCTAACTATTTTTGTGGAGTTTCTGTTACTTTAACGAAAATTCTAATTAATACAATTGGTTCGTCACATGTTTAAGTATAATACATATGTCGGCGCCAGGGATGGCTGAGCGACACCGACACCATTGCCAAAGTCAGTGTTTTCTGGCAAGGGGTTCATGGCGTAGGTCTCAGGCGATTCAAACTCGAAGGTTATGGAGTAAACAAGTGTATTCTACAGTTGCTTAAATTAATTGATTAATTCAGATTGTTTCTCAGTATCAGTAAAAATCAATTACCTACCTCGCAGTCGTAACGTACGCGTCTTGAACTGCCTCTGTCGTTTCACGGCGCGGTCGCGCTTTGCATATATCGTAATCCGTCCAAAATATATACAGTATAAAAAAATCACGTGTATTAAATACTTAAGACGATAAACTTGCTGGTTTTGATTACTGGTTTTGAAAAGTGTAAAACAAGAACATACATATTTGTGACTTAAATATTTATTTTTATTTTTTATTTATTTATTTCTACGCTTACAACTATTTTCAGAGGACTAAGCATAAAGACAATAGTGTAACTATTTGCACAACTTACTTTATATATAAAAATTAGACATAATTTTACTGGCCTGACTTTTTTGTAAGTGTTGTCAAGCTCTACAATTTTTCTATAGAAATCAATCATATTATATATCTCAGCGTTAAAGCAGCGCTTGAAAGAAAAGTTTTCCTTCTATCGTTCTATCGTAGACTTACCTTGCAAATTCGATTACCACTAAAAAGCCTTTTCATTTTACGGGATAATATGTAGTCTATGTCCATTTTGAAATTCTTTTCTAACTATCGGTGAAAAATCTTTTTAAATCGGATGAGTAGTTTCGAAAATTACCCCCTACATACAAACAAACAAACTTTGTCTCTTTATAATATTAGTATAGATTAGGATTAGGATAAACATAAAAAAGGAGGTTCTGCGCGTTTATTATGACATTGGACATAGTTTTATATTATCCTTAGAATGAAGAACATATACAAATCTACCCAAAAAAATCAGCTTATTAAATAGCTTGGAGCACAAACATCACAGTAATGCAGAATTGGGTGCCGAATTGAGGCGATACACTGGCAAATACGATTTTAAATGGCATTATAAAGCACTAGCTGAACTCGGCCATGCTTCGCTGCGGCCCATACGGCGGCGCGGCGGCGTGCGCATGGGGCGCGCGGTACTGGACACTCCTTATATTTATATATAAGGATACTATTTATCGTAGCGTGATTTTATATAGCCTATAGCCTTCCTCGATAAATGGACTATTCAAAGCAAAAATAATTTTCAAATTCGAACCAGTAGTTCCTGAGAGTTCCTGAGATATAATATTTGTACTTTTTTCATCCAGAAAAAAATACAAATATTATATATTTGTGCAATTCAAAGCCTATGAGCAATAATATACGAGCAATAATGATTTAATAATAATTTTAACACCTAATAAAGGGGAGAGCGGACATAGTCACGGGCAAAAGCCAGTTTAGTAATAAATAGGTATAATAAATAACTAACTTTAAAAATAACTAAATACTTGATAACACTTAATTCTGGGATTTTTTCTTGCTTTGCTTGCTTATTTCAGGCTGCTTCCGACTGGTGTTGTTGGCAAATTACTTTGGAAGCCTACAACACAGGACGTCCACGGGCTAAGATAATGATGCTGATGACTGATGTGTGACTGATTATTTTATGAGAATATGTTACGGACAGGCTAAAGCCCATTCGTCGAGTAATTAATGGTTTAATTAATATTGCTACTATGTTATATTAAAGGATATATACGATTTATGTATGATAAATCAGCGACAGGTTGACACAGAGACAAGAGATGAACACAGTTGCCTATAAACACAATCAACACCAAGGGCAAACACGCCTCATACTTACGCTAATAGGATAAAGGGTTGGGGATAAAGTGAGAAGTTGTGGGAGAAGGTTCTAACATTCTGTCACCAAAATGTTATAACGTCACACATGATGTTATCTACATTATATAACATAATATATAATATGTAAATCCATATATTATGTATTAGCATGCTTCCGTTTTTAATTCCTATGAGTTAGTAGGCTTGATACTCTTTGTTCCTGTCCAAATTATCTGTCTTAATTATTCATCATCATTATCATCTCAGCTGGAAGATGCTGCTGGACAAAGCCCCCACCTAATTTTTTCCAAAATAACCGATAAGAAGCAGCCGGGATACACCTTCGACTCCCAGAATCTGCCGTTACCAGAATCTGCCTTTTCCAGAATTAGCCATTTAACGAATAATCCCCTTATTCATGTCCACCGTGTGGGTGAACGTCCTACGGTGCGAGTGGAGGCTCGAGTGGCCTCCAGCATAGGCGTAGACCTTCCGCCCCCAGCGGCCGTCGGCTCTCCGTACTACTAGGTGTTATACCCACTGTTACTTCAACTTACTAATCCGCCGCGTTATGCCGGTAACTTTCCTCATTCCTGATTCGATCTCGCAGTATAAGCCCGAGCATAGCCCTCTCTATAGCTTGTTGAGCGACGTTGACGGCTTTATTATGAGGTCCATAGTTAGAGACCACGTTTCTGCGCTATATGTCATCACTAGCAACAGACTTTGTTAGAAATCTTTTGTTTTAAGACACTGAGGAATTTTGGACGAGAAGATGTCTCGGAGCTTCCCGAACGCTGTCCATCCGAGCTGGATTCGAAGATTCTCATTCTCGAAATTGGGTCTACCTAATGGTCTATTGTAGGTAAGGAGTTCTTGCTGCAATCATCCGGGCGGCCATTTTATAATAATTGCCTAAAGTATAGTGTCGCTCTCAATACTAACTCAACTGCGAGTTATAAGGTAATTCTTAAGTAATTAATTTTCTTTAGTAGGCAGGTAGGCTGACATTAGTGTGTTATCATACTACCGTCGCCTGTAAACATGATCAAAGGCATAGGAGTAACAAATTGTATTGAGGATGATAGATTGATATGATAGAGGATAAAGGATGAAAAGAAGATTAGGAGAATGGGCTCCGGCTGTCAGATGCCAAACCAAGCTATGCCTCTGCCATATGAACGGATGCCAGGATCTGGCTCCGTTGTTTACTCACCGAAACAAAACAGAGCAAGTATTATAATTTCACGGTGGTCTTCTGTAAATAGATGATTACCTTGTGTGCCCTCCCAGTATTAAGCCAGTACTACTAGTTTTTTTTAATTGATATCTAAAAAGAAATGTTATCGCATTTTCAGATCCATTATTAATCTGAAAATGAAAATTTTTATAAAAAAGTGGGAATGCACGACAGTAGTGAAAGCTAGCTTCGCGTGACGCGAATTCAGTGCTTTTTCCCCATACAAAAAGTGTCCAATGTGCCTAAAGAAGTTTACACTTCAAGAATTAGACATAATTATGGCAATGTTAACATAATTTATTATGCAAGGTATAATAATATGAGGTCGACCTCAGCGTTAGGGCTCGACGTCTGCAATTAATATGTTGCTCAAATCATGTAGGCACTAATTAATAAAATTACTCATAGCGTGTTGAAATTGTATGCCCTAGTGTGTGAAAATTTCAGAATTAAATGTTTAAGATCTTTACTGATTTTGGACAGAAATCAAAACTATATAGTGAAAATATAATACAGTTAGTTGTATTATACAACTAGATTTCCCCTTTTTTTTTTTTTTTATTTGTGTGGGAAAATCTGCGAACCAGATCCCACATATACCCCACCGATCTCCCCATGGTCGGTGACCACTAAAAACCGACGGTGCTTCCTCGCGCCGTCTATGGGCAGGGGGGTAAGGGTTCGTGGAAAACATGCATCTGCCTCCCCCGCCAGACGAGGCCCGCGCACTTGCGGGCTCCACCTCGATTAGGCGCGGAGATTGACCTCCGCGCCGTGAGAGACGTGCCAAAAACACACAGCACGTCTTCTTTCGTTGCCGAGTGTTGTGATGACGGCGGACGACCCCATATGTCTACCGCCCCCGGCACGAGCCACCCATACTCACCTCTCGCAGCGGGCAGTCAGCGAGGGGCTTCACCTCTGAAGCACCCCATAACCTCTTCCCTGCGGCACAACCTACCGCAGAGTCGAAGGCCGCTTCCACCTGAAACTCTCGCATAACCCCTGCTCATGTGGCCGCTCTACAGCATTAAGGATGGGCGGCCCAAAGGGAGTTTCCACCTGACATTTTCACAGAAGTCGCAGCAGCCCGAGAAATGGGCTCCACTCGTGTTGTCGTCGCGGAAGAGTTACTAGGCCGGGTGGCGACTTGGCGAGGCCGGACGACTGCGGAGGGAGGTTACTAGGCCGGTCCCCTGCAACCGGCTCTTTACCGTCCCCCACAATGTCACGATTGCGGTATTCTGCCAGACGGTCCTTCCCTGCCGTAGAGCCCTATCTTTGCGTACGTTGCCCAACTACCACTGAGCGACAGAGCTATCCGAGAGAATCCACCCCGACCCTTCGCCGGTCCGAAACCCATACCTCTGTCCGACGCACAAGGACCTTCTCGGCCCAGCGAACGGTGACCAGCGAAGCTCCAGCTGACAGTTGGAGCCTCCCAACGTTTGCTCCGCCACGAGCTCCTATGTTCGGAGCCCACTCGGAGCACTCACGGGTGTGCTTTCTTATAACGTTTCTTATAACGTTATATATGTGCTTCATATAAATAACGTTGAGATATATATGATTGATTTCTATTGAAAAATTGTAAAGCTTGATAATGCCTACAAAAAAGTCATCGACAGCACATTATAATTACTATATAACTTTTATATTTAAACCACAAAAACTACTTTTTGTATTAAAAAAAAAATTAAAATCGTTAAGTGATATTTATTGGTTATATTATTAACAAAATTAGGAAATCTTATCAAATTCAGCAAATTTATCGTCATAAGTATTTAATACACGTGATTTTTGCTTTTTACAACATAATATGTTTTGAACGTATGGTTAAAAGGATTATACGATATTGTCAATACGCTTATGATGCTACTGCGAGGTAGGTAATTGATTTTTACTGATACCTAGAAACGATCTCAATTCCAGGCGAGCGAAGCCGCGGGCCCAATAAAATAGTACTCAATAAAATTAGAAAAAGTATATATTTTCGAAAAAAAAAAATCTGAAACTTCTTGTGGAATTCTCTTTCTTACCCCGATTTTAATTGAAATCATACACTCCACAATCTCTTGCAAATGTTATCCATGTCTTGAACCAAAGAACTACTAATTTTCCAGCAATAGAGATAATAATAATTGATAAAAGACATTTCCCCCTCCGTGTATATTGGTCGGGGCGACAAACGCGACTACCTGTAGCGTATCTACTGTGCTGCATGAATTGCCGTACAACCAGTCGCGACGCCCTATTCCCGTGGAGCCTCCGCTCTCCTTTTTTCTCCTGAAGTGTAAAATAGATTACATTAACAAGAAAAAATTAAGTAATCTATCTGTAATTCTGTCGTTAAATAGATTTAAACTAAAACTAAAACCTTACTTATTCGAAAATGTACAGTAGTTCCAACAAAAGCTAAAAGAGAAGTCTCATTGCAATTCGTCGCATAAAGTCAAAAGTTAGCCGAGGATAGGAGCGGGTATTTGTAGATTTCGGCCACGTATCGGACGGTATTATGCTAAATGTTCTGTGCAATTCAATAGACTCGTCTTTTATGACATATTTTATAATAAAAACTTAATGTACGTTTGTGAAATTTTAAACGACAAATCAATTAAAATTAGTTAAGGTGCTTGCCTTAGCGCTCAACGGATTTTGATCAGATTTCACTAATGGTATGAGCGATATATTTGTGAAAATGAATCTGGAGGCGGGTTGCTAATATGTTGTAAAATAAAGTCGCTCTTACCTTCTTTCTCTTTCTTCGCTAACTCCTTCTAAACCACCCAACGGATTTTGATACAGATTTCACCAATGGTAAGAGCGATATACTCGTGAAAATGAATCTGGAGGCGGGTTGCTAATGTGTTATAAAATAAAGTCGCTCTTCGCTTCTTTCTCTTTCTTCGCTTACTTCTTCTAAACTACCCAACGGATTTTGATACAGATTTCACTAATGGTAAGAGCGATATACTTGTGAAAATGAATCTGGAGGCGGGTTGCTAATGTGTTGTAAAATAAAGTCGCTCTTCGCTTCTTTCTCTTTCTTCGCTAACTCCTTCTAAACCACCCAACGGATTTTGATACAGATTAATGGTAAGAGCCATATACTTGTGAAAATGAATCTGGAGGCGGGTTGCTAATGTGTTGTAAAATAAAGTCGCTCTTCGCTTCTTTCTCTTTCTTCGCTAACTCCTTCTAAACTCCTAACGGATTTTGATACAGATTAATGGTAAGAGCCATATACTTGTGAAAATGAATCTGGAGGCGGGTTGCTAATGTGTTGTAAAATAAAGTCGCTCTTCGCTTCTTTCTCTTTCTTCACTAACTCTTTCTAAACCACCCAACGGATTTTGAGACGGCTTTCACAAATGGAAAAAGTGATATAGTTGCGGATGAATCCGGAGGCGAGTCGCTAATGTGTTACAAAAATAAAGTCGCTGTTCGCTTCCTACTCTTAAATCTCCAACAGTGATGAATAATAAATATTTGTCTTCGTTGCTTCCTTCCTTTGTAAAGTACTTAAGTGTAACTGAATTTTTTACATGTGTTATTACAGCGATAGAGGAGAAAATTTAAAACTCTAGAAGCTCTCGTTAGAAATACATTTTACGTTTTTCGCACTAAGAGAATTTATATAAATTTTGCTCATTAAAAATTTCATAGAAATACGCTTTCTTCTCCTTTTAAATAAAAATCCTCAGTGTGTCTTTACATACAAAAAATATAAATTATATTGTAGAAAATAAAAATTGGACTACCGCGGAATTGGTATTGCAAAATTATAAAGATCGTACGGATTATCCGTATATTGATGGGTCGATGGCAATCGGCCACAAATAAAATATATATAAAAAAAAAAGAGAAATTCGGCCGATGCCATCGTTAAAAAAAATATCAATCCGCGTGCCGAATGAAAAGTGTGTATTAAATGCAGAAAATAGGCACACTACCTACAAAATGGATGGAAATATCTGTTACTAAAGAAGATTTGCTTTTGCAAAAGACAATAAAAATAGTACAGTACTGCAGAGTCCAGGAAGTGAAGGATTGCTTAATAAAGATCTGAGTCCGGCAATCCTCATTCCGGTCGAGGCTGATATAGTGCTTTTCTCAATAAATGTGAGGAAATAATGAAACACGTGATAATGCAATAGTACATTTCATAGCTAATTTAGCCTTCTCTTTTAAATTAGGCGGAGTGCAATCCATTGCAGTGTCGCTTTCATCACTGGAACTCATTTTACATATACACAGTTTTATTTAGAATAAAACAAACGCAAATGTTTACTAAAAGCAATAAATATTTAGGTAGGTACTGAAAAAAGTCTGCTTTCCCGCCTTTTTTATTTTTTATTTTCAATGAGTGCAAAGGAAACAGCCGTACAGCCCAGTCATGAAAAGAGCGTGCGCTCGCCCCCGCCTACTACGCCTGTGACAGCGGCGGCCGCGTTCGTGAAGACTCGCGAAACTTCGGGTTTCATCGGGCTGAGCAGCGGCCAGGAATGAACATTCTCGGCCTAGGCCGAGATAGAAATGCATGAGCCAAGAATTACAAACTTCGTGGCTTGTTTTTAGTACAAGAATGCCTACATTTCCGAGCATGTTTGAGAAAAAATAAATTAATCTACCACACGACTAGAACAAAATGAAAGAATTACAAGAAAAGTTAAAATTAATGGAATCAGAAAAAACACCGCCGTGTTTCGACGAGGTTTACTTCTATATTAAGTATTAATTTAGACAATAATTGGCAGATACTAATTGATTTGTATCAATTGAAAACCAAATTCAACCACGCCGACGCAGGATAAATGCTGTTGCGCGCACGTCTTGTCTCTTCGAGCTTCGCCAGGCAAAAGAACGAGACTGCGCCGCGGCCCGTCGGACGTGCCACAATTTCCACTCATTCAAGCCGATCATTATTGTTCTTTACGCTTGAATGAATACGAACCACAGACGACACGACGACGCTAGAAATATATCCAGCGCACAGACAACTATGTCCTACCGAAGAAACCTATTTGGACTGTTGACTTTAGGAGTTTACTATCAAGGAGTTTACTATCAACAACTGGACGATTTTTTATACTGACTGAAATATTAATGTAACTTTGACTAGCCCATTGGATGAGTGAGTAGGGTGACTTAATACTCTTCCCTGCGGGGTCAACCTTTTCAAAGTTGGCTCTGGTTTGGATAAGGAAAGTAGTGGCAGGGCTTTACCCAAATACTGCGTTTCGCAGTCATTTGGGCAGCCCGCCTGTTGGCAATAACCATCCCCTGTCAGAAGATCTCCGTGAAATAATAGCATATGTGCTGAGATAACAGCATAAGGGATGCTGGGGCCCATTACACTAATTCTTCCTTATCTCTTAATACTATTATGGTTTGCAGCGCACTCGCAGCACCTGTGGCATTGCTTGTATTATAAACGACGGAAGCCATCTACCATCAAGTGAACCGTCAGCCTATCTGTCGACCTTAACATTTAAAAAAGTCAGCATGTTTTTTAATGTAAATGTAGTCACATAGTTTGACGGTCCACTTCATGGTAGCTAGATGCCGTCGCCTATTAAGAGGTCACTTTCCAACGGAAGCCGCTTACTAATTCCATACTATAATTCCATGATTACTCGTTATTATTGGTCTGAGCATTACATAAAGAATATGACATTTCTGAGATATCATATGAAGGTTTGTGTTTGGCTGTCAAGTCCATTTACCCTTTGTACCCGCCTATTCATTAAAAATATAGCCCTCAATTCTTCCTTTACCCACATTCCTATATAATGCATGTTACCGCCGCGAACGTGAGAGGAGATCACGCCTACGCTTCAAGTGTTTCGCTCGAAGAAAGGAAGAACCAAATTGAACACGAAGTGTAGTTTCTTATCCGCGCCTTAACGTACAAACAAAGTTGCAAGTGAACAGTATCTGCCAGTTGGACTTTCTGGAGAATACTGCAGAGATCGCATCAGAGCATCGGTCATAAGGTACGTGCATTTCCTTCTTCTGTCTATAGATCTCGTTAAACCCTTAAGGGTTTTCTCCGCGCCTCCAGTTTCGATGTAAACAAAAAACTGAAATTAATTTCTTATCTAGATTAATTTCTTACAATTAATTTCAAAAATTTGTGAATTTGTGAAATTTTTGCAGGTTGCATTCTTGTAATTACTGACTACAAGCTAATAATGCTTTTCGATGAAAACAGCCTACTTATAATGCATATTTAAAATTACCTTCTATATAATATATAGCTGTCAATAGCTACCTTCTATAAAGATTTTTTTAAAATATTTCGCGAGTTGAATAAGTGACGCGAATGTGTTGCGCGAACGCATTCTGTCTCGGTCATTGAAAGTCAAGTAAGTTGAGACAACAAATTCTTCCAAATACTGACTTCACTCTCCTTCGCCTATAATACAAACGACGCCGTAGGTGCTGCAAGTCCGCTGCCTACCTATGTAGGATTAAAGATTGGATCGGAGTTTTTGCCTCGGCAGAGCCCGACCCACCCCGCTCAAAGGGCAAAGAGACACCGGGGAGTTTTAGTGGGTATTCCCAGTGCCGCTATGATCAGGCGCTGGGCGACCCCCAAATACCCCCTGCCGTCTAGCCAGCGGCAGGAAATCTGTAAGCGGATTACTCCTCGTCAAAAAAAGGATAAGGAATAAGGAAGGGATAGGGTAATGGGCTCTGGCAACTCTTACTCACCGAAATACAACAGCACATATTATTATTTCATTATGGTCTTCTGCAAGGGGTTGGATACTGGTGTCGGATGGGCTTGCCAATTTATAACTGCAAAAGGCAGTGTGTTCTGAAACTACATTTCGCTTCTATGTATGTATAACTACATTCACATCTCGAAATAGATCACAGACATTTCTACAATCTCACACTGTCTCTGTTCCTAATTCAAATCGATTCCAATTCGATACCTCAGCCCCGTTTCACACTCGGTTACCTCGAGTCGTACAATCGGAGATATCAGTTTAATATTCGACCAGTTTAATTCATCTCCTACATACTAGTGGAGTGGTAGCCGAAAATTATACCAAAATATTTTTCCCCGTAGTTCAACTGGTAAGACTACTTGGAAGAGATTAAATATTTCAAGTCTGGCGACCAATGGGCCCTTTTGGATTCAGATATTAAAAAAAGTCTAAAAAGTCCGGGACACAATTTTTCTGGCCCCCTAGCGGCGTTGATGACGTAAACAATATGGCCGCTAAATGATGCAAGTCTAATGCGATTCTATATTGTTAGTGATTATTATTCAGGAGTAAAGGCGCTTGAATCAGATATTCAAGTCTGATTACATTTAAGCTCCAGGTGCCGCAAGTGCATCTACTGCCGACCATAGTAGAATGAAAAATTAAGCATAACGTACAGGGCAATGGGCTCCGGGATCCCTTACATATTCACCGAAACACAACAGCACACATGCTGTTATTTTACGGTGGTCTTCTCTAAGGAGTGGTTAAATGCTACCAGACTTCGAAAGGCAGTTGTACTCTACCACTACACTTCATGTTATCGTGAACTGGTAGGCTGACGAGTCTACTCGATTGCAGATGGTTGCCGTCACCTTTTAGTGTTTGTCTGTAATTATTGCCATAGAGGCGGCAAGTGCGCTGCCAAACATGGTTTAAAATTAAATTGCTATAATTAATTTCTTAGCAATAAAGAAATATTTACATTCAGCCTGTAACAAACACCAAATTTCTAGCCAGATAAAGTTTTTGCTCAGCCTGACTGTGTATTGCGGATGAATTTGGAATCCATGGTATGCAGTAAAAAGAAAAAAGCTGAGGGTTGGCATTAATTGGGACTATTTATCAGATCACACGCCTGTGGACAAAAGGCTTCTCCTGTAAGCTAGGATGTCAGATAGGCAGATTACTCAATCAGATCCACATATAAAATCGGATTGATTCAGGATAGCTTCGATTAGGATAGCTGAAATCGGATAGCTGAATATTGATCAATAATTAAGTTTAAATACTTTTTGAAAAATAGGCAAACAACCTATTGCACCCGTGCGAAGCCGGAAGCGGATCGCTAGTAAAGAACATGTTGTTGTAAGTAGGTCAAGCGAGTATAGCTTTTAATAACAATATAACAAAGAACTCTTAAACAATGTACTCGCTTGACATTTTTCTATGGCCATCGTGTGGCAGTTACTTCAAACCTTAAAGAGCTCTCCACACTGCCGCTTCATTGCTTTTGTCTCGACAGGCTTTGTTCTGGACTCGAGTAAGTTTTTTTGGTGGCAGAAAGGCTGTATAGGTTTTCGTACCCTTTATTTACACGCGCCTATGAATTTTCGGGTATTAGCTTAGCTTAATTGTGAGGTTATGAAATGTTTTTAGCTCAAAGAGAATATAATATGAAAAACTAGATTTTGCCCACATTAAAAAATTAAGAATACCCGAGAAAATATAATATCGTCGTTGTCAAACCAAAATTCACTGTGTGCTGAAAGTATACTTTTGAGATATTTACAAAAAAAAAAATCCTGAAATGTTTTATATGAAGGTTTTTAAAAAAGATATTTTATTTGAAACTTAAGGTAAATTTATTGGTCTTTTAAACATGGAAATTTAATAGTTTATTTATAAAGTATATTTTGATAATAGAGTAGCTTAATTTTGCAAATAACAAATTCTAGCTGCTGCATTTAGCATGAAGTCCTAGTTTGACAAATAGTGCTTTAAGCACTTAGCAGTTGTTTTATACTATAGACAGGCAGTCAATTATGGTGGAATCTCAAAAAATGCGCTTAACAGATTTTGGTTTGACAACGACGTTATTTGATATAATACTCATTTATGATATAATACTTATTTATGAGTATTATACATAGTTGGTTAACAGTAGATATTAACCATTTTTTTTTATATTTTTAAACGATCCCTTGGGAACCCAACATTTAGTTATGAGAAAAGGTAACCCTTAATTGTTTAATCCAGGTGAGAATTAATTTTAATTTTAATTTTTAAATGATTCTACATAAAAGGTGCTCTATATTCTTTTGCTCTCTATATATATATATATATATATATATATATATATATATATATATATATATATATATGTGTGTGTGTGTGTATATATATATATACTACTCAAAACAAAATAAGGGCCACTAGTTTATTTACATTTAAGTGCACTTTAGTAAACTGAAAGTAACTGATAAGTAGCATTATATTGATATTACGAACTCTTTGGTGTTTGATGTCTTTTATGCTTCCTAATTTGAAAAACATTGTGTAACGAATATAATTTTATTTTGCTAAGAATAAGACAAATAAAAGTATCCGCGAGTAGTCTGTGCACAGAATTTTTAATAACACACATGAATTCTCTATTCCGGAATAGTTTAGATGTTCCTTGCTATTTTCATCCACACCCGAAACCAAGCTAAAATGTCTATGGTCGTCAGAAAAATGGTAGGGGTGAAAGAGGATAACGAGGGCCGCGCTCGCGCGACAAAAGAGGAGAGCAAATTTGAATTTCTTGACGAAAGGACGAGGGAGATTTTTCACTAGAGTGTACGCACTACGACTAAAGTTCAACGTACTACCCTAAGTTTCACTTTCTTGTACTCAACTCCGAAGTACAGACAAAGTACTTGAGGATCTGCTCATCCGTCCTTGACTAAGTCAACTTCTTGCGAGAGAGGGGAAGTATCTCGCGATAGCTACATCAGGTGGAGAAACTTGAGCTGCTGGTGGAAGTTAGCACTACCCTATTGTGCTAACTATTACCTGGTTCCCGGGACATCATCATCAGCGCGTGTCTTCATCGTCGGAGCGCGTGAGGCGTGAGGACGGAGCCAAGGACACATCTCCGCTGCTCTTGAAGAGATTTTTGAGCTGAGTAGCACATTTCATAATAAGCCCCTAATTGCATCTTCTTAAACTTAATCTTAGCTTTATAATTTTGTTTGTACTTATTGTAAAATAAATTTAAGTGTGCAGTGAAATCTGTGTTTCCTTAATAGGATAAGCTCACCCAATATCTCAGACAGCGGGCGCCTTACAGAGTCTCTTGTTCATTTCGACTGAGTAAGTACGGTGGGTAATTCTCTTAGGAGCTGCAGCGAGCCCAAAAGCCCACTGCAACCGGAGAGGTTACAATTGGCCATCGTTTTAAGAAAAAAAATAATTGGAAATTATTCTTACGTTTTTCTTCGATTGTCTTCTTAACTTGTTTCGGTTATTTTAGGAAAAAAGGTTTACTTTTTCAATTTTAATTGATTCATTTATCATCTCGCGTTAATCATGCCACCAGTACGAAGGCACATGGATACAATTACAGCAACCAGAGCCATAACTATGATTCAAGAAGGACGTTCTCAGCGTTACGTGGGTTTGCAGTTGGGTTTTTCTCGAAGAGCTGTCCAAAATGTATGGAATCGCTTCTAAGAGACCGGCAGTGTTGCCAGGAGACCCGGTTCAGGTACAGTTCATGTAACAACGGCGCACGAGGATCGGTACGTCCAACTAAGTGCTCGTCGTGATCGTACAGTAACGGCCCGTAAGTTACAACACCACCTACGGCTGACAACGGGTACCCGTGTCAGTGATCAAACTATACCTAATCGATTGCACGAAGACCAGCAAATGTCAAGAAGTCGAGTTGTTCGAATTCCTCTGACTAGGGTTCAACGTGCAAACCGTTTAAGATTCTGCCGTCAGTATTTGAACTGGGGGATTAATCAGTGGGGCAAGGTGCTTTTTACAGACGAGTGCAAAGTAGAATTTTTTAATGATGATCGGCGTGTTAGGGTGTGGAGACGACGCGGCGAGCGTTTTTCGGAGTCCTGCATCCACGGAGTTGACCGTTTCGGTGGTCCCAACGTAATGGTTTGGGGTGGGATTAGTTTACACGGTAAAACCGAGCTCACCATTTTAAATGCGGATACCGTAACTGCAGAACGTTACATCGAAGACGTCATCAGGCCTCAAGTGATCGCATTTGCACAGCGAGTGGGGCCTGGATTCATCCTGATGCAAGACAATGCCCGTGCACACACAGCTCGATCGACCCAAACTGTCCTAGAAGGGTCTCATATTGAGGTATTACCGTGGCCAGCTAACAGTCCGGATTTAAATCCAATCGAGCAATTGTGGGACCAATTGAAACGAAGGGTTAGAGAGGATGAGCAAGGGGTCTACAACCAACAGCAGCTGATTGACGCTTTAAAACGTGTCTGGGAGGAGATTCCAGATGAAAACGTGAGGAATTTGATCCAGAGTATGCATACTAGGCTTCAGGAGTGTATTGTTAAGAGAGGAGGACATACTCGTTACTAAAAATAAGAAACAAAAGTGACAAGAACAGTATTTTGTCTTTTTCCGGTGATTTCTTTTGTTCATGTTTTTCATTCAAAATGGCCAATTTCATTATGAACCTTAGAAAAACAGTTCATGATCATTATTTTAAACAATTGTTAGCCTATATTATAACCAATAACATTATTTTGTAGTTACATAAGTTAAACAATTTAATGTCTTTATTGTTTTCATGGTACAGCAAAAAATCTTAGTGGCCCTTATTTTGTTTTGAGTAGATATAATGCGTAAATAATATTAAATTTATTTTGAACGACTCTACTGTGTGTACCTGTGGCCTATTTATTGTCCCAGATAAATTGCCGCGCCGCTAGTCGTACCGCCGTACGCTACGCCCGTTTCCGTGGCCAGGCCGTAATATGACAATTCTTGATTCAGTGTTTACAGTAAAAAAAAAAAACATTACTACCAAATTCTCGTAGGTTAAAACTCACGATAGATGCCGTAGTTCGCAAAATTCGAAAAGTTTTCTTAGAACAATTTACTAAAGAAAATTGAGTTTAGTTGCTTCAAAACAATTTTAATATAATCAGAAATAAATTAATGGACTACGTTCCTAAGACGTAAACAGATTTCAGCAAAATATACCCTTGAAAGTCTAACTACGAATGAAATTCTCTCGGAAAATTGTCGGATGCCCCGACCAAATCCACAGTTATAATATCATTACGTAGTTGACGCTGTTGAGCCTTAGCCGGAGTATTAACACCTAAGAAATTTAATATAAAATGCCTTTTGTACCCCGACCGCTGGTTAATTATCCTTGGTTTAGTTACAGAAAACACAGTATAGATATAAACAAACGGTAAGCGAACTAAGTACTTGTATAAAAATACTGCATGACATAAAATCATTACTTGAAACACCGAACCCAAAGCACCGAAAGACACCCGATTACAGCGCCACCTATCGAGTCCAATTGTGAATCTCGTAACCGCTAAAGTTGAGCTATGCCCTTGGGGACTCCAGGACCGTGGCCCAGTCAAGATATTCATGGTATGCTTTTGTATGCTTTTGACGAGCCCGTTGGATGAGTGGTTAGGGTGCTTGCTTTAACGTTCTGTTCTAGGGTTCCCGAGTTCGATTCCCGGCGCAGTCATTTGGGCAGCCCGTCTGGCGGCAGTATCCACCCCCTTACGGAAGACCACCGTGAAATAACAGCATTTGTGCTGTTGTGTTTCGGTGAGTGAGTAAGGGATGCCAAAGCCCATTTCCTTATCCACTCTTAATCCCTCATCCTTAATCCTACTGTAGTGCAGCAGCTTTGGCGTTGCTTGTGTTATAGGCGACGGTAGCCACCTACCATCAAGTGGACCGTCAGCCTGTCTGCCGATCTTAACATAAAAAAAACATACTTCACCGGGCCGTATGTTCGTGCCCCGGCCGTGCCCTGGCCTTTAAAACACGGCGAGCTCACGGCCCGGTGGCGTCCTTACATTAACCGTCTCTCACCGACCGAACCTCAGGAGTAGATACTACACGAGACTGGGTAAATTAAATCTCGACGGGCGCCTACTGCTTGAAGGAAGTTCGTGAACAGAGAAACTCAAGTCTTAATTCACAATTAAAGTGTAAATACATGGAAAGCGGTTGCCTCCTTCTGTGAATCAGTAATGGAGGAAGTAGCTGAATGGGAGCGGGAGGAGGACCTAAATACGGCTCCCCTCCGAAGTAGACGGCAGGGCAGGAGAAGGCGGGCGTACGAAGCCCATCTTTAAATATCCTAGGTGAGGATCTGAGCACATCGTTGGCATGCAAATTTGAATTCAACAACTCGTGGTGAATTATTCCTTGACAATCTCGCCATTCACACAATAAAATCTTTTTGCCACGATTGTTTGCTTTCGGATCTGGTAAGGGTGGTTGATCCTTATCAAGCCACTGTCTTTTGCGGACCATATTTTCATTTCATATGTAACCCATTTTTAATCGCCTGTTACAATCCTGTTTAAAAATGCTCAATTTTTACCCATGAGAACATACTTATGGCGATTGATATGCGATTTTTTTATTCCGTTCACTGAGATTGTGAGGTACCCAAATTAACAGTTAATAATAACTGTTAATGTTAATAAATTAACAGTTGATTGTGATGTATTCAACCTTTCTGCTATACCTCTTGTTGATTGACATGGATTTTGCTCCAATATTGCCTTTAAGAGGTTGTCGTTATAGTCGGAAAGACGTCCCGCCCTCGGTTCGTATTTTAAGGTCGTATCTCCAGAACGGAATTTTATAAATCAATTTCTAACTGCCAGATCAAGTCTTTTACTGCATATTGTCGCCTTAGCACTATTGCCTTGTTTAAATTCCCAAAGCATACACCTAAGCATTAGCTTGCCTTAATACTCTGTTCTAGGGTTCCCGGGTTCGATTCCCGGCAGAGTCAACTTTGAAAGTATCTGAAAACTTTGGAAGTTTCCAGGATCTGGAAAATAGTGGCAGGGCACACTTCGCAGCCCGTCTGGCGGCAGTAATCACCCCCTTGCAGAAGAGCACCGTGAAATAACAGCACGTGTGCTGTTGTGTTTCGGTGAGTGAGTAAGGGATGCCAGAGCCCATTTCCATATCCCCTCCTAATCCCTTATCCTTAATCCTACTGTAGTCGGCAGCGTACTTGCAGCAGCTTTGGCATTGTTTGTGTTATAGGCGACGGTAGCCACCCTACCACCAAGTGGACCGTCAGCCTGTCTGTCGATCTTAACGTAAATAAAAACCACCCAACGGATTTTGATAGGATTTTCACTAATGAAAATATAATTTGCAGGAATAAAATGTTGCATCCGTGCTAAGCCGCTTGTAAACCATAAAATAAAATATACTTCAACGAGGGTCAGCATTCAAATTGTTTACCTCTACCTGACGACTCTGTTTTATTCAGGCGGTGAACAGCTCTTTATCTTGGCTTAGTTGTCGTACTGAATTTTATTTTATACTATAAGTCTTGCTGAAGGCGAGGCGCGTGTCTTTGAAAGCCTCTGTGGTTTGCGATAAATAAACTCTATTTATTACAGTGACATGTTAAAACTTGATAAGAATATAAGGTACCTACTTAATTCACTTTAAGTAGGCCACACTATGTTAGATCAATGTAGGTACATTAACTTAAGATATATTCGCTTTTCGCATTTAGTATGTATAAACTTGTAATAAAATATCTTTTACTGTACTATTTCTATCTGGCTGGTTTTGATGACATTAAAAAGGTTACAATTCAAAGAAAGAAAAAAATTAGTGAAATGTTGTTTCCAGCAATTTTTCATTTGTTTTTCTTTCTGTCAAAATTAGAGAATCTAATGAAGAAAATCGATACATTTTAAAGTTTTATTACAAAAAACGAAAAAAAAATGCAACGCAAGCCGGGAAAAAAACTGTAACGTTTATGGACCTAATGTAGTATCAGAAAGAGTAGCACAAAATCCGGGAATTTTGATATGCATCGCTCTGATCGCCCTGTTACGGATAAAATGGACGCCATTTTTTAAAAAGTGGAGCAAGATCGGCATATCAGTAGTTACGAAATAGCTGAAGAACTGGGAATTGACCACAAACAGTTTTGTCCCATTTGAAAAAAGCTGGGTACCTACACAAAAAGCTCAATATTTGGGTGCCATACGAGCTCACTGAAAGAAACTTTACGAATCGTGTACTCATTTGCGATTCTTTAGGGAGAAGTAACGAAACCGAATCGTTTTTGAAGAGATTGATAACTGGTTGATGAAGAGCGGATCAGGTACAACAAGAGCGTGCGAAAATCGTGAGTAATTATTAGCTGGGAACAAAAAGATTAAATATATAAATAACTAGTATTAATATATTAAATAACTAGCGACCCGCCTCGGCTTCGCCCGGCGTGCAATTTTTATATAAATGAACATTCCCTGTTCATCCCTCTTTCCATTAGTGAAAACCGAATTAAAATCGGTCTACCCGTTCACGCGTGATACCGAGACCAAGGGAAATGGGGATTCATTTTTATATATAGAGATAGAGAGAGCATTGGGAAATTTTTCCTACAAAAATATTGTTCCTGATCGCCTTAATCAGGATGGCCATGGCATAGCTAAATAGCATTGTAAAGTTGGCGATGGACTGAGCGATTTTGTACCACATGGTTCCAAATGTCACATTACGTATTCTTTTGTCTTGCCCGAGCTAACAGTTGAAAATCTTTGGCTGGGAACAAACAAACCTATTGCAATTTACTACTTATGCAATAATATTTAATTAATTGCAAAAATATGTAAAAAATGTGACATTCAGATTTTCAGGACCGGTTTCATAAAGATCAAACTTTAATAGTTGTTTTATTTCATTTTACAATTATATTTTATTTCACAAAAGAACAGAGAGACAGTGTTCGCATTATCTGTCGTTCGACTAAGCGGTAAGCGGCTTAGTTAGTATCATGTTTCATATTCTCAAAAGTATGTTATGCGGTTTTATAATACCTTACTTATAGAACAGAAAGGAGAAAATGTTGGTTGTGTTTTATGAGGAGTAAAATTAATACAAGCGTTAATTAAAAAGCATTACGTTATCTGTCACTTTGACATTTTTGCGACAGCTTACGCATGTATTTATGTGAATTCTATTCTCAGGGCTTATAAAAGCAAACGTCGAAATCTTGTATAAAAAGTGCAGTCCGCGTTGAGGAACGAAACGATAGCGCGTCATAACCAGTGGCTCTAGCATGAGTTTACGATTCTACACTCGCTAGCGAGAGCGTAAAACATTTATATGGAAAATTAACAATTTGACATTGACAGTTCACGATTTTCCATACAAAAGTTTTACGTTCTCACTAGCGAGTGTAGTATCGTAAACTCATACTATAGTATTTTCATTGTATGATGATATGCGTGACAGTTCGTAACTGACAATTTTAGTGATGCAACCTAACGACATTTAATCGATTGTTTGAAAATATCGAATCAGTCTTCAAAACAAATGGAATCGAACTACCGATTTTAGATTTTCAGATTTAGAAATAAATTCTAGTAATTAGGAATAAAGGTTACGTTAAATAAATTATGGAATACAATGCAGTCTGTTTAAAATATTAATTTATATATTCATTACTGTCAGAACTCGAAACTTGACAACTCGTATCAGACTCAGAACAAAATTTACTTTTGTTTTATTGTTATTATTAGTCAGGTTTAGTTTTATTATCAAAATACGATGTTTTTAAAATAAATCTTTATTTGCGCGAACACATGTTTACAAGATTTTAATTTGTATACAGCAGTTACAGTACAAAGTATGTTCTACCCGCCAAGGTACTTTCGATATATCGAATATAAGTGAATATCCCTAGTGTCAATCCCTATTGACACAAGTTCCGTTCCACGCGTTGGACACTTTTAAAATATATGTTTTTTATTACATTTACCTATTATAATAATAAATTAATAATAAAAGTGATAATTCCTTTTGTGTTTTTCGAAAAAATTAAATTTTTTTTTCATACATTTGTTTGTTTAATTGTAATTTTTTTTGTTCCGGTTTTTTTAGTTGAAAACAGTATGCGTGACATGAAAATGTGAGAACTGTCACGCATATCATCATACAGTGAAAATACTATAGAGCCTCTGTGCACAGCGACATCTATCTTCGAAAAAATAAACTATTTGAACTTATAAAACGTAGTGACAGCTGTGTATACCGAACGTAACTAATATAACTTTTGTTGGAACACGTGACATCTGAGTATGCGAAATTTAACCAAATAATATTGTTATGACTCACCATGTAACGTTCTAGAAAAGCGTTCTCGTCTGTCAGAGATTCTCGAAAGTTCCACCCTAGAAGTCACGCCACTCTCCAGTTATTGTCAAGGGAAATTGGTCCTTATGTACACAACATAGAG
Source organism: Bembecia ichneumoniformis (assembly GCA_910589475.2). Classification (NCBI taxonomy): domain Eukaryota; kingdom Metazoa; phylum Arthropoda; class Insecta; order Lepidoptera; family Sesiidae; genus Bembecia; species Bembecia ichneumoniformis. The sequence goes on along the minus strand of OU342546.1, from coordinate 3,697,194 downwards.
TTCACATACAACAGAAATAGCGTTCCCGAACTTTCAATGACCTTGTTTACAATACGTGTTTACAAAAGTTTTTTACTTGTATTTGTTTGTTGTTTGTACTAAATTCGAGAAAGATCTAGACGATTGGCAGCGGATACAAATAGGCGAAGTGGCGAGCTAGCGAGACAGTTCGACTCTGCGATTCGAAAGCGATACTTCGGAACTTACCTGCGACAGTAAACCAGCGACTCATAAGGAAATCATTGACGACTTGTGGCAAGTTTAACGGCTTTATCGGACCTTTCGTTTAGCCCTTTTAGAAGTCATCTTGGATTGTGGAAATAAATAGTTGATTTTCGCCCTTACACGGCAGATTGACTCACCCCACACGTAACAATATAAAGTAATTAGGTAGGTATCCAGTTATCGATTTACACGAGAAAAATTTTATACGAGCTGTAAACTTCAGTCATGTGTCGGAGCTTACTTTTTTTGCATGCCAAATGTGGTTGTACATCCTGGAATGGTACTTACGTAGTGGCAGGGCACACTGCATCTTCGCAGTCATTTGGGCAGCCCGTCTGGCGGCAGTAACCACCCCCTTACAGAAGACCACCGTGAAATAACAGCACGCGTGCTGTTGTGTTTCGGTGAGTGAGTAAGGGATGCCAGAACCCATTTTCCTATCCTCCTCCTAATCCCTTATCCTTAATCCTACTGCAGTCGGCGGCGCACTTGCAGCAGCTTTGGCGTTGCTTGTGATATAGGCGACGGTAGCCACCTACCATCAAGTGGACCGTCAGCCGGTCTGCCGACCTTAACATAAAAAAAGGCAAATTAATAGTTTGACAAACAAACAACACCATACAAGCCGATATTTCACGGTGGTCTTCTGTAAGCGTTTGGTAGCTGCTGACAGATTGGCTGCATAGCTTATGACTACGGAAGCCTGCATTGAAGGATACATTAAAATACCTATCTAAAAGCAATTAAGTCAAGAGGAAATTATTCTACTAATGAAACATCATATTGTCTGTCATACGAGAGCTGGGTCATGCGTAATTGCGAACCCACAAACGAACCTACATGAAGTATACGCTACACACGCTAGTTTGTCCCGGTGATATTCTGTGTGCAGAACAGCGACATGTGTGGAGTAGCATCTAAAAGCAAAGAGAGACAATTCGGGAGTCATTGCAATATATCTGAGGCCACATTGTACCCTCTTTATCTTGAAAATTGGTCATCCATTGTATCTCTATATATCTCTGTAGGGTGAAGGTGATGGTAGGTGGCTACTGTCGCCTATAACAGAAGCAACGTTATAGGCCACAGTGCTGCAAGTGCGCTGCCAGCCATAGTAGAATTAAGCATAAGAGATTAGGGAAGGTTCTAGCAACCCTTACTCAGAAACACAACAGCACACATGCTGTTATTTCATGGTGGTATTCTGTAAGGGGGTGGTTACGCCAACCGGACTGCGAAACCACTACTTGCCAAAATACCTCTCTCTGCGATTAAGATTAGGTACTGGTACCTTAACATCTTGGCCCAATTTTTATTCCATTCATAATTTTATCTGAACAAATAAAATCGTAAACCAACCGTGTCTGTTAAATTAAATATGTTTAAAAAAAATTGTACATGTTATATTTATGTTACCGAGGTCAAAAAAATAGTTTTAAGAATTTTTGTGTGTTTGTGCGTTTGTGCACGCTAACCTCTGAAACTGCTTCACCGATTTGAATGCAATTTTCACTTATATATTGTAACAAGCTTCTCATAACATTTAGTGTTTCTCTCATTCTAATCGGTTTACAAACAAAAAAGTTACCGAATGAAAAGAGATTTCATTTTTGATTTACTCCTTAACAATCGATTTTCATATATTCATATATGGGAATTTTATGGGTGAAATTAATACGAGCGTTAACTAAGAAACGTTACGTTATTTGTCACTTCGAGATTCGTGCGACAACTGACGCATGTATTTATTGTCCCTAATAATTAACACTAGTTTATTTTTGACATTTATTCCAAATTTCCGATTTAATTATATTTCTATGTATGATTTTTTTTTTTTGATAAATTTTTTGATAAATTTTCATAATTTTTTTGATAGTTTTTTTTTTCTAACTTTTTTTTTCTAACTTTATTGCCGGGATGCTACTTTCACTTTTATTGGCGTAGGCTGTGCCTCCTTTATTGCGGCGGCATCTGCAATGTTATTTTTTCCTGTTCCTTGTTGTGTGTTTTTTTCGGCTGCCTCGTTGGAGGCCATGTAATAATAAATAAATAAATAAATAAATAAATAAATAAATTCTATTAGGGCTTATAAAGCCAAACGTCGTAATGTTGTTATAACCTGCCGTCGCAGCGACATCTGTCGACGAAAACATGAACCATTTGAACTTATAAAACATAACGACATCTGTGTACACCGAACGTAACTAATATAACTTCTGTTGGAATACGTGACATCTGAGTATGCAGAATGTAACTATATAATATAAAGTAATTAGGTATCCAGTTATCTTTTTTTTAATTTACTTACCTCCCCATAGCATTATTTGAATTCCCAGATAAATTTAACTCAAATTTGTTTATACTTAAAGAAATGAAAATAAATTACGTTAACCTAAAGCAACTACTTAAAATGTCTCAACGTCTTTCTATAATCTAGAAAACATTAACATGCGCAAATCAAGTTCGGGTCGCCCGCTGCACTCGTTTGCATATGCACTGTTAATTGTTACTTAGCATTCTCAGCTTCGCGACGCATCAAAGTCACCTATAAGATCGGCTTACGATATTGTACGTAGTGCGGTTTGCATGACAACGTGAGAGGTCTACTAATGTATTAACCACATCGTTAACAGAAGATACTGTTGTACATATTATGACATAATCATGTATGTCGAGACAATTATATATGTGTATGTTAGCAAAACTATATCTACTATTCGGGGACTGATATGTGTGTGCAGTTTTAACATACACTGGAAAGTTATTTTTTGCAACACCAACTAGTTTAGGGACAACTAGTCCAGGAAAATTTACTAACAAATGAAATTTGAGTCTCTCAGGGGCATTTTTGATATAAGTTTCCAGAAACTATTATGAAAGAAATTTTCGATTCCACCCTGTAAAGTATAAAAAAAAATATAGGTGTTAGTTCAAAAAAAATATTAAAAGTTAATTAACTTTTGTCTAAAGTTATAATATTTTGTCTAAAGTTAATATTTTAGACAAAATATTATTCGTCTAAATTTTCATTCGAAAATTTCTTTCATTCAGTCTCAACTTGGACTACATTTTTCATACAAGATTTCGACGTTTGCTTTTATAAGCCCTGAGAATAGATTTAGGGTCAATTTACACCGCCGCGGAATGGAACGGAAGCGACGAAATTGTACATAGCATAATGAACTTTATATCAATTGCATAACACACAAACTAAAAACGAGCCAAAAAATTTGACGCGCGTCTTCCGCGGAATCCTCGCGCATTCTCGAGAATTCTCCGGTGCCGTCTGTGGAATCCGCGGTAACTGGCGCGAGCGGGGGAGTCGCTCGCAGGTCGGTCACAGTAGTGCGGGGCGTTTTTTCCAGCGAATTCTCGAGCATTCCCGCGACTTCCTGCGTCATGAGGCGAAATTGACGCTTCCATTCCGTTCCATTCCGCGGCGGTGTAAATTGAGCCTTAGGGAACATACATTCAGTCAAGAAAGTATCGGGAATGGATGATTTGTTTATGGTTTCAAATTCAAATTTTAGTTTTTTTTGTTATTGTTAGATTGAATGCGCCTTCGCACAAGGCCACCATTTGAACGAATTTTTGACCAAACACTCAACAAATACCATCAAGCAACCACCATAAAATACCAAAATATTCATGTAACAAGCAAAAACAACGAAAAAAGGGATATCCCACACAGCCTGATATGAATCTCGCCCGATTTAAATAAAGAGGCCTTTACAACCTGCACACACAGTACACACGAATAACAGTCGGAAAATAAATTTTTTTGACGAGCCCGTTGGATGAGTGGTTAAGGTGCTTGCCTTCGCGCTCTAGGGTTCCCGGGTTTAATTCCTGGCAGGATCAACTTTGAAGAATGAAATTTGGCTCTGATCTGGATCTGGAAAGTAGTGGCAGGGCATACTGCGTTTCGCAGTCATTTGGGCAGCCCGTCTGGCGGCAGTAACCACCCCCTTACAGAAGACCACCGTGAAATATCAGCATGTGTGCTGTTGTGTTTCGATGAGTGAATAAGGGATGCCAGAGCCCATTTCCCTATCCTCTCCTAATCCTTATCCTCCCATAATATAAATTGAAGTACCTAGTTCCCAGCGTCTGCCTGTCTGTATGTGTAGCTACCGTACCAAGTGAAGGTGTGGAAATAAATATATAAACAACCCATTAACGGATAAATTGGAATAGCTCTGAAAAGAGCTGCTTATCAGCTCGTTAAATGAGTCGTTAAATGACCGTTTAAATGAGTCCTCGCCCATGCGGTACAGGAGCGCGGGGGTATGACGACAAAGGGGACCGAGAGAGGAGTGAGCGGCGATAGCTTGTGTATTACACTATGCGCACCCGCCGCCCGCACCTCTCTCGGTCTCCTTTGTCGTCACACCCCCGCGCCCCTGTACCGTGCGGGCGAGGACTCAATTAAACGGTCTATCTATAAAATTGTAAACAAGAAGAATGCCACTTTTACTATTACGATAAATTTATCTGTAACTTATAAAAGAATAGTTCAGATCTATTGGCGTTTATATACAACGCATGCTGTATAAAATAAAATATAAGTATAATCGGGCAGCCCGACTGGCTAAAGAAAGAGTCGGACGAGTGTACAGTTATTTATTTATTTATTTATTTATTATCTGACACATAATTGAATACAAGAAGTTTACAATGTCTGTAAGCCATTATTGGTTTGTCTAGACATTTACTTCAAGCCAATACAACAACATGCCTAACCAAATGAATCGCATAGAAGATGCAAAACCATCTTGAAGAACAAGAGCATACAAGAACAAGAGCGAGGCATAGGTACGCTTTGTGCGTGTGCAACTCACTACACAGGGTGTCCCATTCCATACAGGCATGTATTTTCTTAGAATAATTATTTAATTTAGGTAATATTCTTTGAAGGTACGCTTTATGTTTTTATGATTGATAGGTAAATTATTAATTAGATTGGGAATTATATATTGCGTGGTTCTTTTACCATACTCATTAAAAAAAATTGGTTTATATAAATACTTACTAGTGGCCCTTCCAGTGACTATTGTGTGACTTCTGACTACTTGTACAGTCAAATTACAAATTACAGGGTAGTTGGTAGCCTGTAAGGTCTATTCGATATGTAAATATAAATAAATATAACGATATAAATAAGTATTTTTAATCCTTAGGCCGCCTATCCACCTGCAAGAAAAATTCCGCGAGAAATGTCCGACAGTCTGTCCGACAGCAGCTTGCAAGTGCAAGTGTAAGTGTAGGAACTGCCGCCTCAATAGGCACCTAAAAGTAATGGGGCTCACTAGTACGGGAGAGTGTCGCTTCTGCCATGAGGCAGAAGAAACACCAATGCATATCCTGTGCGAGTGTTGCCCCCTGATGCACAAGCGCAGTCACATCCTAGGAAGCCACACAATGGCTTGTGAAGATGTGAAGAATGCCTCTATCAAAAAAGTACTACAGTTTCTTAACGTAGTTCTTATAGGTTCTTATAGGTTCTTATAGGTTAGTTCTTATAGGTAGAGAGCTCTAGTTCACGTGGCGATCACAATATTCCAGCAATGGACGAAGTGATACTGGTACTCTAGCAGACAGAAATAGCCACAAAGACAAGAATAAAGAATAATAGGAACTGTCGCGACAGCTCTTGCTACGGAGTTTGCACTTGCAAGCTGCTGTCGGACAGACTGTCGGACATTTCTCGCGGAATTTTTCTTGCAGGTGGAAAACTTCCATTACATGGAAGGTATAAATTGAAATCGCTACTCGCGTCTGTCTGTCTATATTTACGCTAACTGCTCTTAAACCACGCAACGAATGTTGTTGTGTTTTCACCATCAGTTACATAACGGAAGGTTTATGTATATAATAAAGCCTATTCCTTGGGAAGCCGGGGGCTGGCCCCTAGTAAAATATAAATGCAAACACACGCGGTAATTAAACCGGGTAATTAATTAAGACGGTATAAACCGCGTACTTGTGTCAGTATACAAACAAAATACAATTTTATGAAAACGATGTAGGTACCTACTTAGTATTCGTTCATACTGTTATGTGGGAGTGTTGAATATAACAAAAAAAAAATTGAAACCCTTTGATGTCGGGCGAGTGAGGTGTAGGGAGACTTATGAATTTTAGTATACATAATAAAGAAAAATATTTCCAACGTTGTATGTACGCATGCATATTATAATTTAGTAGTGAATAAATTACCATACAAGGTTTTCTTTCTATGGCAGCCTTCTTTTTTTTTCAACCATTATATTAATTACCCTTTTCACTAAGGTGAAAAGAATTCTTATCAAAATTGTTTGAGTAGTTAGTTTTTACTTGTTTACTTGGGTAACGCCTCATTACTTGGTAAAGAACCCAATGCATCACAACTCGTGTAAAAGGAAAGATTATTAAGATGAAAGAACTCTGTACTGTCTCAGCAATTATGCAAAAAAATCACGAAAATAAAATCAGCCTCTATGCGTAGGCTTTGTGGACTAAGAAAAAGCCTTCGACTCAGTCGAAACTTGGGCCGTTCTGGAATTCTTGCAACGGTGCCAAGTAGACAGTCGCTATGTGGAGGTGTTGAGGCATTTGTGCAAAGTGGCGACATATTTTTTTCATGTTAAGATCGGCAGACAGGCTGACGTTCCTCTTGATGGTAGTTGGCTACCGTCGCCTGTAACACAAGCAACGCCAAAGCTGCTGCAAATGCGCTGCCGACTACAATAGGATTAAGGATAAGGGATGGTTGGATTGGTTTCGTCTGCTAGCCCTACACTTGTCAGCATACAAGTATTGATCCAAATACGAAGTTCGACACGAAGAGGTGTTGATATCCCCGAAACCGTTTACCAACGCGTTGGAAGATGTATTCGAGACGCTGGACTGGGAAACGCAAGGATTTAATGTCAACGGCAAAAATATCTCTCATCTCCGTTTTTCCGACGATGTAATCATTCTGGCACAGTCGCTGGAAACACTCAGAGGGATGTTAAATAGCCTCAATGTCGCCTCTCGACGCGTAGGACATGGGATGAATTTCGACAAGACGAAAGTCATATTCAACGAGCATATTCTCCCAGGACCAGTTACCGTAGAGGGTGCTGGGACTCTTGGAATCTATTTGGGATGAACAAGTAAGTAGGAACAACTTTAACAAAAAGGATGACAGGAGAATACAGCTGGGTTGGACTGCATTCGGGAAGCTAAGTTATCTGTTCTCGTCACCACTGCTGCAATGTCTTAAAACAATCAGTGCGTCCTGCCAGTGATGACGTATTGTGCCGAAACGTGTCCTCTCACGTCAGAATTGATCCACAAGATTAAAGTCGCTCAGCAAGCTATGGAACGGGTTATCCTCAGAGTTTCTTTGGTGGATAGAATCAGAAATTCTGAAATTCAACGAAGAGACAGCGCCAATTGAATTAGCAAATTGAAATGGTAATCGATGGGGTTAAAGAGTTCTCGAATGTAAGCCACGAATTGAAATTTGATAAGCAGTGGCACTGCGTTTCGCAGTCATTTGGGCAGTCCGTCTGGCGGCAGTAACCATCACCCCCTTACAGAAGACCGCCGTGAAATGGCAGCACGTGTGCTGTTGTGTTTCGATGAGTGAGTAAGGGATGCCAGAGCCCAATTCCCTAACCCTTTCCAACCCCTTATCCTTAATCCTACTGTAGTCGGCAACGCACTTGCAGCAGTTTAAGCGTTGCTTGTGTTATAGGCGACGGTAGCCACTTACTATCAAGTGGACCGTCAGTCTGTCTGCCGACCTTAACATAAAAAAAAGAGCAGCGTGGGGCGACCTGCAGCCAGGTGGACAGACGATCTGAAAGGCTTCGTGGGAAGAGACCGGATGCGAAGAACAGAAGAATGTGCGTAGTGGCGAGCCTCGGGAGAGGCCTCCCTAGCAGTGGAGAGAGACAGGCTGATGATGACGATGGTGAAATGTATTGGTAACCGCAAAACTCGAAAACGGCCATACTAACTCAGCTTTTTTTAGTATTCATTGAAGTCCGAGCAAGGTTCTTATGGAGAGAGAAATTTAAAATTTTTAAAAGCTAATTTAAATATGTACATATTTAAGTTAAGCTGTTAAGTAGATACGTTTAACTTGTGTAACAAGGTGTGCTCTTGCTTTCTTCATGACTAATGCCTCTTCCACTTTTTCAAACGAAACTTTTTAATGTGCGTGCATTAAAAAGAGAGTTGCGAAAAGTTTGTTCCATTTTTTTCGTGTGCGTAATGGAAGTTTAACTTATATTTTGACTTTTTTTTTAATTTTATTTATTCACAGATTATAATCAACTAGCTATTGCCGACGACTTCGTCGGCACCCTTTTTTTATCGTTAAAAAGAAAAAAAAATCGTAATCGTAAACATTTTTAAAGATGTTACTTGTCTATGTAATACTAATACTAGTAATGTGCAATTGTTTGTTTTCCCAAATATATAAAAAATATGAATTAAATTTATTCAATCTATTGCTCATTTATTTTTGTCAGGCGTTGACATTTTGTTTTCATTTTTGCCGAACCGTTCTTTTTTTGCAAAATTTTTTTTTTTTATGTTAAGGTCGGCAGACAGGCTGACGGTCCACTTGATGGTAGTGGCTACCGTCGCCTATAACACAAGCAACGCCTAAACTGCTGCAAATGCGCCGCCAACTGCAGTAAGATTAAGGATAAGGGATTAGGAGGGGGGATAGGGAAATGGGCTCTGGCATCCCTTACTCACTCACCGAAACACAACAGCACACGTGCTGTTATTTCACGGTGGTTTTCTGTATAAAATATAATATATTACAGCAGTGAGCGCAGCGAGTACACCCGGAATACTGATTTTGGCAAATAGACTATTACAAAATGTTTTGCAAGACTTATTTGTACTGGAAACTTTTTTAAGTGATGCTGATGCTGATATTTAACTAAACAACGATGAATAGGCCGGCGATGAAACGCCCAGCGATGAATTTTCCTAGACCCTGTATTTACTACCTATATAATATGATTGCAATGCTATATCAAACTATATAGGAATATATAATTTTTTATATGACAACTAGCTGAACCCGGCCATTTACCACTTTTTATTAAATATATGGTCCCTGGCAGAATATCAGTGTTGTGTTTATACTATACCACAACTTTATACTGAGATAGAGTTTCTTTTCCTCACATTATTTATATCATATTATAAATAATGCGTTTCATTTCCTCTACGGTAACATTATTTACAACATATTGCAATTTTTATATATATGAAAATTCCCCGTTTATCCCTCTTTCCATTAGTGAAAACCGAATTAAAATCGGCCTACCCGTTCACGCGTGATGCCGTGACCACAGATTAATAAGTAGCCGTGACCAAGGAAAATAGGGATTCATTTTTATATATATAGATTAGTTCTGTTTGTAATTATTGATTATGTATTTATATACTGATTTGCTCATATAGGTTATTTATTTTCTGAATATCGAATTAATGTATATTGTGTCCATTTGTATATTGTGTCCACATCAAGAGAAAATCATTTTTAAAATGTATATTTGCGAAAGCGGGAAGAGCAAGAAAATCAATTTAAAGTTTGTTGGTCGTAAAATGCTCGTATATTTTTAAAAGAACCGTGTCTCGTCTAGTATGAAAACGGATCACGTTTTTAGAACATAATATCACGTTTTGCGTGAAAGGGTTGTTGTACACGAAGGAAATTGGCATCAATTTTCATTCCTTTGTGTACATTCAGTGCGCTGTTGCTTCAAGATTTATACATAACTGTTTATTTCTTCAGCAACGATGGGATATTTCTATGGACGTAAAATATAACAGACGGTCCGTTGGATGAGTGGCAAGGATGCTTGCCTAACGTCTCAGGGGCCCCGGGTTCGATTCCCGGCGGGGTCAAGTTTGGAAATTTTAATGTAATTTTCAAAATTGACTCTGGTCTGGATTTGAAAAGTAGTGGTAGGGCACACTGCGTTTCGCAGTCATTTTGGGCAGTGACCACCCCCTTACAGAAGACCACCGTGAAATAACAGCATATACGTGCTGTTGTGTTTCGATGCCAGAGCCCATTTCCTAATCTCCTCCTAATCCCTTATCCTTAATCCTACTGTAGTCGGCAGCGCACTTGCAGCACCTGTAGCGTTGCTTGTGTTATAGGCAACGGTAACCACCTACCATCAAGTGGACCGTCAGCCTATCTGTCGATATAACATAAAAAAAAAACTCTTTAAGCAACTCTTGACGTTGAACTTTCTTAGATCATAGGTTCTCAAACCATTTTCAAAATTTAGCTGGTTCCGGTGGACCCCCTGCAGCTACATTGACTTGACAAAAAATGTGATGATTAGATCTAACTATGGAAATTTGCGTTGCGACTGAGTTCCAACCACGAATGGGGAGTAACCACCCCCATACAGAAGACCACCGTGAAATAATAGCACGCGTGCTGTTGTGTTTCGGTGAGTGAGTAAGGGGTGCTAGAGCTAATTTTTCTACCTCCTAGTCCCTTATCCTTAATCCTACTGTAGTAGGCAGCGCACTTGCAGCAGCTTTGGCGTTGCTTGTGTTATAGGCGACGGTAGCCACCTACCATCAAGTGGACCGTCAGCCTGTCTGCCGATCTTAACATAAAAAAAAAGTTTTTTTTTTTACTATTTAAAGGTACATTATTCGGGACATGCCTGTACGAAATCTTCCAATTTATTTGGACTTGTGATACTTTTTTTTCTGCAAATATCCTTACAAATATCCTTGTCACTTATGTATTGTTCGTATTAGATATGTACTCATGTATTTTATATTTAAGTGTACAATCCGGCTCTAATGGCAATATTGTGTATATAGAATCGAACAATTATTAAAATGAAGATTGGTGCAAAGGCGGGGGACGTCTAATGCTTCCCCATTCATTGCTAATCCAGATCGGGATAACGGGTATTTGAAATTTAAATCGGTCGCTCAGTTAAATTGCTGGTTGGAAGCGGTTAGAAGCGGTTACAATGATTTTCAAGATCGTTTCCTTGCCATGCCTATTTCAAACCTGTTTTCATAGCGCTAAGATTTAATTTCATCTGTTGTGTTTTTAAATTTGTGAGTTTATAACAGGTGATTCCTAAATATCTTCGGTTCTGTGAATGTTTTATCTGATCTAAGTAAAATAAAGCTTTTTTCCAAGGACCACTATTTCTATAAGCAAAATCTAAACCTGAAAGCGATTATAATGTTGTTTGTTTGTTTGCTTGCTATGAGTTTGTTTGTTTGTTAGCTACGCTTCCACGCTTTAACTACTCAAAAGATCATCGTGAAATTTTGCATACACGTTTTCAGGGACATAGAGTACCTTTCATCCAGAAAAAAAGTACTATTCCCGAGGTATCATTGTAACAGTAAAAATAAAAAATTCAACGTCTTGTCAAAAATCAACAACAACATCAACATTTATTCAACTTTTTTGCTCCTATAGCAATAAGAATGGTAAGACCTATAGCATATAGCAATAAAGTTTGAATATATGTTTTAACTCCTAAGAAAACGGGACGCGAACAAACAAAAGCTAATTATTATTAATTGGTGACTGTATATATATATAGAACTAGCTGACCCAGCAACCGTTGTCTTGTCAGAACTCGAAAATAATTCTCTAACCCGATTGTGGTGCCACCTATCGGGTCCAATTTTATTTTCAAACCATATGTCAAAGTGACGCGACACTTCACATCAATGAACGTCAGTTAAGTTATTTGAATATTTTCATACAAAAACGCTAAAATCCCGATTAATAAATGGGGGTGAGGGTAGGAGGGTGAAAAATAGTTTACGTCCTCTTCTCAGACCTACTGAACACACAAAATTTCATAGGAGTTCGGAGGAGTTTTGTTACAAACACTGTGACACGAGAATTTTATATCATATATTAGATTGTATATCTATTAAATATTTTTTCAAAAAAAAAAATTTTGTGCACATTGTATTATGTTACCAAATAAATAGTTTTTGGAATTTTTGACTGCTTATCTGTGCGTTTGTGCACGCTAATCTCAGAAACGGCTTAACCGATTTGAATGCGGTTTTCACTGATGTAACAAGTTTGCTCCATTCCAGTCTGTTTAAACACAAAAAGTTACACGTTATAACGTACGAAGTTGGGGGCTTAGCTAGTAAGTAATATAACGCTTACGTCTGCATTAAGCGATTATGAAAGCGACAATGTATTTTTACATAATAAAAGAATAGTTTAAATACTTAATAAATATTTTAAACAATAAAACCTTCCTATTATTAAATTTTAATATAACCACGTCCTTCATTGTAACAATCGCAAATACGTAATAATGGTTCAGCATGAGATAAATTGTTCATGTGAGTAGGCGTACAAAATATGTAGTTGAGGTTGCCACGCACGTTTAACATAGTTTAACAAAGGTTTATTACATTTGATAGCTTTAATATGTATTCTATTTTTATCATGTTTAATTAAGGGCGTGTACAAAACAAAATAAAATTAATTTCACCCTCGTGGCCTGATAATTGAATGGACACGATACCAACACAACAGAGTTCCTTTTATTAGCCATATTTATTTACACAATCTTGTTAAAATAATATGAAACAATTTGTGAACAGCCTATACACAACACACTTACTTATCTACTCACAAACAAGTATTGATTAAAAAAATTACGTCTAAATATGCTTGCGCACAGAAACATAGTATTCCCGTCTCAGTGGAGCGACTGTGACTGATCCTGTAAAACAATGCACATTGAAGTATGCATGACATGAGACGGAAGATAGCGCATTTCGCGGTATAAAAATGTTATAAGTGCCAAAATTATAAAATATTATTTACCCGTCAAATGTCAAATGAAAAATTAATAAACAAAGGCCTAGGATAATCTGTGAAGTGAGATTGCTGATAATTTTTTAGGTTTGTAAATTTTGTGTTATTTTGAAAATAAAACAAAAAACGTTAAAAATGAGAGGTAACTTGGTGATTTTGTTCTATAGAGAAAAATTCATTGTATAATGTTTTCTGTTGACATTTCACTTTTATTTCTAAAATGAATTAATTTCTATATAAATATATTTTGTTATTCGGACTTTATCTGTATACTTACACAAAATTCAAATCTAGGATTATCTATTTCTCTTTATACGCGCTCTTAAGCTTGTAGTGAATTTACTCAGGCACAAGTACCTTACCAAGTGGTGGTACTTTAGCGTTAGGAATGCTTTTGTGCAACTCAGTTGTAATTTGACATTCTTGGCGCTTTCACTATTTCTACTTCAATCCTCATTCGTTCTTGATCATTCAAAACTGTTTCATTCAATTCTGAGTACTTTTAATTTCTTATAAAAAAAGAAAAATGCTATTAGACAAAGCTGGTGTACTAGTTGATGCCTGGGTACGGCCAATGTTGTCGCATTTCTCGGACACTTGGTGTGCCTCGAATTACTGTACGTACTATGATGACTATTATATTGTTATGACTCACCATGGAACGTTCTAAAACAGCGTTCTCGTCTGTCAAAAATTCTCGAAAGTTCAACCCTAGAATAGAAGTCACGCCACTCTCCGGTTATTGTCAAGAGAAATTGGTCCTTATGTACACAACATAGATTTCACATTCAACAGAAATAGCGGTCCCGAACTTTCAATGACCTTGTTAACAATACTTGTTTACTTGTATTTGTTTATTGTTTGTTTGTTGTAAATTCGAGATAGATCTAGACGTTTGACGGCGAATATGAATAGGAGAGTGGCGAGGTGGCGAGACAATTGAGCTCTGCGATTCTTCCGAACTTACCTGCGACAGTAAAACAGCGACTCTTTAAGGGATTCATTGGCGACTTTTGACAAGTTTAACGGTTTTATCGAACAAGTTTAGCCCTATTGAAAGTCATCTTGGTTTGTGGAAATAAATAGTTGATATTCGCCCTTACACGTAACAATATTATTACTCATATTAATAATAAACTCTAAGGATGACAAAAATCTTTTATAACCTTTTCACATCATTCTTACAATATGAGATGACGCAATATGATTGTACATCATTGACGTTGCTTGCATGTCTTTGGCTACAGACTACTAATATCTTATCACGTACAGGACGCCTGCAAACGGTTTAGTGAGATTGGTGTCAACACGTGGAGACGGACATCGCTGCATTTCAACCCGAGAAGACCGTTTTATCACAATTAATGTTTTAAGAGATAGCTTTGTTACAGCCAATGAATGAGACCGAAGTGTGAAATGATAGTGTAAAATTGTAAATGAACGAACAATAGGAAGAAGCTCGCGTCTCTGAACTTCTCACACAGTATCGTAAATCTAGACTTGAAATAGGCATGATGACGGTATTAAAGAATCAAAGAATAAATGGTTTTGGAGAAAAATATATGTTGAAAGGTGTCTAAAAAATTACTCATTTTTGGTATTAAATTTGAGATTAATAAGATTTTCAATAAAATAGAAGTATAAATAACTGCAATCGTCCATGTTAACTGAAACATCAATCAGAGCGAATGACGTCACGCCTAGGTAAGTGCCATCGTGTTGCTTGACTTTGCTTTGACAGAATGAAAAATCTGATGAGATGTCGGTGACGTCACGGTTCATCAGACGCGACGCCATGACACCTAAGAGCGTTTTCGCGCGTAATTCAAAATAGATTTAAAAACATTCAATAATTCGCATTGAAATTTAATTTTTTGCTGAAATATTATTTTTTTTCGGATATGGTAGACGTGTATCTAATTATGGAAGGGAATTTCAAAATCTGTCATCATGCCTCTTCTGCTCGAGAATACGCTCATTAGACTATGGATCAATGGAATATTATATTGTTCTCAGAAGAGAAAACAGAAGTAACTTTAAGAGGTTCAGATAGGCATCAACATATTTATATACGCGTTATATAATGAGGGGTTTATTCATTGTGCCATAGTGGAAACAGGATCAGGAGGACTCAATAATGGTATGGATTAGTATCAGTTACAGGGCTTGTACCGATCTCCTTGTGTTCGATAGAGGCATCTCCAGAGTGTAATCTCCAGAGATACGCAGAAGAGGTTTTTTTCATGCCGTTCGTTCAATTAATTGGGATAGTTTTTTTGATAATGCATATTGCCATGACGCTAGATCCATCCAAACGTTAAAAAAATGTCTACTTTGTCATAAAATATCGTTACGTGCGAGGTGAGTTAAAATGCCGTGTAAGGGCGAACCGAACGACTTATTTTTACAAACCAAGATGACTTCCAAAATCACTAAATTTGTCTGATGAAACCGTTAAACTTGCCAAAAGTGGTCAATGATTCCCTTAATGTGTCGCCGATTCACTGTAGCAGGTAACTTTGCAAAAGCTCCGAAGAGTCGCTTTCGTATCACTGGTTGTCGCATCACAACGACTCGATTTCGAATTTACCAGAAAATGTAAACAAGATTGTAAACGAACTATTGAAACTTCGGGAATGCTATTTTTGTTGAAATGTAAACTTTATGTTGTAACATCCTTCTGTTTACAACATAAAGTTTACAAGTTCATGTTGTAACATTCGACAGGGTGAAGCGTTCGAAACTTTCGGCCGGCGCGAACGCTTTTTCCAGAACGTCCCATAGTTAGTTGTAACATCATTAAAAATGTAATTTAATACCGGCACCATTCAATTTTAAAATTCTTTTTAAAATTCAGACTCTTCGGAGCTTTTGCGATGTTCAAGCGACAGTGAACCGGCGACACATTAAGAGAAGCATTGACGACTATTGGCAAGTTTAACGGTTTCATCGGACAAGTTTGGTAATTTTAGCATAAGAACATAACAATAATTACCAAAAAACTGGAACGCTGTAACAAAATATCACTTTTGTAACAATATTGAAACATTTTCTTTAATAAAGACGGCTTTACGATAAGAAGCCTCAGCATCATTTTTAAACCTATAATCCGTCGATCTCTCCCTTGTTCGGTGATTGATTGAAATCAATTTTTGGACCGTTCTACGAGAAATTGTACCGAATTTGAAAGCAGAAAAATTTTTCGGTTCATAATTTATGTATTACAAACGATATTTTTAAGGAAAGGTGCGAAATAGGCCAAGTAACCAACCCCTTAAAAATGATCACCGTGAATTATTGATATAAAGGTATGACTGTATTTATATTTTATATTCATGAATATAAAATTTTATAATGAATATAAAATTTATATTTTATTTAGTAACAATTAATGTTGTCATTATTGTCAATAATATGTCAATATAATTATAAAAAAATACTTACTAAATATAGAAAATTATCAATAAACTTCATTTAGAAGCACATCATACAAATTTTAACTTCTGTAACTTATATTTTATTTTATTTTATTTAATGTTGTCAATAACTCTACAGTGATGTAATGATTATTTGATTTATAATTTTTCGTGTTATATTCGTTGTTATTGTGCGTAAAATAAATAAATTCATTAAGGGAGAGCCAATGCCTTTTCTCCTTCTTATCCTTTACTTTATCCTGTTACCCAACCAGCCAACCATTAAGTAGACCGTCAATCTGATATTTGTGTCCTTGAAAGTGTCAAAATTCGAAATCTGATAAATAATCGAATACAAATATTATCTGATAAATAATCGAATACAAAATATTAACAATGTCTGTAAACCGTTATTGGTTTGTCTAGACATTTACTTCAATGCCAATATAACAACATTATACTAAGTATATACATATTATTATAATAACAATGTTACAACTCTATTGACCCTTAATAGTAAAAAAACCAAATTCCTCTGTTTCCATAAGACTGCTTCATCGAAACCACCCTTTAATCCTGTTATAAGAATTCATTTCTGTAAAAACTATCCTACCAATCCTTGTGACTGTTACACCATTCAGCGCACTGCCGTAATCAGGTACGAAAAATTAAACTTTAATCATCACATACATACATAATAAGCTCTCTACGAGAGTTAAAAAAATCTGTTTTTATTTTCAAAAAAAAAATCCGCAACTGTGCTGATGAATCACTTACACTCAAAGCGCTTACAACGTGGCAACGCCCTAACAACGCTTTTAGGGTGGTATTGGGATTACCTCGATTTTGCAGCGCAATAGGTATGTTTGCAGAGGCGCACGTGGGTTCTTTTTATGCAACAATGCCAAAAAGGTCTGCGTCCCTGGTGGGTAGGGTATGGGGAAGTACCAACACCATTCTGAATATGATCGCAAGCAGGCTGGACTGTAGGCTCCTCGAATGGGCAGAGCAGCGCACCGCTCTGTCCCTCGTCGTGGGCGCCGACCTCTCGCTGCCGCTCTTGCTCACGATGCTCACGTTTTGTGAGCACGTTATGTCGCGCAAGAAAGCGGCGGAGAGGCAACGGGAAGAGGATCCCCTCTACCAGCCTATCCGCCGGAGAAGGCTCGGGCGCAGGCGGATGGCCTATATCCGCCGCCTTCCCCTTGACCAGGACCTGAGCGGTAGTCTAAGGGGAGAATACCGCCCGCTGTGAGGTCCCCGAGATGGCCGGCGTACCTCCGCTTTCGGGTACGCCGAGGTTCCGACAGGGAGCGTAGTCCTCCCCGCGCTGAACAGCCGTGACGGGTCGCCGAAGTTGTGCAACAACGTTCATGCGACCGCGCCCATGTACGGCCGCGCTAGAAAGTCGTTGGGCTTTAGCCGATAGGAGTCCGGCATAACCCACAGCGTCCCCCTTTCGCTGCTGGGTGTCCATGATGGATTTCCCAACGTAAAAAAAAAGGCTGGACTGTAGGCAGATTAATCACTTCTGTGCTATATCCAGCAGCATCGTCAAATAATTTTTAATTTACTTTGAAATAAATTTTTGTATTAAAAAATAATGAGCCTATGTAACTTGAAGTAATAAATATTGTTATTATACTCCTATTTGTTTATTTTCTTAATTTTAAAATTTTTACAATTTTAAGGTTGGGGAAAAGTTTCTTCGCATTTTATATAAAAATGCAAAACCTTTTTTTTTTTCAAAGTTTATTGACGTTTAATTACAGTATATATGTGCCATTTTGTTCGATGTCTTTTTGCCATCTTGTAGGTAGTGTGACATGATCTCGTTGCTGGTAGAAAATTTGGGACTTTTGATCAAAAAAACGTGACAAGTATTTTTGGCAATCCTCCCTTGATGTCCTGCCTAAAGAATTCTGAAGAGACCAAATCAAGTGGAAATCTGAAGGTGCAAGGCGAGGGCTATATGGCGGATGCATTAACACCTCCCAGCCAAACTATCTTAATTTTTGCTGAGTGGCTAAAGATGTGTGTGGTCTAGCGTTGTCGTGATGAAAGACCACAGCACCCTTTCTATTGATCAATTCCGGCCGCTTTCTCTCAAGTTCTTGCTTTAATTCCATCTGTTGACAGTAGAGATATGAATCAATGGTTCTGCTTGGCAGTAAAAGCTCAAAAAGAACAATGCCTTTCCAATCCCACCCTACTACATACAGCATCACCTTATTGCGAGTTAACTCGGGTTTTGGTAAAGGCTCTGAAGCCTAACCGACCTTTGACCACTAACTTTTTCGCACGTTCTTGTCGTGCGTGATCAACTTTTTATCATCAGTTATCAATCTCTTCAAAAACGGTTCAGTTTCATTACGTCTCAATAAATAATCGCAACTGAGTACACGTCCGATTCATAAGGTTTCTTTCAGTGAGTTCATGTGGCACCCAAATATCAAGCTTTTTTGTGTTCCCAGCTTTTTGGGTCAAAACTGTTTTGCGGTCAATTTCCAGTTCTTCAGTTATGCCGTAACTACTGATATGCCTATCTTGCTCCATTTTTTCGAAAATGGCGTCCGTTTTATCCGTAACAGGGCCACCAGAGTGAGATGCATCTTTGACATCAAAATTCCCGGATTGAAAACGCTTAAACCAACATTCTGCTACTTTTACTGTCACTGCATTAGGTCCATAACGTCACAGATTTTTTTCGCAGCTACCATTTATAGTGTTTTTCTCTAATTAGAATTCCTGTCGTATGCTTTATTATTATCGCGAGTTTAATAAGTGGTGCGAATGTCTCGACAAGTAAATCGAGACAACAAATTCTCTCAAATACCTATACTCTCAAATACTCGCTCGTAATGTTATTGCCTAGCTTCCTATGGAACAAAGCCTTAATACGAAAAGTGCTGAATAAATACGAGTTAATTTCAGTCAGTTCTATGGAATCACTGCCCAGCTACAGACCCGGTTTCTGCCTGCCGGCTGGCCTTCAGTGACTAGATAGATAGACAAAGGGTCTGTGCCGGGCTAAGGGGGTTATTATATTAACCACCCCCATAAAACGTGTAGTTTGTGTTAAGTGTTAAATAGTAAAATAAGTACTTTGTGCTTATATTTTAAAATGAACGGTTGGTGTCTATAAAATTTTGTTTTTTTTTTTAAACATAACTGAGAGCCGTCCTAAGAGTACGTTGTATCCTTAACTTGTTGAAGAGCACGCTACCTTATATAAAAACTGTGAACTTGTGCAAAACCAGAATCCAGAATCCAATATAATCCAGGAACCATGTATCGTCGCACAATTCCAATTTCCCCATAATCAAAAGGGATTCCATAGAAAAACACTTACAGGCAATAAAAAATACCACTTCCAATTGTGACTAGTTTGGGGCGAAATATCGCCAATTTCGCCAATGTAACACCTCTTATAACCGGCCGAAACCGGCACGGAACGGTGGGAACTGCTATTGGCCAGATGTCGCATGACAAATAGCGATGTGGTCCGCAGATGATTTCGGGACCTTCATAAATCTTAAGGCGCTAAGGAACTTCGTTAGAACAACTTGTAAGACCTTACATAGTTGTAGGGAAACTTTTTTAGAACAGAAAAAGTACTTTGTTCGATCCGAAGAGATTTAATTTAAAAGTATTAACGAATGGTAATCTATATTAATAATTTCGTCAAGGGGTACGGTAGACTCGATTGAAACCTTACCTGAATAATAAAACATAAAAAAGTAAAGATTTCGAGTCGACAACATATATCCGCAAAATTCGGATTGTCAAGTGTTTTGTTAAATTCTAATGGTGCTGACAGACAAATCGCAGTCGCCCGCCATACTGGCCACTCTAGCGAAACGTCACTCACTGAAACCTGTGACATCTTGAGTGGTTAATAAACGTTCCGTTTCATTCATACTAGCGCACATACGCCTCGCCACTCAATACGTCGTCGCACCATTCATTTTAAAAACAAAGTGTCCATTACAAAGAACTGTGACTCATGTGACTGTGTAAAACGAAACGTCTTGCCGCAAACATTGAGGGAAACCTTTTATATTTCTTGAGAACCGATAACTACAGAAATATCTAACTACATTTTGTACCTACATGTGTACATATTATGAGTCACATTACACCCGAGCGAAGCCGGGTTTTCATCTAGTACTTTTATATTAACTCAAATGGAAATTTAGACATTCTGATCAATTGGTTTTTCCCAGAATAAAAGTTATCGTAAGTGTTAATCCATGTAATAAATTATCTGTGTGCCATTTTTCATCAAAATCCGGTCAGCCGTTTTGTGCGTGGTTGAGTAAAAAAAAATTCAAACATACTTTTGTATGTAAATCAAAATTTGTATGTACTTTTGTATCAAATCAAAATATTTATTTATCAATTAGGTTTCTCCAAGAAACTCTTATTAAGGTCATTTAAATTTACCAGTTTCGGAAAAAAAAGCCAAGATGACGATCCTGAGAAGAAACCCCGAAAGAAACTCAGCATACTATTCTTTTTGTCATCTTTAAAATATAAAATTACAACAATTAGATACACTTAAGTAATACTTAAATCAAAGTACATATACAAATACTAAACATAGTATGAGCTCCGAATCCAGGCTTTAATTCCAGGCTTCATTGTCGCTTAAATAATAATCAGTGACCTTATAATAGCCTTTCGAGAGGAGTTTGGTTTTAATGACACCTTTAAATTTATTTTATAGATAAGGCTCTGATCATCTCAGGCAGTTTATTATAAAAGCGTATACAGCGACCCATAAAAGAATTACTTATCTTGTGGAATCGCGTCTTATGTAAATCTAAATCATTTTTAAACCTAGTACCTATATTGTGTACATCACATTTTTTGTTAAATTGACTAATATTTTTATGGGCGTAAATTAAATTTTCATAAATATACTGACATGTAACAGTTAAAATCTTAATTTCTTTGAACTTTTCTCTGAGGGAAGACTGATCTTAAGGCGAAAGGGCAAACTTTCTCATTAGATTTCTGCCATTTGTTTCTTTGTTTTTCATGCTAAAACGCAATTGGTCTATGTCTGCACAAAATCTAATACATATCTATGTATATTATCTAGACAGATCAGATATAAAAAGTTCTAAAAGACTCCACGAATTTTGATACGGTTTTCACTAATGGAAAGAGCGATAAAGGAGGAAGCTTGTCTATGTAATTTGAAGAAAAAAATTGTATTTTACGAAGCGGGGGAGAGTCCCTGGTTATTTATATTGATAACTGCCTTATTTTTCATGCAAAGTTATTGGTCTAAAATACATTAAGATTAAAGCGCTGGGCATAATTCACCTTAAACCTATACCGCACATTGCCTAGTTATTAAAGGTTTTTACTTAGCACCGAAGATTTATCTGTTTAGTAAGACCTATAAATAAAACGTGAACTAGTCTTATTACGAATTGTGACAAGAATCAAACACTCATACTATTTGCAAAGAATGCACCTTTACACAAAAAAATACAATTTATCTAAACTTACTAATATATAAAGCTGAAGAGTTTGTTTGTTTGTTTTGTTGAACGCGCTAATCTCAGGAATTACTGGTTCGAATTGAAAAATTCTTTTTGTGTTGAATAGTCCATTTTTCTAGCAAGGCTATAGGCTATATAACATCACGCTACGATCAATAGCATTATATATAAGTGGTGTCCAGGACCGCGCGCCCCACGCGCACGTCGCCCCCGTATGGGCTGCAGCGAAGCGTGGCCGAGTTCAGCTAGTAATTTTATATATGACAACATTGTTAGAACTGTTTTAAAATTATTTTGAAAATAGCATCTATAGAGTCGTATGAAAAATATAATAAAACATAACATATGGATATGTAAATTAATAGAATTTATCTAATTAGGATAAAGAACGAGAAATTGCCTGTTGAATTTATAGGAATTAATTATTGTGTCAAAGTCCTGCGGATTAATATAATATTACACATTTTGACGACGTAATGGCGTTTTAATCTCGATGTAAATTAGGATTTAACAAAATAATCTTCACTTTGATTTTAGATTTTACCAAATTTATTCCTTATTTCTTATTGGTTGCGATTTACATTCGAACGAAGATCATTTGTATTAATTTAAATGGAAATATTGAAAGATAGATTATGTCAAAAATATTCAAAAAAAATTTTTTTTAATTTTTTTTTATATTAAGATCGGCAGACAGGCTGACGGTCCACTTGTTGGTAGGTGGCTACCGTCGCCTATAACACAAGCAACGCCAAAGCTGCTGCAAGTGCGCTTGCTCTTGGTGTCTTTTTTTTTATTTCGTGAGGACTGGTTACTTTACTAAGCAATTCAACATTTTCAGTAGTAAATGTTTTAAATGATTATACGTCAAGCTCCAGGCGCTGATGTTGCCCAACTAAACGCGAAATTGCATTTGTGTGCGTGTGTACATGGCGAGGTGTAGTTTTACGGGCTTTATTACACAGAAGTCTATCTTTAGTTCCTATTTTATCTGAGGTTTCGACACGATATGTCAAAACTAGTAATGCGCACTGGTTGCAGAGTGGACCAACGTCTTTTAATATTGATATAATACTAGAATTAGTTTCATGTTATTTGATTATTTTCGAGTACCTACTTCCATAAATACAGGAGCAACTGGGCGGCATTATTTAAATTGGCCCGTTTAACGATCGTACAATTAACACAATGAATTGTGTTCAGTTTTGTTATACCCGTTCATTACGAAACCGGTGCGCTTTGAATAATAGAAAATTAATTAGAGAAGAAACAATTTAAAACAATATTTGTTCAGAAGCCAAACTAAGTCAAACAAAACAATGTTATATGAATTCAAAATTTTACTGGATAATTTTCTGTGTTTAAGCAAAAGGCTCGTTGTTTAAAATTTATATTTAAATTGTGTTGACGCCAATTGTCAATTTTATTGACGGATAGTGGTTCGCTAGTGGTATGTGCTGTCTCGCTCGCATCACACACCCAGTTCCCTATCTGTCACTTACTTACGCACCGCAAACGAAACCAATCTGCCATATTTTATAACGCTGCGCAGCCGCTGAAATAAACACGCGAAAACCTGCCGATCTCGTCACGAGATCAGATTTATATCATCCGCATCAGTTTAATGTGTATCGGACGTGTGTGCTGTAAGATAGTTATTTGGTCACGCTTTCCGCTTCGCGACTGCAACCGAAAAAGGTGGTGAAAGTGCTGGAGCACCAGGACTCTGAATGTGACGGGCCCGTTGCAGTTCTTCGCCGCTGAGGAAAGAGGTAAGTGGCAGAATTATCCATTATTCCTATTCCTTCCCTTGCACGTACCACCACCAACAATATACAGTCCACTTTTCGAATGATTGTTTTGCGTGACCAAATTGTATTCAAAAAGAATTCATTTACAAAACAAAAAAAAAGAATTCATTTACAAATTTATTAAATTCCACACAAAATTATTTTTAATGTGATTTTATATTGCATTCTCAAATAAGTATAAAAATACTTATATTTAAAATTCAGTATATCTTGATACATCTGAGTTTTTCGATTTGGTCTATTCTATTCCCATTATGTCCCACAAAAAGTGTCCAATTTGGGACATTTTAGGAATTATAAAAATAAAATTTTTTATTGTTCCCAAAATCTCTTTGTGGACATTTTGCAACTTTCAATAAATATTTAATTTACTATTGCCAAAATGTATAATGCTTAATTTCGTCAGTCATGCACAAAAATACTAGCCTCTAAAGCAAGAGAAATACTAGCCGATGTCGCAAATTTTTTTCATAAGTGAATTACAAACAATTTTTACTGTTCACTAACAGTAACATCTCATTTCGTAAATGATTATATTTCCTGTGACAGCCGGTGCATAAAAACTCGTACATAATTTCCCGCCTTCGGAACGCTCCCGGTACAGCTTCAGTATGTGGTGCGCTTGCCAACTTATATGTAAGTACATGTATATAACTTGACAACTCGTATTAGACTCAGAACAAAATTTACTTTGTTTTATTGTTCTTATTAGTCAGCTTTATTTTTATTATCAAAATACGATGTTTTTAAAAATATATGGAATAGAAAAATATTAGAAATTTGTTAAATCTCCGAATATCCAATGACAAACATCCCAAGCAGCACATTAGTGAATTTTGCAGCTTATCTTATAGCTTTATGTTCTAAATGAGTGGGTTAACAGTGTTTGATAAAACTTATAACTTTAAATACAACTCAAAATTGTATATAAGTTCATCCTCTCACTTGTAGTTGCTTAGGAACGTTTTTTGTTTCTGTTTTATTACTTATGGTTGGGTAAAGTAGATTTTGCTACTTAAAGTTGCATGCAGGTTTTAATTGTCACTATATAAGAAGCAATAGTGCTATATAAGGCCCTAAAGTCACTTATAAGCAACGTTTACATATAAGTGGGAACATACCCTTATTTGGAACTTTTAATTCCAAATGACAAGTATAATAGAGTAGTATATCACCAATAGTGGCTAAAAAGATAATTTTACGGCTCTTTTGGAACCTAAAGTTATTGCAACTTTTAAGGCCTAGAAGTATCTTATTGCCACTCCAACGCATAAATAGGAGTCTCAATAGACTCATAAAAGTCTCAATAGGAGGTTTTTGAAACCAAAAGCAGTTATTTTCACTTATTTCAAACCACTAACGATCTAACAGTTCCAAAATTAGGACATAGTATTTTATTATTTCTATTGCCCTTGTCAAAATAACATTATTCGTCCTACAAAAGAGCAAATAATTAAAATAGGGCCAATTTAATAGATCACATTTGACATTTTTCAGCTTAGCTTCATAGTGAAGCTTCACTGACAGTTTCTGTCATTATTTCAATAAACGTAAAATAGACGTTTTAAAATATCTGAAAAAATTACTGTGCAACATTGAACGCTATTATTAAAGAATAGCGTTCAATGTTTATTGAACGTTTATTGAAATAATGACAGAAGCTGTCAATGAAGCTTTACTATGAACCTAAGCTGACAGATGTCAAATGTGATCTATTAAATTGGCCCTACTTTAGTATTGGTAATAGCATTCACTGCTTTGCCACTCGCAAGATACAAATAAGTGATTTTCAGACCTGATAGTTCCAAATAGAGAACAAATAAGTGAAAATAAACACTGTAAGGTCTTTTTTGTTTCGCCATGTTTACAAATTGGAGTCCTTGAAAATGAATTATTTTAAACAGAATTTTATCACACTTGCGCATAATCACAGACTTTTGATAGTTGTAACGATGTTACTTTAACATTGTACGTAACCTACAATCATTAGGTCAGGTTTTTAACAGTTTTATTTCTTATCAGTATCAATTCCTTATTTGTTTTAGCACTCTCTTTTTAAATATTCCTGATCACATCAAAGGCGCATCGAAATTTACAAAGAAAACATACTATAGTTTCACAGTAACAAAAAATGCGCAGGAATTTCGTGCTTGTTTCATTGCTTGTATAACGTGAAGTTTTAATCATTTACCCAAACAGAGGTATAAATCTAAAATTAAAATGGCAGATAACATTCACTTATAAAAAACAACTTATTGACAAGTTGCCACGCCACTCAAAGGAACTTTGGCGTCTCATTTATCACTCATTGACCGAACTGAAATTATTAATTCGGTCAATGAGTGAATAAATAGTTCACTGCGCATAACTTTCATCCATAGTTCTAATAGACACTTAAGGTAATCGTGAGATCTCTTATGGATTCAATTTAGAACCAAAAATAGGCTGCAATTTTTCTCCCCGTGGTTCTATATTGGTTGCCTAAGGGTTCTTTCCACCTATATAGAACTTAATCATGGCTATATATTTCACTTAAGTATGTAAATAGATATGATATACGAGCTATTTCCCACCCAGTTGTGCTACTTGGGATAGAGTACTTTCGATATATCGAATATAAGTGAATATCCCTAGTGTCAATCCCTATTGACACAAGTTCCGTTCCACGCGTTTGACACTTTTAAAATATATGTTTTTTATTACATTTGCCTATTATAATAATAAATTAATAATAAAAGTGATAATTCCTGTTGTGTTTTTAGAATAGATTTTTTTTTTTCATACATTAGTTTGTTTAAGTCTTATTTTTTTTGTGCCAGTTTTTTTTGTTGAAAACAGTATGCGTGACATGAAAAGGTGAGAATTGTCATGCATATCATCATACAGTGAAAATACTATAAAAGTTCAGCGGCAGACGTAGAGTGACTCAAAAAAAGAATTGCTGAATGAAAAATTTAATTAAAAATATAAGTTTTATAAATACATTTTATTTAATGTGTAA
This sequence comes from Bembecia ichneumoniformis, assembly GCA_910589475.2. NCBI lineage: Eukaryota > Metazoa > Arthropoda > Insecta > Lepidoptera > Sesiidae > Bembecia > Bembecia ichneumoniformis. The sequence continues at coordinate 3,670,378 of OU342546.1, read as the reverse complement.
ACGATCTTATTTATTAGAGCGAGGATGGCGGTTTCTCCGTAATTGCAAGCGGGGTCATTCTGACACGAGCGCTAAAGGGTTAATTTAACGCGCTGTGAACTCCGCTCCCACGATATTAAAATAGACAGTAGATACAGTCGGAAACAGCGAAAGCTACACATACGTTATTTGGTAGTTAGACACAGAAAAAGTAATTTCTGGTGGCATAAAACCGATTAGACTGATATGACGCAGTGAGTCGACTCTTTAATACCTGAATGTTATTTCAGAATATTTTACGTCGGAATGCAACATATATATATAAATGTTATTTTATATGTTTATTATCCTCTTACTTGTATATGGAATTGTATACCAGTTTTGTGGACCTGTAATTTAAAAAATCCAGGAAGTGAAGGATTGCCGGACGAAGTGGTTTCAAGGCCGAGGCCTTTATAAAGATCTAAGTCCGGCAATCCTCATTCCGGTCGAGGCTGGTATAGTGCTTTTCTCAATAAATGTGAGGAAATAATGAAACACGTGCTAATGCAAAAAAATTATCAATGAGTGCAAAGGAAACGCCCCCGCCTACTACGCCTGTGACAGCGGCGAGCGCGTTCGTGAAGACTCGTGAAACTTCGGGTTTCATCGGGCTGAGCAGCGGCCAGGAATGAATTTTCATACAACATTCTTGGCCTAGGCCGAGAAAGAAATGCATGAGCCAAGTATTACAAACTTCGTGTCTTGTTTTTAGTACAAGAATGCCTACATTTCCGAGCATGTTTGAGAAAACTTAATTTATAATCTTAGATCGGTAGAAAGCTACCACAAATTGACCAATTTCTAGACAATTGTTAAATTATCTGAATTTTATAACAATAAAATCACTTAAGAACAATAACATCTAACTTTCCGTTCAAATAATTAATTATTGTTTTAAGCTAGATTAATTAACATTTAAGTTTTGCCAAACAAAGCCTACTCTTTTCTCTGGTGAAATTGTATTTCTGCTCTTGACTGTACAATGAGACTTCAAAAGAATATGAAAGAAAAGTCAGCGAATCATCTGACGGACATCTGCGTGACGGAAAAATCATGCATTTTCCGGTCACAGGTGACATTAATTCCATTGTGGGAATAATCCGATTGTCATAGTAATAATGCTGGGGACGTAATTTCTTCGCGAACACTTAATAGTTTTTAATTCACTTCCTAGTCGTGAAAACTTTGTTAGGAAGACATAAGTGAAAGTGATATCTTAAGACGTCGCCAAGGTCGCCACGGAAGAAAAGAACATTGCTAAGAGGGTTCCGTATGATGTTACCTATCCGCACAATATTGAGTGATTTACCATGTTATTTTAATATCATGGACTTCTTATAGGTTTTCATATAATCAATAAATAGAAAACTAATTTCTGTATTTTTTTTCAAAATTTTAGATTCAGTAGTTTCGGAGATAGGGCGGGGGGGGGGAATGGTCGGACAGACGGACACACGAGTGATCCTATAAGGGTTCCGTTTTTTTATTCGGACGTACGGAACCCTAAAAAGTGTGTGTTAGCTCCGTCGCACGACTAGAGTTTACTCCTTTAACATAATATAAAATTAAATGTATAAAATTTTCCTCGTGCCAATAACTAGTCTTGTATGAAAAGATGTGCTAGTATATAGTCGAAATCTTGTATGAAAAGTGTAGTCCGCGTTGAGGAACGAAATGATAGCGCGTTATTACCTGCCATTGGGCGGAGCGACATCTGTCGTCGATAAAATGAACTAATTGAACTTATAAAACGTAGCGACATCTGTTTGTACCGAACGTAACTAACATAACTTTTGTTGGAACACGTGACATCTGAGTATGTAACTAAATAATAAAGTAACTAGGTATCCAGTTATCTCTTCACACGAGGAATATACATTTAATTTTATACGCTTAAAGGAGTAAATTCTAGTCGTGCTGAGTTGACACACACACTGTTTTTATTTTATTTTTTGGTTAAATTTTCATTTTATTATGCTCTTTTTTGAATTAACTGCATATGATTTATACCTCCAACCGCAATCGTTTATGGGTGGTGGTTGCCATTTACAGATATAAAATTAACGCCTCTGGGAAATTTAATTTTAAAATTAAACTCGACTATCAGGCCGGACGGGTTTAATACTACATTTTAAATGTATAAGAGATACGATACGGGCATTGACGTAATGATCGATTAAAGTCGAACAGAGCTTTTTATGATCTGTTTTAGTACATACTAAAGTTTTAGAAGCTTGATGAAGCTTGACGCTGATGCATATCCTAGTAACGGTTATTTATTTTATTTCAACATGTCAATTACAGGAGTATCCAATGAGATGAAGTAATTCCTTATATAAATTTCTTATATAATATATAGATTCTTATTATGTAATATATTTCTTATGTAATATATAAATTCCTCAAATAATTATAAATTCTGTCTGTCTGTTAACTTTTCAAGCATTAATTACTCAACCATCATTGTCAGGGTTACAAAAAAGAACATGTTCGTCCAGAAAAAAAGTGTTTCTGAGGTATGGCAAAACTATAACAGCAATAAATATTGAATAAATTATTGCTCGTATATGTATTTCGTCAGGGGTTTTATAGTGTTATTAAGATTCCTGCGCAATCTTAATAACACTATAAACACCATAAAATAAAAAGGACCTTTGCCAAGCAAATGAGTCCTTGCGTGCGGTATAGCCAACAGCTGAGGTTTCCGTCTCCTCCAAACAAATCTTTAATAGTTACGTGTTTAAAATTATAGTTAATTACATTACGGTGGCGAAGTATAAAGCTAACACACTCAGAGACCCTAAAACTAAAAAAATCACTTCTTAGATGATTTAAAAACATAGTAATCTACAACAATAAATTTTATTCCATGAATAATAAAGTGTGATTTAGTTCATTAATTTGAAGATAATAGTGAAGACAGCTTCGTAGGAATATCGTCTCAACTATACATAAACATTAAGGCTGGTGGCAACAGGAACCTGTCAGTAAAAGTAGTGCAAATGGTAACAAAATTTAGACCGAATCCCTTGCTTGTTTTGTGACTTCCAACCTCATAACACGAGAAACTAAAATGGCAATGTAAAACAAGGTCAATTAAAATCACGAACTGTTTAAAAAAAGAAATGTCGCATCGTTAGATTTGTAAATGTGATATAGTCACGCGAACTGTCCACTTAAAGTTTGATATGTCAGTTAAAAGTAAGTTTAAAGTACTAGGTCGTAAGGTTCGAATTTAATACGGGCTTCTCTAACAAGGAAGGACGCCATTTTCTAAATCGGTTGGTATCTATACAGCGACATCTGGTGGTTCTAATGACAAATGATTGTTCACCGTTTAAGGTCAAGAAAAGATGTGATCCCCTAAATTATTATACGATTTAACATTTTTTCTTTACACTTTGACACTTAATACATATATTAAAATGTCATTATCAAAGTATGTAGTAAAATTAATAATTCCTTTTTTTTTTTAAATAGCATTTAATTCTAACTTAAATGCTAATTAAAACGTAAACAAATGTTTTAGTTAACTTAAACATTTGTTGTTGCGATAGGTATCTCATAACAGTATAACAAAAAAATTATTCCAAAGGAATTATATCTATTTATAGAGCCTATTATATATTTATAGATATGTACTTTTATTATTTATCCCCTCCTAATCCCTTATCCTTAATCCTACTGTAGTCGGCAGCGCACTTGCAGCAGCTTTGGCGTTGCTTGTGTTATAGGCGATGGTAGCCACTTACCGTCAAGTGGACCGTCAGCCTGTCTGCCGATCTTAACATAAAAAAATATCTATGTGGCGTAGGCCCAGACCACCGGCGTTGTGGACTGTATTTTTTTGCGGTAGGGCTGCTAAAAACGTATACTTTAGTAGTGACAGTGCTCACAGCATTTCTCAATCTTTCTCAATCAAGTAACCAGAATCCCACTGTGAAATAACAGCATGTGAGCTGTTGTGTTTCGGTGAATGAGAAAAGGATGCCAGAGCCACTTTCCCTCTTAATCCTACATGGTCAGAAGCGCAGTTGCAGCATTGTGTAATAGGCGACGGTATTATCTATCATCAAGTGCTATACTTACAAAGTATCTGCCGAATCGCTTTAAAAGTAATAAATAAAGTGATTCAATCGACTGGCGAACTTATATTTTGTTACCGTAAAAATTTAATTATAATACAAAAACTAAACGAGCGAGACAATTAAAATTCATGACTGAAAGCGAACTACAAAGTTGCGAACAAACGGCCAAGATCATAACTTGTTTTCTGTTCTTTGTAAGCTTTAACTTAATACTTTAATAGCTAAGTAATAAGTCAATTATTTATTATGCACGAAATATTGTGACGATAATTGAATCGTTTCATTTTCTTACTTAACTAACTTACAATGTATTTAAAAAGAAAGAAAAAGATAATTTATAAAATAATCATAGTTGACAAATTAGACCCATTGCCATACACAATGAGTCCGACACTAGGCTACGTTTGTATGTGAGTTCCATTCCTTATCTAATAATTTATTTATTTATAATTTAAAGAATAAATTAAAGTAAACAGGTAAGGCGGTGTGTAAATAACCACCATCCTAGGGCGTATGCGGAAGCTGCTCGACGGATCCTTCCAGTCCAGGTGTCCTTCAGATGAGCAAGTTCAGCTCGGCGCCAGTCATCAACACAAATTTTATTGTCCACAATGAAACACTCCTTTAAGATTATAGTGCTTTGCTAAGTTTATAAAGCGTTTTAAGGAAATTATTGTTTATAAGCAAGGCGAGCCGGGTCGCGTCCGCAATGGACGGCGACAAGCGAACTACTGCTGCCCTCTCTCGCCCGAAACTGCGAGAAGGCCAGCACTAAATACAACACCCAACCAGAAACAATTTCAGTCATATTTGTACGAGCCCGTTGGATGAGTGGTTAGGGTGCTTGCCTTAACGCTCTGTTCTATCCAAAGGAGACACGGGGCTCTCACGTTCCGTCTGGTGCAGGTGCTTTCGGGGCATGGCTGCTTCGGGAGTTATCTGCACCGGGTGGCTCGTAGGGAGCCAACCCCAGAGTGTCACTCGTGTGCGTTCGCTGAGGACAGCGCACAGCACACTCTTGCGGAGTGCCCTAGATGGCTGGCGCAGCGAACTGAGCTCGCTGCGACCATTGGATTTGACCTCTCTCTGCCGGCCGTAGTGAAAGCTATGGTCGGCAGCAGAGCCGCTTGGCAAGCGACTCAATCCTTCTGCGAAGATGTCATCTCGCAGAAGGAGGCGGCGGAAAGAGAGCGGGAGGACGACGTCCTGTCCCATCCCCTCCGTCGCCGACGAACAGGACGCAGGCGGCTGGCGCACGCCCGCCACCTGGACCCCTGACAGGACTAGGGCGGTAGATGGGGACTCTACCGCCCGCTTCATCCTGAGAGGCACGTCGCACCTTGGCAGTTCGGGTGCGCCGTCCAAATGAGCCGTGTCCGGATGCGGACCCCCGCGGTGGAGTTGCGGAAGAGTGCTCGTCCGACCTCGCAACTTCACCAATAGCGGATGAGAAGGACGCCAAGAGGTTTAGTCGGTAGGTCTACCCCACTACCATCTCGGGGCAGGAGTCCGACATAACCCACCGGTCTGTCCCCAGACGGGTGGGTATCCATGATGGATTCCTCTTGTAAAAAAAAAAAAAAAAAAAAAAAAGGGTTCCCGGGTTCGATTCCCGGCAGGGTCAACTTTGAAAATTGAACTTTTCAAATTTGGCTCTGGTCTGGATTTGGAAAGTAGTGGCAGGGCACACTGCGTTTTCGCAGTCATTTGGGCAGTCCGTCTGGCGGCAGTAACCACCCCCTTACAGAAGACCACCGGAAAATAACTGAAGGTGTGCTGTTGTGTTTTGGTGAGTGAGTAAGGGATGCCAGAGCCCATTTACCTAACTCCTCCTAGTCCTTAATCCTACTGTAGTCGGCAGCGCACTTGCAGCAGCTGTGGCGTTGCTTGTGTTATAGCCACCTACCATCAAGTGGACCGTCAGCCTGTCTGCCGATCTTAACATAAAAAAAAAGATTTAATTCGGACCCCAAAATTACGAAGCAAAGTAAATGGCTTTGAGGAACTGTTTCATTTGATCTTTCAACTCATGTTAAATGTTAATATAAGTTATCGTCTTAAAGCACACACATAAATTTTACAGACAGATGTGGAAGGTTTTATCCCTCACCTATGTGTTAACTCGATAAAATATTGTGATATTATATTCCGGAATTCCAATTTTAATATCAATGCAGAAGCATTGCACCTTCTCGAGAACGTATTGCATTGGAAAACTTCTAACATAATATAACAGTTCAAGAACATATTAAAACGAATATCTTCCATTTTTATTAAAAAAACAGATGTTTTTCTGACGGCTTTTGTTGCATATAGGATTCAAGCTTGAAAATTGAAAACATTCAAGAAAACAACTTTTTGGAGTTTACTCTTTAAAAATCGATTTTCATATAAGGCCCCGGGGTATGGAAATTTTATGAGGAGTCAAAAATCAAAATCAAAATCAAAATATTTATCTCCATCAATTAGGTTTCTCCAAAAAACTCTTATGATCGTCATTTAGATTTACCAGTTAAATTTACCAGGGTTTCCGAAAAAAGCCAAGATGACGATCCTGAGAAGATACCCCGAAAGAAACTCAGGATACTATTCTTTTTGTTGATATGATATACAATTATAATCATACACTTAATACTTAAAGTAAATATACAATACTAAGCATAGTATGAGCTCCGAATCCAGGCTTTAATTCCAGGTTTCATTGTCACTTAAATAATCAGTAACCTTATAATAATAGTAGAATGTAGGTTTTCTCGACCGGTATCCATATGAGTTGTAGGTTTCCGGGATGATGGCCCAGAGGCTCTAGTATGAGTTTACGATACTACACCGATACTACACTCGCTAGCGAGAACGTAAAACTTTTGTATGGGAAATCGTGAACTGTCAATGTCAAATTATCAATTTTCCATATAAATGTTTTACGCTCTCGCTAGCGAGTGTAGTATCGTAAACTCATGCTAGAGCCACAGGTCTGTTGGAAATTCTTCCAAACGTTTCGTCAACAACTGCGGTTGACAAGGATAATTATGGTATAAGTAAAAGAATGGGATCATGCATCCCCAATGAATACAGCGTGCTTGCATGTATGGTTACTGCTGCTACTTGGGATACCTAGTTTAAGAGGCTTATTGTAAATTCGGCACAGAGTAAATTCGCCCACTTTTGTATATTTCATACACTGAAAGTAAGACTGCGGAACAGTGTGCCGCTACTTATCAATTGACCACTTGTATGCCGAAAGCCGAATTACCCTTGTCTGCCAGAGCTTAAATTTATCATTTCAAGTGCCATTTGCCATGATATATACAGGTTGTTCAAATTTCAACCGTTTTTACCGATTTAACTATTGACTCTGACTGACCTAATTGTTCTCCCAGAAGGAGTCATGGGGGTCCTACCATGATTTATTAATAACTATCTTAAACTATCAATTTACTAGTAGATGAATTTGAATTTCGATTGAAGAAAATTTTATAAAAGTTATTGATTACATTTAATTTTATATTTTTAATGGCTTTTTCTCACCTTTTTAAGGATAAACTTTACAAAGGTCTTGCAATGCTCTTCGTCGATGCAGATCTCCCAGTAATTAAAATTTGGTCAAGAAGAGTTTTATACACCGTGTCGACAATTTCTGACAATCAGCAGGCTATGGAGAAATTCATCAGAATTATCACACGTATCAATGTACAACCAGTAGAACATAACAATAAGAAACTACATCTCTTCTGTGGCTGAGGAGTTTTGGTCATTCTTGTGTCAGTATTGAAACGTCTAAGAATAAAATTCATAGTTTTGACTATGTTTTAACCAGTATATTTGACAATATCATACAATAAATCCACAATTTTTTATGCCAATGGATCAGATAGATATACATGGTATTCCATCAGAAAATATAGCTCATGAATACCTTGGGCATACAATACGCACGCTTTCGTTTAAAAATCATCAAAATGACCACATTTAATTAAAACTACTACAATTAAATTAAACGTTATTGCCTACATTATAAAACAGTCATTTATTCATATCCGCTTGTTGGTTTAGTTGAAATTACTTTTATAAATGGTATGAGACTATTCTATATGTTTTTTATTTTTTTTAATATAAAATTAGCATTAAATACTAGTAATAATACTGGGGAAAATGTTTCTTCGCATTTATATGAAAATTCAAGACATTTTTTTTAAAGTTTATTTTGAAAAAAAGTCTTGAGATTTCATATAAAATGCGAATGAAGTTCCAATAAGGAAAACAAGAAATGACAAAGATCGTCGCGTAGGAGGGTCTTTAAATGAAATTACTTTACTGTCTCTATTAATACACAAAATGCGAAATTTAATTTCAATTTAACTAATTAGAAAATTCGTGTAGTCTTATAACTCAGACTTCGTTTACATTTGAGGGTTAATAAACAATGAAATATAAATAATAAAAAATAGATAACCCAAGCAGTAAAGCCTAACACCCTAAGCAGTAATACATATACAGGGTGACCCAGCATCGACGGATCAAACGGAGTGTGGTGGTAGAGGGGCCCAATACCTATCCAATGGACCACCATATATCTATATATATATATATATATATATATATATATATATATATATATATATAAAAATGAATCCCCATTTCCCTTGGTCACGCCATGTTCAGCGATTATTATTATTATTCAGCGATTATTTCGAGTTATTCAGCTTTTTGTGCTGCTTTTATGTAACTCCGAATTCGTATACAATTTCTTTTATTGTGAGTAATCCATTGTTACTAAAGCTATAATTTATTTTTATTCTTATAGTCTTATACTATAGCTAAAACATGAAAACATAATTTAATTGATGCTATTGAACTACACTGATAAAAGCGAGTATAACAACTTAATTTTCTAAGGTTATAACTCAAAAAAATTACTAAAAAAAATTTAAAAACTATCTTAAAAACTTCTTTAATATTCTGTCAATACGTCACACAAATTTCATTTGAATATCTGTAAGACTTCTGACCAAAATCTACTTTACCAACTAGGAAAGTGAAAATATCACTTCAATACCACGTGCCTTTTGTTTTCAAATTCCAAGAAAGTTGTTTCGTCTAACTCGTTACCATTGTAGTTTTGACTTATTCTATAAATTCAAAGACAAAGACAAACAAAGCAGACAAATCATTTTTATATATCTATATATATATAGGTATATAAAAATGAATCCCCATTTCCCTTGGTCACGCCATCACGCGTGAACGGGTAGACCGATTTTAATTCGGTTTTGACTAATGGAAAGAGGGATAAACGGGGAATGTTTTAGGGTATATAAAAATTGCACGCCGGGCGAAGCCGGGGGCGGGCCGCTAGTCTTATATATAAAAATGAATCCCCATTTCCCTTGGTCACGCCATCACGCGTGAACGGGTAGACCGATTTTAATTCGGTTTTCGCTAATGAAAAGAGGGATGAGCGGGGAATGTTTTAGGGTATATAAAAATTGCACGCCGGGCGAAGCTGGGGGCGGGCCGCTAGTCTATTATAAATCTGTTAACATAGTTACGCACTTGAAATACAACAGCACATCTGCTGGTTCGTCGCGAAATGTTACATATTATTACGAATGCGAACAAAAGCTGTTTGTTCGCACGATGTTTTTGGATTTAATTAGTCTCGCCGTAACCGCCGCCTAAGCCAGAAATAAATAATTTTAAAAGCCAAATTAGACAAATGAAACATTGGCAAAGTAAGGCCCGGCCCGAGCAAGAATAAATTGCAAAACTTTGAGAGAACGCGTAAACATCAAAAAGTTGAGAAGTCGCGAGCGTACAAATTACGACGAGTTTAGTCTTTTGGGGATTATGGACTTGAAAAGGACAATGTATAATATTTACCTAATATGTAATTTAAGAATTTGCTGTGTTTACGCTTATTAAAATGATGTTTTATTTAATTCGGCAATTATTTCGTGGTATTTCTTTAGTCATCCAGATGTCTAAATGACAATGTCTAACGTATACGGTTTTATAATTGACTTCCCGGGGTAATCAGAACCTTAACAATAAATAAATTTAAAGGTGTAATCAAAACCAAACCCTGTTGGAAAGGTTATTATAAAATCGCTGATTATTTAAGCGACAATAAAGCTGGATATACTGTTATTTGTGTATTATAATTGCAATAATTGCAATTGTTATATATATTATTTTAAAGATGACAAAAAGAACGGTATCCTGAGTTCTTTCGGGGTCTCTTCTCAGGGTCGTCATCATCTTGGATGTTTTTAGGGTTCCGTACGTCAGAATAAAACGTAACCCTTAAAGGATCACTCGTGTGTCCGTCTGTCCGACCATCCCCCCCCCCTCTTATCTCCGAAACTACTGAACCTAAAATATTGAGAAAAAAATACAGAAATTAGTTTTCTACTTATAGATTATATCGATCAATATTGTGCGGATAGGTAATATCGTACGGAACCTTCACGCGAGTTCAACTCGCACTTGTCCCGTTTTTTTTTTTTCGAAACCCTGGTAAAATAAATAATCAATTTCAAAAAAGTGATATTGTTATCCCATTTTTGACAAATAAACGATTTAATTTCATCCAGCAATGAAAGTGTAATGGGATTATCCAATTTGACTACATTTTTTATCGTTAATAAGCGTCAGAGGTAATCTTGGATTATAAAGATTTGTGGGTTCCACAAATAATTGTAAAAAAAAACAGCGTTTATTGTTAGATATAATAATTCACAAACAAGAAAAAATTGAGGCTATAGTATATTTCAGTAACTTTTATAGAATCCCGACCTCTGGTATACTACTATGGGGATATGCTGACTATACGTTTTTCTATGTAATGGGTGTCACTTGCCTGCTGACACTTTGCCGTAGGTAGCTATCGTCGCCTATTATCACAAGAAACGCCACAGGATTAGGGATATGGAGTTATTCATTTATTAACTTGTTCATTTATTCATTTGCCGAACATAGATTACAGTGGTTTTACAATAACAATGATGGGCGCTATATTCTACCTTGTTGTGTGCAAATATTTCGCTCATACCATTACATAAATAAAAAAATAAAAAAAACACTTGCCATTGATCATTTCTACTACATAAATTTTCTATGTTAGGTATACTAATTTACATTTTCAAAATTTGCAACCCATGAATTCCTAGAGAATTCATGGATTATTAGGAAGGGCTAGGGAAATAGGCTCTGGCTTATCTTACTTACTCACTTAAACACAACAATATCTTCTGTGACATTGTTGCTTACTGCCGCCAGATGGACAGCCCAAATTATGACTACGAAACGCAGTGTGCCCTGCAACTACTTTCCAGATCCAGACCAGAGTTGACCCTACCGTTAAATGAACCCCGGACCCCTAAAGAGCCCCGACCAGAGCGGTAAGACAAACACTTTACTCACTCATTGAATGGGCTCTACACTAAAGACATTTAAAAAAGTCAATTTAAAAAAGTTAAACGACATTAATGAAGCTTAAACTATTTTAAAATGAAATAAACTGAGTCACACCTACCATTTAGTGTTTGAATTAAGAACAAAATAAACAATGGGTAACATTCCAAATAAGGTGTTAACGTGGTTAGTGTATTCAATAATTCAAATTTGGTAAGTTAGACGCGCCGATTGCGCAAGAGTTGGCAGTGTGGCGCCACGCCGCGACCGCGGAATTACTGATCAAAAGTGACGGGCTAGAATAATGTAGATAAGACAGATCATAGAGATTGTCAAAGGGCATATTTTTAAATTCCCTTGCTGGTTGGAAAACGAAAATATTTTAAAATATAGTTTTTTTTAAAGATTATTGAACAGCAATAATAATAAAGAACAGCAATTTGTTGCTATTTTGGAGAATTTTTTGAAAACTTTGAAGAAATTTTAATGTATTTGGTATCCCTTTTAAAAAGTTCAAATAGATGTCACTACGCCGGCAGGTTATAACAAGCCATCGTTTCAACGCTTTTGTTGCTTTTGTAAACCCAGAGAATAGAATTTGGAAACATAAATACATGGGTCAGCCGTTCCGCAAATGTCAAAGTGAAAGATAACGTAACGCTTTTTAGTCAACACTTGTAATAATTTTACTCTTCACAAAATTTCCATACCGGGGGCTTTATATAAAAATAGATTCTTAAGGAGTAAACTCCGAAACTATGTTATGAACTATGTTTATTAATCCATAGACAAACAACCAACCATATACGTAAATGTTCACAAGTGATTAATCATGATATTAACGTGACATTAATAATGGGGATATCCACACTATTTTAACGTAGATAAAAACATTACCCTGCAAGCCTCTAAAATCTGCGTAGGTGTTAAGATTTAGGTCGTTCGCTGAATGATATACAAACTAGAAACTTACTCAATCGTGCCTTCGATACAAAAGTTACGAAAAATACAATAATTAAATCTTCGTTTACGTAACCATTAGTTTTTAATTTTAAAATTACCAAACTAATGGTTTTTCATTTATTTGTTTATTTATAGTCGAGCAGATTTTACAGTTAAAGTACCAGTTCGCCTTACTTGGATTCTCTTAATTAAATTCAACACATATACACATCATAATGTTACATAAAATATCATATTATATATTATATAACACTAAATTAAAATAAAAACTAAATACGTAGGATTTTTTTAGACACAAGTATCATCACAATGCGAAATGAGTGAGTGAGTGGATGAGTGGTTAGGGTGCTTGCCTTAACGCTCTGTTCTAGGGTTCCCGCGTTCGATTCCCGGCAGGGTCAACTTTGAAAAATGAACTTTTCAAATTTGGCTCTAGTTTGGATTTGGAAAGTAGTGGCAGGCCACACCGCGTTTTCGCAGTCATTTGGGCAGCCCGTCTGGCGGCAGTAACCACCTCCTTACAGAAGACCACCGTGAAATAACAGCACGTGTGCTGCTGTAAAGAGATGGTTCCTGCTGCCAAAAGAGCTGCCCAAATAAATGACTGCAAAATGCATTATACTCTACCACTACTTTCCAAATTCAGACCAGAGCAAATTTTGAAAAGTTCACTCCATAGCTGACCCCGCTGGAAATGAAAGCCGGGACCCCTGAGACAGAACCTTAACCACTCATCCAACGGGCTCGTCAATAGCTTTACTAAGCTTTACAGTAACATAGTTCATAGTTGGAAAAACAACTGAATTAGCAGGGTTATAAATTATGCACAACAAGATAATTATTTCATTAAGGTCATTTAAAGTCGACATTTTTTTTAATGTTAAGATCAGCGGACAGGTTTACGGTCCACTTGATGGTAGGTGGCTACCGTCGCCTATAACACAAGCAAAGCCAAAGATGCTGCAAGTGCGCTGATAAGGGATTAGGAGTGGATAGAGAAATGGGCTCTGGCATGCCTTACTCACTCACCGAAACAAAACAGCACACGTGCTGTTATTTCACGATGGTCTTCTTTAAGGGGGTGGTTACTGCCCAAATGATTGCGAAACGCAGTGTGCCCTACCACTACTTTCCAGATCCAGACCAGAGCCAAATTTGAAAATCAGGTATCAGGTAATCCAGAAAAAGATTTCTGATACTTCCGATACCTATTCTTCTTCTTTCACTGAAGATTGGCATTCAGACTCTTAAACCTTTCCTTCTCCATTTCCAGAGAAAAGAGTTTTGATACTGGTTCATTCTCTGACATCTCCGAACCATGACATTTTCCTTCTACAAGTCCTTCTCTTTTCCTTTACTTTTCCCATCACGATAGTACGCAACAATAAGTATATCCTGGCGTAACGCATGACCCAATTATGCAACCTTTCACTTCTCGATATAGTTCGTATAAATCCACTTGACAGAGTATTGTAGGTTCCAAGTATTTACGAGTTTTCTAAGTATTGTAGGTATATTATTAAGTAAGTACACGTTTTCTTAGTACATAAAATTAAATTTACTACCCAAGTATAAGTTCTTGAAACGTTACCTTTTGACCTTCTTGAAGGGAGCAAAAACTTGAAGGTGAACTTTCTTTATCGAACTGAAGTATCGAATCACATAAATTGACTAGATGTGACATTTAAGGTATAGAAATACCAAATATTATATTAAATATATATATAGAATTAGATTATATTACTTAAGGTGGTGCTGTACAAACGTGGGAACGCAGTAATAGGTATTTGGAAGAATTTGCTGTCTCAATCGCTTGTTATCGCACAACTAACTCACACTTGACCCGCAGCCTCTTATTTATATGTGGCGCCAAACGCCTCGATGTATTTCGAATTTAGAATTTAGAATAGAAAATGTAAATAAAATTGTAAACAAACCATTGAAAATTCGGGAATGCTATTTCTGTTGAAATGTAAACTCTATGTTGTAAACATAAAGACCAATTTCTTTTGACACTAATCGGAAAGGACGTGACTACCATTGACAGGGTGGGACGTTCGAGACTTTCGGCCGGCGCGAACGCTATATCCAGAACGTTCCATAGTTAGTCATAACAATATTTAAGCTTAATTGCCTTTAATATCTGGATGCTTTATTTTCTTATTTGTTTTTTTTTATGTTTAATAAGTGTACAGCAATTTGTGTAATACTGGACATAAATGGCTCTTTTTACTATATTTTTGATTTAATTTTCCTACTGTATTTTTGCAAAAACACGTTTGATGCGATTCTACGAATACACATATAAAACGAGGAGGCAGCCTAAGAGGTTTAATTATAAAATAATCAAACTCTTAGGCTGAGATTACGAAACCAGCGGAGCGAGGCAGGCGACAGCGATAAAACAAATGTATGGAACTTAGGAGGGCGTACAAACCAAAAAAATATAATATCTATTTTCACCTGCGTGGCCCCATAATTGAATGGACACGATACTATCACAAAAGAGTTCTTTTTATTAGCCATATTATTTTAACACTATCTTGTTAAAATAATATGATACAATTTGTAAACAGTCTATACATATTATGTACTTATAATAATATTATTAAAATTACAAACAAGTATTTATTAAAAAAATTACATCTAAATATTCTTGCGCACAGAAATGAAAAATTAATCCTCAAAGGCCTAGATAATCTGTGAAGTGAGATTACTGATAATATTTTAGGTTTGTAATATGTGTCATTTTGAAAATAAAATGATAAAAATGAGATCATTGTATAAGTATTTTTTTCTGCTCACATTTCACCTTTATTTATATATTTTTATATATAAATATTTTCTTATTTAGACTTTATATGCTTAGATAAAATTCAAATCTAGGATTAGCTATTTCTATTTACACGCGCTCTTAAGCTTGGCGGTTTTGAACACGATGCGGGGCGGCAGGAGGCCTCCTAGAGCCCGCTCCACTCCGCTCGTCAGGTACGTATCCAGACTTTTGGTTCGGGGGGGGGACCAACATTGAAACAATCATGTGAATTGTGTAAAAATCGCCGTAATCACTGTACTTTACTTTAATTTTTCTGAAAAATCTTTCACAAGTTTTTAGAGAAATCAAGAAACTACTTTTTTCCATCGCAGCTATGAATTTAGACGCAGTTTGGGCAACAGTTCTGTTTGTGCAGGATAGTTCTCTCAATGTAATGACAATAGGTTTGAGTAACTCACTTTTTTATTCATTTCTGAATGAATGACATCTATCGTTTTTTTTCAGTCACATTTCGGGGGGGGGATAAATCCCAACTATCCCCCCCTCTGTATATGTGCTTGCCGCTCGTCATAACCGCAGCCCACGAAGTCTCTTCTAGAGATTTCCATATCTGTGACATCATCGTGACCGAATTCTCCCGAAAACCGACAAGCGCGAACTTTTCCAACGAACTCCAATTAATTATCGGGAATAATGAACGGAGTACCGATACCAAGTTCCACACTACGTGATTCGTGGCACGCTTCATTTTTCTTTTCGCTTGCCGCAATTTGAATGCGAGTGGTTTTTCTATTAATGGAGGCTTCATCAAAACCGCGCTTTCATTACTATAATTCTGGTATATTGGATGTTTTTCGATTTGTTTTTAGCGTGTCAGTAAATATATTCATTTCATTAGGAACTGTGAAAATTCTTAAAAATATTTCTATTAAATTAAAGTTTTTTTATTTTTATTATTAAATCAAGGTAGCGCTTGACCACTATCTCACCTGTTGTGAGGTGCAGATGTGGCCGAAGGTGGACCACGCTTACCTAGTACTCTAGTTTTGAAGACTCCGAGGTTGTAGTTCTGTGGGAATACAGACGCAGGCAATGAGTACCACTCCTTAGCAGTCCGAACAGTTTTGTTCTTAGCAGTTTTGTTCGTGATCGAGGTACATTGACCACGAAGGGATGAAACCCCTGCCCACGTCTAGTGGTCCGCAAGTGGAACGGTTCCGGTTGGATTAATTCGTACAGTATAGATGTACACTCTCCATAGTGTAGACGATAGAAAATCGATAGGCACGCTACTTTTCGGCGATGCTGCAGGCTTATCGTTGCCAATAAGCTTCTTTGCTCGCCTTTCAATCGAGTCCAGTGCGGCCAGTTGGTAACGGGCAGACCCATCCCGGAGGTAGCAGCAGTACTCCATGCAAGACCAGACCTGTGCTTTTTATAAGTCCAGGAGCTGCCTCGCAGTGAAATACCGTTTAACCTTGGAAAGGATGCCCAGCTTTTTGGCAGCTGTTTTGGCAATGGACTCGATGTAAAACAAAACTGAAAGACTCGAGTATAATTGAAGCAATATTTCTCAGATTTGTTTCAAATTAAAGAAAAAAAACTTTAACGGGAATCTTGAGTGTTTGAAACTTTGCACTCTTCTAAGTAATTTGTATGTTTTCCAAGTACTGTTATTTTTCATTAAAGTTTCACAACTTATAACTTTACAATAGTTATTAGCAGTAGATCTTCCATTTACAAGATGTATTCCACTTGGTTCCCTTGATTGAGCTCCTTAATCCCCCCTTGATTATCCTCCTTATCCTAGTTTTTTAGGGTTCCATACGTTCGAATAAAAAAACGGAATCCTTATAGGATCACTCGTGAGTCCGTCCGTCCGACCATCCCCCCCCCCCCCTTATCTCCGAAACTACTGAACCTTTTGAAAAAAAAATATACAGAAATTAGTTTTCTACTTATAGATTATAGGAAAACCTATAAGAAGTCTATTATATTAAAATAACACTCAATATTGTGCGGATAGGTAACATCGTACGGAACCCTCTTCACGTGAGTTCAACTCGCACATGTTTTTGTTCATGTGCGAGTTGGACTCCCAGGGATCCACAGATGATTCGACGGGGGTCAACGTTGTAGGCGTGGCAAAAAATGGGGGTGACAAAGAAAAAACAATCAATTCTCACTTATTCCATTTAGAAAACTCCCCATTCGTGGTTGGAACTTAGCCGCAACGCAAATTTCCATAGTTAGATCTAATATTCACATTTTTTGTCGTGTTTTGGGAATATCGCAGAAATATAGCTGCAGGGGGTCCACCGGAAAAAGCTAAATTTTGAAAGCTAATTTTGAAAATTTAGCTAATAGCTAAATTTTGTAATTTTTTTTATAAGAAAAAAAGTCTGGGAACCTCGGATCTATATCTAGAACATTAGCTATTAAATAATAATCTAATGTACAGAGCGAAATTATAGGTCCGGGAAATAAATAATGTTCAATGCAATTTTCTTTAGAAAGATATTAGGTACTAGCGGAGCTCTCATCTTCGTACGCCTGTTATTCAGTATAGCGCGTAACTGACGACGCTGGAACCAGAGTGATCTAGGGCACAAAAGTATGTTCTCATTACTTAGATCAGTCTGGCATGCCTCCACTTTAAAAACCGCACCAATTCTATAGTGAGATATTGTGATCCCTCAAGGAAGAAAGTACTGGGAAGTATTTAGATCAGTGTGGCCTGAAAGAATTATGATTTTTCTATGCCACTGTGTAACAAACTCATTATTGGTAAAAAATGTCAACTAGATCACTCTGGTTCCAGTGTCGTCAACTATTTTGTTTGTAAACCGATTGGAATGAAACGAACAATAAATGTTACATGAAGCTTACTACAATACATCAGTGAAAATCGTATTCAAATCGGTTAAGTCGTTTCTGAGATTATCGTGCACAAACGCACAGACAAGCAGACAAAAATTCTAATAATTATTTTTTTTGACCTCGATAACATAAGTACTACGTGTATAAATTGTTTTTTGGAAAAAATATTTAATGTACATAGACCTGCGATATTAGGTAACCCTTGAAGAAACCCTTTTCTTTAAGGGAGAGAATGTGCTGCCTGTGGCGTCTAGCCCTTAAAATCATCGTCATGACACCTTAATCTATAAGAAAGTTTCTTCGTATATTTTCGATTATGTCAGTAAAAATACTAATATTACCTGTGAGGAATACTCGAAGATATTGCGCACCAAAGAGCAATATCAAACTTTAATCTTATGATATTGTATATTAAATCTAAGGCTTTAGAAAAATTAAGAGATTCGTGTATTTAATAAATAATTAGCCAGGCTTACTGACGATTTCGACACAAAATATAATATACGGACACTAGTCCTAATTGAGGCTTTTTATTTTTAATAATATACAAGCGACCCGCCCCCGGCTTCGCCCGGAGTGCAATTTTTATATATAAGAACATTCCCCGTTTATCCCTCTTTCCATTGGTGAAAACCGAATTAAAATCGGTCTGCCCGTTCACGCGTGATGCCGTGACCAAGGGAAATGGGGATTCATTTTTATATATAAGATTTTTCACTGAAAATGCGAACACCAACAAAAAAGTGTTGTTTAATTCGATATGTTATAATATTGCCCGGAAAATGTGATTGTTTTAGGTTATTTTACCTTTGCTGAAAATATTTTTTCAAATTTTTTGATGTGAAACATCTATAGGCGCGGGTGAAACTGATTGACAGCGTGGCGACGCAGTCCGTGGCGACGCGTCACCACGCTATACGATAGTATATACATATACACTCTATGCGTAGTAGTGTGTACGGTGTGGCGACGCGTGCCGT
Source organism: Bembecia ichneumoniformis (assembly GCA_910589475.2). Taxonomy (NCBI): domain Eukaryota; kingdom Metazoa; phylum Arthropoda; class Insecta; order Lepidoptera; family Sesiidae; genus Bembecia; species Bembecia ichneumoniformis. Next base: position 3,651,257 of record OU342546.1, on the reverse strand, counting down.
GGTGATTGTTGTTGTTGTTGTTGTTGGTGGTTGTTGCAACTTGAAATAAATATTGAAATGTTTGTATTCAATAAAAATAAACGTTAAATAAATAAATAAAAAGTCATCATTTTATTTCACTCGATGTTTCACATCTACCAGACGTCCCGTGACGGGTCATTTTTTTTAAATGTTAAGCTCGACTGACAGACTGACAGTCCGCTTGATGGTATTTGGCTACCGTCGACTATAACACAAGCAACGCCACACTAGTGCTTGCTGTAAGTTCGCTGCCGATCATACTAAGATTAAGGATAGGGATTAGGGAGGGATAGGTAAATAGGCTCTGGCATCCCTTACTCACTCACCGAAACGCAACAGTAAACATGCTATTATTTTTTTCTGTAAGGCCGTAGTTACCTACAAAACTTACAAAGATCGAAGCTGCGATATTGGTAACAAACAAATGCAGACATAAGTGGAACGAATCAGTTCAACAATGCAAGGTCGAGCATTTCGAGCAAAACAACGCGTAAATAAAGTTATTCAGACCATTCTCACAATTGTTTCAATTTTTCACACACATTAGTCAATGGTTCTGTTTTAGGAATGATTATTCCGTTAATGGATTGTAATTATGTCAAGAGTTCACTGAATATTTTGTTTAGTGAGCAAAATTACAAGAATGGTTAACCTAGTTTTACTTTTAAATTAACTAGTCTTGAGAGAAAAGATTTCATTTTTTGTATGTAAATTCCACTTATAGAAAGCTACACATTAATAAAAGCAATTTATATACGTTTTACTTATTTATGTTCTCGAGTTCAAAAAAATAGTTTTTAGAATTTTTGTCTGTTTGTCTGTGCGTTTGTTGTGCACGCTAATCTAAGAAACGACTTAACCGATTTGAATGCGGTTTCCACTGATGTATTGTACCAAGGTTCCCGTAACATTTGGTGTTAATTTTATCCTAATCGGTTTACGAACAAAGAAGTTACGTGCTATACTGAATACCAGCTAGTCTATACTAGTACTAGTATTATTAGTACTATAAATTATAAAGAGAAAAGATTTGTATGTATGTATGTGTGATGTCCTATTAAGTCCGCAGTAGGTCTAGTCTCTGCAAGACTGTATCTGTGACGTATATAATAAGTTGTGATATGAAACTATTCAAATATTAATCTTATTATACAAACACAGCAAACACAGCAATGTACATTATCAAAGAACAAGTGTTCTTTCTGCTCTGTTAGTTTCTGTGAGAATTAAGTAAAAGTGATCAGATAGAAAAATGGTGTCCGTTATACATTGACTGTTGCGAATTGCATTGTTCAAACATTTCGCAGTAGAAATGTTTGTATGATTGTATTACAGTTAGTGACACACTACGATTATGTGTTACTAATAACTGTAGTTACTTCACATAACCTGGGAGACCTGTAAGTGGCGACAGTAATCAACCTCTTACAGGATAACATACAAAACCCGACACCTGACAAAAAGTGTCTGTCAATATGTATCTTCTTATATATCTTCTCTATTATATAAAAATGAATCCCCATTTCCCTTGGTCACGGCATCACGCGTGAACGGGTAAACCAATTTTAATTCGGTTTTCGCTAATGGAAATAGGGATCAACGGGGAATGTTTATATATATAAAAATTGCACCCCGGGCGAAGCCGGGGGCGGGTCGCTAGTTATAAATAAAAGTGAATGTGGACAGAAAACATTGATATATTCCGTTCTAATACCAACAACTAATACCACTGGTATTTGTTTGAACTCATATTTATTTTCTATTCCAAACGGATACCATTGTATTAACTAATACCAAAACAAAGTTCAAAGTTTAGCAGTAATTTTAAGAACCCTTAATTTAAAAAAAAAACCATTTAAATACATCCAAAAATTAAAATTTAGTTAGCAAGCGTTTAGTTCAGTAATTAAATATGAGTAATAATAATAAACTTTATTTATTATTTATAATTTTGGTTCCTTTTTTGCAAAAACATCGAACAATAACTTACTTAAAATCTAAAAATTGCAAAATATCACAGAAAATCAACTGTATTATTTTACGATCACCATCGAACTGCTTATAACGATCACATAAAAATATTAGAATACAATTTTTACTGAGCTGACTGCACCAAATTCAAGTTGTTTGGTATTGGTTCGCAAATAAAACTTAATTATTTAAAGAGTGGTATCCGTTTGGAATAGAAAATAAATATGAGTTCAAACCAAGTTCAAACAAATACCAGTGGTATTAGTTTTTGGTATTAGAACGGAATATATCAAAACATTATAAAACGAAACTTTCTCGATAGAATAAAATCACCAATTTACCTCTATTCAATAACGAAGTCCTAAATAGACAAAGCGTATCTAGTTCCGGCGTTAGAGTGATAAATATTAATTAAGAATTACTTATTAGGAAAGAGTCATAATGGATGATCAAACACAATAAACAAGAAGAACTGATTAGCTATGATTTTTTGGGTTAATCTCGAAAGGAAGTAAGCATTGATTATTTAAATTCTCAACGCTTAGTGAAATTATCAACGATTTTGGATCTCCCGTTATTGTTTCCACTTATGCCTTCTTAAGCGGATTATATGACAGTTCTTAATTTATATCTTAAGGTGCAGTGTAGCTGTTCAAATAAGGGTACGTGTAATTTCTCATCCTTTATCCTAGCTGTGTCAGTAACGTACCAGCATCGATACCGGAGTTGCTTATGTCACCAGACAACGCGGCGGTACCCACATACATCGTATATCGTCAATATTAAAAAAACTACCCTTCCCCGTTTTTGTGCTGATGAATATTTTTTTCTGCAACTTATATACACAAACTTTCCTCATGTATCGCTGTTTCCATTAGTGAAATTTGTATTAAAATCCGTTGGTTGGTTTAGAAGAAGCAAGCAGACAAACAGACAGATATACTTTGTATCTGTATATTTGTATACTAGGACTGGCATAATATCAGCGCTGTGCTTCGCCACAGCTTATGCCGAGCCAGATACCTTTTTGCTGTCATGGCGCACACTCAATGGGATTAAAATATTTGGGAGTTGGTATTAATTTTAAATTTGTTTTTATATCGCTGCGTCCCATACGGCGGCGGGCGGCGTGCGCATGGGGCGCGCGGTACTGGACACTGCTTATATATATTACTATTTATCGTGGCGTGATATTATAAGGCCTTCCTCGATAAATGGACTATTCAAAACAAAAAGAATTTTTCAATTCGAACCAGTAGTTCCTGAGATTAGCGGGTTCAAACAAACAAACTCTTCAACTTTATAATATTAGTATAGTATATAGATGTATAAACAAAAGGACGAAGATGTTAGATTATTATGTGCTATTTCTAAATAACAATTATTAATTCTGAATAAAAGAGTTAACAATTATTTTTTTTATTTTTCATTGCGTATTCTTAAAAACGCATAGCTCTCCCTTAACTGATATCCACATCGACATGTAACCTGTTACGGACGCCGCACTAGATCGATCAACAGTCTAATATGCGTTAACGGACTACGTACTGTGATAGCATCTTTACATACAAGCACTCACGAAATAATTTTGGATATGACAAATTGCTTCAAAAGTAAAAATTAGTCGGGTATTTCCCGGAATTTCGATATATATTGGGACTTTTTTTCCCATTTTTACTACCACCATGTCAACTGGGAAGATTTTGTTGAAACTAATTAGAATACTTAATTGGTTCGCTGCAAAATAGTTTTTTTTTTAAATAAAATTCATTACACACTTAAGACAAGGACTAACGTCAGACATATCACAATTTTTACAAAAAAAAGAGCGCAATCTAATTACCCATGAAATAAGGTGCAATATTGCACAACAAATGTTTGTAGCTTCTCGGAGATAAATGAACAGATTTAAAATTGGAAGGTTATGCCAAATAATATTTATGCCCACTAAAATTTTCTAAACTCTACGGCGTCCACGCTCGGGTAACGACCAACTTGTCCGACTAGTTTGACAAATTACGTATTTTTCTCCTACCAGAGTACAGCTCGCGGTCTCTTTCACTCGTCATACGATACGCATAATGTTGACATTTCGACACGGTGTGTTCGACTATCCGATATCGCTACAGAATAAATCCGAAGAGATCTTAATAAGGTCTGACGCACATATCAGTTTGACAATGGGCTCATAACTTTGCCAATCAGACAAGAAGACTATAGGCCGCACCGCCGCGCGCGCGGTCGGCAATTTAGTTTTAAGGGCCAAAACACATAACCGCGTTGCGACGCTAGTTTCAGCTTTATGACGTCATACTTGTTGATAATGATTCAGTTTGTTTCTGTCACTCTTGCAAACAACACGTGTCAGTCAACCCGGAAGCAGTCAACCCGCTTAGTAGCTCTTCAAATGATGATATATACTCATTCTAAAGTAGGCGAAAAAAAAATTTTTTGTCTATCTTTAATGCTTTGTATTTTCGAGAAAAGTACTCGCCATCGGGATTCATAGCCTTATTAAAAGGATGTATCTAGTATCTTCTTTGTCGTATATTTAAAACAGAGTAATGTCTTCTTAATAACAAATAAGCAATAAGTTTCTCATGATGGTCCATGCAGAGACACGTCTATCCGCAATCAAAAATCACGAGGAACTGGACACCCTACCATACGACAATAAAACGCACTTTTTCGCGACGCCGCAACGCCGCAACGCAAACCGCCGATTTTAGCGTTGCGGCGTCACAACGCGGTTATGTGTTTCAGCCGTAAGAAGTTATTTATTTATTCTGCACTAGGTGATGCCCGCGTTGAAAAATAATAATAATAAAGCCTCACTAAATGTAATTAGCAACATAACACCTGAAATTCTTCATTCCTATTAAGTACACGTTTTCCAGGAGTTGGCTTCTTATTTTAGACGATCCCTCAGGAACTATACTTTTTTCTTAATAATGATAATAATAATAATCTTTATTTGTTATGACCATGGGTATGGCAAATACCAGGTGACATTTTCTTCTTGCTCCAAACACGATCAACCGAAAAAAACTCTATGTACAAATATAAATTCTATATTATTGATATAACATACTTAAAGTTAATTAAAATCTATACTAATATATAAAGCTGAAGAGTTGGTTTGTTTGTTTGGACGCGCTAATCTGAGGAACTACTGGTTCGAATTGAAAAAATCTTTTTGTATCGAATAGTCCATTTATCGAGGAAGGCTATAGGCTATATAACATTACGCTACGATCAATAGTATTATATATAAGCAGTGTCCAGTACCGCGCGCCCCACGCGCACTCCACCGCCGTATGGGCCGCAGCGAACGAAAGGTAACAGACAGACAGAGTTACTTTCAAATTTATAATAATTATTAAGTATGGATTAAAATGGTGTAACTTAAGGGTCAGCTCACACCGGAACGCGGCGCGGTAGGCACTTTATAAGATTGCAAAAGAGTATATAAATATAGAACTTATTTACTACACTATCCAATGCTTCATGTGAAGTGGCGCGCTGCGGTATCTCGTATGACCACCGACACTACTTGCGAATCATTGAACTGTGTGCCTTTTGATGTAGTAAATAAGTTTTAAATTCTGTTGCTATCTTAAAAAGTGCGCGCCGCGCCGCTTTCCAGTGTGAGCTTACCCTAAGGCAGCTTAATATTGGCAAGGCATACTGTATTCTGTAGTTGTAATCTGGACAACCCCTACTTTCAAATGTACCGTTAGCTTGTTTGCCATGCTTTATCATAAAAATTTTTAATTCTATTGAAAGTATCAATATATTAATGATCAGGAACGTTTTTCTTAAATATTGTGTAAAATATAAAAAATAAAATAAAAATAACGTACACTATGGAGAGTGTGCATCTATACTGTACGAATTAATCCAACCGGAACCGTTCCACTTGCGGACCACTAGACGTGGGCAGGGGTTTCATCCCTTCGTGGTCGATGTACCTCGATCACGAACAAAGCGTTTCAGTTCCACCTTCCTTGTTCGAACTGCTAAGGAGTCGAACTCATTGCCTGCGTCTGTGTTCCCACAGAACTACAACCTCGGGGTCTTCAAAACTAGGGTAAATGGGCATTTACTAGGTAAGCGTGGTCCACCTTCGGCCACATCTGCACCTCACATCAGGTGAGATAGTGGTCAAGCGCTACCTCGATTTCATAAAAAAAAAAAAAAAAAAAAAAAACCGAAATAAAATAAAATAAACTTTAATACAGAACTTACAAATGCTTCAAAACAAATGCAGTTGTCGCTGTAACTGTCATTGCTTTGTCGAAAAAGCTTTTTGGGTAGTAATTTACTATTTTTTTTTTTTTTTGTATAAATCTGCCCTATTCCAACTTTTATAAATACAGTTTTTTATTGTTTGTATTTTTGTTAAAGTTTTAATTTTACTCTAACGAGACGTATTAGCGACGAAAATAATGCTTTTCTGCTAAGTCCTCGCCCTTAAAGGAATATTAGAGCTCATTCCGCTATCCTATTTTTAATCCCTTTTATACCCACATTAATTCTACTTATCAAGATTTACAAGGCACTTGTGTATGTCCCTTTGTGAAGTTATACTTGTGTCAATAGGTAGCGATTGTTATTAGTTGGAAGGTGATAAGTGCTAACTATTCCACGTTTATTAATATTGTTCATTACCTAATACAAAACCTAACTTGACTCAGAAATAAAACTTTTATTTTAAGACGAGCCCGTTGGATGCGTGGTTAGGGTGCTTGCCTTAATGCTCTGTTCTAGGGTTCCCGGATTCGATTCCCAGCAGAATCAATTTTGAAAAATGAACATTTCAAATTTGGCTCTGGTCTGGATCTGAAAAGTAGTGGCAGGGCACACTGCGTATCGCAGTAATTTGGGCTGCCCGTTGGCGGCAGTAACCACCACCTTACAGAAGACCACCGTGAAATAACAGCACGTATGCTGTTGTGTTTCGGTGAGTGAGTAAGGTATGCCGGAGCCCATTTCCCTATCCCCTCCTAATCCCTTATCCAATCCTACGCCACAGCTGCTGCAAGTGCGCAGCAGCTGTGGCGTTGCTTGTTATAGGCGACGGTAGCCACCTACTATCAAGTGAACCGTCAGCCTGTCTGCCGATTTTAACATAAAAAAAGTGTGCTCCTTAAGAATTGATTTTCATATAAGGCCTCCGGTATGGAACATTTTAGCGGCATGTAACATTACCTAAAAAGCGTTACGTTATCTGTCACTTTGACATTTGTGCGACAGCTGACGCTTGTATTTATGTTCCCTAAATCTATTCTCTGGGCAAGCAGACGCAAGCAAAGCAAACGTCGAAATCTTGTATGAAAAGTATAGTCCGCGTTGAAGAGCGAAACGATAGTACGTTATAACCTACCGGCGCGGCGCGGCGTCGCAGCGACATCTGTCTTCGAAAAATAAACTATTTGAACTTATAAAACGTAGTGACATCTGTGTATACCGAACTTAACTAACATAACTTTTGTTTGAACACGTGACATCTGAGTATGCAGAATGTAGGTAAATAATATAACTAGTAACTAACTAGTAAATAATTAGTAATTAGGTATCCTGTTATCTCTTGACACGAGGAAATTTTATACATTTAATTTTATTACGTTTAAAGGAGCAACGAAGTAAAACTGACACACACTTTTTATTTAGAACGTTGACTTTGAAACAGCACCGAAATTGTCTGCCATTTCAGATGTAACATCTAATTAATTTACGTTGCCTCAAGCGAAAGCAAACTATTTTTTAATTGTTCTGAAGACATATTTAAATGCAGCTCAGCTGACTGGTATTTCCTTTCAAATTAATTTGTTTTAAACAAAAAATAAAGAAAGATATTTTTATTTCTAAAGTGAGACTTTAGCAACTCGTCCTTTCTCTCTATTTTTCTATTAATTTACTCTTTATTTTAAATTTCTCTTTAACAATTAAAGATATTTTTAATGATTTCAATTATAATAATCAAATATTGATTGCTATTAATAAGAGTATGAAATATATTCTACTTGTTTACTTACTTGCTTATTTAATGCTTTATTAAATATATAATTTACTATTACATTATTATATTATAATTTATTGCCATTATTTTTTACTTATAAAATCGTTTGTCGTACTCCTGACTATCAACGCACAGCCAAAACTACAATTACTTAAAAAATTAAAATAAATGCGCAATAATACTATTATTCAATTACCTACCTATATTCAGCTAATAAATCATTATTATTAATATAAAATCATTAAAAATAAAAAATATAGCACTATTAATGGCGCCATCTATTATACTACAATAGAATTAGGTGTAGCGGCGACATCTATCGGATTTGGGTAGAACTGTTTGGTAATACCCTCTGCATAGTATGCTCCAATTTATAAACCCTCGGGAACCTAAGGATAAAACTTAGGATTCCTCTGGAATCACTCTGTTGATTGATGAAAACCGCATACAAATCAGTTCAGTGGTTTTTGAGATTATCACGAACATACAGACAGACAGACGCGACGGGGCACTTTGTTTTATATTGTGTAAGGATTACACTCACCACAGAGGATTCATATTACACCGCGCCTCCACCGGGCCGTGCGTTCGCCATGTTTTTCTCAAAGGCCGAAGCACGGACACGGCCCGGTGAAGCATGTATTGGTTCATACAAAAGCCTACTATGAATATCTTGGCCTGGGCCCAGCCGGAACTCGGCCGGGGCGCGGCCCGGTATAATATAAATCCACCTTTATGCTTAATACAGAGTAATTGCATCTTTTACGACATGCAATTATAGTCATCGAAAGTCGCAGTGACTTTTGACTATCATAGTCAGTAAAAAAGCGAACGAAAAAAGTTTTAAATTTCATACGCACGTACATTTGTATAAGTTAAGAGTTATGTAATGATTAACTGTACCCATGAATATTTTAAGTGCGACGTAAATGGACATTAAAAGTTATTATAATAACATATGGCACGTCTGGAATTAAGTAATGATAAATACGGTTCACACACGTTTGGCGCTCAGAAAGAATTAAGGTTGAGGATTCAGTGCAGAAGCGTAGCGGATAGCGGAAACGCGCCGCTTTACAGAATAAGTTCGGTGTTCTATGATAGTAAAGGTTTACGAACATTTATACATTAATAAATGTGTTCAAAATAATCTAAAATACTTAAATATCTTAGTTATGTATTTCTTTAATTTTGATTAATATTCATTGGTTAAACATCTTTTTCCCCTAATTAATTCATCTTTTAGTTGAATTTCTTAGTATTTTTTTGGCGAGATTTCTCTAGACGTATGGATTCTTGCTTTCTGCCACAGCACAACTTGAAAGATAAGATATAGTATATTTCATTTAATGGAAAGAATATCAAAAACCTTAATATTTATTTCAATTGTCTAAAAGAGAATAAAAATGTAGTAATATGAAAATAAGGCCAGTGTGTGTTGCCAGTGATGATATATGGTGCTGAAACGTGATCTCTAACTATGGACCTGGTAAGAAAGCTCAAAGTCGTTCAACGAGCTATGGAGAGGGATATGCTCAGGGTTACACTGCGAGATCGAATCAAGAATGAGGGGATTCGTAGACGGACGAAAGTTTACGACATAAACCGGCTGATTAATAAGTTGAAGTGGCAGTGTTGCAGGACATATAGTGCGGAGAGCCGAAGGCCGCTGCGGCCAGAAGGATCTCGAGTGGAGGCCACAGACCGGCAAGCGCAGCGTAAGACGTCCACCCACAAGGTGGACATGCGACCTGATAAGAGCCGCGAGTCGACGGTAGATCCAAGCTGTTTCTGACTGGTCCTTTTGAAAAATTAGCGGAGAAAATGATGATGATTTTACATTACAGCAATACAAATCTTTATTTATTAATTTCCTTGGAAAAATATATTTGTTTTAAACATATTCGCAGGCCGTGTGTGTTGTTATTTATTGCTTGAGAAGACCTTCTTCTTAGTAAGGTAGTGTTTCTTATTAAGGTAATTTCTACTAATTTCTTTAGTAAGGTGTTGTTATTTATTGTGTTGTTTTGCTTCGTTATTTATTGTTACCGATAATTCTTAACTGCAGTCATTAACAAATAAGTAAAAACGCGTCATCTACCGCTACCTCTTATCATTATACCCCATTATGAGATCACTTACAGCCGAGCCGAATACTTACAACGTATTGTAAGTCGAGCTAATGTGTATCGTTTAACTGGAGCAGGTACAGATCGTAATTATCTTTTGGGAGTAATCATTTTTATTTGTTAGCCTAATGGTACTTTGGTTTTCTCCATGGAAGTAATAAGTACTATGTTTTCTCACGTTGCGTTTGACGTCTCTAAAATTTATTGTTGTAAAACAATTTGGCATTGAATGTCATTCGACTAGATACACATAACCATTAACCTTCAATTATTATTTATTTATAAAACTTTTTAAGCAAATGCCATAATATGCCATAACCCATTGCTACATGGCATGACAGGGGATCGAACTCGGATCTCTCGAGCGTCTATCCCACTGCGCCACCGACACTCACTAATCTATGTATACTTAATTTTGTTACAGTTGGAAAGTAGTGGCAGGGCACACTGAGTTTCGCAGTCATTTGGGCAGCCCGTCTGGCGGCAGTAACGACCCCCTTACAGAAGACCACCCTGAAATACAGCACGTGTGCTGTTGTGTTTCGGTGAGTAAGTAAGGGATGCCAGAGCCCATTTCCCTATCTCCTCCTAATCCCTTAGTGAACCGTCAGCCTGTCTGCCGATCTTAACATAAAAAAAGAGATACTTTTTGAAAACTTGTCAGATTTCAGCAAATATTTTGCTGAAATTAATGTGTTGTATAATTTCCATTAGTAGATGAGGTTAGAAATTATGTAGAATAGAAAGTCCTCGACATGACTGTATTCAACAGGTTCCTTCCATTACGCGAAAGGAGTAATCTCTTATTACGTGTCATATAAATTGACAGTAATTCTCATGACTGATGAAAATTATAGATTCTAAAGTGCTTTGTAAACATAAAGGTTTTTACTCAATTCTACAAGTATATCTATGTTAACATTGCAAACAGGTAAAATGACTGTAGTATCGTGATGCTTATAGGAGCGTCGGTGATGCAGTAGTAAATACGCGGCCTATCATGTTTTTTTTTCTGAAAAGAACTTGTGTGCTCTCAAACGGTGAAGGAAAATATGGCGAAGAAACCTTCATACGCAGAAACTCTAAGGCGCATGTGAAGTCCACCAACCCGCACTAGGCCAGCGTGGTGGACCATTATAGCCCATACATCTTGTTCAGAGGGTGAATGCCCAGCAGTGGGGACATACGTATATAATAGGCTACTGATGAATGCAGCATCGAATATAGATCTCAATTTACAAAAACAAAGTTAGAGTTTTTTTAAATTAATTAATATAATATTTATATTTATTCAATAATTAGGCAAAATTATGGTTTCAATTACTATAAGTACTTTATATTTCTCTTAAAATTGGAAAAAATGTCTTATTGATGAAGTTGATAATTGTATTCTCATAATAAAAATAAATAAAATATTTTAAGAGAATGATGTAGAATACCTTTCATTACTTAATTACCTGTCGTCAAGGTCTAATAATCTCTATGCTAGTCCGGCAAACACTGCGTAGTATTTTAAACCTTGGATAAAAATAGTTGAAAATGATTACAATGACTTTTACACTTCTATCTAACGTAATGGGGGACTAATTTTCAATTTCTATCATATCACGTAATAGGATCTGTCGCAAGAATCTTCACGCCTTTTTTAATTTCGTCTCGGGCCTTGTTTACGTAGAAACGAAAAGAGAAAATCTTGAAACATCTTTTCTTTTTTCAAAGGTTTGTCCTTTAAGGCATACGGTCAGACGTAATTGTAACTCTCAAATATGTTTGCACTCGATTGAATGGGTGACCTTAAGACTCGTTTTGCTTGATTGAATACGAGCTTAAATAAATTGAATAAAAGAAAGAAACAAAGCCATTATAGCACATTTTAGAATCCTTCATTTTAACACAACCATTTCCTTTTTTGTACCTACAAAAAGAAAAAGTCAGCTCAGAAAAGAAAGAAAAAGTGTGCGATTTAATTTATTACATACTAATAAGGCTAGAAGCTTTTATTACTTACTAGCTGTAAAAAAGATTTGACAGCTAAATAAAAAAAAATCTAATATATAAAATTCTCGTGTCACAGTGTTTGTAACAAAACTCCTCCGAAACGGCTAGACCGATTCTTATGAAATTTTTTGTGTATATTCAGTAGATCTGAGAATAGGATGTAAACTAATTTTCACTCTCCTACCCCCACCCCCATTTATTAATCGGGATTTTAGTATTTTTGTATGAACAATATTCAAATAATTTAACTGACGTTCATAGACGTGAAGTGTCGCGTCACTTTGAGATATGGTTTGCAAATAAAATTGGACCCGATAGGTGGCGCCACAATCGAGTTAGAGAATTATTTTCGAGTTCTGACAGGACAACGTCTGCTGGGTCAGCTAGTAATCCATAAATACCTTCAACAGATATTAAAAAAAAATCCGAAATGGTCCAGCCGTTCTCGAGTTTTGCACTTCGCAACACATTTTAGCGATTCATTGTTTTCATATAGTGATTAACTTTAAAAATACATATTAAGGTCCGGCTCCCGAAAATTATGATTGTTTGCCTTAAATTTGTAACTAAACCAAATATCTCATCAATTTAAAACTTAAATAATATGTTTTTTAAAACCTTTTTCTAGTCATTTTAAAGACAGAATCACAATTGATGGAAATTGACTCGATACTTTTATTTTTTTTAAATGATACCTTTTTCAAGATTTTTCTCGTTTTTCTCGGAAAAAACTTTAGTTACATATGTAAATTGAATACTCATAGAAAGAAGATACGATTTATTAGTTACATATAAGACAAAAATTGCCTAGACCCATTATTATTCTCATAATAAACTAAATATGATTTGAAACTTGCGTCCTTTACTTCTGTGCAAGAATACGGTCAAGCGGATCATTTTATTTTCAACCTTATTTTAACGTAACTTAGGTTGAATATCGAATAATCAGTAGCGCGCTAACGCGGTCTTTGACGGACCTAGACAGGGCCAAACGTAACATTCGATATTCGACCTTATTTAGAACTGTATAAGGTTGAATATCGGATGATCAGTACAGCGTTGTGCGCGAACAGTGACGGACCTATCGCGGTTTTGAACGACCTTGACAGCGCGGTCTTAAGGTTTTAGCAGTAGCATCGCACACTGAGTACCGTAGTCATGAATAGTCTACTTTTTTTAGGGTTCCGTACATCCTAATAAAAAAACGGAAACCTTATAGGATCACTCGTGTGTCCGTCTCTCCGACCATTCCCCCCCCTGTCTCCGAAACTACTGAACCTAAAATTTTGAAAAAAAAAATACAGAAATTAGTTTTCTACTTATAGATTATAGGAAAACCTATATAAGAAGTCCATAATATTAAAATAAAATGGTAAATCACTCAATATTGTGCGGATAGGTAACATCGTACGGAACCCTCTTCACGCGAGTTCAACTCGCACTTGTCCCTTTTTTATAGAAACTTATACATATAAATTTCTTTATACGAAACCTTTACGCTAATCATACTTTTATCTTTTATCTTGTCTTAGTGGCTATTTCTGTCTGCTAGAGTACCAGTATCACTTCGTCCATTGCTGAATCGTATTGTGATCGTCACGTGAACTAAAGCTCTCTACTTATACCTACCACGTTAAGGAACTGTAGTACTTTTTGATAGAGGCATTCTTCACATCTTCACAAGCCATTGTGTGGCTTCCTAAGATGTGACTGCGCTTGTGCATCAGGGGGCCACACTCGCACAGGATATGCATTGGTGTTTCTTCTGCCTCATGACAGAAGCGACACTCTCCCGTACGAGTGAGCCCCATTATTTTAAGATGCCTATTGACGCGGCAGTGCCCCGTTAGTGCCCTAGTTAGCATACACAAATTACTCCTACTAAGCGACATAGCCTGATTTGTCACTTTTCGACTATAGGCTTTAATGAGCGCTTTGGAATGGTTCAACCCTGGCAAGTTAGTCCAGCGTTGTAAGATTTAATAAAGCACTGGTTCCATATGGTCCAGCGAACTAGGCTATTTGGTAATCCGCACATAGGTTCAGGACCTATTAGACTACCTTTTGCGCCTACACGAGCCAGTTCGTCGGCAAGTTCATTGCCTTAGATCCCCATATGGCCAGGTAACCATCTTAGGAGTACTTTGTTCTTGCGCCCTAAGGTATTTTAAGTAGTCTACACAGTTTCGCACCAGCTTTGAGACTGTACAGTCTGAGTCCAGTGCTTGAAGTGCAGCCTGACTGTAAATGAAAGTAAGTGTATGTAAGTGAATGTAAATTATACGGTTGATGTTGTTTCTTTGCAGGTTGACTTCCGCGCATTCTAAGATGGCGAAGGCCTCTGCTTGGAAGATGCTGACGTATTGTCCCAAGTTTACACTGATCCTGTAATCCTGGTCACCGCCATACACTCCACAGCCTACGTCAGGTCCTGATTTGGACCCATCAGTATACTTAGTCTTATCATGTTCATTGTTGCTATACTCTTTATCACACTATCATTTATAACTTGGTTAGATCAGGCATACAGGATCAGAAAAAGATTTGGAAAGTTAATATCTATTAAATTTTATTTTTAACATTTACATTGATTATACATGATTTATGGATATATAATATATATTTTTTTATTTTATTTCAAGGTTGTAAGACAGGCTGATGGTCCTTCCTGCCGCCAGAGAGGCTACCCAATTTATGAAAACGAAATTGCCTGGCAAAAGCGAAATTGTGCCCTGGCACTACTTAAATGAACAGGTATCTATGAAGGTTAGATCCTTTTTTGCACTCCTGACAACTTATATATTAATAACTAGCTCTGCCCGCAGCTTCGCCCGGGTGGAATACAGATTGTTTCCTCGCAGTCGTAGCGTACGCGTCTTGGCCTACCTACCCTGCCTCTGTGGCTTCACGGCGCGGTTGTTATTTATTATACATTATCTCTTACACCTAGGGTTGCCAGATGATCGGGTTTCGCCTGGATTGTCCCGACATTTTATTTGACGTCCAGACTCCCGACAAAATACAAACTAACAGCTAACAGCTTCTAGTAAATTTTTTAACCTAAATTAAAAATGACGCGTTTTCTAAATCACTTCCTACAACCTGTTAGTGTCTGTTAAATAATTTGTACACCAAAGAGGGAAATCGCATTGCCATTAATTTAATAAAAGTCAAGTTAATAAAATAGGAGTGAATTCTGATGTAAACTGTTATTTTAAAACTTAATCAGAGTACTATTGAAGGGTCAAAACTGGTGAATTCAGTGTCAAGTAGGTATTTACATGTGACCACTTAGAAAATAAGTGTATATTAGTTATAAGTAACCTATATCATGTATGATGCTCTTAAGTTTTTTGCCTGACAATTAAAAAAGTTAAGTTATATGTCCTGACGATAATCCCATGATCCCGACTTTTTGAAATTTTGCCCAGATAATTCAGTTTTTCCATCTGGCAAGCCTATTTACACGATACGTCCAAAACATAATGTTGTAATAAGCAAAAATCACGTGTATTAATTACTTGTAATGATAAACATGTTAATTTTGATAAGAATTCATTTGATAATGTGGCTTCACGTTAACTTCATCTAACGATTTAAAATATTCTTAATACAAAAACGTATTGAAAATATTTTAAGTTATGATAAATAATATGCTGTCGCCGATTTTTTTGTAAGCATCAACTTTTCTTTAGAAATCTCACCGTTAAAGCAGCGTTGGGAAGAATCGTTTTCGTTCGTCAACTCACTTTGCAATCTCGATTTGAACTTGGAACATCGTTCCAAGGGAATGCTATTATCGAGGTAATAGCCAACTCTAAATTCACAAGTGATGATTAGCAAGTGTTTTGTCAAAATGATGTATTAATTGTTTTTTTTTTGACTGGCTGACGGCCTGTCCTTCGATAGTATTTCAAGAAAAAAAAATTGAATTTTTTCCCTTGAGAAATGCATGGTGAAAACAAAATAATTTACTCCAAAAAAAAAAAAAAAAAAAAAAAAGAAACTTAACTGAAGAAAATATCATTGTTATTCAAGTGAAATTCACACGCGGGTCCTCCTTGCTTCCTCTGAGCTGTGCGTATACGTGATTCGGGTACTAAATAATAATTATTTACTCCCTCCTGAGGTAACGTTAGATGGGGAAAAATTGTTAGGTAGAGGCGAGTTTCTGCTCGTAGGAAACAATGAAAAAGATTTTCAGAGGAACAAACAAAATCACTGCTAAATTACTCTTGTAAAACTGCTCTTTCCTGCTACTCAGAATGGTGTGGAATAATTATAACGTTTTGTTACGACTAACTATGGAACGTTCTGGAAAAAGCGTTCGCGCCGGCCGAAAGCCTCCAACGTTCAACCCTGTGGATGGTAGCCACGCCCCTTTCCGATTAGTGTCAAAGGAAATTGGTCCTTACGTTTACAACAAAGAGTTTAATGGCTTGTTTACAACCTTGTTTACATTTTGTGGTAGATTCGAAATACATCAAATATAATTTGTAAAAAACACTTATTTTTATTTATTTTTTCTGCCCCTTTTACAATGTGGAACGAAAACCAACACGGTCAAAAGCAGAATGGCTCTGTCTGCGACGGAGACAAAATCTTGTGACAACGAAAATTTTGAATTGATAATCGAACCAAGTTTGTCAAAATTTAAAAAGAAATTGTTTAAAAATAAATAACTAACCTCGAGGAGTAATTGAAAAAGAGGTAATACATGTAGTTTAATAAATTTATTTACAATAAATAATAAAAGCAGTACCATTACGGTACACACTCCAATCGGTTTACAAACAAAAAAAAGTTCGCGATACATATGTATATCGAATACCAAGCGTACGAAGTTGCGCGCTCAGCTAGTCGAAAATGTAACTACTCGACCAATGGTGCTATTTCACGGTGGTCTTCTGTAAGGACACCGTCAGACAAACTGCGAAACGCAGTGTGCCCTGTCACTATTTGCCAGATCCAGACCAGAGCCAGCTAGCTAACTTTCTTTTCCAAAATGAACCCTGCGCGGAATAGAACCCGAAACCCCTGGGGGCCTAGCCAAGATGCAAACTTACGAAACGAAAGAAAGAAAGCCCGGTGATTGGTTGTTGTAACAGTTGTAACTTCAACAACCAATCACCGGGCTTTATTTCTTTCGTTTTGTAATTACGCAAAGGAAGCGTTTGCAACAGTTTGCATCTTGGCTAGGGCCCCTGAAACACAGAGCTAAGACAAGCGTGTTAACTACTGAGTCAATGGGCTCATCAAAAGTATACAGGTATAATATTCAATAAGCCAATATATAAATTAATAAGATGATAAGTGAGTCGGCGAGTGTTCGTTTAAAAAAAATCCACGTACCTCGTAAAGAACTCTAAAAGAAAATTACATTAGATTGTTCACATTATCCTCGCGAAAACGTATCTCGAACGATCTCAGGTAATCTCAGCTTGTCAGAAACAAAATGGCGTCGAATTTTTCCCGCGCGATAATTTTAACATAATACAGAACTCTTGTTTTGCAAATAGAAAGTTATGAGGCAAAGGAAATATGCTCCACACACAGCCTAATGAAGGTGGAACGTGTTGTTGGGGCAAATTATATTATAAACGTATTATTTCAAATTATTTTTCACTTTACACAATTTCATTTTTGCATAGAATACGTATTTTAACGTAAAGGCACACTGTATTTTGCAGTCATAAACTGGCGACAGTAACCACTCGCGTAAGAGTGGTCTTTTGTAAAGAAATAAAATACAGATTATATGTTGCCAGTTAAGGATGTCAAAGCTCATTCCACAATCCTCTCCCTAATCGTTATCCTTTATCCTATCAAGGTCGATGGTTGATCGACGTGGTTTTCTGTAAACTGTGGCTATTGCCGCTGGACAGGCTGCTCAAATGATTGCGAATCCACTATTTGCCAGATCCAGTCCAGAACAAACTATAAAAAGTCGTCTAGATACTTTTAAGTTGCCTAGAATTAAGAATACCTATGACGTTGAAAAAAAAGTAACGATATTTTGGAATGTACAAAATTGGTCTATATTTTTTTTAATGTTATGATCGGCAGACAGGCTAACGTCCTCTTGATGGTAGGTAGCTACCGTCGCCTATAACACAAGCAACGCCAAAGGATAAAGGATAGGGAAATGGGCTCTGGCATCCCTTACTCACTTACCGAAACACAACAGCACACGTGCTGTTATTTCACGGTGGTCTTCTGTAAGGGGGTGGTTACTGCCGCCAGACGGGCTGCCCAAAGACTGCGAAACACAGTGTGCCCTGCCACTACTTTCCAGATCCAGACAAGAGTCAAATTTGAAAAGTTCATTTTTCAAAGTTGACCTTGCCGGGAATCGAACCCGGGAACCCTAGAACAGAGCGTTAAGGCAAGCACCCTAAGCACTCATCCAACGGGCTCGTCAAATGAAATGATTTGAAGATGGAGGTGCCTTTCTCTACTTTTAGTGGTTTCGATAAAACGGAACTCGATACAAAAATGTTTTAATTTGTTAAAAACAATATTGAACGCCATCCCTTTCGTAACCGGCTCTAAAATAAGTATTTCATAAAAACTACGAAACGAGCCGATCTGGGAAGCCTTTCATTACGCGCCGCCCAGTTATTTTGTTTTTTACTGATATTTGACCCACTAGTCTACAGATGGCTATAAAAATGTGGAGGCTGATTTCATCAATCAATACTTTTTACTAAATATTGATCCTTATTACTCAATGAGCTATGGAGAGGGCTACACTGCGAGGTTGAAAGGAATTAGGATATTCGTAGTCGAACTAAAGTACCGACATAACCCGGAGAATTAGTAAGTTGAAGTAGCAATGGGTAGGACACGCAATACTAACACCGTGTGGCCGAGTGGTTGCTTTCTTTAAAAGCTCTGTGTCAGGGGTTCGAGTGGGAAGCTTGGGAAATGAACTATTCATAGCTTACTGTGGTCTGGATCTGGCAAGTAGTGGCAGGGCACACTGCGTTTAGTGTTTGGGCAGCCCGTCTGGCAGCAGTCAGCAACTCCTCACAGAAGAGCACCGTGAAATAATCAAATGTGTACTGTTCTGTTTCGGTGAGTGAATAAGGGATGTCAGAGCCCATTTGCCTGTCCATTTCTAATACTTTAATCTTAATCCTACTATGGTCGGCGGCACACTTGCAACACCAGAGGCTCTAGTATGAGTTTACGATACTACACCAAACACCAATACTACACTCGCTAGCGAGAACGTAAAACTTTTGTATGGGAAATCGTGAACTGTCAATGTCAAATTATCAATTTTCCATATAAATGTTTTACGCTCTCGCTAGCGAGTGTAGTATCGTAAACTCATGCTAGAGCCACTGTGGTGTTGCTTGTGATATAGGTAACGACAGCCACCCACCGTCAATTGGACCGTCAGCCTTTCTGGCGATTATATCATTAAAAATATATTTAAATATCCACATGAGCCGTACGCTTTCCCTGAATTATAATTGCGTTTGAATTGGGCTTGGCTATGGTATTTTCACTGTATGATGATATGCGTGACAGTTCTCACTTTTTCATGCCACGCATACTGTTTTCAACTAAAAAAAAACTGACACAAAAAATAACAACTAAACAAACAAATGTATGAAAAAAAATTATCAACACAAAAGGAATTATCACTTTTATAATTATTTTATTATTATAATAGGTAAATGTAATAAAAAATATTTTTTTAATAGTGTCAAACGCGTGGAACGGAACTTGTGTCAATAGGGATTGACACTAGGGATATTTACTGATATTCGATATATCGAAAGTACTCTATGTTTGCCAGAGGATATTCGGAGATTTACAAATATTTTTTTATTATTCTATATATTTATAAAATCATCGTATTTTGATAATAAAACTAAAGCTGACTAATAATAACACTAAAACAAAAGTAAATTTTGTTCTGACTTGTTTGGAGTTTTGACAGTAATAAATAAATAAATAAATATTAATCATTGCATTGTATTCTATAATTTATTTAACAAAACCTGTTTTTTAAGATTTAAGAATTTATTTCTAAATCTGAAAATCTAAAACCGGTAGTTCGATTCCATTTGCTTTGCCAACTGATTCGATATTTACAAACAATCGATTAAATGTTGTTAGGTTGCATCACTAAAATTGTCAGTTACGAACTGTCACGCATATCATCATACAGTGAAAATACTATAATTGCGTTCTTATCGTCAATACAAATAAGAACTTGAAATAAAATCCGACTCCGCACTAACTAGACTTTTAACGAAACGGAAGCTCACACAAAATTCAGGATCTTTACTCAACAATCAACGAGCGACTAACACACACACACACAATCACAAAGCGAGCACAATTATACTTTCTCTGCGATTGTGTGTGATAGAATGCAGAGCAAATAATATTTATTTGGTACAGAACAATTCATTTTAACAATTTCTTGGCATGCGATATAACGGGTGTGTATGATGTCATTATCAGGGACACATAAAGGTCGGCGCTGACTGACGGCATGACTCGGCACGTCACAGCAAATGATTTTTTCCTGAACATATTATTTTCAACCTTATTGCAATTACTTTAGCACTCAAACTACTTTATTTCAATAGGTACCAAGAGGCCGAAGCGTTCCGGTTATCAATCTCTTCAAAAACGGTTCGGTTTCGTTACCTCGGTACATTAAAGAATCGCAAATGAGTACACGATTCATAAGATTTCTTTCAGTGAGCTCGTGTGACACCCAATTGTCGAGCTTTTTGTGTCCCCAGCTATTTTCAAATGGGTCAAAACTGTTTTGTGGTTAATTCCCAGTTCTTCAGATATGTCATAACTACCGATATGTCGATCTTGCTCTAATTTTTCCAAAATGGTGTCCATTTTATCCTTAATAGGGCGACCCAAGTGAGGTGCATCTTGAACATCAAAATTCCCGTGAAACTTTAAACCGCTTAAACCAACTTTGCGCTACTCTTACTGACACTGCACTAGATCCATAAACGTCACAAATTTTTTTTCGCGGCTTGCGTAAAATTTTTTCTTTTTTGTAATAAAATTTTAAAAAGTATCGAATTTCTTCATTAGATTCACTCATTTTTACAGAAAGAAAACAAATGAAAAATAGCTGGTTTGTTACCAGCTATTTTTCATTTGTTTTGTTTTACTAATTTGTTTCTTTTCTTGAAATGTAACCTTTTTAATGTCATCAAAACCAGCCAGATACATGTAGTACAACATCCAAAGAGATTTTATTACAAGTTTATACATACTATATGCGAAAAGACTTTTTTCCCGACCTACTATGTTATTTCCTGTATTGCTGTCGGGTTTTTGTTTTAAATAAAACTGGAATAAACTGGATAAAAATAAAACTGGAACTGGAAAGTAGTGGCAGGGCACACTGCGTTTCGAAGTCATTTGGGATGCCCATATTGCCCATCTGGCGGCAGTAACCATCCCCTTTACAGAAGACCACCGTGAAATAACAGCACGTGTGCTGTTGTGTTTCGGTGAGTGAGTAAGGGATACCAGAGCCCATTTCCCTATCCTCCTCCTAGTCCCTTATCCTTAATCCTACTGTAGTTGCCAGCGCAATTACAGCAGCTTTGCCTTTGCTTGTGTTATAGGCGACGCTAGCTACCTACCATCAAGTGGACCGTCAGCCTGTCTGCCGATCTAAATGTAAAAAAAATATAATAACAAGAGTGAAATGGGTATATTTTATATTATACAGGGTTATAGGTTAAGTTGACTATATTCGTTGACAGTTTAAAGTAGAAGTTACAGATTCGACTATACACAGAGCAAAGAATCGCCACGCCGTCCTCTACTAGAGACGGCATGTCATCGTGTCAGGGGCTGTTACCGTTTATTCAATACTACTCCACGCAAGGCTTACTCACTATTTTGTTTTGTGTTTCAAGACAATATCGACTCGCAATTTTTAAAAGCTAAAAATTACATTTAATTACCCACTTGTTATATGACCCACGTTTTTACTTTGATTGTTACATCAAATCACAGCACAATGAGTCATTTCTGTCGCTTTTTAGGGTTCCGTATGTCCGAATAAAAAAACGGAACCCTTATAGGATCACTCGTGTGTCCGTCTGTCCGTCGGTCACAGTCAATTATTTTGGAATCTACTAGACCGATTAAGTTGAAATTTGGTACACATATATCAATTTCTGCTACCCAAACGCAGAGTTGTGACGTGAATAGATGAAATCTGTATATGGGAGGTCATTTTTGAGGGGAAGGCGGAAAATTAAAAATATTTTTTTTTAAATTGCATCGTGTGACATATCAAATTGAAGGTCTTGTTGTGAACATGTTAAATGTATTTTTTTTGTAATTTTAAAACAAATAGTTTTCAAGTTATTCAAGAAAATAGACGAAAATTGACCATTCCCTCGCCCTAATCTCCGAAACTACAGAATCTAAAATTTTGAAAAAAAATACAGAAATTAGTTTTCTACTTATTGATTATAGGAAGGAAAACCTATAAGAAGTCCGTGATATTAAAATAAAATGTTAATCACTCAATATTGTGCGGATAGGTAACATCATACGGAACCCTCTTCACGCGAGTTCAGCTCGCACTTGTCCCGTTTTTTGGATAATGTTTATCCACAAAGTGCAAATAGAAATGCGCTTTGAATTGCGCTCAGCATAACTCCGAGGCACGAATATTATTATTACTATTATATCTAGTACTAGCTTTGATGAGCACGTTGGATGAGCGGTTAGGGTGCTTGCCTTAACGCTCTGTTCTAGAGTTCCCGGGTTCGATTCCCAGCAATGTCAACTTTGAAAAATCAACTTTTCAAATTTGGCCTTGGTCTGGATCTGAAAAGTAGTGGCAGGGCACACTACTTTACGCAGTCATTTTGGGCAGCTCGTCTGGTGGCAATAACCACCGCCTTACAGAAGACCACGGTGAAATAACAGCACATGTGCTGGTGTGTTTCGGTGAGTGAGTAAGGGATACCAGAGCCCATTTTCCTATCCAATTCCCTTTATCCTTGATCCTACTGTAGTGGGCAGTGCTCTTGCAGCTGCTATGGCGTTGCTTGTATTATAGGCAACGCTATACACCTACCCTCATAATAAAAGGGGGCGTCGCGGCGATTTTTTGCTCTCTGACTATATATTCGACCTACCCAAAAATTAACGGTTTTCGTCATAATATTCGACTTTTAATTATTATTATTTTTAATACCATTCTCATGCAAAGTTTCTCCTAGATTGATCCAATTGGTACTAATTTTAGCAATTTTTTGTAGCGAGTAAATAATCTACCTATTGAGGCTTTTACATGTAAAATAACTGCAAAAACATAAAAATGTAGTATTTACAAAACTTTAACAAAATAACCTCTTTCTACAAAAAATGTACAGTCGTATGTCTACACTAACAACCAACAAAATGGACCTACATTTGTCATTATAATTTGCTTTGTTCGTACTAAACACCATAAATTAAGCCTCGACTTACCCGAATATACAAACAGATTAATCAATTCCGTAATATTAGCATTCAAAGCTTGTGCAGCGGAAATTACTGGTGAAAAGCGGTGGGAGCCGGTTCAATGTGGTTGGTGTAATAGCATAAATATTGCCAGGAGAAATTAATATTATCCTAGGATCTCTCTCTCTCTCTCTCTATAGGGGGTGTGAAAATAATGGAATACGTATTTAAGATGCCTCTATTCATAGAAAGTCGAAAATGGATCAGATTCTCTCAGCCAATTTTTCAGAAGCCGTGTTCAATCATAATGAAGTTGCAAACGTCTGTCCAAAGAAAAGTTGTGACAAGACAAGATTTGACGAGCCCGTTGGATGAATGGTTACGGTGCTAGCCTTGATGCTCTGTTCTAGGGTTCCCGAGTTCGATTTCCGGCAGGGTCAAAATGAACTTTTCAATTTTGGCTCTGATCTGGATCTGGAAAGTAGTGACACTGCGTTTCGCAGTCATTTGGATAGCCCGTCTGGCGGCGTTAACCACCCTCTTACAGAAGACCACCGTGAAATAACAGCACGTGTGCTGTTGAGTTTCCATGAGTGAGTGAATAAGGGATGCCAGAACTTATTTTCTATAGTTGGTATTATTAATCATACTGCAGCACACTTGCAGCAGCTGTGGCGTTGTGTTTTAGATTAAGGAAGCCACACCATCAAGTGGACTGCAGACAGCCGACTTTAACATAAAATTTGAATTGAAAACTGTTTTTCCAAAAATATAGGATTAAGGGAACCGCGCCTAAAATATAAAGTTTTTAAATTGCATGTCTACATCATGTGGAAATCTATTACAAGGGGGTCAGTTGTGGGACAACAAGCGATAAGAAAGCGACTCTTCGGAGCTTTTGCGAAGTTACCTGCGACAGTGAACCGGCGACACATTAAGGGAATCAATGACGACTTTTGGCAAGTTTAACGGTTTCATCGGACAAGTTCGATCATTTTGGCAGTCATCTTGGTTTGTGAAAAAAAATTGTTTCTTTCGCTCATACCACTTACACTCACCCTACGTAACAATACATGACTTACCCATCCACATTCCATTAATTTTTTCGACGAAAAAAATAAAAAGAAGGCTTCATTAAATTTTAAAACATTACATTTGTTTGAACTCCGCGATTTGGAGGCGTTAATTACTCGTACATGCGACCTCCAACAAGAAACAAATCTTAGTTCGAAACGTTGAAAATTTTAATATACATTAAAACTTCCATCTTCAGGTGAAACTTACTCAACTAACTTTTATTCAAACATAATTTTCTGGTCGAAATTATTTTACGACATCAATCTTGTGAACTAAAATTTGAGTTTGACGATTTTAAAACTTAAATTAGTCTCTTGTAACGATTTCGACATGGTTTCAATTTTATTCGTTGACTTAACTAAAGTTGATGACTTCGATATTAAAGCCTTTACCAACTTTGTTATCTGTTTGTTTTCTCATTATTAAGTCAAGGACTAACCTAAGACCGAACAAAATTCTTACCAAAATCAACGCAAAAAAAACATAGAAGCTTTATTACAATCTCTAAAAAGATCTGTATGTTACACCTGAACTTCGAAAAAACAAGCTTATTTATTATTAAAGTTTATGCCCCCACCTCTGACGCAAAGGAAAGGTTTTCTATGATCAATTACAAGAATGCCTTTTAAAGTGTGGTAAAGATATTATTAAAAACTGGATAGAAAAGGCAAAAGATAGAGATAAATGGAGAAAAATAGAGGAGGCCTTCACTCAGTAGTGAGGTCCTTAGTAACACTAGTGAAAATTGCACAAATAAAAAAAACACGTAATGTATAATTTATATAATGTTTAATTTATATTTAAATTGTAGTCAAACCAACCAAGTATCTTAAGTGCAAGTGTAATCATATTAATCATAGCTTTTTTTATGTTTTTAAGGAATAAACAAGGCTTTATTATTATTATTATTATTATACATTTATTTATTTCTTTTCTTAATTTTAATTTTTTTACAATATATATGTATATAAAAACAATAAATATTATAAAAAACTTAAAATTAGGTGTCCACTAGTAGCGGGGCAAGGCCCAAGCTACCGGTGGTTAGGGCTGCAGACTGCAGAGTGAGGAACCTCCTGACAATGCATGCCGTGTTATTATTATTATTATTATTGCAAAACAAATTTTTGTAGCTACTCGGAGATAATCGAATAGCACCACATTTTCATCTCATTTTCACATTTTCATATTTTCTAATAGAGATTGGTCCGTCAATAATTTGATTTTTAACTCGGTTAAATAAGCATTATTATAAATTAATTCTAAAAATTTGAGGAACGATAGATGATAGTGAGTAATAAATTTGTACAAACGAAAAAGATTAAATATATAGAGAGGGAATTGGGAAAATTTTCCTACAAAAATATTGATCCTGATCGCCATAATCAGGTTGGCCATGGCGTCTAAAGTTTGTAAAGTTTTGTAAAGTTGGCGATTTTGTACCACGTGGTTCTAAATGTCAAATTACGAATTCTTTCGTCTTGCCCGATCTATACAGTTGAAAATCTTTGGCACAAACGAATGCACGTGCAACGGTCTAGTTGTTAAATTCGGCAAAAGCAAAGTAATATATAATTCCTGTAGGTAACTACAGTATTGTAAGTTAAAATTTAACATCAATTTTTTTGTCTAACTGTACAAATTTACCCTAATAATAAGGTTCGTGGCAACGAATTAGTGTCAAAGGGGATACAATAATCGTGGCAAAAATTTCGTGGCAACAGAGCACAAGCCGATTTTTCTTTAATACTGTATAAAATGTTAACAAAGTAATAAAAATAGCCGATTAAAACTTTATTACAGAACTTTAAGTTTATTAACAAGCTTATAAACAAATATACCTAGTTGTCGCTTTTTATTACTGTGACAAATAAGCTTTTTTGGGTAGTAATTTACTATTTATTTCTCAGAAAAAAAAAATTGTATTTATCCGCCCGATTCAATCTTTTTCACTGTATTTTTATCTAAGTTTTTATCTAACCTCACAAATTATTTTGCACTTTTTAATTATTATTTTCTTAAAGAAAAAGAAATAATATTAAAAAATATTTACATAGACATAATTCTGAAGCAAATAATGTTGATAAAGAAAAATATTGAAGCCTCTTTTAAATTAGACGCCTATTAGATTTAAATTTTTGTTTCTATGAAACAGTTACAGATCATAGACAAAACACACTTTTATTAATTACTCTAATATGTTGCAATCAATTATATTTTATTTTTGGTAGCAGTGTAACAATTAAAGTTAAATTATAACCCTGGACGTATCTCACGATATCTTTTGTGCCCGGGGACATCATTTTTAATGCGGCAATCAAGTGTCATTAATTTTTTACAAACACATTCCGATGATAATAAAAACGCTTCGTGACAGGAAATAGATGATTTATTTGAAACTCGTATTCAATTCGCAAAAGCTATACTTTCCTTAATTTATGGATTTTACAATCCTTACATAATATTATAAAACAAAGTCCTATGCGCTTTTTATCTTTCAACAGAGTGATTCTTGAGGAATCGATAGGTATATAATTTGTTATGGTTTTATCTTTAGGTTCCCGAGAGTTTGCAAATTTAAGAATACTATGCACATAATTATCAAGCAGTTCTACCCAAATCCGATAGATGCCGCCGTTTCACCTAATTCTATTTTAGTATAATAGATGGCGCCATCAATAGTGTTTTTTTTTTTAACGCGGACGAAGCCAAAATTCTGTATTTTTTTTACAGGCTGACGGCCCACTTGATGGTAGGTGGCTACCGTCGCCTATAACACAAGCAACGCCAAAGCTGCTGCAAGTGCGCTACCGACTACATTAGGATAGGGAAATGGGCTCTAACATCCCTTACTCACTCACCGAAACACAACAGCACACATGCTGTTATTTCACGGTGGTCTTCTGTAAGGGGGTGGTTACTGCCGCCAGATGGGCTGCCCAAATCACTGCGAAACGCAGTTTGCCCTGCCACTGTATGTATTCTGTTTTCTTCTTCTCTCAGTGCCTTGTCAGGTCTCCTCGACTTTGGTGATCACTCTCAAGAAGGCGAGAGGCCTTCTTGAGAGTGATCGCCACTCGGAACAGCTCCTAAATTCCTGCAATTCCGGTACATTGACGGATGTTTCTCAGCCATGACATCTGTCTTCCGCCCACTCTGCTTCGTCCCTCAATCTCAACCTCAATGAGATGGAGCATATGGTACATCTCATCCCTCACAAAGTTGCATATCATATGCAACTTTGTGAGCCCTAAAATTCGCTAATAGCTCTCTGTTAGTATAACCTCACAGAACATTCTTCTGTGTAACGGAGCCTACTAAGTTTTCTTTGCAACTTCATCCGAGCATTTTTTTTATAAATCATTCGGATATATAAACTATAATAATAAAATTACATTTTTTTATGTTGAAATTTTCAGACAGGCTGACCGTCCACTAGATGATAGGTGGTTACCGTCGCCTAACATGCAAGCAACGTCACAGGTGCTGTAAGTACGCTGAAGACCATAGTAGGATTAACTATAATTGATTAGGAAGGGATAGGGAAATTGGCTCTAGCATTTCTTACTCACTCACCTAAACCACAGTATATTATTTTTTTCATAAAACTCAACAGCACAAATGCTCTTATTTCACGGTGCTCTTCATAAGAGCTTGGTTATGCCGCTAGACTGGCTGCTCAAATGACTGCTAAACGCTGTCCTAAAACTACTTGTCAAAACCTGACCAGAGCCAACTTTGAAAATTTCATGAGAAATCGAACTCGGGACCCTTGAGACAGAGCGTTAAAGCAATCACCTTAACCACTCGACCAAAAGTCTCGAAATTTCAAAAAAATATGTCACCTAATATGAAGTGCATCTTCACTCTTGTATGTTGGCGACACTGAAAACACTGGGGTATAATGATATGACACAGTGCTAGTCCGCTGAGGTCTATTAATAGATTACTTGACAGACATCTGTCTGTCTACGTGAATATACCGCCAGGAACAATCCACAATCATTCCAAAACATATCCTATCGCTTCGTCTATAAAGATTAATTTAGTTTAAGCATGCACGACACGTCGGTATCGATTAAAAAATTGGAACGATATATTATCGATTATATCTTTTATTATGAGATAATTTAAAAAAACTACAAAAATATCAAGTGTTATTTCAATTTGAGTTCTATTCGCAAGAGAATAAAGCTGATAAATATATTTAAAAATTGTAAGTTCGTGTCTCAAGTGCAACATTGTCTTAGATGGCCTGATTAGTTATCCGATCCTTCTTTGTGGTCTATGATCAGTCCCATTACTGGTTAGATTAATGATTTAAGACGTTATTCGTGTGTTGACACCACAATAGGTATTAAACATAGTATGTAAACTAAAAGGAATATAATAAATAAATAAAATAAAAATTCATTTATTTCTGGCATCGAAAACGGCCCACCTTAAATGTATTAAACTACATTAAATAATAAATTATTAAAATGAAAATTAAATAATTTAAGTTACAAATGTTACTAATTGTAATAACGGCTCTTCTTTTAACTCATGAGAGGAGTTTTAACTCACGGCCTGTATGAGGTGGCACATCATACTGGAGTCATGCCTTTCGGCTATGGTCTTCAAGATGGAATTGGAATGGAATAAACTTACTTCTAACTTATTATTCTACTATTACTTTGATGAAGCCCCAATATAAGTTCTAAATTCTAATGATAATTAATAAAACATCTAATGCCTACGAATAAGGAACCAGTAGCAGTGGCAGGGTCGCTGCATTTCACAGTCATTTGGGCAGCCCGTCTAGCGGCAGTAACCACCCTCTTACATAAGACCACCGTGAAATATAAGCATGTTTGCTGTTGTGTTTCGTTGAGTAAATAAGGGATACCAGAGATGTCCATTTCGTTATCCCTTGTCGTTAATCCTACTAAGGTCAGCAGTGCACATGCAGGACCTGTGGCAAGGGGGGTTCCACTCCGCAGTTTAGGTATAATCTGCAGGCCGTTTGCAGGAAGGAACTAAACTCGGCGAGCTATCGCTCTATAGCCACAAGCTGCTTGCGCACGCATCGTGTACGTTCCAATACTTCCAAGTTTGAAGCGTTGTGTTGTTTTGTTGAATTATTTACTTATTTAACCAATAATTACACAAAATTAGTAACTATTAGTTTAATAATTCAAATGGGTACAAAAAACTCTCCAGGCTCAAGTAACATGACAACCCTAAGACCCTAGGGTAGAGGAAGAGGAGCGGTCGCTCTAGGCGCCAGGTGGCAAGGGGCGCCAAAAAGCCACATGTAACAATTTCCAGTGCAAAATAAAATTTTGATAGTTCCTACTGCTACAAAATTTATTTAATATACATCGATAAGAACTTTATTAATGTTAAAAAAGCAGGATTATAATACATAGTTTGCAATAAAAGATGCTTTTTGAAAATTTGGGAATGATTATTTTATTTAACATAAAATAGAAGTACAATTCACGTTCAATGGAAGCCTCAAACAAAAGGCGCTAAAAGACAATCTCGCTCTACCCTGATCAAGAGCTAGGGATCGGCGGCGTCACAAACGAGTGCGCCGGCGACTCGGCCATAGAACTGCGACGGGCTAAGGAGATTGATCGTTCGGACGTTATTATGAGTTTCAATTTTGCTTATGTTAGCGGTTGCTTGCTAACATTTTTTCAGGATAAAAGGTATTCGATATATTAAACCAGTTAATAAACTATCTTTGTGCCAAATTTCATCTAAATCCCTTAGGCTGTTTTTGCGTTATTGAGGAGCAAACATCTAAATATACAACTTTCGTATTTATAACATTACGAGTATATTAAGATAAGTAAATGAGAGATCGACAAGGTGAGTATATCCTTGTCAAAATCCCTCTAATTTGGACCAAGCGCTTTAAAACATCTTTTGTGATGCACACTGCTAAGGATTGGAACTGCCGGTAGGGAGTTGCAATCCTTAGCCCCGAGCTCTGTATTTCCGAGCTCATATAACCCAAATCTTTTCAAGATTCGAGTGAATAGGCATCTTCTGGGAGAGCTCGCTCCATCGTCGGCCTCATCCTTCCTGCATGGATAGATGCTAGTCAAGAGGAAACCAATCTTTAATAAAAAAAATAATACATAAATATTGATGATATTATTCATTTATGTCCACACACATAATATTAGTCGCATATTTATCTATTTATTGTGTATTTAGATGGACCAAGTACAAAATAAATAGATGATTTTTAGCACTCGGTTAGTTGTGTGCCCATTTGAGGTGAGGCACTGGTGCATGCACTGGCAAGTACGACGACTGTACTTATTCAAAACTTGTTCGATTGTATTATTGTCCGTTTTGAATAAAATATTTTTCTTTCTTTCGGTTGCATCCTCAACTGATAAAAATATTGTAAGCTGTAAAATTTCTCAACTAAAAATTAAACTGACACCAAGATTGTATACTGTTCGTTTCCTTATACTGTGCCCGAAAGTTTTCACGGGACTGCGGTATTGTGACTTAAGTGATTTTTTTTTTAATGAATTCAAGTACTGGCGCTTTGTTTTCGTATAATATTTTTATCGATACAATATCATAACGATATTCTGATTGATATACGATTCATTAATTTTTAAATAGAACTCACATTACTATGAATAGGGGCCACTTAGTGATGTTTTTGTGAGACTATTAAAATTCTTTTGTTCTTATGCATTGTTACGATCTCAGTATGATATTGAACTCTTGAAATAACCTTTGTTATTTCGACCAAAGCTATGCGCGCAAAAAGCAACGGAAAACCAATCTCGTTTATTTCATTTTAAAATACTTGCAATCTATGAATTTTGGATACATTTTTTTTAATGTTAAGTTCGGCAGACAGGCTGACGGTCCACTTGATGGTAGGTGGCTACCGTCGCGTATAACACAAGCAGCGCCAAAACTGCTGCAAGTGCGCTGCCGACTACAGTAGGATTAAGGATAAGGGATTAGGAGGGGATAGGGATGGGCTCTGGCATCCCTTACTCACTCACCGAGACAAAACAGCACACGTGCTGTTATTTCACGGTGGTCTTCTGTAAGGAGGTGGTTACTGCCTCCAGATGGGCTGCCCAAATGATTGCGAAACGCAGTGTGCCCTGCCACTACTTTCCAGATCCAGACCAGAGCCAAATTTGAAAAGTTTCGGATTCACTGCATATTAGGTACAGTAAAAATAAAAAATCTGTTTCATAAATTTTCGAGTGTTAATTGAATTATTGATTTTAGATATTATTTTTATATTGAAAATATATGATGTGAACACTTTTTATATAATTTGTTAGAAAAAAAAAACAATCTATTTGATTAATATAATTAATATTAATTGATGATTTTGACGAGCCCGTTGGATGAGTGGTTAGATTGTGCTTGCCTTAACGCTCTGTTCTGGGGTTCCCGGGTTCGAATCCCTGCAGGATCAACTTTGAAAATGAACTTTTCAAATTTGAGTCTGGTCTGGATCTGGAAAGTAGTGGCAGGGCATATGGAGTTTCGCAATCTTTGGGCAGCTCGTTTAGCGGCAGTACCACCCACTTACAGAAGACCACCGTGAAATTACAGGACGTGTGCTGTTGTGTTTCGGTGAGTGAATAAGGAATGCCAGAGCCCATTTTCATATCCAATCTCTTATGCATAATACTTCTGTAGTCGGCAGCGCACTTGCAGCACCTGTGGCGTTGCTTGTGTTATAGGCGACGGTGGCCGCCTACCATCAAGTGAACAGTCAGCCTGTCTGTCGGTCTTAACATTAAAAAAAATATTAAAAAAGTCAGATAATCAGAAATCAAATCTTATTGGCTGACACTAAAATGAGTGCGAATGTTTAATACTACCTTATTATTTATTATTTATTCTGTGCCTTTACAGAAGAGCACAGTAAAATAAAAGCACATGTGCCTTTACATATATAAATATATTTATATAAAGTGTATATTTGTATAAAGTGTCAAATAAGTATTTAAAAAAGTGTGTGTGTTAGCTCTTACGTACAACTGGAGTTTACTGGTCTTTGTACAATTGTCTTTGTCTATGCAATAAGAAAAGAGGGTAAATTAGGTGCGGCGGCGACATCTATCGGATTTGGGTAGAACTGCTTGGTGAACTCCAACACTATTGGTGGCGCCATCCATTATATTACATTAGATTTAGATGAAGCGGCGACTTCTATAGGATTTGGATAGAATTGCTTAGTGCGCAAGGTAGGTGCAAAAGAAAATAACACACATAGCACAGAGAATAGAATTAGGTAACATAAATCCATGCGTCAGCTGTCGCACAAATGTCAAAATGACAGATACGTAACGGTTTATAGTTAACGCATGTATTAATTTTACTCCTCGCAAAATATCCATACCGCGGGCCTTTTATGAAAATCGATTCTTAAGCAGTAAACTCCAAAAATAACCTATACCATTTCTCAAATAAACCATCTGCTGTCTGCCATTTTTTATCATAAAAAATAGCCAAGGAAATGCAATGTGCATTTAAGGCCTCATGAAAGAAGAAGTTAAATGAATCTGTTCCCATTTGGAGGTTTGTGGTGGGCCGGAGGTAATTTGGTGCAAATTATACCCCTTCCGCGTTTAAGCCTCGCGTGTTTTTGGCTTTACTGTCGCAAATGACATTTCCTTTTTTTTTTTTAAATGAAATAGGGATAAATACAGGTAAAATGTGTTTCGTAAACTTTTACTGCTAGAAAATTGTAAATTTATCATTATCAATTACATCTCGTTTATTATGACAACGTATAGAGGTACGAGTCACTATAGACCAGAGCTTCCCAGACTTTTTTTCTCATGGACCACTTTCAAAATTTTGCTAGTTCTGGTGGACTCAGCTACATCTCTACCATATTCCCAAAACTCGACAAAAAATGTGAAGATTTGATTTAACTATGGAAATTTGCGTTGCGAATGGGGAGTTCTAACCACGAATGTGGAGTATTCTAAATGAAATAAGTGAGAATTGATTTTTATGTCACCCCCATTGTTTTATACTCAACGTAGACCCCCGTCGAGTCTCCCATGGACCCCTGGGGGTCCACCTGGACTACTTTGGGAACTAAGGCTATAGACCCTCAAAATAGAGGACCAGTTGCATCCCGAATTCAATGACATAGCGGAAAGCTATTCTGCAGAGCGTCTCTGGTTATGTGGCAGCTAATCCTAATTAATATTATAAATGCGATAAAGTGAATTTATTACGCTTTCACGCCCTAATTACTATCGATCATCACGAATTATTGTAGATACATACACGAGATACAGTGCTTTTTTTCTGGAGATAAAGTGAATTTATTACGCTTTCACGCCTTAATTACTATCGATCATCACGAAATATTGTAGATACATACACGAGATACAGTGCTTTTTTTCTGGAGATAAAGTGAATTTATTACGCTTTCACGCCTTAATTACTATCGATCATCACGAAATATTGTAGATACATACACGAGATACAGTGCTTTTTTTCTGGAGATAAAGTGAATTTATTACGCTTTCACGCCTTAATTACTATCGATCATCACGAAATATTGTAGATACATACACGAGATACAGTGCCTTTTTTCTGGAGATAAAGTGAATTTATTACGCTTTCACGCCTTAATTACTATCGATCATCACGAAATATTGTAGATACATACACGAGATACAGTGCTTTTTTTTCTGGAGATAAAGTGAATTTATTACCCTCTCACGCCTTAATTACTCTCGATCATCACGAAATATTGTAGATACATACACGAGATACAGTGCTTTTTTTCTGGAGATAAAGTGAATTTATTACGCTCTCACGCCTTAATTACTCTCGATCATCACGAATTATTGTAGATACATACACGAGATACAGTGCTTTTTTTCTGGAGATAAAGTGAATTTATTACGCTTTCACGCCTTAATTACTATCGATCATCACGAAATATTGTAGATACATACACGAGATACAGTGCTTTTTTTCTGGAGATAAAGTGAATTTATTACGCTTTCACGCCTTAATTACTATCGATCATCACGAAATATTGTAGATACATACACGAGATACAGTGCTTTTTTTCTGGAGATAAAGTGAATTTATTACGCTCTCACGCCTTAATTACTCTCGATCATCACGAAATATTGTAGATACATACACGAGATACAGTGCTTTTTTTCTGGATGAAAAAAAGCACTGTATCTCGACGTATTATCTAAAATTAAAATAAAAAATCAACGCTTGACAAAAAATATGAGGAATAAAGACTGAATAAATGTTTAACAGTTAAACTTTTATTGGAATACGTGACATTGAGTATGCAGAATGTAACTAAATAATATAAAGTAATTATGTATCCAGTTACCTATTGGCACGAAGAAAATTTTATACGTTTAAAGGAGTAAACTCCGGTCATTTTTTTTAAATTTTTTTTATTATAGATGGGTTTGCTCTTGACCAGCATCTATCCATGTAGGAAGGATGAAGCCGAAGATGGAGCGAGCTCACCCAGAAGATGCCTATTCACTCGAACCTTGAAAAGATTTGGGTTATATGAGCTCGGAAATACAGACGCCGGCAGGGAATTCCAATCCTTAGCAGTGCGCATCACAAAAGATGTTTTAAAGCGCTTGGTCCGAATTAGAGGGATTTCGACAAGGTGAGGATGGTAAACAGCCGTACGTCTGCATGTCCGATAGAAGAAAGGGGAAGGCGGTATGATCTCATGCAGCTGACACACATACGTTTTTATTTATTTAATTCGGTTTCTTACAGCCATGATATGAGTCCATCCATTTATTACGTAACACAATTTAGGGGGGACCACCCGACCATGTCTTATTTTTTCTTACGAGGAGGTGGGAGGGAGTCTTGATAGTTCTTACTTAAAATCATAAAAATGTGCAAAGTTAAGATTATACTTTAAAAAATCGCTTGCATCCACGCGTGTGCAGAGGCACGCGCTCCCAGAGTTCGCATATGTTGCCTTAAAACCAGTGATTATATTTTCAGTCAATGGAAGTCTTGACGAAAATCCTAGGTATTGCATACAAAGATATTGTATTTGCAATAAAAAAAATTAAGGAGCTTAACTTAGATGCCGTTTTTGTAGCAATAAATGCACGTGGTATTCTTTCACTGTCTGGTCTGGTGCTAATATGCGATACCTTCGGCAACCATCTCAATGCAAACGGAAAAACTGCCAATTTTGATTTAGAGCTTATCAGCTTTGATCAGGCAGATCAAATTTTGTCAGAGATTTGGAGTTCGATTATTATAGACAATGAACCAGTAGCAGCAGAATATATGCGTCCAGACAATGAAGACGTTGACGAAATGGCAGATGTAGTCTATGACCAACATTGGTGTACAAGACATGGGCAAGAGTCCCAATACTTTTTACAAATTCTAAAATGCACTTATAAGGAATGCTGTGGTGATATAAGGAGTGACATTCGTAAAATCCTTCCGCAAGGGTTTTTTCTTCCACCATTCCCGTTGCAATCTGAAAATTCGCTCATTATTCCCGTTCCAGAGGATGTTAGAGCGTCCGATATCGCTTTGCATCTTTGTTTGTGCGACAGTTGTGGAAGTTGAGACCCCATTCAAGACTTTTCCTTGTTAGTATGCTCAAACAAGGAAAGAAATATGAATTTGTTTAGTATGCGTCGAAAAAGATAGCGCAACTTTACGAAAAACTTATTTTAAATATTGAAATAAAGGAAGAAACTTTAGCCATATATTCAAGGCGAGGCAAAGAAGTTTTGGGCCGCATCGGAGCTAACGTTGAATGGGTGAAAGTCGACTTCACAGTCCTGAATATTAACAAACTAGAAGCGACACAGATTATCAGAGGCGTTCCAGTGGCAGATCCAATTTCCGAGTGGATTTTAAGCACCTGGCCTGAGCAAAATCTTATGCAAAAATTTTAAAATAAAACCAAAGTTGACTATTACCAAAAGATTAAAATGACTGGTACCTTTGTAAAAATACAAATATATAATACAAATAAACGTTCCTCAAAATTGTTTCTTTGAAATATAAAAATTAAAACAACGTGTTTTTATTTTTTTCCTTTATTTTTTTCATTTTTGCCTATTCTTATCTTTTCTTACATAGGGGGAGGGGGTAAAAACCTGGTAAAAATCGTCTTACGTAATAAATGAATGGGGACGGCTGTCGGCGCAGCGACATCTGTGGTCGAAAAAATAAACTATTTGAACTTATAAGTGAGAACCTCTCGTCAAATCGGAAACGGAAAATTATAATAATAACTATGTTCTTAATACTATGTAAATTAGTTTAAAAAGGGAATTTTGTATTATTTATCAATTAAGTAATCATTTACAGTTAAATATTAGAACATTCATAATAACTAATTTAAAATAAATAATAACTAACAATGGATATATTAAGGCCCCTACACACAGTGTCGGCGGCCCGTCGGGCAAGCCGCTGTGCGCCCGGCGGCTTATGAGGCCGCCGGCTTTGCCGCACAAAGGAGCTGCCGGCATGGCCGCCCGGGTATGCCGGCGTGCCGCACGGGCTTGCAAGGTCAGATCGCTCCTAGCGTTCTACCAGACTGTCACAACTGAAATGATGCTCGGCGGCTTTGTGCAAGTTTCTGCGGCACGTACCGGCGGCACAGACGCCCGGCAAAAGCCGGCGGCATGGCCCGCCGGCTTTTGCTGTGTGTAGGAGCCATTAAAATATTTAGGTAGATTTACGTAGAAAATAAATTTATCCACATTCAACCGTCTATTCGTTTACTATTTGATTAGTTTACTATACGGCCTTTTAATAATTCGCTCGCGTTTTGGCACAATATTTGCCCAGCATTAATCTGTTAGTATTCACGGAGCCAACACTATGTGAAGAATCAATACCGTTACACAGTAACTATATGTGATATTGATTTCAATAGTCGGAAATTGCATTCTGCGAAATGCTCGCGTTTAGAATCCGTATGCAAATACTATTACAGTTATAGCCATTAGCGGTGAAATTGGAAGCTATTCATGACGATATTTAAACGTAGATTTATTTATACTACTAGATTGAATTAGACTCAAATGGATTGCGGCTTTTTTTAAATGTTAAGATCGGCAGACAGGCTGACGGTCCACTTGATGGTAGGTGGCTACCGTCGCCTATAACACAAGCAACCCCAAAGCTGCTGCAAGTGCGCTGCCGAGTACAGTAGGATTAAGGATAAGGGATTGGGTAGGAAAATGGGTTCTGGCATCCCTTAATCATTCACCGAAACACAACAGCACACGTGCTGTTATTTCACGGTTACTGCCACCGTGTGTCCTGCCACTACAAACAGTACTACAGTGGCTTTGGATAAACAAAGATTTCTACTCAGCAACAATATTCAATTTTGAAGTTTCCCTGATAATCAATTCGTTTTTTTTTTCTTGCTTTTGCATATTATGACCAATTGTTCTATCGGACATGCAGACATACGGCTGGTTACCATCCTCGCCTTGTCGAAATCCCTCTAATTCGGACCAAGCGCTTTAAAACATCTTTTATAATGCGCACTGCTAAGGATTGGAACTCCCTGCCGGCGTCTGTATTTCCGAACACATAAAACCCAAATCTTTTCAAGGTTTTATTGAATAGGCATCTTCTGGGTGAGATCGCTTCATCGTTGGCCTCATCTTCCCTTCACGGATAGAAGCTGGCCAAGAGCAAACCTATCTTTAATAAAAAATAAAGAAAACCAAGCTAGTAAAACGCTCGCCTTATATACGATACATAGAATGTAGAAGGCGTTTTGATTCTTCTCCATATTAGATTAGATTAAAGTTAGAGCCGTTTTGCATTGAAGCCGAACGGATACGTTCCAGTGTGTGCTAAGCTATTCACTAAAGCTCGAAAAGCTTTTTTGCGTATACGCGCAATAGGCGGCCAGGTCGCGGCGGCCAGATTGTATGCCGGCCGCTTGCCGTTTTTAAAACCGTGTGCGATTTTAAAACCGTACTGGCCGCCTAGTGCGATTTTTTTTCATGTTAAGGTCGGCAGACAAGCTGATGGTAGGTGGCTACCCTCGCCAATAACACAAGCAACGCCAAAGCTGCTGCAAGTGCGCTGCCGACTAAAGTAGGATTAAGGATAAGGGACTAGGATAGGGAAATCGGCTCTGACATCCCTTACTCACCGAAACACAACAGCACACGTGCTGTTATTTCACGGTGGTCTTCTGTAAAGGAGTGATTAGTGCCGCCACACGGGCCGACCAAATGATTGCGAAACGCAGTGTGCCCTGCCACTACTTTCCAGATCCAGACTAGAGCCAAATTTGAAATGTTCACTTTTCAAAGTTGACCCTGCCGGGAATGGAACCCGAGAACCCTAGAACAGAGCGTTAAGACAAGCACACTGACCACTCATCCAACGGTCATAATTAAAATTAAAATTAGAATTAATTTCACGGTGGTCTTCTGTAAGGTGCTTCTTACTTAACGGTGCAAGTTTCAATCGTCAAAACTAAATTTAAAATAAACTGATGGCTTGCTCTCCATACAAAGTGTCATAAATATGTACCTACATAAAATGAAAATATTGTCATAGGATAAAACTTGCATCAGATACAGGGTCGGCATAATTAAGACGCCACTACCCAACTTAATTAAATATGTTTGATGTTTATAAATTTGCTAGTAAGGGTGGGACGCGTCGGATTAGTATTAAATAAATTTATCAAAAAATATATTATGTAGTAATTCCTACAAAATAAGAGAATAACACTACACAACTAACTTTCTCTCGTGTTAAAAAAAAAATAAAGGCGATTCGATACGAATATTACACTTCAATAATTGATAACGGAAAGTATGTGCTTGGAAACAAGATACCCTACTGGTTCTCATATTCTGTGACACTGATACGTTGTAGTATGAGCTAATTACGTTATTGCTGATGCATACACGGAGTAAACCTCACACCAGCTGGCTTTTACTAGGCTTTTTTGACGGCCCGTTGGATGAGTGGCAAGAGTGCTTGCCTAACGTCTCAGGGGCTCCGGGTTCGATTCCTGGCGGGGTCAACTTTGGAAATTTTAATGTTATTTTCAAAATTGACTCTGGTCTGGATTTGAAAAGTAGTGGTAGGGCACACTGCGTTTTACAGTCTTTTGGGCAGCCCGCCTGGCGGCAGTAACCACCTCCTTACAGAATACCGCCGTGAAATAAGAGCATATACGTGCTGTTGTGTTTCGGTGAGTGAGTAAGGGATGCCAGAGCCCATTTCCTTATCCCCCTCCTAATCCCTTCTCCAATCCTACTGTAGTCGGCAGCGCACTTGCAGCAGCTATAGACGTTGTTTGTGTTATAGGCGACGGTAGCCACCTACCATCAAGTGGACCGTCAGCCTGTCTGTCGACCTTAACATAAAAAAAAAGACTAACTAAAAACTGAGGCTCCGCTTGAGAGAAAGTTTTTTTATAACGAATTAGCGGCCCGCCCTCGGCTCGGAGACAGCTTCGCGAGGCCCGCTCGGGGTATAGTATTAGTTTTTTTAGTGGTATCATTTAATGTATATTTAGTTTCAATTTTAAACTGTTAAAAATATAAATAAATAAATTAACCCGAAGTTGACTGCCTCGAGGTATAATATTTTTTCAATAATAGATATACATATATTAATATATTTCTGGTAGGTATAATATATTACTGCTTAAATATTTTTTCAAAAAAAGAATTTCAAAAATATCTCGGGAGCGGTGCGTCGCAGACCCTCCGTGTTGGTACTCATTTAAGAGGTCTCGGGGAGAGGAATTTTTCGGTGAAGACGAAATTTGGAAATTCGCATTTTTGGACTTTTTCAAAAATATCTCAGGAGCGGTGCGTCGCAGTGTATGTCTGGGCGCTCGACTAGGAACCCCAAAGTTTATACGCGACAAGAGCTCGGGCGAATCAACTCCGCCTCTCAGCAGTTTGCAGTAAAACAAAACATCGAGCATAAGACTCCGGGACTGCAGTGAATCAACATTGAAGTGATTCGTACCTGTCATGTCGGCAGCCATGCGTTCGTCACACTGAGCTATCGTCGCGTCAAATACTTTGAAATAAATTTATTTTTAAATGTTTGAATTGAAAGTAAACTGGGTCACCAATGTTCCCACATAAATTAAACTCAATATTAATGCGCCTCGTTTAACCTTAACGTATTGCCTCGCCCAGTTCGATGCCTTTAGATTTCTTGTACAAATCTGTGTCACAAGTGCCTTCGTCCAATGTAGTTAATCCAATTGCCCTTTAAGGATACAATTTAGATTGCGAGTCCTTTATAAAGAGAATAATTGTTAGTTGGGTCTTACTGGATAGTTATTATTATAAGGTTGTGAGTATTCCTTAAGGCGGAAACAAACGCTAAATACTAAAAATATCCATTGTTTAATGAAGATGTTACAACAGATAGACAAGACAATTGCTTTGAAAAAAATATATATTATACTCAAACATGTGAAGAACCAATTGTATTAATTAGAATTTTCGTGAAAGTAATAGAAACTCCACAAAAAAAGTTAGAACACAAGAAGAATTTGACCTTTATTGAAAATTTTCTCGAAAACGGCTTATTGCACGCATATGAATCCTGTACCAATTAATAAGTTAATATCAGATGAAAAAAATGTATTAATAAAAAAAAAAATTTTGTGTAATGTTCTAATGGTAAAAACAAAAAAACACCATTTCTAGGCCTGTTGAATTGTCTCCGCCGCCAGCGAGTTCTATAGTAAA
Organism: Bembecia ichneumoniformis; assembly: GCA_910589475.2. NCBI lineage: Eukaryota > Metazoa > Arthropoda > Insecta > Lepidoptera > Sesiidae > Bembecia > Bembecia ichneumoniformis. The sequence goes on along the minus strand of OU342546.1, from coordinate 3,609,813 downwards.
TGTCATTTGCCTCAGTGAAGCCCTTAAGGGGGAGACAAACGCTAAATACTAAAAATATCCATTGTTTAATGAAAATGTTACAAGAAATAGACAAGACAATTGCTTTGAAAAATATATATATTATACTTAAACATGTGAAGAACCAATTGTATTAATTAGAATTTTCGTTAAAGTAATAGAAACTCCACAAAAAAAGTTAGAACACAAGAAGAATTTGACCTTTATTGAAAATTCTCTCGAAAACGGCTTATTGCACGCATATGAATCCTGTACCTATTAATAAGTTGATATCAGATTAAAAAATTGTATTGATAAAAAAAAAATTGTGTAAAGTTCTAATGGTAAAAACAAAAAAAAAAAACACCATTTCTAGGCCTGTTGAATTGGATCCGCCGCCAGCGAGTTCTATAGTAAATGTCATTTGCCTCAGTGAAGCCCTTAATGAAAATGGTTTTATGTTGACAAATTTTATGGCGGGTGTTATTGGGGAAATCTTCATCAACAAAACTTTTGGTTTTATATGTGCACATTTATTTCATATTCAAATTACTTTCACATTCACATATATATTAATACATTATAAACAGTTATACATCAACAATACAATTAAAACTTGAACCAAAACAATTTTCCATTATCTCTCTACAACTTCTCAAAATACACTTCTGTCAATACATTTTGTTTTTATATTCTTTATTCTTTTTAAACTATGAACTATATAAAGTTTTATATGCCAGTACAAATTCTCATCTCTAACATCCCCTCTGAATTTGACTATAATAAAACTTTTACTTTGTACCAATACTGACTATACTACACCAAAATAATCTGACTGACTGTACTTCACCAAAATATTTTGTCTAATTTTGACAATGTTTCCTTTGTGGTTTCACAATTTATTACGTGATTTATATATTTATCACTTAAAGTGTTGAAAATTATGTATTTCGCCTTGGCATCCTTAGTTATAAAATTTTTATCATCTGTTTTTGAATCTTCCATTTTCCCCCTCGAATCTATAATCCTTTCTATATTTCTCTCTTCTCACCAACTCTCGATATTGCTTTCTAATAGTCTCCTTAAATACAGCCATCAGTCATCAAACTAAATTTCCTGAATCCTTTCGTAAATAATTTTTATCTCCATCAAATCTTTCAAAATATATATTCCATTTTCCTACATATTAAAATTTCTACTTAATCATTTATTCTTTTCAAAATCAATTTTGTAAAATTTTTCACAAAAATGTCATCAATTGTCAAATCAATAAATTTTCAATTTTCGTAGCCATCTTTTAATCTCCTTTTCATCATATATAATTTTCAATACTTTCTTCATTTAAAAATATTTTCTCTCCATAACATTTTCTCTATAATTTTAATTTTCTTCTCTATAATTTACTTTACGCAGTGGAAGCGTGCCTGGGCCCATAACCTGTTATTGGGGAAATCTTCATCAACAAAAACCTTTGTTTATTTATGTGCACATTTATTTCATATTCAAATTACTTTCACATTCACATATATATTAATACATTATAAACAGTTATACATCAACAATACAATTAAAACTTGAACCAAAACAATTTTCCATTATCTCTCTACAACTTCTCAAAATACACTTCTGTCAATACATTTTGTTTTTATATTCTTTATTCTTTTTAAACTATGAACTATATAAAGTTTTATATGCCAGTACAAATTCTCATCTCTAACAGCGGGCAGGCTTTGAGGCATTGTTATATTATTCATTCAAATTAAAATCGATAAATAGTTTATTCTCGCAACGAATAAATTATTGAAGGACATTGATTTTCATAAGTTTTTATAAATATACCAATAGTTTAGTGATGATGGGGATCTCCGATCTATAAGCCAATTTAGGTTTCTGAATCTCAAGCTGTAATTAAAATGTTCTATACAAGCATCTTTAGATGCCTTTGAAGTAGTAATTATAAGACGATTCAGGACTCGACAATTCTTCGTTCTAATTTCAATCACTACATTTTTTTTAAATTGTAATAACATACGTTATTATAAATTCAGTAAGAAATAGTTTGACTAACACAAAATATAGGGCACCGTGAGAAGTTGAACAATTTTGCACAGCTGTTGACATTTTAGGAGCACCTTCCGACTAAGGTTATAGTCGTGACTATTCCAAACAGTCACAAGTGTTCAGATTTCTCAGTGATGTTTATGGTTTTATCGAGGAGCTGTTCTTGAGGTTGTTTAATCATTCATACAAATATTGCAACCACAATGGAAATAAATATTTCAAATCCAAAACTATTTTGAATATTAAATGCAAAATATTTTTTTAAATCAGACTGATAGTTTCAGAGTTTTTTTTATGTTAAGGTCGACAGACAGGCTGTGACGGTCCACTTGATGGTAGGTGGCTACCGTCACCTAAAGCACAAGCTGCGCCACATGTGCTGCAAGTGCGCTGCTGACCATAGTGTGATTGAGGATAAAGAATCGGGATTGAGAAAAGGGGCTCTGAGCATCCCTTATTCACTCAACGAAACAAAACAGCACACATACTTTATTACAGCGTGGTCTTATGTAAGAGGGTGGTTACTGGCGCCAGATCGGCTGCCAAAATGACTGCGAAACACAGCGTGCCCTGCCACTACTTTTTAGATTCAGATCAGAGTCAAATTCGAAAAGTTCATTTCCAAAATTGACCCTGCGGGGAACTCAGGACACATGGAACAAAGCATTAAGGCAAATACCCTAACCACTCATCCAACAGGCTTGTCAATACGTATAATCATACCAACAGATATAAAATCTCTTCCAGTTAGCTCTTGACAGAGACAAGTTCAGGATTGAAGAGAGAGATAGATACGGTCAGCAGTGTGGCTACTGTTAAATACTTAACGATAGTTGAAAGAGTTAAGACAGCAAGCTCTCGGATCCCGGCACATTTGCTCCATCAAGCACATGTGCTAACCTGAAGAAGCAATCCATTTTCATGACTGCCGAACTCAGTTTGTTTTACGGGACGAAACTTAATTTTATTTCATTTTATCAGCACATAGCCTAGAATTGACATAACATGACCACAGTCGAACCATACTTACGTCATACAGTCAGGCAACGAATGTACTTGCATAGAGCAATGTTCGTAAACTCGTTTCAGTTTGCAGGCTTGCACATTGAGCGTTGCCCGATTGTATGACGTAAGTATGGTTAGACTGTGACATGACTAAGAAAAATGATAACTTGATGGTAGGTAGCTACGAACATCTATGAAAAGGAGCAAAACCACAAGCACAAGTGCGCTGTCGATCTTAGTAGGACAAGGGATTAGAAAGGGATAGAGAAAAATGGGTTCTGGCATCCCTTGGTCCCTTACTCTGAAGCTGGTAACAAAAGCATTGGCACAAGTCGATCTGTAGATGTTAGTAGGATTAAGGATAAATGATTAGGGAAGATATGGGCTCTAGCATTCCTTGGTCCCTTACTGTGAAACTGCTAGCGTAAGTAACGGCACTGGTGCTGCAAATTGTAGCAGTATTAAGCATTATTAAGGATGAGGACAGGGGAAAATGGGCGCTGGCATCCCTACTCACTTACCGAAACACAATAGCACACATATTGTTATTTCACGGTGGTCTTCTGTAAGGAGGTTGTTACTGCCGCCAGACAGACTGCAGTAACAACGTTTCGCAGTCATTTGGGCAGCCCGTCTGGCGGGCAGTAACCACCACCTTACAGAAGACCACCGTGAAATAACATCATTTATGTGCTGTTGTGTTTCGGTGAGCGAGTAAGGGATGCCAGAGCTCATTTCTCTATCCTTCTCCTAATGCCTTATCCTTAATCCTACTGTAGTCCCTAGCGCACTTGCAGCAGCTTTGGCGTTGCTTGTGTTATACGCGATAATAGCCACCTACCACCAAGTGGACCGTCAACCTGTCTGCCGATCTTAACTTAAAAATAAATAATTGAATTGAATTAAAAAAATTTAATTACTTACAGTTCCACCTTCATCGTTCGGACTGCTAAGGAGTGGAAGTCATTGCCTGGGTCTGTGTTCCCAAGGACTACAACCTCGAGGTCTTAAAAGCCAGGGTGAATGGGCATTTACTGGGTAAGCGTGGTCCACCTTCGGCCGCATCTGCACCTCACATCAGGTGAGATAGTGGTCAAGGGCTACCTTGATTTAATAAAAAAAAGAGTAAAAAGAGCATCATGAATTATAAAAATATATGAAATCGCTGGAAGGCATTATTCGTAATTCACTCGTACGACCTTTATTACTTAAATTTGATAATGAAACACTTTCAAAAGATCTGATGTGCTGTTAGGTCACTGTCAGTATATTCAAATGATTATGAACAATGCAAGTGGAACACGTACATTAACTATTAGCCACTCCCAAGTAATTGCATTTTAGTGATGTACTTTATATGTGCACATTACTGGATATTTTTTTATGTTAAGATCAACAGACAGGCTGACGGTCCACTTGATGGTAGATAGCCATCAAGTGTCGCCTATAACACAAGCAACGCCAAAGCTGCTGCAAGTGCTCTGCCGACTACAGTAGGATTAAGGATAAGGGATTAGGAGAAGGATAGGGAAAAGAGCTCTGGCATCCCTTACTCACTCACCGAAACACAACAGCACGCGTGCTGTTATTTCACGGTGGTCTTCTGTGAGGTGGTGGTTACTGCCGCCAGACGGGCTGCCCAAACTGCGAAACGCAGTGTGTCCTGCCACTACTTTCCAGATCCAAACCAGAGCCAAATTTGAAAGTTCATTTTTGAAAGTTGATCCTGCCGGGAATCGAACCCGGGAACCCTAGAACAGAGCCTTAAGGCAAGCACGCTAACCACTCATCCAACGGGCTCATCAAAATAATGTTATAATGTAAATAAATAATTTGGAATATCTGTACTGTACACTTATTTTTTATGTCATACAAAATTTGCAAACATATATTTTTTATCGAGTTTTTGAATCTCCACGAAGCGCTCCAGTCGTTGAAATGTCTCATTTTATTCGCCTTCTTATTTTTTTTATCGACAAACCAAGGTCACATCTCTAGTAAGAACCGCAGGTGTGGCGGCCGGTGGCGCTACCATCACTTGCATTTTATAATGAGGTATGTTACTATTGAAATCTATCGATTAGACGTACTCTATCCAGTTACACCAGATATCGACTAGAAGTACTTTGCGGTTTTTATTAGTGTACTGACGAATGCCTCTGTGGAATGTCGTTTTGAGAATTAATTTTGAGAGTTCCACACCTCAAAAGGTATAAGTTATATATACCTTTTATATATATAACTTATACCTTTTGAGGTGTTAAAAGCTGAATAAATGTTAGAAAAAGTTTATAACTTTTGGCTGTACCAGGTACGTAGAAAAGAAGCAGGTTCTAAATTCAGCAGTGCAGTTTGAAGTGACAAGCCCGTTTTGACGAGCCCGTTGGATGAGTGGTTAGCCTGCTTGCCTTAACGCTCTGTTCTAGGGTTCCCGGGTTCGATTCCCGGCTGGGTCAACTTTGTAAAATCAACTTTTCAAATTTGGCTCTAGTCTGAATTTGGAAAGTAGCGGCAGGGCACACTGCGTTTTCGCAGTTATTTGGGCAGCCCCTCTGGCGGCAGTAACCATCCCCTTACAGAAGACCACCGTGAAATAACAGTACGTGTGCTGTTGTGTTTCGGTGAGTGAGTAAGGGATGCCAGAGCTCTTTTCCCTATCCTTCTCCTAATCCCTTATCCTTAATCCTACCGCCCTTGCAGCAGCTTAGGCGTTGCTTGTGTTATAGGCGACGGTAGCCATCTACTATCAAGTGGACCGTCAGCCTGTCTGCCGACCTTAACAAAAAAAAAATTTAGCGATAGTGGTTAAATAAATATACAAAACCACGCAGATAAACATCTCTTTCCAGAGCTATTCCAATTCATCCGTTAATGGGTTGTTTATTTATTTATTTCCACACCTTCTCTTGGTACGGTAGCTACAGAGTCCAGTAGTGGAATATATTTTATACACGGGCTACAGTCCACTTGCCTACCTACCGTTGCTTATAAGACAAGCAACCCCACAGGTGCTGCCAATGCGCTGTCGACTTTAGTAGGATTGAGCATAAGGGATCAGAAAGGGTTAGTCAAATGAGGTCTGGTATCCCTTATTTACTCACCCAAACACAACAGCCCACATGGTCTTCTGTAAGGAGTAGTTACTTCCGCCAGACGGGCTCCCTAATTTGTGACTGCTAAAGCCAGTTTGCCCTCACTACTAAAATACTCATATCCATATACTGTAAGAAAGACCGGTAAAGTGCATGCAATATAATTAATTATATAGACCGATAAATTTATGTAGACACTTAAGTCGCCATATCGTGATGATGTCTCTAACTCCTACTTTGGAATATCTAGAGAATCTTCGTATCTTTTGACACATGGTAAAATACCAGTTCAACTAAATGCAATTAAAAAGTGTTTTAAATGTTTAGAATTATATTTTTTTCAAAGCAATTGTCTTGTCTATTTCTTGTAACATCTTCATTAAACAATGGATATTTTTAGTATTTAGCGTTTGTCTCGACCTTAAGGAAAATATTTTGACTTCATACTAGAGTAAATTTCTCTTAAAAAATAAAAAATAACATTTTGCTTTTAACAAGCCTCTCAGTGACTAATAACAGTCAAATGTTACTTTGATTGACGTTGAATGTAATTTGAGAAGAAGTGCCTTAAATACGGTAATTGCGAAGGTTTATTGGATAAACGTATTCAATGACTAAAGCTAACGCTATTCTGTATTATGTATACCTACATCTGTTTATATTACACATTAAAATTTAATGAACATACGTTGAAAAATGCAAATATATGAGTTAAGTATAACGCCCGACATTTTTATCGATGTGACAACGGTGGCGCCCCCACTGTTGAAGTCTGGCGCCGTTTTTTTTTCTTTTTTTAAGATCGGCAGACAAGCTGACGCTCCATTTGATGGTAGGTGGTTACCGCCGCCTATAACACCAGCAACGCCAAAGCTGCTGCAAGTGCGCTGCCGACTGCAATAGGATTGAGGATAAGGGATTAGGAGTGGAAATGGGCTCTGGCATCCCTTAGTCACTCACCGAAACACAACAGCACACGTGCTGTTATTTCACGGTGGTCTTCTGTAAGGGGGTGGTTGCTGCCACCAGACGGGCTGCCCAAATGACTGCGAAAACGCAGTGTGCCCTGCCACTACTTTCCAAATCCAGACCAGAGACAAATTTGAAAAGTTTAATTTTCAAAGTTTACCCTGCCGGGAATTGAACCCGGGAACCCTAGAACAGAGCGTTAAGGCCACTCATCCAACGGGCTGTTCGTTATGTCTTTGATTTTTTTGTCTACGGATCTCCTCAAGTCTGGTTAGATCTCGCTAAATAAACCACCTTTCAGACCATTACTGGCAACACATGACACACTCTCCGAAGACTTTTGTTTTGAGGTATTGAAGAATTTTTTAATGTCTCTACGAATTTCACTTGGCCATAATTAAATTTTGTTTGTCTTGAAAATATAAAAACATCAAAATCGAAGACTAAAAAAAAGATTTTTAAAATTCTATTTGTAATGTGACATTTAAAGCACTAACATATACGTTTCAATATTTGCTATTAGTAAAATACTTTCAAACTCAAATTGAATTCGTTATGTATTTTAACACTATTTGGAATCAATCCGCCATGATTATTGACCTAAAATACACGGAACATTAAACAAAATCGAACCGAGCTCTCGTCAACAATTGCGATTGGTGTTTTCCGATAATTATATTTACTGAATTACATCAGCGTTTAACTGTTACTGGCCGTAAACTTTCCTACGTTTATCTTTCGTAAACGCAAATGGAAAAATATTTCCAGCACTTCGCGGAAATACTCTTTTTCTGCAAATTAATTATTTTCATAAAATTTCGTAGTTTGCAGCTGAAAGAAAGGTTTTTTGTGACATTTTTATTTATAACTAACGACCCGATCTCGGCTTCGCACGAATGCAATTTTTTTCTGCAAGCTATATACAAAAACGTTCTCGTTCATCGCACTTTTGATAAGTGAAAACCGTATCAAAATCCGTTGGGTCGTTTAGAAGCAGTTAGCGGAGAAACAGAGGATAGCGACTTTCTAATGCGTATAGATATAGATATGGATATAGACATAGACATAGATAGAGACAGCGACAGCGACAGACACAGACACAGACAGACATAGATATAGATATAAGACTTCCATTGTAACTGTGGTAGACGAGGCATGCGCACCATTCATAAATCGTTCAAACGGGGCTAATTCACACCATTACACTTATGTATAAAATTATAAAGCTGAAGAGCTTGTTTGTTTGTTTGAACGCGCTAATCTCAGGTTCGAATTGAAAAATTCTTTTTATGTTGAATAGTCCATTTATCGAGGAAGGTTACATCACGCTACGATCAATACGATCACACTACAATTATATATAAGCAAGCAGTATCCACTACCGCTCGCTTCACGCGCACGCCGCAGCGAAGCGTGGTCGACTTCAGCTAGCCTCTAATATGATACGTAATCTATATAGATTAAAAAAAAAATAGTCACAATAAAATTAAATCCTAACTTACCGATATATATCTCATTCATTTAATAATGAAATTATGAAGCAATTCGCCAACAACAAAATATTAGACCGGAGGGTGGGATAATTACTTTTTCCAAACACGCTCCCGTGCAAAATGTACGCCGTAATTTTTATAAGTAACGATTGCAATTTGACATTTATTGTGGCATTAAGAAGAGCAACAGTCGTATCACAAATATGGCGTCCATTTTGTGCACGAGGTGAATTTATAAAATGGCGATGTATGGTGGGGTCGTTTTTGTTAATTGGTTATGTGTTTTTATAGCATTTTGCATTTAAAAATCAGAATTATACGAGTATTGGTATAATACTACTAGTTTTGCTCACGACTTTTTCTTAGGTGTTAATCTTTATTGTTGTTATTTATACACATCGACGTGACATCCAACTAGACTCCTAGTACAGGGTGAACGCATTCAGACAACACATAAGATGAATACATGTTATATAATTTCACGCCCGCTAATGTTCGGGCAGTAACGAGCAGAGGCTCTAGTATGAGTTTACGATACTACACTAATTCTACACTCGCTAGCGAGAACGTAAAAATTTAGTGTGGAAAATCGTGAACTGTCAATGTCAAATTATCAATTTTCCATATAAATGTTTTACGCTCTCGCTAGCGAGTGTAGTATAGTAAACTCATGCTAGAGCCACTTATCGGTGACCCGTAACACTTAATATACGCGTGAAGAGTATATTAAGTGTTATTTTCATAGTATATCTTATGTAATTTTGCTAAATTAACTATTACTGTTGTAATTTTATTGTGGTTCGAATGTTTTTAATGGTATTTAACAATCTCAAAAAATGACTTACAGTTTACTACTACCAAGAGATAAATATAAAAATACAAGATAAATATAAATTGGTAAAATATCCTACTGGCGGAGATATCGCGTAACATACAGTCATAAAAACATATGGTCGAATTCAGAATCTCCTCCTTTTTGGAAATACAGCAATAGTATACTGATATAGTATACTGAAATACAGCAATGAAAAATAAAGCAAAAGTACCATTCACTCCGTTTAGTAAAACCTTAGATATACTGTAAGTATCGATCGTTATTTTTATAGAAACTAAATACGCCATCCCTATGTTTTGTGTAGAATTTCGTCGTGACCTTGATCGGACCAATTGGCGTTCAGTACTCCGCGCCTGTGCACCTCAGTTTGTTGCCAGAATAGTTTGCATTATGAATAAATAGGTATTAGGAGTCTAGTTGGATGTAACGTCGATGTTTATACATGTCCTGACAAACATATTTGCAAAATTTCTCGATGATCCGTTGAGTAGTTAAGGCATGAAATGGACATCTGCGATATTCAAAGATTGTAAAGTCCTCCTAATCTACGAGAGCTGCCGTGGTAGACTATAGCCAACGGTTTCTCACACAAAGAATATGCAGCACTCAGCAGTATTTGTAAACCGATAGAGATACAAATCTAATATATAAAAATGAATCCCTATTTCTCCTGGTCACGACATCACGCGTGAACGGGTAGACCGATTTTAATTCGGTTTTCGCTAATGGAAAGAGGGATAAATGGGAAATGTTTTAGGGTATACAAAAATTGCACGCCGGGCGAAGCCGGGGGCGGGCCGCTAGTCTTATATATAAAAATGAATCCCTATTTCCCCTGGTCACGGCATCACGCGTGAACGGGTAGACCGATTTTAATTCGGTTTTCGCTAACGGGAAGAGGGATAAACGGGGAATGTTTTAGGGTAAATAAAAATTGCACGCCGGGCGAAGCCGGGGGCGGGCCGCTAGTTTCTAATATAAATAATATACAGATTTCTTAGTCAAAGGCCATTGGGATCAAGTAGGTTGACATCTTATTTCTTCTTTTCCGAGGACATATTTCGTATTTAGCTTTGTGATCTTTGTGAATTCAGAGTCTATATAATAAGTAATCTCTAAATTCTGCCAGAACTTGTATTTACCGCGTCGGTAACAGAGCGTTCTTCCCTCTAAGCAATTATTGCTATCAGCTGTATTAATCAATTATTACTATATATACATCTATACATAGATATATAGTAAATTTAATTGATTTAGCGTTTACGAGGACCCTTCGACTAAACTTATTACAGGGCCTAGTTTAGAACAAGTTAGGCCTCATTGCTTAAATGTTTTTCTATAGAACCGGGCGGGATGTTTTTCATCTCCTTTTTGGAGAGTGCGTGCACTTGACTGTCTTACATGTATTTACAGTTTAAAGACATAATTGCGACAAACATCTAGTGATAATTAAATTTGTTGTATGATCACAAGTTAAGCTCACTAACGACAAGAAGAATAATTGGTATCCAATCTTAATTGCGAATCTAAGTGATTTTGTTTTTAAACCTGCATAAATTGCCTCTCAAAGTGAAGGGATAAATTCTTTAAAGACCTCGCCTCGGCCCGTTTCCTTTGACACGTCTGAGGTTTTGATACAGCAAACGTATCGCTAAAACTAAGCCGTTTACACTTGGAGACAAAAAAAGTATGCTTTTTCCTTTTGCAGATTACTTGTTTTGTGTACTGGAAACAAACATCCTAACTTGTTAACTTAATTTAATATAATATAACTTTCTGTGCTATCAATCTCGACTATCGATTTTCTATTATGTGGTCAGACAGCCTGACGGTCCACTTAATGGTAGGTGGCTAAAGTCGTCTATAACACAAGCAACGTCACAGGTGCTGCAAGCATGCACTCGACCATAGTAGCATTAGAAAGGGATAAGGAAATGAGCTCTGGCACCCTTTACTCTAGGGGTTCCCAAAGTGGGCGATAACGCCCCCTTGTGGGCGCTGCAGACCTAAAGGGGGGCGGTAAGAGACCCAGAAAAAAAATGGGGGCGTTATGTAGAGGCTATAAAGTTGCGTTTCAATGATCATTCTCATTAGCAGGTGTAGCCCGTAAGAGTTAACTTGAGACCTGATCGCCGTTGTGTTGTACTACATACTGCGCTCAGGTCTCAAGTTAACTCTTGCAGGTTATAGTAAAAGTCTCGTTTAGAATAAATGTTTAATCTCCGCTAATATAGCTCACAATAATTAATTAATTTAATTTAAAGTTATAATGGTTTTTAAGTAGGTGAAAAAATGGGGGCGCAGGGAAATAATTTATTCTCAAAGTGGGCAGTAGACAAAATAAGTTTGGGAACCCCTGCTTTACTCACTCACATAAACAGAACAGCACACATGTTGTTAATTCACGGTGTACCTCTGTAAAGGGATGGTTACAGTCGCCAGACGGGCTGCCCAAATGACTGCTAAACGCAGTGTGCCCTTTCACTGCTTGCTAGATTCAAACCAGAGCATACTTTGAGAAGTTCATTTCCAAGCTGGCCAAAGCTGCCGGGAATTGAACTCAAAACCTCTGAGACAGAGCGTTAAGGCAAGCAGCTCAACCACTGGACGAATGGACTCGTCAATTATACAAAATAAAGTTTATATCTGCATCTGTCGTGTTTATCCGCTTGGTTCTTCTAATCACGAAATCGATTTTGAAACGGTTTTATTATAATTATTTACATTCTAGTAAAATTTGTAAATATTGTTACGTGTGGGGTGAGATAAAATGCCGTGGCGAACCGAACGATTTATTTTCACAAACCAAGATGACTTCCAAAATCACCAAACTTGTCCGATGAAACCGTTAAACTTGCCAAAAGTCGTCAATGATTCCCTTAATGTGTCGCCGGTTCACTGTCGCAGATAACTTTGCAAAAGCTCCGAAGAGTCACTTTCCCATCTCTGGTTGTCGCACCACTAACTCATCTCGCCGTCTGCTCTCTTATTTATATTTGGCGCCAAACGCCTCGATGTATTTCGAATTTTCCAGAAAATTTAAACAAGATCGTAAACAAGCCTTTGAAAGTTCGAGAATGCTATTTCTGCTAAAATGTAAACTCTATGTTTTAAACATAAGGACCAATTTCCTTTGACGCTACTAGGGAAGTGGCGTGGCTACCATCGATAGGGTGGGAGTTACGAGACTTTCGGCCGGCGCGAACGCTTTTTTTTTCCAGAACGTTCCATAGTTAGTCTTAACAATATTAAAAGCAGGTTGATTTTTCTTCGCAACGGGATCCTCTCTTCTGCCTTAAAATCAACTTGTTTCTGACAAATGATTAAAGAGATTTTTTTTTGAAGTGAAAACTTCTTTAGCGGCGCTGTGCGTTTTTACGATGAGGAAAAAATGTTAAACTCGCGATCGAAAATCTGATCGAAAATTCGTAAGACCAACTCAACTAGGCCCCGGACCCAGATATACGCCCGCCGCGGCGTATCACTGGGTCCGGGATCTAGTTGAGTTGGCTGGTCTTAATGTAGTATATTGAAGTTTTGTGTTGCTAGGAGTGTTGGCGACCGTCGCCAGAGTGGCGTCCGGTAGCCACACAAATGGTGACGTAGGTGGACGGTCACCACTGAGTGGAAACCAGTCGCTATACTGATAATAATTAAAGCAATTCGTGCAAAATTATTCCCTAACCATTCCAAAATATCAAAAATTGACAACGTTAATATTCAAGTTTTCACTTCTGCCGGCACTCCCGGAGTGCAACCCGTATTTTTTTAGTAGTGGCAGTTGACAGTGAGTCCTCCAGTCATAAGTTTTAAGCAGCTCGTCTATTAGCAGTAATTACAAAGAAGACCATGGTTAAATAAAAGTGTGTGAGTTTTTGTGTTTCAGTGAGTATTGAGATGCCAGAATCTATTCCCCTAATTCATTTTTATTTCTCATCAATCTGTTGTCATCTACCTAAGTAAAAAAATAATATTTTTTAATACAGTTGCTCAAAAAGTGGCGTATTGCAGGGACGTATAGCGTTCGGGAAGTGGGCTATTACACACTCGTGCTTTTTTTTTACCTTTCCCGAACTCGTGCGTTCTCTTTCCCAACTGTCAAAATATTGTCTATTAAAAAGAAAAACCAACCATGAAGTTTTTACTAAAAAAAAATTATAGAAGTTTTTATGATTCATGCAAATACGTATATTTCTAAAAAGAAGCTACTGATTTGTTTCAATATCAGATTTAATGATTTGATTGAACGAGTTAGGTTAGGTTTCATTTCATTTCATATCAATAAAAAAATTCTACTGAAGACTTGGCTGTATGGGCACATAGTTTCCTTTGCCTACCGGAATGCGTGAAGAAAAAAAATGTCTCTGCTTATATTGTACGGTTGGCGCCATTTTCCAGAAATTCTCTTTGCGAGTTTAGTTGTTTGTTTTATTAAATTGCTTCATTTTTTCGCAACTGTATTAAAAATAGTTGTTCAGTACACGTGCGGAACCGTCATTGCAACTTGTTCCGACTGTCAACCCTCGCCTTCGGCTGCGCCTCGGCTCGGGTAGACATTTGTCGGAACTCTTTGCAATGACAGCCTTTCCGCACTTGTAATGAAATATACTATATCGAAATCCAAAAAAATGTCCCCAAGTGTAATAATTCCCGTATCGCATTCGATAATATCGTCAAGTTACGTTGAAGCATGTTCAAAGAGATTTTGCATAAAGATTAAGTAAACAGATGTAAGTTGCGTTTATTTTAATATCCTGTGAAATACTTTGTCTGTAATATTGCAATATCAGGATAGGGATATGAGGATAGTTTAACTGGGATAGATGTTTCGTTTTATATTTCACCAGTAACTCAATTCTGTATTGGCAACTGAGGTTTGTGTTAAACTGTGTTTAAATATTTGTATCTGGCAAATATATAATGAGCTTTACAAGCTTTTCTGAAGTGCTTAAAGAGAAGAAACTACGCGATTTAATAGATACATGGAATAAGACTAGTATTAAACTATATTATTCTATATCTAGACATATTATAAAATAAAACCGCTGTTTGTTTTTCGGCAAATTTCTTTGGAAACACCCAATTGATTTTGTAATGGAAAGAGCGGTAAAGAATTAAGGTTTGTGTATAATAGGGGATCGGACAGTAATCAGATTAAAATCTAAAATGTACTTAGAAAGAAAATATATAATTTTTTACGATTATTTATCGAATAATAATTTAATATAATTCATTTAAATATTTTTAAATGAAGAAATAAAATTGTATTATTTACAATATTTTTAATCTATACTGAAACACCAATCACAATGCGTGACGTCATTTGTGGGCAATCATTGTCTTATGCCAATGCAGCTGTTTTGTTATGATATGACCACAAATGACGTTACGCGCTCTCAGATGAACTATCGTGGCGTTTTGGCGGCATTTTCAAACAAACAATATTAAAACATGATTTTGAGTACCTAAAAGGCTATAAATAAATAAAATAGTATTTTTTATGGGAATAAATATCCGTGAAGATTAATTTAAAACACTTTCTGAAAATTTGTCCGATCCTCTATTTGCAGAAAAATAGTCTCTAGCACACAGTAGGTTGGAGAAAAGTTTCTTCGCATTTTGTATGAAAACTCAAGACTTTTTTAAAGTATATTTACATTTAAATACAGTAAGTATATTATGTACTATTTTCTTCGATGACTTTTTGACATGATACGTTGCTGTAGAAATTTTGGGACTTCTGATCAAAAAAAAAGACAAATAGTTTTGGCAGTCCTCTGATACTGCCTAAAGGAATTCTGAAGAGACCAAAACGGTGGAAATCTGAAGGTGCAAAGTCATGGCTATATATATGGCTCCCAGTCAAACTCTCTTAATTTTTGCTGAGTGGCTAAATATGTTTGCGATGAAAGACCAAACTTTTCTTATTGATTAATTCCGGCCGCTTTCTCTCAACTTCTTGCTTTAATCTCTTCAGTTGCTGGCAGTAGAGATCCGAATCGATGGTTTTGTCCGGCGGTAAAAGCTCATAATGAACAATGCCCATCCAATCCTACCATACACACAGCATCACCTTATTGCGAGTTAACCCGAGTTTTGGCACAGTCTGTGAAGCCTGACTGACCTTTTTCGCATGTTCTTGTCGTACGTGATCCACTTTTCATAACCAGTTATCAATCTCTTCAAAAATGGTTTGGTTTAGTAACGTCTCAATAAAGAATCGCAAATGAGTACACGATTCAAATTTTAAGCTTTTTTTTCAAGTAACTACCTTTTTTCAAATGACTCAAAACTGTTTTGTGATCAATTCCCAGTTCTTCAGCTATGCCGATCTTAATCAGTAACCACTAATATTGCTCGACTTTTTCAAAAATTGCATCCATTTTATCCGTAACAGGGCCACCAGAACGAGGTGCATTTTTTACATCTAAATTCCTGGATTGAAAACGCATAAACAAACTTTGCGCTACCTACTCTTGCTGACACTGCATTTGGTCCATAAACGACACAAATTTTTTTCACGGCTTGCGTTGCATTTTTCCTTTTTTGTAATAAAATTTTATAATGTATCGAATTTCTTCATTAGATTCACTCATTTTGACAGAAATTAGCTGGAAACAACATTTTACTAAATTGTTTTTTTTGAAATTTAACCTTTTTAATGTCATCAAAACCAGCCAGATACAAATAGTACAGCCAAAGATATTTTATTACAAGTTTATACATACTATTTTTTTATCTTTTTCCTTTATCTTTTCCCCGACTTTTTCCCCGACCTAATATTATGAAATAAAGTCGCTGTCCGCTTTGGTCTGTTTCTCCGCTAACTTCTTCTAAAACATCTAACGAATTTTGAAGGGTTGTGTTTGTGAGGAGGTTTGTGTGTACAATTTAATTTAAAAAAATCTGTACAAATCCTGAGACGGGTCGCTAGTTACATATAAACACATCAAAAAAGTCTAAGCAACACATACAAATTTCAATTTTACAATGTGATTTCGCATTAAATCCTTAGTGTTTTCTTATTTATATTAATTTTTAATGCTTTTTTGATATTAAACCTCAATTGTTTTTTTTATTTATTTTTTAATAATCTTAATTAACAATAATTACAAGTAAGTACTGTATGTACGTAGTACAAAGTAAGGTGCCTAATCAACTAAACTTAAACTAAAATTGCATTTTAGTTATTAATTAATTAATTAATTCTGTTATTGAGAACTTGCTGGCACCGATTATTCATAGAATTGAACTGTTAATGTTATCCTGCGGCAATTGTTTCAATGAAATTTTAGTATGTCCATCAGTTGTTGGGTTGGTCCAAGTCCTTTAAAACACGTCTCTGGAGCATGTCCCATGCATGCTCGATGGGGTTGAGGTCTGGCGTTTGTGCAGGCCAAGGCAATACCAGGATGTTTTCCCTTGCCAAGTACTCCTGTGTGTGCAAAGCTGTATGCGAACGCGCATCATGCATCAACGTGAAATCGGAGCCAAGCGTTTGTGCGAATGGACGAACATAAGGCCTTAGAACATCCTCAACGTAATTTACAGCGTTCACGTTACCATTTACAAAAACGAGCTCAGTTCGTCTGTTCTTCATAATACCCGCACATACCATAACTGTTGAGCCGTTGTATGGATGCATTTCCTGAACGCACCTCAGTCTTTCAGTATTTCCAGGACGACGGTACACTCTTACCCTTCTAGTATCAGGCTTGAACCCAGATCGAGACTCATCGCAAAATAAAATTTTATACCATTGTTCCCGGGTCCATGTAATGTGTTCCCTATACCATTCATTTCCACGAGCGCGATTCCCGTGACGTATCGGTGGGCACCTAATTGGCCGTCGTGCTCGTAGGCCATACTCATGTAGTCCACAGTTTGGCAGCTAACAACAACACCACTTGAATTTTGTAGCCTTAAACCTATCTCTCGGGCGGTGAACATCGGCTGGCGTCTTGCAGTCAGTTTTATGTATCGATCTTGCCGTGCGGTTGTACCTGAGATTGACTTCTTCCCGCTTGAAACATCCCTACAGCTCTTTGCATTTCATCTGCGTTCAAATGACGTCGCTCCATGACGTAAAAAATGTCTCAAAATCCAAATTTGTTCAAAACTTTTTCAAATTATTACTTAAATCATAAAATTGATACAGAATACTAAATTTTAATAAGCAAAGAAAACGCTATAAAATTCGGACAAATGCATTCGCTTTTGAATTTATGAAAAAAAAAAAAAAAAAAAAAAAAACAAATGATACTCGAATTTTTTTTTTACAACCAGCCGTATGTCCTCTAGATCAAAAACCAAGAAATGATATAATAATTTGAAATAGTATGTGTTGCTTAGACTTTTTTGATGTGTTTAATTATCTAACATCTGCCAAAATGGACTGTCCACCACATAAAACATTAAAAAGTCATATATGTAATAGAAATGCCAATTGAAATCAGTTTGACAAATTGTTCATAACATGACTGGTTATATAACTGACAAAAAATTAAATCTTTGTAACCATTAAACGGACTCGTATCAATGCAATTTGTAAGAGCACTTGTTTTTGCCGCCACTACACCGGTGTCTTCATAATCCATACGCGATAATTACTCGAGACAAGTATGGAAAAGTTAGCGTCGAGTTTTTGCAGCCACGCGACATCTCGTGTCCCGCTCTACAGTGCGTCTTTTTATAGTGCTGGTTATTCCAAACCTGATTTAATAAAAGCCGGTCCGAGAATCGAGTTAAAAATAAAACTGATACGCAGAAGTTTGCAGCAAAGAAAACACTGTAATCGATATATCTTATATCTGCTACAAAGAACGTTATTTGAACGTTCGACTTCCGATAAGGCAGACACATGTTATATTTTCAATAATTTCAATAATTTAAGATTTGTTTTTAGAGTTCTGTACGTCCGAATAAAAAAACCCTTACCCTTATCGGATCACTCGTGTGTCCGTCTGTCCATCGGTCACATCTACTACTATATCTACTAATCTACTAGACCGATTAAGTTGAAATTTGGTACACATATCAATTTCTGTGACCCAAACGCAGGGGTGTGACGTAAATAGATGAAATCTGTATATGTCATTTTTGGGGTAAGGTGGAAAATTAATAAAAAATAGGTCGCTGAAGCCTCTTCCAACCGGGTTCGGTCAGGTGATTAGTTAGACCCCTACTAACTCGGTCGCCAGAGCCTCCTCGTCTGTAATCTAGCAGGGAGCACCGCGGCTGAAGTTGCTGCCGCAGATGAGGTTGATATTTGAGCCGGTGGATGTATGTATATCCGATCTCCCTTACTTTTTATGATGGGCAAAGTTGGGCGAAGGAAGAAGGCATGGCTGAAGAACATCAGGGAGTGGACCTCAAGGTCGAAATGCTCGTCGAAATGAATGGTGCAGGGAACACATTAAATGGACCCGGGAACAATGGGATAAAATTTTATTTTGCGATGAGTCTCGATTTGAGTTCAAGCCTGATATTAGAAGGGTAAGAGTGAAATCCTGAAAATACTGAAAGACTGAGGTGCGTTCAGGAAGTGCATCTATACAACGGCTCAACAGTTATGGTATGGGCGGGTATTACGAAGAACAGACGAACTGAGCTCGTTTTTGTAAATGGTAACGTGAACGCTGTAAATTACGTTGAGGATGTTCTAAGGCCTTATGTTCGTTCATTCGCACAAACGCTTGGCTCCGATTTCACGTTGATGCATGACAATGCGCGTTCGCATACAGCTTTGCACACACGGGAGTAGTTGGCAAGGGAAAACATCCTGGTATTGCCTTGGCCTGCACAATCGCCAGACCCCTCAATCCCATCGAGCATGCATGGGACATGCTCCAGAGACGTGTTTTAAAGGACTTGGATGGAGTGACAACAACCCAACAACTGATGGGCTTACTAAAATTTAATTGGGAACAATTGCCGCAGGATAACATTAACAGTCTCATCGATTCTATGAATAATCGGTGCCAGCAAGTTCTCAATAACAGAGG
Source organism: Bembecia ichneumoniformis (assembly GCA_910589475.2). NCBI lineage: Eukaryota > Metazoa > Arthropoda > Insecta > Lepidoptera > Sesiidae > Bembecia > Bembecia ichneumoniformis. The sequence goes on along the minus strand of OU342546.1, from coordinate 3,590,357 downwards.
AAGCCACACTTTGTATTAATTTATGCAATTTTAGTTTAAGTTTAGTTGATTGGGCACCTTACTTTGTACTACGTACATACAGTACTTACTCGTAATTATTGTTAATTAAGATTATTAAAAAAAAAAATTAAAAAACAATTGTTAATATCAAAAATATCAAAAAAGCATTAAAAATTTATATAAATAAGAAAACACTAAGGATTTAATGCGAAAACACATTGTAAAATTGAAATTTGTATGTGTTGCTTAGTCTTTTTTGATTTGTTTATTTATGCTATTCTTATAAGTTTTATAGAGTATAAATACTTCATAAACAAGTTCGAAAAAGCAATTGTTGTCATCGTCATCGTCATGAATTGTTATTAAAAAATATAATTTTCAATAAATAAATGTATAAATAATACACTTATATTTAGTTAAATGAATATATTATTTTAAATGTAGTTTCTTTGTTTACAGGTAAATAATTTAATTATATCCTTGAATATAGGTATATCATGTAAATATTAGATATAGTGTGTAAATGTTAAAATATAAATCTTTGTTTACAGAGCAACACAAGTCCATTTATTTAAAACTTTTAATTAGTCTAATATGTATAGATGTACGTTTGTTTGTGATGGAATACTCAAAAACTACTTATCTAATTTTAAAAATTCTTTCACACATAGAAAGCTACATTATCAGCTAATTAACAGGGGCTGTATTTTATTAGTAGAGTTTATAAATATTCTTTGATAACTAATTGGTGCGTACTATTGACAACTAATTGATAACTACTAGTTGGTGCCGGCGGCTTCGCCCGCGTTGAGTAATAAATAAATAACGCCTAACATTCTTATTGCAGTTATAGCTTTGCCAGGCGTTAGATGATCCCTCGGGAACAGTGCTTATTTTCTAGAAGAAAGGTACCCTATGTCCTTTCCTGCATCCCTGACAACGTGTAAGCAAAATTTCTTGATGATCGGTTCAGCGGTTTAGGCGTAAATAATGCCAGAGTCCATTCCTCTTTACATAAAAAAAAATATTAAGTATTTTTAAAAGTCGTATTTTAAAAAATAAAAAATAATCTCGGAAAACTTTCGATATTAGTTATTGAATAGAATAAAAGGATTCATAAAACACTCGACAAAATGCAAAACCTCGCTAATTGGGAAAAAATGATTTCCAATTTATCTCAATAACATTTCATGTTTTAATCAGCGCTGTTCGCTTCAATATAAACCTATTGCAGTATCTATGTACTTTTCAATCGTATACAAAGACAAGAGTTCCGGGCGTTTGTTTTCCCTACCTTTTTTTTGTTGCCAAGAAATTCATAAGAAAGAAGTCGAAAATTTCACGCTGTAATAGCGTCAAAGGACACAGAGCAAGAAAACTTCATGCAAAGAGACATGGAAAATCCACAGCGCCCGTACGGTAACGGTACACGTTTCGTTGTTCTGTAGCGGAGTGTAAGGATAAAATTCCAATACCGAACGTTCACAACGAATACTACAACGCAAGTGCCTCGTTTTTGAAGCTCTGCAGTGAAGGCGTGAAAGAGACAGATAGATGGAGCTATGGTGCGTACGAAAGAGAGGGAAGTATTATTGCACCGGTAGTGAGGAGTGAAAGAGATCAATAATGAGAGGCACGAGGAGTTGAAAAGGGATTTCAGATTAAGGTCGTTGTCGAGTCAAAGATTAAATAACGTTGAAATTTCAGACAGGCCGCTTACCTCCATTTGACATATAATAAAATCAGAAACCAGCGCTCAGTGTACAAATATTGGTCGAAATGAAGCTATTAATGTGGAAACTAATATCCCTTTCGTTTGTGTAAATATCGACAATTGCTTTAAGAAATAAGAAATACATAATAAGGAAGTTGATAATAACATAAATGATTATTTTATGAAACGTATAATGATTTCCTTTTAAAAAAAGGAACCGTGATTTAATCTAATATAGTAGATAGGGGCCATTCACTAATTTCAAAGTAGTGGCCGGGCACACTGCATTTCGGAGTCATTTGGGCAGCCCGTCTGGCGGCTATAACCACCCCCTTACAGAAGACCACCGTGAAATAACAGAAAGTATGCTGTTGTGTTTCAGTGGGTGAGTAAGGGATGCCAGAGCTCATTTCCCTATCCCTTCCCAATCCCTCATCCTTAATCCCACTGTAGTCGGCGGCAAACTTGCAGCAGCTTTGGGGTTGCTAGTGTTTAGGCGACGGTAGCTACCTACCATCAAGTGAACCAGCATGTCTGTCGATCTTAACATTAAAAAATTTGCGTCAGTTTTGGGCCATTTTTCTAGCTTTTATTCAGTTTTCAGAAATATTACGAGTTTTTATCTGCTGATTTTTACATAATTGTTATCTTTTGTAAAAATAACGTCAAAATATAGCTATAAACACTGATTACAGAATGAAATGCTTTAACTTTTAAGTCAAGTGTGACATTACAGTATACGTTTTAATTTTTTTTTTATTAATAAAGAATAAAGAATAATATGTGTAGTGAAGATATAGGTAAATGAGCGCTGAGATCCTTTACCCACTCACCGAAACACAACAGCAGACATGCTATTATTTCACGGTGGTCTTCCGTAAGGAGATAGTTATTACAGCCAGACGGCTAATTGAAATCATAGTATCGAATAAATCTGTTCTGTTTATAGCATAATCTTTGACCACCAGGCTGGCCGGGCGAACGGAGCCTCCTCGTACATCCCTCAGTTACCTACCGACAGGCATCGTATAAGGTGATATTTAGCTGTCTCGATTGCCACGCGCCATTATTACGCGACGCGATTCAATATACGAACTCCCAATATAAAAATCTGTGTTCAGCAAAAACGTGTTCAAAAAAGGAATTAAATCGTAAAGAGGTGTTATTACTTGAATGATATGTCGTTTTTCTGTTGATATTTAAAAAGTTAGACTTACAGTGCTTTTAATATTGACCTGAAAGGATTTGTAAGGTGTGATTCCGTGACTAGTTGTTCTTTTTTTAATTTAGTGCAAAGGGTGTGTTGAAAGGTTTATTTGGACGAATTGCGCGCCGGCCTGTACCAGCCAATTAACTGCTAACAATACCTACACGTTTCTAGGTAAGCAATGCTTACTAATTATTTGATTAGATGTTATTTCTATGGTGTTTTATTTTATTTAGTTGATCTTGGATTCTCTGTTTTCAGAAGAAAATTGTAAGCATAGGTAGCTACAATTTAGTAGTGTAATTAGCATTCCAAATTCAAAGATAAGATTTTGAGTAAAATTGTATAGGTACCTAGGCTTGCCAGATGGGAACACTGAATTATCTGGGCAAAATTTCAAAAAGTCGGGATCATGGGATTATCGTCGGGACATATAAATATTATATTTAAAAACTTTATTTTTATTAAATAATGACAAAAAAACTTAACTTTTTTGCCGCATTAAGAGCATCATATAGGTTACTTATAACTAATATACACTTATTTTCTAAGTGGTCACATGTAAATACCTACTTGATACTGAATTCACCAGTTTTGACCCTTCAATAGTACTCTGATTAAGTTTTAAAATAACAGTTTTCATCAGATTCACTCCTATTTTATTAACTTGACTTTTATTAAATTAATGGCAATGCGATTTCCCTCTTTGTTGTACAGACACTAACAGGTTGTAGGAAGTGATTTAGAAATCGCGTCATTTTAAATTTATGTTAAAAAATTTACTAGCAGCTGTTAGTCGGGACATTTCGTATTTTGTCGGGAGTCTGGACATCAAATAAAATGTCGGGACAATCCAGGCGAAACCCGATCATCTGGCAACCCTATATACTGGAGTATAATCTATACATAGTTATAATAAAATCGTAAACAAGCCGAGTCTGTACATCTTTCTTATATATAAAAATGAATCCCTATTTCTCCTGGTCACGGCATCACGCGTGAACGGGTTGACCGATTTTAATTCGGTTTTCGCTAATGGAAAGAGGTATAAACGGGGAATGTTTTAGGGTATATAAAAATTACACTCCGGGCGAAGCCGGGGGCGGGCCGCTAGTTAAATATAAAAAAAAAACAATTTGTACACGTTGTAGTTATGTTTTTAGAATTTTTGTCTGTAGTGCGTTTGTGCACGCAAATCTCCGAAATGAGTTAACCTTTTTGAATGCGGTTTTCACTTATGTATTGTAGAAAGCTTCCCGTAATATTTAGTGTTTGTTTCGTTGCAATCGGTTTTATAAACAAAAATGTTACGCGCTATAGGTACCACGCGTATGAAGTTGCGGGTTCAGCTAGATTTTAATAAATTACTGGCTACGTATCGTCAACCATTATTTTTATTTTTTTATTTAAATGTTAGTTAAAGGATGACAGGTATTTAACGGTAGGTGGTTACCGAAAGGACAATTAATGCCACATTTACTGCATGTGCACCCTGCAGCCGCGCTGCTCCTGCGAAAATTTATTAGCAAAGTTTTTTAAAAATTAGTAAAATAGTAATTTTTCAAAAATTTACTAACTACGTTCTCAAAGGCCAGGTATCTGCTCAAAAGCCAGCCAGGTATTGCCAGGTATTGACAAGATCTAAACACCCTGAATGCGTTATTATTTTAAGCCCATTAATTTATCAAATTCTTAATAGACAAGCATGCTCCATCTTAGATCGCGTCATCACTTACCATCAGGTGAGACTGCGGTCAAATGCTTGATCTATCATTATAAAAAAAAATTACAAAATTTACTTCATAACAATGGTTCTATCTGTTAAAGCCGTTTTTACTGAAACTCACCCTGGTATTAAATCGCAAAACATAATATGCTGAAAAGTTTTCTACCGCCGATGAAATTCCTATCAGATATACCTAAGTATGTAATAAGTAATTTTTTAACCAATTTGTAGATGGTGGCAGGTAAGCTATAATTTTATTTGTTTTATAATGTTTTCAATTAAGTAATTAAAAATTCCATTTACGAAAATAAATATTAATTTAAAAGTTAAATAAAACATTAAATAAGAAATAAATCTATTTCTATACTTCTATACATACCTACATACAAATATTATAAAGAGAAAAGATTTGTATGTACTTATGTATTTTTGAATGTTTGTAATGAATAAACTAAAAAAACTACTGGATCGATTTTAAAAATTCTTTCACCTATAGAAAGCTACATTTTCAGCGAGTAATATTTTATAAAGAAACGCGGACGAAGTCACGCGACAACAGCTAGTATGAGGTCGCGGTCTCCCTTTGCGACTCTACTGAAGTAAACAGAACTAAGCTTATTTATCACGCGTCTTTAGTTTATGAATTACAATTATTAAAAAAAGTACATGGACATTTATTTTTTGTAATTTTTTAAAATTAATTTATTAGAAAATAGTTCATTTTTGAGTGCCTTAAAAATTCCAATAGAAAAGATATGGTAAAATTTATGAAATAACAACTTTTTAAACCACTTTAAATAAAACTAAAACATTTCTCGAAAAAGTAACCAATTTAGATTATTGTCAATATGGGAATAAATGTAAATTGAACATATTTCGTGTTTTTGTTATAATTTTTACGTAACACTTCAAATCCCAAAAATAAGGCACATATAACGCATATAATAGAGCTATTAAATTGTGCATCAAAATAAAATTTAAAAAGTGTTTTGGAAATTTCAAATCCAACATTTTAACTAATAATTTTACATTTAAAATATACCTATTTTACATTCATTAATAACTATAAAAAATATTTATTTTCTATAAATTATGCAAGAACACTAATTTTAGGAGCTGGGCTGATACGTTAATAGATTAAACAGTTCAAATTGTACTTAATACATATAAGATTTATAAGATTACTTTTTCAATTTCTTTCTTTTATCAGGATGTTACAAGCCATCTAAGTTATTGATAATATTGAACCTTAAAGAAATTCATGGTACCTACAATTTTTTACAAATTAAATGAAAAATTGTATCTAATACAATAAAATATAAATAGGCTTACAAGACTAGACATACTTATAACCTTAAATGATAAAATCAAGCGTGGGTTACCCTTGATTTTATCATTTAAGGCACTTAGCAAGAGTACTTAGCAGAAAAGCTTTATATTCGTCACCTAATTTGACTTAGAGTAAAATCAAAACTTAGATAAAAATAATTTAAAACAGTGCATACAGTGCTACTGTATGCACTGTTTTAAATACAGTAGACTGTATCTAAAAAAAATTGATTTGGGCAGATTTATAAAAAAAACTTGCTGCTCAAAAAAGCTTTCTCCTCACAGTAATAAAAAATTTCAGCGACAGCTACATTATTTTTTAAGCTTATCAATTAACTAAAGTTCTGCACTAAAGGCTACTTTTATTTGTTTTTTTACACAATATTTATGAAAAACCTTACAATTTTAAATCTGGTACCTAATCTTCGAGAAGCTATAAAAATTTGTTGCGCAATGATGCACCTTAAATCATTGATTTTAGATTGCGCTCATTTTTGTAAAAATTTTCTTCTGTCTGACATTAGTCCTTGTCTTAAATAAATCATTCTCTGATTATCTCGCAAATCTTCTTCTTATCTATATAAATAAAAATGGATCTTCGAAATGTATGTACGCTCATAACTTTCGAACGGGTAGACCGATTTTAATTCGGTTTTGACTAATGGAAAGAGGGATAAACGGGGAATGTTTTTAGATATAAAAATTGCACCACGGGCGAAGCCGGGGGCGGGCCGCTAGTTTAATATAAAATCGCAAGTTACTTTTTTAGAGAAATAAATACATAGTTCTCAGGTACTTGTGGAAAGGAGAATTATTTAGAGAAACAAAACAATTTTATTGTTTTCTATGTAGATTAGTAATGGCAGGGCATACTGCGTTTCGTCATCCTCATCCTCTCAAAGAAGACCACCGTGAAATAAATAGCTCGTGTGCTGTTGTAGTTCGGGTTTGGGTTCGGTGAGTGAGTGAGGGGTGCCAGAGTCTATTTCCCTATCCCTTTCCAATCCCTTATCCTTAATACTACTATGGTCTGCAGATCATTCTATCTCCTTTTTTGTACTCCTGACAATGTATTTGCAAAATTTCGTGATGACCGGTTGAGTAGTTGAGGCAGGAGATCACAACGAGCCCGTTGGATGAGTGGTTAGGGTGCTTGCCTTAACGCGCTGTTCTAGGGTTCCCGGGTTCAATTCCCGGCAGGATCAGCTTTGAAAAAATTAACTTTTCAAATTTGGCTCTGGTCTGGAGCTGGAAAGTAGTGGAAGGGCACGCTGCGTTTCGCAGTCATTTGGGCAGCCCGTCTGGCGGCAGTAGCCACCTCCTTACAGAAGACCACCGTGAAATAACAGCACGTGTACTGTTGTGTTTCGGTGAGCGAGTAAGGGATGCCAGAGCCCATTTCCCTATCCCCTCTTAATCCTTTATCCTTAATCCTACTGTAGTCGGCATAGGGTTGCCAGATGGTCGGGATTCGTCTGGATTGTCCAGATATTTTATTTGATGTCCAGACTCCCGACAAAATACAAAATGTCCCGACAACAGCTTCTAGTAAATTTTTTAACAAAACGTAAATTAAAAACGACCGCGCGGTTTCTAAATTACTTCTTACAACCTGTTAGTGTCTGTTAAATGAATTGTACACCAAAGTGAGAAATCGCATTGTCATTTATTGATTTTTACTGAATTTTACTGATTTTACTGAATTTACTGATTTTACTAAATTTTGATGTACACTGTTCAATAATGTAACTTATCAGAGTACTATTCAAGGGTCAAAATTAGTGATTTTTTTGTCATTATTTAATAAAAATTCAATATTTAATAATTTTGATACATAATATTTATTTGTCCCGACGATAATCCCATGATCTCGACTTTTTGAAATTTTGTCCAGTTAATTCAGTCTTTCCATCTGGCAAGCCTAAGTCGGCAACACACATGCAGCAGCTTTGGCGTTGCTTGTGTTATAAAGGCGACGGTAACCACCTACCATCAAGTGGACCGTCAGCCTGTCTGCCGAACTTAACATAAAAAAACGAACAAACAAACAATCTCAGTTTTTTATATTATTAACAGTCACCTGAAACCATGTGAAACGTGCTAGTTGAAAATTCCCGCTGTTCATTAGCATGAAATATGACGCGAAGCCGACAACACATTCCGCTACCACGTAAAGAAATTATCTTTCACTGAGTTCAAAGTAATTTTACACAACGACATACATACCTACATACTTTGTTGAAGTTAGTTACTCATTCGGCTAATACACCATTTCTATGCTTATGCTACGCTAGTACTATTATTTATTCTGTGCTTATGCCAAGTATTCTTTTTCTCTATTACAAATATACTCTATTTTCTCTATTACAAACGCTAAATACTAAAAATATCCATTGTTTAATGAAAATGTTACAAGAAATAGACAAGACAATTGCTTTGAAAAAAAAAATATTATACTTAAACATGTGAAGAACCAATTGTATTAATTAGAATTTTCGTTAAAGTAATAGAAACTCCACAAAAAAAGTTAGAAAACAAGAAGAATTTGACTTTTATTGAAAATTCTTTCGAAAACGGCTTATTGCGCTCATATGAATCCTGTACCTATTAATAAGTTAATGTCAGTTTAAAAAAATTGTATTAATAATTTTTTTTTGCGTATTGTTCTAATGGTAAAAATAAAAAAATACAATTTCTAGGCCCGGAATTGTCTCCGCCGCCAGCGAGTTCTATTGTAAATGACATTTGCCTAAGTGAAGCCCTTAAAGCATTCTGTACTAAGTACAAATGTCTTAAAACTCTTAGAATTCTGATTCAAAATGCTCTAGCAATTTAGGAAAAAAGAAATTATTTTAATACGTAAAAGTACATGTTTGATATACGTAAGTAAGTAGATATATAAGTTTATATACGTAATTATATAAAGTTCTCAATTATATATATATTGAGTAGTAGCTGTTGAACGCGACTTCGTCCGTGTCTCTTTATAAAATATTCGTGGAAAACGGCAATTTTGTATGGAGGGGGGTAAACAAACAAACAATTAAACAAACAAATGTATGAAAAGAAATATCTATTCGAAAAACCCACAAGGAATTATCACTTTCACAATTATTTTATTATGTAGGTAAATTTAATAAAAAAACATATATTCTAAAAGTGTCATACGCTTGGAACGGAAATTGTGTCAATAGGGATTGACACTAGGGATATTCACTTATATTCGATATATTGAAAGTACTCTATGTTTGCCATAGGATATTCGAAGATTTAAAAAATACTTTTCTATTCTATATATTTATAATAAAAACATCGTATTTTGATAATAAAACTAAAGCTGACTAATAATAAAAATAAAACAAAAGCAAATTTTGTTCTGAGTCTGATACGAGTTATCAAGTTTCGAGTTCTGATTAATATTTTAAACAGACTGCATTGTATTCTATAATTTATAAAACATAACCTGTTTTTTAAGATTTAAGAATTTATTTCTAAATCTGAAAATATAAAACAGGTAGTTCGATTCCATTTGCTTTGCCAACTTGGTCGGAGAGGAACTGTTTGGTTCTTAATCCGGGCAAGTCGAGATATGTGGTTTTTGGGTCTGAGCATCAAATTCGTAATAGTCTGGAAGCTCTGATCGAAAGTGATGTAGCCATCATGGGCGAACCAATAGAACGAGTGATGGAAGCAAACAATCTCGGCCTCCTCATGGACGGCAAGTTACGCTTTGAGAGTCACATTATTAAAGTTGTGAGCAACTGCTTCTATCGCCTTAAAGTTCTATATAATATACGTGATTACCTTAGTGTCGATTTGTGTGTCACGCTTTGTGAGTCGCTTATATTATCTAGATTAAATTATTGTGATGTCGTGTATGATGGCTGCATTACTGGCCGCTCTAAGAGGTTGATACAACGAGTGCAAAACGCATGCACTCGTTTTTGCTTTCACATCCCTCCTCGTTCCCATGTCACTCCGTACTTGAGCGCCGCTGGCCTGCTGAATATGTCTGCACGCCTCCACCTCGCCACTCTGCTGTTTGGGGTAGTGCGTTATGAAACGCCATCCTACCTATACAGGAAGGTCCAATGGCCCAAACGCGTGCGCAGAATAAGGTCCACGGCTATCGTGCCTGTTCACAGGACAGCGGCCTTCCGAGGAAGTTTCAGGTTTGCGGCGTCCAAGTGCTGGAATGATCTCCCTCCTCCTGTCCAAGGAGCGTCTAGTAGGTACACCTTTAGGCGTGAGCTTAGGGGTTATTTATTGGCACTCCAAAATTCATAATCCTATATCCAGCATTTATCACCGCATTAATACACCAACATAATATTTATGTAAGTTTTAACATTTAGCAATTACTAAATTTATTATTGATTACTGTAGAATTTCCTTTTTTTCGCGCCTTTTCTCTCAATAGAAGCAGTGCATTATGTATAATTAAGTAATTTTATATGTATATGAATGTGTATGTGTGTATGTATGTATGTATATGTGTATGTATATATAGTAATTTATAAAGTAAGTTTATATGGTGTCCAATGAGTCACATACGGTGCTGGCTGAAAATCAGCGCTGTAGGTGTTTGTCAGCACCTCAGCACAATGCTGAGCCAGTATCCGATTCGCTGCCGCGAGGACACACACACACGTTTTTTTTTATTATTAATTTCTTCCCTGTTCTTGTACATAATGTGTCTTTCGTGCAGTGAATAAAAGTCTTTCTTTCTTTCTTTCTTTCTTGATTCGATATTTACAAACAATCGATTAAATGTCGTTAGGTTGCTTCACTAATTGTCAGTTACGAACTGTCACGCATATCATCATACAGTGAAAATACTATAACGACACAGCGTAGGTACTAACAACTACAAGACCATAGCGATTTCAATTTTAACGCCCTATTTTTCTTGCAAGAATTTATTTTCAATTACCTTAAAGATTTACCTTACATATAAAAAAAAAGCGCTGTAAAAAAAGCAAGATAATATTTAAAATATCTTACTTTTTTTTAGCTTAACGAAACGAGTTCATATAATATATACATTTAATAAATATAAATTTCTAAAAGTAACCTGTTTCCCGTCAAGGTTACACAAAAAATCCCAAACCATGCCCTTGGGTGAACCAAATAAACAACGGTAGCACCACGCCACCTGTTGGACAATTATCCTCGACTGGCTCTCGAAGAAACCAGTTTCGTGTCGACTGTGTTACCATTTGTTTTTTTTTTTTTTTAATTCAAAGCAGCAGTCCCTTTAGTAACAAATGCATATCGTGAAACTGGTTATTTCACGCGGTTTTCACTGCGTTGGCATTAAATTGAATTTTTTGAAGGATTACCACCTGCTCTATGGTCAAATTAATAATAATGTTTTATTATAATAATATAAGTATATTATTATTATTATTGTTAAAAGGCGAAGGTAGTCACAAAACATTAAGAGAACCTTTAATCTGCATACTACGACCTTTATTAACGGACAAGTGCGAGTTGAACTCGCGTGAAGAGGGTTCCTTACAATGTTACCTATCCGCACAATATTGAATGATTTACCATGTTATTTTAATATCATGGACTTCTTATATGTTTTCCTATAATATGCATATAAGTAGAAAACTAATTTCTGTATTTTTTTTCAAAATTTTAGGTTCAGTAGTTTCGGAGATCGGGGGTGGGGGGAATGGTCAATTTTCGTCTATTTTCTTGAATAACCTGGAAACTGTTTATTTTAAAATTACAAAAACAAGACAACAAGACCTTCCATTTTATTATGTCACACCATGCAGTTTTAAAAAAAAAATTGCAGTTTTCAAGTCACAGAAATTGATATGTGTACCAAATTTCAACTTAATCGGTATAGTAGATTCCGAGATAATTGACTGTGACGGACGGACAGACGGACACACGAGTGATCCTATAAGGGTTCCGTTTTTATTCGGACGTACAGAACCCTAAAAAGAAAAAAATGTGTATAGATACCGATGCCGAGTCTCTCACCGGCCAACATCCGCATGAGCCGAGTACGGATCCTCGGCCCAGCGAGCGGTGACCGGCGAAGCTCCAACTGACAGTTGGAGCTTCCCATCCTTCGATGGGACCTTGAGCGGGCTCCGATATTTGGAGCCCGCTCGGATCACTCACGAGTGTGCTTTTTTAGTTCCCCAGCGACAATCCGATTAGCCAAGCGAAGGCCGGTGACCCCACCGACCCCTGCAATCGTCCGGATTGTCGAAGGTTAAGCCCCCCACCACGACAAGGACCTAGCACACCTGGGGGGGGTCTCTATCGATCCCTGCTAATCCACCCAACCCAGGGCATCTACCCGTACTTACACAGGACTACACATTATGCAGGTGTACCAGCATCATGTTAAAAATTACACTGATTTCGTTTTGACTAACAGTTCGAGTATTTTGATACTTGGAATGACTGACGATTTCGTGTTATTTTTTCACTTAGATGTCTTTAATGATATTTATGTTTATTTTCGTATCACACTCTGAAGGGTCGCTGAGCGCGTTGGGTATCGTATAGGCTGTATGTTTACCTTAAGTATTAACGGCTAAATATTTAAGTATATATTTTTGAACAATACAAACTTTGAGTATCTGTTATAGGCTTTATATACATGTTATAAAAGCCTTAAAAACAACGAATAGAAGCCGTAGAAAATGTCTTTTGAGAAAGTAGATTTCAGCAAAAACATTTACAAACCAACGGTTATGTCTCAATGTTGGTCGAAAATAGGGTGTTAATTTACACCGCTAAGGGCCAGCGCAAATTGGAAGACGGCACGGTAAAAGTAATTCAATTTTTTCATAGAATTTTGTAATTTTGTGCTTTTAATATAATTCACTTTGTATTATGTTCGAAATTCTATGAAAAAAATTTAATACTTTGCAGTGTCGTTCTCCAATGTGCGCTAGCCCTTAAAGAGTAAATAACTAACTCTGCACACATACTGCACAGAATAAAAACCTCTTATCTTCTTGGTATATATAAATCAAATTGAATTGCTAAGCGCAAAACTCAAGAAAGGACTATCTGGACTAATTCGACTAATTTTCGCTTACAAATATTCATCACAGTCCGAGAAAGGTCCTTAAGAATAATGTGTGGCTAGTTTTTTTTGTTTTACTATTTTTAACCCCGACGCCACCCGACGCCCGACGCAACAGGCATCGTCCCTAACGGATGGACCATTTTTTTTTCCAATTTTTTTTGTTTGAAAGCTGACGTAATAGAGATGGTTCTTAGCTATAATTTATGAAGATCATTTCTTTTTCGCGGAGCTTTTGGGAATCTATGTACGAAAATATTAGTTTTGGAGAAAAATATATTTGGAACGGCTGGAAGCTCTTGCTCTACCGTACTTTCCATGGCGGCAGTTAGCGCCGGCACTAATTTTTTTTAAAATATATATTATATATGTAAGTATATTTTTTAAATAATTGTTAAGTATCTTTTTAGCCTAAACTTTGTTTAGGGTTCGATAATCGATATAATATAATACTGAATATATAATCAAAATATTATATGCGCCACAACTTGAGATAAGGCTTTTCTCTAGCTAGCAGCTGCGGATTGGTAGAACTTAGATTTTTTAATGTTATGGTCGGCAGACAGACTGATGGTCCACTTCATGGTGTAGGATTAAAAATTAAGGATTAGGAAGGGAGGGGGAAATGGGCTCTGGCACCCCTCACTCACGCACCGAACTTTATTATTCTGTATTTCACAGTGGTCTTCTGTAAGGGTGTGGTTACTGCCGCCAGACGGGCTGCCCAAATTACTGCGAAAATTACTTTGTCTACCTACTACTTTCCAGAACCAGATCAGAGCCAACTTTGAAAAGTTAATTTTCGTAGTTGACCCTGCCGGGAATCGAACCCGGGAACCCGTTAAAGCAAGCAACCTAACTATTCATCCAGCGGACCCTTTATTTTAGATGATAAAAAATCGTGCACTGCAATTAGAGTCTCGTGCTCTTTTGTAGTAGCGATGATTGTCGCGTTGCAGCCGCGAGTAGGATTTGAAGACATAGGAATCGCGCGCGACTAGCTTCATAATGGAAATGGGGACTAAGGCTTTTCTTTATAAATAAAGTGTTTCCTACACTGTAAACAAGTAGGAAAGGAAATAAAATGGCATAAACTGAAACGATAAATCATATCAGTAAGTAATAAGGAAACATTAAATTTGAGTTATTAAGTTTTTATTGCACGATTAACACAATACGAAAGCTATAAAAATGTTAATACAAACGTAGAAAGATTTAAAATTTCAGGCGTTTGCTTGCAAGTAAATGAGTATCAATTTAATGATATTGTAAGGACTGAAAATTTAATTTTAAATTGCTTTCCTAATATTTTTAAATTGGATTTCAGGTTAACTCGAGGGCAATTAATTCGCGGATCTACGCGATTAGACGTAATTGTGTTTTACCTATTTTTTACTACGTTAACTCTCGGACAAAATATAAGAGGTACAGTGCGTTAGAAAATAAAATGGACTAGAAATTTTTTTAAACTGTTAGAATAAAAATGGACTATGGGTATTTTATGGGTAGGTATTCTATTATAAATAATATATATTTCTTGCTTGTAATGTAAATTCTAAATAATCTTGTACAAGTTCTAAATATCCTACCAAAATAAGTTAAAATACTAACAAAACAAGCTTAAATACTTTTAAACTTGTTGCGAATGGAAAGTTGGCTTCGCAAACGAACAAAGCAAAACTATATTAAAAAATAATTTATTTAGCTTTTTTAATTGTTTTTACTACACCAACTTATCACACTTTAGGTTTTTGGTCAACCATATATAACCGTACACGTATGGTATATTTTAATATATCAATATCTATATAATAAAATCGTAAATGAGCCGTGTATGTATGTACATTAAATATTTTCACAAAAAAACAATTTGTACACGTTTTACTTATGTTACCGAGGTCAAAGATTATCTTGTCAAAAATCACATTTCGATCGATTCGAAGTGAATCTTACGGTGGGATCTTACACAAATATTAGAAACTAGCTGAGCCGGCGGCGTGGTATAGCGCGTAACTTTTTTGTTTATAAACAGATTGGAATGAAACAAACACTAAATGTTATGATAAGCTTTCTTTAATCTATCAGTGAAAACCGCAGCCAAATCGGTTAAGCTGTTTCTGAGATTAGTGTGCTCAAACGCACAGACAAAAATTCTAAAAAAAAATTTTTGACCTCGGTAACATAAGTACCTATACAACGTGTACAGTTTTTTTGAAAAAATCTTTTTTTTTTTCTTTTTTTGACGCGCTCTGTTCTAGGGTTCCCGGATTCGATTCCCGGCAGGGTCAACTTTGAAAAATGAACTTTTCAAATGTACCGTCAGTAACAGGCAGTAAGCACTCCCTTACAGAAGACCACCGTGAAATAACAGCACATGTGCTGTTGTGTTTCGATGAATGAGTAAGGGATGCCAGAGCCCATTTCCCTATTTCCCCCACTTGCAGTAGCTTTGGGGTTGCTTGTGTTATAGGCGACGGTAGCCACCTACCATCAAGTGGACCGTCAGCCTGTCTGCCGTCCTTAACATAAAAAAATGTACAGCTACGGCTCGTTTACGATTTTATTGTATGTATCGATTAAACATCCTTTATTTTTTTTAATAGCTTTTTATTCAGTCGGCGAAGATACGAGTTATTAGACTACTCGCGGGCAATTAACACGCGTGAGCCCGCGACTTGTTTACCTATTATTTCGTTAGTAAATTTTATCAGAATAGGTGATTCTGTACAGTATAAAAACTAATAAATGTTAAAGTGGAAACTATCATTATCATATCACTTATCATTAGTAACCAGCACGAAACGAGTTTATTACCCCACAACTGCAAACAATTTAACATGCACCATGGACTTTTGATAAGGTAAAATTACTTCATAAATTGTTGTTACCTGTGCAAACGAGTTATGGGGCACGTAACTTTCGCATTTATTACAATAACATTAGAGTTCAATTAGGTCCTTTATATTTGTTTATTGATTATGGTGTATTGTTCATGTGTGTGAATGTTTGTTGTTTAATAGAATCTAACCTTGTGTCTAAATTCTCACGACTTTTTTGATTATTTTATTATTGACATAATCAAATTGGTAACTTTAATTTTTATAGAAAAAAATCCAAAAATAGTATAAATAAAATTATCTCTAACTTGACTTCATAATAGTTTAGCCTAGTACTGTTATTTATTCTGTGGTTTAGCTATCTTATGACATACTAGGGTTATTCATATTTATACATATAAAATCGTAAACGAGTCGTGTGTATACATTAAATATTAAAAAAAAATTGGTACACGTTGTTCTTACTACGTTGATAAATTAAAATAGCATTCCCGAATTTCAACGGCTTGTTTAGATTTTCTGGAAAACTCAAAATACATCGAGGCTTTTGACGCTAAGTAGAAATAAGAGAGCAGGCGGGCGAGATGAGTCAGTTGTGCGAAACAAGCGATTCGAAAGCGAATCTTCGAAGTTACCTGCGACAGTGAACCGGGGCGGCGACACATTGAGGGAATCAAAATCAAAATCAAAATATTTATTTATCAATTAGGTTTCTCCAAGAAACTCTTATGATCGTCATTTGGAATTACCTGTTAAATTTAAATTTACCAGGGTTTCGGAAAAAAAGCCAAGATGACGATCCTGAGAAGAAACCCCGAAAGAAACTCAGGATACTATTCTTTTTGTCATCTTTACAATATAAAAAAATTACAATAATTATAATCATACACTTAATACTTAAAGTAAATATACAATACTAAGCATAGTATGAGCTCCGAATCCAGGCTTTAATTCCAGGCTTCATTGTCACTTAAATAATCAGTAACCTTATAATAGCCTTTCGAGAGGAGTTTGGTTTTAATGACAACTTTAAATTTATTTATAGATAAGGTTCTGATCATCTCAGGCAGTTTATTATAAAACCGTATACACTGACCCATAAAAGAATTATTTGATGATTTTGGTGATTTTGGCAGTTTGATGATTTTGGAAGTCATCTTGGTTTGTGAAAATAAATTGTTCGTTTCGCACTTATACGACATTTTAACTCACCCCGCACGTAACATCATTATAGAGAAACATTTAAATGTTCTGCAAAAGCCAAACAGCGTATAATTTATCTATTTTCCAATACGTTTTAAACCACATTCCCACCTAGTGAATCCATACAATATTTTTGCATAATTTTCAAGATATTCCGCTGCTGTGATACGAGAAAATTGCTTATGCATTCCACGTAACGACTTGTAATTCTAGTACAAGAACGTGTAGAAGTCTGGCGTCATTTTCTCATCATGTTAGGTTGTAATTCGTGTCAAGCCTGCTTAGTTTGCGCTGCGAACTTACCGTGAAAACAGGATGACTTTGCTTTATACCTTGGCTTTGCTTGCTGGTGCATGGTACACCATGCACTACGTGCGTACGTGGACGGGTAGCTGGTTTTACTTATATATGCGTAAAATTATAATAGGAAATATATAGTCTATCGCTTGAGCAAATTATAGGCTATTATGGCTTACAGAAGACCACCGTGAAATAACAGCACGTGTGCTGTTGTGTTTCGGTGAGTGAGTAAGGGATGCCAGAGCCTATTTCCCTATCCACTTCTAATCCCTTATCCTTAATCCTACAGCATTCGGCAGCGCACTTGCAGCAGATTTGGCGTTACTTGTGTTATAGGCGGCGGTAGATACCTACCATCAAGTGGACCGTCAGCCTGTCTGCCGATCTTAACTTAAAAAAATATATGCGAAAGTGAGTTTTTTTTATTTGTTCGTTAGCTTTCACGCCTTAACTACTCAACCGATCGCCATGAATTTTGGCATACATGTTGTCAGGGACACAGAAAAAGACATAGGGTACCATTGATCCAGATAAAGTACCTACTGTTCCCGAGGGATCATCTAAAATATAAAAAAAAATACGTATGATGTTATGCGGCACCGTCCGCGTCGTCAACAAGTCGTGAGCCGTGAAAGCGCTGTCCAGCAACGGATAGGTAACTAAAATGTCATGAAATGTTAAAAAAATATTTACTTTCTGTAATTTTATTTTTAAAGAAGTTCAAATAGTTTTGTTTTATGTAAACCAATTCATAATAAATATTCTGATTTATCGAAGTCATATAATTGCTTCTTTAATAATTAATTTTTTATTAATTAATTATTAAAAAAAATAACACATAGCTAAAAGACATTTCAAAAAGTTTTACCGACAACATCACTGGTGACCGGCGAGCTGGCAGCTTCCTCGCAATACAGCGAGGAAATGCTGCCAGCATCCTCGGCACCATCCCGCCGGCATGGTTATTTAGTTTTAGGTTTATTATACAAAATTAATTGTACTTAAAAATTTATTATTTAAATAAACATTTACAGTTTTAACAAATTGTTTCCTCCTTTTTTTTTTTAAATTAAAGATGGGTTTGCTCTTGACTAGCATCTATCGAAGTAGGAAGGATGAGGCCGACGATGGAGCGAGCTCACCCAGAAGATGCCTATTCACTTGAACCTTGAAAAGATATGGGTTGTATGAGCTCGGAAATACAGACGCCGCCGGCAGGGAGTTTCAAATTTCCAATTCTCAGCAGTGCGCATTATAAAAGATGTTTTAAAGCGCTTGGTCCGAATTAGAGGGATTTCGACAAGGTGAGGATGGTAACCAGCCGTACGTCTGCATGTCCGATAGAAGAAAGGGGAAGGCGGTATGATCTCATGCAGCTCCCGAGCACATTCTTTGAAGTACATCTTATAGAATACACACAGATAGGTAACTTTGCGTCTATGTGCCAGGCTCTGCAGCTCAGTTCTTATTAGTGTACCGTCGCCAATGAGCCTCCTAGCTCTAAGATTCACTGAGTTGAGTGCGGCAAGTTGTTAATTTGCTGAGCCATCCCAATAAATTATCGTTCATATATTTTTAAAACTCAAGAAAAAAGGGCCGCGGACAAATCGCGCATAAAAGCTTGTTGTAAAAATAAATAAAATACAAATATTTTTTATTTGAAATCCTTTGACTTGAAAAGTATTTAACCATTCAAAACTGTGGATAGTCTGCATTTAAAATGTCAAGATAGTATTTGCTAAGGTCCAAAGCTGACAGGCAAAAAGTCAAATTATACTGTGACACGCTAATTAGAGACCTCTCACTTTATTTCCAACTATCCTTGATTGTTAACTACAGATTAAAATGGCGAAAGAAGTTATTTATTTATTTTGTTCTCAATAAAAACCCTACAGCAATACAGCAGAAATAATATACAAAAGAGACATCACCAAGCACATTGCCACTTACAGGGCTTCATTATGTACCCAAATTAAGTTGAAAATTAAGTTGAAAAGTAAAAATTAATTTACACGATGGGAAAACGGATCTAGGTAAGAAGTTAGGATGTTTGTGTGTGTGTATGTGTGTGTGTGTGTGTGTGTGTGTGTGTGTTAGTGTGTGTATGTATGCCTATGTGTATGGTTGTATGTGTGCGCGTGAGTGATTATTTGTCCTTAATTATTTATCTGTTTAATAAAAAAAAAATTTAATACCCAATTTTAAATATAGGGACCCGCTCTAAGTTATCTTATCTAAGTTATCTGTTATCTTCGCACGATAACATTTTTTTTTTTAATTATTATATGAACAATTATAGTCCTCATTTATCACTTTTCCATTAGTTAAAACCTTATCAAAAACCGGTGGATTGTTTAAAAAGAAGTTAGTGGACTTATTTTATAGTATACTTGCTGATTCACGCGACTTTGTCCGCGTGACTTCATAAAATATAAAAGGGGGAGATGGGGAGGGTGAGTAGCCTATTTGTTTGTCCATCACACATTAATTTGAAAAATTACTTCAAGCTATCCTGTATCACATTAGAACTGACTTATTATATCCAGTATATATACAGCACTCTAATGAGTGTTATAAAATATTGCCTAACAATGTCCTTTGGAAATTGTGAAAAATGACCAAGAAATTGTATAGAAACTTTGATAAAGAAATAAAAGGCGACAATGGTGAAATCTATGGTTTATTACCATAATTATCGTCAAAATGGCTGCCTTTCTAAAATACTCGCACAATTCGACACAAACTTGATGTATCTTTGAATCAACATCGCTTCTGTTGCTTCGTGGAATTGTTTGAGATTTTAGAGGTTAAGCGCGATTGTTTTGTGAATGGTTCCGTATAATAAGTATTTCTTTTTAAATTTTTTGGTCACTTGAATAATTAGAAAAAAAATGGTTTATTTTCGTTATTTATTCCAATTTATCAATTGATAAATGTACAAAAAGCCCACGTTAATCATCTAACATTTTTTCTCAACAACTGAAAAAATATTTACAGTAGTTATGTAATTCAATTTTTTACGCATTTTTAATTACACGACATTTAAACGCATAAATATATATTATTTATGGTACTATTTTATTTACCACTACTTTTCGGTCGCGTACCAGAGACCATAGGGGTTACGACGCTTCCGAAACATCTAGGTAAATAAAATTGTATGTATATGTACATATAATCTAATATAAAATTCTCGTGTCACAGTGTTAGTAACTAAACTCCTCCGAAACGGATTTTATGATTTTTTTTTGTATATTTGGTAGGTATGAGAATAGGTGTTCAAGTATTTTTCACCCTCCTACCCCCACTCCGCATTTTTTAATACACGTAGGTACGCCGCGACCGCCCGCCCTTGACTGTCATAACGCCCCCTACTTGCCTTTGGACCCGCTACCGCCCTCACGAAAAGCTCCAGCGCCCACTAGGGGGCGGTACCGCCCCCGTTGGAAACCATGGGCTATATCATGAGGAAGGACATAAAAATACATACTTTCATTAAGTGGAAATCAGCTTGCCTACTGCCACCGCTTTTATATAAACAAAGGTTTACCACAATACTAACAGACAAGCTGTACCCGTGGCTTTGGAAATCAGATTGTTTCTCGGTATCAATGAAAATGAATTACCTACCTCGCAGTCATAGCCTACGCGTCTTGACCTTGCACTGCCTTTGTCGTTTCACGACGCGGTTGCGCTTTACATATACATATATACGTCCAAAACATAATATGCATTACCTACAGAGCAAAAAGCACGTGTATTAATAATTTAACCGTCGTTCATTGAAGTGAAGTTATAAGTAATTTTAGTATTTATAAGGAACTAGCGGCCCGCCCCCGGCTTCGCCCGGCGTGCAATTTTTATATACCCTAAAACATTCCCCGTTTATCCCTCTTTCCATTAGCGAAAACCGAATTAAAATCGGTCTACCTGTTCACGCGTGATGCCGTGACCAGGAGAAATAGGGATTCATTTTTATATATAAAGATTAGAATCTAAACTAAATTTAATCTAACACCAGAAAATAGTAAAAACGAAAGTTGGTTTATGTTTTCTTGGTATTTTTGTCGTTGAACCCCAATTCCGTAAACATATTGCGGGCGTGGGCGGACGAGATGTTTTCACTCGACGCGCAGTTAACGGGGCCGTCTTTTGCAATGCTACGCCGAATGAATACATAGAACTCTTTTATAGCGACCAACAAGTTGACGACTACGCAGATGAGACTTGAAAACCATATGTTACAGTTCAAAATCATTTATTTTCTTCTTGTTTACATGTCATTATATTAATAGATATTTTTGGTGGCCAGCTACGTCGGTGACATGGTCCCCCCCGGTGTGACAACACCAGTAACTTAGGTAGACCTACGTAGCTAACCCCACTACAAATTTCGATTAAAAAAGGTACAAATAATGTAACAAAAAAATTACTTTGCCCTCTCACTAATATTGTGATCTATAGCATAAAAATAGAAACAATATATGTATAAAAAACTAGGAGGGCAATACTATAACTTTCCGAACTGGACGGCGTAACGTTCCGCTAATGGTAGCGACTTCAACTACTCTAACTACGCCGTCCTTGCCCGGAAACGTTCGGGCGACCCGCCCTCGTGGCCAGACTCCACGAGGAAGGTTACCATCAGCAATTAAAACTAAATCGCCTACATTAACTTTTTCGCTGGGACCGGAGAGCCTGCGCGGTCTCAAGGTCGGTAGGTACTCGCGTACCCAGCGCGACCAGAAATGGTCCGCCAGCCGGAGGCCTCGCCTCCACTTCACTCTGCGGATCAAATCGACGTCGTCGACCTGGGATACTACGGAGTAAGGCGAAGACGAACCCAATATGAAATGGAAAGGCGTTACAGCGCCCTCATCGTTAGGGCCGACGCTGACGTGCGTCAGTGGACGCGAGTTGACTAGGCTCTCCGCTTCCAGCAGGAAGGTTTGGAAAACCTCTTCCGAGGGGGTCTTTTGTGTTAGGGTTGCCGAGAGTGCAGTTTTTATGCTTCTCACTAGGCGCTCCCAGCAGCCTCCCATGAAAGGAGCCGACGGGGGAATGAACTTCCACGCGATTCTTTGGTTCGCAGCGAATTCCTGCACTGGCTGCTCATATAGACGTGCCAGTTCTCGACTTGCTCCAACAAACGCTGTTCCATTGTCGCTGTAAAGCGTGGTCGGCGTGCCTCGTCTGGCGATAAATCTTCGTAGTGCCATTATGGCTGCGTCGGTACTTAGGCTTCCGACAATTTCTACGTGAACAGCACGTACAGTAAGGCATGTAAAAAGGGCCACGTAACGCTTTTCGATATGTCGTGCGACGGTGATGGAAACAGGGCCGAAGTAATCTAAACCCACACATGTGAAGGGTCGGACGTGATGGGCTAACCGCTCTGGTGGCAAATCTCCGGTTGGCGGTATCTGTGGTGTTGATTTGCGAATGCGGCAACGTAAACATGTGGACGCCACACTTTTCACAGCTGGCCTCAAGCCGATGATGTGGAATTTTTGTCGCAGCTCGTTGACCACCAGTTCATTGTTGGAATGGGCGGCGCGTTCGTGGTGGTAAGCGATGAGAAGCCTCACGATTCGATCTTTTCCATCCAGAACTATGGGATTCTGGGACACCGTGGGCACGCCTTCTACTGCACTAATCCGACCAGACAGGCGTAGCAACTTGGTGGACTCTTCGAGGAACAGCGTCAGGTTTTTGAGACGACCGTTGTTTGTAGGTGGCTCCCCGTGATCAATCCGGATATAGTCCTCGCGTAGAGAAGCTAACTGGGATTGCAATAAAAGCTGCTCTTCCGCGCGTGTCATATCTTCTGCTGTTGGCTCTCTGTGTTTTGCTGCTGTGGTCTCTCGGCACCGTGATGAAGAATTTGGAAATTTCAGACTACGGTCTAAAAGCGCTATCTTAAAAATATTGGCACAAACCAAAACACGTGCGGATGTTCGCAGTAAGCGAACCCATTTGCTAAAGCGAGTGGCGTCTGGGACCACTGGTACAGGCATTTCGCGCGTATTTGTTGAAGCTATGAATTCCGCGGGAGGATGTTTTATTTCCTCAGGAACCGGTGGTTGTTCCTTTATTGGCTCTGTTGGCCATTCAGATTCAGGCATGTGGAGAAAGGAAGGTCCAGAAAACCACCGAGACGAAATTTCGAATTTTTTACCGATACGCGTAGCGTCGTCCGCCACGTTCAATGCCGTTGGTACATACCGCCAATCAGAAACGTTACTAATCTCTGCAATTTCGCCAACACGATGGGCCACAAACGGTTTGAAGTCGCGGGCGTCGTTACGTAGCCATCTGAGGACAGTGAGACTGTCTGACCAGAAAAAGAGTTTTGAGGGCTTGCGCTTGTGAGCTTCGACGATATATGAAGCAAATCGTGCCGCCATAAGGGCGGCTTGGAGCTCAAGTCTGGGAATGGAAACTAGTTTCACAGGCGCAACCCTGGCTTTGCCTCCTATAAGGCTGATCATCACACCACCGTCAGAGCAACTAAAACGCCAGTAGGCAACGCAGGCATATGCGACCTCGCTTGCGTCACCGAAAACGTGGAGCTCCCCTGACTCAGCGCGACAACCACCCAAATAGTGACGAGGAATAGAGCCCAGTTTCATTTTCGAAAGCTCGGCAAACCAAGCCTTCCACTCTAATATTAGAGGTGGTGGTAACTCTTGGTCCCAGTCAACACCCAGCTTCCAGGTCTTTTGAAATATTATTCTGCCTCTCACGATAACTGGCGTTAGAAGACCTAGAGGGTCATAAATCTTCATCAAATAAGCAAGAGTGGAACGTTTGGTTAGCTTGGCTGGTAAGTCTTCTATAGATGAAGGTGAAAATAAAAGACTGTCAGTATTGACGTCCCAAATCATGCCTAAAATACGGACGGTTGTTGAGGCAGCGTTGGATGCGCGTAAGTCTGGAGACAATGCAAATAGTGCTTCGGGTCGGTTCGAAATCCACGACCTCATCTCCAGACATGCTTTGGAATGAATGAGTACGATGTCTGCCGCTAATTGAGCAGCTTCCGATACAGTGTCAACGCTGCCTAAATAATCGTCCATGTAATGGTTTTTAATGATGGCATCCGCGGCAGCAGTTGAAATTGACCTGTGTTCCTCTGCATTTCGGTTTTTTAGATAAATGGCGGTAGTTGGACTAGATGTGGCTCCGAAGATCATAGATCCCATCCTGTACTCCTGGAGGGAGTGTGTTGGGTCATCACGCCAGAAAAATCTTTGGGCGTCTCGATCTTCGTGCCGTATTTTAGTTTGCGGGAACATTTCGCGAATGTCACCATTAAGTGCCACTAGTCCCTCCCTGAATCGCATCAGAATCGCTAAAAGAGGCTGTAACAGATCTGGGCCTGCTAAAAGGAGCGAGTTTAGGCTTACGCCTGATGACGTTGCCGCAGCATCATGAACTATGCGTAGCTTGTGCTTTTGAGGGTGTATGACTCCGAAATGAGGGAGGTACCAAGTTATGTTGTTGCTGTTCGGCGGTTCAGTGCAAAGTTCCGCGTAACTCTTTCGTATTATTGAACGAATGTTCTCCCGATAAGCATCAGCATAAGCTTTGTCCCTCACCATTTTCTTCTCTAGGCTCTTAAAACGAGAAAGTGCGAGGTCCCTACTGCGACTGCTTGGCACATAATCAATTTCTGCCCGCCACAAAAGTCCCGTTTCGAACCTGCCGTTGGGCAGCTGGCGGGTCCTTTCGTTTAAAATATCGATTGCTCTCTTATCATTTTCCGAAAGATATTCTTTTTTAGATATACCTATGCCATCAATCCGAAAATATTCTCGGAGCTGACGATCCAACGAATCCGTGTCGCTTGTCTGACAATAATTGACTATCTCAGGTAATGAGTTTGTTTTAATGCGTCCGAAGAGGACCCAGCCGAGTGAAGTCAATGCCGCTGCTGGTTGGTGCCGATTGCCACGCCTTAGTGCGTGAGGCACGGAAAGGTGCCAGTTATCGATACCAATCAGCATCATTGGCTTGGCTTCGTCATAACTCAGTTCTTCAACTAGGTCCGCTAAATGATCGTAATCGAGCAAATCGTTGCATTCGGTGATCTGACTCGATAAGGAAAGGTTCGCAATGGCTCGAACGTTCTCTAATTTAAACGTTTGTGAGGCATGGCGACCTTTAATATTTATAGAGATGAAAGTTACCTCGGATTCCTTGGACATGCCGCCCACTGCATTCACCCGGAGGACGGACTTCTTTCCGGTAGCACCTATGGCCTCGGCGATAGCTGAATCGACCAACGTGGCAGTGGAGCCGTCGTCTAGAAGTGCATATGTGTTCACGGTACCTCGGGGACCGGACACACTAACCGGCACCATTTTAAGCAGGGAGCGTCGTGACGCTTCTGGGGTGCAGTTGTGCGCAACTACAACATTTTCCGGGATAACAACATCATGATCAGGACTACGATGGTTAGCGCCATCATCATCGTTATTGCTATCGATATGTGTTACAGTTGCTTGTGGCATATCCTTATGTAGCAGTGAATGATGGGTTGTCTTATTAGGACAATTAGTAAAAGTACACATAAACTTCCTACATTTCCTATAAAAGTGGTTGCCTTTTTTTAAACATTTGTGGCAAACCTTTTTTTTGGTTACCCAAATCCACCTTTCGTCAGTGGTAATCGAACTGAATGCTTTACAATCAACCGTAACATGACCTTCATTGTTACAAAATAGGCATATCTTATTCGAAACCTTGACTTTAGAAGACGCCGGTGTAGTATGATTGGTAGTGACATGACATCGGATAGGTTTGACGATTTCATGTTTGACGGATTCCGAAATATAATCGTATTTTGATTTCATTTCGGCCTCTAGTTTGAGGAATTCTGATAAGAGTTCTATTCTGGATCTCCTCACAGAGTTCTTGTCCTTCTCATAGGCGAAGCATGTCCACCGAGATCGCAATGTGGTCGGAAACTTCCCCACTATCTCGTTGGACAGCTCAGGGGAAGCATACTCCGGCATATCGAGCAGCCGCACTATTTCGAGGCAGTGCCGCACCCTACATGAAAAAGCATTTATCTCCCTCGCTGTCTCAAAGTTGGAAATCTTAGGCAATGCTCTAATTATGGCTAACTGGGCTAAGACAATGCGTTCCGGCCTAGCAAATTCAAGCTCGAGAGCGTTAATTACCTCGAGAGGGTCTGAGCCAACAGCTAGCATCACCACTACCGCGTCGCGGGCGGGCCCTCGCAACGCGGCGCCGATTCTTGCTAGGTTTTCTTCTTTCGAGTAATATGAGCTAGAGGTTTGGTACGCTCTCCTAAAAAAGAGCCAGTCTGAAGGCTTGGTGCCGTCGAAAATAGGCAAACTCACACTGACCTTAGGAGTATTACGACAACCTGAGGCGACAGCGATGTTGGCGACGGCTTGAGCTAATTGTAAAGTGTCGTAGTTTTTGTTCGAACTAATACTTTTATTAATGTTGTCATAACAAAAATTAATGTTTGGACGTGTTCCGAAACTACGTGTGGATGTACGTATAAGTGTATCCTCTTCGGCTGGACGAGTAGGCAAGCCGGACCAGTGGGGCATCTCCACACACACAGCTCCGGGATCCGGAGCAGGCGCAGCGACATAAGATGTGCCGCCTTGTGGCGCGGACGTGTATATGGGTGCACTGAAATAAGTAGGATAGTAAGTACTCGTAGTTTTCGGTAAGCTATTTTGGTCATGATGGAATGAGGCGGTCGTACTGGATAGTGAGATTGGAAGAATAGGAATCGTATTTGGCAAGCTATGTATGAGGTCCTGGGGTTTATGACTCAGGGATAGATTTGGGTTGGCCTTTTGTCCTGTCGCAGGCAAGGCGGCGTCTAAAGGCGACACAATCATCGCGTCCAAAGGTGCCGAGTAGGGCACGGACGCAGGGATGACAGTGTGCGACGTCTCCATTAAAGCCTGAGGTGGACAGGAAGGAATAATTGAACTGTTACCACCATTTTCACGGTCTAACCAGTCCTGGACACTCCTGCTTGTACATTCGCTTGATCGCCGGCTTCCGTTGCTTTGCGCTTCTAGAGAAGCGACAAGTGCGCGATGCTCTGCTTCAGCCACCGCGCGTTCGTTGGCGAGTGCGCGTTCACGCTCGGCGTGTTCTTCGGCGAGTGCGCGTTTACGCTCGGCGAGTTTGCGTTCACGCTCGACTTGCTCCAAGTCTGCGAGGCGGCGCAAATGTTGTGCCTCCGCGGCAAGCACTCGTGCTTGCACGGTGGCCGGCGAGTGCGATGATTGAAACGATTCACTTTTCTCACTAGTTTTCGATTTCATACTCCGCGTTTGGCTTCTTAAAATCATTTTTATAAATAATTTAAAAAAAAATCCGCTTCTGACACCAAAAATGTTACAGTTCAAAATCATTTATTTTCTTCTTGTTTACATGTCATTATATTAATAGATATTTTTGGTGGCCAGCTACGTCGGTGACACCATACATATGCCCACAATGTACTGTTATACAGCGCTAGCTAGTATCAAAGAAAGAATATGTACTCTGTTGTATGCTAAAACTGTAGGAGGCTTGAACCACCTCAAACTTAGTTGAAAGGTTATTTTGAGATATTGCAAAAAAAGATAGCTTTTAAAAACATAATTGCAGTTTTCTTGCTGTTAAAAAATAAACATTTGTGCTTTTTCTGTCAAAGATATCATTACATATTATAAACAAATTCCCCACCGCGTCTGTCTGTTTGTATGTCTTTATGTTCTATCTCAAAAATTACTGAACGGATTTTTTTGCGGTTTTCATCTATCAACAGAGCCCGGCACATAGACGCAAAATTGCCTGTCTGTGTGTATTCTATTAGATGTACTTCGGAGAGTGTGCTCGGGTGCTGCATGAGTTCATACCGCCTTCCCCTTTCTTCTATCGGACATGCAGACGTACGGCTGGTTACCATCCTCAACTTGTCGACATCCCTCTAGTTCGGACCAAGCGCTTTAAAACATATTTTATAATGCGCATTGCTAAGGATTGGATGGAACTACCTGCCGGCTTCTGTATTTCTGAGCTCATACAACCCAAATACTTTCAAGGTTCGAGTGAATAGGCATCTTCTGGGTGAGCTCGCTCCATCGTCGGCCTCATCCTTTCTACATGGATAGATGCTAGTCAAGAGTAAACCCATCTTTAATGAAAAAAGGTGATTCCTGAGGTTTAGGTGTATATTTAGTTAAAGTTTTGGGTAAATTGGTTAAATTGTTGTATTGTTGAAGATGTCGGAAAAATCAAGCCGTCTCGGAGCTTTAATCGAAAACGCTGTCTAATTCGTTTGAGATAAAACAATGTATGGTGGGTTTTTACTCTTTTATAGGTCTACAGGAAAGTCCGGGATGCCATAGTTATGTCTATCTTTTAAGGATAGCTTACTATACCCATTTTAACTTCGGGATTGTTGGGTTGTTTTTCTTTTAGGTCTACAAAAAAGTCCGCGATTGCATAGTTATGTCAATCTTTTAAGCATAGCTTACTATACCCATTCTAACTTATAAAAAATGATGTTATTATCAAATTAAATTCGTTGTTACCCTTAGCAGTTTATACACATTATAATAACACATTATTTTAACACCAGACAATTTAAATGAATATCTTAGGAGTTATCGTAAATTAAAAACTACGCGCAAGAAATTTAATTCATGCAGTCTCGCACCAACGCGACGGACGCGACGACGGGACTCACTTGACGTAGACGTAGGCGTTTTTCAACTCAGACGAAGTATATCAAAAATGTCAGATATATATAAAAAATGTCAGATTGATTGCAATTTTTTTAAATAAGGTGGTTTATTGTATCCGTACACGGAAATGTAGTCCGTGTTACTTATTTGATATATTATTGAAAATAATTTTTAGAATCCGTTCAGTAGTTTCAGATATTACTTATTTTAAACAAACAAACGCATTTAGATCACTGGCTGGTGAAATCCTTCAGTAGTTTTTAAGTAACTTGTGATAATTTCAGCCATTGATTGTATAATCGTGTTTTTTTTCTTTGAATATCTGCTCCTTGGCAGAATATCAGTGTTGTCGTCTGCACCACAACTGTATACTGAGCCAGGGTTCTTTTTCCTCCTCATTATAAAAAAAATTGTAATAAATAATTGAGAATAAATAAATAATTTTACCTCTTTGTAATATAAACTGCTGTCTTTTTCCCGCATCTTTGTCGGCGACCCTCGAAAATAGTACTTTTTTCTGGATGATGGGTGATGGATTCAGAATCTATACCCCTGAGGCCTGTGACAACGTATGTGATCGTGGTCGAGTAGTTGAGCGATGAAGCATAACGAACAATGTTACTTCCGCATTTGGAATACAGTTTTCGGTAGGTATATAACACCTATAAAATGTGCGTAATTTATACCAACATAAATAATAATGTTATACCGTATATAAAGAAAAGAAAAACTACATTTTAAAGGACGTTCAAACGACGGTTATTTATTATAGTCGATTTTAACCCACGCAAATTCTTATGTGGCCGAAATTGGGACATACTGTCTGTAAAAGTGAGTGCTAAAATTATGGCAATAAAGTTGAAAATAATAATAATGTTTAGGAAAAGTATTACCGGCAGTCAGCGCCGCCACTAAATAATTGTTTTATTTTTCTAGCCTAAACTTTGTTTAGGGTTCGATAATCGATATACTTGATAATTATGTGTCATCAAAATATTATATGTGCCACAACTGGACACAGGACTTTCCTGTCTGATAAGATAATCAGACAGGCTGCCTGTCCACTTCATGGCAAGTAGGCTCGTGGTAGGCTACCGTCGCCTATCAACCTATGGCGTTGTATAGGTGCTGCAAGTACACTGCCAACCATAGTCGTTATAACAATAAGGGATTAGCATGGGATAGGGAAATGGGCTCTGGCATCCCTAAACTCATTCACCTCAATAATGGTAGGGTAACCTGTAAGTGGGTGATTATGGTGGCCATACGGGCTGCCCAAAAGACTGCAAAAGGCACTGTGCCCTGCCACTGTGCCCTACTTGCCAGATCCAGGCCAGAGCCAACTATCAAAAGTTTATTTCCAAAGTTCGTCCAGCCGGGAATCGAACCCGGGACCCCTGAGGCACAGCGTTAAAGCAAGCACCTCAACTATTCGACTTAATATATAAGAGTTCGTATTTATTATCAGACAAATTTCAACCAAATATGACGTTAACCAATTTTCATCCTCTTATAAAAGACCAAAATGACCACCGTTTCATTGTGGTCTTCTATAAGAGGATGAAGACACGAATTACCTAATTTATCAAAGATGAGTTTTTTTTTTATCAAAGATGAGTTTGCTCTTGTCCAGCACCTATTTATGTAGGAAGGATGAGACCGACGACGGAGGGAGCTCACCCAGAAGATGCCTATTCACTCGAACCTTATAGATACGTACAAAATATTACTTAATAGATTTCATACAACATAAACTGGCCATCCGTAATGTCTGTGTGTCACAAAGTTACGCAAAATATACGCTCACCTATTAAAAAACAAGCGCCATAATTAATATAACGCCTTCTTCGTCATTTGTATTGTTTTACTATCCAACATAAAAAGAGCTCCATAAAAATGATAATATCTTCAAGTGTCAGAGGTCAACATTTTCTGGATTGTTACCTTTTCGCTTAGGCAAGATCATTTAGATGCTTACAACACATTTGTATTTGTCAGAATTAGCGTCGTTTGAAAAGAATAGTTTTACCATTGTAACTAAAAACTATTTTCCGCCGTTATAAAATCTTATTAATTCTCCATTTTTTTAAGTGAAAACTTCTTTAGGTACGTACGTTGGCCACTTTTGGTATTGCACTGAACTCGCGTCACGCTGTCGGAGCAACACCTCAGATATACATATTGTTACGACTAACTATTCTGGAAAAAGCGTTCGCGCCGGCCGAAAGTCTCGAACGTCGCACCCTATCGATGGTAGCCTAATGTTAAAGGAAATTGGTCCTTATGTTTACATTTCAACAGAAATAGCATTCCCGACTTTCAATGGCTTGTTTACGGCCTTGTTTAGTTTTCTGGAAAACTCGAACATCGAGGCGTTTAGCGTAAAAGTATAAATAAGAGAGCAGGCGGGCGAGATGAGTGAGTGCTACGACAACCAGCGATACGAAAGCGACTCTTCGGAGCTTTTGCCAAGTTATCTGCGACAGTAAACCGGCGACTCATTAAGGGAATCATTGACGACTTTTGGCAAGTTTAACGGTTTAATCGGACAAGTTTAGTGATTTTGGAAGTCATCTTGTTAGTGAAAAATGAATCGTTCGTTTCGCCCTTACACGGTATTTTAACTCACCCCGCACGTAATTAAATATGTGTTTGTGGTATCGAGCCACTTATTAGTAAATATGTATTTGTGAAGCTAAGTTTTCACTTTTGACATGCAGTTCTACAACTGGAATGTTTTTTTTAACGAAATGTTGAATTTCAATTTAATAGTTAAACGGTAAAGTAAAAATAAAAAGTCGAAATAGCGTCTTAAAAGTCAAAAATTAACCTTAAGAAATGGTATTCATGATTAAAAAAGGCAAAAAGTGACAGGAAATTCCGATTAATAGATTTTTAATTGAATATCTATGTATTTTTTATAAATAACGAGATTGACGAGCCCGTTTTAGAGTTCCCGTGTTCGATTCCCGGCAGGATCAACTTTGAAAAATGAACTTTTCCAATTTGGCTCCGGTTTGGATACAGAAATTAGTGGCAAGGCACACTGCGTTTCGCAATCATTTAGGCAGCTCGTCTGGCGGCATTAACCACACCCTTATAAAAGAGCACCGTGAAATAACAGCACGTGTGCTTTTGTGTTTCGGTGAGTGAGAGAGGGATGCCAGAGCCCATTTTCTTATACAATCCCTTATCCTTAATCCTAGTGTAATCGGCAGCACACTTGCAGCAGCTTTGGCGTTACTTGTGTTATAGGCAACGGTAGCCACCTACCATCAAGTGGTAGTCTGATTAAAACGTCAGCCTGACAACCTTGACATTAAAAAATAAAACTAAAATATTTTTTTTATTTTGAGAAAAATATATCAGTTTCTAACGTTATTAATTTCGACTTAAAAGTCTTAAAATTTAATATATGACGATTTTATTTTTGACTAGTCTGAAAATTCTTTAATTTTTAGACATTTTATTGAATTTTTGTTCTTACATTTCGTCATTATCAATATTTTATATCACAAACTAGCCGTTAAATTTGGTATCTTGTTGTGCAGACACAACTCGTAGCAGCAAATTGATTTTTTTTTAAACTCTTATTTCTTGAACCTTATAATCCAATTACCCTAGTCTCGTCTAGTCTCTTACCCTGTTTTCAATTTTTTCCTTACAACGTTGTTGCGAAAATACTATTACAAAGAGGATTACACAGTAACATTGTAACATTACAACAACATTGTATGTTGTACAACAACATTGTACAACAACATTGTATGTATTACAATAACATACATTGTAACATTGTAAGATGTAACATTTTGAGTGGCACAAATCATGTACCTACTTAAATCCTCACGAATTTATAACAGACTAAAAAATAACGAGTGACTAAATATACTTATGAGCAATGTAACGCCTAACATCTTTATTGCAGTTATAGCCAAAAGCACATATCGACTCTTCCCGGTAATTCTCGGTGATTCTCGGCAGCCTACAACCTTGCTAGAGAATTGGACTATCAAATGCGATAGCAATTTTAAAAATCCGACTGGTAGTTCCAGAGATTAGCGTGTTCAAACAAACTTGAGCTTATTATATTAGTAATATTTAGTTTCAATCAGTACTAAATCATCTTAATGTATCGTTCACAACATAATAAATATCGCACGCTATCTTCTCAGAGGCTAGAACACAAAAAAAAACCGCAAGACCGCGTTTATTTTTTAGAAAAACTTCGACGTTTATTGGTCGTATAAATGAATTATCGTCGTCCATACCGTTTCGGGGAGAAATAGCTTTACAGAAAAAAATAATGTGAAATCTATTATATAATACAAGTTTCCCCATAATAGAATGTTACTATTATATGAAAGTTATATATTATATTATAGTTATATATTACTAGCGGCCCGCCCCCGGCTTCGCCCGGCGTGCAATTTTTATGTACCCTAAAACATTCCCCGTTTATCCCCCTTTCCATTAGCGAAAACCGAATTAAAATCGGTCTACCCGTTCACGCGTGATGCCGTGACCAGGAGAAATGGGGATTCATTTTTATATATAAGATATAGACTAGCGACCCGCCCCCGGCTTCGCCCGGGGTGCAATTTTTATATATATGTATGAACATTCCCCGTTTATCCCTCTTTCCATTAGTGAAAACCGAATTAAAATCGGTCTACCCGTTCACGCGTGATGCCGTGACCAGGAGAAATGGGGATTCATTTTTATATATAAGATATAGACTAGCGACCCGCCCCCGGCTTCGCCCGGGGTGAAATTTTTATATATATGTATGAACATTCCCCGTTTATCCCTCTTTCCATTAGTGAAAACCGAATTAAAATCGGTCTATCCGTTCACGCGTGATGCCGTGACCAAGGGAAATAGGGATTCATTTTTATATATAAAGAAGATATAGATATGTTGTTATAATATGAAAGTGAAAAGTCTGTATGAAACTTATATTTAAATGTACAATAAATTTATTTAAAATATTGACATAAATGATATAATATTAATAAATCTATGTATTCTTGATTTTTAATTTTCAGTTTTTGATCAATTCAATTTCAATTATTATTGTAAATTGGGCAATAATTTTTTTAAACATTAGGGTTAACTAGTATATATTTTTTTATTGTTGTTTTATTTTTTGGCCTATTTTTTAACTTTTTTAAATCTTATTTTACTTATTTGTAATATGGCAAATCCTAAGTATTCTTGTAAATGACTGCATATTGCGTTGTACCAAATTTGAATGAATTGTTTCACTATAGGTACATATTACATACTAGCTGGTGCCGCAGGAAAATAAAAAAAATGACTCCTGACTCCTGACCAAACATATTTATGGCAGTTATAGCTTTGCTAGACGTTAGATGATCCCTCAAAGTCTCAAAAGTATACTTTTAGTACAATAGCAAATTTTGTTTTGACAACGACGAAAATCTCTTATTTCGCCGTGGTCTTCTGTGAGGAGGCGGTTACTGCAGCAGACGAGTTACCAAAATGACTAGTGTCCGGACTAAGCAACAAACGCTCTTGTTGTGAACTCTTAAGTATTTTTTAGATTGTTCATTAGACGAAATGTGGCCATAGAAATTTAAAAATGGGTCATAACTTCAAAGTTACTGGTCAAGTATTACAATGAGCTCAGCATCTACACCCTTAGTTCCCAAAGTGGTTCAGGTGCATTCCAGGGGTCCACAGGAGACTCGACGGGGGTCTACTTTGGCGTGACAAAAAAATGGGGGTGCCAAAAAAAAAACCAATCAATTCTCACTTATTTCATTTAGAAAACTCCCCATTTGTGGTTGGAACTCAGCCGCAACGCAAATTTCCATAGTTAGATCTAATCTTCACATTTTTTGTCGAGTTTTGGGAATATGGTAGTTTACTAGAGGGGGTCCACCGGAACCAGCTAAATTTTGAAAGTGGTCTATGAGAAAAAAAAGTCTGCTAACCTCTGCCTTACGAACGAAACCGCAGTTAAATTTTATTGTTACAAAATACTGTTTTTAAATTCATGAAGTATTGTTAAATTTATTTTACTACTCACTAAAAATTTAATTCAATCACCCACACAACACCGTAAAAATGTGTAGAGAGTTGTAAAATTTTCGTGAAATACTTTTGTAACTTTTATTATTTATTGTCTTATTCATATGTTCGTTTGTTCACAATGTTGTTGTGTGACTTCATATAATATGATATTTTCAATAAAGTAACTGAGGTGTGTATCTTTTTATATTTATCTGTTTGTATATGTTCGTTTCTTAAGGGAGCGTACGAAGCAAAAAAATTCTAATTTCACCCGCGTGGCCCCATAATGAGTGGCAAGAGTGCTTGCCTAACGTCTCAGGGGCCCCGGGTTCGATTCCCGGCGGGGTCAACTTTGGAAATTTTAATGTTATTTTCAAAATTGACTCTGGTCTGGATTTGAAAAGAGTGGTAGGGCACCACTGCGTTTCGCAGTCATTTGAGCAGCCCGCCTGGCGGCAGTAACCACCTCCTTACAGAATACCGCCGTGAAATAACAGCATATACGTGCTGTTGTGTTTCGGTGAGTGAGTAAGGGATGCCAGAGCCCATTTCCTTATCCCCCTCCTAATCCCTTATCCAATCCTACTGTAGTCGGCAGCGCACTTGCAGCAGCTGTGGCGTTGCTTGTGTTATAGGCGACGGTAGCCACCTAACCATCAAGTGGACCGTCAGCCTGTCTGTCGACCTTAACATAAAAAAAAAATTGCCATATTTATTAATACCTACAATCTTGTTAAAATGAATATGAAAAATAATAATAAACAGTCTATACACAAACGCTTACAATAATCTACTCACAAACAAGTCTTATTATTATTATTTTTGCACACAGAAATATAGTCTTCCCGTCTCAGTGGAGCGATTGTGACTGTCGTGTGAAACAATGCACATTGTCTTATTCATATGTTCATGAGGATAGCGCATAAAAATGTTATAAGTACCAAAAGTATTAAATTTTGATTACTCGTAAACTACAATGTCAAATGAAAAATTAATAAACAAAGGCCTAGACAATCTGTGAAGTGAGATTACTGACAATTTTTTAGGTTTGTAAAATGTGTCATTTTGAAAATAAAACAAAAAACGATAAAAATGAGAGGTAACTTGGTGAATTTGTTCTACTTATCGAAATTTCATTGTATAATGGTTTCTGTAGACATTTCACTCTTATTTATAATGAACTAGCGGCCCGCCCCTGGCTTCGCCCGGCGTGCAATTTTTATATACCCTAAAACATTCCCCGTTTATCCCTCTTTCCATTAGCGAAAACCGAATTAAAATCGGTCTATCCGTTCGCGCGTGATGCCGTGACCAGGAGAAATAGGGATTCATTATTATATATAAGATTAATCTATATATAAATATTTTCTTATTCGGACCTTATATACTTGACAAAATTTAAATTTAGGATTAGCTATTTATACGTGCTATTAAAACTCTTAAAACACTTGACGAGCCCGTTGGATAAGTGGTTAGGGTGCTTGCCTTAACGCCTTATTTATTCTTATGGTATTACCGAGCGGTTCTGCCCAAATCCGCTTTTTCCAAACTTAATTCTATCGTGGTATAATAGATGGCGCCATCAAAAGTGTTTGTTTTTTATTTTTCAACGCGTACTAAGTCGCGAGCATCAGCTAGTGAATGATAAATAGAAATATTCCAAACAAAATCGATCAGCAGCTAGTAGAGTTCAAAAAGTCGGAGACAAGGTTGTTGGAAACCTTAATAGAGAAAACTTTTGGGTAATTATCTTTAATCCAAGAATTTCTAACAATTAATAACTTTGTCACAGTCGTAATAGTAATAAATACAAAATAACCGATACCTCAGTTATATTTTTGTTATAAGTAGGTATACTTTTTTTATATCTAGCAACTAGATTTTACCCGCGATTTTTTCCGCGCCCCTTTGTCTTAGGTGTTAAAACATTTATTCAATCTTTATTGCTCATATATTGTTGTCAGGAGTTGATTTTCTCATTTTAATTTTTAGTTTTTTTTTATGTTAAGATCGGCAGACAGATTGACGGTCCACTTGATGATTGGTGTCTACCGTCGCCTATAACACAGCAACGCCAAAGCTGCTGCAAGTGCTCTGTCGACTACAATAGGATTAAGGACAACAGAAACACCGAAACACAACAGACAACAGCACATGTGATTTTATTTCACGGTGGTCTTCTGTAAGGGGATGGCTACTGCCGTCAGACGGGTTGCCCAAATGACTGCGAAACGCAGTGAGCCCTGCCACTACTTTACAGATTCAAACCAGTTGACCATGCCGGGAATCGAACCCGGGAACAGAGCGTTAAGGCAAGCACCTTAACCACTCATGCAATGGGCTCGGCAACGGGTCGGGAACAGAACTTTTTTCTGGATGAAAAAATTTTCTGTATCCCTTGACAATGTTTATGTAGAAATTAATTATGATCGGTCTTTACCGATCATAATTAATACTTAACTAAGTAATTTAACTTACTTTTAGTTAGTGAAAGCGTAAGATAAAGTGGCGCGATCGAAGTCTCTGGCAAAAGCTAGTAGAGTATAAATGCGGATTTCTGAAAAAGTGCATTCATGTTAAATTTTCTTCTGTGGTCCATCCGATAATTCAAACTAAAAAGAAAGAAATTGACGTTATGATAACGAAGTAGTCATGTTTAAAACATGCACTCTTTCCTGTTTGTCTCCGATCGGGCGTTCCCCTTTTAAACGAGTGTGACCAGTTGCGATTTTTTTTATTCACGCCCAAAACCCACGCCACGTTCATTGAGAGAATTTATGCCTTTTGCGGATTGGAATTAATTTAAATTCTGCATTTTTAAAAGCAATTTAAAATAATTTATTTTTTGGTTGTAATGAGTCACAGTTGAACAAACGTGTTATGCAGAATTTATTCGTTTTATTTTGTCGAAGTGAATATTTTTATTACCTTTTCGTTATTTGTAGTTTAACCAAAAACATTGACAAATAAAAATAAATTCCAGTTAAAAGTATGTTAAACAAAGTGCTGTGGACGTGTTACGACTGTTTTGTGTCTGTACTGACAATAATCGATTTTATTTGAAATCTTAATAATTTTATTTGAATCAATAACGATTTTTAGGGTTCCGTACGTCCGAATAAAAAACGGAACCCTTATAGGATCACTCGTGTGTGCGTCTGTCCGTCGTTCACAGTCAATTATTTCGGAATCTACTAGACCGATTAAGTTGAAATTTGGTACACATATCAATTTCTGTGACCCAAACGCAGAGGTGTGACGCGAATAGATGAAATCTGTATATGGGGGGTCATTTTTGGGGGGAACGTGCAAAATTTAAAAAAAATTTTTTGAAAACTGCATCGTGTGACATATCAAATGGAAGGTCTCGTTGTGAAGATCTTAAATGTATTTTTTGTAATTTTAAAATAAATAGTTTCCAAGTTATTCAAGAAAATAGACGAAAATTGACCATCCCCCCCTTATCTCCGAAACTAGTGAACCTAAAATTTGAAAAAAAATAATACAGAAATTAGTTTTCTACATATAGATTATAGGATAACCTATAAGAAGTCCATGATATTAAAATAACATGGTAAATGACTCAATATTGTGCGGATAGGTAACATCGTACGGAACCCTCTTCACGCGAGTTCAGCTCGCACTTGTCCCGTTTTTTTTGTTTCTATTGTTTGCTTTTTTTTCTGTCTACATTGTGTTATTTTTCTAACGCTATAAACGTCAGGCTTCAGGGCTGCCGAGAACCGAGCATCGACCTGCAGCATGTTATATTAAGCTGTTATAATGAACTTGTGGTTCCAGGTTGCTTCTGAC
This sequence comes from Bembecia ichneumoniformis, assembly GCA_910589475.2. Taxonomy (NCBI): domain Eukaryota; kingdom Metazoa; phylum Arthropoda; class Insecta; order Lepidoptera; family Sesiidae; genus Bembecia; species Bembecia ichneumoniformis. Next base: position 3,551,391 of record OU342546.1, on the reverse strand, counting down.
CGGTCCTATTTGGAAAATTATTGTCTATGTCAAGCAGTGGACTTCTTACGGCTTCTTAAACCTTATCCTGAGCATTATATCTCAGATTCTTATTCTCGAAGCTCGATAACGATTACTTTTTTCGTTGCCATAGCGTACAATTAAGTCATTTAGGGTTGCGGGCTACAGACCTTCAGTTTTAACTGAACTGTCTGACTGTGCAGTTACAACTGACATCCCTAGGGTCTATGTCGATGAGTTTTTTCTGTTATAATCTCTTTTCTCTTGAAGTAACAAACTGCTTCATCGGATGACGCTGTGGCTATTGTTAATTTTGAAAAAAAGAAGAGAGAGAACGAAACAAATGTGATGTATTAGTTATTATATACGCACAATAATTTACTGGAAGAGCTTAGAATTACTCCAAAAGACTATAAAAACGATTACAAAGATAAAATCACAGTTCCCTGACGAAATTCTATAAGAAATGTCATATCAATGGCGGCGTTTACCTGGTTTTTGCTAATAGCGCGGAGGTGCCATCCGTTCAATTCATTTTAAAGTCGGCCAAGGAAGTGCTTTTCTAAGGAAAGTCCTGTCTTAAATTTGAAGTAACAGCAATGCGTAACTGTTTTATTTGTAAACCGATTAGAATTAAACAACACTAAATATTACGGGAAGCTCGTTTAAGTCGATTCTGAGATTAGCGTGCACAAACGCACAGACAGACAAAAATTCTAAAATCTATTTTTTTGATCTCTCGGTAACTTAAGTACAACGTGTACAAATTGTTTTTTCGTTTACGATTTTATTATATGTAGATATAGACAATCTTTACAGAAAGATAAACACTCGTTATATATAGTTTTATAGTACTTAAGAAGTATTGCCAGGAATTGAATTTCATTGTGAACGAGTTTAACGTACTCCAGCAAAACTGGTAGCCGATGTCCTGAATCATTGCAACATCCAACTTTCAAACTAAACAAGACCTTAACATTTTCGCATTTGGTTCATATTAGATTGAGTATATATTAATATGGAGATATCACTGCGCCACGCGACCAACCCGCAATTGACTTCAGTGTAGTCTAAATCTTATTGCTGATGCAATAAGTTTCAAATTGATTAACATCATCGGGATGCAGCCACGCGCAATGTACTCGCGGCGTGTTTGCTTTATTTGGTCGCCGCGTATCTTTCATTACTATGAATGTAGCCAGTGTGTGTTAAGGGATAAAAATAAATAAAAATATTTTTATCAGTTAAAAGTGTCAGTCGTAAAGCGTGGGAATACTCTGGAGATTTAATAGAGGATTATTAAGGGATTCACTGAGGCAAATGACATTTACTATAGAACTCGCTGGCGGCGGAGACAATTCAACGGGCCTAGAAATGGTGTTTTTGGCTTATGCTCCACTCGCACGTGGCAAATCAATATTTTTTAAAATACCTACAAAGAATTCCCCTTTCGCACGAATATTTTTTGTTTTTACCATTAGAACATTACACAAAAAAATTTTTTTTATTAATACAATTTTTTTATCTGATATTAACTTATTAATTGGTACAGGATTCATATGCGTGCAATAAGCCGTTTTCGAGAGAATTTTCAATAAAGGTCAAATTCTTGTTGTGTTCTAACTTTTTTTGTGGAGTTTCTATTACTTTAACGAAAATTCTAATTAATACAATTGGTTCTTCACATGTTTAAGTATAATATATATTTTTTCAAAGCAATTGTCTTGTCTATTTCTTGTAACATCTTCATTAAACAATAGATATTTTTAGTATTTAGCGTTTGTCTCCACCTTAAGTTGTGTAGAAAAAAACCTATTGGTACATGACATGACCGGGTAACGCACTCGGACCTCTCGAGATAGGCCAAGTCTTTCTCACTGCGCCACCGACGCTCTTACCAACTTTAAAATACAATAAAAAATATAAAAATTCATTTTGTTTTCCTATGATCTGAACGTTTTACCCCCCGTCTTCATTGTTACTTAAAACATTTTTTCATTGTTTATAATATGTGTATTTTTGTCTGGCGTTGAATTTATAATTTTTAGATGATCCCTTGGGAGCAGAATAGGTCATACTACCCTATGACCTCTTCTGTATCCCTGATAACGTGTATGCAAAATTTAATGATGACCGGTTGAGTGTTTAAGGCGTGAAAACCTCACAAACAAACTCACTTATGCATTTATAATGTACCAAGTAAAATCTGTTAATTAATTTTGCAATCAAAAACTGTACGCCCACTAAACGTGTTTTAACAAAATATACGTCATAAATAAGAAATCTTAATTAAAAAATGCAGCGGCCATCTTTATTTAGAACCTGTTGCAAGATCAATGCAACCGGTTGCGTATCCGCTTATGCACCTGTCGTATATTGACTTCTCTACTGGTGGCTAACTTAGTTCACTTAAACAATTTCTATGCGTCTCAAATATTATATTCAACTAACTGAGCCCGTAACTTCGTACGCGTAGTTTTTTTTTTAATGTTAAAGTCGACAGACAGGATGACGGTCCACTTGATGGTAGGTGGCTACCGTCGCCTATAGCACAAGCAACGCCAAAGCTGCTGCAAGGGCGCTGCCGACTACAGTAGGATTGGATAACGGATTAGGAGGGGATAAGGAAATGGGCTCTGGCATCCCTTACTCACTCACCGAATCACAACAGCACGTATATGCTGTTATTTCACGGTGGTATTCTGTAAGGTGGTGGTTACTGCCGCCAGGCGAGCTGCCCAAATGACTGCGAAACGCAGTGTGCCCTACCACCACTTTTCAAATCCAGACCAGAGTCAATTTTGAAAATTACATTAAAATTTCCAAACTCGACGCCGCCGGGAATCGAACCCGGGGCCCCTGAGACGTTAGGCAAGCACCCTTGCCACTGTACAAAAAAATACAGCTAATAATAACAATAATATAATTCCAAAAAACTCACTTAGTACATAGACTAAGTGACCGCCATGTGGGATGTCGATTCGACAATCATCGTCCCGATAGTTGTTTCGGCGAACGGTCTTATAGCGAAGAGCCTCGACCAACATCTCAAGAGGCTCTCACTAGATGGCTGGATCAAGGGACAGATACAGAACGCGGTACTTCTTGACACGGCACGAATTGTCAGGAGGTTCGTCACTCTGCAGCCCTAACCACCGGTAGCTTGGGCCTTGCCCCGCTACCTGCGGAAGACTAGTTTTAAGTTTTTTGTAATATATATATTTTGATAGATACATATTGTAAAAACTTAGAATGAAGAATTAAAATGAATAAATGTATATAATTCCAATAATAATAATAATATAATTCTTTGGAACAGTCTCCCTTCTAAGATGTTTCCATCTAGCTACAGTATGGGCTTCTTCAAGCGAGCAGTAAACAAATTCCTGCAAGGTCGGCAGCGCAAACGTACGCCTCCTGGTGTTGCTTGTGTCCTTGGGCGACGGTAGCCACCTACCATCAAATGGACCGTCAGCCTGTCTGCCACCTTTAATAATATAAAAAAACTACTATCTATTCTACATTAACTAACTATCTATTCTATACATATAATCGTAAACTAGTAGTGTCTGTACATTAAATATTTTTTCAAAAAAACAATTTGTACACGTTGTACTTATGGTACCGAGATAAAAAAAACCGTTTATACAATGATTTTTGTCTGTTTGTTTTGTAGCTTAACCTGGTAACAAAGTGTTTGTTTCATTTCAATCGATTTACAAAGAAAAAAGTTACGCGCTATACCGTATACCAGGCGTACGAAGTTGCTGGCTCAGCTAGTTTTTTAATAAGAGCAAATTATGTTACTACAGTATTAATTTTTTAAATTTTTATTTAGTACTTTCTATTTAAGAGACTAAAATATTTAAAAAAAAATGTTTCCGAGTGTAAAAAATAGCGTAAAAAATAACCTTAATGTATTTAAATATATTCTACCGAATGTTAATAATCGATTATCTCAGTAATCTAAAGAATTGTCTCATTTGAATATTTATTAAACTAATAAATTAGCCATAAATCAGGATTAGTAATTACCCTAAATTCAAACATTTTCGCGGTTCGGCTAATTAAAAGAAAGATAACTATATCTAAATTAATTTATTTTGCGAACGATAAAAATGTAAACCAGTCCTGGGGCCATACTTAACAACATTTTTGATAATTTAGTAATTAATTTTGGAATGGTTTCAACAAAACAACATTTTGGGATTTTAGTTTCGTAGACATAAGTTGGGCATCCTGTCTGGCGATAATCACGCTCTTAGATAAGAAGACCGTGAAATAACTGCATCTGTGCTGTTATGTTTTTGGTTGGTGAGTAAGCAGAGCCATATCGTTTCTTAATCCCTTATCCCTAATCCTACTGTAAGACCTTGGCGGTTTTTGGTTGGTGAGTAAGCAGAGCCATATCGTTTCTTAATCCCTTATCCCTAATCCTACTGTAAGACCTTGGCGGTTTTTGGTTGGTGAGTAAGCAGAGCCATATCGTTTCTTAATCCCTTATCCCTAATCCTACTGTAAGACCTACTTAAAACTTATTTCGACTCCAAATACACGAAAGGTTAATCACTAGTTTATTGTCTGTACACAAGAGATATATATAATAAATACAGAATGAACAATCGACACTCACAAATATAAAGAAATATTTCACCATATAAAACCAAAAATATTTAACCAAAAATACCAATAACACTATACACTTTTATAATTGAAAAACACTACCACAAAGATGTTCCTCTCGGTCTCTTCAGGCATAACTTTGCTCATCAAAGTGAATTGAAAGATCTTGATTTTTCTGTATGCTCCTTTGATCCTCGCAATCTCCAGTCTCAATGCCTATCGTCGTCTCTCTGCTGTTTTTTTCCTTTTCGTGTCAACTTGCTCGTTCCATTTTAAATATTCAAAAACAGATTCGAATTCATGCCAGTTACATTCACGGAGGATGCATCACATGGACCTAGATACTATACTAATAATAAGGTCGGCAGCGTTTGTTAATTAGCGAAATGCCACCGTCAGCCTGTCTGATGACCTTTAAAAAAGACACATTAAAAATTATGCAGTTAAATGTGTAACCCAAAGAATAAAGAATTAAAAAGATTTATTAGTATAAGATTTAACCTAGGCTGGAATAATATCAGCCAATAAGTCTATGTATATTTACTAGGGACCCATTAACCCGAGCGAATTTATCAATTTTGTAAAATAAGCTGCATAAAATTCCCCATTCGACCGCTTTTTATTTTAATTTCACCACTGGCCTAACGTGAATGTTAAGAAAACATTTTTGACTAATTAAAGACTAACTATGGAACGTTCTGGAAAAAGCGTTCGCGCCGGTAGAAAGTCTCGAATTCTTCCCTAGCGATGGTAGCCACGCCCCTTCCTTACTAGTGTCAAAGAAAATTGGTCCTTATGTTTACAACATAGAGTTTACATTTCAACAGAAATACAGATAGCATTCTTGTTTGCAATCTTGTTTACATTTTCTGGAAAATCCGAAATACATCGAGGCGTTTGGCGCCAAGTATAAAAAAGAGTGCTGCCGGCCGAGAGAGTTAGAGTTGCGCGACTACAAGCGATACGAAAACGACTCTTCGGAGCTTTCTGATGGCTGATGGCCTTAAGATTAAAAAAAAAATACAATTTGCCCTTAAAAACAATCATTAGATGACAACTTCTCATGTCTAACTCTAATAACTATTCAATAATTATTACGCTGTAATAAATAATTATTCAAATAGCTGTCTCTTTAAAAAGAAATCGAATCTGTCTGCATTTAGTAATAATTTGGAGATTTAGTTAAAAAAAAAAATCAAATCAAAGTAACAGGTTAGTCTCGAGTCTGTATTTATTTGGTACACAAGTCGCGCCGTTGAAAAAAAATCGATTCGACCTCAGTTTAAAAGTGTTCACGGTCCGATTTAAATGTTCGTTTAACTGATTCCAATTCGAAAATGGAATGTTTAATTAATTAAAAAAATCCGGTAGCCGTTCGAGATCAGTGACTCGAAAGTTCTTGGGTGCTGGCATTTGTTTTAATGTATATATCTACTTATTGACTTATATTTTTTAAATTTAAAGTTATTTGTGGGAGATTCAGTGCCCTAGTAGTACATTTAGTTCCAGCTTTCGAGCTACTTACTGTAGCTAGTAAAAATATTTATTAGTACTAACGAAGGTGTCGTTTCAAACTTTCAGTAATCATCCCCTTGCGGAAGACCACTGTGAAATATCAAGTAAGGATTGCCAAAGCTATTACGAACAGCTAGACGTTTTAAGGTGGAGACAAACGCTAAATACTAAAAATATCCATTGTTTAATGAAGATTTTATAAGAAATAAACAACACAATTGCCTTGAAAAAAATATATATTATACTTAAACATGTGAAGAACCAAATATATTAATTAGAATTTTCGTTAAAGTAATAGAAACTCCACAAAAAAAGTTAGAACACAAGAAGAATTTGACTTTTATTGAAAATTCTCTCGATAACGGCTTATTGCGCGCATCCGGTGCCTATTAATAAGTTAATCTCAGTTTAAAAAATTGTATTATAATTTTTTTTTGTGTATTGTTCTATTGGTAAAAAAAAACAATTTCTAGGCCTGTTTCATTGTCTCCGCCGCCAGCGAGTTCTAATGTAAATGTCATTTGCCCAAGTAAAGCCATCCGTATCTCTGCAATTTTAACAAAAGGAGATCAATTAGTTTCGTATGGACATCAGGCCATCAGATTATTTTAGTTTTAACGGTGAAACTTGCACCATTAGGTAAGTAGAAATTATAGATTTTGCTGGGAAAATATCTTTTAATTTGGTAATTAGGTTTCATAGATATTTAAGTTTGAAAGTATCAAAAAAGTGTTTGAATTGCGCTCTGATTCGAACAACGTATCGAGTACGTGCTTCGCGCTCAATGTGTTCATTTTCGAATGTTACAAAATTAAAAGAAAGACTTTTATTACCAAATTTTCCAAAGTGTAAGTAAAAAAAAAACAGTAGTCTGATAATGATTGATGTTATTTCCAAATATATTACTTAGAGTTTAAACAATGTGCCTCAGTTACTTTTTATGGGTTTTTATTTTTGTCAAATCAATAATATATGTTTTTTTTATTTTAATTTTTAATTAAAATACATTCATTTTTATAATAATGTCAATGTTTCGTAATGGAATTTTATCAAGTTACTTAGATTGACACCTCATGGCGAGGGATTAGCGACTTTTGGCAAATTTACATAATTATTTCTTAGTTCCCTTGGGGGGAAATGTTCGGAATTTAAAAAAGTTTTTTAATCCATTAAAGTGAAGTACATAGAAAAAAAACTTAGGTTGAAGGAATATCGACATTGGACAACAACATAATACGGTCCATCTAATCCAGAGGTTCCCAGACTTTTTTTCTCAGAGACCACTTTTAAAAGTGGTTCCGGTGGACCCCCTGTATATATTTCTACCATATTCCCAAAACTCTACAAAAAATGTGAAGATTACATATAACTATGGAAATAAGCGTTGCGGCCGAACGGGGTGTTTTTTAAATGAAATAAGTAAGAATTGATTGGTTAATTAATTAATTGATTGTGCTGTGAGTAAATGTCAAAAAAGTAAATTTGGCCAATCAAAAAAGTGATTCCCAACGTAGATCCCCGTCGATTCTCCTGTGGACTCTCCAGGGGTCCACGGGCCAAGTCCACGAACCCAAGTCCACGAACCCAAGTCCACGAGCCACTTTGGGAACGAAGGATCTAATCTAAACCCAGTTGATTATAATCGCATGTTAAGCTTGGCACTATTGAAAAAATTTTAGGACAATTTTGTCGTGTATTATTTTTTATTTATTTTAATACTGAGTGTTAGTAAAGAAAACAAATAACAAAATACAAATAAGGCATTTTGATTACAGTTTTTAAATTTTTAATAAAGATATTTTTGATTCATTTGTGTGCCTTTACTTCATTAAAAATATACTATTAATACTCCTCATAGGTATCACTTTTGTATGGTACTGTTCTTTTATTTGAAGTTTCTTAAGTAAAATATAATGTATGCCGATCGCCTACTACAATTTTCTGAAGGTGTCGTGTCGCATGCAAGGAAATAATTTGTGTGCGAAACGACTACTAAAAATATTTATTTTTAAAGTTGGCGTTTCGCACATTTCGTGCGAAATAAAATCGTGCGAGATGACTACTAAACCGTATTTTTAAATGCATCCAAATTACAAACCACCTCAGAACAGAACAACTTTCTATGTCACAATCGCAACGGTATATTTCCTTTTCTTGCGTCCTTTAAATTATTAGAAAACTATGTGTTCAACACAACTAACAGGTGTGTCGACTAAAAAAAATCAAATTCTAATATTCATTCTTCATTCGAAATTCAAATTGTCATCGATCCATTGCTCACACAATAGCGATTAAATAATCCTTGTACCTTGAATGGAATAAATCTTTTCCTTTATTCTTTACATTATCATTATCGGCAGCGTATTTGGTTCCTCTTGGCATTGTTTGTGTTTATAGGGCACAGTTAGCTGATTGTCCAGTATGCCATAGAGTAGACAAGTAGGCCATCAGTCTACATGCAGACTTTTAATTTGAAAACAAAAGCTCGTAGAACATCGAGCATAACTGTTTCTATGCTAGGCAACTTTTGAGTCTTTTAATATACTCAGCCATATACTTTTTAGGGTTCCGTACGTCCGAATAAAAAAAAACGGAACCCTTATAGGATCACTATGGTGTGTCCGTCTGTCCGACCCCCCCCCCCCCCCCCCCCCCCCAATCTCCGAAACTACTGAACCTAGAATTTTGAAAAAAATACAGAAATTAGTTTTCTACTTATAGATTATAGAAAAACCTATAAGAAGTCCATGATATTAAAATAACATGGTAAATCAGTCAATATTGTATTATGCGGAACATCGTACGGAACCCTCTTCACGCGAGTTCAACTCGCACTTGTCCCATTTTTTGTATTAAGGTCGTCAGACAGACTGACGGTCCACTTACACCTATAAAACAAGCAAGGCCACAGATGCTGCACTGCAAGTGCGCTGCTGACCATGTAGGATTAAGGATTAGGTTTTGGGAAATTATAGGGAAATAGCCTCTGGCATCACTTACCCACTCACCGAAATACAATTGCACAGATGCTGTTCTTTCTGTCATGTGTCCAAGTGACGGGCGTGCTCCAGCCGCCTGCGTCCTGTTCGTCGGCGACGGAGGGCATGGGATAGGACGTCGTCCTCCCGCTCTCTCTCCGCCGCCTCCTTCTGCGAGATGACATCTTCGCAGAAGGATTGAGTCGCTTGCCAAGCGGCTCTGCTGCCGATCATAGCTTTCACTACGGCCGGCAGAGAGAAGTCCAATTCAATGGTCGCAACGAGCTCAGTTCGCTGCGCTGACCATCTAGGGCACTCCGCAAGAGTGTGCTGTGCTCTCTCCTCAGCGCACGCATACGAGTGACACTCTGAAACGCAGTGTACCCTGCTACTACAATACTACAATGCTCTCCCATAATATGACATATTTAGGCATCAACTGCGCAGCAGCCGCTCGGACCGCTGTAACTTAGGATCTCTAGGAATCCCTTACTGAAGATCTCAAGGAAATAAACAACATTTGTGCTAGTTGTGTTGCGGTGCATGAGAATCGGTTTGGTAGTCCATTGCAAATTTTAGGCGCCAACTCAACTAAGACACTGGTCTGTCTGCCTTTAAAACACATTCACATAAACAAACACAGTAATCATTTGAAATTAACAGTCATCAAACATGGCTTTAAATATTAAATGGATACATTTTTTCTTGAGTACATTAACGTAAGTGCAATCCAACGGTTCATTAGCATATTGAAATATTGATTGAAATACATTTCGGTGGCTGATCTCCCGCTGTTACTAGATCAAAACACATCATTCAATGTACTGTCAATATATCAAAAGTACAGTCAATGTTCAAATATTAGACACGCCTATAATATTGTAAATAGTAATAAACCCTATAACGGCTAACCCGTAAAACTTGGCAAATACGGGTTTCAACCCTACGAGCCTAATTTCAGAATTCTTAACATCCAACTGCGAGGTTTCAACCCGACAAGTCCGACTCGAGAATCAAGAAGTATCTTCTCGTCCTATATCTGCTCCAGTTCTTAAAATATAAACCGTCTTACCACAAAAGATTTAATAAGCACTGTTTAAACACGTACTTAGATAATGTATAACTATTTAAACATTGTTTAGCGAGCGTTTAAAATGTCCCTACCACAAAACCTTGTTTAGCGCTTGTTTTTGTAGGCGTGAATGGTACGTGTTGTTAAAGTACGTGAATGGTATTGAATTATTGCAACCCTGGCAAACATTCACCGTCTTACTACAAAAGATTAAATAAGCACTGTCTAAACACGTGCTTACGTAGACAATGTATAACTATTTAAACATTGTTAGGCGAGCGCTTAAAATATCCTTACCACAAAACCTTGTTTAGCGCTTGTTTTTGTAGATAGTGTTAAAGTACGAGAATGATATTGCATTATGGCAACCCTGACAAACATTCATTCAGTCACTCGCCCTGAATTCATGTCGTTTTCATTTTACGCAGATTTTGGTTTTCACAAGCTATTATTACGGACTATAGTAACGATATAAGTAAATTATCAAATTGGAATAAGGCACAAATTACAACAAATACGTTAGATTGTTTATAAAATTTTGTTATATCAAAAAACATAGCGCTTAATGGAACGTAACTGACACGGGCGTAATTGTTAAATGTCAAGTTGGATTTGTTAATTTAATATTCATATTTTCATAAATTCCAATTATTATTAACGTGGTTTTAAAAAACGTGTGCGCGGCGTTGCGTCATCGTAATATTCGAATGGATTAATTCACTCGAGATGTATCCTATCTAGAAAATTAAGTATCCATAGGTATAATCCATATCCTCCATGTCGACGTAATCAATTAAATTTAAAATATCCATACTCATTTCAAAAATCAAAAGAAATCTTTAATATTACGCACAACGATAACAAATTTGACAGAGCACGTCCAAGGAAGAGAAGGCGCTAACTAGATAGGCTGACGTTCCCTTGATTTTAGGTGGTTACAGTCGCGTATAACACAAGCAACGCCAGGACCTTAGAAGGATTAAGGATATGGGATAGGAAAATAGGATTTGGCATCCGTTACTCACTCACTGAAGTACAATACAGCATATATCTCTTATTTCCTAGTGGTCTTGTAAGAGGCTTCCAGCAGATGGACTATCCAATTTATGAGTGCGAACGAAAGCAGTCAACTTTAAAAAGTTCATTTACAAAATTACACATTTACAAAATCTAATCCGGGTCCCCTGAGTTAGAACGCCAAAGAGAGCCACCTTTTAGCCGCTCGACCAATGGTCTCGTACCCATTGGTCAAGCGGCTGCAAGGTGCTCTCTTTGGCATATTGTATTGTAGAGCTTTCATGGACATGTTTAGGTTCAGCAAAATACCAACTTGCTGCCCACGACTTGGTGGATCGCAGAGCTAGGAGGCTCATTGGCGGCGTTACACTAATAATAACTAAGCTGCAGAGGCTGGCACACAGACGCAAAATTGTCTGTCTGTCTGTGTTTATTCTATGATATGTACTTCAGAGAGTATGCTCGGGAGCTGCATGAGATCATACCGCGTCACCTCACCTTGTCAAAATCCCTCTAATTCGGACCAAGCGATTTAAAACATCTTTCATAATGTGCACTGCTTAGGATTGAACTCTCTGCCGGCGTCTGTGTTTCCGAGCTCATACAACCCAAATCTTTTCAAGGTTCGAGTGAATAGGCATCTTCTGGGTGAGCTCGCTCCATCGTCGGCCTTATCTTTCCTACACGGATAAATGCTGGCCAAGAGTAAACCCATCTTTAATAAAAAAAAAATCCATAGAAGAAATTATTAAGCCTTATTTAATACTAATTTTCTTAAAAAGCAATTGCTATGATTTCTTGTTGGTTTAATTTTCAAAGAAACATACATATATTATTTACAAATCAGTCGTTAAATGGCGTATAAGGGAGTAACTACATACATTTATTCATTCAATTCAGGTTTCGTCCATAGAAAACACCAGTTTCCGAGTTTATTCAGCTTTCACGCCAGACATGTGGAACTGTGTACAAGTATTTTCTGATTCGCATGTTAACGACAGTTGACGCTGTACGCGGCGCAGACCGATCTCATTACTCGTTGGCAATTTGCAACCTGCATAGATTCTTAATAGTCTTTCAGCCGTGTACGCAGCCGATTTTTTTTTAATGTTAAGGTCGACAGACAGGCTTACGGTCCACTTGATGGTAGGTGGCTACCGTCGCCTACAACACAAGCAACGCCTAAGCTACTGCAAGTGCGCTGCCGACTGCAGTAGGATTAAGGATAAAGGATTAGGAGTACCTATATAGGGAAATGGGCTCTGGCATTCCTTACTCACTCACACAAAGTGCTGTTATTTCAAAGTGGTTTTCTGTAAGGGGGTGGTCACTGCCGCCAGACGGGCTGCCCAAATGACTGCAAAACGCAGTGTGCCCTGCCACTACTTTCCAAATCCAGACCAGAGCCAAATTTGAAAATTTGATTTTTCAAAGTTGACCCGACCGGGAATCAAACCCGGGAACCCTAGAACAGAGCGTTAAGGCACGCACCCTAACCACTCATCCAACGGGCTTCAGCGGAGAAAGCACGATATGACGGCCGCACGCGGCTAATCGGAAGTGTAATCAAAATCGTCCAGTGAAACCCGAATTAAGTTTAGTTACTCCCTCTAACGTAACTTATTGTTTTCGAACCTAGGATGGAACACTAGTTCAGAATATAAAATAGTTGATGCAACATACAGATTTGTTGTACCTATGTGGCGAATACGGCGCTATTGAACTTCGGAGAGTAAAATCCTGTAGAACACCGAAAGGCTGGCTACCATGCGCCTGTGCTCAAGACTCTGCAAGTCAGCCCCGGCATGGGAGTCATCGCCAATGAGTCTTATGGCTCGCTTCTGGACAGCGTCCAAGGCCTCAAGCTGATACTTAGCGGAACCGCCCCACAAGTGGGAACAGTGTTCCAAGCAAGAACGAACTTGAGCCTTATACAGGTCAAGGAGCTGTTTAGGCGCGAAATACCGTCGTACCTTGCCAAGCTTTTTTGCAGCAACAAAAGCAAAGAATCCGAAAGAGGGGTGAGAATAGATTCTATTATGCACGTTCAGTGGCTCAGATGTCTCTCCATTCCCTCCTACATAGCGTGCTGCTTTCGTATTTTAAAGAAAAACATCCTGAAATTATTATTTTTAATACATGTTTTTTTTTCTCTAAACACAACAGCACCTATATGCTGTTATTTCACGGTGGTACTCTGTAAGGTGGTGGTTACTGCCGCCAGGCGGGTTGCCCAAATGATTGCGAAACGCAGTGTGCCCTACCACTACTTTTCAAATACAGACCAGAGAGAAATTTGAAAAGTTCATTTTTCAAAGTTGACCCTGCCGGGAATCGAACCCGGGAACCCTAGAACAGAGCGTTAAGGCAAGCACTCATCCAACGGGCTTGTCAATCCAGAAAAAAGTACTGTTCCCGAGGGATCACCTAAAAATAAAAAAATACGAGCACGTGTGCTGTTTTGTTTCTGTGAGTGAGTAAGGGATGCCAGAGCCCATTTCCTTATCCTTAATCCTACTGTAGTCGGCAGCGCACTTGTAGCAGCTTTGGCGTTGCTTGTGTTATAGGCGACGGTAGCCACTTACCATCAAGTGGACCGTCAGCCTGTTTGCCGATCTTAACATAAAAGAAGGTATCTCATGACAACGTTTATGCAGAAAATCATGATAAGCGGTTGCGTAGCTAGGCGTAAAAACGTAACAAACAAACTTACTAGCGCATTTATAATGTTAATTAGGGTAATATGTTACAGACGCCAAGAATTAAGTGAACTCTCGACCTGCTTTTATTTAAAAAAAAGTATATATAACAGCCAGCTTACAAAATCCGCAATGGAAGTCAATACCAACAAAAATCCTCTTGACAGGAAACGCGTTCTTAATCCCATTTTGTAATGAGTTAACAGCAATAATCATTTCTACAAACAACATAATTGAAAGCCTTTCGTAATTGCTATAGGTATACCTATATAATTATAATAATTCATGACTAATAATACTTTTCATAGCGTACTAAGAAAAGTGGGAAATGATTTCAAAGAAACAATAAGAAAATTAAATTGGGCGCCCATTACAAATATCTGAGCCGCATGAAGAGAAAACAATTATCCTTATTCTGACGTTTATAAAGAATATCGGTTTTCTCTTACATACTGCCTCTTAGTTTGGCGCACAAGTTTTTTCAAGCGAAAGTAACCAAGAAAGAAGAAGAAAGAAAGGCTTTTATTCTAGGCTGTTTTATATACAAAACAGGACAGAAATTAATAAAAAACTTGTGTGTGTATGTGTGTGTGTGTGTGTGTGTGTCGGATACTGGCTTAGCATTGTGCTGAGGTACTAGACAAACACCTACAGCGCTCATTTTCAGACAGCACCGTATGTGATTCATTGAAAACCATACAAAACTTTTACAAACTTTTATAAGTGCAATGTGACTATAAATCAAAGTTTCATTTTGCACTATAAATGTCACGAATATTTTTTTTTATAAAATTCAATAGTTTCAAAAAAAACAACAGGATTTAGATATTTTCCAATAGCGGATGTAGAGAGCCCAGTTGCCCTAGGTCATTCGCGTAGCGGAGAACGTTAAGCGAGAGGGAGCGTTTGAAATAACATGTTTTATGTCATATTAGTAAAAACAATACAAAAAGCCACGCTAACTTTTTTTTATTCTTTCTTTCTTTCTCTATTTTTAAATTTAAGTTTTTGCTCATGATCATGCTGACCGTCCACTTGATGGTAGATTGCTACCGTTAGCTATTAACATAAGCAACACCACAGGTGCTGTAATTACGCCGTCGTCCATAGTAGGATTAGGATAAGGGGTTAGAATGGTAGGGAAATGGATTCTGGCATCCCTTACTTACAACACACACTCTTACTTCATGGTGGTCCTCTGTAAAGGGGTGGTTTCTGTCGCCAGACGGGCTGACAAATAAAAGCGAAACGTAATGTGCCCTACTTGAGGTATTATTTGAATGTATGTAAAATTACATAAAATGCTAAATGAAAACTTTGATAAGGTAAGGAAGATAGTGTTTGTGTTTAGATATAACCGAATCATAGTTATATACATTGTCTCGTGCTCATAGTATGGTGGGACGCAAGTTATTATTGCGTTAGCCGCTGACGAGAACAGGCGTGTTAGTTGTCACATATAGTGGTTGAATGACACTACAAGTAATGTCATTCAACCATGCGTAAACCTTCAATTAATCCGGATGGAACAGCTAGACCATCCCACTTGAAACTTTAAACCTGGTATCGGTTTTAGTCAAGCAAAACTCCAAAGGGTATCGGTAATATCCTTTGGAGATATTATATTTCCTTACCTCGGTATGAATAATTTTTCTATCTCAACTTCCTCTTTGCATCCCGAACACAAGCAAGGCTTTCTATCTCAGAAAACCACTACGAAATAACAGAATGAGTGCTGCTTTGTTTCTGTGAGTGAGAAAGGGTTGCCAGAGCCCTTGCTTGTGTTCGGGTACCGTCAGCCCGTCTGACGATCTTAATATAAAAAAAGTCAGATATCCACAAAACAAAACAAACACATAATTTATTTCACATTGAGAGAAGGTAGACGGTTTTTGCTAGTTCTAATAGCTTAACTAACAAAAAATTATTCAAAAAGCTGGTTCGAATTTAATTTAAAAGTTCTAAGTCCAATTAACGAAAGTAAAACATCGGCTAAATGAATTCTAACAACACTATAATGCTTAAAAAAAAAGAACAAGTTACTACAAACCGAGCAAAAAGCAAATCTTATAATCGTTTATTTTTATTAATCAGTTGGTGACAAAAACAAAGATTGTTTGTAGAACGAGCCGGCTGTGTGTATTCAGATTTTTTTGTTCCCTTTTTAAATCTCCAATCTTCTGGGAACGGATGTTACTGGCATCCGCTGAATTGTACCGTCCGCTAGTAAAGTGTTAAACGTTATTGTATCTTATGCTTTGTGGAATAAGATTCAATTTGTTTTATATTTTCCGGTATTTAAACAAATTCGAACGGGTTTTAATCGCTTTAATCACATGTCTAGTGGACCAAACATAACATATGATCAAAATACAGTTAATAATATAAGTGTTATTAAGGGAAATGGGTATGTTTGTTCTGATGAACTGTTTACATATGAAAGTTTACAATTGGGAATTTTATTTTTATTGTTTGAATATTATTTAGGGAGAGGCTCTAGATTTATTTTAATATTTCTTACAGTGACAATTTATGGTATTTTGTAGCCATAAAATATGATTCGTAAAAAAGGGTTTTTTTACGAGCTTGACGGTCCACTTGATGGTAGGTGGCTACCGTCGCCTGTAACATAAGCAACGCCACGGATGCTGCAAATGCGCTGCCGACTATAACATGATTAAGGATAAGGGATTAGGAGGGGATAGGGAAATGGGCTCTGGCATCCCTTACTCACTCACCGAAATACAACAGCACTGTAAGTGGTTACTGCCGCCACACGGGCTGCCCAAATGACTGCGAAACGCAGTGTGCTCTGTCACTACTTTCTAGCCGGGAATCGATCCAGGGGTACCCTAGAACAGAGCGTTAAGGCAAGCGCCCTAACCACTCGTCCAACCGGCTCGTAAAAAATAATGTATTTAACATTTTTATTTTATAAACATAAATGAATAATAATTTATGAATTCATATATTTTAAAACTATAGCCGTTGCACGCGTCTCTTTATAAAATACTAGATGAAAACCCGGCTTCGCTCGGGTGTAATGTGACTGTAACTCATAGTATGTAATGTACACATGTAGGTAGATATTTCTGTAGTTATCGGTTCTCAAGGAATATTAAAGGCAAAGCGGCATAGATTTCGCTCAATGTTTGAGGCAAGACGTTTCGTTTTACACAGTCACATGAGTCACAGTTCTTTGTAATGGTCACTTTGTTTTTAAAATGAATGGTGCGACGACGTATTGAGTGGCGAGGCGTATGTGCGTTAGTATGAATGAAACGAAACGTTTATTAACCACTCAAGATGTCACAGGGTCACAGGTGTCAGTGAGTGACGTTTCGCTAGAGTGGCCAATATGGCGACTGCGATTTGTCTGTCAACACCATTAGAATTTAACAAAATACTTGACATTCCGAGATTTGCGGATATATGTTGTCGACTCGAAATCTTTATTTTTTTATGTTTTATTATTCAGGTAAGGTTTCAATCGAGTCTACCGTACCCCTTGACGAAATTATTAATATTGATTATTCATGGAAAACAGCAATTTTGTATTGATGGGGGTAAAGGGGGGAGAGTGAGTAGCCTATGTTACTCACTGATAAGGTAGCTTCTATAGGTAAAATTCTTTCACCTATAGAAAGCTACATTATCAGCGAGTAACACAGGCTACCCATACCACCCCCCATCTACAGTAATTTTTGAGTTTATTCATTACAAACATACAAAAATATGTCACACAAATCTTTTTTCTTTATATATTTTAAAATAGAGATACGCCGACTGCCGTCCGTGGTGTTTATGTTTATTAGGTTATCGTCGCCTATAGACAAAAACAACATCGATTTTTATATAAGTTCTGATATAATAAGAGATAAGAGACAAGTATAAAGGGGAATAGGCTCAGGGCTTACCTTACCTTACTTACGCACTGGAACATAGCATCACCGTTAATATCGTGGCATATTAAAATTGCTTCGCTTATATAAGAAACATAACCAGTGACGATTGTCTTGGGTACAATAAAGTCGATGAGGCGCGATACCGATTATGTCTGGATTAGTTCCACTTGACGCTTCGTCCGATCCGTGTTTACCTTATATTTCGATACAATCGTGTTGAAAGTCGATAAATTGAACGATGTTACGGCTGGGTCAGGAAATTTCATTAGAGAGGGTCAATTTCGATATCCGCCACATTTTAGGATTGAATGATGGTGATTGACGATTTCTCTAAAACCCAAACTTGTCGAAAACAGATTACAGATGTCTTATAGGCGAAAAACAATTAATAATGTTACGTTTGGTGAGTTAAACTGCCGTGTACGAGCTAATGGACGAAAATCACTAGACTTGTCCGATGAAACCGTTAAACTTGCCAAAAGTTGACAATGAGTCCCTAATCTGTCGCCGGTTGACTGTCGCAGGTTCGCAAAAGCTCCGAAGAGTCGCTTTCCAATCACTTGATATCGCACAAGTGACTGATATCGCACAAGTGACTCATCTCGCCCGCTTGCTCCCTTATTTATACTTGGCCCCAAACGCCTCGGTGTATTTCGAGTTTTTCAGAAAATCTAAACAAAATCGTAAACAAGCCATTAAAATTCACGAATGCTATTTCTGTTGAAATAAATGTAAACTATGTTGTAAATATAAAGACCAATTTCCTTTGACACTAGTCGGGAAGGAGCGAGGCTACCATCGATAGGGTGGGAAATTCAAGACTTTCGGCCGACTCCAACGCTTTTTCTAGAACGTTCCATAGTTAGTCGTAACAATAATAAGGGGGTGCAAAGTCATATATATGTCGATGGGTGGGCGTTCGTTAGTCTCTACATTATTTTCACTCATTTATTATTTTAAAATAATTTAATTAAAACTCAGAATTCAGTCTATTAACAATATTAACAATATTAACAATATTATCAATATTAACAATATTAACAATAGTAACAATATTAACAATATTAAGGCGACAAATTGGAAATTTTGGTGGCAGGGATTTAGATTTTTCTCAGCAATGATAAAAACATATGAAAGTGATGTTTGGTAATCTGATTCTTCATGTACTGGTTTCAGGGGATGTCCGGACCCCTAAAATGATTAGGGGTCCGGACATCCCCTGAAACCGCATGATTGACAGATGAAAACCGCATGAAAATTCAGTCAGTAATTTTTGAGATTATCGCGAACATAGGTACATACAGACAGACGCGGTGGGGGACTTTGTTTTACAATATGTAAGGATATGTTGAATATTTTATTGGAGTTTACTTTCAATGTATGGAATTAAAGAAAAGTGGGCGAATTTACTTTGTGACTAATTTACAATAAGCCAGCAATTTGTCTAAACAATATTGATTTGGTTTTATATACGGCTGAACAATTCCTATAGTAATTCTAGAATTATTTGTAGAAATAAATTTGAAACTTTTCTCAGAATAAAGTATATTAGGAAATTGAATGAGATCGCGCCAGCTCCACTAAAATTAAGTTAAATCGTTCGTCGTTTATTAAAGTTAATTAAAATAATTAAAAACATGGCCGGGTCGTATCTAGTCTATGGTACTGAGAAAAGACGCCACATATGCCGAGAGCTATTAAAAGAAAAAGCGATCAGAGAAACTGGATTGACAACGTTGTAAAGTCGACGTCATAAAATATTCTCAATCTCACTATACTTTCCGAATAATAACTAGGCGATGTCCGCGACTTTTCGCTTGGACTTCATTTTAAGGTATGAATATATCATTTCATAAACAAAAACTAATATTATAAAATAAACAAAAAAATTAATGTGTAGATAACTAATAGACTGTGCAGGCGCAGGCTTGTTTACGTCGCGGCATTTTTTTTTTAATTTTGGCAATTTTTATTTATACCCGTCGAAACTTCTAAACGAAAGGTCCGATTCGAATAATTTAAAGAGCAATATAATATGTTCACAATCAACCTTGATTATGAAACTATTTTTTTGGATAAGGAATTGATACGATTGTCATCATCTTGCGATTCTAAAATCGATTGATTAAATTGACTAATTTGAATAAAAAAACTATTATTGTGACTTAACTTATTAGACATAATAGTCTCGCGAACTTTTTTATGGGTAATGTTGGGTATGACACCTTGGTTTATGTTGACGCCAATTGTCAAATTGACGGATAGTGGTTCGCTGGTGGTATGTGCTGTCTCGCTCCCACCACACATCCATTCCCTATCTGTCACTTGCTTACGCACCGCATACGAAGCCAATCGGCCATTGTTTTTATAACGCGCCGCAACCGCCGCTGAAACAAGCGAAAACCCGCCGGTCTCGTCGCGAGATCAGAATTATTGTATCATCCGCATTAATGTGTACCTATCAGACGTGTGTGCTGTAGTTAGCCATTTGGTCGCGCCTTTCGCATCGCGACTGCGGTCGAAAAGTGGTGAAAGTGCTGAAGAATCAGGACTCTGCATGTGACGGGCCCGTTGAAGCTCTTCGCCGCTGAGGAAAGAGGTGAGTGACAGAATTACCCATCATTCCCATTTCCTTCGATTGCACGTACCACAGCAACAATATACAGTCCACTTCGAAGATTATTTGGCGTGACCATTTGTTTTGGTCCTTATCGAACCGGATTTGTTTTGGTCCGTACGAACCGTATTATAGGTATATCCAGCCGCCCTTATTAGGATACTTTATAGGCCCTAGTGAGAGAATTTAAGTGTAATCACCACGAATATTATTTTATTAACCGCATAGTCTACCTACTTATTTCCGCATAA
This sequence comes from Bembecia ichneumoniformis, assembly GCA_910589475.2. Classification (NCBI taxonomy): domain Eukaryota; kingdom Metazoa; phylum Arthropoda; class Insecta; order Lepidoptera; family Sesiidae; genus Bembecia; species Bembecia ichneumoniformis. Next base: position 3,530,714 of record OU342546.1, on the reverse strand, counting down.
AAACCGCCCGTAACATTAAGTTACGTGTTATCTCGAACGATATTTATATACAATATAAATAATATTTATTTATATACTACATACGTAATATATTTCATATAATTGATACCCAAATCAAACATAAAATTGATATTTAACGCAATATCGCAACGTAATTTTATTTACCTACCTACTTCATTCTATAATAGCAGCGATTTCGTACGAACGATTTACCCTACCGCGTTGTGAAGCCGTACGCGCAAGGCTCGCGCAAGCGCGTAGGTGGTATTATATTTCGCCGCACAGTATTCGATTCGAATTACCGCTTAATTTAATTTAATTGTATATTTGCTTGCACATCATAATGCCGCGAGAAGAGGAAGCTCAAGATATGAAACTTGCTATACTGCAAGCTAAGTATGAGGCCATCTTCGAAATAGTCCAAAGTATTTATGATTTGTCTTTAGATATTAATTCAAATCCCGCGAATAAGGAGCGTTTCCTCGACGTCTCTTCACAGATCGATTCGCTGCGCACTGAGTTTGAAACTAATTTAGATAATTATAATTCCCGCTTACTAGAGTTGAATCCAACCGCGAAACCTAGCTATAAGGCACTCGTTGCTTTCGAGTCTCTGTATGGCAGGATAAAACGATTTCATTCGCAATATTTGCCACTGCAACATAAGGCTTGCGAGACACTGCCGCATAAGGCTCGCGTCACACTACCGCCAATCGAGCTGATGAACTTTTCGGGTGACATTCGATCATGGGCATTATTTTATGCTAGCTTCAAGTCTACCGTTCATGATAACCCATCGCTCACGGACGCCGAAAGGTTATACTATTTATTAGGCAAGCTGACGGGCAAGGCACAGTCTGTGTGTGCGGGCATCACACCTTGCGCTGAGAATTATGAACTAATCTGGCAAACGCTGATTAACAAGTACGAAGATCAGCGAATGCTCGCCTCCGCGTATTTAAATCAAATGTTCGATTTTAAACCATTACAATCTGCAACCGCGACGAACTTTGATTTACTTACAGATAACTTTATAAGTGCAGTGCGCGCCTTAAAGAATCTAAAGTTGGATAATCTAACTGACTTAATTATACTTCATATCGCGCTCAAGAAGATAGACTCGGATACTGTTCGCGCTTTCGAATTGAGTTGTAGTTCCAAAATACCTACGTTCGACAACTTAGTCGAATTTATTACCTCTCGTGCCAAGGTTTTGGAACGCACTCAGCCTAGCTCATCGGGTGTATTGAACGCTCGTCAAATTAATAACAATAATAATCGTCGCTCTAATAACGCACCGCCGCCGAAGTACCAGGCATATGTGAGTACAACGGTCGATTCAAAGTGCAAGTGTCTTTGCACCAATATAACGCATCAGCATTTATTTAAATGTTCCGATTTTAATAGTATGACTCCACATGAACGCTTTCAGTGCGTAAGGGATAACGGTGCATGTGTGAATTGCCTAAGCTTAAAACATCGAGCTTCTAATTGCTCATCAACTTCAAATTGCCGCGTTTGTAAGCAAAGGCATCATACGATGTTACACTTCGAGCGGAACAGGTCGAGCCGCGCGGCTCCCTCCAGCTTGAAGCCTCCGCTACCGATCACTGTGCCTGAGAGGTGCGACGGCGCCGCTAACTGCGCGCCCCCCGCGCATCCGTCCCCGCAAGCATCCTACGCTCGGAACGCGCATTCGGACGTCGCGTTATGTACTTATACACCTATAAAAAACCGCAGTAAATTATCTACTATTTTATTGTCAACCGCGCAAGTCGTCGCGTATGATATTAAGGGCGATCGACATATTATTCGCGTCCTATTGGACTCCGCGTCGCAAAGTCATTTCATTACAAGGGAATGCTGCGATCGGTTAGGATACCAGCTTCATGATGCTGAACGTACTATTGTGAAAGGGTTCGGCGGAGCTGAGAAAATAATTAAAACTAACTCAATCGATTTAAAATTCTATTCTCGCTTTGACAACAATATTAATTTTAATATCTCGTCGCTCGTTGTTGATCAAATTACCGACTTACTGCCCACTGCAGTGGTAGACACTTCTGTCTTATCACACTTATCAGGGATACCGCTGGCGGATGAGAGTTTCGGCACGCCTAATAAAATAGATGCGCTGATCGGAGCCGAACTATTTCCGCATCTATTTCTCCCCGACGTAGTTCACGCCCCGAGCGACTCGTCGGTGCCTCCTGCTTTACGTACGATATTAGGGTACGTTATTATGGGTTCCGTACCTACGCTCAATAACCACCAGGCCTTGATATGTTGCCTCGTTCAAGAGCCTATCGCTATTGACTCAGTAGTCAGGCGTTTCTGGGAGCTCGAAGAGCTTCCCTCCGCACCGCCCGTTCAACATCCCGTCGATGTTGAATGCGAAGAGTTTTATATATCGACTACGACCCGCGATCCCGTTACTGGTAGATACACTGTTGGTCTACCATTTAACGACGATGTCTACACTCTCGGAGACTCTTTCGAAACCGCTCGCAAGCGTTTCTTATGCCTCGAAAGAAAGCTAGAAGCTTCACCTCAACTTAGGGCCGCATATGATGACGTCATTAAAGATTACCTCGCGAAGGATTATATCTCCCCCGCACCGCTGTACGACTCCCATGACCCCGCTCCTATATACATAATACCGCATCATGGAGTCGTGCGTGAGGACAAGACATCCACTCGACTCCGCATGGTTCTGGATGCCAGCAGTAAGACTAGCAGCCGTTCCCGACGCTCGCTGAACGACATCCTGCATTCGGGTCCGAACTTGCAAGGCGACTTGTTCAAAATTATTTTAGGTTTCCGCTTACATGCAGTCGCAATGACCGCCGACTGTCGCCAGCAATTTTTACAAATCGCCGTCCGCGAATCTGATCGTCGTTACCAGTGTGTTTTGTACCGGTTCCGTCCGCAAGACCCTCTCGTGCTATACCACTTCAATCGTGTGTGTTTCGGTTTAACGTCGAGTCCATACCATGCACTGCGCACGGTTCGACAGCTCATCGAAGATGACGGCGCGAATTTTCCACTCGCAAGTAGCATTGTGCCTACTTCATTATTTATGGATGACCTCGCCTTCTCGCTTCCTACCGAACGAGAAGCGGTCCAAGCGTCTCAGCAGCTGATTGATTTATTTAAAGGTGCACAGTGGGAACTTGTTAAGTGGAACAGTAACAGTCAGTATGTCTTGAATAATCTTCCCGCTTCGCACAAACTTCCCACTGAAGTGGAGTTTGATAAGGCCGTGCAACATAAAATATTAGGCTTGCACTGGTCCACAAATAATGACGCCTTTTATTTTAAAATTTCCGCTCCCGCTGAGGTGAAGTGCACTAAGCGCTCCATCTTGTCCACCGTCGCGCGTCTGTGGGACATAATGGGTTTCGTTGCCCCCACGGTTGTATTCGCCAAGATGTTAATAAAACAGCTTTGGCAGCTTAATCTCGATTGGGACGATACACCGCCGCTGCACATCACTAAAATGTGGCAGCAGTTTTGCGCCGAATTACCGGCTCTCAATAACTTAAGCATCCCGCGTCACGTGGGCGTGACCACGGACTGTAACGTTACCCTCGTGGGTTTCTCCGACGCCAGTCTGCAGGCTTACGGCGCTGTAGTATATATGCACGTGACTGCCCTCACTGGCAACACAGTCCAGTTGGTGTGCGCGAAGACGAAGGTGGCACCAACTAAACCGCTTTCGATTGCTCGCCTCGAGCTATGCGGGGCTGTGTTGTTGTCGAAACTACTTCGCACGGTTCACGATAACTATTCTCGTCACCTCCCAATCGAGACTTACGCGTTTATCGACTCTAAGGTCGCGTTATACTGGATTAAGAGTTCGCCACACAGATGGCAAACGTTCGTCGCAAACCGCGTTATACAAGTAACGGAAAATATTCCTGCTGATAATTTCGATCATGTCGCGGGCACTGAGAACCCCGCCGACATTCTCTCGCGTGGCATTATGCCACAGAAATTGATCTCGCACCCCCTGTGGCTACACGGGCCTCAGTGGGCTTCATCGCATCCGTCGGTGTGGCCTCTCAAGAGCCTCGACGGACAGTCTATTACAGACATACCGGAACAGAAGGTTATCGCGCACCCTGTGTGCACGCCTATAAAGCATTGTGTTTTATATGAGCTCGCTCTCCGCACCTCCTCATGGAGTAAGCTTCTACGTATCATTGCATACGTGTGTAAGTTCGCAAAGTTATTGCCCCGCCGCAGTACTACTACAGTAACTGCCGATGATATTCAGTTCGCTGAAAATAAAATGCTACGCGCCCTGCAAGGCCAGCACTTTGCAGAGGAATACTTTAATATTAGAAATAACAAATCATGCTCGCCGGCTTTCAACCGTTTGAGGCCTTTCATTGACAACGGGCTGATCCGCGTAGGCGGTCGCCTCGTTAACTCCGCTCTGGACTATGCTCACATGCATCCAGCTATCTTACCGCGCAGTGATCATGTAGTGAACATGATCATTGATTACTATCACGTAAAATACCTACATGCCGGGCCGGAGCTATTAATGTCGCTCCTACGTCAAAGGTTCTGGATCCTATCCGCACGCCGCATTGTGAGACAAAGAGTCCACATGTGCAATACTTGTTTCCGACGAAAACCGCATCCCACTCATCCGCTTATGGCCGACTTACCCGACTGCCGCACGCGTCAGGTCGTTAAAGCGTTCACGCATACGGGCTGCGACTATGCAGGTCCCGTGCCTTACACTCCTGTGCGTCGCCGTGGTGTTCGCGGCGAGAAGGCCTACCTGTGTATATTCACATGCCTTACGACTCGCGCTGTGCATATTGAAGTCGCCACAGACCTCAGTACTGCGAGTTTTCTCGCCGCGCTCAAGCGTTTCCTCTCGCGTCGAGGACCGGTGCAGTACTTGCACTCGGATAATGCGACGAACTTTAAAGGAGCCGCTTCTTACCTCCGCGATTTATACAAATTTCTCAAAGATGAATATCATCCGAAGCTTGAGCAGGAGTGCGCTGAGAGTCGTATAACATGGAGATTCATCTGTCCCAACTCTCCTCACATGGGAGGCGCTTGGGAGAGCATGGTTAAGGTTGTGAAGTCGTTCTTTCGTGTCCTGGGACAGCAGCTTCTCTCGTATGAGGAACTCTGTACGGTTCTCACTCAGATTGAGTGCTTACTTAACTCGCGTCCGCTAACAGTACTGAGCTCTGATCCCGCCGAGCCTTCAGCTCTGACTCCGAGTCATTTTTTACATACCGCTCCGCTAAACTCGTTGCCCGCGCCGGAAGTCGAATCCGACTCTGTTAATTTGCTTCATAGGCACTCGCTACTGGACAAATTAGTTCAGTCGTTTTGGAATCGCTGGAGAGTGGAGTATCTGCACGGTTTGCAGGTTAGGCAGAAATGGAATACTCCTACCGCGCCTATCACACCTGGAACGGTCGTGGTAGTGATGAATGATAATGTACCGCCCCTAGCCTGGCCTTTAGCGATTGTGGAAAAGGTCCATCCTTCAAAGGATGGAACGGTGCGCGTTGCGACTGTGAGGAGCGCCGGGGGAATTTACCTCCGCCCCGTCGTTCGCTTATGCCCTCTTCCAAGGCAATAATTATTTATTTTTTACCGCGTTTAGCTATAAGTTTTATCTATATACCGCTACATTATTTATATTTATTTATTCCGCGTCGCATATCTGTTATTATATTTTTACTTCCGCTTCGCCGTGACTCTGTGGAGTTATTAATCACCCCGCGCGCATTGAGCGCCTATAGCCTGGAGTCATTTGTTTGTTGATTTTCTTTAATTTTCTCAACTTATGGTAGTCCTTTAATGGTGACCCATTAAGGGCGGGTGGATGTTGACGCCAATTGTCAAATTGACGGATAGTGGTTCGCTGGTGGTATGTGCTGTCTCGCTCCCACCACACATCCATTCCCTATCTGTCACTTGCTTACGCACCGCATACGAAGCCAATCGGCCATTGTTTTTATAACGCGCCGCAACCGCCGCTGAAACAAGCGAAAACCCGCCGGTCTCGTCGCGAGATCAGAATTATTGTATCATCCGCATTAATGTGTACCTATCAGACGTGTGTGCTGTAGTTAGCCATTTGGTCGCGCCTTTCGCATCGCGACTGCGGTCGAAAAGTGGTGAAAGTGCTGAAGAATCAGGACTCTGCATGTGACGGGCCCGTTGAAGCTCTTCGCCGCTGAGGAAAGAGGTGAGTGACAGAATTACCCATCATTCCCATTTCCTTCGATTGCACGTACCACAGCAACAATATACAGTCCACTTCGAAGATTATTTGGCGTGACCAGTTTACATTATCGTAATTTTCGCAGGAGTCTCTGTTTTTTTTTTTTTTTTTTTTTTAAATAAAGTGCAACCAACGTAAATCTCTGATAATGTAACTTTCTATAGGTGAAAGAATTTTTAAAATCAGTAAAAAATCAGTTTTCGAGTTTATCCATAGTCAACAAATATACAATATGCAAAAAACATATATTAGAACAGAACAACACATACTTAATTATGTTCAGGTATCTTTTTACGTGTCATTATTTTCTAAATAATAAAGACGAGCCCGTTGGATAAGCGGTTAGGGTGCTTGCCTTAATGCTAGGATTCATGGGTTCGATTCGGACTAGAACTACTACACGCCACACTAGAAAGTAGTGGCAAGGCACACTGCGTTTCGCAGTCATTTGGGCAGCCCGTCTGACGGCAATAACCACCCCCTTTCAGAAGACCATCTTGAAATAAAAGTACGTGTGCTCTTGTGGACCTTTATCCTTAATCCTACAGTAGTCGGCAGCGTACTTGCAGCAGCTGTGGCGTTAATTGTGTTATAGGCGACGGTAGCCATCAAGTGGACCGTCACCCTGTCTGCCGATCTTAATATAAAAAATAAGATAATTATAATATGTAATGTATGTAATTTAATTAATAGTGACGTAGGGATTACAGGTACCTGGTTCAAGTATGTTCAAAATTTTCAAATATAAGTTCAAAAAATAATGTTTCCGGGCTGCCAATGGGAATTAGTGTAGACATAAAAACTGTTTGGGTTTCATTATCCATAATATAACAAGTTAATGAGTCAGTATTTTTAATTTAAAATTTTACGATTATTTTCAACTATGAGAACGACGAACTTTTTGAAATATTTTTAAAAAGGGCAGTGTGATTTTCTGCAACAGGGAACCCCCCTGGTGGTGTAATTTTATACTGCAAGTTATGTATACACAAAACCTTCCTACTTTGTCGCTCTTAGGGCCATATTACACGGGCGGTTCCCCCGCCGCGGGAATCCGCTTCTGAAACGCACTAGACACAATTAAATATGAAAGTTGTATGCTGCAAACTACATTGCGCGGTTTCCCGTCACGGTTTACAGACGGGAGAAATACGACCGCCGCATGCAGCGTCAAACCGCCGCTGATAACCGGCGCCTTTTTAAACTATACGGGCGATTTCCCGCTATTGCGTCATTCTGCGCGGGACCTTGTGCGTGGGTACTCGCTCGTCGTGCATGCGCTTGCGTGGCTAGTGTCTAGTGTCGCATCAAAATAGATATTCGATACGGAGCGTTTTATTATTGAAATACAAAATCGACCTGCTTTGTCCTTACGCCAATCGGGAATTAAAAGCGAAATTATGGATTGAGATAGGACAGGAAGTGGTTGCTCATTGGGCTGATTTAGGCCTAGATTTGCTCAGAGCTTCAAGCGCAGTTATCATTGGCGGATCCATGTTGAAATGAACAAAAGACAGCGATAAACCGCGTTCCGTGTAGTTTGATAGTCTGCGGTAGCTTTGTCGAGCGGATTCCCGCGGCGGGAGAACCGCCCGTGTAGTATGGCCCTTACAATAATTAGTGTAGACTGTTTCACAATCCATAGGGTGGTCTAGAAGTAAGAGGAGAAACAGAGAGAAGCTAACAGCGACTTTATTTTATACTAGCTTTTGATCCCTACGCAACAAAAGCGACTTCGTCCCGCCTCTTCATAATATAATAGCGAGCCACCCCGGCTACGCCCTGGGTGCAATTTTTATATATATAGATTATTCGTGAAAACGGCAAATTTTGTATGGAGGGGGTAAAGGGGGGAGACGGGAGGGTGAGCGGCCTATGTAACTCGCTGATAATGCATAGCTTTCTATAGGTGAAAAAGAATTTTTAAAATCGGCCCAGTAGTCTGAGTTTATTCATTACAAACATACATTTCTATGGAGCGGGGTAAAGGGGGTAAGATGGGGGGAGGGTGAGTAGCTTATATTACTCGCTGATAATGTAGCTTTCCATAGGTGAAAGAATTTTTAAAATCGGAGGTGGACAGAAGGTCTGATAGGAGTTGCGGGTCGACTGTGGATCCAGGCTGCTTTTCTAATCGGTCCTTTTGGATAATTAGGGGAGAGGCCTCTGTGTAGCAGTGTACATCCTATTGCTGAGATGGTGATGATATATTTGCCCACACCAGACCGCTATCCTCACACGATAGCGTATATTATGTTATTTCTGTGAAAAATTCCATAAACGACATCCCTAAGAGCTTTTTGTTTAGCGCTACTAGAAGATAAATTTCCGTAATCTAATTTTCTACGTTAGCTTGGCCAATAAAATAGAATAAGTTTTCTTGGCCGTGCAATACAGTGTGCAATCCCTGCAATCCCTGGATAAAGTTCACAAATTAAAATGGGTGAAACTACACAATAGTTTATCGACAGAAAAAAGCGTTCATTTTTTTTGCATTAGAAAGACAATAAAACGAGAGATGACAATGAGTAATAAAAATTGGGGGTTAAGTGGGCGATTATTTGAAATATTTTAAATTAAATTAAAAAATATATATAAAAATTCATATTTTTCTTCAATAAAACTTATTTTTTCATTAAAAAAATCTTAATTTATATACCTTTTTAGAGTATGATTATGTTTCTATGCCATTAATAAATAAAATATTTATTATTTCCAAGAAATACAGTCAATAATTTGAAAGTTACAAACTTTTTTCAATTAGGGCCATAATTGGGACTATTTAAAAAATAAAACATCAAAATAAATATAATAATCACCCATTTTCATTTGTGCACTTTATCCAGGGACACACTGTATATTGGTAACTATAAAAGTGTTACCTGTGTTACAATCCTGTTTGAAACCACGTATATTGTTTCGACAATTGAGAATCTAGCCAGTTGCAATTTATCCCATACACAAGACCAGTGTATGCTACAAATGGCATGACTATTAAAACAGTAAAAACAGAAAGTATATTTAAAAAGTCTTAACAAATTTAACCGATTTTCTGGAGTGAAATGATATTTTATTTTAATTTAATTTATATTTTATTTTGAACAAAAACCCTACAGCAATGCAACAGAAAATAATACAAAAGAGATACAGCATCACCAATCAATCACATTGCCACTTACATAGGGTTGCCAGGTGTCCGGCTTTTCAAAGTCGTGTCCGGCCAAATATAAACAAGTCCGGCCCGTCCGGCTTTTGTTAGGCTTTTGGTCAACCCCGCAGCGGCCAGAATCACGCGGACGCGCATTAATTCGCGATCTTACAAATTACTTTACATAATAAAGAGTAGAGCAAGTCTTAAAGTAATAAATGCACAAATAAAAAGAACTATTTCTTTTAAAAACCAGTGTGTCAGGCTTTTATGGCAAAATGTCCCGCTAAATATGAGTATATGTCCAGATTTTCGATTTTGAGGCCTGTACCCAAATTATGTTAAGTTCAAAAACAAAATTTAGATGATGGGGAAGAGGATCTAGGTAAAGAGTTAGGATTTGTGTGTGTGTGTGCGTGTGTGTGTGACTATTTGTCCTTCAGCGTATTCACGACACTGCGCTGTGTCGTTATCTATACTAATAAAATAAAGCTGAAGAGTTTGTTTGTTTGAACGCGCTAATCTCAGGAACTACTGATTCGAATTGAAAAATTCTTTTTGTTTTGAATAGTCCATTTATCGAGGAAGGCTATAGGCTATACAACATCACGCTACGATAAATAGTATTATATATAATCAGTGTCCAGTACCGCGCGCCCCATGCGCACGCCGCCGCCCGCGCCGTATGGGCCGCAGCGAAGCGTGGCCGAGTTCCGCTAGTAATCTATAACAAGTTTATAAAGTGTGGGGTTATCTGTTGTATACTGAGTGCTTATATGCTTACCTAATACAGTTTCTTGAGTACTTTTGTCACGCTAAAAAAAATTGTTATTTGATTTTGTAAATGGAAATAAAAATAATGCTCTTACTAAACATTCTCTATTAGCGAGAGGCGAGTATTATTCATTCTAAATTTAAAATCCTACACCAAAGTTAATGACAGAATGCTGAGACAGTTTAGTAACAGAAACGTATAAGGGGATGGGATAAAAATACCCACAATGGCTCGATATTCTGTTGAACAGTCAGTAGCGTGCTTCGTTGGCGTGGGTTGACTGGTTTTCGAAGCAAACATAAATATTGTTCGAAATTCAAATTTTCGTTTCGGTTTTTAAAAATCGTATACTTTGAATTAAGAAGTGTTTGTTTATACCGTTTCTTTTAGGTGAGTTCTTTCTATTAGACGTTATTTAATTTTTTCACATTCTTTATGGGATTATCTTAAGTGTCTTTGGTCTTCTTCTTCTTCGTCCCCTTTTAGACATGCCTGTGGCAGACCTCAGGTCTTCTTGGTCTTCTTCCTGGCACTCCATAAATGGGTGTTCTATTCCAACGCTTGAAGACTTTTACTTATTTCATAAAATGTATTCTTAATTTTTTTTTAATGTTAAAGCTCGCGTGACAGGCTGACTGTCCACTTGATGGTAGGTGGTGACGGTCGCCTATAACACAAACAACGCCACAGCTGCTGCAAGTGCACTGCCGACTACAGTAGGATTAAGGATAAAGGATTGGAAAGGAAAATGGGCTATGGTATCCCTTACTCACTCACCGAAACACAACAGCACACGTGCTGTTATTTCACGGGTTGCCCAAATGACTGCGAAACGCAGTGTGCGTTGCTACTACTTTCCAGATCCAGACCAGAGCCAAATTTAAAAAGTTTATTTTTCAAAGTTGACCCAGCCGGGAATCGAACCCGGGAACCCTAGAAGCGTTAAGGCAAGCACCCTAACCACTCATCCAACGGGCTCGTCAAGCTTCGATTCTTTCCATATTTTTATTGAATAATTTGAACAAAAAACAGTTATTGTGACTTAACTATAAGTTAGAGCCTTTACCTCCTTTAAGTCTTTTAAGCCTTTTTAAGTCCTTTAAGCCTTTTTTTTATTAAGTTACCTTTAGGTACCTACTATAAACTTGTCTAATTTAGCGCACGTCAAATATTAACTTTTGTAGGCAAATTTTTATACCTTGGGTTATATTATTGTAATTTGCCTAGGGATCTCTAATTTTTTGAAAATAAAATACAGAATATTAAGGACGATTCATATTACACCGAGCCGTGCGCTTGCCGTGTTTTTCTCAAAGGCCGGGGCACGGACAAAAGCATACAAAATAATACTATGAATATCTTGACCGGGCCCCGGCCGGAGCACGGACGGGAAACGGACGGGGCACGGCCCGGTGTAATATAAATCCACCGTGAAAGTGAAGTGAAAGAATTTTTAAAAATCAGTTATAGTTTTAAAAATCAATTTTTGAAAATTTATATCTTTTCTTTTTATAATTTTGGTAGATATAGATTAAACCAAACCAATTACAAATGTGTATAAATAAGACACTAATACGCTAGTACTATTATTTTTTCTGTGCTAATACTAAGATTCTCTTTGTAAATTTGAAACAACTAAATACAATTAAAAAATAACAACTTTTAAATACGATTAGAAAAAGAAAGAACATTATTTTTTAAAAGATTCAACACAACACTCTAATATTAAAATAATCTTTATGAACTCTCGTATTGAATGATCAATTAGCTTATCAGTAATAAAATTAAATTCTCTAGAACTTAAAAATTTATCTCTCGCCGCTTTGTAGATTAAAAAAAAATAAGTACTAGCTGTGCCCGAGGCTCCGCCCGCGTGGGAATCAGATTGTTTCTAGGTATCGGGTACATATCTCGCAGTCAGTAGTAGCGTATGCGTCTTGTGCACTGCATTTGTGGTTTCACGGCGCGGTCGCACTTCACATATATTTATCTCTTTAACCATACGTCCAAAACATATGCAGCAAAAAGCAAAAATTACTTTTATTAATTACTTGTGACGATAAACTTACTGATTTTGATAAAGATTCATAATTGTTGATAAATAAAATAAAATCACCTAACGATTTTTTTTTAACACAATAGTTAGTTTATGCTGGCACTGACTTTTTTGTAGGCATCATCAAGCTCTACAACTTTTCTACAGAAATCAATCATATACTTATCTCTCACCGTTAAAGCAGCGTTCGAAAGAAACGTCGTCGACTTACTTTGCAAATTCGAGTACCAAAAAGCGTTTTCATTTACAGGATAATATATAGCCTATGTCCATCATGAAACTAAACCATCGCTGAAAAGATTTTTTTAAATCGGATGTGTAGTTTCGAAGATTACCTCCTACATACAAACATACAAACTTTACCTCCTTTTATTATTAGTATGGAATTATATATATTGTCTAGGACATCATATAAAGGTTTGCGTACCTATATTTAGGTACCTATACATATACCTATTTATTTATTATCTGATGTATAATCGAATAAAAACAATATTAACAATGTCTGTAAACCATTATTGTCTAGACATTTACTTCATGCCAATATAACAATGTTACAACTCATCAAAATCCAATGCCTAACCAACTGAATCGCACATGATGCAAAACCGGCCGAGCGAAGCATCGGTACGCTTTGTGCATGTGCAATTCGCTACACAGGTGTCCCATTCTATGCACGCATGTATTAATTAATTATTTAATTTAATTATATAAATAAGATTTTTAATTATATTATTCAATGAAATAAATATAGTTGTATTATATTGTTAAGTGTGGGGTGAGTCAAATTGCCGTGTAAGGGCGAAAATCAACTATTTATTGCCACAAACCAAGATGACTTCCAATAGGGCTAAACTTCTTCTTTAAATCCGTTAAACTTGCCAAAAGTCGTCCGTAATTCCGTAATGAGTTGCAGGTATAGTTCCGTAGTATCGCTTTCGAATCGCAGAATCGAACTGTCTCGCTAGCTTGCCACTTCGCCTATTTATACCCGCTGCCAATCGTCTAGATCTTTCTCGAATTTAGTACAAACAAACAACAAACAATTAGAAGTAAACAACTTTTGTAAACACGTATTGTAAACAAGGTCATTGAAAATTCGGGAACACTATTCTGTTGAATGTGAACTCTATGTTGTGTGCATAAGGATCAATTTCCCTTGTCGTTTTTCTAGAACGTTCCATAGTGAGTCATAACTAGAACGTTCCCTGGTGAGTCATAACAATATTTAATTTAGGTAATACTTTTTTAAGGTATGCTTTATGTTTTTTTGTTTTAATCCATTTTTTATTTGTATAGGTAAATTATTAATTAGATGAGGAATTATATATTGCGAGGTTCTTTTGCCATACTCAAAATGAAATTAATAAATGTTGTTGTGTGTTATACTGTATGTAAATTTGTAAGTGAATTAGGACACTAAAAGACTGTTAAATCACTGTTAGAGAATTCATTAAGGTTGCCTTTACACTTTTAAAATATCAAAAACAATGTTTAAACGCTATTTTAAATAATAAAAAAACCGTGTTATTGTGTACTCTTATTCGTAATTCTCTGTGCGATGAAAACTTAATCAGTTTTCATCCGTTTAAAACGTATTTTGCAGTTTTCCACTGGCGTAACTTTAAACCATTATATTTATATTTCAATTTATGTAGTCTATACTTGCGGGAATTTTTACAAGAATATCACGAAAAGCAAATAAGGTATTGTGAATTGTAGCAGAGTGAGATTTAGTAAAAACAGCCTTCGCTCAAGCTAAATTGAGTTTTTTCAACAGTTTATTTTTAATTTAGCCGTACTTAAATAGAGCGTAACGTGATGGCTTTATTAATATCCGGAGACTTTATTTCGACAAACAATTTAATAAGAAACTGTGTTTTTTTACCGTGTTAATGAGAATTTTCGTCAATTCAAGTTGGTTTCATCTTGCACTATTGTCCCACAAATACTCTTTTTACTTATCATATTTTGCAAAGTAAAAAAATCAGATTGCTGTTAAACGTTCAGTCACAGAATATATAATAATACTAGCGTATAGAAGGATCACATTCTAATGTAAGTCAGGTTTAGGTTTAAAAATATACCTAAACGCGCCAGAGCCACCCGCTTGCAAGCAAAATTGAAACTTATAATAGCGCACGAACGCTCAATCTCCTTAGCGTGTCTCAGTCTTATGGCGCCATAGTACTAGTAGAATAGGCATGAGGACGGTATTACAAAATCAAAGAATAAATGGTTTTGGAGAAAAATATATATTGAAAGGAGTCTAAAAAATTACTCATTTTTTGTATTAAAATTGAGATTAATAAGATTTTCAATAAAATAGAAATATAAATAACTGCAATCGGCCATGTTAACTGAAATACCAATCAGAGCGAATGACGTCACGCCCAGGTAAGTGCCATCGTGTTTGCTTTGACAGAATGAAAAATCTGATGAGATGTTGGTGACGTCACGTTTCATCAGACGCGACGCCATGACACCTAAGAGCGTTTTCGTGCGTAATTCAAAATAGATTTAAGGGGGAGACAAACGCTAAATACTAAAATTATCCATTGTTTAATGAAGATGTTACAAGAAATAGACAAGACAATTGCTTTGAAAAAAATATATATTATACTTAAACATGTGAAGAACCAATTGTATTGATTAGAATTTTCGTTAAAGTAATAGAAACTCCACAAAAAAAGTTAAAACCCAAGAAGAATTTGACCTTTATTGAAAATTCTCTCGAAAATAGCTTATTGCACGCATACGAATCCTGTACCTATTAATATTAATAAAAAAAAAAATTTTGTGTAATGTTCTAATGGTAAAAACAAAAAAACACCATTTCTAGGCCTGTTGAATTGTCTCCGCCGCCAGCGAGTTCTATAGTAAATGTCATTTGCCTCAGTGAATCCCTTAAATAATTCGCGTTAAATTCGCGAATTATTAATATAGATTATATATTAATAGATTAAATAATTAATAGATGAAATAATTAATAGATTAAATAATTAATAGATTAAATAATAATTCGCGTTGAAATTTAGTTTTTTTGCTGAAATATTGTTTTTTTCGGATATGGTAGACGTTATCTACATTATGGAAGGGAATTTCAAAATCTGTCATCATGCCTATTGTTATGCCAATGAAGTCTGGAGAGTTTTTGTACCTATTTGAATTATTGAACTAATAGTTACATATTTTGTGAAATTATTGGTTAACTTGGATGAGTGGTAAGCTTGCTTTAGCGTTCTGTTCTAGGGTCCCCGGGTTCGATTTCCGGCAGTCAATATCGTTCAATAACATCAAATGTCATTATCGTTCTGCTCGAACCAAAATTTTTGCTTATTGTTTGTTAAGTTTTTCGTTCGCTCATGAAATAAATTTTTATATAAAACGGTAAAAGAGAAAGAAGTGTGAATTTCTTTCTGAAAGAACGTGACCGTTAATATCTTTGATACAAAAAATATTGAAACGTTATCGAAAATCAACAAAGTGATGCTTTCCGCATTGAGCAAAAAGAATTCGCTATTGAGAATATTCTAGTTGAATTTGTTGTCTGTCATTATTTTATGTTTAATAAGATTGTGGTACTTTATCACAGCGTGTACAAGAATTCTAGGAATTCTTGGTAATAATAAAAAATAGTCCACTTTCAGGACTGTTGAGTAAAAGAAAGTAATAACTTCGGTGAGATTTATCTATACAGTTGCATTTAATAGTTCAATATTCTTCCCAAATTTTTACAATTTATAGGTACATTAAAAGTATTACGTTCGAATGTGTAAACAATATATTTTTATATTTTACCGTCGTTCTTTTTTTTAAATATAAACACGTAGGTACGTATTGAAGTTGTCACAGGCGGCGACTTCCCATTCGTCGACAGCACCGTGAATGTTGCCACGAGATAAATGTAGACTGTGCGCGCCACGGCGTATTTTAGAGGCGTAGACAAGGACTTTTTGACTTTTTTATACGCAAATGAAGTAAAAATTAACTAAAATGTCAGTTTAATTCAAAGATTATATTTATAGAATATATAGAGAGGACTTTGGGAATTTTTTCCTACAATAACAGTAGGCGTAGCTATATAGCCTTGTAAAGTTGGCGATGAACTGAGCGATTTTGTACCACGTGGTTCTATATATCACATTACGGATTCTTTCGTCTTGCCCGATCTATACAGTTGAAAATCTTTGCTTTAATCCTTGGTTAGCGTTACTCGGCAGGTCGTTAAATTGATATTTGCAATAATCGTGACTTTAACTGGCGATTATCCTACTTAATACTTTACTTGTTGATGGTGAAACAGGCCTTAAGTTTTTTCGTTATATAATATTATCACGTCTTGTGTTATAATCAACCTTGGCAAATAATTGATACTTGCTACATTTTACTATTGTTATGGGAAACACAAGGGATGGACATGGTCTAATTTTTTACTGTAACAATAAAAGTTACACATGTAAATAATAAGTAATATCTCAAGCAGCTCCATTACTCAAATAATAATTTATAATTTACGCAATATAGGTTATAATAAGATTTAATAATAATAATAATGGTCCCTGCATCTATGGGTTCGAAGGGTGTACGAACACTTATTTGTTATTTCATTACTTGAGTAATATATATAAATCTTTTTTAATATTTTTAGGGTTCCGTGCGTCCGAATAAAAAAACGGAACCCTTATAGGATAACTCGTGTGTCTGTCCGACCATTCCCCCTCCCCACCCCTTATCTCCGAAACTATTGAACCTAAAATTTTGAAAAAATACAGAAATTAGTTTTATAGATTATAGAAATACCTATAAGAAGTCCATGATATTAAAATGACATGGTAAATCACTCAATATTGTGCGGTTAGGTAACATCGTACGGAACCCTCTTCACGCGAGTTCAACTCGCACTTGTCCCGTTTTTCTTTTGTCTAATTACTATTTTAAACAAGTAGATAAAGTCGTAATGTTCCTTGTTACAGATAGTTCCCGTTCGCCGAAACTTCGGAGCAATAAGAATCAGCTAAATTTAGACATGAACCGTAGCGGTGTGCGCTCGAAAATACGACAACCATTGACTGGGGGAAGTTGAACATCCGTTTGAAAATGTGACACTAAAAATACATCCGGATATCCGTGTTATGTTGGACTACGGAAACGGAACTGTGTAGTGTGTGAGTGAAAAATGTGGAACTTCAAATGTAGATTGCGCACAACTAGCAGGGGAGTGACACCTCTGTTTCTGTTACTGCGGACTCGACAGATTCTGTGCATATTCCTTTTGAGTTTTGGTGCGTCCGGTGCTTATCACGAACAGAAGTTCGCCATGGAGCCTCAGGATCAGGTAATTTTAAGGTTTTTCGAGTGAAAACTTCTTTAGGCACGCAGGGCACTTTTAGTATGAAAAAAATGCTCACGTCACGCTGACTGATTGATCCTCAGATTTTTATTTTATGTTAAGATCGGCAGACAGGCTGACGGTCCATTTGATGGTAGGTGGCTATCGTCGCCTATAACACAAGCAACGTCAAAGCTGCTGCAAGTGCGCTGCCGACTACAATAGGATTAAGGATAAGGGATTGGGAAGGGATAGGGAAATGAGCTCTGGCATCCCTTACTTCACTCACCGAAACACAACAGCACACGTGCTGCCATTTCACGGCGGTCTCTGTAAGGGGGTGGTTACTGCCGCCAGACGGGCTGCCCAAATGACTGCGAAACGCATTGCGCAAACAAAGTCGCTGTCTGCTTCTGTTTGTTTCTCTGCCAACTTCTTCTCTAAACCAATCGAGGAATTTTGATACGATGTTCGCTACTGGAAAGGCTATGAACGTGGAAGGTTTATGTATAATAATTTGCAGAAAATATAGCATCCGCGCGAAGTCTGGGGCACGTTGCTAGTATGTCGATAAAGAGAAGTGCTATGGCACACATTTTCTCACATAAGGCACATGTGTGCTTTTACTTAAGGCTTCTGTATCTGCCAACGGCCTTGAGGTTCTGGACAGAGATAGATAGATACAAAGATAGATAGATAGAAGCGAGATGTTTCCCCGCGCCAACCGCGCTAATTTGTACAGAAAACAAATAATAGTTATTTTTAGCCTAATAAATCATTATTTTGACTCGCCAATCGTACACTTTGTGAAAAACATCTTGTCAAAAATTTATGCGAAAGAAAAATGCTGAAATTCAATGCCGTTTAGAAGTAGTTACAAAAATTCAAACAAAAAAGGCTTTACTTTGGGATTTTTTTTCAACTATTAATAATATTATAAGAATTATTTCCAACGTTCAAATTAAAATTTAATGTCCAATAAATAACATATATTTTTTTTGTACATTTAGATCCACTCAGTAAAGTATAGTTACACGGAGAAAACCTCTTGTTGGCATATACAGAAGCCTTAACGGTGATTTTCTAAAATAGCTTTTACCTTTTGACCCGCAATGCTTCTAGGCCAAGTTAGTACCATCCGGCACTTATCTTACACAGAATTCGAATGTAACTTATTTTAATCCAATCACCTTAGTCCGTTTCTACGGGAAATTAAATTTAATTGAATTTTTTTAAATGAAATCAAGGTAGCGCTTGACCACTATCTCACCTGATGTGAGGTGCAGATGCGGTCGAAGGTGGACCACGCTTACCCAGTAAATGCCCATTTATCCTGATTTTCAAGACCCCGAATTTTGAAAAATTGATATATACATATAAGCTAATCACAGTACAACGCGGAAACCAGCTCGTGTTGTACAACTTTGCTTTATTAACACATATGCATCTATACTGTACGATTTAATCCAACCGGAACCGTTCCACTTGCGGACCACTAGACGTGGGCACGGGTTTCATCCCTTCGTGGTCGATGTACCTCGATCACGAACAAAGCGTTTCAGTTCCACCTTCCTTGTTCGAACTGCTAAGGAGTGGAACTCATTGCCTGCGTCTGTGTTCCCACAGAACTACAACCTCGGGGTCTTCAAAACTAGGGTAAATGGGCATTTACTAGGTAAGCGTGGTCCACCTTCGGCCACATCTGCACCTCACATCAGGTGAGATAGTGGTCAAGCGCTACCTCGATTTCATAAAAAAAAAACGTCATTATTTTATTGGTAAAAACCAGCTTGCGGGCTTACGGCCCACTTGACGACCAATAGGTAGATCACTGGACGAAGCATTAACGCTTCAGTAGATAATATGTAACACGCTTTATGCTTAGATAACTGGAACATGTTATCACGAAAGGGTAACACTTGCGAAATAGGGGATCTATTCTGTGTGGGACTACTGAATGCGGCCGCATTACAAGTCAGTCTAAAGACTTATAACTCATACTATCAGAAACTATGTACAGTAGGGATGGGACTCAACTCAAGATTATTTTATCGACATTAGCAAGTGGATGAGTGGTTAGGCGGTTTGCCTTAGAGCGTTAAAGATGTTAGGAAATTCCGATGGAAATAGGAAACTTTGTGTGCTACAGATATAGGATATTAAATGAATATCTATATATATTTTTTTATAAATAACGACATTGACGAGCACGTTGGATGAGTGGGTAGGGTGCTTGCCTTAACGCTCTGTTTTAGGGTTCCCGGGTTTGATTCCCGGCAGTGTCAACTTTGAAAAATGAACTTTTCAAATTTTGCTCTGGTCTGGATCTGGAAAGTAGTGGCAGGGCACACTGCGTTTCATTTGAGCGGCAGAAACCACCCCTCTACATAAGACCAACGTGAAATAACGGCACGTGTGCTGTTGTGTTTCGGTGAGTGAGTAAGGGATGCCATTGCCCATTTTCCTATCGCTTTGGCGTTGCTTGTGTTATAGGCGACGGTAGCCGTCTACCATCAAGTGGACCGTCAGCCTGTCTGCCGATCTTAACATAAAAAAGCAAGCTGACTTTTTACGGGGGCAATATACTTCTTTAACTACACCGCACCAGTGGCTCTAGCATGAGTTTACGATACTACACTCGCTAGCGAGAGCGTAAAACATTTATATGGAAAATTGACAATTTGACATTGACAGTTCACGATTTTCCATACAAAAGTTTTACGTTCTCGCTAGCGAGTGTAGTATTGGTGTAGTATCGTAAACTTATACTAGAGCCTCTGACATTCTTATATAATATCCTTAACTGACAAATAAATTAATTAATGTTACATAGGTATTCACAACTTTCAATATTATGAAAATTAAATTACCTATACCTACATTACAGATACATTACCGGAAGAACTTTTAAAAGCCATTTGGACAAAATATTCTCACTTCAATTGCGTATTCTAAAAGAATTTTTTCCTAAAAACTTAAAAGAAGACTTTATAGAAGATTATCGCAAATTATTCGTATTTTGTAAGATTCTACCTATAGAACCTATATTTTAACGAAAACTTAAAAATTCCAAAAATAACTTATTCAACCAGATTACTTGATAAATCAAAATGTAATTTACCCAACTATAACAACCTTTACGGAAAAAGACGTCTGGTTTATGTCATTAAATCTCCGAATTTAATAAATCAACACCCAAAAACATCACATATAAGTATAATTTTAACAATAATAGAAAAATAGTTATAAACAAGTTATATGAATTATTATTGTAAGATATTTCGATTATTATTATTATTAAGATTATTGAAGTGTACGTGGGCGTCAACTGAAGGTTTATTTAAATTTTCTGTAATTGTCACATGGTGTTCGATAAAACTCTAATGAGTTTTTGTTTAAAACCAATGTTAAGTCAAATGAAAGAAAGAAAGAATCTTTTATTCCTCTAATAAACACAATATACATATATGAACAAATAATAATTACAAACAAACAAATGTATAAACAAGTAAGAAGAGGAAAAGGAACCCTGACTCAGTATACAGTTGTGGTGCGGACCACAACACTGATATTCTACCAGGGACCAGAAATTCAAAGAAAAAGAAAACAAAAAAACATTTGTGCGGGACAATTCATAACACGATTACAATCCATGGCTGAAATTATTGCAAATTTTCTTAAAAACTATTGAGGGCTTTCACTAGCTAGTTATCTATATGGCAACGTCACTGTAAATATATACTACTCAAAACAAAATAAGGGCCACTAGTTTATTTACATTTAAGTGCACTTTAGTAAACTGAAAGTAACTGATAAGTAGCATTATATTGATATTACGAACTCTTTGGTGTTTGATCTCTTTTATGCTTCCTAATTTGAAAAATATTAGCCATTGTTTTAAGAAAAAAAAATAATCGGAAGTTATTCTTATCTTTTTCTTCAATTGTCTTCTTAACTTGTTTCGGTTATTTTAGGAAAAAAGTTTTACTTTTTCAATTTTAATTGATTCATTTATCATCTCGCGTTAATCATGCCACCAGTACGAAGGTACATGGATACAATTACAGCAACCAGAGCCATAACTATGATTCAAGAAGGACGTTCTCAGCGTTACGTGGGTTTGCAGTTGGGTTTTTCTCGAAGAGCTTTCCAAAATGTATGGAATCGCTTCCAAGAGACCGGCAGTGTTGCCAGGAGACCCGGTTCAGGTAGAGTTCGTGTAACAACGGCGCACGAGGATCGGTACGTCCAACTAAGTGCTCGTCGTGATCGTACAGTAACGGCCCGTAAGTTACAACACCACCTACGGCTGACAACGGGTACCCGTGTCAGTGATCAAACTATACCTAATCGATTGCACGAAGACCAGCAAATGTCAAGAAGTCGAGTTGTTCGAATTCCTCTGACTAGGGTTCAACGTGCAAACCGTTTAAGATTCTGCCGTCAGTATTTGAACTGGGGGATTAATCAGTGGGGCGAGGTGCTTTTTACAGACGAGTGCAAAGTAAAATTTTTTAATGATGATCGGCGTGTTAGGGTGTGGAGACGACGCGGCGAGCGTTTTTCGAGTCCTGCATTCACGAAGTTGACCGTTTCGGTGGTCCCAACGTAATGGTTTGGGGTGGGATTAGTTTACACGGTAAAACCGAGCTCACCATTTTAAATGCGGGTACCGTAACTGCAGAACGTTACATCGAAGACGTCATAAGGCCTCAAGTGATCCCATTTGCACAGCGAGTGGGGCCTGGATTCATCCTGATGCAAGACAATGCCCGTGCACACACAGCTCGATCGACCCAAACTGTCCTATAGAAGAGTCTCATATTGAGGTATTACCATGGCCAGCTAAGAGTCCGGATTTAAATCCAATCGAGCAATTGTGGGACCAATTGAAACGAAGGGTTAGAGAGAATGAGCAAGGGGTCTACAACCAACAGCAGCTGATTGACGCTTTAAAACGTGCCTGGGAGGAGATTCCAGATGAAAACGTGAGGAATTTGATCCAGAGTATGCATACGAGGCTTCAGGAGTGTATTGTTAAGAGAGGAGGACATACTCGTTACTAAAAAGAAGAAACAAAAGTGACAAGAACAGTATTTTGTCTTTTTCCGGTGATTTCTTTTGTTCATGTTTTTCATTCAAAATGGCCAATTTCATTATGAACTTAAAAAAAACAGTTCATGATCATTATTTTAAACAATTGTTAGCCTATATTATAACCAATAACATTATTTTGTAGTTACATAAGTTAAACAATTTAATGTCTTTATTGTTTTCATGGTACAGCAAAAAATCTTAGTGGCCCTTATTTTGTTTTGAGTAGTATACAATAAATGAAACATTATTGTATTAATAAATAATAAAATGAAAAAATTACGACTCTCATTGTTATATACATCCTTAACTATCAAATAATATATTCACAATTATCGATATTACGGAGACAGAAATTGTTGATAAACTGTGGTCGTCACTACTAAAAGCTATTTGCGCAACGAAAAGTTTAAAGTTTAACACTACAAACAGGAAGCACACGTACAAAGTACGTTGCTGTTGGCTGAGCTTATGAATATGATATAAAGCGAGCTCGTGAAACTAGCGAACACAGAACTGGTAATAGTTGAACGAAGCAAATAGTCTACGGCAATACTTAGTCGATTGAAACATTAGTATTTCCCTTGTAGGCAAACATGGAACCAGCCGTGTTTGCTTTGGACTAGATTGAACGGGTACTCAATGAATCGAAGCAAGTTATTGTGAACATAATGGCGTTGTGATTTGTTTTGAGTTGATTTGTGGGTAAATATTTAGTTTTGTTACTTGCTCATTGGCCTTTTTACAGTCCAGTGAATATGTCAAGTGCTCAGATAAGTACTAGAGTACTACTCTGAGTACTAGTACTAGCGTACTTATATTATTACTCCGAGGTCAAGTGTGTTTTAATGGCATTATTTTGCCTAGAAATAGTTAGTTTGTGATAGTGTGGCTAAAAGACCCCAAAGTATGAACAATTATTTTATTTTATTGAACAATTATTTTTTACTTCTGCAGTCAGCAGCTTTGGCGTTGCTTGTGTTATAGGCGATGGTAGCAACCTACCATCAAGTGGACCGTCAGCCTGTCTGCCGACCTTAACATAAAAAAAAACGGCTCGTGATAATCAATTCTGGATATAAAACGAATTTTATCTAATGTAGCCTATTTCAAAACTGACCCCAAAGTGCACTAATAATAAGATTCACATAAGTTCAGTTAGATTTGAATTCAAAATGTTGTTTGTATTGCATACTTAAGTAATATAAAATTTTATCACTTGAAAACGACTTACTTACATTAAAATTATAATTAAGTTGAGCTTATATGCTTATATGAGGAGAAACTCGAATAGAACCTCACATAGCATTACTTCATACATTGTTCGAATTGTTCTGAATTAAGTAATCAATAAGCAGTTAATAGTTTGTGTATCGAAACAGAACACTAATTTATGCTCTGTGCTCGCGGTTTTGTCCGCGTGGAATTTATTGTTTCCCCATCGTAGCGTACGCGTCTTGAGCTTACATTGCCTGTGTGACTTCACGGCGCGGTCGCGCTTTACATATATCGTCCAAGACAAATGCAGCAAAAAACAAAAATCACGTGTATTAAACACTTATGACGATATACTTGCTCGTTTTGGTCATTAGGTGATGACCAGTAAACATCACCTAATGATTTTAATTTCTTTTACAAAAAGTAGTTTTTGTGGCTTAAATATAAAAGTTACAAATGTGCTGTCGCTGACTTTTTTTAGGCGTTATCAAAATCTACAACTTTTCTATAAATCAATCATATATCTCTCTCACCGTCAAAGCAACGTTCGAAAAAAAAAAGTTTTCGTTCGACCTTTTTTCCGTAGACTTACTTTGCAAATTCGATAACCACAAAAAAGCCTTTTCTTTTACGGGATAATATATAGCCTATGTCCATCCTGAAATTCTATTCTAACTTGGTGAAAAAATTTGTTAAATCGGATAAGTAGTTTCGAAGATTATCCCCCACATACAAACAAACAAACCAAGAAACTTTACCTCCTTGTAATATTAATATAGATTTATAAAATATAACTTATATTATTCTAAAGCAGAGTACTAATAAAAAAATCGAAATTTATTTTTCAGACTGCAGTTATAGGATCAAGAGTAACTCTGCCTTGCCGAGTGGAGAAGAAATCTGGACAATTGCAGTGGACTAAGGACGACTTTGGGTTAGGGTTGCATAGGGATTTGAGTGGTTACGACAGATACAGGATGATTGGGAGTGATGAAGAAGGTAAATATAATATTTCAGTTTTTTATCATAACATCAATGAGGGTAACGGACCGTTACCCTCGTTAGTAATGAGGGTAACGGTCCACTTGATGGTAGGTTGGAACATAAGCAATAACAGAGTGATGCTGCCGATCCTTTAACTTCTACAAAGGGTAAGAAGGATGATAACCGCTTCTCTCCGTGTGTCTCTGTGTCCCAGTGCCTCTTCAGTCCTCTCAACTCTTTTTTTTATGTTAAGATAGGCAGACAAGCTGACAGTCCACTTGATGGTAGGTGGCTACCGTCGTCTATAACATAAGCAATGCCAAAGCTGCTGCATGTGCGCTGCCGTTACTACAGTAGGATTAAGGATAAAGGATTAGGAGGGGGATAGGAAAATGGGCTCTGGCATCCCTTACTCACTCACCGAAACACAACAGCACAAACATCACACATGCTGTTATTTCACGGTGGTCTTCTGTAAGGGGGTGGTTATTGCCGCCAGACGGGCTGCCCAAATGACTGAAACAGTTGCTCGACTAAGGCAATTTTAGTCTACTCCTGAATGTTTTGCAACCATGTTTTCCTAATAATACCCAATAATATGCAAGAATTACCGGATTTCAAGAATTTCAAGAATTTTGACACAGTTTTCAATTTCATTCTGTAAGAAATGTATGGAAGTTTTTTTTTTTTTTTTTTTTTTTTTTACCAGTACTCTAACCTCAGGTGATCTCATAGGGTCAAATTGATCCTTATAAGTAACAGAATCGATTGGCGCTATAAAAACAAAACGTGAAAATTGACCTTTTTCTCACTGACTGTACCATTTTTCCAAAATCTTTGAATGCTGATAGGAATAACTATTAAAATTATGGATAGGCTCCTAAGAGTGTTTTGTTCTAGCTACAATGGTTTAGGTAGCTGCCCTACTAATCCGCCTCAAATTACCACCCTGTGTATAGTTTTTTTTTAAAATAAATACTTAATCATAAAACATATTATTGCCCATCTGTAATTATCTGCAGCTGGCAATGTTTTTGTGTTGCTTGTCCAAAAAAAGTGATTTCTAAGGTGTAGGTACACGTTAAATACCTGTACCTATAGTAACCGTGTCGTCTTAAGAATTGTTATTTCAATTTTCATACCTTTATTACAAAACTCTTAATTCATTTCACATCGTTCCTTAATTAAACACTAAGAACTCTTCAATAATAATATTCTCAAAGCCACTCCTTTGAGTCAGGTTTTAATTATAAACCTATCTTTAAAACTAAACATAGCCTCTTTCATCTTCACTTCTTTGAGCTAAAAGATAACTAAATACCATGATTTTAAAAGCTTATTTTATTTAGTAATATTTTCATTAAAAAAATGTTGCTCATTTTTTGTACATTCTCGTGTGCTATTGTATATTTACAGTGACGTTGCCATATTAGATAACTAGCTAGTGAAAGCCTTCAATAGTTTTTAAGAAAATTTGCAATAATTTCAGCCATGGATTGTAATCGTGTTATGAATTGTCCCGCGTAAATGTTTTTTTGTTTTCTTTTTCTTTGAATTTCTGGTCCCTGGCAGAATATCAGTGTTGTGGTCCGCACCACAACTGTATACTGAGTCAGGGTTCCTTTTCCTCTTTTTACTTGTTTAATATATTTGTTTGTTTGTAATTATTATTTGTTCATATATGTATATTGTGTTTATTAGAGGAATAAAAATGCTTTCTTTCTTTCTTTCTTTGATTTTTTCAGTTTTTGAGAATCTCACGTGTGATGACATTTATTTTAGAAATTATGAGTGTACTAGCTTTGGCCTCCAGCTTCGCTTCTATAAAATGTTTATGATTTTCCCCAGATATAATTAATATGGGAGATATTTATTTTTCCACCAACTTTTGCCGGTACTGTGATCGTTCTCACATAGCTCTGCCCAATATCTTAAGAATAAATAATAACAAGTAGAACGGAATCTTCTTTGTGCAAGTCCCAAACGCCGCCATTCATATAACTACTTCCCCCTTCACGTCGTTACCACTGTCACCTCACCTCTGTCGCCCCTGTCACCTCTGTCGCCCTGTCCTGTCACGGTTGCTTACTGTTACATATTGCTTAAGAATAAAGATAATTTTGCTAAAATATAAGTTTTTCTTTACTTTGAAACCATTATTTTATTCTAGTTTTATAAAACTATTATAGTATACTTATAGACGCTAGTAACATTGTATTTTAGAAAATTTATTATTATCAGTAACAAGAATCTAGGATCTAAATGGATTATACCTTTTCGCCTAATGCCACTGGTATCTAAGTTAAGGCCGCGATTGTCATTATGGCATATATTTATTTGTAATGATATTAATGATGGTTTTATTTTTTAGGTGATTTCTCGCTCGACATCCGAGAAGTAACGTTAGAAGATGATGCCAAGTATCAATGCCAAGTCAGCTCTGGTCCTAGAGGTATGTATTTTATCATATTTTACTTAATTAATTGTGTGGTTATAATCCTTTATGATCATGTTTGATCGTAAAAACCAACTTTCATCGTCGAATTTGTCCTGGAGATTTAAGATCTAAATCCCATTTTTACGTAAATTTAATTTAACTATACTTATAAAATTGTTTGTCCTGACTGACTATCAACGCACAACCAAAAACTACTAAGGCTTGACCGGGGGCGGGTCAACACAAAGTATGGCTCAAAAGATCTAGCAATTTGTGATTTTAAAATGTTCTCTATCATTTCTTTGTCTCGATTTTAAATTTTTAACTAAACTTCATTTTTTCGTTTCCAATAGGTACTACTAATATTGTGTAACGAAAATTGGAATGTTTTATAGAAACCAACATGGTTCATTGGTGATTTTTTTTAAGAACCTATTTTTAAGCTACAGAAGTTTATATAAAAAATCTTAAGACGAGGACTAATTACGTATCCAGTTATCTATTGACGCGAGGAAAATTTAATACATTTAATTTTATACATTTAAAGGGTTTTAAGGGTTACGTTTAAAGCTGACACACACACACAAACACACACACACACACACACACACACACATACACACACACACACTAACACACGCACACACATACATTTTTCTGCAAATTTTATTGATATGGAAGAAGTTAGCGGAGAAAAAGACAGGTACGGATAGCGACTTCATTTTACAGAACAGAGCAGAACGCGAAAGCAGAGACAATTTTAAGATTTAGTCACTTCCTTCACCTCTATAACTATTCTATTAGTAAACACTTAACCGGACATACAGTCTATCCAATACTACGTTACCCACGGAATAAATAATAGTACCTACTACCCAACCCGATCAGTAGGTAATGATTTTCCGAAAAATTACTATAATTTTGTGTAATAGCTCAACAGATCTGACGATAAGTCGTACCTATAATTTTAATAGTAAAGCCTCAATCAGATGTAGCGATTTATAGCCGCTATATTCCGCCAGCGAAATTTGGTTCGTGTGAGCGTGCACGGGCTAAAAATAGCTAACCGAAAAATAGCAGCTATAAAATTGAGCATGGCCAATTATTTCGCTTGCGAAAAATAGCCGAGCGATAAATAGTTATGTGTAACATGACAGTTGCTAAAATTAGCACGAGTGGCCATACCTTAGTCATTCCTTCAAGGCAGCGAGATTGTTTGCTTTACAGCGTGACGACATTTTGATTACACGGCACCAATCGAATGAGGTTTATAGCTGCTTATAGCTGCTTAAAACTGTAAACTGTCGACAGCGGTTACACGGTAGCGGCGATTTATAGCTGCTGGTAATCGCAAGCAGAAAATAGCAGCTATAAATCTTTAGGTGTGACTCAGGCTTAAATAAGTGGAAGTTAACTACTTTATTAAAACTAGAAATATGTTTCGTATTTCTAGTTTATGCTGTTATGAATAAGCTATATAACAGCACGCTACGATCAATAGTATTATATGTATGTGTATAAGTAGTGTCCAGTCCCGCGCGCTTCACGCGCACGCCGCCTTATAGTCCGCAGCGAAATGTAGCCAAATTCAGCTAGTAATAGTATAAAAGTAAATAATGTTTAAGTAAATAATAATATTCATCAGCGAAATCATAAGAAAAATTGTTTGACATCTCTGCTTTAATACCATCGCTACCCCAAGTTTGAGGAACTTGGCAAACGATTACTTATTCTCTCGATAATAACTTAACTTATCCATGAAATGCAATTCTAAGTTAGTAGAAAATTTATCCTTCACATAAAATGTTTACCTGCGAGCTGAATGCAGAAAGCAATTTCTCTGTAAACAATGTTTCTATTGTCGGAGTATAGCCGGCGGAACGTCCCGCGGGAAGCAGCCTAAGCCTCACCTAAATTAAAAACACTTAACTGTATACGGCTAGCATAAAAATAACATCTCACTCTCCCCAGAAAGCGTTGGAAGACTCCAATTTATCGAGCAGACATAGCCATAAATTCAGCCATTAAATTCCCGCTCCACGTCCCGTTTAAAATAAGATCAAATTTACTTAACGGCTTAAAGGCAGCGATCAAAGAAAATGTACGGGCTCTCGATTACTTAAGAAATACAAAGTTAACCCAAAATCCTGAAACAAAGGGCCGAATGGCCTATAAGAGCCGCCCTAAGACGAGATAAGAATATTCTAACTGTTCAAAGACAGAGAGAAATTTATCAAAAGGTTGCGAACACGTTTACAGGCACAAAGGGCGATGTAAATTAATTTCTGGGGCCTTTTCGTTAGCATCTGAATGCAGCCACTCGAAGCCGACGGATCGAAGAGTCTGTTCCTGAGGCTTATATAATGATATTCTCATAAGCGTCTTATTATCATATCTTTAGGAATTTAATTTGCTTGAATAGTCCCAAGCGCTATGGAGACAATTCCACTCGGTAATCCACAACGGGCGTGTTATTCAAAGGCGTTTAATATGGAATTAAGTGGAGTCGCTTTCTTGATACGTCCTCGTGACTTTTGACAAACAAGATTTCTTCATACAAAGGAATCGTCCGTTTTACTTTAAGAAAATCGTTGATTGAATCCGTGGTACTGTTTTGTGAACAATTTAGCTCTTATCTGGATTAAAGTACATTTCTTTACCACTAGCTCTAGTTACGGAATCGGTAATCAAAAAACGCAGAAGATTTTAAATCATGCGATAATAAAAACGTAAACGAGCCATGTCTGTATTTGAAGTATTTCTTGTTTATTTGAAGTGGATAGAATTTCACTCATTGATCAATGCAATTTTAATGCAAATAGTCCCCAAATCTATTCTGGAAGACTTCAATATCAATCAACAACTTTTCTCTACTGATAAAATTTATTATTATTTATTGTTATTTTATATTAAAACTCTTTATTTGTACTATAAACATAAAAAAGAATTAAAAAAAGAAAGAAACAACAAGTATTAGTACAAAAGGCGGCCTTATCGCTTTTTAACGATTTCTTCCAGGCAACCTTAGGGTAAGGAAAATTATATGAAAAATAAAACAATGTGGGTGGTAAAATCATGGTAAGGTCATCATAAACTTAAATTCTAATAACTAAATACTAATACATAAATTGAATATAAATAAATATTAAAATTACTATTTACTACAAATCTGACAAGAGTGTGCAAGTTATACATACCATTTTTATAATTCATCACCAAGCTCAAAACGCTATCAATCAAATCACTATATCTGATACCTAAACTATAAAATCTGGTATATGAGTCAATTCTAGGCATTTACAATTAATAACTAGATTCAGTCATAAAACTTTTTAAAATGTTACTTTGTCTAAGCACCCTGGTCGTCTCTCCACCTTGTGGGGGGGGGGACGCATCTTGTGAGTTCCCGAACTTCCCGGCCTCAGCGGCGTCTGCTCTCCGTACTATGTATCCTGCCCACTGCCACTTCAACTAAATAATCCTCCGGGTTATGTCGGTAACTTTCGTTCATCTACGGAACTCCTAATTCCTGATTCGATCTCGCAGTGTAACCCCGAGCATAGAATCTCTTCATAGCTCGTCGAGTGACGTTGAGATTTTGCAGGATTAAGTACAGATTCACTTATGAGCCCTTTTTCGGTGTTTGGATTATGATTTCAAAATTAAACAGAGGAAACTTGTCGTTGCCACATTGTAACTTAATTGGGTGTACGTTTGCCTTTCAAAGTCGGAGACGTGCGCTCTATGCTAACTCTCGAGTCGTTTCAAACTTATGTGCGAAGTTTAAGTTTATCAATCGTAGTTAGTGTGCTCGAGAGCTGCATGAGATCATACCGCCTTCCCCTTCTATCGGACATGCAGACGTACGGCTGGTTACCATCCTCACCTTGTCGAAATCCCTCTAGTTCGGACCAAGCGCTTTAAAACATCTTTTGTGATGCGCACTGCTAAGGATTGGAACTCCCTGCCGGCGTCTGTATTTCCAAGCTTATATAACCCAAATCTTTTCAAGGTTCGAGTGAGTAGGCAACTTCTGGGTGAGCTCGCTCCATCGTCGGCCTCATCCTTCCTACATGGATAGATGCTGGTCAAGACATCTTTATTAAAAAAAAAAAAAAAAGATACCATAAATTCACATATAATTGTACAAGCGACCGCAATTTTTTTTTTGGAAATTATATACACAAAGGTTTGCCGTTTATCGCTCTTGCCATTAGTGAAAATCGTATCAAATTCAGTTCAATTCAGTCCAAATTCAAATCGTATCAATCAGGGAAGCGTAATAGGTACTTGGAAGAATTTGTTGTCTCAACTTACTATAATGCGAATAACCGAAGACAGAATGCGACGCAACCTATTCGCGCCACTTATTCAACTCGCGAAAATAATAAAACATACGCCAGCAATTCCAATATTTTAGGAAAACCCTTATAGATGGTAGCTATTGACATCCCAATTTTAAATGTATATTGTAGGTAAGATGTTTCCATGAAAAAACATTTTTGGATTTTAGTCAGTAATTACAAGAATTCAACCCGCGAAAAGTCACAAATTCTGCACGTTTTAGAAATTAATTATACTGGATATAAAATTAATTTCAGTTTTTTGTTTGCGATTTGCGAGAAATGTCACGTTTTTTATGTATTGCTACGACCTATAATTAATGATCATGGAATTACGTAGTATGGAATAATTAAGCTGTTCGAGTTAGAAAGTGCCCTCTTAAGTGCATTTTACTGATCCAACAGTGAAGGAACATCGTGGGGAAACCTGCATACCCCAAAGAAGAAACTAAGAAATTTAAGGCCCATGTGATGTCCTCCAACCCGCACTGAGCCAGCGCGTGGTGAACCATATAGCCCATGAGCCCTTGGTGAGATGCCCCAGCAGTGGGGATAATGAATGAATAACATAAGCTACATTACAGGTGCTGCAAGTGCGCTGCCGACCATATTATGATTAAGGATGAGGGATTAGGAAGGGATAGGTCAATGGGTTCTGGCATCCTTTACTCACTCACCGTGCTGTTATTACACGGTGGTTTTCTGTAACGGGTTGGTTACTGCCGCCAGGCAGGCTGTCCAAATGACTGTAAACCGCAGTTACCCAAGTTTGAAAAGTTTATTTCCAAGATTCCCTGCCAGGAATCGAACCCAACATTTTTTTGTAGTAGTTCTAGTGACATAGAATTGTACATTCATTTGTATAACCAGTTGTATTTCTTAGTAGTACTAATGATACACCGGGAATAGTAATACCACAGCTTTATAAAATACATTACTGCCGAAACCGGAAGACCAATTGCCGGCCGAGTTCAAAGTGAATTTAACAGGCTGAGACGTAGGCCGAGGCCCTACCAAAGAGGCCGTTAATTGCTACTTCGACCGTGACTGTACTATTCTAAATAATAGGCAAAAACATGCAAGAAACAAAATTAAATCATATTAAAAGTTATATTACAATTCAGACACAATAATTCAGAAACGATAGCTGAACACTTTTGCCAGGTAAAATTCGTTTCTTCCGTTGAAATACTATTTTTTTTATGTTTTTCTAAATGTAAAAATGTTCAAAATATTTGTAAATTTATGGTGCTTGCCTTAACGCTCTGTTCTAGCTCTGTTACCGGGTTCGATTCCTGTTAGGGTCAACTTTGAAAATGAACTTTTGGCGGCAGTAACACCGTGAAATAACTGCACGTGTGCTGTTGTGTTTCGGTGAATGAGTAAGGGATGCCAGAGCCCATTTCCCTATCCCCTCCTAATTCCTTATCTTAATCCTACTGTAGTCGGCAGTGCACTTGCAGCAGCTTTGGCGTTGCTTGTGTCATAGGCGACGGTAGCCATCTACCATCAAGTGGACCGTCAGCCTGTCTGTCGATCTTAACATTAAAAAAATCAGAATAGAATTGACAGTATGAATAAAACAAAATGGCGGTAGTCTTCTTCCAATCTAGTTGGTCGCGCTTCAAAACTGTCCAGCCATCTCCATTGTCCACTTGAACATTGCCGG
Organism: Bembecia ichneumoniformis; assembly: GCA_910589475.2. Classification (NCBI taxonomy): domain Eukaryota; kingdom Metazoa; phylum Arthropoda; class Insecta; order Lepidoptera; family Sesiidae; genus Bembecia; species Bembecia ichneumoniformis. The sequence goes on along the minus strand of OU342546.1, from coordinate 3,497,390 downwards.
CGTGCGAACAGAAAAGAATCGATTGGTGTATTCTGTTTTTAAAACAATGAAGCCATTTCCGAGTAAGTGGGAGAAAAAGCTTTTATAATTTCTGTAAAAGATTACCTTAACCTAGTATCAAGCCAAGCCGCCTTCTTAAAAATACACATCAAGTTAACCAAACATGATTAGATATAATTTCAAAGAGGAAATATTAAAACGAATTTATATGAGAGTATACGAAACTTCAATGGGGAGTCATGAAAAAGTCGGAAAAAGACGAAAGCAAAGAATAATGTTTGGCCGCGGGCCCAAAGAGCAGCGCACCAAGATTTTCAATTTATTAAAAGCAAACACAATTTTGCGAGAGTCGGCTCAAGAACGAAAACAATTGTTCGTTGTATAGGAAAAGGGAAATTGGTGTTTGGTCCGAGTGATAAGAAAGTGGAGATTTTTAATATGGTGTAATAATGATTTACATCAGCGTGCGTACGCCATATATTATATCACGTTGCAGTGGCTACGTCTATTTTCGCTATAGGCAAAGATTTTCAACTATATATATAGTTAATTATATATATAACTATATATATATAGTTAATTATAGTTAACTATAGTTCCTTTTATAATCTGTATATAAATATATATATAGTTAATTATATACAGACATTAAACAGATAAGACGAAAGAACATTTAGAAAATTGACATTTAGAACCACGTGGTATGAAATCGCTCAGTCCATCGCCAACTTTACAAGGCCATCCTGATTACGGCGATCAGGAACAATATTTTTGTAGGAAAATTTTCCCAATGCCCTCTCTATACGAAGTAAAGCAATGAGTGGACATCAGGGCAACATCGCGGCAGCGCGACGAGCAGCACGAGAGCATAGTGGTATCGTTTGCAGAAAAAAAAATGCATCCGAAGCCGGGCTCGAATCGCGAGTCAAGAATATTTTATGTAAACCTTTTTAAATTTCTTCAAGTTATCAGTTTGAAAAGTGAAAAGTTCAAAACAGTGCTACCTGTTACCTTTGATTATCTCTATATATAAAAATGAATCCCCATTTCCCTTGGTCACGGCATCACGCGTGAACGGGTAGACTGATTTTAATTCGATTTTCACTAATGGGAAGAGGGATAAACGGGGAATGTTCTTATATATAAAAATTGCAGCCCGGGCGAAGCCGGGAGCGGGTCGCTAGTATATAATAAGTAATATGCGTCTTAATCAAAAAACGGTAAAATATTTTCCTATGGACATTATTGCTTTAGAATTATGTCTATATAAATATTTTTTAAAGGAATTCAGGAGCTTATTATCAAAACAAGTCAAGTCCATTTTTGCTTAAACGGTTTATATTTTAAAATTAAATTTTTAATTTTATTTGACATAAATATTTAGTTGCAAAAAGGATCAAGTCCACATACTTTCTTCGTTATCGCTCATACAAAATTCTTCTATGTTTCAGTGTAGTTCGTAACAGTAATTTGGAATTGAAAATTACTATTTACTCAATATGTTGAAAAGTGGACTTAACGCTTTTTGATAATAAGCTCCTGAATTGTATTATAAAATATAATTTCAAGGTTTTTCTATATTCAAGATTCAAGATTTCAAGATTTGTACACCCAATACTTTGTGAAGGAACAAGAAAACTAAACGTCATCTCTGGTAACAGTTACCCATGAATTGAAATAATAGGAAATACCATACAAGGCGGACGGCAGTGCGCTGCTTACTTACTCAGCAATAATTTATGTACAGCGTCGTAAAGAAGATTAAATCAAAAATTTTCAACACTTTAAATCCTTTACAGTGGCTTTATCACGGAGGAGTGAAACGAAGACAATGGCGCTCACGGTTCCCCTCGAATAGTTTCCTATGCACAGAACTTTGGTTGCCAAGTTTCCAAGTTAAATAGTGCAAAGTTGTACCATTTCGCCCCGAGCCACTTCCTCCATTGTTCCTTCAAGGTTGATAAAAAGCAAAGTTTTTTCCTCCGTGATTAGTCATGTAAATCGTCTTTTTCTCGTCTCCATTGTTGGTGCCATTAGTTTCCCTTATTAAAAATGATTTAACATCTCGTTTCTCTATTCATTCATTAGTGTATTTTACATATAAATTGAGTTCTTTCAGGATGCTGTTGGGGCTACGACGTTTCTCAAGTGCGTCCAGTATGTTCGCAGAGGCGGGGGTAGATGGTTTCCATGCTATCATAAGGAAGCGTTGCGCCTCATTGTTGAATCGTGTACGAACCAGCACCAACAGCATCCTGATTACTTTGTCCAACAGATGGGACTCACCTCTGTTGAGTCACTGGCTCAGCACACACGCGAGCGTGACAAATGTTAAATAACATATTGTAATAATAATTGTTTTGTAGGTACTAACATATACCTAGTATAAATAAGGCTGTACCATACTAATGCTCAAATATGGACCTCTGGTTCGACAAATAAAGTATTATTATTATTATTTTATCTCTGTGTTAAAATTTCCTTTGATCTAGTTCTTACTCCATACCTTGATCTAAATTCCAATTTGATTTACATAAATGTACTTAGTACATAAATGTCCAATTAGGGCTAGAGCGAACTTCGAGAAGCTCCGAGATATTTTGTCATCCAAAATTCCTCAGTGTCTTAAAAGAAAAATTTTCAACCAGTGTGTGTTGCCATGATGACATGGCGCTGAAACGTGGTCCCTAACTACATATTTGCCTTGTAAGAAAATTCAAAGTCGCTCAACCAGCTATGGAGAGGGCTATGCTCGGGGTTACACTGCGAGATCGAATCGGTTACACCAGCGGATTAGTGAGTGGAAGTGGCAGTGGGCAGAATTTATAGAACGGAGAGCCGACGGCCGCTGGGGCTGGAAGGTTCTCGTCTCGAGTGGAAGTCACGGAACCGGCAAGCGCAGCGTGAGACGTCCACACACAAAGTGGACAGACTATGTATACTAAGGGCCCCGGTTCGACGGCTACTTCTGATCGCTTCTTTTTGAAAATTAGGGGTTCTTTGGTCAATATATACAATCGTGCGAACACAACAACAAAAATTTCTATTATTTTGCAATGTCTTCTGTTGTTTTACTAGGGCGTTTATTTAAGCGAGTGGTTACTGTCGCCAGAACTATAAAGAATAGAGCGCCTACTGAAAACTACACTCAGTCAAAGCTAGGCTTGCCAGATGGAAAGACTGAATTATACATATGGGCAAAATTTCAAAAATTCGGGATCATGGGATTATCGTCGGGACAAATAAATATTATATATCAAAATTATTAAATAATGACAAAAAAACTTACATTTTTTGCCACATTAAAAGTTCATACATGATATAAGTTACTTATAACTAATAATTATACACTTATTTTTTAAGTGGTCACATGTACCTACTTGATATTAGACTTCACTGAATTCACCAATTTTGATCCTTGAAACTCTGATAAATTTTAAAATAACAGTTTACATCAAAATTCAGTTTTGTTATTTAGAAACCGCGCGGTCATTTTTAATTTATGTTTTGTTAAAATTTTTACAGGAAGCTGTTTGTCGGGACAATCCAGACGAATCCCGACCATCTGGCAACCCTAGCCAAAGCTCAAGCCATTTTACAAAATCGTATTTTTGCTCGTGTGGTAAAATTTACTGGTTTTTGTGTCCAAGTATGATCATACTTATTAATTAATTTGGATCTCAAAGAAAACTATACCAGATTATGAATTGATTTCGATGAAGTCCTACAAACATTAATATAACATACAAAATTTACCCCTCCATGTGGGAGGTCTGGTAGGCGTCTCTTTATATACTAAAAAAATAAACGAATCCGTAAAACATATTGCCCTTTTACTAATGATATAGTCTTTTTACAAATTTAGTATCTATATTTGTACTTTTAAAAGGTTATCTTTTTTAAAAGATAAGAAGACTTAAGAAGGTCATTTGGTTCAGTTATTTTGATGGTTGAGTTAATGAACTATATAACTATACAATAAAATACAACTATACAACAAAAAACAAAATACTGGTCGTTTTTTGCGAATCGTGGATAAAAGTAAACCGCGACCCCACCCAGTTATCGGAACAAAAACTCACGATATCAATTTGCCATGGCTCCGTATATTGAAATGAATTAAAACACTTTTGTCCAGGTGAGGCCGCAATTAGGTCGCGATACGCCCGCCTCACCGTGCTCGTCCCACCGGAGCCGCCGAAAATACTGCAGGGGACTTTCCTCTCTACCACCGAGGACAGAAACATCAAATTGGAATGCGTCTCGGTCGGCGGCAAACCACCGGCTGAGGTAAGGAACGTGGGACCGCTGGACTGTTTTATTTGCTGACATTTTAATTCTTTCGGTTTTATTTTCTTTTTGTGTGTCATTGGTATGTCATGTGTGTCGCCAGTGATAACATATGGCGCTGAAACATCGTATCTAAATATGGGCCTCATAAGAAAACTCAATGTCACACAAAGGGCTTTGCTCGGGGTTACACTTCTTTTTTTATGTTAAGATCGGCAGACAGGCTGACGGTCCACTTTGATGGTAGGTGGCTACCGTCGCCTATAACACAAGCAAAGCTACAGTTGTTGCAAGTACGTTGCCGACTACATCAGTAGGATTAAGGATGAACGATTGGGAAGGGTTAGGGAAATGGGCTCTAACATCTCTTACTCACTCATCGAAACACAAAAGCACACGACTGTTACTTCACAGTGGTTTTTAGGGTTCCGTACGTCCGAAAAAAAAAAAACGGAACCTTTATAGGATCACTTGTGTGTCCGTCTGTCCGACCATCCCCCCCCCCATCACCGAAACTACTGAACCTAAAATTTAAAAAAAATACAGAAATTAGTTTTCTACTTATAGATTATAGGAAAAACCTATAAGAAGTCCATGATATTAAAATAAGATGGTAAATCACTCAAATTGTGCGGATAGGTAACATCGTACGGAACCCTCTTCACGCGAGTTCAACTCGCACTTGTCCCGTTTTTTGTAAGCTGATGAGCTGCCCCAATGACTGCGAAACGCAGTGTGCCCTGCTACTACTTATGGTATGTGGCTTCTGTCGCCTATTAACAAAGCATAGGCATAGGCTATAGGCAACGCAATGGCCTAAGTGCTATTTAATTCACTATCCTTTTATAGCAACCCCGTCCTGCTTCCCACGGATGGTTTTTTTTTCTGTAAATCATGTACACAAATCTTCCTCATTTATCGCTATTTTCATTAGTGAAAGCCGTTTATAAATTCTTTGGTCACTTTATAAGAAGTTAGAGGGGGACAGAGACATTATTATGTATTATATGTTCAATAAACATAGATATAGTTTAATCAAGACCGTCAGTGCACTTGTATCCCCTTTTGGTCTTGCTTGTGCTGGGATCCCTGTGATGACGGAGCCTTAGGGACCGTCAGTAGGTATGCCTGCCGAAATAAACATTTAAAAAAAGTAAAAAATGCGTTGAGACATCTCGTTGTAAAGTATTCTATGTCTACAAGAAGAATTAGTTTATCAAATTACAAATTGTCTGAAAGCTTGAGGTCTCCAGGGCACCCTTCAGTCTCGACGCGACATGGTTTTCAATTTAACTCCTAATTGTGTATACCCCCGGAGTAACATAACCCATTCCACTCCACGTGAACGGATTAAATGAAATATTCGACTTAGCATCGGGCAAATAAATTGGCGTGTTACATAAACAACTTCGGATAATGTGTCTGGGAGAAGTTTTTAAGAGAGCTCTGTCTTGAGCGCTGTAGACATATTTTCTATGTTGCTTTTACTCGCGATGTCGTCTGAGAATCTTTATAAATTATAATAACCTATATATTGTTCTTATGATGTACAAGCGGTATTACTGTAAAGTCCTCCCGGTGCACAATGTCACATTCGCACAATGTCACTTTCGCAAAACGTCACGTTCGCACAATGTCACGTCCGCACAGCATTGATAATATAGCAACTACAACATATAAGAGTGTAAGTAAAACAAAAAAAGTCGAAATGTTAATTTAGTATTAAAGTTTCAACAAAATTCGTTCAGTAGTTTTTACGTGAAGAGTTGAATAAATCGAGGATATTTTGATGCATCCATGCTGGGAAGATGGACTGCCCAATATTAAAACATTGGGTGATGTCACACATCACCCTTAATAGAAAATGATAGGTTCTATCATTTTCTATGATACTTGCACATTATGTATATTGTTAGTTTATATTTTAATTTTAATTTTAATTTTCTACAATGTATAGTAATAAAATTTAAAAAGCTATGGACACAATGAAGTCTGAAATAAAGTTATTATTATTATTATTATTGTGCATAATACACTATTATAAAAGATCGGATTTTTATTCGATGGACTAAAATGACAGCTAGAATAGACCTTTTTTTTAAATGTTGCAAGCATGAAGCGTAGTGTTGTAGTATGACTCATTTATGAGCGAGCTCGATCAAAATCAAAAGAAAAGAACAAAATGATGGAACTCGACCACCTTATTGATGATGTGACAGAAAATTTTATAATAAGCGTAACAGACTCGGATTCTGAAACTGATTATTCAGAAATAGATAGCGATTAAGACAGTTCGGTTTTTTATTTATTTTTTTTATTTTCTATATTTAATCTTTCGATAGGGTATTTGCCTATTTTCAAAGAGTGTTTAATCTTAATTATTGATCAATTTTGAGTTATAATTTTTTGTTGTCTGGTTATCATTTATGCAAAACAAAAAATATAGCTTGATCAATCAATACAATTATAAATCCAAGCTACTTATGCTACTGATCAACCCAAATTCAAAGTAACAAACTTTAATTAAAAAAAAAGATTGAATCACGATGTTTACCTAATACTCGATCACTATTTTTACATTACAATAAAATGGCAACCCACCAAATGTCATTTTAGTCCATCGAATCTGCATCTAAAGTTAACTTGCTCTTAACATTGGAAGCAAAAACAATTTAATTTCTACCGGAATAATAGGTTCCTAACTCTGTTGTGCTCCAGGGACTAAGAACCAAATATATAATCAGTGAGGTTATCCGGGAATTTAGCCGAAAATTCGTCTTGCTTTATTACCGTAACTTGGTGCAGAGATATTTTACATATTATTAATAATCTTCTGCAAGCTCGTATCACTTTATAATCCAGCAGCACAGGTAGCTTAAGGGCAACGAGAGTTCAAAATTCTCAATGAATGTAGGCTCGGGTGGCGAAATGACAGATGCGGTTTGAACCCTACTTGAACTAAAATCTCTATTCTATTGAGTGTTTTAAATTTAATGTGATTTTAAAACAAGTTATGACTGTTCACTTGATGGTAAGTGGCTATAGTATTGCAAGTGCGCTGTCAATCTTAGTCTTAGTACAGTAAACGATGAGAGATTATGCTTAAGGAGATGGGCTCTGACACTGAAGCACAACACACTCTTTTAATTCATGGTGGTCTTATGTAAAAGAATCACCCCCTTTACAGAATCCCTTCTTAATAGATTAGTTAATCCTACCAAAGTACCTGTGTTGTTGCTTGTGTTAATAGGCACCATCAAGAGCCTGTCTGACCACCTTTCTAAAACTGTCTGACATGTCTGACACGACATGTCAGTCGTGTAGAACTGCACGTATAAATGAAAATGAAAATTTAGTTTCACAAATATATATTTACGAATAGTTGCTCGATGTGACATACCCATCTGTATACATAATATTATGTATCTGAGGGATTCGTCAGTCTGCGTGATGTGAGGTCCCTATACCAAAAGTGCCCAACGTGCCTAAGGAAGTTTTCACTCAAAAATATATTTATAAACCCATATATACATAACTATATATTATTCATGAAAAACGGTAATTTTGTATGGAGGGGGGTAAAGGGGGAAGATGGGGGAGGGTGACTAGCCTATGTTACTCGCTGATAATGTAGCTTTCTATAGATGAAAGAATTTTTAAAATCGGTCATGTACTCTTTGAGTTTATTCATTAATCTTTTCTCTTTATCATATTAGTATAGATATGCAAGAGTTAATCTTAAACGCTTGTAAAACTTATTTTTTTATTTCATCCTTTATTGCTGATACTAAATAAAACCATTTTATTATTTAAATATTTATACATATTCATACAATGAATTTTCCGTTTTAGTTATTCAGCGTGTCCTGTGACTTCCAGTTGCTCCAGCTCCTCCAGCTGCTTCCACTCATTCTTCGCTTTCATTGACCAAATTGCCTCACCAATCTTTTTAATGTCGTCGGCCCATCTTTTTGTTTTTCTCTTGCCGTCTCGTGGTTGCCACTCAGTTATAATTTGGGTACACTTCAATTCCTTTATTTTCTTTAAAATGTCTTCCACTTTTGTGGTAGCTCTAATTTCTTCAGCTCGTTTACGATGTTTTAACGTGACCAATATCATACTCCTTTTAGAACGTGTTTTTCACTATTGCAAAACTCACTTGTGCCTATATTGTTACTAAATATATTATTATTTCCAGATCACGTGGGTTGACGGTAACGCTGGAGTGTTGACACAAGGCGTAACGTACACCGTGGAGCCATTGCCAGACGGACAGAGGTTCACGGCAAGGTACTTTGCACATACAATTTATCAGACTATTATTAGACTTACAACATTAAATGACTAAGACGCATTTAGACTGGAAAAATAAACGGACGGAGATTTCATACTCTTTCCAGATCACCGTATTCCAATGAGCATCTGATTACATACTCATTTCTGATTCTGTTATCCTCAGTCCCACTTAAATTTTTAGGTCATGTCCCAGCTTTATTGTTTCTTTTTTAAACAAAGTCTTTACCCTCCATTTGGGTTTCTCCACAATCAGATGGAGAGTCCATCTAGCTAGGGCAAGTTACGCCACTGTGTGAACATGATTGAAATCTTCTTTTGAAATATATTTTAAGAGTAGACAGATAGTCCCACAACACTGACTTAATATGAGCATATAGTGTGAAACACCTTTCAATTCATATTTTTTGAGACATGCCATAGAGATTCAACATTAAATAAATTGCTTTCTGCTCGTCTGAGTAATTTTGAATTCTTAATTTAGAATTAAGGTCGGCAGACAGGCTGACGGTCCACTTGATAGTAGGTCCACCGTCGCCTATAACACAAGGAACACCAAAGATGTTGCAAGTGCGCTGCCGACTACAGTAGGATTAAGGATAAGGGATTAGGAGGGGGATAGGAAAATGGGCTCTGGCATCCCTTACTCACTCACCGAAACACAAAAGCACACGTGCTGTTATTTCACGGTGGTCTTCTGTAAGGGGTCTTTTCTTGATGTGGCGTGATATTATTTACAGACGTTATTTATTTTACGCTGCTCTTATCATCAACACCTTCGCTTCTCAGTCAAGTGACTACACTGGTGACCCCGCACAGTTCACAATGACCGATGATAAGAGCAGGCGAGCAAGTGTGTTGATAAGAGCCGGCGGGCGAGCGTCCGTCTGTTGTGAGAACTTGAGCGAGACTCGTGGCTGCGCTGACGCGCGGCCCTTCAGTTGTCGCATTACAAATGTGTGCGTATATGTACGTAGGCATTATATGTGTGCCTTTAATTGATATTATTTACAGACGCTTGTTTGTCCGTCTAGCGTTTACCATACAAATATCACGCCACACTTAACTTCTACTATGTAAGTTGTATCAATTGTGAAGCCTGCAATAGGCATGATGACGGTATTAAAGAATCAAAGAATAAATGGTTTTGGAGAAAAATATATGTTGAAAGGAGTCTAAAAAATTACTCATTTTTTGTATTAAAATTGAGATTAATAAGATTTTCAATAAAATAGAAGTATAAATAACTGCAATCGGCCATGTTAACTGAAACACCAATCAGAGCGAATGACGTCACGCCCAGGTAAGTGCCATCGTGTTGCTTGACTTTGCTTTGACAGAATGAAAAATCTGATGAGATGTCGATGACGTCACGGTTCATCACACGCGACGCCATGACACCTATGAGCGTTTTCGCGCGTAATTCAAAATAGATTTAAAAACATTCAATAATTCGCGTTGAATTTAATTGAATTTAGTTTTTTGCTGAAATATTGTTTTTTTTCGGATATGGTAGATGTGTATCTACATTATGGAAGGGAATTTCAAAATCTGTCATCATGCCTATTTGCCCATATACCAAATGTTATAGTTTAGGTATAAGATATAGTGATTTGATAGATAGCGTTTTGAGCTTAGCGATGAATTATAAATTGTTATGTATAACTTGCACACTCTTGTCAGATTTATAGTAAATATTAGGAATAGTATTTATAGTAAATCTGATCAGTAGAGATTGATATTGAAGTCTTCGAGAATAGATTTTCGGACTATTTGCATTAAAATTGCCTTAATCAATGAGTGAAATTCTATCCATTGGGTTGTATCATCACTTCCAATAAACAAGAAATCTTTTCAAGAAAATTATTTATCTCGAAATTGTAATAAAGATATTTTATTTTTCAAATAGGTCTGTGATAAAAATGACACCGAAGCAAGAACATCACAATCAGACATTCACTTGCCAAGCTCAGAATACTGCTGATCGGGCATACCGGGCTGCCAGCATACAAATTGAAGTGAGTATTTTTTTATCATTTTTATCTAGTTACTAGTGACCCGCTCTCGCCTCAAGGTACTGCAATGCGTTGCGCTGAAGGATTGGGGATAAAGGATTAGGAAGGGATAGGGAAATGGGCTCAAGCATGCCTTACTCACTCACCGAAACATAACAGCACACGTACTGTTGTTTCACGGTGGTCTTCTGCAAAAGGGTGGTTACTGCCGCCAGACGGGCTACCCAAATGACTGCGAAACGCAATGTGTCCTGCCACTACTTTCCAGATCCAGGCCAGAGTCAAATTTGAAAGGTTCATTTTTCAAAGTTGACCCTGCCGAGAATCGAATCCGGGAACCCTAGAACAGAGCGTTATGGGAACCCAAACACAAAAGCATACAATTTTCACGGCGACCTTCTGTAGACATAATTAGACAGAAGGGCTGTCGATTTTTTTGCATTGGTCATTTTTAGTGTAAATGGTCATTATTAGTATTGGAAGGACACACAATGGAAGGTATCGCAGTCATAATCTTGGTAGCGCGTCTGACGGCAGTAACTGCACCCTTACCGTCAATCACCGTGTAATATGACCATATTATTATTATTACACTGCGTTCTGGTGTCTGAATGGGTAAGAGATGTCAAAAAAAGTTATTCTTTTATTTACAAACATTTCTACATCCATACTAATATAAATGTGAAAGTAAATCTGTCTGTCTGTCTGTTATCTTTTCATGCCTAAACTGCTAAAGCGATCATCATGAAATTTTGCATACACGTTGTCAGGGATACAGAAAAGAACATAGGGTACCTCTCAAGGACATAGGGTACAGTTCCCGAGGGATCATCTAACGCCTGGCAAAGCTATAACTGCAATAAAGATGTTTACTTTCCAGAACACATACAAATTTCAATTTTACAGTGTGTTTTCGCATTAAATCCTTATTGTTTTCTTATTTATATTAATTTTTAATGCTTTTTTGATATTAAACCTCAATTTTTTTTTAATAATCTTAATTAACAATAATTACGAGTAAGTACCTACTGTATGTACGTAGTACAGAGTAAGGTGCCTAATCAACTAAACTAAAGTAAGGTGCCTAATTAACTAACTAAAATTGCATAAATTAATACAAAGTATGGCCTCCTCTGTTATTGAGAACTTGCTGGCACCGATTATTCATAGAATCGACTGTTAATGTTTTCCTGCGGCAACTGTTCCCAATGAAATTTTAGTAAGTCCGTCAGTTGTTGGGTTGTTGTCACTCCATCCAAGTCCTTTAAAACACGTCTCTGGAGCATGTCCCATGCATTCTCGATGCGGTTGAGGTCTGGCGATTGTGCAGGCCAAGGCAATACCAGGATGTTTTCCCTTGCCAAGTACTCCCGTGTGTGCAAAGCTGTATGCGAACGCGCATTGTCATGCATCAACATGAAATCGGAGCCAAGCGTTTGTGCGAATGGACGAACATAAGGCCTTAGAACATCCTCAACGTAATTTACAGCGTTCAGGAAAAAAACGACCAAACGAATGTTATTAATGTTACTTTTATAAAACATCCCTAGTTTTTTCTTAAAAAAAAAAACATATATGAAAACCTGGAGTAGGTATCTACATACCTTCAAGCAACTCCCTGAAAATGTACTATACATACGTATGTGCCTTTATTACGAAGTGCTATATTTGTATTAGCTGGAAGGGGCCGTTCGAACTCCTCAGCCATTGTTTCGTTGCCTCCTTATTTATTCTGGTCTCGCTTCACTTCGCTTCGCATCGCCGACCCGTTTCTTTTGTCGTAGTCCGAGAGCAAAGAAGTTTCGGCGAAATTCAGTTATTCTTGAGTCGGAATTAGATTGTTAGTTGCTTTAGAAAGTTTAAGTTTCGCACTTAACTTGAAAGGGGAATATTACCATATTGCCTTTTAAGTTCTAAATGGCAATTTGTTCGTGTTTTGAAGCATTTTTTTTAATTGCTAGTAAAGCACACTGTTCACTTGATGGCAAGTGGCCACCGTCATCTGTTAACACGAGCAACACCAATGTTATGAAATTGTGCTTCGGACTGAAATGATTTGATTGAGGTTATAGTAAGAATTGTGGGTAATGCTTTTTCGTTTCTTGTCCAAGTATTATATTAAGTATATTATTTTTTAAACATTTTTGTGTTTATTCGTAGAAAATGGCAATTTTGTTTAGAGGGGGTAGGGTAAAGGGCGGAGATGGGGGAGGATGAGTAGCCTATGTTACTCACTGATAATGTAGCTTATCTACAGATGAAAGAATTTTTAAAATCGGTCCAGTAGCCTTGAGTTTATTCATTACAAACATACAAAAATACTTACATATTTACAAATCTTTTCTCTTTATAATATTAATATAAATAGCCCGCAACTTCGTACGCATGGTATTCGGTATAGCGCGTAACTTTTTGATGTGAAACATCTATAGGCGCGGGTGAAACTGTTTGATAGCGTGGCGACGCAGTCCGTGGCGACGCGTCACCACGCTATAAGATGGTATATACAATATACAGGCTATGCGTAGTAGTGTGTACGGTGTGGCGACGCGTGCCGTGGTGATTGTTGGTGGTTAAATAAATAAATAAACAGTCATCATTTTATTTCACTCGATGTTTCACATCTACCAGGCGTCCCGTGACGGCTCATTTTTTTTAAATGTTAAAATCCGCGGACAGACTGACGGTCCATTGACGGTAGGTGGCTACGGTCGCCTATAACACAAGCAAAAGCTGCTGCAAGTGCGTTGACGACCACAGTAGGATTAAGGATAAGGGATTGGGAGGGGATAGGGAAATGGGCTCCGGCATCGCTTACTCCCTCACCGAAACACAACAGCACACGTGCTGTTATTTCACGGTGGTCTTCTGTAAGGGGGTGATTACTGCCGCCAGACGGACTGCCTAAATGAACGCAGTGGGCCCTTCCACTACTTTCTAGATCCAGACCAGAGTCAAATTTGTAAATTTAATTTTTCAAAGTTGACCCTGCCGGGAATTGATCCCGGGAACCCTAGAACAGATCGTTAAGGCAAGCACCCTAACCACTCGTCCAACGAGCTCGTCTAAATCGGCTGAACTGATTCGGATGAAATTTGGCACACAGTTACTTTATTACCTGGATTAACATATCGGATACTTTTTATCCTGGAAAAATGTTGGGTTCCCGAGGGATCGTCTAAAAAATATAAAAAATTTGGTGCCACCGCGGACGAAGTAGACCACCAGCTTGTAGGTATATAAAATTTATGAGAAAAATATTAACGATAATTGTCAAATTGTTTTATCGTACTAAGCTTCGGTCCCTTAGGCAGGGTTGCAAGCATGCTGGCTGCAATACCTTGTTGTATGCAAGGCTAATTTGCTGTATATCTTTAACTTTTTCAATAGCAAAAGTACAATTTTTTCTTTGTAAATATACCTAATGAATTATAATATCTACAGCAGGTAATAGTTTATACATACATGCGTATAATTTTTGTATTAATTATATATATTTTTAATTTAAATTGATAATTAAACACGTTTGCTCCTGATTCATAAAACAAAGTTTATTTGTTCATCTATCCAACGAATTTCGATACTGTTTTCACCAATGGAAAGAGCGATAGCCTCTAGATTTAACGAAATTATTAAAATTTCTTTCAAAATAATTTTTAATTGGTATAATTTATTTTTCATAGCTCAATGACGTATCTATCGGAGGGATCTGCGATCATTAAACATCAAAAATATTAGAACACCAAGTATGAGACCGTACACCAAGTACAGCCGAAAATTTTCGTCTCATTTTCTGCAATTTTCCGCCGTCTGTAATGTTGAAATGTTAGGGGTTATTATTTATGTACCTTGGACGCGCCCGGTCCATTATAGTCTAGGAGTCGACTGTGAGAATTCGTGATTCTTTTAACAAATTTCTTGTCTAAAGTGGGTATGTTTAGTTAGAAAAAAAAATCTTTTTTTTCTTAACCTGATTGTCCCTCGCAGATACATAGCGCAGATCGGGCTTCAAAGAGAACTACCCAGATACACTAGGTTTTGATAAGCAATGAAAATGAATTCCAAGCTTTTGTATTAAAAAATCTATGTATTTTTTTTTTCAATTAGTAAAGATCAATATTTTTGTAGGAAAAAATTCTCAAAGCCCTCTCTATTCTATATATTCTATATATTTAATCTCTTTGGTAAAGATTAATTTAAAAAAAAAAGTTCTTACAAAAGTAAAGGCAATTAATTTAATCATAAGTCTGTCGTCCTAACTAAAACTAACTTTAACATTGTGGTTATAGATATAAAACATCATGTCATATCAAAATGGACGACCTCGATCAAATTTGCTATATAAACGGAGGGAACCGTTATAAAAATTATTGTCATTCCAAGAGTATGTTAAAAGGAAATTGCTATTCCGTTACGGAAATACACTTTCTGGATTTGACATGGTTACTCCAGAAATAAACAATAAAATCGTTTTAATTTACTCGTCGTAAGTATGGAATCACTTTGTAAAAAAAAAAATCATTTATTTATTCATTTTTTTATTTCAATACATACAGTACACATAATTACAAGAGTATGGGATGTAGGTAGTATTTTTTGATTATAAATTAAATTAGAATAAGAAATTATTCTAATAATAATAAGAAGAAGAAATTATTCTAATAATAATAATAATAAGAAGAAATTATTCTAATAATAAATCATATAAGAAATTATAAACCAACTTAAACACAAAAAATTCAGTGTGCAATGGAACAGGTCAATCTGTTGCCTATTTTATTAAGATTGTAGTCCAGGAAAACGAAATCAATAATAACCAGACCATTGTTTTCATATAAGGCCCTCGGTATGGAAATTTTATGAGGAGTAAAATTAATACAGGCGTTAACTAAAAACCGTTACGTTATCTGTCACTTTGACATTTGTGCGACACCTGACGCGTGTGTTTATGTTCCTTAATTCTATTCTCTGGGCTCATAAAAGCAAATGTCGAAATCTTGTATGAAAAGTGTAGTCCGCGTTGAGGAAAGATACGATATTTGAACTTATAAAACTGAGTATCAGAATGTAACTAATAATAATAAAGTAATTAAGTATTTTATTATTAACTAATAATAATAAAATAATTTTATACATGTCGTACGTCGAAGCTGACACACACACACTTTCAAACTTAAATATCTATGTTACCAAATTACGCGATATTTTCCAAGTAAAATCTGTTATTTCTTCTTACCTAAGGTACAAAAACGAAATTAAACTGATTGATCTCCTTACTAACAAATCAAAATTTTGACTCCTTCAGCACACGCAATATAACCTACAAGTATGTTATATCCAGCGAAAGTGTGGTCTGCGACGAAGATAGAGGCTGGTTTTGTTTATCATGTATTTTTTGGGGCCGTAAAATAAAAACCCTTTTTACTGGCAACCCAATTACATTTTATGATCGGATGGGACGTCGATATTGCTTTGATATTGCCATAGTCGCCATTCGCACACGGAGTACCGGCGTGACAGTCTTTTTTATGTAAAAGGAGATTATGAAACAGCTTAATGGCGGTGCGGTGGATATAAATTTTCATTACTCTTTTGGACCGTGCACGTATTTTTTTTATTATTAAAAAAAAAACAATTGGCAAATATTCAACTTATTACGCAATAGGTGGATGATACATTATGTTTTTAACTCTCTGTTGTACTAACAGTGTTCCTTTTATTAGCCATATTTATTTACACAATCTTTTTAAAATAGATTGAAACAATTTATGAACAGTCTATACACAACATACTTATAATAGTCTACTCACAAACAAGTGTTATTAAAAAAAATTACTTCTAAATATTCTTGCACAGAGAAACTTCCCGTCTCACTGGAGCGATTGTGACTGATCGTGTGTAACAATGCACATTGAAGTATGCATCACATGTGACGGAAGATAGCGCATTTCGCGGAATAAAAATATTATAAGTGCCATAAGTATAGTAAATTACAATGTCAAATGAAAAATTTATAAACAAAGGCCTAGATAATCTGTGAAGTGAGATTACTGATAATTTTTTGGGTTTGTAATTTGTGTCATTTTGAAAATAAAACAAAAAACGATAAAAATGAGAGGTAACTTGGTGATTGTATAATGTTTTCTGTTGATATTTCACTCTTATTCATAATGAATTATTCTATGTATAAATATTTTCTTATTCCGATTTAAATCTAGGATTAGCTATTTTTCTATTTATACGCGCTCTTAAGGCTGCTGCGGTCTCGCTTTACGACTCTACCGTAACAAATAAAATTGAGAGAATTTTCAAGCGTCTTTTGTTTATATTTATTAAATGAAGATGAAAGTACCTAAGGTTGCCTGGAAGAAATCGCTATAAAGCGATAAGGCCGCCTTTTGTACTATTGCTTGTTCTTTCCTTCTTTTTTTATTCTTTTTTATGTTTATAGTACAAATAAAGAGTTTTTTTTTAATAATAAAGTATTTTTGTAATTTTTTAATTTAGGTATTAGAAAATAATTCCTTTTTAAGAGCGACTGCTCTAAAAAAAAAATTAAAAAATGACAAGTTTTTAAACCACTTTATATATAAGAACACTAAAGCGTTTCTCAAAAAAGTATAGGATTAAATGTAAATTGAAAATATTTAGTTTTTTGGTATATTTTTTACGTAGCATGTGCTTAAATGAGACCTTCAACGCGTTTAATATAAATTTAGCCATGTTTAACGCCTAAATAGAGCTATTAAAATGTGCATCAAAATAAAATTAAAAAAGTTTTTTTGAAATTTCAAATCGAACACTTTAAATAAATGTTTTTAGTATATATCATTTATTCCTTCGTTAATAGGTCACTATAAAAAATATATATTTATTTTCTGTAAATTATTCAAGAATACTAATTTTTAGGTGACTGGGGCCTTAACTTCAAGAACTAACTTAACTAGAGTAGATGATAGATTGAGTAATCATCATGAAATTTTGCATACTTACACATTGTCGGGCATATAGAAAAGGACTTAGTTTACCTCTCATCCAGAAAAAATGTACTGTTCCCGAGGGATTATATAAAAACAAAAATCCATCGTCCTATAAAAGCTATAACAGCAATAACGATTGAATAAATTATTGTCCATATATTTTGACAGGCGTTATATTTTTTATTTTTGCAACGCGGACGAAGTGACTAGTGTTAACATAGGGCGACGTAACACCTCTTTCGTTTTACAAGGAGAATCCTCATGCATACTCAACCAATCATGGATACATTACCGTTTTCTCTGGCTGAACAGAACCGTTTAACGAGCCCGTTGGATGAGTGGTTAGGGTGCTTGCCTTAAAGCTCTGTTCTAGGGTTCCCGGGTTCGAGTCAACTTTGAAAAATCAACTTTTCAAATTTGGCTCTGGTCTGGATTTGGAAAGTAGTGGCAGGGCACACTGCGTTTTCGCAGTCATTTGGGCAGCCCGTCTGGCGGCAGTAACCACTCCCTTACAGAAGACCACCGTGAAATAACAGCACGTGTGCTGTTGTGTTCGGTGAGCGAGTAAGGGATGCCAGAGCCCATTTCCCTAACCACTCCTAATCCCTTATCCTTAATTCTACTGCAGTCGGCAGCGCACTTGCAGCGGCTTTGGCGTTGCTTGTGTTATATGGCGACGGTAGCCACCTACCATCAAGTGGACCGTCTGCATGTCTGCCGACCTTAATGTTCCACAACGACAATCTGATTGTCGAGGGTTAAGACAAGGACTAACATCAGACCGAACTCAATTTTTACCAAAATGAGCTCAACCTAATATAGCACAACAAATTTTGTAGCTTCTCGGAGATAACCTGAGAAAATATCTGACACCTGTTATGTAATGCACCTTAATTCATGGGTTATTAGTTATTATAGCTCATTTTGGTGAAAAAAGTGTTCGATATGAGGTTATTTCTCGTCTTAAGTATCTGCAGGATAATAAAGCAAATATAGATCGCTCAGCAAAGCAATAGATCATTGTCAGGACCGACTCCAATAACACATTTTCCGATCTAAGAGACCACACACGCTTTTATTTCTCGTCGTGCGTTATTATTTGTGTACAATATTTTCCTCACAGGTCTATTATTTTTTATTCTGCGTGAATGTTAAAATTAGTGCTGATTTTTGAAT
The DNA here is from genome assembly GCA_910589475.2 of Bembecia ichneumoniformis. Classification (NCBI taxonomy): domain Eukaryota; kingdom Metazoa; phylum Arthropoda; class Insecta; order Lepidoptera; family Sesiidae; genus Bembecia; species Bembecia ichneumoniformis. Next base: position 3,478,636 of record OU342546.1, on the reverse strand, counting down.
AACGTCATACAGTAAATTCGAACAGTTTTGATATGTGGTTTCTTCACAGGATCGTCATCTTGGCTTTTTTCCGAAACCCTGGTAAATTTAAATTTAACTGGTAAATAGGGGATCGGACAGTAATCAGATTAAAATCTAAAATGTATACTTAGAAAGAAAATATATAATTTTTTACGATTATTTATCGAATAATAATTTAATAAAATTAAATTAAAATATTAAAATATTTTAAATAAAATTAAAATATTTTAAAATAAATAATATTATATAAATAATATTATATTTAAATATTTTTAAATGAAGAAATAAAATTTTATTATTTACAATATTTTTAATCTATACTGAAACACCAATCACAGTGCGTGACGTCATTTGTGGGCAATCATTGTCTTATGCCAATGCAGCTGTTTTGTTATGATATGACCACAAATGACGTTACGCGCTCTCAGATGAACTATCGTGGCGTTTTGGCGGCATTTTCAAACAAACAATATTAAAACATGATTTTGAGTACCTAAAAGGCTATAAATAAATAAAATAGTATTTTTTATGGGAATAAATATCCATGAAGATTAAATTAAAACACTTTCTGAAAATTTGTCCGATCCCCTATTTAAATGACGATCATAAGAGTTTCTTGGAGATACCTAATTGATGAATAAATATTTTGATTTTTGATTTTGATTTTGAACTGTACTGTAGGTACAGTACCTATCATTACGTACCTACCTACTGGCAGGTACAGTAATGATAGGTGGAACGGGCCAATTTGTTGAGCTTGAAAATATAACATAATTTTTTCAATAACGGTGTGGTATTACTTTAACTAATATTGGTCGAAATTCGATTATAATAATTTCTATGCGAAAAGAAAGAAATATTTATCTTGAATATTTTTATTGATTTTTATCTAAAACACGTCAATAGCTAGGATACAAAGCAAATAAAAATAGTTTTTTTTTTATTTTATTTTTTTATTCAAGCCACATATAGAATAAGTTCGCAATAAAATAAATTCTTCTGACTGGAGTACTAAAGGTGGCGATTGATACGAGCATTAATTGCTCGATGTGAATATTTGCATTTAGAATTTGTTCTTTGTGAGCAAATGTTCGAATCTGAATATTTGCTCGATTGTGCTCCATCCCTAGCAGTTGTTAAAAATAGCGGACGTAGAGATGGTGTGGGCTGCGTTTCTCTTAATCCGTTATTTCTATTTGAAAAAGAATAAAGGCTTTTGGACAACAAAACAGTTTTCCCAATGTATTTCGCCAAGAAGGCGACAGCCAGGTGGAGCTCGCTCGGGTGCTCGGCCCTCGTCATCGAGCGTCATCGAGCGTCATTGGCGGATCCATGTTGAAATGAACAAAATACAGTGATTAAACCGCGTTCCGTGTAGTTTGATAGTCTGCGGTAACTTTGTCGAGCCGTGCAGTATGGCCCTTACAATAATTAGTGAAAACCGTTTGACAATTCGTACGGTGCTCTGGAAATTCTAGAAACAGACAGAAGCGAACAGCAACTTTATTTTATACCCCGCTTTTGATCCCTACGCAAATTTCTCTTTATAAAATGGTATTCGTGGAAAACGGCAATTTTGTATGGCGGGGGGTAAAGGGGGAAGACGGGGAGGGTGAGCGGCTTGTGTAACTCTCTGATAATGGAGCTTTCTATAGGTGAAATAATTTTTAAAATCGGAGGTGGACAGAAGATCTGATAGGGGCTGCGGGTCGACTCCAGGATCCAGGCTGCTTTTCTAATCGGTCATTTTGGAAAATTAGGGGAGAGGCCTTTGTGTAGCAGTGGACATCCTACAGCTGAGATTATGATGATATATTTGCCCACACCAGGGGCCTTAGACAAAGTGGCATTCGCTCCGTAGCGATGCGATATCGAAGTTCGTTATCGTCTCAGAGACAAAGGAACGACACTGTAACACGTGATAAACACGTGATACCTTGTCATGATTTCTTTGTCTCTGAGACGATAACGAACTTCGATATCGCATCGCTACGGAGCGAATGCCACTTTGTCTAAGGCCCCAGGACATGCCGAATATTCGACTTTATGTCAGTCTTCACGCCACCTTTAGAAACAAAACAAAGTTTGTCCCATACACTTGACTAGAAGCCTAAGTCAGGTCTGGGGACAAATTGCAAAGACTGATTTACAATATAGCTGGTGACCGCGACTTTGTCCGCGTTGAAAAATGAAAAGTATAATGTGTAACATAACGCTAGCGTCTGCATCAAGCGAGTCCCGTCGTTCTCGTCGCGTTGCTGCGACACCGCTTCAATTTATTTTCTCCCTCGTACTTTTTAATTTAAGATATCTCCTAAGATATTCATTGAAATCAAATCATGTCAAGGGCAATGTTGTTCAAAATTAAATACTTTTGATATAACGTATTTATTTGGATAAGGATTAATATCATGTTTATACAAACACCTTCGCTAATATTGCATTATTTTAGAACTTTTAAAGGGGATCAATTCAGTCATATGTCATTTTTACGCAGCGCACGCAACAGAAGTTCTCAAAAGGGATAAATTTTCCCGATTTTGCATCATTTTTCATTGAAGCTCCGCTGCTATTGGTCGTAGCGTGTTATATAGCTTATAGCCATTCTCGATAAATGGACTATCCAACACAAAAAGAATTTTTCAATTCGAACCAGTAGTACCTGAGATTAGCGCGTTCAACCAACCAACCAAACAAACAAACAAACTCTTCAGCTTTATAATTTTAATATAGCTTAGAAACAACTCAAAGTCAAATAACTTACGATGAAACTAAATTATTTACCTTATAAAATTTATATTATTCAACGAGGGTAAGTATTTTAATTACAAAAATCCAAAATTTTGTTAATATATGTAAATTCCAAAATAACTTTTAAAGTAAGAACTAACAAATACAAAACTCGAAATAACGATATGTTTGAATTGCCTAAAGTTAGAACACTGTATAAAAAAATGTATGTGTGTAAAAAAAATGTATATTTAATGAACTTCCAGAATGTATAAAAAAGTAGTTTTTAATTAATTTATTATTTATTTATTTATTTATTATACATGAAATAATTAGAAAAACATTTACAATGTCCCATAAAACTGGAAAGCAGTTTGTCTATGGGATCAAAGACATTTGGAAGAACATGTGGAATAATTGTAATAATAATTAATCTCCGACGAATAAAATGTTTCGAATTGAATTATCAAAGAATAAATTCTTAAACTGAAATTATTTCTACTAAATCTCTAGGTCCGACCGGAATTTGAATATTCATAAAAACGTTAAAAAACAGAGACGTTTAAAAAAAGCATTTTTATTACATACATCGTCGGATCAACTACGAAACGAATTTTCTAGTTTATTTTTTTGACCAAATTTCAGCTGTAGTCTATTCCGCAGAGGCAATAATAAACCCGGCGAAGTTTAAAAAAGTGTCTGCCGTCTATTTTCAAAGTTTTTTTCAATCCGTTATTTATGGAATATTTTTTTTTTAGTTTTCGTTAACGATCTCGTAAATATCGTGTATGTGTTTACATATCGCTTCGTAAAATAACCAAAAAATTTGTACCTACAACGTCGCCGGATACCTTCTAAAATTATTGTATTTATTTTGGGAATCCTTCAAATTTATAGAGCAAACATCTCAAGGCTAACACGCATAATTATTGGCATTTTGGACCGCGGCCCCCTTAAAACTCATAAGGGGGACGTCAATATATTTTTTTTCTAATTTTCCCTAACGGGGCTCGTTCAAGAGGTTGTCGGAAATCTCCCGTCTTACATAACGGTACCACATATATTAATTTTCATACAGTACGCCGTCGCCTTTGAAGTTGGGCGATGCCGCCACCTGTGTTGGTATTCACAGGGTTGTCACAAATTGAATGACAAAGACTTTTTTGTAATATTAAAGCACTTACATGCTTTAATATGGGTAAGAAGTATAAAAATATAATGTTTATCTGTATTTATCAAAAAATGCATGGCCGCCATCTTGGATTTCAAAATGGGTGTCATTTTCATAACCTACACCCCAAGAAACCTCAAAAATGACATCCATATCTATATTTACCAAAAAAATGCATGGCCGCCATCTTGGATTTCAAAATGGGTGTCATTTTCATAACCTACACCCCAAGAAACCTCAAAAATGACATCCATATCTATATTTACCAAAAAATACATGGCCGCCATCTTGGATTTGAAGATGAATGTCATTTTCATAATCGGCACCCCAAGAAACCTCTATCACACCCATATCTATTTATCAATAAATGACTTATGAACACTAGATTTTAATACTTAAATGTATTAAATTAAACTGTTTGTTTCTGATAAATAAAATATAAACCCAAAACACCTCATAACATTCTCCAAAATTATCAAATATACACGTATTTTCACAACCGCCATTTTGTTTACACTTTCGCACACGCAGGGCACGATACAACAAAATGCGATAAAATTAAATTAAGTAATATAAAATGGCTTAACTTTCTACATCGTGCGGAAATTGATGAAATCTTTGTTCTTTATTTATGCGAGATAAAGATTTGCACGCACTCACAGCACATGCCGTACGCACGATATTAATTTAAGGAATTTATATTTTAAAGACGCGATAGCCCTAGAAAACTTGTACCGAGCTACAAAGAACGACGAAGTATGCAGCTCGGTCTCGTCCCACTCGCACCTCACCCCTCACGCCCTGCACGATTGCCCTGTCTAGACGTCTCCGTCGGCCTACTGTATGAAAAAATTAAAGTACTGTGACAGTACTGTTGATATCTTGCTCTTGGGCGAAGTTATAAATTGTAAGATAAATGTTTTAATAAAATACAATAAATATTTCTTTAAATTGTTTTAAAATTGTTTCTTCCTTTATAACTTAAGTAAAATTAAGTAATTGAGTGCTTATTTTGTTCCCAGGTGAAATATGCTCCAAAAGTAAGGATACAGATAAAATCAAGCGCCAACGGGAAAATACCGGAAGGCCAGGACGTTATCATAGGTAATGTATTAATACTTAAGTTTATGGTTGCAGCGTTACTTGAAATTTTAACTCGAGTATTTTTAAGGACCACAGGTACTTCGTCCATGTAACGGTCAAAGCTTTTGTCGCAATTCCAACAAATACCTTAAATAAATAATTAATTAATTTGCAATCAACTCAGAACCGTCGATATTGTGATGAATGCGGAATCTATAGGTATATTCCTTCCAATAGGATTTTATTAATAAATAAACTTGGAACATACGCTTCTGAAAAATTTTCTTATTTTCTTTTTTGTGAAGGTCGTTAGACAGGCCACTTGATGGTAGGTGGCTACCGCCAAAGCTGCTGCATGTGCGCTGTCGACTGCAGTAGGATTAGGGTTAGGGGATTAGGAGGGGATAGGGTAATGAGCTTTGGATTCCCTTAATCACTTACCGAAACACAACAACACACGTGCTGTTATTTCATGGTGGTCTTCTGTAAGGGGGTGGTTACTGTCACCAGACAGGCTGCCCAAACGACTACTTTCGAGAGCCAAATTTAAAAAGTTCATTTTTCAAAGTTTGCCCTAAAGGGAATCGAACTCGGGAACCCTAGAACAAAGCGTTAAGGCAAGCACCCTAACTCCTCATCCAATGGGCTCGTCAAAACTTTGGAAACTTTGGAAACGGTGTTGTTTTATAAATTCTTGTGAAGTCGGCAGCGAACATTTGTATTCTCTACTTCCCCTGGCATTGCTTGTATTATAGAAATGGTAACCGTCTACCCCCAAATGAAATGTCAACCTGCATATCAAACATTGCATAAAAAATAAATAAATTCTGTTTCAGTAACCTGTTACAAACAGCTATTTCTCATTTCCCTGTAACCGGTACTGATACCAAGCAAATCTAATAAACTGTAACTCGCAATTTATCCCAGTGATAACTGGACATTAATAATTAATTGATTTGCAGTGTGCAAAGCCGACGCAAACCCAACTAATCTCAGTTACAAGTGGTACATGAATGATGAACTGATCCTTGGCAATTACAGCACTGAATTGGTGAGTATAAATTAATATTATCAGTCTCCCGTTGTTGCGGTAGTGTCCGACCAATTAATTGGTTGCACGCCTGCCTATACACTGTTCGACGATTGTAAATACCTTACCTTAAGTGGTAACTTAAGTCCGCTACACACCTCCATATAAAACTATACTATTTAACTTTACAGTCCGATTGTGCATATACACCATACGTCCATACAATCTAGACGTCTTCAGTTTAAACTGTGCTATTTAACTGTAAAGTCCAATTGTGCAGAAACATCATACGTCCATACAATCTACACGTTTTCAGTTTAAACTGTGCTATTTAACTGTAAAGTCCAATTGTGCAGATACACCATACGTCCATACAATCTACACGTCTTCAGTTTAAACTGTGCTATTTAACTGTAAAGTCCAATTGTGCAGATACACCATACGTCCATACAATCTAGACGTCTTCAGTTTAAACTGTGCTATTTAACTGTAAAGTCCAATTGTGCAGATACATCATAAGTCCATACAATCTACACGTCTTCAGTTTAAACTGTGCTATTTACCTGTAAAGTCCAATTGTGCAGATACACCATACGTCCATACAATCTAGACGTCTTCGGTTTAAACTGTGCTATTTACCTGTAAAGTCCGATTGTGCAGATACACCATACGTCCATACAATTTACACACCTTGATTTATAAGTATACTATTTAGTCGTACAATCTGACCGCATAAATAAACCGCACGTCCATAAAATCTAGAAACCTTCAGCTAAAATTGTGCAATTTAATGACAGCTTGGCTGTAATACATTATAAATCGTAACGTGCACACATTCTGTGAAAACTGTACAGATGACCAGTATTACTCAATTATACGATACAAAAAGTGATTTACCTTCTATAAAAATAAATAAACGTTTAAAACTTTAAAATAATATTGGCAAGTGTTTTCTTTGAAAATCAGATTTGGTTATCAATTTTGACACACGAAATGGTAATTTTGAATTGATTTCTTTAACTTTATTTACGAAAGAGTTTGTTTTTATTTAGTAGGTAATAAAATTGGACAAGATTCTCTTAAATAATAATATCATGTCCCATAGTGGCTGGATTGTTCATATTATAATGTTAACACAGTTCACATGACTGATCGAGAGGACTTATTAATTAAAATCCTATCATATAAAATGATAGGTTGAAATGACAATGCAATAAATGTACCTTCTGATCATTAAACTGAACCCTTAGTTCCCCAAGTGGTCCTGGTGGACCCCCAGGGGTCTACGTTGGCGTGACAAAAAAAACAATCAATTCTCACTTATTTCATTTAAAAAACTCCCCATTCGTGGTTGGAACTCAGCCACAACGCAAATTTCCATAGTTATATCTAATCTTCGCATTTTTTGTCGAGTTTTGGGAATATGGTAGTTTAGCTGCAGGGGGTCCACCGGAACCAGCAAAATTTTGAAAATGGTCTATTAAAAAAAAAAGTCTGGGAACCTCTGGAATAGACGCATAGTGACCTAAACGTCATTAACCCGAAATGTCCTAAACGTAAAATGTCTTAAAATGTATATAATACATATTATGTAAGCTAATATTTATATATCATATGCAAAACTAGTATTATATGCAAAACTTTGTTTATATGTAGCTTTTGTAAAGTGATACCTTCTTTGCAGATAATACAAAACATAACAAGGAAATATAACGACGCCATTGTGAAATGCGAGGTTTATAACGAAGTCGGTAAAAGTGAGGAGTCAGAAACATTGGAGATCACTTGTGAGTTATCTGTTTACTTAGTTATTTATACACGGAAACAAAAGAAATTTTAACCCATGATCTCCTTAACTTAAACACTGATTTCATATCCACAAAAAAAACTTAAGGGCTTCACTTAGGCAAATGACATTTACAATAGAACTCGCTGGCGGCGGAGACAATAGGCATGATGACAGATTTTGAAATTCCCTTCCATAAAGTAGAATACGTCTACCATATCCGAAAAAAAAAAATATTTCAGCAAAAAATTAAATTTCAATGCGAATTATTGAATGTTTTTAAATCTATTTTGAATTACGCGCGAAAACGATCTTAGGTGTCATGGCGTCGCGTCTGATGAACCGTGACGTCACCGACATCTCATCAGATTTTTCATTCTGTCAAAGCAAAGTCAAGCAACACGACGTCATTCGCTCTGATTGGTGTTTCAGTTAACATTGCCGATTGCAGTTATTTATACTTCTATTTTATTGAAAATCTTATTAATCTCAATTTTATTACAAAAAATGAGTAATTTTTTAGACTCCTTTCAACATATATTTTTCTCCAAAACCATTTATTCTTTGATTCTTTAATACCGTCATCATGCCTATTCAATAGGCCTAAAAATGGTGTTTTTTTTTGTTTTTACCATTAGAACAATACGCAAAAAAATGATTAATACAGTTTTTTAAACTGACATTAACTTATTAATAGGTACAGGATTCATAAGCGCGCAATAAGCCGTTTTCGAGAGAATTTTCAATAAAAGTCAAATTCTTCTTGTGTTAGTAACTTTTTTTGTGGAGTTTCTATTACTTTAATGAAAATTCTAATTAATGCAATTGATTCTTGACATTTCTTGTAACATCTTCATTAAACAATGGATATTTTTAGTATTTAGCGTTTGTCTCCACCTTAAGAATATATTTGAGATCATCTAATGGTTCGAAGATTTGTGCTTATTTTTTTTTTATAAATAATTAATAGATAAGGGAAATATAGAAACATAACCGACTAGTCTCCTGATAGAGTTGTTAGGGGACCCAAGCATGATTCCTGTCAAGGTTAACTATAGAAATGTACACCGTTTGATGGTAGATGGCAAAAGATACCAGCAACACCAGGAGCTTCTATTTATATCATTCCCATATTTTTTTTAAAATTTCGATAATGTACTTAACTCAAATTAACCATGTGGGCTATCTTGTATATCACTTTGATTCTTCTTAATATATGTACTTCTATATTTATTCTATATCTATACTAATATTACAAAGAGAAAAGATTTGTATGTATGTATTTTTGTATGTTTATAATGAATAAACTCAAAGACTACTAGACCGATTTTAGAAATTCTTTCACCTATAGAACGCAAAATTTTCACCGAGTAACATAGGCTACTCACCCTCCACCTATTCCCCTCTCCCCCTCCCACCCCTCCATACGAAATTGTCGTTTTCCACGAATAATATTTTATAAAGAGACGCGGACAAAGTCGCGCGCGTGCAACGGCTAGTTTTAAAATAAGTCGCTATCCCCCTCTGTCAGTTCTCGGCTAACTTCTTCTAAACCATCCAACCGATTTCGATACGGTTTTCAGTAATGGAAAGCGATAAACGAGAAAGGTGTGTGTATATAATTTGCAGGAAAAAAATGCCGAGTGCGGGTCCGGCTATGAATAAAAATTTTATAGGTAAATTTTCCTATTCGGAGCTGTTGATTTTGGATATATCATAAAGCATTTGCGGCACTTTTAGCTTTGATTGTATTAATAGGCTATGGCAGCCACCTGCCGTCAAGTGCCGTCAACCTGCCTGCCGATCTTTCTTTACTTTAAAAAAATACTTACGTTGCAAACCAAGTTCCATAGTACTGTCACAGTCTAACCATACTTACGTCATACAGTAGGGCAACGCTTAATTTTCGAACCTGCAAACTGAAGCGACTGTATGACGTAAGTATGGTTAGACTGTGGTACTGTAGTGTGACCACCCCGTTGCTAGAGCTACTCATCGACGCAATTGTACCAATAAAATTATATAATTATTTAATGAGGATTTCCTTGCAGATGCTCCAACGTTCAGAAACTATCCCAAAGACGTGGAAGCCGAAGTGGGCACAACCGTCACGTTAAGTTGCGATGTGGAAGGCTACCCACCACCAGAAATCAGATGGCTGCATCATGAAGAAGATCAAACTATAGTAAGTCTTAGGATTAACAACTCTATAATGACGTGTTATTCGCAATTTGTACTATGTCTGTATTTCTAAGTAGAAGTGGGCGTTGCAAACCCCACTCGGAATCGGAAATATGCGGAGTATTCGGAATAATGCGTAACTTTTTTTAATGTTTGAATAACAGATAGGTACACTAAATATTACTGGAAGCTTGCTACAATACATTAGTGGAAATCACATTAAAATCGGTTAAACCGTTTCTGAGATTAGTGTACACAAACCCACAGACAAACAGACAAAAATTCTAAAACTATTTTCTCACCTGCTAGCTCTAAATTGGCCAAATTCCAAATTATGTAAACATACTAAAATCCAGTGTAACTAAACCGTTTATCAAATGTGATTTTCACGTTGACAAGGCTCAAATTATTTTGGCTTATATGCAGTATTAGTAATGAGTCAAAAGCTGCTATCAGCTATCGGAGTGCTGAACTTTTTTTTCATTTCAATTTTTTTTTCGATTACTCAATTTTAGCGGCTCTATTAATAAATCACCCGAAACTCGTAATGAAATCGCCAGAAACGCCCAGTAATTGTATATAGACAATTATTTATCACAAAAATTAACTAAGAAATTCTTTTAATTTACAAAAAAGTTTTTGATAATTTAATAAAATTATTCCAAAATCATTATTTTAATAACGATTATTTATTTAATATAACAAATTCTAAACGTAAGATTCCTAGTTATGGCATTGACTTGAAACATAAATTGGTTAAGTAATTGTTACTTGGCTCTCGTCAACAAAAGAAAATAGTTGTCGTACCAAAGTACCAACGATATCATAATAATATGTTCAAAACTACGATCAACAATACACCTAGATTAAAGGTCTCATACAAAATCAAAGCGAAAAACAGTCCGTGTTGATCTTGTGTTGATTATACTTAAAGCTATATCTGTTAAATTAACTTAAAATATACCTTAAGTCTAAACGCTTTTTAACAGTTTTTAAACGCACACTGTGGCATTTTAACGCGTCCGAACGTTGGCTTTGGTTGAACCGTACTGTCGCAAATAAGAGCACACGCTTATTGTGTGCTCTTATTTCTCGGGCCGTTTTCAGAGCTATCACCTTTAATCTAGTTGTATTGTTGATCGAAGGTTCAAAACGTAAAATACCTACATAAGTAGTTGGTTTAGTTACGCGGCGTACTCGAAACTTTAGGCGGTAACTCGGTACTCGTCATTAAATAGTTATCGTAATAAATAGTTTCAAAAGCAGTTATTGGAAAGCATACCAATAAATAGTTTCGTTACACCTGAAACGCGTATCGACCCATGACTATTTCTAAGCAATTACCACAGACCACTTTAAATACACAGTATAATTCACTCGTTGTCAAGATGTCAACACAGCGTAAGGAGGTATAATAAATGTCACACTAGTTTATATTTTTATACTCTGTAATAGCTAGATCTGGAATTTATGTATTTTCAATTTCTTGTAATTGCTAAACCTAAAACAGTATCTAATGGCATGTGGGTATTTAAAAAGAAGACATGACATGCACTTCTATGCTTACGAGTGTCACGCTCGTTCCGCTAATGAGCTCCTTCTAGGCTCACGCCCCCCTTTCTAAAAGATGAAAATTCCCCCCCTTTCCTTGTCCAATTATACATATAATATGATTTTAGGTTACTGTCAGAATGTAAAGATAGAAAAAATCTCTTCAAACCTCGAAGTATTTTTACTGCTTATTAAAATCTACTTATTCGAATGAAATGGACGAGCTTGTATGTTTTTTTACGAGGATTTCGATTCTCGGCTTAACCAAAGAAATGGCACAGAGCAAATCACTAGCAATGTCAAGTTTATTTCTATACTTGGTTTTTATCGTTACCACTGCAGAAAATCCTCTTTCGCGCAAATATGTACTGGAAAAAGCTGGTCTTCTTTCAAATTTCTCGGTTCACGAATAGGTCCTTAGTCTTATTAGTGGCCCACGCCCCCCTTTGCTCCGCTCCAAGGGGGGGCGCCCCCCTTGGAGGGTGCGCCCCCCACTTTGAAAAGTACCACGTTCTAGAGTGTTATTCTATTCTGTGGCGATTACAAAACTTATGGAAGTTATATTTAATGTGAGGATTTGTCATGGCTTAACTTAATCTTAATTAACATTAATGTTAACTTAATTAACTTTAATTGTATATTTTGTCAATAATGCAGTATTTTAATGAGTACCGAAAGGTTATGCTAAAAGTGTAAACAATATTTTACTATTATTTTTTATACATATGTAGTTTTTCATAACACAGAAGAACTGGTTACAAGAAATTAGCACGACTTGACGTTAGCATCTATGTAAAATGTTGTCTTCTTTAAAAATAATGCACACTATAAGTGTATATTTGTATATCTAATTTGTCAACAATAGGAAATCTGTTTAATAGAATTTCGTTTTATCTTGATCGGTTTCTTCGTATACGGCTTTATTCAAAATGGTAAAAATGTATTGCCCTTTCTTTGTCTCTTAGTGAAGTTGTCAAAACCTTTATTTGTCGCGCACCTTTTTCATATGTTTTATTATTTGGTCGTGGGCGTGTTCGTTTGACGTTACTAATGTTTCTAGAACTTTATTCACCTCTTTCACCTTTTAACTATTTTATTTTAAATAATTTTACTCCGTGCAAAACATAACGCTTTAAAACAAACTATTTTAGATTGACATCTTTATTAAAATCGTTTTATTCCCAACATCTTATCAACGTTATTAATTGTTGTTGTTAACTTGAATGTTTTAAGTCTCAATTCCGCCCAAGAGTTTGGTTTAAATAAATAAATACATAGTCGTCATCTCAGTCCTAGGACGCCCACTGCTGGACTGGACATAGGCCCAATAGAACTGTCAAGAAGCCTGGATCTACCGTCGACCCGTTGTCCTTAGTATACATAGTAATGCTAGCTAATTATGAAAAAATACTAATAATCACGGAAAAGAAATATGTCACAAAGGGTTACAATACGCTATTGTATATCAAATTAACACAAATAATATACTTTTAATGAGCCAGACGTTTTAATTTGAGCATTGTTCTTGTTGTAATAGAGGGTTTTCTGTCTATTTTTTAACACCACTTTTGACGTTTACACCACTTTTACAATTTACAGCTTTGTATTTTTTTTTGGATTGATTGCAACTGTCGTTGGCTTTAGGTACGATAGTTGCAATATAAATACCGTATCAATATTTCTAGAATTGAAATGTATTATGTTATCAGTGATAAAAAAGTGAGTTATATCAGTAGTACCACCGCAAAGTCTGTTTTCTTTTGTCGTTTATGTCCCGTTGTTCTTTGCGACGTGTGTGCCTTTGTCTCGTTTAATGTCTTTATTAATGTTTATATACCCTTTTCCGTCTTCAGATTTAGACGATACAAAGTGCGACTTGCTTTGTGTTCTTTATACTTAAGTATGCTTACATTTATTTACTTTCGTATAATATTTATTCGGTTGAAGCTTTTACATATTTACTCTCAAAGTAATGAATACTTCTGCTCTGTAAGACTTGAAAGGACTAAAATTATGTAGGGCGTTGTAAAATCTTACATAAGAATTAATGTACCAAATGTCAATGTCCGTTGTTAATCCGTCTGTTTACGACAAGTGCGCTGAGGGCTGCTAATTAAACCACTTTTGTTGCTAAACTTAATTTTACTGATGGCACTTATAAGTTAACAAACTTACATCGGTTTTCTATCAGTCGTACACTCTTAAGGCGACTCCAGCCGCAAAACTCGTCCCGCACTGAATTGACGGAACTGTTGAGGGGGAGTCGCTACTTGCAAATTTCGGAAATATCTATTTAAAAATTAAATAAATTTTAATTCAAATTTTTCTTTTGATGAGACTTCATCTTAAAATTTATCTTAAGAATTAGCTATTTAAAATATTGATTATTAAGCAAAACGCACGGTTACAACATCGATATTAGACCGCAACTTAGTAATTTTTTTATATAGATACATAATTATATATAATTTAAAAAATAATTATGATGATCCCCTTTCATTTATCCTGTAGATGATTTGAGTATTTTTTAAATTATAATTATTATGATAATTTAAAAGGAAAATGGTTACAAATAAGTGGATTTTTTATCATTAGGAGCTGGCGTCGCCTTAACGGAGTGATGGCGGTCATGGAATTTCTGATAAATTGATTGCTGCTTCTGAAAGTCTTATGTATCTCAGGAATACTTTGTAGCTGATTTAATAAGGCCACTGTTGTAATTACCTGTGCACTTGTACTTAAGGTGGCGCTGTACGAGCGTGGGAACTCAGTAATAGACATTTGGGAGAATTTGTTGCGACAGAATGCGACGCAACATATTCGCGCCACTTATTCAAATCGCGAAAATAATAAAACATACGCCAGCAATTCCAATAATTTAGAAAAACCTTTATAGGTGCTAGTAGCTATAGACATCCCAATTTCAAATGTACGTTATAGGTTAGGATGTTTCCATCGAAAAACTTAGATTTTAGTCAGTAATTACAAGAATTCAACCTGCGAAAATGTCACAAATTCTGCACATTTAAAAAATTAATTATACTAGATATAAAATTAATTTCAGTTTTTTGTTGCGATGCAAACCTTTATATTATGTCCTAGAAATGTCATGTTTTTTTATATATTGCTACGACCTATAATTAATGAGTAATCATGGAATTACGTAGTATGGAATAAGTAAGCTGTTCTAGTTGGAAAGGGCCCTCTTAAGGTGGCGCTGTACGAGCGTGGGAACTCAGTAATAGACATTTGGGAGAATTTGTTGCGACAGAATGCGACGCAACACATTCGCGCCACTTATTCATCTCGCGAAAATAATAATAATACATACGCCAGCAATTTCAATATTTTAGAAAAAACCTTTATAGATGGTAGCTATTGACATCTCAATTTCAAATGTACATTGTAGGTAGGATGTTTCCATGGAAAAACATTTTTGGATTTTAGTCAGTAATTACAAGATATAACCCGCGAAAATATCACAAATTCTGCACATTTCATAAATTTATTGTACTAGATATAAAATTAATTTCAGTTTTTTTTTTGCGATGCAAACCTTCATATTATGTCTTAGAAATGGCATGTTTTTTATGTATTGCTTCGACCCATAATCAATTTGTAATCATGGAATTACTTAGGAATAAGTAAGCTGTTCGAGTTGGAAAGTGCCCTCACTTTCCAACTCGAACAGCTTAAGTAAGCAAACAACAAATTGTAAATGGAAATAAAGTTTATGATGAACTTTTTTTCCGTTTTGGATGTACTTATTTTCGTGCGATAGTGTGTACTCATATAGATATTTCGTTTGCAGCGTGTCGGCCGAACAGCTAATCTAACCCTGAACGTCGACACTCACACAGCTGGCAGGTATCTCTGCAAAGCCAGCGTAGACGGTTACGAAGAAATAGAGGCAGAGGCGTCCGTGTTTATAAAAGGTAATTAAAATCCTAATTAATATTTTAAATTATGAATAATATTGTTACGACTAACTATGGAACGTTCTGGAAAACGTTCCCACCCTATCGATGGTAGCCGCGCCCCTTTCCGTTTGGTGTCGAAGGAAATTGGTCCTTATGTTTACAACATAGCGTTTACATTTCAACAGAAATAGCATTCCCTAACTTTTAATGGCTTGTTTACAACCTTTTTTACATTTTCTGGAAAATTCGAAATACATCGATGCGTTTTGCGCCAAGTATAAATAAGAGTGCAGCCGGCCGAGATGGGGTAGTTGTGCGACGACCAGCGATACTAAAGCGTCTCTTCGGAGCTTTTGCGAAATTACCTGCGGAAGTGAATCGGCTACATATTAAGGGAATCATTGACGACTTTTGGCAAGTTTAACGGTTTCATCGGACATGTACGCCTAACATCTTCATTGCAGTTGTAATTTGCCAGACGTTATATGATCCCTCGGGAACAGTACTTTTTTCTGGATGAAAAGGTACCCTATGTCCTTTCCTATTTCCTTGGCAACGTGTATGCAAAATATCACGGTTCAGCGGTTTAGGCGTGAAAAAGTAACAGACAGACAGACAAAGTTATTTACACATTTATAACATTAGGTATGGATTCAAACGAAATGAACTGATTCATTTCGTTCATTTAAACGAAATGAATGGCAATACGCCACTGAATCCAAAGAATTTAGTGGCGTATTGCCATTCAATAGTGTAGCTGCATCTTTCACTGCATCCTTTCGCTGCTCTGTCAGTGTGGCTTGCGCTCAAACTAATACCTACTGTCTGTCACAATGACACAATCGTTAGCCAGTTACGTCAAATTGAACAGTATTGAAATCCATAGTAGTAATAAAAAAAATAATCTTTTAATTCCATTTTATTAAAAAAATCCTGTAGAACCTGGCAAGATATTGTAATTATTACTTCCAAACGGAATATGAAAGGAAGTCGAAAAAGATGTCCGACGCGTGAATTAAATATTATTTCTTTATTTGGAGCAGATCTTTCTCTGTACATTCAATGCGAAATCCTGTAAGCGTATAAAAGTCAAAAGTTCATTTGTTCTATTCACAGGAAACCTTGACAACGCCCTTGTAAAGGGCAGAAACGCGTTTTATTCATAATATTACTTATAATACATTTCTTTATAGAGAAATAAGAAGGTGTGTGTCTCAGCTCCGACGCAAGACTACAGTTTACTCCTTTGAGAATATAAAATTAAATGTATAAAGTTATTTTCCTCGTATCAATAGATAACTGGATACCTAATTACTTTATATTATTTAGTTACATTCTTCATATTCAGATGTCACGTGTTCCAACGATAGTTACGTTTTTTTATTTTTTTTTTATTTATTTACACAAAGAAAAAATACATTGGGCGGTACACAGTTTAGGTGTAAAATCGCTCAGGGTTGGAAAAAATCGAATAAAGCGCGACTTTTTGAAAAAATCATAATTAATCACGATTTTTTTTATTTTTTCATCTTACTATACAATTTAACTATATTTTTGCGTAAAACGGAACGCGCACTTGGGTGTCAGAACTGTCAAAGAAAAGGGGAATCCCCGCGCTGTGTTTTGTAAACTTTGCTTGCAATTACGCCTTGTGGTCTTACATTCTTTCAAACGTAGTTATAATAAGCATTCATTCATCAGTTTTGTTTAATATTGCTATTGCTGTGTTGCGTGCGTAGCTAATTAATTATAAACAAAAATGCCTCGCCAAAGTTCAGTTCAGTTTTGCTACCATTGATAGTGAAACTTAAGGCCAAATCAAAACCATTTAAAAGTGTGATTTTCGCAGAAGAAGTGGTAAAAAATGTGACACCACTAGAGTGGTGGATGTCACAGAAAAATATATTTAGTGAAGAGGAACAATCAAAGATTTTTCCAATAATTAAACAATTGTTTGGGGCGATAGCTTCTTCAGCTGCTGTGGAAAGAGTGTTTTCCACCTTTGGAATTGTTCACAGTAAACTAAGAAACCGACTGGGAATTGAAAAGGCTGGAAAACTAGTTTTTTTATTCAAGCATTATAATAATGATATTGATTTCTCAGGTGTAAAAGACCCTAGTATTTAACATAGATATAATTTCTAAATAACTACGTTTTTATCTTGATTTCTATGAAAGAAGTAAAATTAAACACATTTGATTAAATCATAGATTTATATTGAAAAAATCATTTGATTTAAATCGTGATTTAAATCATGATTTAAATCAAAATGATTAATCGTGCCAACCCTGGGTGTACTATAAACTCAATTAAGTTTCTAGCGTACACCTGAGTTGTCTTCAATGGCAGAAATATAAACAGAATTTTTGTTACAAATACAGACAAAAGTAAAAAGTGAATATTTGTAGGTAGATACAACTTTAACACTAACATACAACAAACCTGCTCGTCCCACTCTAACATGCAGCTAACATATAAGTGCATCCTTGTTGACAACAAGAATGCACAATGCACACTTTCTACAGGTTGTTTTAATTTTATTAATCTTTATTTTAATAAAATAAACAATTTATAACAATGAGGTATTTCATTTTTGACTTCTTAGTTAGTTAATTAAGTGCGGTATACGTTTAATAAGTTCAAATAGTTAATTTTTTCGATGTTTTTGTCTGATATGGCACGTTTCTGGTATGCTAAATGTAAATAAACTGTCTGATGGCTGGCCCTGACCGATTGGCTCAAGACCCTAAATTATAATGAAACCGAATCTTTATTAAAGACTATTACTTAACTAAATTAAACATTTATTATCAAAACATTAATTTGATTATGAAGGGGGACTTATGTAAAAGCTACACTTAACTCATATAGATAATGCTACACATACACATTCACACACAAATACACATTCACATTCACACAGGCATATATTCACACACACATACTCATTCACACACTCATAAAAACATACACACTTTATTGTATTCTTTGGAATTTAGTAGGGTGTTGGAGAAGCGGGGTTCTCCTGATACAAGTATTTTATACTTAATAGGAGGCTCCCTACACCTCTTTTTGTACCTATGCTTAAGTGTATGAATAAATTATTTTGTATTTTTTGTATTTGTATTGATGGCGTCTGAGACGGTATAAACGGACCTTAAGCATTCGGGAAATTATTAAATAACACTAAATGACTTTTTAGAATTGAAGAGATTTGTAGACCAATAAAAAGAGCAAATTCACACTTTATCTGTGGTTTAATAAATTCATAATTAAAAACTAAATATAAATGTCCTCTTTTAGGCCAAATCAATGTAAATATGAGAATAATTAAGGAAAACATATTGTTATGACTCACCATGGAACGTTCTAGAAAAGCGTTCTCGTCTGTCAAAAGTTCTCGAAAGTTCCACCCTAGAATAGAAGTAACGCCACTCTCCGGTTACTGTCAAGGGAAATTGGTCTTTATGTACATAACATAGAGATCACATTCAACAGAAATAGCGTTCCCGAACTTTCAATGACCTTGTTTACAATACTTGTTTACTTGTATTTGTTTATTGTTTGTTTGTAGTAAAGATAGATCTAGACGATCTAGACGTTTGACGGCGAATATAAATAAGAGGGTGGCGAGACAGTTCGACTCTGCGATTCGAAAGCGATACTTCGGAACTTACCTGCGACAGTAAACCAGCGATTCATTAAGGAATTCATTGACGACTTTTGGCAAGTTTAACGGTTTTATCGAACAAGTTTAGACTTCTTGGAAGTCATCTTGGTTTGTGGCAATAAATAGTTGATTTTCGCCCTTACACGGCAGTTTGACTCACCCCACACGTAACAATATTGTTACGACTAACTTCCATAGTTAGTCGTTCTGGAAAAAGCGTTCGCACCGGCCGAAAGTCTCGAACGTCCCACCCTATCGATGGTAGGCACGCCTCTTCCCGAGTAATGTCAATTGGTCCTTACGTTTTCAACATAGAGTTTACATTTCAACAGAAATAGCATTCCCGAACTTTCAATGGCTTGTTTACGATCTTGTTTACATTTTCTGGAAAATAGGAAATACATCGAGACTTTTGGCGCCAAGTATAAATAAGAGAGCAGGCGGGCGAGACAAGTGAGTTGGGCGACAACAAGCGATACGAAAACAACTCTTTGGAGCTTTTGCGAAATTATCTGCGACAGTGAACCGGCGACACGTTAAGGGAATCATTGACGACTTTTGGCAAGTTAAACGGTTTCATCGGACATGTTTGGTGATTTTGGAAGTCATCTTGGTTTGTGTAGATAAATCGGTCCTTTGGCCGTTACACGGCATTTTAACTCACCCGCTGACAGGCTGACAACCCTTACGTAAATGACCTGTAATATATTATTCAACAGCTGTATTATTTGAAATATACGAAGTATTAATTTTGAAAATGTGTATTAACAAAATATGCCTCCATTGTAACACTAAAATTGTTTGTATAGACTGAAACCCATTTCAAATTACCGGACACTTATTAAGTCCAATTAAAATTGCCTGTTCAATTTGGTAGACATTAATTACGTTAATTGTACTTGTAGTCGATAGAAAATTTTAAATTTTGAAACTAAATTTATAGAAAGAAAGAAGAAAGAAAGAAAGAAAGAAAAATTTATTGGCATTTAAACAGAAAAACATATGAACAAAACAAAAAAAAAAAACATTAAAAGTAAACACCAAAAGGACACAACTCAGCTTAGGCTGCAACATTGTTACAGCGCTGATTTTCAGTTGTGCCCTTGCCGATGTCTCACGACGCGCACTAGGACCACTCCAGCAATGCCGTGCAAGTATATTTTACAAATATATTTATATTACTAAATAATAAGTTGTATCACTGTACGACAAAAGGTTGCGGCGATCATGTTCTACAATCCAAATCAATAACATTAATAACAGTAACAATAGTCGATAACAATAAAATAAAAAAACTAAAGTATTTATGAGTGCAATCTATGCCGCCCTTAGTGTTCACAATTGTTTTTGCTCCTTCAAAAGATTTAATTTAACCCTTTCACGAAAAACCTTCAGTGAACTACACTCTCTTATGGGAGGAGGCAGATCGTTCCAACACTTAGAGGCGGCAAACTTGAAACTTCCCCGAAAAGACGCAGTGCTATGCTTAGGAATCAACAATTGCTCAGGTCTGACGCGGAACTTCGGTAGGGGCTTGTACTATTTCAAGCGATCGTATAAATATAATGGCTGCTCAGTGCGGATAACGCCAAACAGTAAGGTAGCCAGATGAAGCCTGCGGCGATAAACCATCTTTAGAAAGTTTGAATTATTTAGATATGGGGTAACATGTGCACGAGGTGGAATATCAAAACAAAAACGAGCGCAAGCGTTCTGAATTCTTTGAATCACCCTTTCTGTTTTGCGAAGTAACCGCGGGCCATAGACAGCATCAGCATAGTTCAACTTAGAAAGAACCAAGGATTCACAAAGATTCGCCCTCAGCTCGACACTAAGATAGTGGCGCACCCTGTATAAAACTTTCAATCGGTAGAAGCAGTTCCTTACTGCCTCAGTCACATGTTCCTCAAATCGTAATTCGCCATCCATCAATAGTCCAAGGTTTCGCGCCAAAAGCACTCTCTCAATAATCTGATTGTTTATACTTAAAACCGGATTGAGTCGAGCAATATTGTTTATTTGCTTTTTTGATCCCAAGATCATAAATTTGGACTTGCTTGGATTCAGGACAAGCGAATTTTCAACAGACCAAGAGGCCACTCTGGCCAGGTCCTCATTCACAAGAGCAGCCGCACGATCAGTCTCTTCTGGACGAAAGCTATAGTACAATTGCAGATCGTCGGCATATAAATGGTATTTACAATTTTTGATACCGTTAATTATGTCCGCACTGTACAAGATAAAGAGAATCGGCCCAAGAATGGATCCCTGCGGCACCCCCCTATCAACCAATGCTACACTAGACTGGACCTTACTACCGCAGGCAGACGTGATCTCCGTCAATTGCAACCTATTGCTAAGATAGCTGTGAAACCACTTAGTAGTCGCCGCATCAAATCCATAATAGGAAAGCTTAGATAAGAGCAATGAGATGCTGATGGAATCGAAAGCCCTAGAGAAATCCAGAAGCACCATGATTGTGCCCATACCTTTATCCTGACCCGTAAGTATGTTATCGATTACATCCATTAGTGCAGTCGTCGTACTATGTTTCTTACGAAACCCTGACTGCAGTAGTGGAAGAACATCATTCCTATCAAGATATTCCGTTAATTGAGTACAAACAACACGTTCCAGTACCTTTGAAAGACAAGGCAAAATATTAATCGGTCGAAGGTCCTTCAACTGGTCAGGACTACTTTTCTTAGGTATTGGTTTAACTATACCAAGTTTCCATACGGAAGGAAATTCCGAAATCTCCAGAGATCTATTTATAATACTTGTTATTGCATTCAAGGAGCGAGGTAGTGTTAACATGAGCATCTCCAAGGACAACCCATCAGCACCAATAGCATTACTTTTTAGTTGCTTAATAATCTTAAAAACTTCCTCTGCCGTTGTTAAGTGCAATCGAAAGTTCCCTTCACCAAATCTATGAAACTCGAAGTAACTTAAACGGGATATATTGTCGACAACATTCCCTGGGACATTTAGAAAATGTTGGTTGACAACATTGGGATCACTAAACTGTTCCGGCAAATCCATTTTACGCTCGCTATTCAGAACCCTATTTTTAATATTCTTCCACAAACTCTTTGGATTTTTTATGTTTGCATTTAAGTGATTCTCATAGTACACCTTTTTTTCAGTATGCAGAGCGGTAGCAACTATCCCTTTCAAATCCTTATAATACCTTCGATGTTCATCCGAATTTGTAGTACGGTACCTCTTGTAAGCCCTATCACGTTGCCTCATCATGAGACGCACGCTTTCAGTCAGCCATGGGTGATTCCGATCTCTCAAGTAGATTTTCTTTTCAGGAGCGTGTAGATCAAATAGCTGTAGGAGGAAGACGTTCAACAATCTCACCATCTCGTTGATATCATCAGCTTCAGATATACATTCCCAATTGATATAATTTAGGTCTTTCTCAAATAAGTCTAGCAGTATGTCCCTCATCGGCCTAATCACAGCAGCTCTTCCCTTGCTTTTAGGTTTTTTAAACCTCAATTCGGCGGTCACCATAGCATGACGCCCCAATTCAGGTATATGGTCCACATCAACAGAAAGAGCAGGTACATCCGAGCAAATAACATCAATCAGGGTTTCCGTACAATCATCAGCAAAATGAGTAGGTTCCTCAATAAATTGTTGCAATTGAAAACAGCGCAAAAAATTATTCAAACGTCGTGATTGCTCGGAGTCCTTAAGAAGGTTGACATTAAAATCCCCAAGCAAAATGAAATGATCAGCATGACCAAACGAAGAAAGAGAGGACGACAAGGCATCCACAAAGTCATCCAGACGCAACCACGGCGGACGGTAAGCTGTACCAATAACAACCTTGGTAGAATTAACGTTAATTATGAAATACATCTGCTCAATAGCTGATTTTGGATGAGAACAGAGCCTCATAGAGATACCCCGCTTAAAATAAAAACCAACACCGCCACCACGACCTCCACGAACGGACGTCGGTCGGGGCACATGACGCAATCTGTATCCGGGTACCTGAGGCGCAAGACTGTCCTCGCCCTCTCTGAGCCAGGTTTCATTTATAGCCATTATATCTACATCATGACGCTCCATAGCAGCAATAAACTCATCATGACGAGTATTTAACGATCCAGCATTGTGAAGACCAATTTTAAATTTTTTATTAAATTTGTTCATCGTGACGGTACATTTTATCGCGAGATAAATAACGACGTAACTCACTGAACCGTAAAACAAGCAACTCAATGATCATATGGTATACATTATTTAATAATATATTATTGGCTTCAAAGTGATTACCGAAAAATCCAAGCAATAAACCCGAGAGCAGAAGACATAAGCTTTCACATATGAGCGTACTTTTCGTGGAACAATAACAAATACAATCTTTTAAATTATTAATACAATAAAACAACCATACACAATTCCAAATTACAAGCAGCAAGTATAGCAAAAAATTAGGTGGATAAATATAATTATAGATAGATAGTAATACATAAATAAAACGGCAAGGGAACCACAGACCAGTATAATGACCAGTATAATGAGAGCTTCAATTAATAAAATAAACATAATGGCAGCATTACACGATCAATCAAATTTTATCAAGCCAACTTAACGGTGTATGGGTGTCAATTTGTATGACAAGCAGGTATACTGGAAGACACAATCGAATTTCGATCCTGCCGGTTCTTCATGCCTCGTACTTGTATGGCGGGTACGCAATCGTGCGCCAGTTGAGTTTGAGTTTTTGTGGAAAGCAGACGCGCCTACCTCGTCACCAACCACTCTTTACACAACAATAACGATCTTTTCTTTTCTTCATCTTCATAACTAGCGTTAAGCCCACAATAGCTAACCCATCGTTGTCCCTCACTAGTGACGCTATGATTTCAAATGAACTGTATCAAATCCATCGGACGGTTAACCTGGTCTTGTATGGTAAATCAAGGCAATCGTATCGTGCCGATTGGTCGATAGACTTGATCGTGTATGGTGTATATGAACGAACGATAAATTAGATCAGGCAATCGTATCATGCCGACTGGACGATAGACTTGATCGTGTATGGGTGTATATGAATGAACGATAAATCGGATCAGGCAATCGTATCATGCTGATTGGACGATAGACTTGATTGTGTTTGGTGTATATGAACGAACGATAAATCGGATCAAGGCAATAGTGTCATGCCGATTAGACGATGGACTTAACCGTTTATGGTATAATAATATATATGAACGAACGATAAATTGGATCAGGTAATCATATCATGCAGATTGGACGATAGACTTGATCATATATGATATCCGCCATAACAATGATGTTTGGAACAAAGATAACTTAGTTCACGAACATTGAATGCCACCTCTAAAAAGTGAGTCAGCTCACAATATATTATGAGATTGACCTCAAAGAGATAGGAAAGGCAATATAAAATTATCTATAATCTATAATTTATTTTTATTTTTCATTGTGGTTCTTAAAGGCGTCACTTAATTCGCAAATTGCAACCATAACGCGTCAATGCTCTAGTTAAGATTACAAAAGGTAACGGTTTGGTTCCCCGACCTTCTGCAATTATACGCTGTTAATCTTTATTTAGTCTATTTACTAACGGAGTTATGGGAATACTTGTTTGCGGATCCGCAGACAATGGCCATTATCGTTGCATCACATTGGACCATTTTACTGATAACAAAAGAGGGAATTAAAAACATGTAAAACTAGCGACACGCCACCTATCTTCCTCGCATATCGCTTTTTATATTGAAAACCGTATCGAAATCATTGGCGCGTTTAAGAAGAAACGGAGAAACGGACAGGCAGACAGCTACTTTATCTTCTTCTATATTCTATACATATAATAAAATCGTAAACGAGCCTTGTCTGTATGCATTAAATATTTTTTTCATTAATTCTTTTTTCAAAATTTTCGGTCTATAATACAACTTTAAAACGTTAGACGGGGTTTTCCTTTTATAATCTATATGTATATAAATAAATATATATATATTTTAGTATATAATAATAAATACATTAAGTTTTTATATATTACGGTATGTAATGTAAATAAATATATAAACTTTAAAACCAGTTTTATCATCCACATTAATATCTCAATAAAAATTAATATTAGGTACTTATGTTTATCGTTTAGTTTGTGATAATCACCATTTTAATTTTATTATTTTTCTTTTCCTGGATACACAAAGGGTTTTTAGAGGTCTTCGTGGATTTGCTCACCTTGAAATTTGCAGCATAACTTGAAACAGCATAAAAATATTATGTATCTAATATAAAATTTTTTGTGCGTCATAGTACGAGAAAACGGACATTGCCCTGTCTTCGGCGTGCAAATATTCGAAAGATCGAAGCTTATCATTATATCACTACAAATTTAATTTTGATTTTAGGTCCACCGAAAATAATATCAAACCACACACAGTTCGGTACCCAAGGCGATGCTGTCAAAGTCGAATGCGCTGCTTTCGCAGTGCCTAGAATCGACAATATTATATGGAGTTTCGAGGGGAAAGAAATCGATTCGTTGCATGATCAGGTAATAGTTTCTAGAGATTTTTTTCAGCTTGAAATGTGTACCACCCCCTTACAGAAGACCACAGTGAAATAACAGCACGTGTGCTGTTGTGTTTCGGTGAGTGAGTAAAGCCCATTTCCCTATCCAATCCCTTATCCTTAATCCTACTATAGTCGGCGGCGCACTTGCAGCAGCTGTGGCGTTGCTTGTGTAATAGGCGACGGAAGCCACCTACCATCAAGTAGACCGTCAGCCTGTCTGCCGATCTTAACATGTCAATTAGTTTATATTATTTGTTATACTTACATTGAACTTTACTTCTGTTTGCTTTCTCCAGCAGTTTCCATTTTTCTAAGAAAGCGTGGCACGTGAATTAGAATTGCAAAAAAAAAGAATGAATTTGTTTTATGTATAAGCCCTACAAATTGTTAATGCGCCTGGCCGCCATGTTTGTGACGTAATCGCGTCACACATTCTGTTGTTATTTTGCTGTTAGCTGTATTTTTTAGTTGAGGATGACGTCACGTGGATGTTAATATGACAACGTACTTGCACATAAACAATTTGCGGGGAATTTGCTTGGCCTGTGTGTGAAGAGATAGGGACTATAGTCTACCACGCTAGCCCGAAATGGATTGGCAGGATTTGTGTCTTAGTTAATTGCAAATATTCTTACAAAACCACGTTTCTTTACAAGGTGTTCATGTTTAATTATCTTAGAATCTAGAACGAGGAGGTGCTAATTCAAACCAAAATAGTGGGAAGCTAACCATCGTTTCTCTGTTCTCTTATTATATAAAAAAAACTTTTTTAAACTTTTTAATTATATCTATATTAATATTACTTACATTAATATATGAATATGTAAAAAAGTAATTCATTTGCCCAGGATTTCGTGTTTCAAGAGGACATCCAAACTGGTGGCGTAGTAAATTCGACCTTAATCATCAGAGAGAGCCAATCAAAACACTTTGGCAAATATAAATGCAACGTGACCAATGATTATGGTAGCGACGCGATGGAAATCACTCTGAGGCCTCACAGTGAGTATTTAATTTAGTTTTTATTAATTGAATATTATCGTTCACTTTTGTATACGTCACAGTGTAATTTAAACCTCCTTAAAATTCTACCTATATTTGTGAGGATGATTCTATGGATGACGTTATTCTTTCGCCCAAAAACTACTCGGTGGATTTTGATGAAATTTTACGGTTAATATAGTTTGTAAATAAAGCGCGAAAGAAAATAGCGGGCAAAGGGCAACTATGCAAGCAAACAACATTAAAATTGACGACGAGCCCATTGGATGAGAGGTTAGGGTGCTTGCCTTAACGCTCTGTTCTGGGGCTCCCGGGTTCGATTCCCGGCAGGGTCAAATGAACTTTTCAAATTTGACTCTGGTCTGCATCTGGAAAGTAGTGGCAGGGCACACTGCGTTTTCCATTTCCAAATTTGATAAGTTCACTTTTCAAAGTTGACCCTACCGGGAAGCGAACCCGGGAACCCTAGAACAGAGCGTTAAGGCAAGCACCCTAACCACTCATCCAACCGGCTCGTCAACACTTTGTAGGTAGTTTTGACTGCGTTGACATTCAGTCAGGACAAACGATTTTATGAGTAGATAAAGATATAATCTACTTCATGTCTATATCTAAATCTAGATATAGATCTAGATATATACTGGACAGCAAATAAACCGGGCCACCCGCTACCTTCGAACTCTGATTCGATTTTCTCAAAAAGTATAAAACTTACATACCTCATAGTTATACCTACAGAAAGTGAGTTTTATGTTGATTAAAATGACTATAAATTTATTCTAAAGTACCGTCAACTCAAATTGTAATCAAGCAACAAACACAACGCTAACGATTTGCTTTGTTTTGAATAGAGTTAGCGATTAGCGTCTTTGTTTCTACAATGAGGATAGTAGGATATTTCTTACCATTTCTTTAATTTTTGTTTATCTATTGCTCAGACGTGTGTATTTTTGCTACTTTTTTCGGTCAATAATGGATACGATACCTGAGGACCCAGCTCAAGCTATAGCACTGCTTCAAGCAGGCGTTGCGCAACGGGAGGTCGTTCGAAGAGTTCGAATCAGCAGATTTTCGGTGCAACGAGTATACTGACGATACCTAGAGACTGGAGCATTCGATTACCATCCAGGTACGGGCAGACCTAGGGCTACATCAGCAGCAGATGATCGTTTTATCTAACTTACTGTTCTACGAAATCGCTGCCTCGACGCATTCCAAGTCCAACAAAGTCTGCGTAACGAACACCAAGTTTTCATAAGTTCAGTCACCATCAGAAGGAGACTTGCTGAATGGAACCTGACTCCAAAGAGAGCTGCAATAGGCCCAGCATTAGCGGTATCCCACCATCAAGCACGACTTGAATTTGCTCGAGAGCATAGGGATTGGACGTTAGAACAGTGAGGTAATGTACTCTTCATTGATGAGACCAGAGTGAGTCTACATGGAAGTGATCGACGTCAGAGCGTGAGAGAGAAGTGATCGTCGCCCTGGAGAACGTTAATTCTCAGTGTTGCATCGAGGAAACTGTTGCTTATGGAGGAGGCGTATAAAAAGTAATGATCTGGGACGGCATCTCGTTAACCGCATATAGAGCGTTAGTTTTCATCGAACCGACGGGCCGTATACGTGGATTGACTTGTCATCTTTACTTTACTGAAATCCTCGCAGACCATGTGGTATTTACGCAGGATATATCGGGCTGGATATGCTGTTGATGCATGGTAAAACACGGCCTCATAATGTTGCCAATGTGGTAACCCAGTACCTATGCGACGTCGGCATTCGTACGATGGACTAGTCAGCTCGAAGCTCGGACTTGAATCCGATAGAACACTTATGGGATATGCTGAAAAGTCGGGTTCCAACCTGGGTACCTGCTCCAACAAGGCTTCCAGAGCTGTGAATCACAATTGAAGAGGAGTGGAATGCAATTCTTCATGATTTTATCGTCAGGCTCGTGAGGTCGATGAATACGAGGATGCTGGCAGTTATCCGAGCAAGGGGAGGGAATACTGAATACTAACCAAACACTTTTTTAAATTTTTTCTTTGTTTCTGGCTTTAATTTTTTTATTTATTTTATGATTACTAACGATTAACACGACTGGAAAACGACTCTTCTTTGTAAAATCTTTAATAAACACTTAATAAATAGATAAATCTCAATAAATTTCCATTCATTTTAATCATCATGAAACGCCCTTTCTGTAGGTATAACTTTGATAGTTGTAAGTTTTATAGTTTTTGAGAAAATCGAATCAAAGTGCCAAGGTAGCGGGTGGCCCGGTTTATTTGCTGTCCAGTGTAGATTCAACGTAATGAAAAAGCGCAATTTGTTTATTTAAGTTGATACTTACGAATCAATGGAATGGAAACAAATCAATCATTCCAGAGCTAATTACGCGACAGTCAAATGAATCCATTATTCAAACATAAGAATAATTTTTATTTCATTTGAAATAGAATTTGGGACTAACCTATTGGTCATATAAAATGACCAATGACCAACTATTGGTTATTGGTCATTTTATAGGCGTTCTCCGTCCATCCATAATTCACAAAGTTCGAATAAAATATTCATGAAAACTCCGTTACGCCTATATAATATTTTATTTTTATTTTTGTCAATACAAAAATCAAACAAATGTAATTGCGATTTGTCCTTGATGGACTCAAGGCTTTTCATGTACGGGCTTCTTGTTGCTACCACGTAATGTAATAAATATTTAGCGTCGCTTCATCAATTTACGATCTTCTGTGTTCCTTTAAGGTTTATTTTTGAATAGCACTCTGTTACGGCTGAAACAATTTGTCTAGGTGTAACACTTATGAATTGAAAGTATATTATTATGGACAATCAATAAACAGTTATCTTCGAGTATGCCTGATAATATAATACAGGCAGAAAAGATTTTGTAAGTTTGTTTATATGTAAGTATTTTAGCAATAAAAAAAAATAGAAAACAGTTTTTTTATTCTCATCGTGGTCTCTTCTTTGAGTTTATACGGTCTAAACTAGCTAAGCCCGCAACTTCTTACGCGTGGTATCCGTATACCGTTATAGTGCGTAACTTTTTTGTTTATAAACCGATTGGAACGAAACAAAGACTAAATGTTACGGGAAGCTTGCTACAATACATCAGTGAAAACCGCATTCAAATCGGTTAAGCCGTTTCTGAGATTAGCGCGAACAAACGCGCAGAGAGACAAAAATTCTAAAAACTACTTTTTTTACTTCGGTAATATAAGTACACCGTTTATAAATTGTTTTTTTTTTTTTTAAATATTTAATGTACAGACACGACTTGTTATAGTCTTGTTATATGTGTAGATACACTAGCGAATTGCACCCGGGTGCGAAGTACGGATGTCAAATTTTTCCAACTTTTCTATTCATAAGAACCTTTCTTTTTCTTCCTTCAGAACGAGTATTTGAAAAAAAAATCCAATTTTTTTTAATATTAAGATCGGCAGACAGGCTGACGGTCCACTTGACGGCAGGTGGCTACCGTCGCCTATAACCCAAACAACGCCAAAGCTGCCGCAAGTGCCCTGCCGACTTCAGTAGGATTAAGGATAAGGGATTAGGAGGGGATAGGGAAATGGGCTCTGGCATCCCTTACTCACTCACCGAAACACAACAGCACACGTGCTTTTATTTCACGGTGGTCTTCTGTGAGGGGGTGGTATCTGCCGCCAGACGGGCTGCCCAGATGACTGCGGAACGCAGTGTGCCCTGTGTATCATAATCCGTTAGGTGATTTGAAGAAATTAGCAGTGAAACAGACAGAAGACCACCGTGAAATAACAGCATATGTACTGTTGTGTTACGGTGAGTGAGTAAGGGATGCCAGAGCCCATTTCCTTATCCCCTCCTAATCCCTTATCCTTAATCCTACTGTAGTCGGCAGCGCACTTGCAGCACTTGTAGCGTTGCTTGTGTTATAGGCGACGGTAGCCACCTACCATCAAGTGGACCGTCAGCCTGTCTGTCGACATAACATTAAAAAAAAAGACAACAATTTTATTTGGTAACATGTACAGAATAATATTTTTGATAGTCAATAAGTATGATCACAAAATGTATAAAATTGTATAAAAAAACTCACATAAACCTGTCAAAGACACACTTTTTATAGTTTCATTTATAAAGCCGCCATATCTTTTGCGAACGACGCGACGTGTCGCCGGAATATCACTTTCATCGCGCGCGAACCGACGCCATTACGTCTCGGAACGGCCGAACATTATCGTAAATGTATCACCATTCCAACTTCACCTCTACACATGTCAATATTGTCCAGAAGGAAATTAAAAAAAAAAGTTTTACTGTATATAAAAGGGATATATACATGACCAGCTTTTGCCAGCCACTTTGTCCGAGTCCCTTTTTCTTAGGTGTAGAAACATTTATTCAATCTTTATTGCTCACTAGCGACCAGCCCCCGGTTTCGCCCGGAGTGCAATTTTTATATATATGAACATTCCCCGTTTATCCCTCTTTCCATTAGTGAAAACCGAATTAAAATCGGTCTACCCGTTCACGCGTGATGCCGTGACCAAGGGAAATGGGGATTCATTTTTATATAATTTTTGTACTTTTGTTGAGTGTTGAATTTTTGGAGTTTACTCCTTAAGAGGGCACTTTCCAACACAAACAGCTTACTTATTCCATAATACGTAATTCCATGATAACTCATTAATTATAGGTTGTAGCAATACATAAAAACACCATGACACTTCTGGGACATAATATGAAGGTTTGCATAGCAACAAAAAACTGAAATTAAACTTATGTCTAGTATAATTAATTTGTAAAATGAGCAGAATTTGTGA
This sequence comes from Bembecia ichneumoniformis, assembly GCA_910589475.2. Lineage (NCBI taxonomy): Eukaryota > Metazoa > Arthropoda > Insecta > Lepidoptera > Sesiidae > Bembecia > Bembecia ichneumoniformis. The sequence continues at coordinate 3,447,076 of OU342546.1, read as the reverse complement.
CATTTTCGCGGTTTGAATTTTTGTAATTACTGACTAAAATCCAAAAATGTTTTTCCATGGAAACATCCTATCAATAATGTACATTTGAAATTGGGATGTCAATAGCTACCATCTAGTATAAATGTTTTTCTAAAATATTGGAATTACTGGCGTATGTTTTATTATTTTCGCAAGTTGAATAAGTGGTGGGATTGTGTTGCGTCGCGTTCTGTCTTCGGTTATTCGCATTGTAGTAAGTTGAGACAACAAATTCTCCCAAATAGCTATTACTGAGTTCCCACACTCGCACAACGCCACCTTAAGAAGCGATTTTAATATAAGGCCCCCGTATGGAAATTCTACAGAGAAGTAAAATTAATACAAACGTTAACTAAAAAGCGTTACGTTATCTGTCACTGTGACATTTGTGCGACAGCAGACACATCTATTTATGTTCCCTGATTCTATTCTCTGGGCTTATAAAAGCAAACGTCGAAATCTTGTATGAAATGTTTAACGAAACTATAGTGCGTTATACTTCTGTCGTCGATGAAAATGAACTATTTGAACTTACAAAACCTAGTGACATGTGTATACCGAACGGAACTAACATAACTTTTTTTGGAAAAATATAGAGAATGTAACAAAATAATATTAAGTAATTAGGTATCCAGTTATGTTGTGAACAGTGATTTTTTCTGCATTAAAGCCTTTTATGTATCCCTGACAATGTGTACGGAAAATATCATGAGTAGACGCGAAAGCGTAAAAAACAAACAACATACAAAATCACTTTCGCATATTCAGTACTTATCTGTGTAATAAAAATAAATATTAACACATTAATTTTTATTGCAGAAACATTCCCACTTCTCCTTTTCCTGTTCGGAGTGACGTCGGGCGTGATAATGATAGCTGCAGTGATCGCAGCCGTGATACTCTGCCAGAGTAAGCGGAGAAAAAACAAGCAGTCACAGGTCACCGAGAAGCCAGATGTGACGGTAGCAGCCGAGGAACTGTTTAAAGAAAACGACAGAAATTCTAATATAAGTGATTTGAAGCTGGAGTTAAGGCAGAATAATGGAGCTTGTGAGGTCGTGAGTATTATTTTAAAGGCAATATATTATGTTAGATCTATTTGATTCAAGTCCAATCACTCTTAAGTCGGAGGACTATGGGTTGTATATACATACTAACGCTAATGCATTATATACACACTATATATATAGACGTTAGTGTGTGTATATAACGCCTATATATACAATGACGCCTTCATACTCATTCATACATGTCCGCGCAGATTGTCAATGCTGCCACTGACCGCCCGCGCCGAATTGGTCCATTTCCATTATTTTCCTTAAGTGTCCAAATGACCCATTTGGGACATTTAAGGAAAATATGCAAAAATAAGTATTTTTTTAATGTTCCCACAGTGTTCCATTTTAAATTTTACATTTTTCTACTTAATTATCTACTGGGAATATATGGCCGGACGCGCGGCTTATAGTACGCGGTATTTCTAAGCTCTAAAACCCTGAATCCTCCCAAGGTTTCATCATCAGAACACAAAGTCTGCCTTTTTAATATTTTAAATCATGATTTCATGTATTGACGATAAATAGGTGTATATTTGGAACAGGCCAGAATATATCTGGATCTCTTTTTTCGCCTGTACGTGTAATGATTTAGGGAAATTATTTTAGTGTAAAGGCGGATTTATATTACACCGGGCCATGCCGGCCGTCAAGATATTCGTAGTATGCTTTTGTATGAACCAATACATACTTCACCTTTGAGAAAAACAACGCACGGCCCGGTGGAGGCAAGGTGTAATATGAATCATTCTTAATTATCAATGTTATAATTTTATTTCTTACTAGCAAACCCTCGGCTTTTTCCTCGGTGTTCGATAGCTCACTTTATATTGATCTAGGTTGATCTAAGGGGATACTATTATAGGCAAATGAATTACTTATGTACCTGATCTATGTATTTGAAGTACATAAAAGCCTTGATATAACAAGACCTGAACTTGACACGACAAAACCCTCGACAAGACATCTTTTGATTTTAACAAAAACAAAAATTAAATTGTCTAATATCTTTCCTTGGCTCTTATACAAAGAAACGCAGACCAACTTCCATACCATTCACATTATTTGTGATAGCGACGTTTAGGTGTGGATTTGTCCTGAACACTCGGATATTTGAAAAAGAATAAAAACTGCCGAATTGCTCCTCGAATTTTGCACCTAGCAACACCTTTAGAGATTTAGACTATAGACTATTCTCCCTTGCGCAGAATAGTCGTCACCTACAATAATTTAATTAGGGGAATTGGCATATACATCTTTCAGTATTCCTCCGCATGTTTTAAAAGAAGGGTTAAAAAATTTCTATTATCGCGTCCTGCATAATGGTTTGTAGTTTTTTTGAGTTTTTGTTTGTTATGTTCGTATTATTATTCTTTTAGTATTGGTTTATTTTTGTTTTCGTCTTAATGTATGCCAAGTTAGCCTATAAGTGTGGTATGTGATATTATAAATGTGTTTATGTATTTAGGATGGTTGTATACTGCGTTGGCTTCCTAATAAAATAAATAAATAAATTTAAATTTATATGTATGTAGATAGATAGCTTATTAATAAGAAACGTATTAATTTGGACAAAATAAATAATGTTTGTTTGTTGTCGCTTCGATCAAGTCGATCGTCAGGTCAGCCTGTCTGCCACCCTTTAACATAATAAAAAAATACAGCACAACAGTTAGGAAAGAGAATATAAAGTCACCATGACGCATAAAAAAATACAAACTTGCCGCACTCGACTCGGTGAATCGCAAAGCTAGGAGGCTCATTGGCGATGATACACTAATAAGAACTAAGCTGCAGAGCCTGGCACATAGACGCAAAGTTGCCTGTCTGTGTGTATTCTATAAGATGTACTTCGGAGAGTGTGCTCGAGAGCTGCATGAGATCATACTACCTTCCCCTTTCTTCCATCAGACATGCAGACGTACGGCTGGTTACCATCCTCACCTTGTCGAAATCCCTCTAGGTCGGACCAAGCGCTTTAAAACATCTTTGATCCGCACTGCTAAGAATTGGAACTCCCGACCGGCGCGGTCTGTATTTCCGAGCTCATTCAACCCAAATCTTTTCAAATTTCGAGTGAATAGGCATCTTCTGGGTGAGCTCATCGTCGGCCTCATCCTTCCTACATGGATAGATACTGGTCAAGAGCAAACCCATATTTAATTTTTAAAAAAACTCCTGTAACATAAATAAAATTTGTTTCAGGATTATTCCAACACCGGCTCAGATAGCACTCTATGTTCCAACGCAAAATTGGGAAGTGGTATACCGTTGACTAGTACAGCGCCATTGTCCATCAATCAGACAAACACCTATCAGGCGTACAGATACAGTAATGATTATACCGATCCAGCATATCAAGATTGCTATAAAGTAAGTAATACTGTTTAATCTGTGCTAATCTATACTTAATATATAAAGCTGAAGAGTTTGTTTGTTTGTTTGAACGCGCTAATCTCAGGAACTACTGGTTCGAATTGAAAAATTCTTTTTAATACAGTTGCTCAAAAAGTGGCGTATTGCAGGGACGTATAGCTTTCGGGATGTGGGCTATTACATACTCGTGCTTTTTTTTTACCTTTCCCGAACTCGTGCGTTCTCTTTCCCAACTGTCAAAATAATGTCTATTAAAAAGAAAAACCAACCACGAAGTTTTTACTAAAAAAAAATTCATAGAAGTTTTTATGATTCATGCAAATACGTATATTTCTAAAAAGAAGCTACTAATTTGTTTCAATATCAGATTTAATGATTTGATTGAATGAGTTAGGTTAGGTTTCATTTCATTTCATCTCATTAAATTTCATTTTTATTTCATATCAATAAAAAAATTCTACTGAAGACTTGGCTGATGGGCATAGTTTCCTTTGCCTACCAGAATGGTTGAAGAAAAAAAATCTCTGCTTATATTCTACGGTTGGCGCCATTTTCCAGAAATTTCCTTTGCGAGTTTAGTTGTTTGTTTTATTAAATTGCTTCATTTTTTCGCAACTGTATTAAAAATAGTCGTTCAGTACACGTGCGGAACCGTCATTGCAACTTGTTCCGACTGTCAACCCTCGCCTTCGGCTACGCCTCGGCTCGGGTAGACATTTATCGGAACTCTTTGCAATGACAGCCTTTCCGCACTTGTAATGAAATATACTATTTTGTTCTGAATAGTCCATTTATCGAGTAAGGCTATAGGCTATATAACATCACGCTACGATAAATAGTATTATATATATAAGCAGTGTCCAGTAGCGCGCGTCCAATTGGTTTGATCAAGCCAATTTGGCGGTTTATGGCTTTCATTTGATATAAATGCCATTCTTTTCATGCAAAATAACACGCAAACACGGCCATGCTGATTGGACGATAAGCTTCAACGGCTGGCATAAGCATGTCTTTTAAAGATGACGCTAGTTTTTCGCCTACCCATTGTAGAAAGATAAATATTTATGTGGTTTTCCGTTTTTCAACCTTTGAACTCGCGTATCCGGTTTACAAATTCTGTGCGTTTCCAATTAATTTTGTTGCGGTATCCAAGGTTTCTCTAGATTTCCCCAGGGATTTAGTAGATCTGTGTGTTTCTCTGGTCACTGGAGAATCGGATGGATAACTCTAGCGTCGCGAGGTCCTTCCGTTCTGTTAATTTCAAATTGCTTTTACTAAGACGTGGCGTATCTAATAATTTTAATCTAATCTATTACGAGTTTAATATAATATGATATAAAAGTCTCTTCTATATGGGATGGAACAAGCTATAGGTACCTACCCATATCTCCTTCTACAGAGGAGATATATGTATGAATACTCTATCCCACTCATTGTCTCGCGCAAATGCGCTCAGCGCAATTGCGCGGCACTAACATTATTATTACTACCATCTCTAGTAGGGGGCGGCGCGCAATTCTTTGCTCTGTGGTACCTGTCCATGCTATGTGAAAAATACTATTCACTTTTACACATATCTGAATCTGCTGTTAGAGTAAAATGTTGAAAATGATTGATAAAATAATAATCTCTATATATAAAAATTTATCCCCATTGCCCTTGGTCACGGCGTCACGTGTGAACGGGTAGACCCATTTTAATTCGGTTTTCACTAATGGAAAGAGGGATAAACGGGGAATATTTATGTATATAAAAATTGCACCGCGGGCGAAACCGGGGGCAGGTCGCTAGTAATTTATATTTCAATAGAACTTACAGCTTTAGTCTTGTCGAAACAACGTCTAATAAGTGTCTTCTTAAAACAGATGAACGGCTTCAGCAACAGCTATCAAACTTACGTTCATTACGGCCATGATTACACTCCGGGTTCTTTACGAGTACAATCGCCAACGCTTGGAAGTGATAAATTGACACCTAACAGGTAAGATATACAAGTGAAATTAGCTTAACAAGATATTACGAGGAGACCAACTGGGGTGCAGTACAGAGGATTTTCTTATAACACTGCATAATTGATTTTATTACAGCTAACATAAAGTGTTAAACTAAACGCATTGCATTGACGACGAGCAGGCAATGTTTGTATAATTTGCACTTTATTTTAGTTGTAATAAAATGAAATATTCAATGATATAAAGGAAATTATTTCTCCGCTTCTCCTGAGGGTTTATTATGATCTTTTAATCTCAGTATGATTCTCGCTAGCCAGTCTGGCGAAAATTGATTTCCACTGTTGCTATCACAAGTTTTGTGATTTATGTGGTAAAGAAAATTTACTTAATAGCCACAATAGGGGATCGGACAAATTTTCAGAAAGTGTTTTAAATTAATCTTCATGGATATTTATTCCCATAAAAAATACAATTTTATTTATTTATAGTCTTTTAGGTACTCAAAATCATGTTTTAATATTGTTTGTTTGAAAATGCCGCCAAAACGCCACGATAGTTCATCTGAGAGCGCGTAACGTCATTTGTGGTCATATCATAACAAAACAGCTGCATTGGCATAAGACAATGATTGCCCACAAATGACGTCACGCACTGTGATTGGTGTTTCAGTATAATAGATTAAAAATATTGTAAATAATAAAATTTTATTTCTTCATTTAAAAATATTTCAATGAATTATATTAAATTAGTATTCGATAAATAATCGTAAAAAATTATATATTTTCTTTCTAAGTACATTTTAGATTTTAATCTGATTACTGTCCGATCTCCTATTTAACTTACCTACCTATAATGTAACAATGCCTATCTCGCATAGATTGATTAATAATTTTTCACACTTATAACTTTTTAGTGTATTATTCATTGTATACTTATTATACATATGATAAAATCGTAAACATTAAATATTTAAAAAAAATATTGTACACGTTATGTCTATGTTATCGAGGTCAAAAAAAGTTTTTAGGATTTCTGTCTGTTTGTCTGTGCGTTTGTGCAAGCTAATCTCAGAAACGATTAATCGATTTTAATGCGATTTTCACTGATGTATCGTAGCAAGCTTCCCGTAACATTTAGTGTTTGTTTCATTCCAATCGGTTTACAAACAAAAAAGTTACGTGCTATACTAAATACAACACGTACGAAGTTGCGGGCTCAATATATAATTTTTCATAGCACAACTGGTTGTGCCACAGGTCCATCATTTTCGAACCATGAAATGATCGCGCAACTAGTTGTGTGATCGAGTTGGTCCACGGATACTTAGCGGTACTTCTACGTATAATGCTATTTTCATTCCAATCGGTTTACAAACAAAAAAGTTACGCCCTATTATACCGAATACCACGCGTACGAAGTTGCGGGCTCGGCTAGTATAAAATAAAACGATTGCTCGCGGGCAAAAGCTAGTTATTATTATTTTGCACACCAGTGTTTGGTATTCATTAGTCAAATTAGCTTTTCTCATAAAGCTAACAAAGTTCAATAAGCTTATTAATAACACTTCGAACAGGTCTGTTAACGGTAGTCTACCGAGGAGCGTCGATACATCATCATCCGTACAGTTCAATCCAAGTGGAAATGGATCCCAAAATAACTCCTTGCAGCGCTCTGTTAAACGTCAAGAGAGCAGCAGTGCTTTGAACAATCTCGGATTACCAACAAACGAAGGTAAGCTTTAAAAAGAAAATCACTTGGAATTCGGTTGAGGTTGCGATTTTTTATTTTTTAATATTTAAATTGTATTTGATCTATATTACGAATTAATTTTTGGTGAATCCACGTTCAATTCCAAAGATAAAAGTGTTGTTTCCCATCGGTTTGGAATTACCATTATAATACTGTGACCAAAGATTTTCAACTGTATAGATCGGGCAAGACGAAAAAATCCTTAATGTGACATTTAGAACCACGTGGTACAAAATCGCTCAGTTTAGCTACGCCATGGCCATCCCGATTACGGCGATCAGGATCAATATTATTTTTTTAGGAAAAAAATCCCAATGCCCTCTCTATGTTCTATATATATTTTTTTTTAATGTTATGTCGACAAACAGGCTGACGGTCCACTTGATGGTAGGTGGCTACCGTCGCCTATAACACAAGCAACGCTACAGGTGCTGCAAGTGCGCTGCCGACTACAGTAGGATTAAGGATAAGGGATTAGGAGGTGATAAGGAAATGGGCTCTGGCATCCCTTACTCACTCACCGAAACACAACAGCACGTATATGCTGTTATTGTTAATCATTTTGACTGTGACTTAATTTTTTAAATTTTTAGATGAAAATTGTTATGAAACTATAGTTTATTTTCGATAAAGAACTATCTCCACTTCCTAAAACTCAACAAAATTCTAATTCTAATTCGCGGGGCCCAGAATTTGATGACCCGTTACAAGTTCCAAATTAGTGTCATTTGGTAGGTAAAAATATCAGATTTATGCTACCTTAGTTTCAATTTGATTGTCAGTTGCATATATGGTTAGGTTATGTTAGAGATTGTGTTAGTTTAACAATATATTTAGCAATTATCATTTTAGTATTGTTTAGATGACTAATCTTAAACTTCGTTAGGTTTCCATTGCTAAATAAGATTCAGCCTAGCAAGCTAGTGTAGTCCACCCCGAAAAGGATTAAAAATATCTTATTTTGTAAGATCTGTATACCATTGTATCATAATAAATTGCAACTATAATAATTTATATTCATATATTTTAATAAAACAGTTTTTTTTAATTTAAAAACAACGATTACTTTAAAGTTGACTAACTAAGCTCGCGCACAGAACAAATAACATTTTTGAGTTTTAGTCAGTAATTACAAAAATTCAACCCGCGAAAATGTCACAAATTCTGCACATTTTAGAAATTAATTATACTAGATGTAAAATTAATTACAGTTTTTTTGTTGCGAGGCAAACCTTCATATTATGTCCCAGAAATGTCATGATTTTTATGTTTTGCTACGACCTATATTTAATGAATAATCATGGAATTACGTAGTATGGAACAACTAAGCTGTTCGAGTTGGATAGTGCCCTCTTAAGATGAAATCCACGAGCAAAGTCAGAGTATACTAAACCGTCTTGACAGACTTTGCTTTGAAACAAAACATACTAGACGATGCCTGGATTGTACAACATTGCAGTTGCTAATTCTGCCCTATAAAATATTGTTTCAAATAATCAATATATTAAAAATAAAATAGTTAAACTTATAGAATTTATGCAGTTAAAAAGTAATTTAGACCTTATAATTATTTGATATAACGTTAAAACTAATAATGGAATAGAGACAGACGTTTAAACTAAATACAAACCAGCTGTACAAATAAATACATAACCTGTAGAACTGTTTTGAGATCAATAGAGCTTTTGTCCAGGGAAATATTGTCAAGTTCACTGTACAGTGTTTACAGTATTTTTTGACAAATATTACAAAGACTAACGTCAGAGCGAACACAATTTTTATGGAAATGAATTCAACCACTCACCGATTCAGTCACTGTGGAGGAAATATTCTACCCAAACTCCTAAGTTTGTGTAGATTCCGGAGCCTCGCCGTGTTCTCACTAAATCACCGTTGTATTTTTTATTTTTTTTATCATTAATTTAGCAATTGTTGTATTGTTATTTAAAACTAACTTATCATCCTACTAATATTATAAATATAAAAAAATTCAACCTAATAGCCTATGTATTAAGGTGCAATATGGGACAACAAAATTTTGTAGCTTCTCGGTATAACCGAACAGAATGAAAATTGGAAGGTTTTTTCTTAAATATTATTTAAAATATAAAAAAAAAAAAATAAATATAACCGATTAAAACATTAGTACAAAACTTAGTTAATTTATAAGCTTAAAAAATAATGTACCTTCTAAATTTTTTTATTACTGTGACTAGAAAGCTTTTTTTGGGCAGTAATTTTCTATTTTTTTTTTCTCAGTTTTTTTTTTATAAATCTGCCCAATTCAAAGTTTTTAAAATATAGTCTATTGTGCTCAGTATTTTTATCAAGTTTAAATTATACTCTATCAAGTAAAATTAGGTGACGAAAATAGCGCTTTTCTGCTAATTCCTCGTCTCAACTAGTATCAAATATCCATTCAGACCATATTTGGTATTGTTATTAAATGTAGTGACATAAGACAAGAATTCGCGTACATCCAACCCAAGACGAACTTTCTAAAGTTTGTTTCCTTAGTTGATCTTATTACGAATAGAGTTAAGGCACTCAATTCAGAGAACTTACACCTTAACTGTTCGCGACAAACGTGGTAGTTTAAATAGATAGGTAACACAATTAATTTCATACAATTCAAAGCTGTTTTTGTTACAGTGAACCGAATACCGAACGGTGGTATAATACATGGCGTAGATGTTAGATACGCAGCAACCTATGGCAATCCGCATTTGAGAACTGGCGGAGGATTAGGTTTCGCCACAACAGTGAATACAGCAAAACCTGCATCCACTCCAGCACCACCGCCTTATTCTTCTGTTAGAAGTTCAGTTGCTTTGCCTTCAGGTATGTCTCTTCTGATATATGAGTGTGTACGTTTTCAGATGTTAGGGACTCATCCAGACACATTATTAGTCCTACAACATTTTAAATTTGTATATTCCAAACTATGCAATGGCCTGCTTAAAATAATGTCTTACCTGCTCGGCCAGATCTGGATGTCTTAACCCTGGCAGAATATCAGTGTTGTGACATAAGAAGAAATAATAACAAGTAGAACTGAATCTTCTTTGTCCGAGTCCCAAACGCCGCCATTTATATAACTACTTCCCCCTTCACGTCGTTACGCCCCTCTGTCGCCCAGGCTTGACGCCAGGGTTGCTTACTGTTAAATATTGCTTACGAATAAAGATAATTTCGCTAAAATATAAGTTTTTCTTTACTTTGAAACCATTATTTTATTCTAGTTTTATAAAATATGAGATTTATAAATACTTACCTACATTATTATGTTACGTACCTACACTAAATATACTTATAAGTTAAGTTATTATAAGACAGTACCATACCAATTGAAACCATTTAAGTAAGTATTACTTACCTTTCTTTAGTCTGAGCTTTAAATAGGATATTATTTGGATTCACTCTTGGGATTGAGGGTCCTATCTTTGTATCGTTTGGCCATCTCTGTTACGTCTTGCTCAGCCGTTGGTACATTCAAATCAATGTGAAAGGTGTTATTGGTGACGAACCTAGAAACGTCCGTTATATTTTAGATTGAAATCCTTCCATTGTTTCAATGTTATTTATCTCCATATTACTTTCTAGGTGATTTAAATGTCTTTTTATTTAGTTTAACTTATATGAAACTTATAAAGTTTTTTCTAAATTCACTTTCATTAGAATTATACAATACTTGAATTCATTAATTTGTCTAATAGGTACATCATCGCATTCAATAACTTCACCTACGAGTCTGGCGTCTCCACAATGCGCGACCAGTCCAATCACTACTTCGACTATGTCAACTGAGAGTACTCAGTTGGCGGTAAGTGTTAATTTCTAAACTCTTATATGTCTTATTATGTCTTAAATATTCTATATTCAATTAATATTCAATAATATTCATTTTAATCGATATTGTGGGCCATTCACTTTCTGTTATTCCTTTTTTATTACACGGTACTGTGTTAAATGTGTCTGCTTTAATTTTTTGAAGAGCATTGCTGATACAGTCTCTTTTCAATGCCCACTTTTCAACATTGTTTTTTATACTTACAAAATCGTTGTCTTGACTATCAACGCACATACAATACTACTGATAGGTTTTATAAGGTAAAGATCAGTTAACAAAGGATTTTTGAAAATTTCGACTCCGTACGAAGCCTAGTAGCTAGTTTCGTATAAGTAGTAAATTAAAAAGCTCTAAGTCGTTTACTAAGTTACGGAGATGGCTGTGTTTGGCGTTACTCTTAGAGATCGAATCAGGAATCAAGAGATCCATAGGCAAACTATTAGAAGCTTTAAGACGTACAAATTTTTATGACTTAATGTTTTTTATTTCCTAGGTGGGTGTAGCTACTTCGTCAGCAACGCCGCAGTCGCCTAGTGCCCATTATATTTTAGCTCCGTCGAATAGAACAATAAGCAACGCTACCGTTACTAAGAAAGGTAATTTATTATCGATCTTCTAATTAGCCTTTCGTGGTATCGTGTTTTGTAGTCTCCTTGAACTACTTTTTTTTATTTGCTATGTCATTCAAATTGCTTGTTTCATTAGTGGCCGCGTAGAAAGTTACTTTTAATACGCTAGTCTATACGGCTGCACCGATTTTGAAAGGACTTTAGTTGAGGATTTACCGGAGAAATTATTAATAATATATTTGTTTTTGCCAGGAAGTGATGTGTCTCATTCTAAACTAAACAGAGACACAAACCTGGCTTCGCTCAGGTGCAATTGCCGTAGTTATCTATATTAGTAATTTCGTCAAGGGGTACGGTAGACTCGATTGAAACCTTACCTGAATAATAAAACATAAAAAATAAAGATTTCGAGTCGACATAATATATCCGCAAAATTCGGATTGTCAAGTATTTTGTTAAATTCTAATGGTGCTGACAGACAAATCGCAGTCGCCATATTGGCCACTCTAGCGAAACGTCACTCACTGACACCTGTGACCCTGTGACATCTTGAGTGGTTAATAAACGTTCCGTTTCATTCATACTAGCGCACATACGCCTCGCCACTCAATACGTCGTCGCACCCTTCATTTTAAAAACAAAGTGTCCATTACAAAGAACTGTGACTCATGTGACTGTGTAAAACGAAACGTCTTGCCGCAAACATTGAGCGAAATCTATGCCGCTTACAGAAATATCTACCTACATTTGGTACCTACATGTGTACACATTATGAGTCACATTACACCCGAGCGAAGTCGGGTTTTCATATATATAAACCCGACTTCGCTCGGGTGTATATAAACTTATATATAAACTTACAGCCTATTATATTGAATAATGTATCACTCAAAATGTCATATACATAGGTTACGGTGATTGCCCTCCACATAAACAAACTTTCAAAATCGTATTTGTATAGAGTATACGACGGAGTTTCCACTAGTTTATATATTATAAATGTGAAAGTAACTCTGTCTGTCTGTTACCTTTTCACACCTTAACCACTCAATCGATCACATTGTCAGAGATACATAAAAGGACATAGGATACCTTTCATTCAGTAAAAAAGTACTTTCACCGAGGGAATATTTTGTCAGGCGTTACATATTTTTATTTTTCAACGCGGATGAAATCGCGGGCACCAGCTAATCTTCTTATATATAAAAATGAATCCCCATTTCTCCTGGTCACGGCATCACGCGTGAACGGGTAGACCGATTTTAATTCGGTTTTCGCTAATGGAAAGAGGGATAAACGGGGAATGTTTTAGGGTATATAAAAATTGCACGCCGAGCGAAGCCGGGGGCGGGTCGCTAGTATAATATAAAAATGGATACTGTTAAAACAATTAAGTTATGTCTTTTAGACATAAATTTGTTGTATAACACAATCACATTTTACATTGGTGTATAACATTGCAACAAAACAAAACTGTACACATTAAAATAACAATTAATGTTATCTAATATGTCTACTATAGGGAATATGCACATTTTTTTATTATTTTCATATGATAGCTTTTATCGTTATAATATAACCGTAAAAAATACTCAGCGCAAAAAAAAATAGTAACAAAAAAATGTTAAAATTAAATAACAGCTAAGTACAGGCACTTTTTTTGGCACGCTTGTCGGGACGTCACAGTCCACAATATGCACTTTTTAATAATTATTTTCTTAACGAAAAAGAAATAGTATTAAAAAATATTTACATAGACAATTGTAAAGCAAAAATATTGATAAGAAAAAATATTTAAGCCTTTCTTGAATGAGACGCATATTCCCTATTGTCTCGTCCCATCAATGAGTACACGTTGAGATACGCAAATCTTATATTAAAAATGAATCCCCATTTCTCCTGGTCACGGCATCACGCGTGAACGGGTTGACCGATTTTAATTCGGTTTTCGCTAATGGAAAGAGATATAAACGGGGAATGTTTTAGGGCATATAAAAATTGCACCCCGGGCGAAGCCGGGGGCGGGTAGCTAGTGTTATATAACTTTGTTTTATGGCACATATAAAACATGCTATGTAACTGTGTTTTATAACATTTTGTTAAATACTTAGTATGGACTCACCTTAAAATTAGTTCATGCTAATTAATCAATGATCCAATGTAAAATAAATTGATTTCTTATGAATGTAATGAAATTATGTTACGATGTTCCAGTTATTCAAAGCCTTTCAAATTAGATAGATATCGAGGAAGCATACAGGCTTTGTCTCGAATGAATCAATTTAGAGATATTAGATAGCAGGTAATATCTCACTAATATATCAGGTAATCTGGATTGATCAAAGGAATGTTCACATCGATAGACGCAGGTATTATAAATTATAACATTGTGATGAATATAATCTTCAAAGGCAGCATTATCAATTAAACGCAGTAATGTCGAATGTAGGATTACGTCGTGATATAATATTTGCACTGTTACAATTATGGCTCGTCTTTCGAAACTGGCGAATGTACGACTAAATCCAATGCTCACAGAACAACGATTAAGAAGAGATGTCGCGTCTCTTTGTCTGTTCTACCGGGTGTATAAGTCTTTTCGCATATACATAATTTTTTATTTATTTATTTATATATTATACATGAATAATTACAAAAAATATTTCATTAACTTATTTTTATATATAGTTTTATTTTTCCCGTGGACAATGTCTTCGGGCAAACTATTTAAACCGCTTCTTTATAGTTCTGTCACCATAATAATTATTAACCCTAGGAACTACAAATTTTCCCAAAGACATTGCCCTTGTATTGTGCGTATTTATCACCTTATCTATTACTGAGTCACGATCTCGATTGCCATGACTATTAATTAAATTCAATATTTATAAACTTGTAATAAAATCTATTTGGCTGTACTATTTGTATCTGGCTGGTTTTGATGACATTTAAAAAAAAGAAACAAATTTGTAAAATGTTGTTTCCAGCTATTTTTCATTTGTTTTTCTTTCTGTCAAAATGATTATAAAAAAAAAATTATTATAAAAAAAGGAAAAATGCAACGCAAGACGCGAAAAAGTTTGTGACGTTTATGGAGCTAATGCCAGTGTCAGTAAGAGTAGCACAAAGTTGGTTTAAGCGTTTTTAATCCGGGAATTTTGACGTCAAAGATGCACCTGTTACGGATAAAATGGACGCCATTTTTGAAAAAGTGGAGCAAGATCGGCTTATCAGTAGTTACGACATAGCTGAAGAACTGGGAATAAACCACAAAACAGTTTTGATCCATTTAAAAAATGCTTGGCACACAAAAAAGCTCGATATTTGGGTGCCACACGAGCTTTCTGAAAGATACCTTATGAATCGTGTACTCATTTGCGATTCTTTATTGACACGTAATGAAACCGAACCTCTTTTGAAGAGATTGATAACTGGTGATGAA
Source organism: Bembecia ichneumoniformis (assembly GCA_910589475.2). Classification (NCBI taxonomy): domain Eukaryota; kingdom Metazoa; phylum Arthropoda; class Insecta; order Lepidoptera; family Sesiidae; genus Bembecia; species Bembecia ichneumoniformis. The sequence continues at coordinate 3,432,065 of OU342546.1, read as the reverse complement.
AAGTTGATTACGTTCGACAAGAACGTGCGAAAAAGGCCGGGGTCAAAGGTCGGTCAGGCTCGGGTTAACTCACAATAAGGTGATGCTATGTGTATGGTGGAATTGGAAGGACATTGTTTATTTTGAGTTGAGAACAGATGTAACTCCCAAGACCTGCGAGAACTTCCGTGCCTTGTGTACTGGAGAAAGGGGCTTTGGTTACAAAGACTCCACCTTCCATCGTGTTATCCCCAATTTCATGTTGCAAGGGGGTGATTTCACTCAGCACAACGGCACTGGTGGCAAGTCAATTTATGGTGATAAATTTGGAGATGAAAACTTCGTGCTGAAACACACTGGACCTGGTGTCCTGTCCATGGCTAATGCTGGTCCCAACACTAATGGGTCTCAATTCTTCATTACTACTGTGAAGACTGCGTGGCTTGATGGCAGGCATGTTGTCTTTGGCAATGTTGTCCAGAAGGTGGAATCCTTAGACTCTCAATCCGGCAAGCCATAGAAGATGGTTATCATCAGTGATTGTGGACAACTATCTTAAATATACTTCTCATTACAGAAATGTAATACTTACGATATTTTAAGTTTTATTTAATGTCCTCCTAATTATGATACCTAAAAACCTTCCCCAAACATAAAGCAAAAAGTTAACATGGGTCATTCCAATCTATGTTTGAATTTATAGCTGTTTGTAGCTTGCAATTAGGAATTGCATTTCTGTGCATCGTTTACTCATAATAAATTAATTTAATTTATAATGTTTGTTTAAGAGTTAAACAAGCACTTAAGATAGTGTAAACAATGGAATTACAATTTTTTTTTCTTTCAGGTAACGTTCTGCAACAGCCGCTAGCAACTCACGTATAACTAAAGATTATAAGCTTTTTCTATAAACATTTGAACGATTTTAAAACAATTATCAAGTGAATAGTGATGCGAGAGTGATAAGAAAACGAGTGTTTTTGTAACTTTCTATCAATTAATTTGTGATAAAAAAAACGTTATATTATTATTATTATCTATTTACTGTTTCTTATAATTACTTATAATTATATAAGGTTTTAATGATTTTAAAATATTGCATAATATATATTATACACATAATTTTAATGTTTCATTTAAGTGTGATAAACAGTTTAAACATATTTCTAATGAAATATATTAAATAAAATATAATTAGCAGAGACGCCGATATTTCGTAAAAACAACCATTCTACCGTATTTTTTTATTTGTTAAACAAATTTTTAAAAAAAAGTATTATTTCCCTTTTACATGGATTTTGGAATCTCATTAGCTAATATTGTCAATTATTTATTAATATCCCCTACGATCAACAATTGATCGAAGAATATCCCACACAATGTTGATATCTAAAATCGGATTATAATGTGTGACCATAGACTAAGAGACTCGGCTATAGAACTCTATAGTCGGACATGAAATTCGAGATAAAAAATATAAACAAAGGTGTTGCCAATTAAAAATAATAACCTCACTTGTGTGGTTTATCCAAAAGTACTATATTACTATACTGTTTATTTGATATCTAAATCGGATTATAATGTGTGACCATAGACTAAGAGACTCGGCTATAGAACTCTATAGTCGGACATGAAATTCGAGATAAAAAATATAAACAAAGGTGTTGCCAATTAAAAATAATAACCTCACTTGTGTGGTTTATCCAAAAGTACTATATTACTATACTGTTTAAGATATGTGCCCATATCTTAAACAGGTAAAATATAATATTGCCAATAGTTTTCCGGTGACATAAATTACGATCCAAGAAAATGAAATCGTTGCAATATATTCTTTTATGAAAGTGACAATAGGCAGAGTTCTAAACATTTGGACCTTTGTTTATGTTATATTTATAAGATGTTCTCTCTAAACCTTTAGTTCCCAAAGTGGTCCAGGTGGACCCCCGGGGATCCACGGGAGACTCGACGGGGGTCTATGCAAATTTCCATAGTTAGATCTAATCTTCACATTTTTTTGTTCAGTTTTGGGAATATGATAGAAATTTAGCTGCAGGGGGTCCACCGGAACCAGCCAAATTTTGAAAGTGGACTATGAGAAAAAAAGTCTGGGAACCTCTGCTCTAAACAATAGAAACGTTAAAAATATTCTTTATCGTAAAACTCGATTCAAGTAGGTAAAATTTGATAATTTGATTCTTTTTCCCTCACAATTTCGAACAATTAAACCTTAATTATATTTTCTTCGTGATTTATATTTTTAGACTTAAGCCAATTTATAATTTGGGCTTTCGACCAGGCAGTGAAGGTCTCCTTAGAGGCTAAAGGAGGGGTAAAGGGCGTTTCATAAAATTAGTACAGAGTTTGCCTTCCTTGTTGTTTTATGTTTTTACTCTTTTAGAAATCGTTTAATAAAATAAAATTCCAAATTTTTAGTTCATCTGTTTTATTGTCAGTATCATAAAAATAATTTCATGGATTTTATTCCAAACAAATACATTTTATTCTTGGGTCGTAGTTCACGCCACTTAAAGCTATGTTTAAGATTGTGTTTACATTGCCGGATCCTAAATTTACAAGAACATTAACAAAATGGTTATTAGATTGTTGTCATTATGATGTTAAAGAATTTTATAATAAGAAACATTAATTCCTTTTTTATATTAATATAGTTTATAAACAATTAAACACAAATATTTGCATGCCCTTGGCGGGTAGAACATACTTTGTACTGTAACTGCTGTATACAAATTAAAATCCTGTAAACATGTGTTCGCGCAAATAAAGATTTATTTTATTTATTTATTTATTATTTAACATGATAATATAGTACTTTACGATAAAACACACAATTGAGGTTAATATTTTCGATTGGCAACACCTTTGTTTACATTTTTTATCTCGAATTTTATATCCAATTAGTGGCCCTAATCTTGTAAGCAAAGTAACATCTATGCATGTATTGTTGTCTGCTGAGACCGGTTTAATTTTTAAATATTTTAAAATTATTATATCAAATAATAACGATGAAAAACTTTCTCATAAGTATAGAAATCTTAATATTATTATATTTTATTTTGATGTTTCTCAAAAGCATGAAATATAATAAAATCCAATAATTAGAATGTCTAGGGAAATGTTGACTACCTCTGAAACGCCACTTTGACAATGACATTGATTTGTAGATTTTTTTTTTCTCGTTCCATTTCCGAATAGAGAAGTCAATATTAAAATACATACATTTAGAATTTACATTGAGAAATAATCTGAATTAGATTCGTTTACTTCCTCGCCCTCAGTAGGAACGCAAGAGCACGTGCATTTGATGATCTTGTTTTGTCGAATTGGTCTTAACTGTAATTCTTAGCCGACTGTACTTTTGTCCATTCATATCCTATAAAAAGAAGTTCATATCATATAAAACAGGTGATGTAAGAATAGACTTAATAGATACCTAAATTTCTTGAATGTAGTCTATTCTGTGTACTCTGTGGCTCTGTTTACCATTTTGTAGTGGAGATTTGATTGAGTACAATGCACGGAATAATTATTGTGAATGTTACTTTTTAGAATCGAATATTAGGATGTTACATATTGGGCAAAAAATAAAACTATTAAAATATGTATAGTTTTAGAACGAAGCAATATATACCTGATTTTCAGTTATTTGACTTACTCATATCATTTTTAATTGTTTTGTCCTAAAATCCTAACCTAAAATTGTCAATTTTGAAATTATTCAACTGAGACTGTTTCTTCGTTACTATAATATGAATTTAGAAATACTTTACACTGTGTAACTTATATTATAAATAGATTTAAAAAATCATTGTAAATTCATAACCAATCATGTTGAGATTAAAAATTTTGGTCTTTGGATGATGAGATATTACAAAGAAATAGATCGAAGGAAATTGTTTTGGCGTAAAATATTTGTGTAGACATATGTATTTTTCAGATATAGATAATTAAAAAAAAAAAAACAATAATAAAAATAGAATAGTTTTAAATTATGGCCTAAAATACATACGAAATTTTCTTCTGTTTTTTGGCTCAATCACAAAACGATTGACCGCTTCAACTGTATTTAAATATTATATTGTTTAAGATATGTTTTGGACATATATTTAATATAAAAATTACATAAATTAAATACTTATATGTATTATTTGAGTCTAGTATCTTATATCAATGAATATTTTGACTTATATTGTTTGAAAGATGGCTAATATTCCCCAACGAAAAATAATAACTGTTAAAATGTTTGTATTTAGTATAAGTTTTATTTTATTACAAATCGTGCCATTTCATATCTTTATTAAATTATTGAATGTTTTTGCCTTCCATTGTATAACAAATTTATTTATTTTTCAAAAATTGTTTTAATTTTAAAGGGTATACAAAGGGATACTTACTTTGTGTAAATATTTAAGAGTTTAAACTAGAGAATCATTATGCTAAATTATTAAAAAGATTGTAAATTGTTTTAAATTCATATACCTACATAAAATAAAAAGCTTATCACTAAATGCTCAATGTAAAAATATATTAAAAAGAAATACATTTCAATCTCGATCTAAGACTGATTAGACTTACATTGCATTTTTTTTTTTAAAGAAATCATCGAAGTATAACTTACTAACATGTGTAAATTAGTAGAAAACTTAAAAAGAATATGTTTCTTTTTAGAATTCAACATTTTTATTAGTTATAGTCCGCGCGAGCACAGAAGAATCTTTAGGAATGTTGATTTGAAGCTATGAGGTTTTTTTGAATATAAAAAACTACAAAAATATAGTCATCAGATATATTATAAATAACGATAAAAATATAATGATCGGATATTTAAATTAAATATGAAAGGAATTTGACGAGCCCGTTGGATGAGTGGTTCTCTGTTCTAAGGTTCCCGGGTTCGATTCCCGGCAGGGTGAACTTTGAAAATGAACTTTTCAAATTTGGCTCTGATCTGTGAAAAGTAGTGGCAGGGCACACTGCGTTTCGCAGTCATTTGGACAGCCTGTCAGGCGGCAGTAACCACCTCCTTACAGAAGACCACCGTGAAATAACAGCATGTGTGCTGTTGTGTTTCGGTGAGTGAGTAAGATATGCCAGAACCCCCTCCCAATCCCTTATCCTACTGTAGTCGGCAGCGCACTTGCAGCACCTTTGGCGTTTAGGCAACGGTAGCCACCTACCATCAAGTAGACCGTCAGCCTGTCTGCCGATCTTAACATTAAAAAAAGTACTATCAGTTCTGAATTAATTTGATGTGTTATCATCAATTTCCTCGCATATTCCATTAATGAATGAATCAGTAGCATTTTTCAAGCCATTCCTTTGTCAGCCTTTTCCTATTCTCAATATAACCACACCAATCTTGTTCCGTCACTTAATTGATAGCTCATTCAGTGGTTTTCTTAAGGGCTTCACTGAGACAAATGACATTTACTATAGAACTCGCTGGCGGCGGATCAACAGGCCTAGAAATGGTGTTTTTCTGTTTTTACCATTAGAACAATACACAAAATAAAAAAAATTATTAATACAATTTTTTAATCTGATATTAACTTATTAATAGGTACAGCATTCATATGCGTGCAATAAGCCGTTTTCGAGAGAATTTTCAATAAAAGTCAAATTCTTCTTGTGTTCTAACTTTTTTTGTGGAGTTTCTATTACTTTAACGAAAATTCTAATTAATACAATTGGTTCTTCACATGTTTAAGTATAATATATGTTTTTTTCAAAGCAATTGTCTTGTCCATTTCTTGTAACATTTTCATTAAACAATGGATATTTTTAGTATTTAGGGTTTGTCTCCCCCTTAAGTCAAATCAGTGAAGAATCAAAGGTAACTTGAAAAGAAATGAAATAACGCTTCAAAAGAGAAATTAAAATGGATAAATAATAGTATACGGTACCGATAAGTGTGTTTCTGCGTAGCAGACAACACTCGTACACGCGCAGAGCTGGGTATGAAATGGTCGGGCGCAGCTCGCGCGTGATTGTTTGGGGTTCACGCGCGAACTATATATATTTTCTTGTTCGAAATTTTCCGCGGAAGAAAAAAATTCCCAGTGTGAAAAATTTAGTTTATTAAAATTATAGTATCGATTTCAAGCATAATCGTGCATAGGGTGTGTCACATTCGAGCGCTCAATACGGGACTAAAAGCTAATTTTTTTTTTCGGGACTCCCAAGTATTTCTGTGCGGGACACCTGCTTTTCCTCGTTTTTCGGGAGACTTTTATTACACGGAATTTTAGTCCCTCGCGTGTGTTATTCGATGCAGTTGTAAACGATTTATTCTTTTTCTGCACTTCGGGGATTTTTGTCTTTTGAGAACAAAATTACATTCTCTGTGCAGACCCTTAGGTCACAGGAAACCAAAAACAGTAAATTTTAATCATATACATATATGTAATAATATATCTTTCAAAACTATTAGAAACACTTCGGGGATATTTGTCTTTCGAGAATAAAATATCCATTATCTGTGGTGGCCCTTAGATTACAAGTGACCAAAAGCAGTAAATTTTAATTATATGAATATAATTATCATTCAAAACTATTACAAATAGGTACTTCGGGGATTTTTTTCTTTCGAGAACAAAATTCCATTGTCTATGCAGGCCTTTAGATTACAAGAAACCGAAAATAGTAAATTTTTATCATATGTAATAATATAATTATCATTCAAAACTATCAGAAATGGGCACTTCGGGGATTTTTGTCTTTCGAGAATAAAATTCCATTGTCTGTGCAGGCCCTTAAATTACAAGAGTAATTCAGTTCCACCTTCCTTGTTCGGACTGCTAAGGAGTGGAACTCATTGCCTGCGTCTGTGTTCCCACAGAACTACAACCTCGGGGTCTTCAAAACCAGGGTGAATGGGCATTTACTGGGTGGGCGTGGTCTGCACCTCACATCAGGCGAGATAGTGGTCAAGCGCTACCTTGATTTAATAAAAAAAGAAAAAAAAAAGCCGAAAACACTAAATTTTAATCATATATAACATAATAAAAAAAATATATAATTCAAAACTATCAGAAATAGTTCAAACCTATCACCAATAAACTAAATAATTTATGTCTAATATGTTAGTCTAAGATTGTCTAATGTTAGTACCTTATTACTTCGATGTAGAAAACCTACGTGTGTCGTAAAATCGTTATACACAAAGTTGTTTACAATGTAGGTATACTACCGTATACTTATTGTCGCCCATAAGTTTATTTGATTAATGGATTTTATTGTCAAAGACGCAAACAAATTAATACCCATCATAAGTTACAAATGATCTCAAACAATTTGTTTTGGCCAAAGTTTTGTCTCATCGATTAGTTTTACTTGTATTCACCACAGAATAATATTTTGTACAACAATTAAATTTTTAATTATTACGAGGTTATATAAAACATTAAAAGAAATTAAAATTATTATTTGCTGTTAATTACATGATTTATTAACAGAAATATTATTAAATATCTTTAAATATTTGTACGCGCCTGTAAACTCCTGTATGGTACGGCTGTGTAACTGCTAGTGGGCAACGCTCCCGTTACAGAAGCGTCGCTGGTCTTCCAAGAACAAGGCCGTACTAGTTACCAGGTCAATGCGGTGAAACGAAGACGATTTATTTAGAAAAATTGTTGGTTTATGTACAATAGGGAATATGCACATTTTTTATCATATTTTCATACGATAGGTTATATCGTTATATAACCGCGAAAAATTTCTGTATTTTTTTTTTCAAAATTTTAGGTTCAATAGTTTCGAAGATAAGGCCCCCCCTTATCTTCGAAACTATTGAACCTAAAATTTTGAAATGGTCGGACAGACGGACACACGAGTGATCCTAGGTTCCGTTTTTTTATTCGGAAGTACGGAACCCTAAAATTTTTTTTTTATATGAACTAAACAGCTACGTGCACTTTAAACACCCGCCATTTTGGAGCGCTTGTCGTGACGTCACAGTCTACAATACAATCAAATGTTAAAAAATTACAAATATCTACACGCTTATTTGACATTTCATAGACTTTGACGTCACATTCGAACTGAAAGTTTTTTTTTTTTTTCAAATATATGCACGTTTATATGGGCCAACATTCAGTGCGTCGTCGGTCCCATTTTCTTTACGAACACTACAAACGCTATTGCTTTGAACTGTAGGCTGTACCGAAAAATATTTTATGATTGATTTTTCTATCGAAGTCTTTTTGTTATTTTTAAATAATTTCAACAAACATTTATTCATCCTTATAAATTTTTTAATTAGTTGGGTATAATCTGTTTTTTTTTTCTTTCGAATAAAGAAAAAAATTGTTCCAATTTTTAGTATTTTTTTTTAAATCGACTACATATTTTCAAGCAATTTATTTAAAAAAAAAAGTTTCGTATTTCTAAGTATGCTTGATACGCAAAGCTATATTTTTAGGATAAATTACTTACTTAACATGTAATCTTTTGTTCAGACTGGTTAGGTCCGCACTGAATAATCAAAATGTACTCAAAAAGGTACTCAAAAAGATTAAATTTTCCGAAAAAAAATAACGCCTTATTCTTTATAAGACCCAAATTAGGCCCCACATGGGCCTAATTTGTATGGCCCCGCATGGCCCCGCATGGCCCCGCAGCGCACATGTTCAAGCCCAAGGTGTTGCTTGTGTCTTTAGGCGACGGTAGCCACCTACCATCAAGTGGACCGTCAGCCTATCTACCAGCTTTAATAATATTTAAAAAAACTTTCTTCTTTCTTTCTTATGTATTTTATTGTGTAAATTAAAACTCTTTTTATGATAAATTACTAAATATGCTAATATTATCATTTTTTTATATAGAATCATATTACATTTAAGATAAGTCACTTTTTTATATTTAAGACGAGCCGAAAAATGTTTGATTAATAATTACCTAATTACACATTTTTCTATATTGTCTTAAGAGTAAAAAAAAAATCATCTATTAGTGAAAATATCGCATCAGTCGTGACTGTCATAAATATGTATGAATTTATATTTTTTGTGATTTCATCTTGCTTATGCTTTGGCTTTTACTGTGAAGGAATATACAAAGAAATTCTAAGACCACCAGACCAAGGATACTATCAAAGTGGATTCTGAAATTGTTAGAAAATTGAATATATAGAACTAGCTTTTGCTTGCGACTTCGTCCGCTTATCTTTAGAAATTATAACTCGCTGATAATGTAGCTTTCTATAGGTGAATTTTTAAAATCGGTCCAGTAGCTTTTTGAGTTTATTCATTACAAACATACAAATCTTTTCTCTTTGTAATATTAGTATAGATAATTAACGACCGCTGCTTTACACGGATGTTATCGCTCTTTCCATTAGTGAAAACCGAATCAAAATCGTTTTACTTAGAAAAGATGGAGATACTGACAGAGGCGGATAGTGACTTTAATAATCATCATAATATGTCCCCACTGCAAGGCACAGACCTACCCTCCCAACAAGGGCGTATGGGCTATAAGGCCCACCACCTTAGCCCACCGGTGGACTTCACATGCGCCTTAGAATTTCTTCTTTGGCGTATGCAGGTTTCCTCGCGATGTTTTCCTTCGCCGCTTGAGAGCAGTTAGTAAAATACACTTAACTTTTTTGAAAAAACCCATAGGACCGAACTCGGAACTCTCGACATGATAGACTGCGTCTTTCCCATTACCAACACACATGTTTTTCAACATATGCCAATTTTAAAAAGCTACCTATCACAAAAAATATAAATTAATATATTTCTACTACTACTATTATTAATACTACTACTATTAATATACTAGTACTATTCTACTACTAGTATATTAATATAAATTAATATAATTAAGTTAAGTATATTAATATAAATTAATATACTTAAAAACGATAGGACTTTGTAAGCCTAATTTTAGTTTGAGAAATTTGTAAAAAGCTTCTACACATTAAGAATAAAAAATCCTTCTAAGTAATTTACTACATTACACTAGACATATGTTTATTTATTTATTTATTAGTAAATAAATAAATAAATAAATATAATTATTTTTTCTGTGATACATAGAATAACAATGGTTTTGTAAATATATTATTGCTATGACAAGTTAAACAATGTAATGTATAGCTTTGAACTTTAAGGGACGATTCAGACCTAAAATACATCGGAAGACAAATGTGACAGACCTTTTTTCTTTATATTACTTGATCTTAATCCTTTTAATATAGAAAATCGATTTAAAAAAAACCAGTAAAATTACATCATTCTATCGAAAGATTTCTGCGAAACGTTTTAATCGAGTGAACTGGGGAATTGTAAAATATTTTACAATACAGGATGGATCAATCCGAATGTTTGTTCCTAGGACTAACTAACAATTGGATTTATCAGCCTGTATATTTTATAAAATTTCATTTCGTGAATTATTTTATACACTTTGAAATTGTTGCTTAAAAAGGTTTGCATGATTTTGGAGCTTGCATTTTCACCGTAAATCGTTTTAGTGTTGTTTGACATCACATTGAGTGTTGTGGCCTATCTACTGCGAGGTCTGGATCGCGCCATACATTTGACTTTATATTAGTTAAAGAGAATGTTTTTTGGAGTGAGAAAATTATATAAATTAGATAGAAAAGCGTAAGTGAAATGTAGATAAATCTACTTGAAATTTGTAATACTAGTTAATTGTACAAATACTTTTTCTAAATAAAACGAAACTTTGGTCTATGTATGGTTATTAGTTTCATTTTCTGTCCCGTGTCGTCTTTATTCAGATAATAATAATCTCAGTCCTTGAGAACAGCCGTGCCAAGCTCTACTGGGACCGGTCCATCATCACAGACGGGACTATTCTAGCGAATAGACCTGATATCATGTTAATAGACCGGGAGCAGTCGCGGGTGTTTTTGGTGGATGTCACTATCGCGCATGGTCTCGTGAAGGCTGATACCGAGAAGAGGAGGAAGTACCTCGATTTGGCCCACGAGATCGTCGACGTATGGGCCGTGGCATCCGCTGAAATCATCCCAGTTGTTCTGTCCGTAAATGGTTTGATCCCGGTCATCTTCAGGGACAACCTGAGGCGGTTGGGATTCCGTGGTGGTTCCCTCCCGGGCCAGATGCAGAGAGTGGTGCTGCTCGATACGGCCAGGATAGTGCGTCGGTTTCTGTCCTTGTCGCACTGAACCCTTGACCCGCTGTGCTTCTGTCGGGGGTTTACACCGTCTCCCCCTCATTTTGGCTTTTGGAGGGGGAGACGAGTTAAAATGAATATAATAATCTTTATTTGCAATGATCTATGGTAAGTACCAGGTGACATTTTTTTATTGCTCCAACATGAACAACCGAAAACTCAGCGTGCAAATATAAATTCTATTTATAATTAAATTAAATTGTTTCTCATTTAAGCATTTTCCATTATTTTAATAATAGTTTCAAATAATTTCTAGATAATTATAGATGAAATAATTTATACATATAATAAAATCGTAAGCGAACCGTGTCTGTACAGTCGGGGTACGAAAACCTTCATCAGTTTTCAAATTATTCTCACTTCAATTGCGTATTCCTAAAAACTTAAAAGAAAACTTTAAAGAAGGTTATCTCAAATTATTTGTATTTTGTAAAATTCTACCCATAGAAGAAAAAACACAGTTTATATTATTAAAGGAACTATATTTTAATGAAAATTTAAAAATTCGAAAATTAACTTACTCAACCAGATTATTTGATGAATCTAATTATAATTTACCCAAATATAACAACCTTTACGGAAAAAGACGTCTGGCTTATGTCGTACCGAATTTAATAAATCAACTACCTAAAACATTAAAAAGCGACATAACACCCAAAAACATCACTAATAAGCTAAAACAATACTATTTACAATTAACTACAGATAAATGGGACTTATATTATGGGACTTAGTAAATATTTTTTGTAATTATTCATTTATAATAAAAAAATAAAAAAAATAAAAATATAATTTTAACAATAATACAAAAATACTTATGAAAAAGTAATACTAATTATTATTGTCTTGAAGTAGTTGAGGAGTCTGAAGTGTACGTGGGCGTCAACTGAAGGTTTATTTAAATTTTCTGTAATCGGTAGGGTAAAACTCGAATGAGCTTTTGTTTACACCAATGTTAAGTCAAATGAAACATTATTGTATTAATAAATAATAATAATAATAATAATTAATTCATTTATCAAGTAGTAGACTCTTAGTGCCTTTTGAAACTAAAGCACTAAGCGGAAAACTGACAGACGTTTGAAAAGAAATTTTGGCATGACTAATAATTGTCCTGGTGGAAGCAAATGTCGACTTTCAGGTGACAAACCTTTTCATACCCTGACTTTACATTAAGTATTTTAGCAAGCTTCCCGCAATATTTAGTGTTTGTTTCATTCAAATAGGTTTACATATAAAACGATTACGCGCTATACCGAATATCACGCGTACGAAGTTGCGGGCTCAGCTAGTATTTCAATAACTTCGTAAATATAAATCAATTGAGTTAATTAAAGAAGAGTATTTATTTTACAATACATTAACAGTTTTTTTTTTTGACGAGCCCGTTGGATGAGTATTTAGGGTGCTTGCCTTAACGCTCTATCTCAGGGTTCCCGGGTTCGATCCCGTCGGAGTCTTGAATGAACTTGAAAGTTGGCTCTGGTCTGCATTTGAAAAGTGGTAGCAGGGACGCACTGCGTTTCGCAGTCATTTGAGTAGTCCGTCTGGCGACAGTAACCAACCCCTTACAGAGGACCATCGTGGATAACAACATAGGTATGTCAATATGTGCTGTATTGGTGAGTAAGTAACCATTACCCTATCCTTTCCTTGTCTCTTATCTTTAATCCTACTACGGCCTGCAACGTACTCGCAGCGCCTGTTGCGTTGTTTGTGTTATAGGCGACGGTAACCACCTACCATCAAGTGGACCGTCACCCTGGTTTTCTACCTTAACATAAAAAGACAAATACTAAGTCGTACCTACACTTATAAAATATTATTATAACATTGTAATACCTTTAGTTCCTTCAAATCAATATGGTCGTTACTACGCGTCCCAACCATCTATGTAAATAAAAAGCTGAGTTGAAATAATTTATTCATTTTAAATATAGAACGATTGTTTCAGTTCATCGCATGCGTTGTGTTAACAGTAGGTACAGACTAATACAACATCTTTGGTTCAAATAATGAGATTTCCTGACATTTTACAAGTTTTCAATAGATTTTTGGATGTTAGGCTAAATTTTTATTATATGTCGGTATAATGTGATTGTTGTGATGGCAAATTGTAATAGCGGTTCTTTAAATTAATCCAGTGTTTAAGGCGCTTGGCTTAGTGTTCTGTCTCAGGGCTCTCGGGTTCGATTTCCGCTTGGGCAGCCTGTCTGGCGCCAGTAACCACTCCCTTACAAAACACCATCCTGAAATAACAGATTTTGTGTTTCGGCATGTAAGGGATTTCAGAGCCCATTTCCCTTCCCCATCCCTTGTCCTACTATAGTCGGCAGCACAGGTGCCTTTACAGCACCGTACACACAGTGGGGGATAGCCACCTATCATCAAGTGGACCTTCAGCCTGTCTGACGGCTGCCAAAATGTATTGCCAATCTGCTGGCTGGGGCTGATTGCTATTCTTCTCAGATATGAGAAGTTTTCCTTCGCCGTTAGAACAATTCCTCAATATCTCACTTACTGGTAAATTGGGAAAATACTCTTTTTAAAATATCCTAATCTGTGGGGATTTGGAAACTTGAACGTGTAGGTACTTAAGGCGACTCCAGCCGCAAGACTCGTCTTGTACTGCCGCAAATTGACAGGACTACTTGCAAATCTCGGAAATATCTGTTTAAAAATTAAATAAAATATAATTCAAATTTTTCTTTTGATGAGCCTTCATCTTAAAATTTATCTTAAGAATTAGCTGCAAATCGCACGGTTACAACATCGATATTAGACCGCAAATTAGTAATTTTTTTATATATATAATTAAATATAATTTAAAAAATAATTATGATGATCCCCTTTCATACAATCCTGCAGATGATTTGAGTATTTTTAAAATTATAATTATTATGATAATTTAAAAGGAAAACGGTTACAAATATGTGGATTTTTTATCATTAGGGGCTGGCGTCGCCTTAACATTCACGGGTGCTGATTAACGTGACGTGACACACTAGTGTGGCATTTAGTACTTAGACAGAGGTATATTGTTTTCCTAACTGTCTCACTAGTGTGGTGATTAAGAATTCTATTTCCTGTCACACTAGTGTCACAGTATATTACCTATGTTTCTTGCTTTTGAAAACACGCTGGAGTGATATGTCAAAATGAAATGACATATGAATTTAAAAGGTTCTGTTCTTATAAACAAGTTGTTTTTATTTATTTATTTGATATTGAATTAGAAAATTCCGAACCAATGGTGTGACGGTTAGTTCTCACCCATTTATTAATGATTTTTGTAAAGAAATAAGCCTCTCCAAGTCCAATTTAGAAAACATTTAACTTTTTTTTTATGTTAGGCTTTATAAAAAACAAGGTCGTGTGTGCTGCAATTGCGCCGCCGATTAAAGTTAAGGGATCTCTTTCTTTTTTTTTTTCTGATATCGTAATAACTTAAGGGCTTCACTGAGGCAAGTGACATTTACTATAGAACTCGCTGGCGGCGGATCCAATTCAACAGGCGTAGAAATGGTGTTTTTTTGTTTTTACCATTAGAACAATACACAAAATAGAAAATTTTATTAATACAATTTTTTAATCTGATATTAACTTATTAATAGGTACAGGATTCATATGCGTGCAATAAGCCGTTTTCGAGAGAATTTTCAATAAAAGTCAAATTCTTCTTGTGTTCTAACTTTTTTTGTGGAGTTTCTATTACTTTAACGAAAATTCTAATTAATACAATTGGTTTTTCACATGTTTAAGTATAATATATATTTTTTTCAAAGCAATTGTCTTGTCCATTTCTTGTAACATCTTCATTAAACAATGGATATTTTTAGTATTTAGGGTTTGTCTCCCCCTTAAGACTTAGAATCTATTATTTGTGAATAACTATGTAAATATTCCTCACATTTTTTTACATTTTTATTTTAGCTATCTTTCCGGGTTTACGCAGTGCAATTTCACTGAAGTTTTTCGTCACATTCGGAAAAATGGTATGCAAATTCATATAGGACAAACATACAAACATTTATTTTTATTTTTAAAGATGAAAAACATTAAATATTATCTATTTTTGTTTGCGCTTTCAAATGAATAGCTGTATCTGTAGGAAGTAGGTGGGTTTCCTAGACAAGGAAGCTAATTTCACTACAATAAATAAATCTAACATCTAACACAGCAATTTTGAATTCGAAAGTAAAGGAGCTTCCGTTTGTGCTCCCTTCTATTCTCTGAAGCAGTATCTTTTGTTACCATGAAAATAACAATCAGCCAAGAAGTTATTTCCGAAGTGCAGATTGGCGCTCAACTTCTAAAAGTTCTCCGCGAACTTGCTGCAAAAATAAACCGCTTTTGAGAGAAACTCAAACGAAACAAGCAACTTGGAAATATCTTTGCTCATAAGATACACGGCTTCGCCTACGGCTTTGTCTGCATTTAAAAGGCTTTTTTTTAATACCTATCACTTTGAACGGATCCTTTTTGCCTACTTCGAGTATTTTTACAATAGGTTATATTGGCAACCGTCTAACGAAGCACATCCCTGTTTATGGTCGCCACTCAAGGACTTTTCTTACTCAAAGTTCTCTGAATTCCCGAGTATTTTTTTAATGTTGAGGTATATTGATGCTGGATGGGTACCGTCGCCTATAACAAAAGCAACCCCACAGGTGCTGCAAATGTACTGCCGACTACAGTAATATTATGGATTAGGATACGGAAGGTTTAGGGAAATGGGCTGTGACATCTCTAACTCTCTTACCGAAACACAACAACACATACGTATATGCTGTTATTCCACGGTGGTCTTCTGTAAGGGGGTGGTTACTGCCGCCAGACGGGCTGCCCAAATGGCTGCGAAACGCAGTGTGCTCTGTCACTGCTTTCCAGAACCAGAGCAGAGCCAAATTTGAAAAGTTTCCAAAGTTGACCTTGCCGGGAATCGATCCCGGAAACCCTAGAATGGGCTCGTCAGTAACAATATACATAATTTTAGTAAATTGATATTATTTTTGTTGTTGTTAAATATTGTTTAACAATAATAAATTCACAATGTAAAATACATTAATTTTCGGCTAAATGCGTTTATTATTTTAAAAACTATTATAAAATTTATTATTTTTTATATTTTATTATAAAAAAAATTCTGAGTTCACCATTATTTTCTCCGTAAGTCACATGCTCGCACCAATGAGCGTGCTACAGCAATCCATACGTAATTAATGGTTTATATTTATCTCTTTCTAACGACAGGTATGGCGTATCATTTGTCTATTTGTTGGAGTAAAATATCGTAATAAATAACCATACGTAGATATAGTACTACTTGCGCCATTTTAAAATTCAGTAATGTTTGTGTATAACGTCTCTTTATTTGATAAGTCAATGGTTGCCCAGGGATCATCTACTGTTGTCAGAAATGTATGAGTAATTACTATTGAACAAATTATTACTCATATAATTTTATCAGGCGTTGATTTTTCATTTTACAACGCTTAAGAAAAAGAGGCGCGGGCGAAGTCGCTGGCTAAAGCTAGTTAAAAATAGGGATACTGGAACTTTAAATAATGTTTAAAATTATGAGAATTTTGTCTGTCGTGGGTAAAAAGAAGTATTGCTTGTAAAAAATACGTGGTCTACCTACATTTATAAGATTTCTTAAAGGTCGTAGGTGATATAGAGTAAATTTATAATATGTAGGTACATAAAGGTGTCTTGTGTAACTCACTTAACAACGAACTTGGCCCGACAGAAATTATTTCTACTACGCGTAAAGAATTCTTACTACCCTAAGCGAATATAAGGCAATTGTGATTCATCTGCTCTACGGACATGCGCATAAATGTTTATCACCCCTGTTAAAGACGGGCCACTAAAATTATGATAGCGGAAATTTAATTTTCTTTATTTAGAAAATACAGTTTGCCCACCGCACTGCCTGTGGTATGCTGATGGTCCATTTAATAATAGGTATCTCCCATCGCCTAAAAACACGACGATACCACAGAATAAACATCATTTTCCAACCCTGAGGGCATAAATAAAATAAACATAGTGGGATCTGGCATTAATTTGCATAAAATATTATGTGTGTTTACACTGAAACTTAGTACTTATCACACACCTTAAAATTTATTTATTTATTTATTAAAACATGGCCTCCAACGAGGCAAGCATCAGACAAGAACACACAACAAGGGACAAAGAGAAGCAACACATAATGGCAGATGCCGCCGCAATTATAGGAGGCACAGTTTGCACCAATAAAAAGTCCAGAGCAATATCCCAATAATAATAATAATAATAATACAATGTCAACAATAATAATTAAATCAACTGTCTGAACCACGAACAAGGATGAGTTTTTTAATTTTAGAAATAGCGCATTATAAGGATAGACATCTTGAGTTAAGGAGTTTGCAACGCTCATAAGACGATTCAATGAAGAAAAACAGCCCAAGTTGGTTCTGAAGTAATTCAAACAAAATGGTATAAGTATATCTGCCCAGCCTGGGCGCTCGACGAGGAACCCCAAAGTCTATGCCCGACAATAGCTCGGACGAATCAACTCCTCCCCTCGGCAATGCAGAAAAACAAAACATCCAGGATAAGTCTCCGGGACTGCAGTGGATCGACATTGAATCACTCATTCCTGGAGAGTGCCTTGAGTAAAATGTATATAATATAGGCTGGGTTAGTATTCAAATACTTACCTATACAATACTTTTTTGTATAGGTATACGGGGTAGTATACAAATACTTTTTTCACAAATAAAATCGATTTGGTAACTCATTAGGACAACTGGATTGTCAAAAGTAAAGTAAATGCTTGGACGGAGCATAGTTCATTTATTATATTGGTAAATGTTGTGGTTCATCGCGTATTTAATGGCCTCACGCTTATGAAAGGGGATTGGAGCAAGCGGAAAGTATTAGGGATCCGATGTTCGCGCCACGCTTTGGATATCGGTTATTACTAAGGCCATTGTTTTTTTACGGAACATTGACGGACATGCCTTACATCTGTTGTGGGTAAATTTAAAATACTTTTTGGATAAGTATAGAAAAAACACGCGAATACCTTGAAATTTTTCATAGTACACATGAAGAATGGGCGATTATAGTAAAACGAGATAATGATCATTGACAAATTTGCTGGCAATATTCCAAAATATAACAAAAGGAGCCATTATTGTTTAGAATTTGTTGCTGCACAATACAATAAAATTATTATATATATTTTTCAAATGCAAGAAGAGTCAAAGAAATTGTAAAAACTCATGCAGTAACATTTGCTAAAAATGGAAAAATTGCAATAAGAAATCTTGATTTAAAAAAAAATAATAGTTTTTTTGTTGTTTATTTGTGGGTGTTCTTTTTTTTTTTTTCGTAAAAGTTTTTTATCTTTTTTTTTAAATGTGCATTTCTAGGACGCCTATTCATAGGACGCCTATTCAAAAGTAAACTCGAATAAAATGGTATAGTGCTGCCCAACTTGAGCGTTTATAATACAAGTAATTATGCATCCTCCCCTATGTCGATTGTAATATATGCAAAACTCCTAAAGCAACAATTAAATATAACTTTATTAAATATACATAAAACTAGTTAAATAGCGCTGTTTGCCGTTGGTACAGTTGATTGGACCACGTATGAGGTCAAAAACAATAAGTTTGTATAGAAACAATGGTAGGCTATGCCTTTAAAAATAGCTAATGTTTCAAATTAATTTGATAAATTTGAGAGTTAAATTTTAGTCTCAACATCTCGTCTCATAATATCTCTAGTGGTTTTCTCTCTAGGTCAGGGGAATTCATTAGGTAAATTGCGCGGATTCACAGTTCCAGATCTTTTGTTATCTTCCACGAGTTCAGCTTTTATTTAAATTTCCATTCTCAAAAGTCAAAATACTCTTAAGAACTTCTGGCCACGGAGCGACGATGAATCAAACTTGTAGATCTACTTTCAAGATCTTTTCTTCGTCTTAAATTCGGCGAAATTGGGATGACTGTACAGTTAGACAAATGGTTACATTAGCGAATCAAATTCGTGCACTAATGGGCACCTGTGACCTTGTGATATAATGATGATGACAATGATATATTATATGATCACCTTAAAGCCTTTAGTTTTTAAGTCTAGAGTCTATGGCAGTGTAAGTTTGGCGGCACCTCCTTATAAAAGACTACCGAGAAATAACACAATGTGTGCTGTCGTGCTTCGGTGGGTGAGTAAAGGTTGCCAAAGTCAATTTCTCTATCTCTTTCTAACCCTTTAATAATCCTATTATGGTCGGCAGAGCACTGACCTGAAATAAAAAGATAAAAAAATGTGCGGCATATAAAGTTATGTCGACCAGAGCTGGTTATTTTGTAAATGTTAAATATAAATTCTAAGTTATAATGGTATCTTTTTTTATGTTAAGATCGGCAGACAGGCTGGCGGTCCACTTGATGGTAGGTGGCTACCGTCGCCTATAACACAAGCAACGCCAAAGCTGCTGCAAGTGCGCTGCCGACTACAGCAGGATTAATGATAAGGCATTAGTAGAGGAATAGGGAAATGGGCTCTGGCATCCCTTACTCACTCACCGAAACACAATAGCACACGTGCTGTTATTTCACGGTGGTCTTCTGTAAGGGGGTGGTTACTGCCGCCAGACGGGCTGCTCAAATGACTACAAAGCGCAGTGTGCCCTGCCACTACTTTCCAGATCCAGACCAGAGCCAAATTTGAGAAGATCATTTTTCAAAGTTGACTCTGCCGGAAATCGAACCCGGGAAACCTTAGAACACTCATCCAACGGGTTCATCCAAAAAATTTGAACAAAACAAAAAAGAAAAGTCATAATAAAGAGTACTAGCACTATGGTCGGCAGCACACTTATACCACTTGTGGCGTTGCTTGTATAACGTAACGCTTTTTAGTTAATTCTTGTTAATTTTACTATTAATTTTACTCCTCATAAAATTTCCTTATATGAAAATTGATTTATAAGGACTCCAAAAAAATTGGGCACAATTGGTATTAAGATACCTCTAGTATACTTGATTCTTACCTCGCTAGATGTAACTTTTAAGTCGCTAATTTTGCAAACTATGGTGCTTGGAGTCCTTATGTTTTTGTCTACCTTATGGAAATTGTAAAATAGATATGCAGCCTCTCTTTGTGTGTTCTACCGGCTGTGCAATGGTGAGAGTGCTCTGATGAGTTGTCCCAGTAAATGCCTACCCCGAGTTTTGGCCACCGTACTGCGCACCATAGATGCGCAATTAATCCATATTACTTGGATGTGGTGCCGATCCGCATTGTCTGGACGAGTAAAAAATTTATCCCGTAAAAGCGCGAATTTAACAATCTCCTTTTTGAGGCTTCTTCAAGCAAGCCGTAAGCGAATTCCTTAAGGTGGCGCTGTACGAGGAACTCAGTAACTTACTATAATGCGAATAACCGAAGACAGAATGCGACGCAACACATTCGCGACACTTATTCAACTCGCGAAAATAATAAAACATACGCCAGCAATTCCAATATTTTAGGAAAACCCTTATAGATGGTAGCTATTGACATCCCAATTTCAAATGTACATTATCGGTAGGATGTTTCCATGGAAAAACATTTTTGGATTTTAGTCAGTAATTACAAAAATTCAAACCGCGAAAATGTCACAAACTCCGCACATTTTAGAAATTAATTATTTTAGACATAAGTTTAATTTCAGTTTTTTGTCGCTATGCAAACCTTCATATTATGTCCCAGAAGTGTCATGGTGTTTTTATGTATTGCTACAACCTATAATTAATGAGTAATCATAGAATTACGTATTATGGAATAAGTAAGCTGTTCGAGTTGGAAAGTGCCCTCTTAAGTCCTCAGGTGACGGTAGCCACCTGCCATCAAACGGACCGTCAGTCTACCGCCAGTCAAAAAGCAATTGATTTTATTTATAATATAAATAAAAACATTGCTTGGCAGCGATTTGGTTTGATTGGTTCAGCGGTAATAATGTCTGCTGCGCCAGAAGTTGCGGAACAGATAAACGTATGAATCTCTGTTTGCCTGGGTGTTTTCTATGTATTCTATGTATATATTTACGGAGGTATATCTTTTCTAGTACCTATAGTACAAGCTCTGCTTAGTTTGAGGCTAGATGGCGCTGTATGACATGTTTTAACAATAATAATAAATAAATAAACAAAAATTCATTTATAAGTTCGTGATGGCTCTCCTTAAGAGATTCAATCTCTACCCTTTTCCATTCTATGTTTTCGTAGTAAAACATATAAGCACTTTATTTTCTGGTCGGCTTTATTAAGCCAACATCACTGAAGCCAACGGTCTGAAATACCATTTGAAAGGTCTCACATATGGAGCTTTGTTTTCTAAACTGCCTTCGACATTCCAACATTTCCTTCCGGCATTTTGCATAATGGTAAGGCAGTTCCGAGATTGCCCTTTTCACAGGATTTCATCTAGGATACCTTTGGGGACATGAATTTATATTGTCGCCTTTCGGGTGATATTCGGAGGGAATGTGAGAGGTTTTCCGCCGTTACGTTAAGTTGGTTCCGTTGTATGAGGGCTGTTTATTGTTAAATTTCGGGGCAGTTTGGTTATTTTTCTTAGAATTTTCGCGGCTCGCTAAATATTGTTTCAGTTGGTGGA
Organism: Bembecia ichneumoniformis; assembly: GCA_910589475.2. NCBI lineage: Eukaryota > Metazoa > Arthropoda > Insecta > Lepidoptera > Sesiidae > Bembecia > Bembecia ichneumoniformis. Next base: position 3,410,231 of record OU342546.1, on the reverse strand, counting down.
TTTCTTTTCACCGGCGGTTTCTTTCTTGTGAGCAGTCGAAATAATTTCGACTTCGATTAGTAACTTATTGTTACTTAAGAATAAAAAGAGAGATGTTTTGGAGATGGTCGTCAAACAGGCTAAAGGTGGCTATAGTCGGCAATTAATACAAGCAACGCCGCAGGTGCTGCAAGTGTGCTGCTGACTTTAGAAGGATTAAGGATGAGATATTCATAGTTATTTCATGGTGGTATTCCTTAAGGGGGTGGTAATTGGCGCCAAACGGGCTTCCAAATTTATGACTCCGAAACACAGCATTCAATGCTATTAAAACATTTTTTTTAAGTCTGTAAATTTATGGATTATTTTAATAATATTTTACAACTCTACATAAATTATATAATCTATTTAGAGACATCGAAAGAAAGATTTAACACCAAATAGAACACACAAGTAACACATTTAAAAAAATACATTACAGTAACTATGGACTTAGTGAGAAAATCAATGTCTCTCAACATGCTATGGAAAGGGCTATGCTCGGGAATACTCTACGAGGTCGAATCAGCGATGAGAAGTTCCGTAGACAAATCTGGTGGATAAGGAAGTTGATGAGGCAGAGGAAAAGACACGGAGAGCTGACTGCCGTTGCCGGAATCTTCTCGAGTGGAGGCCACGAACCTGCAAGGGCACCTACAATATGAACAGACGATCTGATAAGCGCCACGGGTTTACGGTGGATCCAGACTGCTTCTGGCCGGTCTTATTGGAAAATTATGGGGATGGTCCGTCAGCTGAGATGATGATTATGAAAATTTAATGGGACGAACTGATGAGCAACCCATTTTAAGTTTTCCGAGAAATATCATTTGTCAGTATAATGACATAGAATCTAAATATTTCTCTCTCAATAACATTTTTAAGCATATATTCTTCATTTCTGTTCAGCTTTTAACTACATTTGCGTTCATTCATTAACAGAGTAAATGAAAGAATTACAAATGGAGGGCGGCTGTAAACACAAATAAACTGGAAGTACGAACATCAAACATTTTATTATGATTATGCGAATAAAACAACCACCCCCGTGTATTCACAACGGCCGGAAATATTACAGGGAACAAAGAAATGATCTGATATTGTTCATTTTGAACATCACAAGACTCTCTTGGATTTAGCGAATTCGGATGGGTTCCGAGCTGTGTCCGACGACTGAAATAGATTGGTACGTGGGCGTGCCTATGTGCTTGAGACGGGGTTTAATCGAGATATCAACTTAGGGTAGGTAGCATTTACAACGGATTTGATGTCTTGGAAAATTCTTAACCGGGTAGAAATTTGGCATAAAATTCTCAATATATCAAAACACTCATTTCTTGAAAAAGGGACGTTCGTTTTTTCTATATCTATACATGTAATAAATATACATATAATAGTATACATAGATATAATATTGTATATATTATCTGTTTGTCTGTGCGTTTGTGCACGTTGATCTCACAAACGGCTTAACCGATTTGAATGGAGTTTACACTGGTGTATTGTAGCAAGATTCCCGTAACTTTTAGTGTTTGTTTCATTCCAATCGGTAAACACACAAAAAAGTTACGCGCTATACCGGATACCAAGCGTACGAAGTTGGGAGATCAGCTAGTTATATATAGATAAAAAAAAAGCGAAGTTCCAATTGGTCTGCTCCAACTGAGTGTCTCAAGCTTTCAATCTAAAATACAGACTTCTCATACAAATCGTAGACAAATCTGTCTGGAAAATACAGGAAATAAATTACTCAAATTTATATTTATATATTAAGATTTTTTTATATATTAAGATCAGCAGACAGGCTGACGGTCCACTTGATGGTAGGTGCCTGTCGCCTAAAACACAAGCAACGCCACAGCTGCTGCAAGTGCGCTGTCGACTACAGTAGGATTAAGGATATGGGATCCTGGCCTGGGGACCACGCCGTGGCTGTTGCTAGTGGCCCTCCAGGGCTGGCCGGTTCCTCATAGTTAAGCATTAGTTAAGTTTTTCCTTATAAGGTCCGGGCGCTTCTCGCTCCCCCGACGACCTGTGACGGTTCCAAAGTCCTCTACGAACTGGAACCACGTCCATCTCTTCAGGAGTGTATTAGTGGGTAAAAATCCCACATAACCTCTATGGGTATTTGCATTGCATGCGTATCTTTTGAAGATTTCTCCCCTCATTCCATCTAGGGCACTCGACCCGCTTCCACCTCTGCTCGGACGGTGTTCGACCACTAGCATTCATAAAACTCCATATACGCACTCGTGTACTTCGCCCCGTCTCGGATGTATTGCTGTATTGTGTTTGAATAAACTCTTTAAACACAATCGCCGTGTTCCTTCTCCCACCCCGTAGAAGAAGTTGTTACATTGTTACAAATAAATTATGCTTATTGTTAAATAATTGCGTATCCTTTAACTTTTTTTTTTCTATGTCTTGTGAAAATGTTATATTGTCATGAAAGATATTATATAAGGTTATAATACTTTTTGTTGGTAAAAATTAATAAACCACGGTCGCCATTACAAAAAAAAAACTTATAAAAATGTTGTCATCGTTTTTTTTCTATTAATTTTGATTCGGCGTTTAATTTTTAGTCAATGCAAGATAGAATCATGAAAACGCATTTAAAAAAATGCAATTTTCGGCAAGCAGGCTGTCTGTTAATGATCAGTTGCTACAATTACACACCTTGATAAAAGACAAGATTTTCATTTTTTTTTTATTTCAGGCAAACTCCACGACAACAAATCCGGTTATCATTATGGTGTTCTCAAAACGGAATTGTTGGCACTCATATTTATAAACAGGCTGGACCTCTCTATGACTACCTAACGCAGTGTATATACCCTGACAAGACACAATTTTGAAATTATTATTATTCGTAAGCCAAAACCTTATGTAGGTAGGTACCTAAGTGAGTACGACAAATATCTCCCTTTTTATATTTATATTGTGGTTTACCTCACGTTTTTATCTTTTCCAATGTTTCTTGTGACTCGTAAACTTCTTTTTATGTGCAAATACAGAACATAAAGATACGACGTGACATTTGTGTAGAGACAACAACTTGTCTCGTGTTTAGATGTAACGTTTAAAAAATTCACAAAAACGGATGATTTGGGAAATATGGAAGGTGAAACAAGCTAAAATATGTAGGCAATAGGCATGATGACGGTATTAAAGAATCAAAGAATAAATGGTTTTGGAGAAAAATATATGTTGAAAGGAGTCTAAAAAATTACTCATTTTTTGTATTAAAATTGAGATTAATAAGATTTTCAATAAAAGAGAAGTATAAATAACTGCAATCGCCCATGTTAACTGAAACACCAATCAGAGCGAATGACGTCACGCCCAGGTAAGTGCCATCGTGTTGCTTGACTTTGCTTTGACAATAAAAAATCTGATGAGATGTCGGTGACGTCACGGTTCATCAGACGCAACCCCATGACACCTAAGAGCGTTTTCGCGCGTAATTCAAAATAGATTTAAAAATATTCAATAATTCGCGTTGGAATTTAGTTTTGTGCTGAAATATTGTTTTTTCGGATATCGTAGACGCCTTAAGTAGACTACCTACTAGTAAATCTCAATGATTGTCTGTAGTCAACCACAGACTACATACAATTTGTAAGCAAAACATCAGTCCGCACACAAGAATTTTATACAAAAGATAGTTTTACATTAAATGTTACGGAATTGTCTTGTCTATTTCTTGTAACATCTTCATTAAACAATGGATATTTTTAGTATTTAGCGTTTGTATCCCCCTTAAACATAGATACATACATGGAAACACATGTAGGATTGCACGTATGTGAGGGTGTGTTTTTAAAGTCATTTCTCGTATGGTGCAGGCTATCAAGCACTCGCCCAATAAACATTGTATGAATAGCGATTGTATGAAAGAAATACTAAATGTTACGGGAAGCTTTCTATACATCAGTGGAAACCACATTCAAATCCGTTAAGCCGTTTCTGAGATTATTGTGCACAGACGGACAGACAAAGAAACAAAAATTCTAAAAATATTTTTTTTTGACCTCGGTAACTTAAGTACAATGTGTAACAAATAATTTTTTTTTTGAAAAATATTTAATGTAACAGGCACAACTCGTTTACAATTTTATTATATGTATATAGAAATAGATATATAGATTATGACGTGTCACGTTTCTCTTTCGTTTAGTAGGTGTACACCAACTAGTAAGAGAGCGACAGCAATATTCTCTGTATATATGTTAACACTAGCTGAACTCGGCTACGCTTCGCTGCGTTCCATACGGCGACGGCGCAGCGGCGGCGTGCGCATGGGGCGCGCGGTACTGGACACTGCTTATAAATATATAATACTATTTATCGTAGCGTGATGTTATATAACCTATAGCCTTCCTCGATAAATGGACTATTCAAAACAAAAAGAATTTTTCAATTCGAGCCAGTAGTTCCTGAGATTAGCGGGTTCAAACAAACAAACAAACTCTTCAGCTTTATAATATTAGTGAAAGTGATAAAAGTAAAGGTATAGATTTGTTAGAACATGATGAAAAACTGTCACTTTTTGCTCATAGACATAGAGCAATGGGCTGAAAAATACCTGCATGAAATTGACCGCTCTCTAGGAAGGTTTGTATAATCGGCGCAAATCTTCTTGGGCTCTGGCGATATCACGTGTCACATGTCTATGACTGTGAGGTATTGCGACGCAGGAGGGAGCCACGGAATGAGCGAGACGCAATGATAACATTTGTACAAGAGAGAAAGCAGTTGCGCCATTTCTTTTTATGTTAAGGACGGCAGACAGGCTGACGGTCCACTTGATGGTAGGTGGCTACCGTCGCCTATAACACAAGCAACGCAAAAGCTGCTGCAAGTGCGCTGCCGACTGCAGTAGGATTAAGGATAAGGGATTAGGAGTGGATAGGGAAATGGGCTCTGGCATCCCTTACTCGCTCACCGAAACACAACAGCACACGTGCTGTTATTTCACGGTGGTCTTCTGTAAGGGGGTGGTTACTGCCGCCAGACGGGCTGCCCAAATGACTGCGAAAACGCAGGCCCTGCCACTATTTTCCAAATCCAGACCAGAGCCAAATTTGAAAACTTGATTTTTCAAAGTTGACCCTGCCGGGAATCGAACCCGGGAACCCTAGAACAGAGTGTTAAGGCAAGCACCCTAACCACTCATCCAACGGGCTCGTCAGCCATTTTTTTTCGCAGTTGTATATGAGCAAACAAAAGACGCCTGCTCAAGGACAGAGCCCAAGAAGATTCGCGAGTATTATTAGTAACTTCAAGGACCAATCAAAAGACAACTATCCAAAATCGCTTCGTCTCTCTCACACTTTACATGTGGATGGGGAAAGGGGGTTTGCTATAGTTCAGGTGTTTGTATTCCACCAGCTTGAAGGTTTTAATTTTAATTACTTAAAGTTGATATAAAATACATGTATCTTTGGTTACCTGACATAGAGCAACAAGTTCTATGTAAAAGGAATTAGTATAAGAAGTACTAAAATAAACGTAAAAGTATAAAAGGGTTCTACTGAAGCACCATTTGAAGTTAATATCAATAAAAAGAAAACTCGTAAAATTTAATAATACTCACTTTTGAAAGTGCAATAAAATACTTTACCGGTTTTTTTTAAATGTTATGTACTTCAATTGGATTTTTTACGACTTTTTTATTTCTTATATAAAATTATATAAAATTATCGAAGTACCACTTCGATATTATTATTGTTACGTGCGGGGTGAGTCAAAATGCCGTCTAAGAGCGAAACGAACTATTTATTTTCACAAACCAAGATGACTTCCAAAGTCACTCTAGACTTGTCCGATGAAACCGTTAAACTTGCCAAAGTCATAAATGATTCCCTTAATGTGTCGCCGGTTCACTGTCGCAGGTAACTTCGCAAAAGCTCCGAAGAGTCACTTTCGAATTGCTTGTTATCGCACAACTAAAAACTCACTTGAGCGGCCGCCTCTTATTTATACTTGGCGCCAAACGCCTCGATTTATTTCGAATTTACTAGAAATATAAACAAGATTGTAAACAAACCGTTGAAACTTCGGGAATGCTATATTTCTGTTGAATGTAAACTCTATGTTGTAAACATAAGGACCAATTTCCTTTGACATTAATCGGAAATGGGCGTGGCCACCATCGATAGGGTGGGAGGTTCGAGACTTTCGGTAAGCGCGAACGCTTTTTCCAAAACGTTTCATAGTTAGTCGTAACATTATATACTTTGTTATTATTGATTGCTATATAATTCTTTGTTTGCTTGAATATAATATTCAATTCATATACTGAATTACTTATATAATTATCTGTAATTCCCTGAATTAATTTATAGAATAGCAATAGAATAGTTATAACGTCTATTACTAGGTTTGACAAATTACAATTTATAAATAGGTACAAAGAGAATAAAAAGAATTATAACAATGTACAATAATTGTACATACAAGTATAGCATACATATTTAAGGGATTCACTGAGGCAAATGACATTTACTATAGAACTCGCTGGGGGCGGAGACAATTCAACGGGCCTAGAAATGGTGTTTTTTTGTTTTTACCATTAGAACATTACACAATTTTTTTTTTATTAATACAATTTTTTAATCTGATATTAACTTATTAATAGGTACAGGATTCATATGCGTGCAATAAGCCGTTTTCGAGAGAATTTTCAATAAAAGTCAAATTCTTCTTGTGTTCTAACTTTTTTTGTGGAGTTTCTATTACTTTAACGAAAATTCTAATTATTACAATTGGTTCTTCACATGTTTAAGTATAATATATATTTTTTTCAAAGCAATTGTCTCGTCTATTTCTTGTAACATCTTCATTAAACAATGGATATTTTTAGTATTTAGCGTTTGTATCCCCCTTAAACATAGATACATACATGGAAACACATGTAGGATTGCACGTATGTGAGGGTGTGTTTTTAAAGTCATTTCTCGTATGGTGCAGGCTATCAAGCACTCGCCCAATAAACATTGTATGAATAGCGATTGTATGAAAGAAATACTAAATGTTACGGGAAGCTTTCTACACATCAGTGAAAACCGCATTCGAATCGGTTAAGCCGTTTCTGAAATTAGCGTGCACAAACGCACAGACAAACAGACAAAAATTCTAAAAACAGTTTTTTTTACCTCGGTAATATAAGTACAATTCGTACAATTTTTTAAAATAATATTTAATGTACAAACACGGATCGTTTACGATTTTATTATATGTTTTTATAACAACATCTATTATAATATATAATATAATATAATATAATATAATATAATATAATATAATATAATATAATATAATATAATATAATATAATATAATATAATATAATATAATATAATATAATATAATATAATATAATATAATATAATATAATATAATATAATATAATATAATAATACATGTTAATTATAATATATAATAGATGTTCGCACGATTTTAGAGAATAACAGAATTCCTGGCACGCATCGCTGGCGTCAAAGAGACATTTTCGCTTTGTATGAGCTGCAGTTGCACGCAATCCTATTCTCTCGATTACATATGGGCAATCTATTGCAGAGTCGTGTTAACACATATATGTCGTTTTGACCTAATGCTCTTTATTTAAAAATAGGCAATTTACTCTTCTGTTATATGCGAAGTATAAACAGTATATGATGTATAGATAGATAGTCGTAAATGATTCTCTCAATGTGTCGCCGATTCACTGTCGCAGGTAACTTCGCAAAAGCTCCGAAGAGTCGCTTTCGTATCGCTGGTTGTCACATACTAACTCATCTCGGCGGGCTGCACTCTTATTTATAAGAGGCCGAATGCCTCTATGTGTTGCGAATTTTCCAGAAAATGTAAACACGATTGTAAACAAGCCATTGAAAGTTCGGGAATGCTATTTCTGTTGAAATGTAAACTCTATGTTGTTAACATAAAGACCAATTTCCTTTGACACTAGTCGGGAAGGGGCATGACTACCATCGCTAGGACAGAACTTTCTGCCGGCGCGAACGCTTTTTCCATGTTAGTGGTAACAATATTTTTAAAATTTTTGTCTGTCTCTCTGTTCCGGCTAATCTCTGAAACGGCTGGACCGATTTTTACGGGATTTTCACTGGTAGATAGATAAGGAGTAACTTTGGCTACTTTTTTTTAGAATTAAAAGTTTTTTTAATATTTTGTTTTAATACCGCAAGCAATCGCTGTCCGCTGTCCGTACTTCTATCGTTTTTTTACGTATTTCACTAGTGGAAAGAGCAATAAAAGGAAGATATAAATCTTCCTTCAATTTCCAGAAAAAATAGCATCCGTGAGAATCCAAGAGCATGTTGCTAGTTGGTAATAAGTAGATGTTTTATGTATAATTATGTCTGTACGTATGGAAATGAATACTTTTAAAAAAATTAGTAACAGGAATCCGGAAATACTTCAGACTTTTGATTAGCTAACTTTAAAAGATAAATTCCTTGATTAAAACCTCTAAAGGGAGAGTGATAATTAAAATAAAAAAAAACCCAAAGGGTGAGGAAGTCATTTCAACGATAAGACAAAAAAGAAACAATTGAAACGAGAGAGTCAACAAAAAAATCTTTAATGAAGAAGGGTGAAAAAGCAATTTTAAATTCGTTACTTCTTGGGACACCATCTGTTAAATGCACTTCATTAACGTGCTAACTGTGGAACAGTGGCCAGACTACTGAGTTGGTGACACCGAACGTATTCGAAATTCAAATTGCGCACTCCTTTTTCGAATTCGGTATGCGAGTCTTGCTGTAGTTGACAGTTTTTTTTATTTATTTATTAAAAACCTCTTACGTGAGCCCTCTTTACGTCTCGCTGCTGTCATGTCGTCATGGTTGTTTTGATGTCTTTTTCGTGGGGAATTTTTGCTATTTCTCCTTTGAGGTAATAAAAGAGGACCCGTCCGTCGGTCGTGCAGTCTGAAAGCGGTTCTTTTGATTTTTAAATAGGTATAAAACAGAATTTTCAATTTGCCAATTTATCATTTCCTTAGCCTTTTAAATTCTTATTTAGGTAAGTAGATATTACCTGCATCTTGTTTTTTTATTGATTAATAAGTAAAAGGTCCATTTTATTTTCTACAAGAACAGATATTACTTAAACTTAACCCTGGTGTGATGCCAGGGGAATTTTTAATGCATGTACCAAACATCCTTCTTATCTTTTCCTTTTTTTTTTTCGGAAAAATACTGCCTCAAAGCCCCTGAAAAGAGTAATAGAAATGTAAGCTTAGTTATGTCTTTGTTAAAGATCAAATAACTGTTGCGTAACGAGCCAATGCCCGGAAAATAGTCCATTATACCCCACTAGGGGTTGAGACGTATTGGGCAAAATCAATTATCTAACGTCTGCGGACCAGCGGGTTACCGAGCAACCCAATATGGTGTCAGTGTTATAATTCGACATTTTCTCTTTCATAAATAGTAGCATATTGTGTTCAGTTACGTATCTTAGAGGAATCTCTATCTGCTCATATGTACAGTGGGAGTAGAAATACCTTCGTCAGTTTTCAAATTCATTCCTTTATTAAGTGGTAGACTCTTAGTACCTTTTGAAACTAAAGAACTAAGCAGACAACTGCATATGAAAGTAAACTTACTAAATATGATAACAATAAGGATCAATATGGTTTACACCTCTGACCAATAAAATAGTTTCATACAAACATCAAACCTTTTTTAAGGTCTTTTAATTGACATTGTGTGTCAGTATTATATAATTATTTCTTGTCATAAATATTAAGTACCTAATATACTATTACTTATTACATACATACATTTTATTTTCTCATTGCTGGAAGGGCTGTTCCCGCGGAAAATTCTGTTTGAAATTAGTCTGAATGTGAAATTAACAATACACGAAAAGCACCATCTGTTCATCTGTAATGAGTAATTAAATAATAAATAGTGTTGGATGAGTGGTTAGTGTGCTTGCCTTAACGCTCTGTTCTAGGGTTTCCAGGTTCGATTCCCTGCAGGGTCAAATTTGAAAAATGAACTTTTCAAATTTGTCTCTGGACTGGATCTGGAAAGTAGTGGCAGGGCACACTGCGCTTCGCAGTCATTTGGGCAGCCCGTCTGACGGCAGTAACCACCCCCTTACAGAGAACCACCGTGAAATAACAGCACGTGTGCTGTTGTGTTTCGGTGAGTGAGTAAGGGATGCCAGAGCCCATTTCCCTATTCCCTCCTAACCCCTTAACCTTAATTCTACTGTAGTCGGCAGCGCACTTGCAGCAGCTTTGGCGTTGCTTGTGTTATAGGCGACGGTATCCACCTACCATCAAGTGGACCGTTAGCCTGTCTGACAATCTTAACATTAAAAAAAAACTTTTGTTCGCGAGTCAGTCCGGCGTCTCTTTTTCTTAGGTGTTAAAACATTTTTCACTCTTAGGGTCAATTCATACCGAACCGCGACGCGAAGATGCTTGACGATATGCATTCACAAATCGACCACCTCTATCTTAGAACAATGCAATGGGTTCTCTTATTCCTGTTTCGATTTCGCAGTGTAACCCCGATCATAGCCCTCCCCATAGCTCCTTGAGCGACGTTCAGCTTTCTTATAAAGCCCATAGTTAGACTATGGGCTCATGACTTATGACCAAAATTGTTTTTGTTAAATCCTGATAAATGTTTCTATTTATCTAACTAAATTAAACATTTATTATCAAAACATTAATTTGATTATGAAGTGGGACTTATGTAAAAGCTACACTTAACTCATATAGATAATGCTACACATACACATTCACATTCACACAGGCATATATATTCACATACAAAAAATCAATCAAAATCAAAATATTTATTTATCAATTAGGTTTCTCCAAGAAACTCTTATGATCGTCATTTGGAATTACCAGTTAAATTTAAATTTACCAGGGTTTCGGAAAAAAAGCCAAGATGACGATCCTGAGAAGAAACCCCGAAAGAAACTCAGGATACTATTCTTTTTGTCATCTTTACAATATAAAAAAATTACAATAATTATAATCATACACTTAATACCTAAAGTAAATATACAATACTAAGCATAGTATGAGCTCCGAATCCAGGCTTTAATTCCAGGCTTCATTAATGAAGCCTGGACAATTGTCACTTGGACAAGTGACAATCTCTATCTGCTCATATGTACAGTGGGAGTAGAAATACCTTCGTCAGTTTTCAAATTCATTCCTTTATTAAGTGGTAGACTCTTAGTACCTTTTGAAACTAAAGAACTAAGCAGACAACTGCATATGAAAGTAAACTTACTAAATATGATAACAATAAGGATCAATATGGTTTACACCTCTGACCAATAAAATAGTTTCATACAAACATCAAACCTTTTTTAAGGTCTTTTAATTGACATTGTGTGTCAGTATTACAATTGTCACTTGGACAAGTGACAATTGTCACTTAAATAATCAGTAACCTTATAATAAATAGCCTTTCGAGAGGAGTTTGGTTTTAATGACAACTTTAAATTTATTTATAGATAAGGTTCTGATCATCTCAGGCAGTTTACATACTCATACTCATTCACACACTCATACAAACATACACACTTTATTTATTGTATTCTTTGGAATTTAGTAGGGTGTTGGAGAAGCGGGGTTCTCCTGATACAAGTATTTTATACTTAATAGGAGGCTCCCTACACCTCTTTTTGTACCTATGCTTAAGTGTATGAAGTGTATCAATCTTGCATAGAAAATATCAAACGATGGTTTTAACAGCTGATTGAATTTCAAATGTTTTTTTTTTCAGAAATTTTATCGCCTTAAGACCCCTTCAACTACTCCACTAGACCAACATTGAAGTTAAGGTCACGTAATTATTCAGTCGCGTTCGCATACCCTCTGAGTTTCCTTAAAAATGAATAAGTAACCTTTCTAATTAAAAAATCCAGCCGCCAGCCACGTCCACCTTCAACACAGTTGCAAAACATAAATTATGTGTATAATAATTAATTCATTAGAGGGCGGCTAGTGCGTTGAAATATAACGCAAGGTTTCACGAAGCTTCTCCTATTTTTCACTCGGCTGTAGCATAAATAATTTAGCTAGAAAAGGTCGTCGTACACTGATCTTCGAAATAAGTTTTGGAGGTGGCACGCGCTGTAAAAACGGGTAACGATCACATCAATATTCGAAGAAGGCCAGAATGAATAAATATTCAAAATACATGTTTAATACAAGGATTTTGTTTAACAAATTCTTCATTAATTTCAATCGTCGTCGTCGTCGTTTCAGCCGATGGACGTCCACTGCTGGACATAGGCCTCCTGCAATGACCGCCAAACACCACGATTTTGTGCCGCCTGAAGCCAGCGACTCCCCGCGACTCTTTTAATGTCGTCAGTCCACCTAGCGGGGGTTGCCGAAACTGCGTTTCCCGGTGCGTGGTCGCCATTCCAGCACCTTAAGTCCTCAACGTCCATCGGTCCTACGAGCTATGTGCCCCGCCCATTGCCACTTCAGTTTTGCAATACGTTGAGCTATGTCGGTCACTTTGGTTCTTTTGAGGATCTCCGCATAGCTCTCTCCATCGCCCGCTGAGTGACTCTGAGCGTTCATATGAGGCCCATAGTTTCAATAATTTCAATATAATTAATTAATATTATATACATGGGTTTTGGGGATGTTTTGGTATCTAGGAAATTCATTACCGTCGATTCATCGACGCCATTTCATCGCCGTTTAGTTAAAATATTAGCAACAGCATTTAATTATTTATTTATTTATTATTACATTGCCTCCAACGAGGCAGGCATCAGAAAAAAACATACAACAAGGGACAAAGAGACGCCATACGGGAGGCACAGCTAGCACCAATAAAAAGTCCAGAGCAACATCCCAATAATAATAATAATTAAAAAAATTTAATACAATGTCATCAACAATTAAATCAAGTCTCTGAACTGCGGACAAGGATGAGGCTTTTAATTTATAAGCAACTAGCGACCCGCTCCCGGCTTCGCCCGGCGTGCAATGTTAATATAGATATATGAACATTCCCCGTTTATCCCTCTTTCCATTAGTGAAAACCGCATTAAAATCGATCTACCCGTTCACGCGTGATGCCGTGTCCAAGGGAAATGGGGATTCATTTTTATGTATAGAAAGATTTAAAGCATAACTTAAAAAATCAATGTCACACACGTTTCCAGTATAATAAATCTTGTAACACATTTTGTAATAGACATTTTGAATTTTCCAAAACCAGTATTCCAGTTGTACTCGCTCCGTTCGCGATAATTTCTTAAAAATTCAAGAAATTAACTTAACTTTGTAAGTACAAATAAGTCTTGTATTATATAATAGACAGTAGACAGTTTTTTTTTTGCCAAAACCAGTAATTCTGTTTATATTGAAGTCACATTTATCCGACTATGTAATTTGCTAAAATAAAACTAAAGTACATCACATAAATTTAGTATGTTTTTCTTATTTTCCGTTTGCCATCACCATCATTATTATCTTTTGCGAATTATGCCACGCAGAGAAATTTTGGGCATAATTTCCACAACGCCATGTAAGCATACACGAGCTACGCTTTAGTCCAAGCGCCGGAGCAAAAAAAGTAGGTTCGTAAAAAAATGTTCGGGACCGGCTATTTTTTTTTTGGAATATGTTCAGGGGTGTCCCCTGATTGTAAATCCAAGTTGGCGTCATCGGGGGGGGGGGGGGGGGGGGGGGGTTGAGCGTCAGCCGCCATCTTGAAAAACACGTTTTATTGAATATCTCGCGAACCGCGCATCGTACGACAAAAATAGTGCAGATCATTTTTGTAGATAATAATATTTGCCATCTTTTTTATTTAAAACTTTTTTCTGTAAAATGCATAGTTTTTTATTTGTAGCGCTTCAAACTTTTTACAATATGGTTTTTGCTAAATATATAGTTAACGGTTCATGATAAATGAAAAATGGTAATAACTGAATTTGTAGAGCATGAAATTGCCTATAAATTTCATTCGAAACTTTTTCCCGTAGCATTTATAGTTTAGGAGCTGCAGCTAGGTAAAACTTGCACCTCGTACATTATCAGTGACAATATTGCTCGTTTGTATACGAAAACCATTTCATAACGCATAAAATGGCATAAAGTGTTCCAAGAAATGTCAATGCAGCTGTGTAACGAATCAATTAAAATTATAAATAGTGTGGAGAACAACGAATAATTTATCGATCTTTATTGTTGCTTAATATAGTATCATCATAAAAGTTATTATGTAAAAACGTGGCGCATTATTTTACAGGGCGAGTCTAATTCTTTTCGATGTCGACGGAAGACACTCATCTCCTTCTGAATCGATTTCTTCTGCCTCCGCCATATCCGAAGGAGACGAATCAAAGGCTGGGTCTTCTTCGATTTCGTTTTCGATGGCATCTATTACGTCTGGCACGTTGTCGCATGTTTGGCCACTGCAATTCGAGCAAATGATTGAACATTTCAAACCAGCTTTTCAGCATCCACAAGCAGCTCCGCAATATTGTAGAAATGTTGAGGGGGGAAAGTCCGAACGACCCAAAATATATACTACAACTCATAGGCGCATGATTGAATATATAGCATTATAATCTCGTGAATATTTTGCGTTCACTCGACATTTACAGTGTTTTAACTCCTAAACTATAAATGTTACGGGAAAAAGTTGCGAATGAAATTTATAGGAAATTTTATGCTCTACAAATTTAGTTATTACCATTTTTCATTTATCGTGAACCGTTAACTATATACATATTTAGCAAAAACCATATTTTAAAAAGTTTGAAGCGCTACAAATAAAAACTATGCTTTTTACAGAAAAAAGTTTTAAATAAAAAAGATGGCAAATATTATTATCTACAAAAATGATTTGTACTGTTTTTGTCGTACGATGCGCGGTTCGCGAGATATTCAATAAAACGTGTTTTTCAAGATGGCGGCTGACGCTCACCTTCCCCGATGACGCCAACTTGGATTTACAATCAGGGGACACCCCTGTATATTTAAAAAAAAAAAAACCTCTGGCGCTTGGACTATTTATGCAAAAAATCATTAACATGCCGTAGGGCTGCTGAAAGTAAATATTCGGGTTTGGGCCCAATACAGCGGGTGTGGACTGTATTATAGGTATGCGGGATAAGATAATCGGAATTAAAGAAACCTATTCTATTACTCACTGTTGTGACACACGGGATTCTTCGTGGCTTGAGCATTCTTCCAAAGCTTTGGATTCTTCTCTTTTTAGCACTCGCGACGCGAATCATTCCAGTTTAATTAACAGGGATAGGTACTATAAAGGCGGTTGGCTATAAGTGAGATATTGACACACACATAGGGTTGCCAGGTGTCCAGCTTTTTAAAGTCGTGTCCGGCCAAATATATACAAGTCCGGCCGGTCAGGCTTTTGGTCAACCCCGCAGCGGTCAGAATCACGCGGACACGCATAATTCGCGATCTTACAAATTACTTTAAGAAAACAATATGTGATTCATAATAAATGTTGGTATTACTTTATCAAAATAATATAAGCCACTGTCACTACTAGCGCCATCTGTTATGTATGTAAAGTTTTGTTAAAATGAATAAAGTGTCAGTGTGTGTTCGCTGTCTATCGCGAAGAGTAAACGTGTTTTATTATTAGGTTATGGGCAATTTCCATATAATTTATCAGTTATTTTAATAGTTTAAAATAGATAAATAGTGTACGTTTTTTCTTTTCGCGGAAACATGACTACAAACTATATTGCCAGTGTGCCAAAATTAAAAGGCAGGGAAAATTACGACGAGTGGAGTTTTGCCGCTGTGAATTTATTAATTTTGGAGGGTATGGATAAATACATCAATCCAACTGAAGATTTCGAAATAAAGCCAGCGGAGGACGCTAAAACGAAGGCAAAGTTAATATTAACAATTGATCCTACATTATATGTGCATATCAAGAACACTAAGAGCTCGGCAGAATTATGGACTACATTGAAGACCATGTACGATGACTCTGGTTTTTCAAGAAAAATAAGTTTGCTTCGCCATTTGATATCCATTAGATTGGAAAATTGCAACTCGATGGCTGCATATGTCACGCAAATGGTCGAAACAGCTCAAAGATTAAATGGAACAGGATTTACAATAACTAGTGAATGGGTGGGGTCATTATTATTGGCAGGTTTGTCTGAACGATATTTTCCCATGATAATGGCAATTGAACATTCAGGCATTTCGATAACTACCGACGTCATTAAGTCAAAATTGCTTGACATGGATGCCAAAGTTGAGAGTGAAGTTAGCGGCGCAGCATTCGCAACGAAAAAAAATTACTCCAACACACGGGCTAAGAAAAATGGCGGTCTGTCAAAGTCAAACAAAGTGACGGGAACAACAGCAAAAAATATCACTTGTTATAAATGCAAAGAGGACGGACATTATCGAAATCAGTGCCCAATGTTAAAAAAGAACACGGATAAATGCGTTTTTAACGTTGTTTTTCTGAATGGACAGTATAACAAAAATGAGTGGTACGTAGATTCGGGAGCTAGTGCACACATGACTGTAAACAAAGATTGGATTATAAATATGAACTTGAAGCCGTGTTTACCAGAAATCATTGTCGCTAATGAATCAAAAGTGCCTGTTTTATGTTCAGGAGACGTAGAAATTGTTTCTGACTTGGATTGTCACATAACAGTGAAGAATGTGCTATGTGTGCCTAGTTTGACAACAAACTTGTTATCAGTTAGTGAGCTCATTAAAAATGGGAATAACGTCGTATTCCAAGAGAAGTATTGTTATATTCGGGATAAGAATAATACTTTGGTTGCGACAGCAGATTTAACTGATGGTGTATACAAGTTGAGATTGCAGACTCAGAGTTGTTTATTGGCGGCTCCAGCAGTAAGCGGAGAGCTGTGGCACAGACGATTAGCTCACATCAACAGCCAGGATATGAACAAAATGAAGAATGGTATTGTAAATGGAGTGTCTTATGAAAATTCTTTTGACATAACGAAGTTACAATGTACTACTTGTTGTGAAGGCAAACAAATGCGATTACCTTTTTCTCATGTGGGTAACCGAAGTACAGAAACACTACATAGAATACATACAGACATTTGTGGTCCAATGGAGGTAAGCTCTTTGAGTGGGGCTAGATATTTCTTACTGTTCGTTGATAACCACAGTCGCATGACTTTTATATATTTTCTAAAACAGAAAAATGAAGCCTTCAGTAGATTTAAAGAATTTAAATCAGCAGTAGAGAACCAACAAAGTAAGAAAATCAAAATACTACGCTCAGATAATGGGTTAGAGTTCTGTAGTAATGAGTTTGAAACATATTTAAAAAATGCTGGAATAATACATGAAAAAACAAATTCATATACCCCACAACAGAATGGTCTATGTGAAAGAGCTAACCGTACCGTTGTTGAGAAGGCAAAATGTTTGTTATATGATGCAAAGTTGCATAAGAGATTTTGGGCTGAGGCGTCCAATACTGCTGTTTATTTGAAAAACAGGTGTATTGCATCTGGTTTGGATAAAACTCCATACGAACTATGGTATGGAATAAAACCTGATTTGAGTCACATTCGTTTATTTGGGAGTAAAGTAATGGTGCACACACCTAAGGAGAAACGCTTAAAATGGGATAAAAAAGCTACAGAGCATATTTTAGTCGGCTATGGTGAAGGCGTAAAGGGTTACAGAGTGTACAACCCTTCCAAGAAAACTATTACCACCAGCAGAGATGTCGTAGTGATGGAACATGTATCAGCCGTTGATGAAACCAATGAGGAGTTGTCGATTTGGGTTTCTAATGAAGACAGTCTGGAGAAGCAGAATAGCACTTCAGTGGGGGAATCTTTTGAGAATATTCCAGAAGTTGATGACAATGCAGACTACTCTTCAGATTCTTCAGTATATGTTGATAGTAGTGATGTCATATCTGAAATTCCATCAAATGATGTTCCAGTTGATGCAATTAACAAATCTCCAACATCAGAGTCTATAATACAGGGCGAACGACAGAGAAAAGTACCCGACCGGTATGGTTTCAGTAACATATGTGTTTCCAGCACTATTCCAGCATCTGAGGAGATTACCATCTCCGAGGCTCTGAAGGGGCCTGAGAGGGAGCAGTGGAAACGCGCGATTGCTGATGAGTTACAGTCGTTTCAAGATAACGAGGCATGGGAGCTTGTTGACAACCCAGGTGATGTGACAATTGTGAAGTGCAGGTGGGTGTTTAACAAAAAATTCGATGTTGATAATAATGTGCGTTTTCGTGCTCGGCTTGTGGCAAAGGGCTTTTCACAGAAGCCCGGTTTAGACTATACAGACAGTTTTTCTCCAGTGGTGAGACATTCCACGTTAAGATTACTGTTCGCTTTAAGTGTAAAAATCGGTATGGATATTACTCACTTAGATGTGACTACTGCATTTTTAAATGGTATCTTAAAAGAAAATATTTATATGTCATTACCTGAAGGTTTTGTAAACAAAAGTGGGGGAAAAGTTTTGAAATTAAATAAAGCCATTTATGGTTTAAAACAATCTTCTTTAGCATGGTACGAAAGAGTTAGAGAATGTTTAACTAAAGCAGGTTTTAAAAATAGTGCTTATGAACCATGTTTGTTTACAAAAATGACAGGTAAAGTTAAATTAATTGTCGGGCTATATGTTGACGATTTCTTAATTTTTTCAAACAATGAGTTTGAAACAGATAATTTAAAGAAAATGTTAAGTTCAGAATTTAAATTAAAGGACCTAGGCCCTGTAAGACAATATTTAGGTATGAGAATAAACATTGATAAATATAAGAATGTTATTACTGTTGACCAACAACAATATATTGAACAGTTGTTATTGAGATTTGAGATGTCTGATTGTAAGCCACAGAGTACTCCAATTGAACCTAAATTAAATTTAGAAAAATCTGAACAATGTTCTAATGATATACCTTATCAAAGATTAATTGGAAGCTTGATGTACTTGGCAGTATTAACAAGGCCAGACATTGCCTACTCTGTTAGTTATCTTAGTCAATTCAATAGTTGTTATAATAATGTACACTGGAATTATGCAAAAAGAATACTGAAATACTTGCAATGTACTAAGAATTATTGTTTAAAATATAGTAAAAATAGTTTGGGTATACAAGGTTTTGTTGATAGTGATTGGGCGAGTGATGCCTTAGACAGGAAATCATACACCGGTTTCTGTTTTATGATGTCAGGATCAGCCATTTCTTGGCAAAGTAGAAAGCAAAAAACTGTTTCATTATCAAGTACCGAGGCAGAGTATACAGCTTTGTCAGAGGCGTCTAGAGAAGCTGTTTATTTAAGAAATTTATTACATGAAGTTTCAAGTTATCATCATATCATTAACTTGTTTTGTGATAACCAAAGTGCGTTAAAATTAGCATTGAGTCATCAAAGTCATAATAGATCTAAACATATAGATGTACGTTATCATTACGTTAGAGATGTAGTTAAGTCTAAGTTTGTTATAATTAAATATGTTACCAGTGAGGAAATGCCTGCTGACTTATTGACAAAAGGTCTATGTTCAACCAAACATTATAAGTTTTTGAATATGCTAGGTATTGTTCCTGTGTAATATAATATGTTTAAAGTAGGTATAGTTTATTTTGATAAGTGGGGGTGTTGGTATTACTTTATCAAAATAATATAAGCCACTGTCACTACTAGCGCCATCTGTTATGTATGTAAAGTTTTGTTAAAATGAATAAAGTGTCAGTGTGTGTTCGCTGTCTATCGCGAAGAGTAAACGTGTTTTATTATTAATAAAGAGTAGAGTAAGTCTTAAAGTAACAAATACAGAAATAAAAGAATTGTTTCTTTTAAAAACCAGTGTGTCAGGCAAAATGTCCGGCTAAATATGAGTCTTTTTTTAAATTTTTTTATGTTAAGGTCGGCAGACAGGCAGACGGTCCACTTGATGGTAGGGTGCTACCGTCGCCTATAACACAAGCAACGCCAAAGCTGCTGCAAGTGCGCTGCCGACTGCAGTAGGATTAAGGATAAGGGATTAGGAGTGGATAGGGAAATGGGTTCTGGCATCCCTTACTCACTCACCCAAACACAACAGCACACGTGCTGTTATTTCACGGTGGTTTTCTGTAAGGGGGTGGTTACTGCCGCCAGACGGGCTGCCCAAGTGGCTGCGAAAACCCACTACTTTCCAAATCTAGACCAGAGCCAAATTTGCAAAGTTGACCCTGCCGGGAATCGAACCCGGGAACCCTAGAACAGTGGCAAGCACCCTAACCACTCATCCAACGGGGTCGTGTCCGGATTTTCGATTTTGAGGCCTGGTAACCCTACACACACAAAAGAGTCGTCGCGTGACAATCTCTCGATGTCTATATATCGATGTCGCAATTAAAAAAATACACGGGTGATAGACGAATAAAGAAGACAGTGGGTCTTTCTTCGACCTTTTCGATCAGCGGGGTTTATAATTTTTTTTAACACTGACTATTTTATATGGCCGCGGGCTCGATAACAGGGGTTTTCTCTGATTGGCCCACAATGACGTGCCCTCTCTTAGCCAATCAGAGGGATTCCTCAAGATTTCGACCTTGGCAGGCAAAGATGTTGTATTAGTCTGTACCTATTATCTTTGATGGCGGGGATGTGGCGCGAACACATGCCATTTTTTTTTTATTGATTTTCAATTTATATATTCATATCCAATGACATTATGAATGGCTTCCAGGACTTGACATGTTTTGAAGAGTCTATATTTTCTATTTATAGGCAAATGAGGTTAAATAACATATTTATTTCATCGTTATTCCAGGATAGTGAAATAAGAAGAAAACATATGAAAAGTAACGGCGATATACTTGCTTACCTAAATGGTACTTAAAATTAAGTAGATATAGAAGTCCATTTAACTTGGAATAAATTACTATCTAACTTAATTAAATAATAATTAAATTTTATTAAAATTTTCAAAAATCTCATAAGTAATCTTTTAATATATAAAAATTAATCCCTATTTCCCTTGGTCACGACATCACGCGTAAACGGGTAGACCGATTTTAATTCGGTTTTGACTAATGGAAAGAGGGATGTTCTTATATATAAAAATTGCATCCCGGGCGAAGTCGGGGGCGGAACGCAAGTAACTTATAATTAAATATATCAGTACACTGTAACTTATAGCTATAAGTTCATTATAACTTACAATTAAGTATTTACAGAAGGCATTTCAAACGAAAACAGTAATTACGGTGATTAAATGACATAAAAAGTTAACCAAAAATAATATGTCGATGTTTTTTTTGTAGTAACACAAAACATTTCGCCTCAAAGAAAACAATGAAAAAGTAAGCAGAAAAATTCTTTCAGAATTCTCCTTCGGAACGATACCGACGCTGTATTAACACATCAAGGCTTCTCACGCGATGTGTCATATTTGTAACATGTGGTGCTTTCGTAGGCTACTTATTTGGGTTACTCAACTTTCAAAGAACCGTAAACAAAAATTCCCTCTACTTAAGAACATTTTTATCAGAAAAGAGAGGTCTTTTCTTAAATACCAGTCATAGCAACTGGAGGCCTAATGCCCAAGAGGCCATTTTGGAATTTACTTAAGCGCGGCAGATTAACATATAGGTATACTTTGCACCCAGTTGAGGACCTCCCACTCATTCAATCCGAGCTTTCTACGTAACCTTCTGAAAATTATACATGCCCTCGACAAATATGGTTTTTCTTTTCGTGAAAACGACAAATCTATACTAATATTATAAAGCTGAAGAGTTTGTTTGTTTGTTTGAACGCGCTAATCTCAGGAACTATTGGTTCGAATTGGAAAATTATTTTTGTTTTGAATAGTCCATTTATCGAGGAAGGCGCTACGACAAATAGCATATATAAACAATGTCCAGTACCGCGGGCCCCATGCGCACGCCGCCGCCGCCGTATGGGCCGCAGCGAAGCGTGGCCGAGTTCAGCTAGTGTAAAATAAACGTTACATTGGGTTTAGTATAAGTTTTGTTTTCCAAATTATAAAATAAATATAATTATATTATTATCCATAATTCAGCGAGCTATGGGAGAGGGATATTCTCGGGGTTACACTGCGAGATCGAATCAGGAATGAGGAGAACGTTACCGACATAATCCGGAGGATTAGTAAGTTGAAGTGGCAATGGACAGGACACATAGGACATACGGATAGCCGACGGCCGCAGGACCGGAAGGTTCTCGAGTGGTGACCACGGACTGATAAGCGCAGCGTAGGACTTCTACACATGCCACCCTTTTTTTTACGAGGAGAAATCCATTTACGGATTCTCTACTGCTGGCTAGGCGGTAGGGATATGTGGGACTCACCCAGTCAAGGGACTGGTCCTACCCACTAAAACTCCCCGGTGTCTCCTTGCCCTTTGAGCGGGGTGGACCGGGTTCTGCCGAGGTAACAACTCCGATCCACCCCAGGGCACACATGCCACCCTAGGTGTGCCAGGACCTTGTCGTGGTGAGAGGCTTAATTCATTGGTAGTCTGGTCGAGCCAGCGTTAGGATGGTTAGTTGTTGGCTAGAGCGGATAGAGCGCGTAGGTAGGGGCCAGCACTGGTGCGGGCCTATGTGATCGGATTGCCAATGGCGAACCAACAGTCGGACGCAGTTCTATCTGCACCACTGCTAATTTCGTAACTTAAAAAAAAAGAATTTCCACTGTCCACACATGGTGGACAGACGACCTGATAAGGGCCGTGGGTTGATGATGGATCTAGGCTGCTTCTAATTTTTTTTTTTTCATGAATGAATGAAGTGAATGAAATATAAATATATTAAGGAAATTAAAATGAAATCAACAAAAAAAAAACTGTATTCCATACTACATAATTCTATTCAGGCTGATATTTTCATTTCAGAAATATTAAAAAAAATATGTTTCCCGTTTTTTTTTTAACATAACAGGTTGTACTCGTCTCAAAGACAAACTAAATTAGACGATAAGATCGGAATGGAGGCTCCATGGAGTTTTAATCTAGAACTCTGCCGAGAAAACGATGTTCTACCAGGTCAGGCCTTTGTTTAAGCCATTCTGAAAGTGGAAATACTTTTAAGAACTTCAGCTTGCGGAACGGTAATGAATCAAACTTCTCTATCTATTTAGAACATCTTTCTTGCTCGTTGGTTATTTGAAATTATATTCTCAGGTGACATTTATTCATTTAGTTATTTACTTTCATACATATATTTATGCTAAGATCCGATAGACAGTCTGACAATCTGTAGTCTGCTGACTATACAAAATTTCTAAAAGGAAGAAAGTTTAATTTGAGTATGTAAAGTATCGAAGTTATCAATACATTGCCGTCAAGCTAAGAAGGTCATAAAAAGTTAGGAAATACCTTTCATACCTATTTAATTTCTGGAATTTATTTTGTCGAATCGTCTCTCTCCAGCGCTAATTCCGATAGGTACGCAATCTCGACTTATTTCAATCCGCTAACCCATTCTTGTCATAATTGCGCTAATCCATTCTATAATTATAAATATTTCACAAATTTATTTAATCTGTGATCACGATATTTAACTGGTTTGTTCTCAAAAGGAGAGATTCTTAAAATGACAGAATCACAAAAGGACAGATTCTTAAAAAGACAGATTTTCAAAAAGACAGATTCTCAGAATACCGGAAATGGCACAGGTGCATACATTATTTTATTTTTGGTTTCAAACGTGCTATTTTAAACCAGAGACAGTAATAGTCCAGTAACAGTAACAATTCAGTGGGCATTTAAGTGTCATTTATTAAAACAATTTTTTTTTAATCAAAGCGGACCATGGACCTACTGAATCACACAAAAAAATAATTATCATTTATTTTTTTATGAGGAATTCAGTAACACTTGTAACTTATAAAAAATCCTAGACAGGCTGACGGTTCACTTGATGGTAGGTGGGCTACAGTCACCTATAACACAAGCAACGCCGAAGCTGCTGCAAGTGCGCTGCCGACTGCAGTAGGATTAAGGATAAGGGATTAGGAGTGGATAGAGAAATGGGCTCTGGTATCCCTTACTCACTCATCTAAACAAAACAGCACACGTGCTGTTATTTCACGGTGGTCTTCTGTAAGGGGGTGGTTACTGCCGCCAGATGGGCTGCCCAAATAACTGCGAAAGGCATTGTACCCTGCCACTTCTCACAAATGGGAAAGTAAGGTTGTTTGTTCGTTACAACCGATCACCATACAATTTTGTATACACGTTGTCAGGGCTATAGAAAAGTACATAGGGTACCTTTCGTCCAGAAAATAGTACTGAGGGAACATTGCTATCATTTCAGAAAATTATTTGTCAAGTATGCTTTTAGCTTTCCATTAGGCGAAATAATCATTTTACTTTTTTAGTATATGAAAAATATTCTTTGATAAAACAGTCTGATAAAGGAATCGAGTTCCGCTACTCATCAAATAATGGGAGTACTCAATCAGGGCTGTATTGTCATCATATTTACTCAATAAATCAAATAAAAGTCTGATCCTTTGAGCTTCGGTCGAGGAAAAACGTTAATAACTTATGAGATAACCTTGTACTTTAAATTATTGTTGTTCAATCACTTTTATAGTTCTTATTATTATATTCAAAATGAATTTTCTTCTGAAGACATTACTTTGTACACAAAATTATTAATATTTGTGTATATTAAATTTATGTATTAGTATATAGTTATTAGAATTTAAGTTTATGATGACGTTACCATGATTTTTGGCACCCACATTGTTTTATTTTTCATATAACTTTCCTCACCCAAAGCATACTATTATTTATTCTGTGCCCAAAGGTTGCCTGGAGGAAATCGCTATAAAGCGATAAGGTCCATTTCGTACTATTGCTTGTTCTTTTTTTTTAATTCTTTTTTTATATCTTTATAGTACAAAAAAAGAGTTTAATAATAATAATAAGCCCTGCCCCGCTATCTGCGGAACCCTAGTTTTAAGTTTTTTATGATAAATATGATATGTGTTTGCTTTTTATTATGATATATTTTTGCTTTTTAATATTTATATTGTAAAAAATTTAAAATTAAGAAAATAAATAAATATGTGAATAATAATAATAATACTTTGATGTATAAACGATTAGGTATATTTTTTAGAAAAAATCAAATTACTAACTCACCTTTTAGTCGAAGCAGAGAAATACATATTAAAATCTCATCATCTTTCAAAACCAGGCCATTTTTTATTTTAACTTACACTTTTAGATATTTTTGTAAAAAAATTCTTTCTTATTTTCAGCTTTCTTTCTGTAGTCAGCAGCGCACTTGCAGCAACCGTGGCGTTACTTGCGTTATAGGCGATAAATAACAGCACGTGTGCTGTTGTGTTTCGGTGAGTGAGTAAGGGATGTCAGAGCCCATTTCCCTATTCCCTCCTAATCCCTTATCCTTAAATAAAAAAATAAAAATGTTTGATGTTATACGATAATTTTTTTTATATGTTAAGGTCGGCAGACAGGCAGACGGTCCTTGATGGTAGGTGGCTACCGTCGCCTATAACACAAGCAATGCCAAAGCTGCTGCAAGTGCGCTGCTGACTGCAGTAGGATTAAGGACAAGGGATTAGGAGTGGATAGAGAAATGGGCTCTGGCATCCCTTACTCACTCACCTAAACAAAACAGCACACGTGCTGTTATTTCACGGTGGTCTTCTGTAAGGGGGTGGTTACTGCCGCCAGACGAGCCGCCCAAATGACTGCGAAACGCAGTGTGCCCTGCCACTACTTTCCAAATCCAGACCAGAGCCAAATTTGAAAAGTTGATTTTTCAAAGTTGACACTGCCGGGAATCGAACCCGGGAACCCTAGAACAGAGCGTTAAGGCAAGCACCCTAACCACTCATCCAATGGGCTCGTCAAAATCTAAAAGCTACGCCTAAAGGAATACAAATTTCTCTTATTCTGTATTTTTATAGTATGCGTTAGAGAATGTATTCCTTTAAAAAGTATTCCTTACTTGTTGCATTGGAAATGAATGTTTGTTGGAATTGAATGGAATGAATGTTGCGTTGCTACAAAATTCTGACCAAAGCAACACTCATTTGAATTACACTAGAAAGTAGGAAGCAAAGAAACAAACAGTCACTTCTATTTCTCATGTTTTTTTTACTCACAGAAAATGATGATTTCATTCGCTGCGACCGCAGACCTTAATGACTGTATCTTAATTCAATTTATAATATGTTAGAGGTAATAACTTTGTTGTGGTCCGGTGTACTGAGTACGGCCGCACGAAAGTGTAAATATTTTGCCATTAAAAATTATAGCATACCTATGTGTTCTTTCAGACGTTAAATTTTTATTTTTATTGTTATATGATCTCTAGGTAACAGTACATTTTTCTGGATGAAAGCCTATGCCCTTTGTCTATGTCGCTTAGCAGGAGCAATTCGTGTATGCTGTCTAGGGCGCTAACGGGGCACTGCCGCCTCAATAGGCACTTTAAAGTAATGGGGCTCACTAGTACGGGAGAGTGTCGCTTCTGCCATGACGCAGAAGAAACACCAATGCATATTCTGTGCGAGTGTGGCTCCCTGATGCACAAGCGCAGTCACATCCTAGGAAGCCACACAATGGCTTGTGAAGATGTGAAGAATGCCTCTATCAAAAAAGTACTACAGTTCCTTAACGTGGTAGGTATAGGTAGAGAGCTTTAGT
The DNA here is from genome assembly GCA_910589475.2 of Bembecia ichneumoniformis. Classification (NCBI taxonomy): domain Eukaryota; kingdom Metazoa; phylum Arthropoda; class Insecta; order Lepidoptera; family Sesiidae; genus Bembecia; species Bembecia ichneumoniformis. The sequence goes on along the minus strand of OU342546.1, from coordinate 3,383,497 downwards.
TCACGTGGCGATCACAATATTTCAGCAATGGACGAAGTGATACTGGTACTCTAGCAGACAGAAATAGCCACTAAGATAAGATAAAGATAAAGATGCTCTTTTCTTTGTGCAAGATTTCATGATGATCGGTGGAGTAGTTAATGTGTGAAAGCGTAATTAACAAACAAACTCTCTTTGGCATTTTAATATTAGTTAGGACTGTTATTCCGAAATATAAATTATATACTGCATAAAATTTAATCAAAATCAATTCAGTACTTTTTGTGACTATTTGTATAACTTTTTTGTTTAAAAACCGATTGGAATGAAACAAATAGGACGGAAAGCTCGCTACAATACATTGTGGCTACCTTCGAGTCGGTAACGCTCGGGATCTTTCGGTACAGTTCGGAGAATCGACGCGGATACGAAGAGTGGTTAATTTCGGATCATTAGCTGCCGAAGCTTGATACATGTATATATTTTCTTTGCAATTGTCTCTAAATGTATATAAATCAATGTAAAATAATATGTGGATTTCATTATATTTCATCATATATGAGTGGTTAAGGTGCTTGCCTTAACGCTCTGTTCTAGGGTTCCCGGGTTCGATTCCCGGCAGGGTCAACTTTGAAAAAAAAAAATGAACTTTTCAAATTTGTCTCTAGTCTGGATTTGGAAAGTAGTGGCAGGGCACACTTTTCGCAGTCTTTTGGGCAGCCCGTCTGGCGGCAGTAACCACCCCCTCACAGGAGACCACCGTGAAATAACAGCATGTGTGCTGTTGTGTTTCGGTGAGCGAGTAAGGGATGCCAGAGCCCATTTCCCTATCCACTCCTAATCCCTTGTCCTTAATCCTACTGCAGTCAGCAGCGCACTTGCAGCAGCTTTGGCATTGCTTGTGTTATAGGCGACGGTAGCCACCTACCATCAAGTGGACCGTCTGCCTGTCTGCCGACCTTAACATATAAAAAAAATATATCGTATAACATCAAACATGTGTGCTGTTGTGTTTCGGTGAGTGAATAAGGGATGCCAGAGCCCATTTCCCTATCCCTTATCCTTATTCTATTCTATTGTAGTCGGCAACACACTTGCAGTAGCTTTGGCGTTGCTTGTGTTATAGGCGATGGTAGCCACCTACCATCAAGTGGACAAAAGTGACAAAATACAAAAGTATACAAAAGCATTGAATCGAATCGTGTTTATTTGCGGACTTTCGTTCGCCTGATTGAAAACTCAAAGAGCGCACAGTCCACCGCATCAAATACGTAATAGGTACGGTAATAGCCTCTTTGGTCCGGTAGCTATCTCGCATACACTGTTAGCGTAGGTAATATTGGCTCAATTCTTTTCTTTAATCTAATTGTTTTTATTTATTTTATATTAAAATCACAAGAAAATCAATTACTTAAATATTTTTTTCCAGTTGTCAAAAAAGAGCTTTTCTGTCGTCGAACTTGACATTTAAAGTTGTGAAAATCAGGTCATAGAAATAAGGTAGATATTGGTACACGAGGCACGGTTTGTGATGATTTAATATGCGCAAAATGATCTTATAGGGGACGAAACACCGATTTAACACGACACAACTGCCATTCGTAAAAGAGCTCCATAAAAAGATCAAAATGCCAGTATGCAGTGTAAAAGTTTATAACTTTAAGACAAATAAGATAACTTATCGTCATTTTTTAATACTTCGTACGCGTGATATTCGGAATAACGCGTAGCTTTTTTTCTTTGTAAACAGATTGGAATGAAATATACACTAAATATTACCGGAAGCTTGCTACAATACATCAATGGAAACCACATGAAAATCGGTTAAGCCGTTTCTGAAATTAGCGTGCACAAAAGCATAATAGGCAAACTACGATTGTATTATAGACAAAAGTCGCAGCCCTTTTTGCTGTAGCAGACTGCAGAGAAAGCTGAGTTCTTTTTCTAGGCATTTTATTAATGTAAATATTATTAATGGGGACCGGACGCGTTAAAGATTTTCAAAGATCTGTCTGGAAGGTTAATTACGGCCACTCGTGACCAAAATGCTGGTTTCTATTTCGGGCAAAAACTTAGCATCGCCATTCAACGAGGCAATGCCGCCAGCATTTTGGGCACGCTGCCTCAAATTTTAGAACATTTACTTCTTACGTGATTATTACTAGAACAGTTAAATTTTTTGTATAAATTTAATAATCAATATTTTATTGAAAATATTATTAATATTATTTTACGATGAGATATCGCAAAAAAATATTTAAAAAAAAGTTCCCCGAACACAACGCTCCGCAGGCATCCGACCACGTTTGTTGTGGACTTGTTTTAAAACTATGATATTTCCTAAGAATTATGTCAAGGGAAATTTTGTTCAAAATTAAACACTTGTGATGAAAAACGTATTTATTTTTAAAAGGATTAATATTATGTTTATGAAAACACCTTCGCTAAAAATGTATTATTTTAGAACAAATTTAATTATGATTAAAAAGGTTATAGCGAGTCAATTAAAATGAAGCATCGCCGCAAACTTCATTTAGCGTGCCTTATATTTGGCGTTATAAAATATAAGGAGCCTTCTCATCTTTATGACAAGTTGTCGTGGAGGGATGCATGTTCCTCGAAGATCCTCGACGCAGCTTGTAATAGAGCGTCATAGTACTGCTGCCTTTAGAGGTAGCTTCCGCTATGCTGCGACTAAGTGCTGGAACTGAAAGACCCGCTATTAGAGAACGAACTGCAAAGTATTAATAATTAAAAATATTTATATATGAGCACCAAAAAAGCGAGGAACAACTGCGGAACGACACCAGTGCCTCCTAAATATAATTTATTAGTTTCTTTCGAATTTTGTATAATTTATATTATATTTTTTTAATTTCTTTGAGTTTGTATTGTATATTATTACCTTTTATATTGTATTTTTACATTGTAATTAATTTGTTTTTGGATTCTTTCTTTTGTTATATTTGTTTGAGCTTCGTGTATTTTTTTTTTGTGTGTACAAGTGCGTGACCTCACTATCGGCTCTAAAGGAAGACCAGTGCAGGTTTTTTACAACCTGCATTATGCTGAGCAGGAGCCGGTTTGTGGCAGGGGACGTTGATGTGCGTGTTTTATATATAATATCTCTGTATCCTTTGTCACAAATAAAATTTATTCTTATTCTTATCCTTAAAAGATAGGCATATGTATATGTCACGGACTTTTTTAGAAATTTTAAAGGGGAACAATTCCGTCGTACATGATTTTTGCGTAACTTTGACCGTTTAAGCAGCGCACGCAACGGAAGCTCTCAAAAGGGATAATTTTCCCGTTTTTGCAACATTTTTCATTGAAACTAATGGTCGAAGCATGACGTTATATAGCCTATAGCCATCCAAAACAAAAAGTTTTTTTCAATTCGAACCAGTAGTTCCTGAGATTAGCGCGTTCAACCAAACAAACAAACAAACTCTTAAGCTTTATAATATTAGTAAGTATTAGTGTTATTTCTATTTATAATCTTTACAATTTTTACAGTTTTTACATTTTTAATTTTTACAATTTATTATCAATTTTTACAGTGACCTCATAATGGTTGAGAATTTCACGACACATAGCTGTTTACTGAGAGCCAAACCACATTTACATTGATGCGTCTGTGTTAAATCACGCTGTTACAAAAAAGCGTTTGCGGTTACTCACACAGTTAGAAAATAGTGACTGTGGGACTCGTAATAATTTGCAATATTTTTATTTTTTTATTTTAAGGTCGGCAGACAGGCTGACCGTCCACTTGATGGTAGGTGGCTACCGTCGCCTATAACACAAGCAACACCTAAGCTGCTGCAAGTGCACTGCCGACTGCAGTAGGATTAAGGATAAGGGATTTTTTTAAAATTTTTTTTTAATTTTTTTTCAGGAAATCAACTCGCTATTATTCACTATTTAGCATTATTTTATCACTCTTAGCATCTTTTGTTGATTTTTTTAAAATATTAGTAATGCTCGGAAGGTACGCTGCGGGGTTATGCAGGGGTGTGTTCCAGCAGTCCTGTTATTTGATTATACCCGTTCGGCAGGTAGTACATATTTAGCTCTTACAGGTTACCGGGAACGGGTATGATCAAATCTTGTCCGGATCAAATTATGCTCGAATGGAGTGCTGGAACGGCGTGTTTCCGCGGTTAGAGCAAAATTAGCCTTAGCCGAAGTAATGCTAGACCAGACCTCCGGATTCCTACAGGCTAAAACCCAACGACTTTTAGTGCGTCCGTAGATGGGCGGGGTCGCGGGAACGTTATGACACGACATTAGCGACCTGCCAAGGCTGTCCAGCGCGTGGAGGATTGTGCTACTTGTCGGTAGCTGGCGTACCCGAAAGTGGAGGTAGGCCAGATAATTTCATTTTGCCGCGTGCTAAAAGTTTCTTGCGACACTATCTATATCGAGATGAACGTTACCTCAAATTGGAAGTACTACATGAGTTATGTTTCGTCACCGTCATAGTCTGCTGTATTTACTGAACTATCGTCCTAGAAAGTCCTTTTTTAAAAATCAATTTACGGATTTCCTACCGCTCGCTAGGCGGTAGGGGTATGTGGGGATCACCAGTGCTCCATGCTATGCTAGGTCATAGCGGCACTGGCACTACTCACTAAAACTCCCCGGTGTCTCCTTGCCCTTTGAACGGATGGACCGGGTTCTGCCGAGGTAACAACTCCGATCCACCCCAGGGGAGCTTAGCCATTGCTGGCTAGACTAACTCCAATGGGGGATTGCTCGGAGGCACCAGGGCAAACCCCAGACGGGGGGAACCTTGTGCAGGCACACACAGCTAGCCAGCCATGTGCACAGGTCCCCTAGGACACGGACCTGATAAGAGTTTGGTCATGTCATCAATACCCGTATATACCAGTTTCAAAATATAATTCCACAATGACAACGACTTTCTCTCATAGAATTGAAAATTATTTCAATTACATTTTTTTTATATTAAAGCGTCAGTTGTTTTTTTTTTAAACTATATTTAAGACATCCGGTTCGGATGGGCAGCGTTCGGGAAGCTCCGAGACTTCTTCTCGTCCAAAATTCCTTAGTGTCTTAAAATAAAAGTTTTCGACCAGTGTGTGTCGCCAGTGATGACATATGCAGCTAAAACGTGGTTTCTAACTGTGGGCTTCGTAAAAAAGCTCAACGTCGCTCAAAGAGGGTTTACAGTGCGAGATCGAATCAGGTATGACGAGATCCGTAGATGAACGAAAGTTACCGAAATAACCCGGCGAATTGATAAAGCTGAGGCCGGAAGGTTCTCGAGTAGAGGTCACGGACCGGCAAGCGCAGCGTAGGACGTCCATCTACATGGTGTACAGACGACCTGATAAGGGCCAGGGTTAGGGAAATGGGCTCTAGCGTCCCTTACTCACTCACTGAAACACATCAGCACACGTGCTGTTATTTCACGATGCTCTTCTGTAAGGGGATGGTTATTGTCGCCAGACAGGCTGCCCAAATGACTGCCAGGAATCGAACCCAGGATTTCTAGAACAGAGAGTTAAGGCTTGACTCTAACCACTCATCCAAAATGGGAGCGTGGCAGTAGAAAATTATGGGGAGGCTTGTCCAGCAGTGGACGACCTACGGTTGAAGGGATGATAATGAATTCTCTTTTATTTTTACGACTAAATATTTTTATTTTTCTTTCTTTACTTAAAACCTCAAACTAGGCCATTTGGGCAGGCAACTATTTCAGTGAAACAGAATGCCATTATACATGTATTGTAAGATATCTGTTTTGAATTGCCTATAAAGCTGACTATTGATTAGCACCCCGTACCCCGTATTGAATAGCTGTGGGGTTAAAAGGACATATAATTACGTTCGCATATATTCCAATCTAGAAATTTCGAATTCACCTTTGACATGTGTATAAATCAAGCAAAGAACTGGCCCTGCGCCAGAGTTGTCAAGTCTAAACACCAGTTAATCTAGCAGGGGACCAGTTGGCGGGAATTCAAGTTAGTCCTTTTTTTTTTAAATTTGGCACTGGCGCAAAATAAGAGCAATCTCTAATTGCCTTGGACCAAATTGAGGGTTCTAATTAAAAAAAAAGAGCTTAAATTAAACATTTTTGAAATTTGAATAGTGTGAAACTTGCCAGTTGTTTATTTCCAAAATAATATACACGTCTGTCTGGATCTGTTTTTTTTATGTTAAGATCGGCAGACAGGCTGACGGTCCACTTGATGGTAGGTGGCTACCGTCGCCTATAACACAAGCAACACCAAAGCTGCTGCAAGTGCGCTGCAGTAGGATTAAGGATAAGGGGTTAGGAGTGGATAGGGAAATGGGCTCTAACATCCATTACTCACTCACCATTACTGTAAGAGGGTGGTTACTGCCGCCAGACGGGCTGCCCACACTGCTCATAGCAGTGCGCCCTGTCACTACTAATAAACGACAATAAAATACTTAACTAATTTTGATGTGACTTTGATTATCATTTGGAGAGTTTCTTTTATTGAAATACAAATGTATTTTATTTCTGTCGTTTATTGAGGCTGTCGTTTCACTTGATCGTAGGTAGCTTCCAGCGGCTATACCCACAAACAAAGCTATCGGGGATGAAGGTGCAGTACTTACCTCTATAGGATAAGGAATAAAGACGTGATAAGGAAACGAGTCTTAGAATCCTTTAGGCACAACAACTTTGAAAGAAATATATGAGTATTCAGTAAATTCACTCTGTACGACTATGGCCCACATTCGAAGATTTTGAGCAAATCAATAGTAAAAATAAATTAATAATTTGTTGGCATCCCGTTAAACAACAATTAATAAATTGGTAATGTTACACCGCAACTACAAAGGGTTGCCAACACTCCCTCTGTTATTACACGGATTTAAAGTTTATAGATGTCACTTCATAACAAACAGTAGTTTTTTCAGAAAAATCAGAGAGTAGTTGACAACTAAACTAAAACAACTAGTTTGACTCTAAAAAAATCAATTAGATTGTTTTAGATTGAGTGTCTAGGACAATTCACCGCCGCCGATTCATCGCCACCCTTTCATCGCTGGTCGATTCGACGCCAGCCATTTCATCGCCGTTTAATTAAAATATCAGCATCAGCATCACTTAAAAAAATCAATTTCACACACGTTTCTAGTAGGGTTGTTGCTGATTCAGGTTTTGATCAGCAACAACCCTTCAACGCAAAATTGATCATTGATCAGCAATTGATCAGCAACAGCAAAATTGATTTTAAAAAAATCAATTTCACAGCGGATACTGATGCTGATGCTGATATTAATAATTACTTACAAAAATATCCTACTATTAAATTATTAGTATGTGATATATTATTTTGAATAAAACATAATTTATATTTAATAATTATATTATTTTTGTTAACAAAATATATTTATACCTCTATATTGCAGGTAAACATAAATTATACTTAATAATGAATAATGGTTAGCTAATATTTTTATTAATAAAGAAGATAATGACGTTCTCAAAACCAAGAAACGAGTATTTATTGTGGGCTGATATGGGACTAATTAATATTAGAATTTAATTAATGAATTCAAATAAAACTCCACGTGCCTAACGCGCCTCTTCTTCTACAAACACGTTGCGAAGTGTATGTCGTAACGGTTGGTGTGTCCACCAACCAGTGAGGGTTGGTGGACGTCACATGTGCCTTAGAATTTCTCTTTGGTGTATGCAGGTTTCCTGAAGAAGGTTTCCTTCGCCGTTTGAAAGCAATCAGTAAATGCACTTAAGTTTTTAGAAAAAAAAAAACCCATTGGTACATGGCATTACCGGAGATCGAACTCGGACCTCTTGACATGACAGGTCGCCAGCGCCACCGACGTTAATTATTTAATAAATGCAAATTATTACTTATTCTTTTATCTTTTTTATGAAACATTAAATTTCAAATATGAAAATTAGTTGTCCCCAACAAAGAATTAATTTTCCTTTAATAGTAGATAGACCTTTGGATTTATTAAAAAAAAAAAAAAAAAAAAACTCTCAAGCCAGAACATCGAAGTAGTTACAATGGGATTATGGATACATCCCTTTTCACTTTTTTAGTGAATAATTCTAAAAAGTGTAGGTTTGGTTTAAAGACTTTTAAAACAATTCTGTGTGTAGAGGAAAGTGAAGTAAGTAAAAAGGTAAAAAGGAAAGAAGAAGATGGCAAACAATAAAACTTTTTGGTCTAACATGTCTGATACTTGATAATAATTTTACTTGTAGCTCATTGTTTGTGATTATAGGCAACGGATCAAGTGTACAGTTAGCCTGCTTGCCCGGGGGCAATTTTATCTCTATATTATATAAAAGAAAGTTGTGTTAGGTCATTCACCAAAATACAACAGCACACGTGCTGTTATTTCAGGAAGGGGGTGGCTACTGCCGCCAGACGGGCTGCCCAAATGACTGCGAAACCCAGTGTGGCCTTTTTTTGCATGGGAAAATCTGGAACCTGACTCCCACCGATATCCCCATGGTGATCGTGATCTCAAATATGATCCTATATGTGACATTTCTACTCACTAAAAACCCACTGCGTTTCCTCGTGCCGCCTATGGGTCAGGGATCGTTGAGACACGCAATCAAACCACAGAATAAATAATAGTACTAGTGTACAGAATTTGCACTTATTTCGATTCGCTTCAATAGAGAATTACATTCATTTAATAGTAGATTTTACAACAAGTGCACAAAACGAACCATTTTTATCCGAAACTTTTAGCAGCCCCAGCCGAAGACGAGGGCTGATAGTAATGACGAGGATAAAAATGGTTTTGTGGACGAGTTATAAACTCTGAAATAAAACAGTAGTATAACATAACATTTCTTTAAACCCACGAAAAAACAAGAGCTGTTTCCCGCCGCTTTATTTGTTGTAAATCTTACGACATTGACATTGACATCTTATGACATTGGCTTGGACTTCATACCTATACAGCCTACTATTAAATTAATTTTGTAATAAAAATTTTCTTAAATTAATTAAATAACCTACCGTACTTGAATTTAAATTTTAATATCTTTTATGTCTTAAAAAACATAAATATTATAAAATAACAAATTCTATGTATGAACTTCTTATTGTGTTTGGCTGTATGGCTTATTTTCTTTGCCTTAATATAGATACATTTATGAGTAGATACGTTAATGCACTTGTGCACAAAATTCGATTTTGTGCAGCCTATACCCTGCACAAATAAGCACTTTCAGAGCATGAGAAGTGAAAAATAGATTTATTTTTGGATTTTGCATAATTTCCTTTTGATACATTTATGGAACTTAATTCATTTTGACTATTATTAAGAAATTAATTTTAATTCAACTAATAAGTTAATACAATACATCATTTATTAATTCTAAGGCGGTGCGAAGTTCGCCGGTTCAGCTAGTATATATAATAAAAACAAATAAGCACTGAGGCGTATCCAGTAATTCAACGATTCTAACTCTTCGACCACCTTAATAAATTCCCTTTGTAGGGAACTGGCTATCGTTTGTATAGCCCCGTAATTGGTGTACTGTGCACGACAGAGACAACAAATGGATGAAAGAGAGGACCGGTCAGTTTCTCAATTTCACGTTTGAAGTTGGAACGGGTAGGTGTCACATTATTTCCGTTACAGAGCCCTAATTATGTGAGTTTATTAGGATTACATCATCAACGCTGATAGGTTTGCCGTTTCTGCAGCTACGTCCTGTTTTTATGACCTCATATATCTGTTTAATTGGCAATCTTGATTGGAAATCTTCAAAAGGCACCTGTGAATGAATAAGCACTCTGGACTGCTTATTTTCACAAGGGTATGTGGAATTCTTACCGCACTAAAACCTCTCTCAGTTTGCCTTAGCTTTTAGTCCTAGGCCTTCAAAAGCTTAAATGGTCGGAAGCCCGACTAACGGCAGTCTCCTTAAACAGGAGGATTAAGGATAAAAGATTAGGAAGGGATAGGGACATCCTTAGGGATAGAGACCACCGTAAAATAACAGCACACATTCTGTTATTTCACGGTGGTCTTCTGTAAAGGGGTGGTTACAGCCGCTAAACAGGCTGCCCAAATGACAGCGGAACGTAATGTGCCATTCCAGGCTTCCTTATATAAATAAATACAAAAAGGAAATAAAAAATCTCAAAATTCCCTAAAATACGGCTCGTAAAGGAGATCAATCAGTTTTGTATGGAGATCGGGCCATCAGTGTAGTATTTTAGTTTTAACGCCTAAAATGTGTACTATTAGTAAAAAGAAATTATAGATTTTACTGAGAAAATATCGTGAAATTTGGTTATGGGGTTTCATAGATATGTTTGAAAATATTAAAAAATCCAATTGTCCTAATAAAGTAATAAGTTTTTAATTTTTGAATGTTTTTTTTATGTTAATATCGGCAGACAGGCTGACGGTCCACTTGATGGTAGGTGGCTGTCGTCGCCTATAACACAAGCAACGCCAAAGCTGCAAGTGCGCTGCCGGCTATAGTAAAGGATTAAGGGTAAGGGGAAGGGATAGGGAAATGGGCTCTGGCATCCTTTACTTTACTCACTCACCGAAACACAACAGCACATGTGCTGTTATTTCACGGTGGTCTTCTGTAAGGTGGTGGTTACTGCCGCCAGACGGGCTGCCCAAATGACTGCGAAACGCAGTGTGCTCTGCCACTACTTAAAATTTACCCATTTACAAAGTTTGAAGTATTTACAGGAAATTACTGAAAATAAAAACCAAAATCTCCAAAAAAAGGCCTGGTTTTGAACGATGTCCTTCGTTTTCACCATATATTAACCCCTGACCCCCAACGCAAAAACATTGTGTTATATGTTTGACATGTGTGTGAAATAGTGTGTATGTGTGTCACCGAGTTCTAAAGCAAGTTATAAGTGGTGAAATTCTCGTGATTGTGTGTCTGTCTATGGCATCGTAGCTCCCAAACGAATGGACTGATTTTGATCCGTTTTTTTGTTTGAAAGCGGACGTGATCGTAATAGTTCATAGCTATAGTTTATGAAGATTTGTTAGGGCTTTTGGTGTTAGGGAAAGAAATGGTTGGTGTTAGGCATGTCGCGAAAGAAAGAAAATATACTTTGGTTAGTCGATGTTCCGAGTGTGCGAGCGGCTCGGTCTAGGACATAGCATGTGCCTTGCGAAAAATTTCTGTACAAATGGTATTATGAAAAATATTTGTAAAAACGTGCCTGATTGTTTGATGAAATAAGATTTCTATTAAAAAAAAAGAAACATTCTCAACAAGAAGTGTTTAAAATTTAAATTCGACAAAAAATGAAGCTGACGCGCGCTAAAACAAGTTTTTTACGTAAAAATTGTCTTTTGATCGATTACAAACGAATGCAACTGTATTTTAAAAGAAAAACCCACAAAAACATCGTTAACGTCTGTTGATGAAGTCAATAATGAGAAATATGTGAAAAAAAAAACTGCAGGTATGTCATGTATTATTTGGTAAAGTGTGACATGTAAGAGTGAGTACAGACTATATAACAAAATGTGTTATAAAACATATATTATATAGCATGTTGTATATGTGTTGTAACGGAATAAAATTAATTACATATTGATTTATATTTACCGTCAGTAAATTATTGAAAAAAATACCTAAATTACAATATATTTTATTTCGTTCCCTGCCGTTATTATTTTAATTAATATCATAAGCAGGCAGTCAAAAATATTTTTAGCGCTTTAGCACGCTCCAAATGACCATATAAGGTAATGTTATCGTCATTTCTTAATTACCCACGAAATAATCAAAAGTTACACGTGCGAGGGGGGCGCCCCGCAACCCCCACTTAGCCGAGTTTAATAGACACCGCCGCCCTTCCCCCGCGGACAATGTAGTCTTTTAAAGTACAGGCAGCGTTAGATAACAATGTAATGCGTAAGTTTACATATATATAATAAATGTATTTGCTCTCTCATTTTAATTTTCTCATTTATCTCTTCTCGCACTCTTTCGCAGCCGCGACATTAATATTCTCATAACTCATTCCTCTGCGACTTCCAATAGCCCACGAACTTCGCAATTTTTTTTCTCTTTCTAGCCGCGACACTGGCGCCAACTAGGTTGAAAGTCATTTAAAAACGGTTTAAAGCAATTAGTATAATATTAGGAATTTTTCTTTTAATAATTATTTTTTTCAGAAGTTTTTTCAAAAACGCTCCTGGTTCACTTATGCTGGTGCGCGTGAGATCTACTTAAGGGATTCACTGAGGCAAATGACATTTACTATAGAACTCGCTGGCGGCGGAGACAATTCAACGGGCCTAGAAATGGTGTTTTTTTGTTTTTACCATTAGAACATTACACAAAAAATTTTTTTTATCAATACAATTTTTTAATCTGATATCAACTTATTAATAGGTACGGGATTCATAGCCATTTTCGAGAGAATTTTCAATAAAGGTCAAATTCTTCTTATGTTCTAACTTTTTTTGTGGAGTTTCTATTACTTTAACGAAAATTCTAATTATTACAATTGGTTCTTCACATGTTTAAGTATAATATATATTTTTTTTCAAAGCAATTGTCTTGTCTATTTCTTGTAACATTTTCATTAAACAATGGATATTTTTAGTATTTAGCGTTTGTCTCCCCCTTAATAGTTTCTTTTACGCGCACAGCTTGTTTCTCTTTGTTATAATTATAAATTTCAGCATTTATATCGTAATGTTTTTCTACCTACATTTATATATTTCTAATACTTATCAACAAAGAACAAAGAGTCACAAGTTATCGTTTTTACTTTCTACCGACTGATCTCGCAATTTTTTTTTCTTTCTAGCCGCGACAGTGTGGTGTGGATGATATATGTTAATAAAACAAATTTGTATAATGGTTGCACCTAAATCACGTGCGCATTTGCGCATGATACAAGTCTTGTTATTAAGACTTGTAATACATTATTTTAGATTGTTATACAACGATCTAAAATAATGTAGACATCTTATACAACAAAGTACCTGTTATTTGATACCTAATTCTGTACTTACCTGTTATTTGATAGGTATGTATTAAGGTGATTGTTTTAGCTCTCTGACTCAGGAGCCCCGGGTTTGAATCCCGGCAGAGTCAATTTCGGAAATGAACTTTTGAAAGTTTAAAGCTCTGGGTGTTTAGGATTTCGCCCCATGTCGTCCCATAAATGCTTACTTGCTTTTATATACACTTGGTACATATAAGCGATACCTTATGTACCAGAGTATATAAGGTGCTTATATATAATATGGTGCTTATATACCAGAGTATACACTCGGTGTGTTTAGTTTTAGCCGTATATGTATTTTTACATGAAGGTTTATTAAAATAAATATTTTAAACTTAGGGTTGTCATACTTAAACATATTGGTCTTTTAAACATGAATATTTTATAATTTAATTGTGTAATTATTATATTGATTATACCTATAGTAAATTTGGTACATGACAGGTTCTCAAAAAAGTGCACTAACTCGTAGCAGGTTTTGGTTTGACAAAGACGAAAATTATAGAAGTATATTTAACAAATGAGTAGTTGTGTGACCTAATAATTGAAAGAAATTAACGATCGAAGAAAATTTTGCTCCAAATTTTCCCTTGTAGGTTAATTTCTTTTATTAATTAGTATTTCAGTTAAATAGTCTTTAAAGCATGGACTACATTTCAGTCTTTTACAATAGCAAATTCTTTTGGATTTAGTACCAGCTCGAATTGCCCACTCTAAGAGGAGGAACTTATTTGTAGTTGCAGATCGTTTGTTGTGTTTCGGTGTGTGAGTAAGAAATGCCATAACATATTTTTTGCCATCTTATTTATTTCTTTCACTTTTCGCTATAAGGATAGGCGCCGAACTTGCATTATCATAACAAAACAGCTGCATTGGGCATAAGACAATGATTGCCCACAAATGACGTCACGCACTGTGATTGGTGACGTCACAAAAATATTTAAATGAATTATATTAAATTATTATTCGATAAATAATCGTAAAAAATTAAATATTTTCATTCTAAGTACATTTTAGATTTTAATCTGATTACTGTCCGATCCCCTATTATTTAATTCTTTCTAATTGCGTGTCTTTCACAATGTATCTCATCTGTACGTCTTTTAGTCTTTGCATAATAGAAAAACAAACAAAAAAAAACTTTTGCCTAAACGAAAACAGGCTTAACTAATTTCGTCCGCCTCTCATTATCACTAAATTGAATCTTACACGTACTGAATATGGTGCATTTTGAAATGGTTACAAAAATAATACTTTATATTCCATTCCGTATGCGTAAAAGGCCCGGTTCTGTTAAAAGTCCTTTGGGCACTATAACAAAAACTCGTCGGCTCTTTGGAAATTAAAAAAAAAAAGAAAAAGTTTATCCCGTCCCTCCCGGCTAATTACGTCCGCCATGTCACCTTCGAAGTCGTTTTGAGCAATTATTTTACAGAGACCCTTGTCTGTGAACGTACATTCAATGGACACTTCTAAACAAGATAAAATTTGTAAGTTTTGATGTGTTACAGATCGTGTTACAACGACATTCATAATTATATACATTTCAAATTCCTAAATTGCTTTTGAGGAATCATGCCACTTCGTCCCCTCGGGAGTATCCAGAAATTTGAGTTAATTACGATAACGATACGATGTCATCACGTAAAAATGTATAATAATAAATAAACTGCAAAATTGGTAACGTAACACTTCGCAATATTGTAAAACCAAAACAGCAATTAAGGCGTATCGTCTTTTGTTTCTGAACGTTTGAATTAAGAACATAAATAAGGAAAAACAGGTATGTTCTTTATTCAAACATTTACTTAGCGTTTAACAAGCTTTTATTTGGATGTTTGCGTTCAATTTGTATCCATAATAGTATAAGAAACTTTTTAGATTAAACTCTAAATACCAAAGGAATGTTTCATCAATAATTACTCTCTCAAAGTAGCCATAAAAGAAACTGTGCCACGGTTTCTGATACGTTTAGTGTCAAAGAACTCGATATCCGGATCAATTATTAACAGAGGCTTCCAAATTTTTAGGTTTTGGGGTCCCCTACGTTTTTTAATCAATGGTTCTGCGTACATGAACTTTTTTCAACGATTGGGAAAATCTTGCAAAATACACCCTCAGGTATCTATGAGGTTGATGAAAACCAGGCCCCGTTATTCACATAACACGCACAAATTAGTCATTTTAGTTTCGCACTCATTTGAGCAGCTCGTCTACAGAAAATCACCTTGAAATATCCCATGCTTCTTTTATGTAAAACACATAAACAATAACAATAATAAGTAAAACATATAATAAGTAAAATAAAATTAAATGAGCGAAGAATATTTAAAGAAAGAGCTATTGGAATTTGAGAGATTTTTTTTTAAATAAATTGTAATATTTTCATTGTCTAGGAAAATTTATAGACATGACCTATTTGTATAGGTTTAATATTATGCAAATTCTATTTTAAATGAATATTAATCCTAGTTATAACTTATTATAAACCTACATACTACATACTCACCATTTTTCCTAAAGATTTAAAATTTGAGGGCGCCACGCACATATTACATATTAACTCAAAGTTTTTTAATATGTAAGTTAGCTTGTAAATTTATTTTTGAAGAAACTAAGCGCCTTAGGCTCGCTCAAAACCACTGTTTCGCCTATAAGGTAGTAGTACCAAAAGTATTAGACAAAGAACGAAAAAAGAACCAAAGGCATTGTACATTATGAGCTTTTACCGCCGGGCAGAACCAATTCGGATCTCTACTGCCAACAACCGATGAGATTAAAGCAAGAAGTTGAGAGAAAGCGGCCTGAATCGATCAATAGAGAGGTGTGGTCTTTCATCACGACAACGCTAGACCACACACATCTTTAGCCACAAAAAATTAAGAAATTTTGGCTGGGAGGTGTCAATGCATCCGCCATATAGCCCTGACCTTGCACCTTCAGATTTCCACCTGTTCCGGTCTCTTCACAATTCTTTAGACAGCGTCAGGTTAACATCAAGAGAGGACTGCCAAAAGTACTTGTCGCGTTGTTTTCATCAGAAGTCCCAAAATTTCTACAGCAACCGGTTCATGTCACTACATACAAGATGGCAATAAGTCATCGAGGTAAATGAACTTTGAAAAAAAATTCTGGAGTTTTCATATAAAACGCGAACAAACTTTTTCCCCAACCTATTACTTTAATAAATTCTTAAATATTGTTTTGTTATGTTCAGCCTAATTCAAAATGTTTGTATGGGACATTCAGAACACCTACTATTGGTAAGTACTGCTACCGATCCTGTGGCAAAGAGATGCCACCCTCTTCTTCTTTTAAATGTAATAGTAGAGATAATTCTTATAAGAGAAGGCTTATGTATGTCAATTCTAAAAATGCATGTCACTTTTGAATGCATGTCAATGAATGAATGACAATTACGACAGTGCATTAAAACATACTTGTTTATAAACATTTAGTACGTCCCTGGACTGAAGATATAATTCAAAGCGAATTCTCATTACCTACAGAACCTCTTCTAACAAGGTTCAAACAACGCATTCCTTAACCATTATTGTCACCATCTTGTTAAGCGAAGCGTGCACCAAACAAAAATATACGATAAAAATAGTAAAAGACAGTGGGGAGCGATAAAAAATGCTTTTAGTTGAAGTTTAAACCTGCCAAGTTCGCACGTAGCTAATTATTGTAGTATATGTTCAGTGATCAGATAAAACAAAATAAATAAATAAATATTTATTTCAGGTTTCTAAAGGCTCAGAATAAATTACATTTTTTAATTATTGGTGGCTCAAGGAGAGGAGTCAAGACAGACTTTTTTTTTATTAAATCAAAGTAGCGCTTGACCACTATCTCACCTGATGTGAGGTGCAGATGCGGCCGAAGGTGGACCACGCTTACCCAGTAAATGCAGATTTACCCTGGTTTTACTTACCGGTAGTTGTATTGCTACTTCGCCTGCTCGACTCGCGCTGGTCCTTGGCTCATCGCAATACTCGAAGAGTATTTTGTTGATTAAAAGAGTTTATCCGGAAGGCCCGTTTTTTGTTACACAGCATTTAGGTATTTGGCTAAATTATCACACACTACGCACAAGAATACCGAATAGTTTTAAAATACGTGTTGCGAGCGTTGCGACGACTTGGAATGGTCTGTCTTGATTTAAAAGGTAGGAAAGGTAAGAAAAGAAGGTCTACTGGGCAGCCCGTCTGGCGTGGAAATAACAACATGTTTGCTGTAGTGTTTTGTTCAGTGAGTAAGCTCAGCGCTTCCTAATCCATTATCCTTAATCCTATTATGGTCGGCATCCCACTTCCGACACCTGTGGTGAAAACATTTTCTTACCTGTGGGTAGTTTGTTACCTACCTTCAAGTAGGACGTCAGCCAGGCTGACTTCATTACCATAAAAAAGCCGGAGTGCCATATCAGTTGATAGCAATTATAGCCAACCTCCGGAAGAAGATGGCACCAAAATAAAAAGAACAAGAAAATGGTTCAGAAAAAAATATCTGAAAACCAAACATATACTACAACGGCAATGTTGTTAAATTATAACTCTGGATAGAGACAGCGATATGGACCATCGCTTTGTTAGAAAGAGACAAAACTCTTCGCTTGATATCCCTGTCGATCACAGCACAGTGTCACTAATTCCCAGTTATTTTTGATGGCAATTAATTAGTCGATGACCCGATATGGACGATTTGAAAGCTTTGTATGGGATATTTTTTCACATTTAACACCACGGGGGAGTGATTATAATCTAAGTACCTTCTACGTACCTATGTAGATCATTGAATGCTTTATCAATAATCATTAAATGGTACGAAACAAAGTCTATTTTAAACCGAAAATTTGCACAAGACATACAAAGTGATTACTGTTCAGGGACAGTAGCTATGCGAGATGTACCAGAATTCACGGGTTCGATCCCCGCACAAACATCTGTATGTAATAATATGTCTTGTCTTGTTCTGGGTGTTTTCTATGTACATGAAGAATAGAAAGTGTACAAGTATATTTATCAGTTGTCTAACACTCACAGTACAAGCTTTGCCTCAGTTTGGGCTAGATGGTGCAGTGTGACATCTCTTTAAACATAAAAAAATGTCAGATATGTAAATTTGTTAAATTTTTGGTTAATATCCCACTGATTTTTTTTTATATGAGTTGTGGGTTTCCGGGATGATGGCCCAGGTCTGTTGGAAATTCTTCCAAACGTTTCGTCAACAACTGCGGTTGACATCCTCAGTGGTGTAGTCCGAGTTAGAAGACAAAGTACATCACATCACTGCACTTCACTTCTGCACTTTTCGACTTCTCGAGCGAGACTGATTTGTCTCGCCATCATCCCGGAAACCCACAACTCATATGGATACCGGCCGAGAAAACCTACATTCTTTTTTTTTATGTTATGTCGACAGACAGGCTGACGGTCCACTTGATGGTAGGTGGCTACCGTCGCCTATAACACAAGCAACGCTACAGGTGCTGCAAGTGCACTGCCGACTACAGTAGGATTAAGGGATTAGGAGGGGATAAGGAAATGGGCTCTGGCATCCCTTACTCACTCACCGAAACACAACAACACGTATTATGCTGTTATTTCACGGTGGTCTTCTGTAAGGGGGTGGTCACTGCCGTCAGGCGGGCTGCCCAAATGACTGCGAAACGCAGTGTGCCCTACCACTACTTTTCAAATCCAGACCAGTCAATTTTGAAAATTACATTAAAATTTCCAAACTTGACCCCGCCGGGAATCGAACCCGGGGCCCCTGAGACGTTAGGCAAGCATCCTTGCCACTCATCCAATTGGCCGTCAAAATGCTATGATCATTGTATGAGGAAGAAAAAAAGAGAATCCTTGACATCATCTACTTAGACAGAAGGTAGATATACTATCCTACTCATTACACCGAAAATCTTTGAGAACTTACGTGATTTGAAAGAAAGTTGAATAAGTACAATTTTATTGTGTACCCAATATGTATCCAGATTATTTTTTATAATGAGCGTTGCTAAGGAACTAATACGTTTTTTACAAATTTAGACTACAAAGGACGATGTCTAATTTCGCCTCAATGGGTCCCAGAAGAACGACATGCTTGAATATTTTAAGGCACTTAATGTAACTCACATGAGCCCGTTGAATGAGTAACTGGGATGTCTGCCTTAACGCTCTATTCTAGGGTTCCCGGGTTCGATTCCCGGCAGGGTCAACTTTTAAAAATGAACTTTCAAATTTGGCTCTGGTCTGGATCTGAAAAGTAGTGGCAGGGCACACTGCGTTTCGCAGTCCGTCTGGCTGCAGTAACCACCCTTACAGAAGACCACCGTGAAATAACAGCACGCGTGCTGCTGTGTTTCGGTGAGTGAGTAAGGGATGCCAGAACCCATTTTCCTACCCAATCCCTTATCCTTAATCCTACTGTAGTCGGCAGCGTAATTGAGCAGCTGTGGCGTGTTATAGGCATCAAGTGGACCGTCAGGATATCTGCCGATCTTAACATTATAAAAAACGGGAGCGAAATCATATTTGAAAATAAATTGCGTATTCCTGCTTTATAATGGATCAAGTATTTTGTTTACGTTTCGTAATACGTTTGCTGTTTGCAATATGGCCGCGACAGATGAAACGATTACCTAGCAAAGATATAAAATCATTTTAAAGACCGAGCATTCTACGCAAAGTATCACAGTTTTCCTGTAAAATATAGGTATGTACTATTTTAGAACTAGTTTTTGACATAATCTAATTGCTACGTTAATTAAACAGGCGCTATTTTTGACTTTAGGTTTTTTAAAATATCTTAAGATTCGCTCGGTATTTCGTATCTGTTTCTATTTCGTCAAAAAGGTTTTATAATTGTCTATTTGAAACGCCAAATACCTTTACCAGGCCTCTGTCACTTCGTGTGTACCGCGATATAATTGCCTAAGGTCGCTCGCATTGAAAGTGAAAGGAGTGTAACTTCTGTACGCTAGTACTATTTATTTATTCTGTGCCTTTACTGGGCGTTGAATTTTATAACTGTGGAAAATCTCAATACTTTGGCTAGAATGCTCGAGCAATTCGAGCATAAATAGTCTGATTTCCGAGAATAGGTAAAGTTCTTCCGAAGTAATCCAACGAAAATAGATTGTAAGGAAAAAAATATTCCATGTAATATATAATACGTCATAAATATAGAATTTCGGGCGCTTTTGTAAGGTCGAATAAAACTTTATTTACTCTTCAGATTTCCCATTATTCTATTGCATTTGTCTAAAGCAGAGGCGACTCGCTATTTAAATAGGGACTTACGATATTAATTTAAGAGAGTATTAGTATTGGTTAGAAGAGAAAGCATTCACACTTTGAATGGAACAGTCCATTAAATTTTAATGCGTCAACATTAAATTTCTTAGTATTGCCGTGTTAAATTGTGGTTAATAAATATAAATAATTACATATTTTTGAAATGACTCACAATCCTATCGACCCTTAAGGTGTAGATTCTCTACGAAGATTGGCCACCATCACGGCTATCTTAACCTTGGAAGGTGTTGCTCGATAGAGGGAGCGAGTATTCATATTAAATCACTCTTTTAAATTCTTCAACTTCAAGATTGTCTTTACGATTTTATTTGTTTTATTTCATTTTGTTATCTCTTTTTTTTATATTAAGGTCGGTAGACAGGCTGACAGTCCACTTGATGGTAGGTGGCTACCGTCGCCTATAACACAAGCAACGCCTAAACTGCTGCAAGTGCGCTGCCGACTGCTGTAGGATTAAGGATAAGGGATTAGGAGTGGATAGGGAAATGGGCTCTGGTATCCCTTATTCACTCACCGAAACACAACAGCACGGTTATTTCACGGTGGTCTTCTGGTTACTGCCGCCAGACGGGCTGCCCAAATGACTGCGAAACGCAGTGTGCCCTGCCACTACTTTCCAAATCCAGACCAGAGCCAAATTTTAAAAGTTGATTTTTCAAAGTTGACCCTGACGGGAATCGAAACCGGGAACCCTAAAACAGAGCGTTAAAGCAAGCGCCCTAACCACTCATCCAACGGGCTTCTTAAATTTTATTTTATTTTATTTTGTTTTGTTATCTCTTTTTATGGTAAGGTCGGCAGACAGGCCGACAGTCCACTTGATGGTAGGTGGCTACCATCGCCTATACTACAAGCAACGCCACAGCTGCTGCAAGTGCGCTGCCGACTACAGTAGGATTGAGGATAAGGGATTATAACCGATAGAAAAATAAACTTTATTTATTTATATAATAACTACCTGAGCCCGCAATTCCTAACGCTGAATGTTACGGGAAGCTGGCTATAATTCAACTGTATTCAAATCGTTTAAGCATTTTCTGAGATTATCGCGACAAACAGACAAAAATTCCAAAAACTATTTTTAACTTCGGTAACATAAGCGCAACGTTTACAATTCTTTTTTTTAAATATTACGATTATACTATAACAGTATGTCAAACTAATAAAATTAAAAAATCTCAACGTTTAAATCATCTAAATACTCCGACATTGTTAAGTACCTAACACAAATCTAATATACTTTAAACGATATTACGAGCCTGTTATTTCTATATACTTTACACCGATTCGCGATTGCGTAAACGAGAGACGTATTTCCTTTATACTCTTCATTTTTCCACAAATTGGCCTAAAAAGTAGTAAACGACAAATTGATATGGAGTGTCGAATATTGTAATATATCTGCTAGCGCAATAGAGTTAATAAAGAGTAGGTTATCTTTAAAATTAACTGTATTATTGTTGTATGGCTTGTAGTCACCAATAAGTGCACTCGAGCTGACGTACTCGCTCTGTCAGTGCTCGAGTAGTGTAGTGTACTAAAGACTAGCGCAAAAGACTACTCCAAGTTAAAGCAGTTTTATTTCTTTAGATTTATGATTATTTTTTTTGTATTCTTAGCGTGCCACTCAATGAAATTCCGAACAGTCTGGAATTTTGGCATTCAAGCTTACATTTCAAGAGATAACTATAATAAAAGAGATCTTGGCCACCCCTTTTCGTGCTATTTACGAAAGACTGAGACAAACAATGAACATTTAATGTTATAATAATAATAATTATCATTAGCAACTTGCCCTTCGATATGGTCTTATCGAGTCTGAGGTGCCTTACTACAAGTATGTGCCTGCGCCCGTTCTCGAAAATGGTCATGCTACGCTCCACTGGGATCGCTCCATAATCACGGACAGGACTATTGTCGCCAATAAGCCTGACATCGTGGTTATTGACCGATCCCAGCGCCGGACGATGCTTGTCGACATAGCTGTCCCGCATGACGAAAACCTCGTGAAAGCCGAAAAAGAAAAACTTACCAAGTACATCGACTTGGCTCACGAGGTGACCGCCATGTGGGACGTCGATTCGACAATTATCGTCCCGATAGTCGTCTCGGCGAACGGTCTTATAGTGAAGAGCCTCGACCAACATCTCAAGAGGCTCTCACTAGATGACTGATCTTCTTGACACGGCACGAATTGTCAGGAGGTTCCTCACTCTGCAGCCCTAACCACCGGTAGCGTGGGCCTTGCCCCGCTACTAGTGGACACCTAATTTTAAGTTTTATATAATATTTATTGTTTTTATATACATATATATTGTAAAAAATTTAAAATTAAGAAAGGAAATAAATAAATGTATAACAATAATTATTATTATTTATTTATTTTGGACCAACAAGGATCACATTATGTTAGTAACAACTTAAATTTAACTTAACTTAAGTTTATTAGTCAGTACATGAACCATACAACACTGACTGTCAGTACCTGACAGTCAAGCCTAGCAGAAAATGCGCTCAGGATGCAGTTGGAGCTGGCCCGAACCCTATGCACCAGGGATGCACACCGCTTCCGGATTATCGTATAGAAACAGTCGACCCGCGACTCGGCGAACATCCCCGATGCACTACAAAATCGTGGAAGCCCCATCAGCACCCTAAACGCATCATTGTACTGAACTCGCAGAGCGCTGTACTGCGTAGAAAGACATACAAAATGCTCTAAAAAGCTATAAATAAAATAAAATAAATAAATAAATCCTTTGAGCTAATAAATAAAATAAATAAATAAATCCCTTGACCTGGACCTGGGACTACCGCCCGTTATGAAGTCCCCGAGATGGCCAGCGTACCTCCGCTTTCGGGTACGTCGAGATTCCGACAGGGAGTGTAGTTCTCCCCGCGCTGGACAGTCGTGGTGGGTCGCCGAAGTTGTGCAACAACGTTCCTGTAGGAGTCCGGCATAACCCACAGCGTCCCCCTTTCGCTGTGTTCCACAGGGGCAAAGCCGCGGACATAAGCTCAATGTCAATGTATGTCAGGCGTCATACCTATCTTTTATTATTCTAATTTTAGACATTTCAAAATTAGAATTGAGATAAAACAATTCGAATTTGTCTGTGTTCCTACTCTGTCCAGTCCTATAACTTCACGTTCAATCAACAAGTGTAAAGTAATACCTGCTAACAAGATATCTGTTACTCGTCTACTCTTAAATTCACAAACAGACGCGAACAAGCGGAAAATAATTACGAAAATTCTTCGGAGCAATTTTCCCACATCTCGCTATATTAGATAATTTGAAGCGTGACTCCTACGCCACATTATAGATAACAGAAAGTAATCAATCTCTTAGTTTTAACACGTTTTATAAGTAAAAAACAAAACTACGTATTATATGAAATGTAAACTGGCCAGTTTTTAATTAGTAATTGCCCATACTTTGTAAGTTTTAATTTTGTACTAAGGGAGTAAGGAATGCCAGAACCCATTCTTCCGTCCTCATTTTCTCTTTTAACTGTTTTCCCCCTTTTCCCTCACTCTTGATGAGCTTGTCGGCGGGCGACGTCGACGGTAGTCACGTAGACCTGAAGATGAAAGGCTTTTTCATCTTCATATTCGTTTTAATTTCTTTAAACCATAGACGTGACCGTTCCATGTGACATCAGTCTGAGTGGAACATCAGTATTGTATGCCTTTAATCCCCATTAGTTTAAATATCCCTTTTATTCACTAGAAGGCGACTTAGCTATTTATTAGTTAAATAAGTTATGCCTCGTTTAGATTTATTAGATGTTGTAACACGGCACTCGGCCTCCCCTTGGACCTAACAAGCGGGGAAACTGTTCCCCGCTTTTTAGCCAATGGCCCGCCCGAGAGTGGCGTTATGCACATACGCCATTCGGGTTGCGGCCGCCATTTTATGGAGTCAGTCGGATTTAATCACCCAAGGCGGATGCACGCGCCGCGCAGTTCGCATCTGCGCGCACGCCGTGGGAGTCGCAATCTTTCGTTTTACTTGTTAGGGCTTCTCCACGAACCTACTGATGTCCGGCTCACGTACCGAAAGTGTTCTTTCTCACGTTGCGAATCCATTCTATATATACTGCCCCGCTGATGGTCGCATATTCGCGCCTATGTTAGCAAATGTTCTTCATTGCTAACTGCACCCCTTACAATAGCAAATACATAATCTCGTTTCAGTCTATGTTGCTTCTTATTTTAAGTCCATAAATTAACTTTCAACTCAAACTTAATTGAAAATTTAATTTAGCTCCATCTGTGATCGATTTTCAATAAAATAGAGTTCAACTCTTATTAGAGTTGTAATATCCGGTGGCTGGTTTATGGGATTTATATTTTTAATAGATATGTACATATCTATAATAATATATTAATAATATTATTATAATTAATTATAATAATTAATTATAATTATAATAATTTAATAGATATATTATACATTATTCTGGTAGACATAGGACTCAATGTAAAAATATCTGCAGTTTGCGAATTGGCATGTTTGATGAAATGAATTTAATGTTATAGTTAACGTTATTTAATTAATATAAACCACCGTTAACATTATATATATATACATATATATGTTAAGGTCGGCAGACAGGCAGACGGTCCACTTGATGGTAGGTGGCTACCGTCGCCTATAACACAAGCAACGCCAAAGCTGCTGCAAGTGCGCTGCCGACTACAGTAGGATTAAGGGAAAGGAGATAGGGAAATGGGAAATAATTAATATACCATTAATTAAATTAATTTGTGTTAATTTAAGGTGAATTAAATTAAATTACATATTGAAATACATATGTATATTTCGACACTACTCTGTATTTGTATGACGATCATGTCTCTGTGTTTATATATATATATATAAACACAGAGATATATGTGTTTATATATGTGTGTGTGTGTTTTTATATATGTACCTAATACTGTGCTAATACTATATTAGAATTAATTTATACTGTGGCCCGACCTCCGTTGTATTATTTTCATCAGATGTCGGAACACTCTGTGTAAGTCTGGTATGAAAGTAATCAAAGCTTTAGGTATATAATGTACAATAACACATTGTATCTATATAGTTGAGTCATGAGTTTGAGTTCCTATTTTCCTTATTGAAATCTACATGATTTTATTTTATTATGTTAATTTGGAATGAGATAGAGATAGATCTTAAAAATGTATATATAGGCATAAATACTTGTATATAACTGTCTAGGCAGACTGACGGTCCACGGTAGGTAGCTATCGTTGACCTATTACACAAACAACGGCATAGAATTTGCAAGTGGATTAAGTATAAGGGGTTACTAAGTAAGAAGGGCGAATTGTCGAAATAAACGATTTATTTTTAAGGTGGCGCTGTACGAGCGTGGGAACTCAGTAATAGGTATTTTTTGTCTCAACTTACTATAATGCGAGTAACCGAAGACAGAATGCAACGCAACACATTCGCGCCACTCATTCAACTCGCGAAAATAATAAAAATACGCCATAAATTCAAGTATTTTAGAAAAACATTTATAGATTGTAGCCATTGACATCCCAATTTCAAATGTGTATAGGTAGGATGTTTCCAGGGAAAAAAATTTTTGGGTTTTAGTCAGTAATTACAAGAATTCAACCCGCGAAAATGTCACAAATTCTGCACGTTTTAGAAATTAATTATACTAGATATAAAATTAATTTCAGTTTTTTTTTGCGATGCAAACCTTCATATTATGTCCCAGAAATGTCATGTTTATTGATGTATTGCTATGACCTATAATTAATGAGTAATCATGAAATTACGTAGTATGGAATAAGTAAGCTGTTTTAGTTGGAAAGTGCCCTCTTAAGCACCGACGCCGGACGCAAAATACTCCATGAGTCTAACATAATATGTATTTGTGTATCATCTGTCTGCAGGATCATAGCTCCCAAAACAGATGGACCGATTTAATTTTTTTTTCGTTTGAAAAAAGCTAAGAACTTTAAATTATAGCTAAGAATCAACTTAACTAATAATTTATGAAGATATTTACAGGCGTTTCAAGATCATCAGCTCATTTCATAGTTGGCGAAGGGATCTCACCAATTTTTACTGGTTCGATTGATTTGAAATTTGATGTACTGTTACTTCGGTAGTATATTGACGTGATGCTGCAACATCAAATAGTCTGCGGGATATCCAACTCCTCAGCAACTTACAGATATAGCGTGTTTGGGCTCATTAGATGATCTCACTACTATATAAGTAATTTTGAATTACAACTTGTTATTATATAATTATTATATTGACGAGCCCGTTGGATGAGTTGTTAGGGTGATTGCCTTAACTGTTCTAGGGTTTCGGGTTCGATTCCCGAAAGGGTCAACTGTGAAAAATTAACTTTTCAAGTTTGGCTCTGGTCTGGATCTGGAAAGTAGTGGTAGGGCACACTGCGTTTCGCAGTCATTTGGGAAGCCCGTCTGGTGTGAGTAACCACCCCCTTACAGAAGACCACCGTAAAATAAAAGCACGTGCGCTGTTGTGTTTCGGCGAGTGAGTAAGGGATGCCAGAGCCTATTAGGGATAAGGGATTGGGATAGGGAATATCCCAATCCCTTATCCCTAATCCTACTGTAGTCGACATCGCACTTGCAGTACCTGTGGCGTTGCTTGTGTCAAGGCGACGCGACGGTAGTCACCTACCATCAAGTGAACCGTCAGCCTGTCTGCCGAACTTAACATAAAAAAGCCATTTTTGCGTGATGAAGATTGAATTGACATTTTGTAAAATATTTGCCACGAACAATGAAGTGTTTGAAAATGATTCAACTTTTCATTTTTCGATATGACATGTAACGGAAATTAAAAGATATATATGTGTAAAATATTTTACTGAGCATTTTGTGATAATTTATGAGTTTTGAAATAGTGGGAAGGTACTACTTGACTACTTAAACCATTTTGAAATTGTATATACCAGAATA
Organism: Bembecia ichneumoniformis; assembly: GCA_910589475.2. Lineage (NCBI taxonomy): Eukaryota > Metazoa > Arthropoda > Insecta > Lepidoptera > Sesiidae > Bembecia > Bembecia ichneumoniformis. Next base: position 3,356,208 of record OU342546.1, on the reverse strand, counting down.
GGGGATCGGACAAATTTTCAGAAAGTGTTTTAAATTAATCTTCATGGATATTTATTCCCATAAAAAATACTATTTTATTTATTTATAGCCTTTTAGGTACTCAAAATCATGTTTTAATATTGTTTGTTTGAAAATGCCGCCAAAAAGCCACGATAGTTCATCAGAGAGCGCGTAACGTCATTTGTGGTCATATCATAACAAAACAGTTGCATTGGCATAAGACAATGATTGCCCACAAATGACGTCACGCACTGTGATTGGTGTTTCAGTATAGATTAAAAATATTATAAATAATAAAATTTTATTTCTTCATTTAAAAATATTTAAATGAATTATATTAAATTATTATTCGATAAATAATCGTAAAAAATTATATATTTTGTTTCTAAGTACATTTTAGATTTTAATCTGATTACTGTCCGATCCCCTATTGTACGAAGAGAATTTTCTTCGATCTAATATATGACTGTGTCGTAGGGTACATACATGGAAAATGACAGCGCTTCGATGATTTATTGTTCCAAACAAATTACTTCCGCTTACGTATCAGTCACGCAAACAATGAATATTTGCGAGAGATCTGTACCTATACCAATAAGTATAAAGACTCGAATACCCTAAATCTCGTTGGATTTAAATAAGACAATGTACAAAGAAGCCGAGAGATTTGCCTGTGAAACAATAATGCACAAAGCTAAAAGAGATACGGGATTACGGAATATCCTTAGCTCAGCCGCTTTCGGAGAAGGTAGTGCATATTCCTAAGTTTTATAGTAGGAAATTTTACAAAGTGCTTTTGGAAATTATACTATGTTTTTAAGTCGTTTTGTACCTTACTTTAATAAAATGTTTTTGAACTTTTATATAACTAAACTTAACTATAAGGTAGCTTCTGTAAAACTTTAATCGATTATTTTGAAGATATTACCACAGTCTAACCATACTTGCGTCATAAAGTCGGGCAACGCTCGATGTTCGAGCCTGCAAACTGAAGCGAGTTCGCCGAACGTTGCTCTACGCCGAACATACTTACGACATAGAGTCAGGCAACGAGTGTATCGTTGCCTGACTGTATGTCGTAAGTATGTTTACACTGTGATATTACGAACATTTTATTACTGTTGTGATAATCAATAAATACATATAATAAAATCTTAAAAGAGCCCCTGTCTGTACATTAAATATTTTTTCAAAAAAAAAAAAAATTATACACGTACTTACCGAAGTCAAAAAAGAGTTTAGAATTTTTGTTGTTTGTCAGGCATTAAAGATTTATTAAAAAAAAAAAAAAACAATTGGTACATGTTGTTACTTATGTTACTGAGGTCAAAAAAATGTTATTAGAATTTTTGTCTGTATATCGGCTTATCTGTTCGTCTGTGCGTTTGTGCACGCTAATCTCCGAAACGTCTTAACCGATTTGAATGCGATTTTCGCTGAAGTATTGTAGTAAGCTTCTCGTAAAATTTAGTGTTTGTTTCATTCCAATCGGTTTACAAACAAAAAAGTCACGCGCTAAACTGAATACAACGCATGAAGTTGCGAGCTCAGCTAGTTAGTCAATATAGTTATTGAAATAAAATTATAATACATATCGACGAGCCCGTTGGATGGGTGGTTGGGTGCTTGCCTTAACGCTCTGTTCTAAGGTTCTCGGGTTCGATTCCCGGCTGGGTCAACTTTGAAAAATGAACTTTTCAAATTTAGCTCTGGTCTGGATCTGAAAAGTGGTGGCATAGGGCACACTGCGTTTCGCAATCATTTGGTCAGCCCGACTGGGGGCAGTAACCACCCTCTTACAGTAGACCACCGTGAAATAACAGCACGTGTGCTGTTGTGTTTTGGTGAGTGAATAAGGGATTCCAGAGCCCATTTCTCTATCCCCTCCTAATCCCTTATCCTTAATCCTATTGTAGTCGGCAGCGCACTTGCAGCAGTTTTGGCGTTGTTTGTGTTATAGGCGACAGTAGCCACCTACCATCAAGTGGACCGTCAGCCTGTCTGCCGATCTTAACATAAAAAAAAACGTTACCTATACTCAATATTTAGTTTATCTTATCTTTTGTATGTCTGTGCATATCATCTTTAGCCTGTGTCTCTCCACTGCTGAACGTTGGCGTCTCCAAAGGCTCACACCCTCAACGGTAACAGGTCCTCGAACATGACTTTCGTCTTGTCCATATTCATCCCAAGAAGTTTTCTGGCCGTCGCAGTTATCGTCGCGGTATTTTACAGGTACCTCAACATTCTATAGCGACTGTCGATTTAGCACCGTTGTAAAGATTCCAAGTTTCTACTCATTCGAAGGCTTTCTCGTGGCCCACAAAGGCTCGATAATCTACTTAGCGTGTGTATATGGTCCACGGTGCTGAAGCCGAAACGAAACCCGGCCTGCTCCGAAGGTTGAAATTCGTCGAATTTTCGAGCCAGACGATTTGTTATGAGTCTCGAGAACAACTTATAAACATAACTGAGAAGTGAGATCGGTCTGTAGATCTTGACAAGAGTTTTATCTTCATTTTTTTTTTATTAAAGATGGGTTTGCTCTTGACCAGCATCTATCCATGTAGGAAGGATGAGGCCGACGATGGAGCGAGCTCACCCAGAATATGCTTATTCACTCGAACCTTGAAAAGATTTGGGTTGTATGTGCTCGGAAATACAGACACCGGGCAGGGAGTTCCAATCCTTAGCAGTGCGCATCACAAAATATGTTTTAAAGCGCTTGGTCTGAATTAGAGGGATTTCGACACGGTGAGGATGGTAACCAGGCGTACGTCTGCATGTCCGACAGAAGAAAGGGGAAGGCGGTATGATCTATACTCTCACTCCAGGATTCCTGTGTGAAACCGCTATCGGAAACGAATTTGAAGAACTTCTAAGGTTCCTTCAGGGCCACAGTCCCAAGCACCTTCAGAAGCTCTGTCGTGATTCCATCAGAACCGGTGGCTTTGCCGTTCTTAAGCTGTCTGAGTGCTATTTAGATCTCGCCCAGACTGACATCGGTAAAGTTATCATCTCTATGTAGTTTCAGTGGAGCTCACTGGTCGTAGTCATCGTGGACTGTTGGTGCTGGCGCATGTTCGGTATATAGTTGTTAATAGAAATTATCCATCTAAAAGATAATTTCTTGTTTAGAAAAACCGATTCTATTGGTGCTGGTGCTGAGCTTTGTCTGCTGACTTTGGCCTTTGTTTCACTTTATCGCTTTTTCAATACGCTTTGTATTGAAGAGGCGGAGATTGCGTCTTATCAGCTTCTTGATCTTTTTATGAGCCATATCTGACGTGTTATTCCGCGACTGTTTTTGTCTTTTCTTCATAAGATCCAAAGTCTCGTCAGAGAGTTTGAGTAAAACTATATTAGTATATTCAATAAAATAGTATAATAAATCCTAATATTAAAAAAATATCTACTAATTTAAAAATCACGTTGTCATGTAACAGTATTCGAAATGTCGAACTTTTTTGTTTTGCTTTTGCAATCGATTTAAAACCCGTGCAAATTTTATTTTACTAAAAATTTGGAATCTCCTCGGCCTCCCACCGAATCGACAAACCAGCGCGCTTCTTTAGCCGGAAGCGTTGCTCACTGCATCACACAGCCAGACTGTAACACATGTACACATCCAAAAAGGACCAAAAAAGGATTACTTATTTAAAAAAATATATATAGTAAATTCTGTTCAGCACAACATTAATTGTGACACAAAAACTTTAAAATTATATTGTTTTTAGAAGAATTTGTGTAAACTTAATAATTGTTGTAGAATGTAGGTTTTCTCGGCCGGTATCCATATGAGTTGTGGGTTTCCGGGATGATGGCCCAGGTCTGTTGGAAATTCTTCCAAACGTTTCGTCAACAACTGCGGTTGACATCCTCAGTGGTGTAGTCCGTGTTAGAAGAAAAAGTATTTGAATCAGTCTCGCTCGAGAAGTCGAAAAGTGCAGAAGCGAAGTGCAGTGATGTGACTACACCACTGAGGATGTCAACCGCAGTTGTTGACGAAACGTTTGGAAGAATTTCCAACAGACCTGGGCCATCATCCCGGAAACCCACAACTCATATCTTAATAATTGTTAATCGTAATGATTAAGTATAGTGTTTCAGTAACGTAGTATGCTAATGTTGTTTCACGAAAATGTATTTATGGCACCTAAGTGTGGTTATATCTAAACCAGTTTAGCATTAAAGTACGCCTCAACATAATCTTCAATGTATGGTGGCTGGTACAAGGCGTAAAAGAGAGCGACATCTCTTCGGATTATTCTATATAATGTGACGATTTCGATCTCTTTTATCTTTTTCCAATTTTTCTAGAGAATTCAGAGATCACAAAACAAAAGAGCTTTATTTTAAAGAATGATACTTTCTTATTAAATAGTTCAACATATTTCACAATAACGTAACCGACCAAAAAATATAATCGCAGATAAAAATTAAAAATAAATAAAAAAAAACGGGACAAGTGCGAGTTGAACTCGCGTGAAGAGGGCTCCGTACGATGTTACCTATCCGCACAATATTGAGTGATTTACCATGTTATTTTAATATCATGGACTTCTTATAGGTTTTCATATAATTTTTTTTTATGTTATGTCGACAGACAGGCTGACGGTCCACTTGATGGTAGGTGGCTACCGTCGCCTATAACACAAGCAACGCTACAGGTGCTGCAAGTGCGCTGCCGACTACAGTAGCATTAAGGATAAGGGATTAGGAGGGGATAAGGAAATGGGCTCTGGCATCCCTTACTCACTCATCGAAACACAACAGCACGTATATGCTGTTATTTCACGGTGGTCTTCTGTAAGGGGGTGGTCACTGCCGCCCTACCACTATAAGTAGAAAACTAAAGCTGGAATGGTCGGACAGATGGACACACGAGTGATCCTATAAGGGTTCCGTTTTTTTATTCGGTTGTACGGAACCCTAAACACACTATAATATGTTTACTTGGTTAAACGATTTCACAATTAATTGGCGAGTACAATAACCGCACAGTTATAAAGCAATTGTTCCCACTCTAAAAGCTTTTAGCATTATTGGTATATAATTCCCATTAGGTAACGAATAGAAATAAAATTAATATATGTAAATATACACATAAAGACTAACTGGATACAGGATACAGGATAATTTTATGGACTACGACTACTCTTCTTGTTTCATCATCATCCCGCATATCTCCACTGCTGAATGTAGGCGTTTCCCAAGGCTCACCACCCGCACGGAAGACCGTGCGAAGGACAGAAGACTCCTTAGCATCCAGCCGCTTCCCGCGAAGCCTTTCAGGTGTCTGCTCCACCTGGCCACAGGGTGTCCTACGCTGCGCTTTCCAATTCGTGGCCTCCATCCGAGAACTTTTCCACCCCATATATATTTACAGAAGATATGCTAATTTCGGATTAAAGTCATTAAATTCGAAATGATTCCCTGACATTTCTTGTCAATCTAATATCGACACTGTCTATTTGGACTATATTTAATAATCTATTTATTACAACTGCATTAACTAAGTGCTTTTTAGTTAGTAAGTGTGTAAAAAATATTTTGTTACTGCTTACATTATTGGATTAGGCTAAGTACTATGTAAGAGGGAAAATAAATAAATACCGGAAACCGCCTAGATGAGAGTGTTTAGATTAGTTTTTCTTTCTTTTTTCTTTTTTTTTATATTAAGCTCGGCAGACAGGCTGACGGTCCACTTGATGGTAAGTGGCTACCGTCGCCTATAACACAAGCAACGCCTAAGCTGCTGCAAGTGCGCTGCCGACTGCAGTAGGATTAAGGATAAGGGATTATCATCTCTTACTCGCTCACCGAAACACAACAGCACACGTGCTGTTATTTCACGGTGGTCTTCTGTAAGGGGTTGGTTATGGTGAATGGTTAATAGTTAAGCGGATGGCTTACTATAATTATTGCGGTTATAGTGAAACTAGCGACCAGTCACCAAATTCGCTAGGATGTATTTTTTTTTAAAACTTTCCTCTTTTATCACTATTTTGATAAGTGAAAAACCTATCAAATTCCGTTGAGCAGTTTAGAAGAATTTTGCGAAGAAACAGGCTGAGGCTTAAAGCGACTTTATTTTACGATATGTATAGCTAATGTTCGATGGATGTGATAGGCATTCACGTCACGACGAAATGCTTACGAACAATATTTGTGTTCTTAGGATGGATAATAGAGATAAGGAGGACTAACTTCTATACGTGTTAAACTGAAAAACTGGCAACCATTCAATCATCATCTGAATTCATTAAAATATAAAATACAATATAAAAACACAATATAAAAGGTAATATACAATACAACCTAAAAGAAATAAAAACAAAAAAAAATAATTACAAAGTTCGAAAGAAACTAATGAATTATATTCAGAAGGCACTGGTGTCGTTCCTCTGTTGTTCCTCGTTTTTTTGGTTCTCATATATAAATATCTTTAATTTATTTCTAAAATTATTAATACCTTGAAGGCTCCTAATAGGCGGCTAATAATATATCCGGAAGATAGCTTCCCCCCTAATTTTCCAAAAGGACCCTGGAGCCTGGATCCACCGTCGCCCGCGGCCCTTACCATGTCGTCTGTCCAGCTTTTGGGTGGACGTCCTACGCTGCGCTTGCCGCAGCTTACACTCGAGAACCTTCCGGATACAGCGGCCGTCAGTTCTCCGTACCACTCCATCCTGCTCACTGCCACTTCAACTTACTAATCTTCCGGATTATGTCGGTATCTTTGACTTCTGCGCTCGAATATCCCGGCCTTAATGGTGGCCGCCGGAAACTTTCTCATGTAAGTCTAGTTCGTCCTCCTTACCACTAATCTCCATGGTTCTTAGCTACGTTAGAGCGGTTTTGACACTGACAGCTCAACTGACAAATTATAGTCGCTTAGCCTATGTTTTTTCCCTAATGCCGTCAAATAAATACTCTGTTTTGTATTGTTGTTTACAAATAATAGAATATTTTTGCTTCACTATAGCCTCGTAAGGATGTGATTTCTCATAACACAGCAAAGTCTCGTCTCCTATAACACTTACGCCATACCAGCATAAGAGAACTATCGCAAGTGAAGCCGTTTACTGCCCACATGGGTTTTGCGATGCGGGCTAAGGAATTTGAATTTTACTATGTAGACAGGGAATAGCACGGAGAGTGGTTATTGCTGCATATTCCGGTTTATACGTTTGACAAGGAAACGTACAATTTCAATTTTGTTTATATACCTTTTATTATTGGCAATTGATGGAAGAAGTAATTCGCGTGGATATGAAATCGGTCACTTTTATTATATTTTACGTCAAAGCTGGGCACAACAAGAATCCATGTGCATACTTGAAATTGTTCTTTAAAAATTGCGCCCATAACAAATAAATAAAATGCAATATTTTTTAAAATTAAAGTTAAAATTAAATATTAATTTCACACACACAATTTTACGCGACATAATTGTTAATTACTTATAAATAATGAACATATTCAATAAGATAATGATGCTAGTTCTAAAATTGAAGTATGAACAGTATTCTATATTTTATTCCAAAATTATGTGCTCTGCGTTAAAAAGCCATTGATGTATATATTACTAGCGTAAGAATAAGCATCCGTACTGCCACTGCCAGTGGCAGTTTTCTTTCGGTAAGGAAAGAAAACTGCCACCTCAGTAGAAACCCTGCATACAGTCTATATAGGGGGATGATGAACCTTAATGACGCAACAACTTTATTGCGTTACTTCATGGTGGCCTTTTTATATGATAAGGTTGTCAGACAGGCTAACAGACCACGTGATGGTAGGTGGCTACCGTCGCTATACAAACACATGTATAGAGGATTAAGGATAAAGAATTAGGAAATGTGAGTGGCCTCTTGTATCCATTACTCACTCACTGAAACACAACAGCACACTCATTCTGTCATTTCACGGTGGTCTTCTGTAAGGGGGTGGTTACTGCCGCCAGACGGGTTGTCCAAATGTAGTGTGCCCCGCCACTACTTGCTAGATCCATACCACAATGCAATAACAATAATAATCCACGAAGAGATTGGTCTTGTGTACAGAAGTCACTTCTTCCCGAAAATCTGTACAGTATGTGAAGCAGAAGGCAGATTGCCCTGGAACCACTGCATGAAATTGACAGTCATGCACTATAGCCATTAGTAGATTAGGTGAAGATGTCTTCAGGCTGATCACGACAACGAAAACCTTTGGTACGCCACCGTAATTGAATATTACAGTGAAAGTATCGCTTTTATTAAGAATTTAACATGTTTGCGGTCCGGTCGACCTTTCCGTCCCACGAGAAATCACCCAACACTCGAAGAAAAAAGTACAAATTGTGGAAAGAGATTTTTTAGTTGCCACGTGAATAATTGATGGTGTAGTGGCTCCATTACAACAAAAGATCTCTGGTGTTTTTTTAAACTTTTTTTTTCAAATTCAAATTCAAATTCAAACCATTTATTTGCCTGTACATGGGTGTATAACCAGATTTTACAATAATAACCTCCCAGCATGTACTACCACATATGGTGTGCAAAATATAAATCATAAATCATAATAATATAATCATTTTATTTTATTTATTTATTTATTTTATTAGGAAGCCAACGCAGTATACAGTCATCCTTATACATAAAAACACATTTAAAAATTCATTTATAATATCGTATACTCCACTTATAGGCTAACTTGGCATGCATTAAGACGAAAACAAAAAAAATAAAATTAAAAAAAAAACAATAATTAATAAACCAATAATAAAAGAATAAAAAACAAAAACTCAAAAAACAACAAACCATTATGCAGTACGCGATAAAAGAATTTTTTTAACCCTTCTTTTAAAACATGCGGAGGAATACTGAAAGATATCGATACCAGTTCCCCTAATTAAATTATTGTAGGTGACGACCATTCTGCTCAAGGGAGCGGCTCCGCCCAGATTAGTTTTGGCGATTCTAGGCCTGAACGTTAGCCTGTTCTTAATATGCGACCTAGAATTACTCTTTGGTACCGCCAATCGCACCCTGCTCAGCAGATTTGGGCAATCGATCCCTCCATCCATAATATTTTTCAAGAAAGAGAGATCAATATAGTCCCTGCGATTGGACAGTGACAATGTTTTATATAATTTTAGGAGATCAGTGTAGCTGTTAACTTTTTTTAACATTTTGTCCTTGTATGCTAAGTGTCGTAAAAATTTCTTCTGCACTCTCTCTATCCTATTCTTATGTATTTGATAATACGGACTCCATGCAACAGAACAGTATTCAAGTCTGCTTCGTATCATTGAGTTAAACAATGCTAATATAATCATAATATAATCATAATAATAATCTATATTAATAATTTCGTCAAGGGGTACGGTAGACTCGATTGAAACCTTACCTGAATAATAAAACATAAAAAAATAAAGATTTCGAGTCGACAACATATATCCGCAAAATTCGGATTGTCAAGTATTTTGTTAAATTCTAGTGGTGCTGACAGACAAATCGCAGTCGCCATATTGGCCAGTGGCCACTCTAGCGAAACGTCACTCACTGACACCTATGACATCTTGAGTGGTTAAAAAACGTTCCGTTTCATTCATACTAGCGCACATACGCCTCGCCACTCAATACGTCGCCGCACCATTCATTTTAAAAACAAGTGTCCATTACAAAGAACTGTGACTCATGTGACTGTGTAAAACGAAACGTCTTGCCGCAAACATTGAGCGAAATCTATGCCGCTTTGCCTTTAATATTCCTTGAGAACCGATAACTACAGAAATATCTACCTACATTTTGTACCTACATGTGTACATATTATGAGTCACATTACACCCGAGCGAAGCCGGGTTTTCATCTAGTATAATCATAATTTTCGGGCAGGCCTAGCGTTCATTTGACGGTAAGTGGTTTTCGTCGCTCAACGACATCAGGTAACATCAGGGGGTGCATGGCACGCTTGAAGAAGCCTATTTAACGAGCCCGCTGGATAAGTGGTTAGCCTTAACGCTATGTCTCAGAGGGTGTTCGACTCCCGGCGAACTTTTGAAATGAACTTTCAAAGTTGGCTCTGGTCTGGATTTGGAATGCGTTTCGCAGTCCTTTGAGCAGCTCGTCTGGCGGCAGTAACCACCCCCATTCAGAAGACTACCCTGAAATAACAGCATATGTGCAGTTGTGTTTCAGTGAGTGTTCGCGCCACTTTGCTGGCTTTATTTAAATTCATAAGGAATCGCTCTGATTGGCTAAGAGGGGGCACGTCATTGTGGGCCAATCAGAGAACACTGCCTGTTTCGAGTCCATCCGCATAGAGATACAATATTGTAAGTGTAAAAAACCCGCTGATAAAAAGACCCGCTGTCTTCTTTATTCTCCTATCAAGTGAGCAAACCCGCAGATCAGAAAGACCCGCTGTCTTCTTTGATCCCTATCACCCGTTCCCTATCTCTGTTATCAAAACTGGAGTGATTCGCGTCGTGAGTGCTGAAGAGAAGAATCCAAAGCTTTGGAAGAAGACTCAATGACTCAAGCCCTGAAGAATCCCGCGGATCACAACAGTAAGTAATAGAATAGGATTCCCGCATACCTATACAGTCCACACCCGCCGTATTGGGCTCAAACCCGATAATTTACTATCGGCAGCCCTTACAGTGAGTGTATAAGGGATGCCAGAGCCCATTACCCTATCCTATCCCTTCCTTATCCCTTATTCCTTATCCATCAAGTGTATCGTCAATTTATCTGACAATCTTTACAATAAAAAAAAATCATTTCTATTAAGACTATTTTTTATGTATATATAATACGTCGTAAATGAGCCATGTTAAATATTTAAAAAAAGAAAGCAATTTGTACCTACACGTCGTTACTTATGTTACCGTGGTCGATAAAACAGTTTTTAGTCTGTTTGTCTGTGCGTTTGTGCACGCTAATCTCAGAAACGGCTTAACCGATTTGAATATAGTGTTCACTGATGTATTCCCCTAAAATTTGTAGTGTAACAGTTCTCAATAACTATATAAAATTCGTCGACTTAATAAAAGTAACAGTTGGATTCGTTCCAGCCCAGTCTAGATGTGATTATCGTAAAATCGCCGGCACGATCGCCTTCCTCATTCCTTTTTAAAAATCTGAATCTCTTTTATTGTATATACATATATCTCGTACACCTTCTCTTTAAGAGGGCACTTTCCAACTCGAACAGCTTACTTATTCCATACTACGTAATTCCATGATTACTCATTAATTATATGTTGTAGCAATACATAAAAAACATGACATTTCTAGGACATAATAATGTTGCATCGCAACAAAAAACTGAAATTAATTTTATATCTAGTATAATTAATTTCTAAAATGTGCAGAATTTGTGACATTTTTGCGGGTTGAATTCTTGTAATTACTGACTAAAATGCAAAGATATTTTTCGATGGAAACATTCCACCTATAATGTACATTTGAAATTGGGATGTCAATAGCTAGCATCTATAAAGGTTTTTCTAAAATATTGGAATTGCTGGTGTATGTTTTATTATTTTCGCGAGTTGAATAAGTGTCGCGAATGTGTTGCGTCGCATTCTGTCTTCGGTTATTCGCATTATAGTAAGTTGAGACGACAAATTCTTCCAAATACCCATTACTGAGTTCCCACGCTCGTACAGCGCCACCTTAAGGCTCTCCCTCTAGAATGCTCTCTCCAATGAAAAACCCCGTCAATCCTCCTTTTTTCTTTTCTTCGATTCTGTTGTTCCTTTTCCATTTGAATTTCCGCCGGCCAGTGTATATGTAATATAAGTAGATAAAAAGGTCACACACTATAAAAAGGAAAAAAAAGGTTTATAATGAATGAGAAAAGCGAATGATGATGAAGTCGACGAGTTCGCCGTCGGTTTCAACAAAAACGTTACGCGCTATACCGAATCCACGCATGTGAAGTTGCGAACCAGCTTCTAAATAAAATTTACGCAAAAAAAAACTCCATTTAATCATGAAATCGAAGGTATGTAAAATACAGCCCCATCTATGTACTGTAGTATATGAGCCAAATAGTCATGTCACCTAAGTTAAAACTTATGAACATATTACATTCTCGATTATTATAGTGTACAAAATGGTTGGAATATGGGGTCGATATAAATGTTTAGAGAGCTTAAAAACATTTCACTTAGGTAAGTTCTATAAAAATGACTGGGCTTAATATTCTCTAGGAGACTATTGGACAAAGCTTCATAAAAGGCATTAAAAGTGGTAATAAATATTATAAATAGGTCCCACTTGTACAGTTTCCCTTTATTATAAATTTTGTTAATGCATTTTTACTATTATGCATTATGTATTAACCGTTATAATGGAATACGTAATAAATAATGACGCATGTGGTGTTTAGCTTTAAAAATAATTATTGGTACAAAAAACTATTGTAAGAAAAGGAACAAACCTTAAATTAAGTATTGTTACGTGAGGGGCGAGTTAAAATGCCGTGTAATAGCAAAAGGAACGATTTATTTTCACAAAACAAGATGACTTTCAAAATCACCAAACTTGTCCAATGAAACCGTTAAACTTTCTCTTAATGTGTCGCCGGTTCACTGTCGCAGGTAACTTCGAAAAAGTTCCGAAAAATCGCTTTCGCATCGCTGGTTGTCGCACAACTGACTACCTTTGACCGGCCGCACTCTTATTTATGCTTGGCGCCAAACGCCTCGATGTATTTCGAATTTTCAAGAAAATCTAAACAATATCGCAAACAAGCCATTGAAAGTTCGGGAATGCTATTTCTGTAGAAATGTAAACTCTGTATTGTAAACATAAGGACCAAATTTCTATGCGAATAATCAAATCGAGCAAATTTATATATCAGTCGCCTTCGCCTTCTTAAGGAACCCTTTCAGTATCGCTGACTACGTGTATGAAAAATTGCATGATTATCGGTTAAGTAGTTAAGGCGTTAAATTGTAACAAACAAACAAATAAACTCGCTTTCTCATTTATTAGAATACGGAGGTTTTTATAAAATAGCAATATGGTATGAAACTAGATAAATAACAGCATTTATGCTGTTATATTTCGGTGAGTGATAAAATGATGCAATAGACCATACGACTGTCTCCTTTCTTTGTACCCCATCGGGTCATTGGTGTGTCTGGTGCCATTTATCGTAAAAAAAGTAGATGAGATGGGATGGAGGATGGGATATACACAAGGCTGTATTTAACTTTTTTACGTCAGAAAAGCCACCAGGAAAAGCTGAGTCTATAAAAAACTTTATATATAATAGTTGATAACTATTTGAAAAGTTATCCACAGTGTAACATGCTTGAACCATCACTTAATGTGTATCTTATGAGCCATTAATATCGTCCTAACACTGAGTACAACAATGCCACCTGAAACCAAAGGGCCATTGTCATATAAAATAAATGGCTCACTCGTTCATTTGTAAAAGACTATTCATCTTTGTTGTTATTCTGGTGACGATATGGAAGCGATAATGAAACGAGATATAAGAGAAACGATAATTTTGATTACAGGTATAATTTCTCGCAGAAAACAAAGGTACATAGCCAAAGCGATCAGTCAGCTGAACTGGAAATGGGCCAGACATTATCTGTCATGGATTACGGTAGAAACACCTCATAGTCACCTCATAGTACGACCATGTGCTCGATGGATTAATAACCCTAAGAGATCCGCTCCCCGTTGATAGATGATCGGCTCACTTAAAAATACCTAAGTGCAACAATGGACGCATGTAGGCTGATGACGAAGGAGATAATTATTCTCTTTTCTTTCTTTGATATAAGTAAATTGGATATATTTTTTAAATTGGATACAACCATTAATTGCATATATTTTTATTAAAACTTTATGACATTTTGGTCCACTCAAATAAATAATAATTAATTAAATAAATATTTATTTGCACAAACACATGTATACAGGATCTTAATTATTCATATACAGCAGATATAGTATTGTTACGTGCGGAGTGAGTTAAAATGCCGTGTAAGGGCGAAACGAACGGTTTATTTTCACAAACCGAGATGACTTCCAAAATCACTAAACTTGTCCGATGAAACTGTTAAACTTGCCAAAAGTCGTCAATGATTCCCTTAATGCGTCGCCGGTTCACGTCGCAGATAACTTCGCAAAAGCTCCGAAGAGTCACATTCGTATCGCTGGTTCACGCACCACTGACTCATCTCGCCCGCCTGCTCTCTTATTTATACTTGGCGCTAAAGCCTCGATGTATTTCGAATTTTCCAGAAAATGTAAACAAGATCGTAAAAAGCCATTGAAAGTTCGGGAATGATATTTCTGTTGAAATGCAAACTCTATGTTGTAAACATAAGGCCCAATTTCCTTTGACACTAGTCGGGAAGGGGCGTGGCTACCATCGATAGGGTGGGACGTTCGAGACTTTCTGCCGGAGCAACGCTTTTTTCCAGAATATTCCATAGTTAGTCGTAACATTATGTTCTAACCGACAAGGGCATGCAAATATTGTAGATATATAATTGTTTTAATTTATTTTCACTTTTTTAATCTTCTAAGTTTTAATACAATAAATAAATGAATTCGAATAACCATTCTATCAAAAGTTCCTGTAAATTTAGGATCCGGCAATTCCTTTATAGTATTGGGTCATTAATTGTAAACTTTAATTGCCATTAAAAGACACATATTTATATTGTTAACTAGCGTTCCGCCCCCGGCTTCGCCCGGCGTGCAATTTTTATATACCCTAAAACATTCCCCGTTTATACCTCTTTCCATTGGCGAAAACCGAATTAAAATCGGTCAACCCGTTCACGCGTGATGCCGTGACCAGGGGAAATAGGGATTCATTTTTATATATAAGACTAGCGGCCCGCCCCCGGCTTCGCCCAATGTGCAATTTTTATATACCCTAAAACATTCCCCGCGCATCCCCCTTTCCATTAGCGAAAACCGAATTAAAATCGGTCTACCCGTTCACGCGTGATGCCGTGACCAGGAGAAATAGGGATTCATTTTTATATATAAGATTATGTTCCTATTTTTTAAAGATTTTAGCTGAGAATTTAAAAAAAAAAGGTTGGTATTTTGCATTTATAAAGTTGTGATTAAAATAATTTTGTATGACGATTTGTAAGTGACTGAAATTTGGCCTTAACCAAAACTAATGATTCGAGACTTTTTTAAAATCGTTTTGTCCGAATACGACAATTTCTACGTTCATTCCTTTGCCATCTTATGAATATTTATTACAAAGATAGTTTTATGAAGGACTTATAAATTACAACTGAAAGTGCTCCAGTAACGAAAACTCTTGGTTCAAGTATTTGAAACGAACTTGTAAGGACATTTTGTTCATGTTTTCTTTACTAGGTACCCATTTACCTAACACTTCCAGGAGTTCCGCACATAAAAAGTAAAATTAGATTCGTAATACTTCGTTGCTCGTGCGTTAGTCTGTCTCTTTGGCTGCGAACCCCTTTTACTCCACAAAAAACATATGAAAAAAAATGATATTGGTGGCTATGATCAC
The DNA here is from genome assembly GCA_910589475.2 of Bembecia ichneumoniformis. Classification (NCBI taxonomy): domain Eukaryota; kingdom Metazoa; phylum Arthropoda; class Insecta; order Lepidoptera; family Sesiidae; genus Bembecia; species Bembecia ichneumoniformis. The sequence continues at coordinate 3,340,680 of OU342546.1, read as the reverse complement.
TTTTATTGGAGTTTACTCCTTAAGAATCGATTTTCATATAAGACCCCCGGAATGGAAATTTTATGAGGAGCAAAATTAATACAAGCGTTAACTAAAAAGCGTTACATTACCTGTCACATTGACATTTGTGCGACCTCTGACGCATGTATTTATGTTCCCTAATTTTATTCTCTGGACTTATAAAAGCAAACGTCGAAATCTTGTATGAAAAGTGTAGTCCGCGTTGAAGAACGAAATAGCGACATGTGTTGTTGAAAAGGTGAACTATTTGAACTTATAAAACGTAGTGACCTCTGTATATACCGAACGTAACTAGCATAACTTTTGTTGGAATACGTGACATCTGAGTATGCAGAATGTAACTAAATAATGAAGTAATTTGGTACACAAAACAAAATACAATAAACAAAAAAAAAATCGTATTAATACATTTTTTTAACTGACATTAATTTATTAATCGGTACAGGATTAATAAATTAATGTCAGTTTCGAGCCGGTTTCGAGAGAATTTTCAATAAAAGTCAAATTCTTCTTGTGTTCTAAATTTTTTGTGGAGTTTCTATTACTTTAACGAAAATTCTAATTATTACAATTGGTTCTTCACATGTATAAGTATAATATATATTTTTTCAAAGCAATTGTGTTGTCTATTTCTCGTAACATCTTCATTAAACAATGGTTATTTTTAGTATTTAGCGTTTGTCTCCACCTTAAAATAAAATTTAGGTACTAGTGTTTCATTCCATTTAATTTACGTTCTGTTGATGTTTCGACTTAGGTTATCCAAAGGCCTAAAAGAAATAATTTTCCGCTCACGTCATAACTTCTCGCATCATATATAACAGGGGACCCAATCTCTGAGTGTCCAATAATACACAATATTAAGTGGGTAACAGTAGTCAATATTGCATTTGGTGAAAATGTGTTTGACAGGATAGGACAATTACCTTGATAAACAAATAAACAAACCCTTAGACAAATATATAACTAACCCAACGGTTGCTTTTTTTATAAACACATGGATTTTATAACTTGATGCGCTTACAAACGCGTTGTCAATCTTGATAATACATGTATAGAAGTCAGTTAAAATAAGAACTATAGATAGACCCTTGTGGACGGTAGAGTGAAGCCCATTAAAACTACACCTGGCCGTGTCCATGTACACAAATGCAATCAAACTACGCCTCGCCTTTAGTTGAGAAACATCGGGGCGTGGAGCTTCATGTAATAATTAAATATTTCCTAGTGAAAATGCCGAATTGGGTACTCTTCATCCAGAAAAAAAGCCCGAGGGATAAAAACAAAAATTAAAATAAAAATTTCACTGCTTGAAAACATAAAGATTGAATAAATGTTTTAATACCTAAGAAAAGGGATTAAGGCGTCGACGCCAGCCCCTAATGATAAAAAAATCCACTTATTTGTAACCGTTTTCCTTTTAAATTATCGTAATAATTATAATTTAAAAAATACTCAAATCATCTGCAGGATATACGAAAGGGGATCATCATAATTATTTTTTTAAATTATATTTAATTATATATATAAAAAAATTACTAAGTTGCTGTCTAATATCGATGTTGTAACCGTGCGTTTTGCTTAATAATCAATATTTTAAATAGCTAATTCTTAAGATAAATTTTAAGATCCACTATCTGAAGTCTCATCAAAACAAAAATTTGAATTATACTTTATTTAATTTTTAAATAGATATTTCTGAGATTTGCAAGTAGCGACTCTTCAATTCCTTCAATTCAGTACGGGACGAGTTTTGCGGCTGGAGTCGCCTTAAGAAAGGCTAGGGAAGTGGGCTCTGGCATTCCTTACTCACTTTTCAAAACATAACAGCACACATGTTGTTATTTCAGTGGTCTTCCGTGAGGAGTTGGCTGCCCAAATGGCTACGAATCGCAGTGTTCTACTGAGACTGATATAAGACAAAGACGTAATAAAACTAAGACTGTTTCACTGCTCTTCATTATTATACTGTGAATAGACGGCCAAAAAGTAATAGGATTATCTCTAAACATAATAATGATCAGACGGCTCTCTAAGGAATAGAACACCGAGCTACGAAAATTTTGAAAGTTTAACCGTACAGAATAAACAAATGTTAATATTTTATATTTAAGAAAAATTTTTCTTCCCAGTCAAAGTCAAAATATTTAAATTGCGCAACTATGTGCGATTCGCAACTGTGTAGAATATGAATCACTGATGTACAAAATATTTTTTTTATTGCGTAGTGAATTGCGTTTCGTAACCATAAATTGGGCAGACCGTCTGGCGGCAGTAACCACCCTAAAGGCTACCGTGAAATAAGAGCATATGTGCTGTTTTGCTTCGGTTTGTGAGTAAGAGATGCTATAGTACCAATTCCCTATCCCTTCCTAACCCCTTATCCTTAATTCTACTAAGGTCAGCAGCACACTTGCAGCACTTGTGGGGTTGCTTGTGCTTTGCATTAAATGGTATCCCCTACCATCAAGTGGACCGTCAGCTTGTCTGACCCCTTTAAATTAAAAAAAAATCATACAAAATGCTTTTGTTTATTGTTTCACTGATATAATTTTAACGAGGCTCGTTAATTGGTATTCTGTATTCTTACTGAAATCAGTAAGCGTTGTTCGGTGTACAGTTAATTTTTACTGTGTTAAAATCATGCATTACTATTTGGTATAATAGCAAAATAATTTGTCATGTATTTTTTAATTTATGTCAAGTATTTTGGTATAAGATGTTCAGGCGAGTTGAAATGGTCTCGGTTTCAATTACGAAATCATATAATTATAACACGGCATGTCTGATATTTCAGTTAAATTATTGGTTTTGTTTCTCTTTGAGAGAAATACTAGTACCATCAAACAAATATTTAATAAATTCATTCAAAGTTGAACATAAATGAGGTTAATTAACAGAGAAAACAAATTTGTCTTTAACAAATACTTGTTACAATACAATAAAAAGGCACTTTTTGCTTCTCTAACTACATCTGTATCGGCCTTTTTACATATTACGTATATAAAAAGGCATTCCATATGTGAGCTCGGATGGATTTTTTGCAAAGAGGTAAGGGACTGTGGAAATAGCTCTCTCTTTCTCTCTCTCTTTCTCTCAGTGTCTCTTCAATCCTGAAGGTTGGCCGTCAACTCTTTGAACCTGTTTCTGTCAAGAGCCAACTGGAACAGTTGCTCGACCGAGGCAAATCCAGTTCAATTCCGGATGTTTGTTTTCACCTTCTCAGCCCAGCGCGTCTCTTCCCTTCCGCCTTACCGATCATCCCTTACCAACTGAAGCAGCATAAATCTGTAATGTCTAAGTACGTAGTCAAAATATTCGATCTTGCCCTTCTTGATGTCATTATTATCTGGGCATCGTGACATGTTGGAGAAAGGTTTCATTTTTGACTTTATGAGACCAGCTAATACGATTCATTCGGTCGTAGAATCACATTTCAAATATTCTTAGGCGTCCCATAGTGTGAGATGTCATGTTACACAAAGGGAGCGTGAAAAAGAGGCCGGTCTCGCTTCCCTCAGACGCAGGCGGTTGGGCATGAGAAGGCGGGTATATCAAGCCCTTTTCAAATGTTCTAGGGGACCTACGCAAATGGCTGGCTAGTCTGCACAAGGTCCCCCCCGTCTGAGGATTGCCCTGGTGCCTCCGGGCAATCCCCCATTGGAGTTAGTCTAGCCAGCAATGGCTGAGCTACCCTGGGGTGGATCGGAGTTGTTGTCTAGGCAGAGCCCGGTCCATCCCTCTCACAGGGCAAGGAGACACCGGGGAGTTTTAGTGGATAGTTCCAGTACTGCTATGACCTAGAGCATATAGCATGGAGCACTGGTGACCCCCACATACCTCTGCCGCCTAGCCAGCGCTAGGAAATCTGTAAATGGATTTCTCCTCGAAAAAAAAGGCGTCCCATGGTGTGCTCTTTGAGAGTAAACATTTCGCAGCCGTACATTGCGATCTCGCTCGAAACTTATGATTTCTAATACTGACGTGAACTCTAAAAACATTCAGACTCGTAGACTCGATGGGGATTCCATTCTGCGTTCGCCGTGTTACCTGATCGTCAATCCCTCAATTCTAATCTTCGTCCTCCTTTTCAAGTTAGTTATTTTAAATTCTCGTGGTCTTTATTACTATCATTTTTTTTCATCTCTTCCTTTTTTGCAATCTGTTGATGTAAACATTCAGCAAATGTTTGGGCCAAGTGAGCTTATCATGAAGGGCATTGGTCCATTAACATATACCCTAATTCTATTTCTGTACCCTATAGATCTCCCTTTTTCTTTTGAGACGAGTGAATTTGGTGTCACTCTGCATTAGTCGCATCGGGTAGTACTTTATTCTTTACTTGTAACTGGACATAGAGTATTTTGCTTCTTCATGAACAGTTCTGATATGAAGGTTATGATCCAGGTGGCATTCGTAATAGTTCACAAAACTTTTGATTGAAATCTCTGCAGTATCCCACAACTGGGTTCCATACGTCCAAACTGGTTTGTGGATGCATTTTTATAGCAACAGCTTATTTTTCAGCGACAGTTCACATTTTCTGTATAATAACCAATACGTTTTTTTCAAGTGTATTCCCAACGCCTTGCGTTTTGTGAAGATTACTATCATTTAAAGAATATCTTTTGGATCGTTTATTAGTTAAAACCAAAAATAGTAAGTATCTTTATTATTTTAATCATATGTAGAACATAACTGCTTGAAATAGCTTAATTTTATAATAGGACCGTTCTTGTGAAGTCTGGATCCTTGCATAGCCCCATAGCCCTTATTAGATCACCTGTCTAAATTGTGGGTGGACTTTCTATGCTGCGCTTGTTGGTCCGTGGTCTTCACTCGAAAACCTCCCGAGTGTAGGCAGTTCCCTGTGGAAGTATATTTAGGTCAAATTTTTCGAAAACAGCCAACTAAGCTACATAATATGTATTTTCAGAAGCTTTGAGTAACGTTGGCTACACATTAATGACTTTAAGGAGATAATTTTATCCATAGGTTATATCTATCATCAAGACATTAATAAAATCGTAAACGAGCCGTGTCTGTACAAGATTTTTTTCGAAAAAAAAAAAAAAAAAAAAAAAAAAATTCTACGCGTTGTACTTATAAACGTAAAAAAAGTTTTTAGAATTTTTGTGTTTGTCGGTTTGTTTGTTTGTTTATTTGTCTGTGCGCTTGTGCATAGTTTGTGCACGCTAATCTCTGAAACGTCTTAACCGATTTGAATGCACTGATGTATTGCAGCAAGCTTCCCGTAACATTTAGTGGTTACATTTATCAGTTTACAAACAAAAAAGTTACGCTTACGAAGTTGCGGGCTCAGCTAGTAGTTAATAAAATTAGCTTTAATGCAATTTTATTGAAAGAAGCAAGGGTGTTTCTAAGTATATAATTCAAAGAGCTTTATAAATATGAACTCAGTAACTTTTGCAAAGCTCCAAGTGATCAATATAAAACTTCTAAATATAATGTACATATTTTTAGTCAACGGGAATGTTGTTTATGGAATAATTGAAATTTTTATCAACTAGCTTTTCCCGCGACTTAGGTGTTTATCGTTAACATTAAACATTTATTCACTCTTCATTGCTCATATACATACTTTTGATCAGGCCTTGAAATTTTATTTTCAAGATTATCCCTCGGGAGCAGTAGTTTTTCCTGGATGAAAGGTATCTTGTGTCCTTTTCTGTATCCCTGATAAAGTATATGCAAAATTTAATGAAGATCGGTTGAGTAGTTAAGGCGTGAAATCATAACATACTAATAAACAAACTCACTTTTGCATTTACAATACGAGTATTAGTTAGGTATCAACAATATTATGTAAACTTCTATGTATTTTTTTCCAATCTTCTAAGCCCTCCTACGTAGATAGATCTGGAAAACTTTTAATGAAGTTTATATTTTTTCATGGAATTACGAAAACGGCGCTTGTTTTCACTTTCAAATTACAAAGAAAAAGTCACCTCAAAAGAGATATGCGTCAGTTATCATCCGAAACCGAGGAGGATAAAGAAAAATATTGGTCCGTGCCAGACTTGCTGACATCTGGTGGTTCATTTATCAATGTCCGCGAGAGGATTGGAAATATTAACGGCGACAAATGGACGATCGGTTATCTATTAATCTGAGATCTGTACGTGTTAATATTGCGAGGTTACGCTTCGTCGGAACATGAACTGACATCGGAGACGCCTCCGTGAACAATCAATATGCCGATGTTATAACTTATAACCAGTGATCGAATTGGGATATTTTTGATGAACTAGAAAGTGAAGTTACTTAAAAAGCTATAAGGCTTTTTAAATTCAATTCCAGAACTTTTTGGCTTACATTAGTTAGTAATATTAAATTTTTGTCTTAGCGCCAAGTATTACTGTGACCTTTGCTGATCTATTGTGGAAACCTTCTTCTACACCTATAAATCACGTTTAAAGCCTGATTCTAAGCTTTTTAGCAGTGAGATTCTTTCACATTATCTTGGTTTAATGTGTAATTTTCCCGCTAATTGCTAATACACAGAGAAGGGCATTTGATAAGATCGAGCAAAGGTATTTCCTCTGACACTGTTCCAATACTAATTCCAATATTCGTGTCATTGTTTACAAATTGTTTTCGAATATTTTTAAATCAATGGTAACCCATTTTTAGCTCTTACCGTCGGCCATTCCCTAATGCCAGCAGGTCTTATGAGGATTTTCTGTTATAGGCTCTGATTAGATGTTTTGCAGTAATTTTGTGCAGGTGGTTAGGGTGTTTGCCTTAACACTCTGTTCTAGGGTTCCCGGGTTCGAATCCCGGCAGGGTCAACTTTGAAAAATCAACTTTTCAAATTTGGTTCTGGTCTGGATTTGGAAAGTAGTGGCAGGGCACACTTTTCGCAGTCATTTGGGCAGCCCGTCTGGCGGCTGTAAACACCCCCTTACAGAAGACCACCGTGAAATAACAGCACGTGTACTGTTGTGTTTCGGTGAGTGAGTAAGGGATGCCAGGGCCCATTTCTTCCACTCCAAATCCCTTATCCTTAATCCTATTGCAGTCGGCAGCGCACTTGCAGTAGCTTTGGCGTTGCTTGTGTTATAGGCGACGGTAGCCACCTACCATCAAGTGGACCGTCAGCCTGTCTGCCGACCTTAACATTAAAAAAAAGCGGTGGATCATCGGGATGAGCTGTGATAGGATTTCGAAAATTCTGTAGAATGGTTCCCACACAATTAGTAAGAATTTAGGATCTTCTCTCGCAAGTTCGTCTGCTAATTAATTGCTGTCGATCGCTTTTATGCCCTAGTGCATAATATTAATTACCATAGCTGTTCCTTCAGCCAGTGCGTTAAGCAAAAGCTTGTCAAACAGCCTAGACTTCGGAACGTCTTCAGCTATGGCTGAAAGGTGTTCCTATTCGAACGGATATATTATTTTCATCATGATTATTAACCTACAAGCATCCATTGGCGTGTTTTTAATTGAGCGCCCTCCGTCGGTAAAGTTAAATTAACGTTTTTGTCGATTAAATTTTTTTTATTTTTTATTTATAATTTTAACAATTTAAAAAGAAAACTAAATGTACATTAATATAATGATAGCACTAATATATAAGCTGTTAGGTTTCCTACTAAATAAATGTATTAAGAAGTACCTACAACTGTTTGTACAACTTTTTATTTTACACAAAACAAAATTGTAATAAAATGTTAATTTTATGCGAGTAAACGCTCTTATGAATTATCGTTCCAGTATTTCATTGTTATCATTCAGTAGCGAGAAAGTTTATTTTGGATATAATAATAGGACGCTTAGGCGCTCTGATGTGAAGTTGTGCAGTTAATACTAATACATAGACGCTAAGCCCTGGGGCTTAGTGTGTGTTAACAGCGAAATCGCTCTCGCATCCGCTTCCTTGTTTAGTCGCAAAGTCGGCGAGCGTTGCTGCGGTTTGTTAATCTTTTAATGGAATTAACCCGCGGCCGACGATGTCACTGGCAAAATAGCTATGCACATTATGCTATAAAGATACTGGAAACGACCATTGATCATACAAACAAACATTTATCCTTTAATTATGCTTTTGGCTAGTGGCAGGGCACACTGCGTTTTCTTTAATGGGCGGAGCAGCGCGCCGCACTGACCCTAGACCTTTCGCTGTAGGTCGTTGTGAAAGCGATGGTCGGATCTTTCGCTTGAACATAGTAACATATATTTAACATTTTATCTGTAGACTAAACTTTGTCCGTGTATCGTTATTAATCAAATGCTATATGTATTCTAATGTATATATGTACTATATTTGCTGTAAAATTTAACCAAATTCATTAGTGAAAGCGTTGCAAAAATTCAGCCATCCTCGCGAAATTTTTCATTTATAATACTATATTTTGTCCGCAACCTTTGTTCACATATAATCTTTATAAATTATAAATATATCTTAACTTACTTACACTGCTATGTGGCTTCACGGCGCGGTCGCGCTTACATATATAGTATTATCTCTTTAAGTGCTTCACTGAGGCAAATGACATTTACTATAGAACTCGCTGACTAAAACTCGGCTCATACTCCCATGTCCTTTGCATCCATCCTCGTCTGTTAGCAGACGAGGATGGTTAGCACCAACAGAAATGTGGTCGACCAGTACTCTGTACCATATGTATAGTTGTACAATATGTATACTTCATTTTGTATACCATGTTGTTTACTCTGCCAGCTAAATAAGATCTCTGACGTGTGTCAGAGGAACCCTAGCCGGTAGGACAAAAAAAAAATAACTATAGAACTCGCTGGCGGCGGAGACAATTCAACAGGCCTAGAAATGGTGTTTTTTTGTTTTTACCATTAGAACATTACACAAAATTTTTTTTTTATTAATACAATTTTGTCATCTGATATACAATTTTTTCATCTGAAAGCCTCCATGGTGAATGTCAAAATAAAAATTTCAAAATTAGTAAAAACGGAAACGGCGAACAACGGCAACAGAGCCGGATAAACGAGACCTGGGTTCCACCTGGACACTGCAAGGTCACATTTGATGTCCTAATTGTCTTGTACTGCCAGTTTTGGCCAAGTTATTTCATCACATAAGTATTCCTCAACTTTATAATACGCTTTTTTCAAAAGTGCGCTTTTAATATATCTTTTAAAAGAGTTGTGAGGCAATTATAATAATAATAATAATAATATATTTATTTCAGCATCTACAGGCACTTTATTGTAGAATCTCACGCAGTCTCCCATAAAAGATTTGCTCACTTTTTATAGATGGAATTTAGGGACTAGACTAGGAATTTGGGGAACTTATAAAAACCATGGTGAGATCCCCATGTCTCCCACGAATCCCCACATTTAGCGAAGTTCTCAGTTGCATGGGTGCATACAGGCCCATACAACTTCATTAAAATAAGCTAAGATATATTATTCAAAAATATTATGAATAAAATATTCCAAAATAATTTTTGTGTCTCAACAGTTAAGAAACAAAATCCAATGGCGACTTTAACTTTGCGATTGCTTCCAGAAAACTTAATTCCACATAGTTGCTTAGTAGATTGTTTCGTTCCTTGCATAATTACTTAGCTTTTGTTACTTAATTATGGCACGAGGAAATGGGGTTTTTACTACAACGAGATGAACGGCAGACGGTCTGATTTATGTTTTGTATTCGGTAACCGCTTGTGTTGTTAAATTTTGTGTTGATAAAATGTTGTATGTATATTGTTTCGCGTCAATGCAACTTTGAAGTAATTAATTGTTTAGTTAAAAATAATTAAGTTTTAATTTGATATTTAAATTTATTTATTTTTTCGAGGGAATTCACTGCAATTAGACGTGCGCTAATTTGAATAGTCCATTTAGTTAAGACTTCCCTCACATGATGTAGAGTTGCCAACTACAGTTTCAAAAAACTAGGATTTGCAGTTGGAAAAACCAGGACAATGCGTCCCGTAAAAACAGGACGCAGTTTTAGAGTAGCAATATTGTGATAAATATATAGAAAAAAGTGGTTAAAATCGGTTAAATGAAATTCAAGTTAAAATAACATTTTTTTTTACAGAATTTAATTGAAACCTACCAATTTCCTTCAGAATCTGTGATTGATTTAACAAATAATCTAAACATATAATAAATTCGTAGACGAGCCGATCTGTCCATTAAATATTTAAAAAAAAATTGTACATTGTTGCTCATATTACCGAGGTCAATAAAATGGTTTTTAGAATTTTTGTCTGCTTGTCTATGCGTTTGTGCACGCTAATCTAGAAACGGCTTAACCGATTTAAATACAGTTTTCACCGATGTATTGTAGCGAGCTTCTCCTAACATTTAGTGTTTGTTTCATTCCAATGGGTTTAGAAACAAAAAAGTTACGTCTTTTTTCAAAACCGTCTTCAAGGAATTCTTTCAAAACCGATTCTATAACCACGCATACGAAGTTTCGGACTGAGCTAGTCATAAATATGGCCAGACTAATCTATTTTAGTCTGCTTTGTCAAAAGTATTTTGGTCAAAAGGCGAATTTCAAAATAGATTAACCTTATTAGGGCGCTTCAAAAACCCAGAACGTTGCTTAAGAACTATCCAGGATTTCCCAGGAGACTACAAAAACCAGGATATGTCCTGAGAAAACAGGACGGTTGGTAACTCTACCATAATGGTGTATATACCATATTGTTAAAATATGTAACGTGCTTAAAAATATTATATCTAATTAGGTACTTTATGTGATCAATTCTACTAAGAATCAGTTTTATGTATATTGTTAAGTTTATCAATACTAATATTATAAAGAGGTATTATAAATGTCAGGTGGCAACACTTACTTATCTATTATGTATATTATCTGTGGCTCCATCGGTCTCTCTTCTCAGTATATATTACATTACTCTGTGCTCTCTCTTGTCTCTGCCGGCCGAAGCCGCCTTGTGTAAAATCTTATCAAATAAAACAGTAATTGCTTCTCCAAGGTTTCTAATTAATATATGACACAACCTCACAATAAAGTTTGTGCGTTTGTTCGTTTGTTTGTATCCAGACTAATTGGAACAGATTTGAATGAAATTTCTCACACAGATAGCTTATTACCTGGATTTACACATAGGATATATTTTGTCCCAGAATATTGGGTTCCCGAGGGATCGTCTAAAGATGTAAAAAATTCGGCGCCAATGTCACAGCGATTATAATAATCATACATTTTCTCAAGTTTTATATTTTTCAACGCGGACGAAACACCAGCTAGTAATAAAATTAAAATAAAAAATAAAATTATTGGAATTTGAGAAATGTAGTTTCTCTTTTCAGAGCAATATCTCCATTTGGCAATCAACAATCTCAGTTATATAGTGTTTGCATACGATAAACACAAATAGAAATAATAAAAATAACGACCTTATTTATTCCAATCATCGGTTAAAACCGACAGCTTCAACGAATTTAGGTATGCATTACTTCTTTAATGTACCTATAGAGGCATAAGTAAATAGACAAATGAAAAAGTTAAAGCCTGGGGGTCTCATAAGACCCCTCTAATTAAGGGGCATTTGTAACCGTGACGGACCTCGCATCACAGTTCAAAGAGAACAGTAGAAGAACTTTTTAGTTCATTGAAATGTTTTCTGCACAAAAAAAAAAGCGCGTGCAAAACCCACTTGAAGACGTGAATAGAATGTTTCTAATGCAGAGTTATTTTCTACAGAAGCGTCCTAAATTTGAAAGTGTGTAGGGGCCATTCTGCAGTTCTCAAACAGAAGTATTTATTTACTCTTGACTTTTAATGGAAGGCGTTTTTTTATGTTAAGATCGGCAGACAGGCTGACGGTCCACTTGTTGGTAGGTGGGTACCGTCGCCTATAACACAAGCAACGCCAAAGCTGCTGCAAGTGCGCTGCCGACTACAGTAGGATTATGGATAAGGGATTAGGAGGTGATAGGGAAATGGGCTCTGGCATCCCTTATTCACTCACCGAAACGTGCTGTTATTTCACCGTGGTCTTCTGTAAGGGGGTGGTTATTGCCGCCAGACGGGCTGCCCAAATGATTGCGAAACGCAGTGAGTGTGCCCTGCCACTTCTTTAAAAAAAATAATTGACGTTTGAATCTTTGAAAAAATTAAATCACATGCTGTGCTCAGTTGCGCGATCGCCAGACGCTCTATGTGATGATGCTATCATTATTACGTATCGATCGCGATAACACAATTTTTGTGGATTTGTTTCCAAATTATGGAACCAACTGTCTGATTTTAACAATAGGCACTTGTTATACTGCTCGGGAAAATAAATAGTACGGAGAGTCGATGGCCGCTAAGCCGGACGGCCACGGACCGGCAAACGCAGCGGTCTACCCGCAAGGTGGAAAGATGATCTGATAACGGTCGTGGGTGGACAGTGGACCCAGGCTGCTTCTTGGAAAATTATGGGGGGAATCATGGGGAAAACTACAATGGACGTCTAACGGCTGAGATGACGGTGATGATGATGCTGCTAGAGAAATATTCAATTTCTTAAATGCGTACTGCTCCGGGTTTGCACGGGTACAGTAACCTTCCTCGTTTAGGCTCGATTAGTGAAAAGTGTATGAAAATCCCTTGAGTGATTTAGAAGTGGACAGACAGAGGCGGACAGCAAATTTAATTTGTATTTTGTTTAGAGATATAGAGGTAGTCATCGTCTCTGATAGTAGCTGGACGCGAAAAAATAAAACATTTAGTATCCACCGTCGAACATTCCATACTGCAACATATTTCATCTGTGGGTCAAAGGCTCACAGGAGAAAATTAATTCGTAAGGTCGATGGGGGCTACTGCGACACGAATGCCAAGCTCTTCATTTTGCTCGGATTCGACAAATATGAAAGTGAAATCACATTTCGATCAAATAACAGAATTTTACGGTGTAAAGAATCTTACACTGTAAAGAAGTATCGCCTTCATAATTCATAATAGGCATGATGACTGTTTTGAAATTCCCTTCCATAATGTGGATACACGTCTACCATATCCGAAAAAAACAATATTTCAGCAAAAAACTAAATTTCAACGCGAATTATTGAATGTTTTTAAATCTATTTTGAATTACGCGCGAAAACGCTCTTAGGTGACATGGCGTCGCGTCTGATGAACCGTGACGTCACCGACATATCATCAGATTTTTCATTCTGTCTAAGCAAAGTCAAGCAACACGATGGCACTTACCTGGGCGTGACGTCATTCGCTCTTATTGGTGTTTCAGTTAACATGGCCGATTGCAGTTATTTATACTTCTATTTTATTGAAAATCTTATTGATCTCAATTTTAATACAAAAAATGAGTAATTTTTTAGGTTCCTTTCAACATATATTTTTCTCCAAAACCATTTATTTACAATAACAATAATGGTCGCTATATTCTCCTGTAAGGGTGTGCAAATATTTCTCGCATAATAACACATAAATAAAAGTAATTAAAAAAAAACACTTGCCATTGATCATTTCTATTACATAAATTTTCTATGTTAGGTATACTAATTTACATTTTCAAAATTTGCAGTCCAAGAAATTATGAACGTGTATAACTTTTTCTTGAACCGTACCAAAGGTAAAGATTTAAAGTTAAGAGGAATTTTATTAAATATTTTGATATTTAGCCAAATTGATTGTTTTCTTTACTATTAGTCTCTCTATAGTGAATCTGTATTATTGAAATTTATAAATAAATATTTGTGTTTCTTAACGAATAAACATTGTTTCTTCTGAATTTTTCTTGAAATGGTAGAGAACCTTCGTTAAAAACCGCTATTAAGGACATGTCAATTGGTCATATTATTTTAAGTGACATTCATCACTCAACGAATGATTGGAAAGAAATGCAGAAATATTGTTGACAGTAAAAGATAAGTGTAAAAAAAGAAAGGGAACTTAAGAGACTTTAAATCAAATTACCTACTAACTTTTTCTTAAAGAACTTCTAAAGAACTTACGAGTATATACATGTCTTTTTTAAATCTTTTTTAATTACCTTAAAACTTTTGACACGTCCCAAATCTGGTAACCATATGTTTCTATCTGATATTAATTAAGGGGAAAATGTCGAACAATTTTGGGGTAGATTAAACGTCAATCAGAAGGCGAAATTTAATTACCAAACACCGTCTGCAAGCCGTCGAAAAATCTTTGGGGATTTTTTTTTTAATAAAACCTTTCCATATTTTTTTTTTTGTAAGATTTGTCAGAGTGTATATCAGAACATTTAGATTTATCGTCATCGAATTTAAAGATATATTTTCTTTTTAGACTTGTAGCTATCATACAGTGTGTGAGAAATAAATGTATAAACATCAGACAACAGGCCAATGTCACAGTATATTAATTTTCATACAGTAGGCCGACGCCTTCGTCTCTGTAGGTATTCACAGGGTTGTCACAAATTGAATGACAAAGACTTTTTTGTAATATTAAAGCACTTACATCCTTTAATATGGGTAAGAAGTATCAAAATATAATGTTTATCTGTATTTATCAAAAAATGCATGGCCGCCATCTTGGATTTCAAAATGGGTGTCATTTTCATAATCGGCACCCCAAGAAACCTCGGTCACACCCATATCTATTTATCAATATTAATCAAATCGGAGATTTAAAAAATATATAATATATTATAAATAAAAAAAAAGAGTCCGATTTTTATTATTTTCTCTGGATAGTCATTAATTTCTCCACTCCCTGGGGCACGCTTACTGTTGAATTTTTGGACAGTTTGTATATTTCAATAGCGGCCCGCCCCCGGCTTCGCCCGGCGTGCAATTTTTATATACCCTAAAACATTCCCCGTTCATCCCTCTTTCCATTGGCGAAAACCGAATTAAAATCGGTCAACCCGTTCACGCGTGATGCCGTGACCAAGGGAAATTGGGATTCATTATATATAAGACTAGCGACCTGCCTCCGGCTTCGCCCGGCGTGCAATTTTTATATACCCTAAAACATTCCCCGTTTATCCCTCTTTCTGTTAGCGAAAACCGAATTAAAATCGGTCTACCCGTTCACGCGTGATGCCGTGACCAGGAGAAATAGGGATTCATTTTTATATAAGATTATATTAGAAATAATGATCAATTGCCGTTTGTGATGAACCCTAAGCGTGAGAGAAGTCATTAATTTCTGCTAGTGGGCAGTGCCGTGGTGTTACAAGGCTACAGGCATAGGATACTTCATGTTAGACATTTAATTTTATTTGACATTTAATTTTATTTTATTTTCTTTAAATTTAATTCAAAAATTAAATAATATTTCAAAACATAAAATATATTCGAAAATACAAATTCAAAACGGAATCGTACTAGAATTTCTCTTAAAACAAACGAAGCTTGAAGCAATTTATGAATTATAAAACCACCACACAATACTACACATAGATGATGCAGATTTTTTGCGGTTAGACAAATATGTGCTCTAGCGTTACCTGTTTTGAGCTTATTTCTGTTTGTAACGACAAAAATCATGGTCCATAGCAGATAACAAAGCTCGAATTTGCATAGAAATAAACAAGGGATGATTTCAGACGATTTATAGTCGTGTCCTCCGAAATAGGCTTTGTTTTGATTACAGTAACTAATGTTTGTAGGCTTACGTGTTGTCTGAAATCGAATGCCTTGATTCTGTGGCTGGCCAATTTGCGAAAGTGCCAAATTGCCACACAGATGACTTTATAAAGAATGTATTTAATGACTATTTCTCATAATTGCCAAATATATTGGAAGAGTGTAGCAGGGCACACTGCGTTTTCGCAGTCATTCCACCACCTTACAGAAGACCACCGTGAAATAACAGCACGTGTGCTGTTGTGTTTCGGTGAGTGGGTAAGGGATGCCAGAGTCCATTTCCCTATCCACTCCTGATCCTTTATCCTTAATTGTACTGCAGTCGGCAGTGCACTTGCAGCAGCTTTGGCGTTGCTTGTGTTATAGGCGACGGTAGCCACCTACCATCAAGTGGACCGTCTGCCTGTCTGCCGACCTTAACATTAAAAAGAAATTAAGTTTTTCACATGAAGGCTTACGAGAAACATGAACATGAAGGCTTAACAATGGCGGTCTGTAGCGTTATGCCTATCTCGGGCGTTTATTTTTGGTCTACTTAGTAAGCAGTTATTAGCACGTCCACTTGATGGTAGGTTCGGATAAGGGATTGGGAAGGGATAGGGAAATGGGCTCTGGCATCCCTTACTTCACTCACCGAAACACAACAGCACACGTGCTGTTATTTCACGGTGATCTTCTGTAACGGGGTGGTTACTGCCGCCAGACGGGCTGCCCAAATGACTTTGAAACGCAGTGTGCCCTGCCACTACTTTCCAGATTCCAGAGCAGAGACAAATTTGAAAAGTTCATTTTCCAAAGTTGACCCTGCCGGGAATCGAACCCGGGTACCCTCGAACAGAGCGTTAAGGCAAGCATCGTAACCACTCATCCAATGGGCTCGTCAACAAGTAAGAAAAGATCTTATACAAGTAAGAAAGTCTACAAAGTCCCGTAGGCAACTTATAAATCCTTGGTCTCCTTTAATCCAATAAAAGCCTTTCAGACATAAGCTTCGCGATGTGTAAGCTTATGATAAAATTATTGATGAAGACATACAGAGAGACGACGTCTCTCTGTATGTACCTCAAATATATAAGTAAAATAAATTCATAAAAATTGTATAATTAATAATTGTATCTATACTAAAATTAAAAATTAAATATTACTAGCTGATCCAGCAGACGTAACCCGATTGGCGCCACCTATCGGTTCCAATTTTATTTTCAAACCATGTGTTAAAGTGACTCCACACTTCACGTCAATGAACGACGGTTAAATTATTTAAATATTATTTTAAAAATACTAAAAAATGGGGGGAGGGGGTGGGAGGGGGAAAAAATACTTTACGACCTATTTTCATACCTACGAAATATAAAAAAATCATAAAAATCGGTCCAGCCGTTTCGGAGGAGTTTTGTTACAAACACTGTGACACGAGAATTTTATAATATATTGTATTAACAGGAAACGCTAGCAGCGTTTTTCCATACATATTCCCAGGGAGAAAATAGGGGAATACATATTCCCCTATTTTCTCCCTGGATTTTGCCATAAAATCTAGGTCTGCTAATGCTATGGTAATGCTAATATGCTAATGCTAATATCATTTCCTTTTTTCCATCAACTAATTACATAAGAAAATATGACTCTTCAAAAATCATAATAAATGTCCATTTTATACCATCCTAATCAAACGACTATGAAACAAATTTGAAATTTGTTTCATACTCATTCTTCCTCGAAATATTTGTACAAAAAATTATTCGCTATAAATAGGCTCAATTTTTAGGGAGAAAACGGGAATACGAAACCTCGATTTAGTCAAAAATTTAGTAGGTATAATCGGTCTGAACTGCATTTGTCCCTATCGCACTCTACGGGGGAAGGCTGAAGGCGAGGGGGTTCAGACTAATACGTATATAACAAAGGAAGTGGTATTTATCGATAATGTTAAGAGTTGTCAGGCACACAAACACAGACTATTCACACACACTTAGAGAGCTTGCTGGTTCGGGCGCGAGGCGATGGCAATAGTTTCTTCAAATACCTATTTTTCAAATTCCGCTGGACCCGCGTTCCCTCTTAAGGGGGAGACAAACGCTAAATACTAAAAATATCCATTGTTTAATGAAGATGTTACAAGAAATAGACAAGACAATTGCTTTGA
Organism: Bembecia ichneumoniformis; assembly: GCA_910589475.2. Taxonomy (NCBI): domain Eukaryota; kingdom Metazoa; phylum Arthropoda; class Insecta; order Lepidoptera; family Sesiidae; genus Bembecia; species Bembecia ichneumoniformis. Next base: position 3,322,940 of record OU342546.1, on the reverse strand, counting down.
AAAAATATATTATACTTAAACATGTGAAGAACCAATTGTATTAATTAGAATTTTCGTTAAAGTAATAGAAACTCCATAAAAAAAGTTAGAACACGAGAAGAATTTGACCTTTATTGAAAATTCTCTCGAAAACGGCTTATTGCACGCATATGAATCCTGTACCTATTATTAAGTTAATATCAGATTAAAAAATTGTATTAATAAAAATTTTTTTTTTGTGTAATGTTCTAATGGTAAAAACAAAAAAAAACACCATTTCTAGGCCTGTTGAATTGTCTCCGCCGCCAGCGAGTTCTATAGTAAATGTCATTTGCCTCAGTGAATCCCTTAAGGTGCACAGCACGGCGACTTCATTTTAGAATATGTATAGACATACATAGAAGATATAGATATGGTAATGGATGTGAAATGTCAAGATATAGTAATCTACTTGTTCTAATTGGCATAGACTAACTTATATGTATGTTGGATGATTTTAATAACAACGTAATTATAGTTCTTTCATTATACAAAAGTATACTATTTATAAATTATTGATGCAAGTGTTACGTGCTGGGTGTGTCAAACGCCGTGTAAGGGCGAACCGAACTATTTACCTTCCCAAACCAAGATCACTTCCAAAACCACTAAAAACATTTCCGATGAAACCGTTAAACTTGCCAAAAGTCGGCTATGACTCCCTTAATGAGTCACCGGTTCACTGTCGCAGGTAACTTCGCAAAAGGTTCGAAGATTCACTTCCGAATCGCTGTTACGTACAAAACTGTTTCATCTCGCCCGCTTGCTCCCTTATTTATATTTGGCGCCAAACGCCTCGACGTATTTCGAATTTACTGGAAATATAAACAAATTGTAAACAAGTAATTGAAAATTTGGGAATGCTGTTTCTGTTGAATGTAAACCTTATGTTGTAAACATAAGGACCAATTTCCTTTGACACTAAACGAGAAGTGACGTGACTACCATCGATACGGTGGGACGTTCGAGACTTTCGACCGGCGCGAACGCTTTTTTCCAGAATGTTACATAGTTAGTGGTAACACAAGTATATTTAGGTCCAGGTGGCAAGGCACACAACATGCTGGCTGCATTACTTCTCTGGATTGCAAAACTAAATATCTGAGAGATGTGATGGCCAGCCCAGTCATAGCTAGTTTTGTCTATCAAGGTGAAGCGCATTGGGACCCCACGGACCCAGCGTCTTAAAGCCAAAGAGTAACGAAAATGTAAGAAGTAGGTCTTTATGTTTTAATACTAATTAATCTGCATTCTCTGCCGCGGTATCAGCTTTAACCATGGTATTTGGAAGATGGGAAGGAGCCAGTGTCTCTACCCATGTGGAAACCCGCACTAACGGTCTACCCATCTTTCACGGAATCAACGACATCCCGTCAGGCCTCTTCCTGTTATCACGTATGATGCCACTTGGTTCTAAGACTTCAGGCACGTTAATGGTCGCAAGAGACTTAAGCATGTCACTTAAGACTGCAGGCACAAGGGAGGCCGTGGGGTCTCAATTAATCGACATTCTTGCCACAAGGACACCTGTGAGAGACACAGACATCGACGCGCAGGCGAAGACTGATCGCAAGGCGAAAGGTATCGTTGTCCAAGAATTTATGATAGAATACCCAACATATTCTCAGTTAAAACTGCTTTCATAAAATTAGTGTAGGTTTCAAGTAAAGATTTTCTCCCATGTAGAGTCAATGGCAATAGCTAGAGTCGTTATAACCGAGTTACCATCAATGCGAAGTCAAACAAAAGTCCCGTTGGAACGAGCGTGTATAATTTAAATCCCGTTCGTCCTAAATATACATTCATGCAGAGAAGGGAAATACGAATAATGAAGGTTATCGATTTATTTGACTCCGGGGGAATATTATTGAAATGGAAATTAAAAATGGATTATCATAGACATTCGATCATGAAACTTTAAAAATAGTGTCGGAATAGTGCTAACGAATCAAAAATTCCGCAGGAGTGCCTACGAACCAGAAATTCTTGAGTTAGCACTCGACAAAACTGAAATTAAACTAACAGCAGGCAAGTACGCTGCCGACTACAGTAGGATTAAGGATAAGGGATTAGGAGGAGATAGGAAAATGGGCTCTGGCATCCCTTACTCACTCACTGAAACACAACAACACACGGTGGTCTTCTGTAAGAGGGTGGTTACTGCCGCCAGACGGGCTGCCCAAATGACTGCGAAAACGCAGTGTGCCCTGCCACTACTTTCCAAATCCAGACCAGAGCCAAATTTGAAAAGTTCATTTTTCAAAGTTGACCCGGCGGGAATCGAATCCGGGAATCCTAGAACAGAGCGTTAAGGCAAGCACCCTAACCACTCATCCAACAGGCTTGTCAAAAATAATTGTGAATATAAATAAAAACAAAAATCCCATTCCGCGTTTTAATTTTAACTTCGAATCTATATTAACAATTTCGTCAAGGGGTACGGTAGACTCGATTGAAACCTTACCTGAATAATAAGACATAAAAAAATAAAGATTTCGAGTCGACAACATATATCCGCAAAATTCGGATTGTCAAGTATTTTGTTAAATTCTAATGGTGCTGACAGACAAATCGCAGTCGCCATATTGGCTACTCTAGCGAAACGTCACTCACTGACACCTGTGACATCTTGAGTGTCTAATAAACGTTCCGTTTCATTCATACTAGCGCACTTACGCCTCGACACTCAATACGTCGTCGCACCATTCATTTTAAAAACAAAGTGTCCATTACAAAGAACTGTGACTCATGTGACTGTGTAAAACGAAACGTCTTGCCGCAAACATTGAGCGAAATCTATGCCGCTTTGCCTTTAATATTCCTTGAGAACCGATAACTACAGAAATATCTACCTACATTTTGTACCTACATGTGTACCTACATATTATGAGTCACATTACACCCGAGCGAAGCCGGGTTTCCATCTAGTTCTATAATAATCGAGAATTGAAGGTCGAGTGTAAATAACACAACAAGTATTAATAATACAATACTGTATAACAATCAATTCTTTTATGTAAATGCAAACAGGAAGGCCTTCAAGAAATGAGAGTGCGCTTCCAAATTGTGATGGGATAAAGAATAATCTAATCTATTAATAACACATTGAACTAGCAACATCTAGTTCTTCATCTAGTATAAAGACGTTGTATATTTGTTAGAAAATATCCGAACTTTTTTGTCGAAAATAACGAAATAGGAACCAAAATAACTAGACAAGGTAATTTATTGCAAAGACCAAAATGTAGATTAGAACTATTTAATAGAAATGTTTATGTTATGGCAATTAAAACTTACAATAAACTACCTAATAATATAAAAGAATTGCCGGATCCTAAATTTACAAGAACATTAACAAAATGGTTATTAGATTGTTGTTATTATGATGTTAAAGAATTTTATAATAAGAAACATTAATTCCTTTATTAATATATTAGTTTACCAACAATTAAACACAAATATTTGCATGCCCTTGGCGGGTAGAACATACTTTGTACTGTAACTGCTGTATACAAATTAAAATCCTGTAAACATGTGTTCGCGCAAATAAAGATTTATTTTATTTTATTTTTATTTTATTTTGGAAATTCTTTTTTCTGATCTATTTGAACAGATAAATAGCTAAAGATTATACGTATAGTGACTTTATAACGTAGAATATACAAGTCATTAATGAAATTTTACACATATCTTATAATTTTATATTATACCCTATTATATTTATGGGCATGTTCTCTAAGTTTGGTTACTTAAATCGTTTGTAGATTGATGATAATCATGAGAGAGTCGCTTTTTGTACAGGTTGTACAGGACGTAGTGACTTACTGGATTAGCAGGCGGCGCGGACGAAGCGCTGGCAAAAGGATTACATACATTTAACTGTATACTTATAAATGGTTTTCAAATTGCACGCGTATTTATTATTCCAATTTCAACACATTATTTGAAAACATGTTAAAGAAAGCAATAAACAACTTTTTGATAGTTGATATACTTAAAATTATAAGTTTGTAAGTTCTGTCGCTTTTGTAATTATTTATCTTATCAGTATATTGAAGTTGAATTTGTAACACTTTTTTTTATGGATCGGCAGACAGGCTGACGGTCCACTTGGTGGTAGGTGTCTTACCGTCGCCTATAACACAAGCAATGCCAAAGCTGCTCCAAGTGCGCTGCCGAGTACAATAGGATTAAGGATAGGATTAAGGATTAGGAGGGGATAGGGAAATGGACTCTAGCATAGATTATTCATTCGCCGAAACACAACAGCACACGTGCTGTTATTTCACGGTGGTCTGTAAGGGGGTGGTTACTGCCGCCAGACGAGCTGCCCAAACGACTGTGTCGTTTTAAACAGTGATTTTAAAGAGTTGCATTACTTTTAATTCTTACGTTTTGTACGCGAGATAAATCTAATCTGAACGTTGCACAGTACGTGTAAACATATAAAACATGGAAGTCTGTTAGGTTGATAAATGACATTATAAATCTTGTACTCTTTCAACGACGCGTAGAACAAATTTGATCTTTATCTTTCAAGCTCAAATACTCAATTTGTGTAATTATCACGGAGCTATGACTTTTTAAATAGTTAGTGTGTAATCTAATTCAAATCTTTTCTGATTCAGTGCCCTTTTTGCTATTGAAGAAAGTATCGAAGTATCGGTATCCATAGAATTTTTTTTAATTTTTTTTTTAATGTTAAGATCCGCAGACAGACTGACGGTCCACTTGATGGTAGGTGGCTACCGTCGCCAAAACACAAGCAACGCCAAAGCTGCTGCAAGTGCGCTGCCGCCTACAGTAGGATTAAAGATAAGGGATTAGGAAGGGATAGGGAAATGGGCTCTGGCATCCCTTTACTCACTGTCGAAACACAACAGCACAAGTGCTGTTATTTATTTCACGGTGGTCTTCTGTAAGGGCCACCCCCTTATTGCCGCCAGACGGGCTGCCCAAATTACTGCGAAACGCAGTGTGCTGACTGCTGTCACTACTTAAAAAATTTCATTCCATTAAAAAGAGGTTCTGTGCCACGGCTTATGTTATGGCATGTTCATGTTACAAAGAAATGATGATTATCTGCAAGACCTTGACATAGGTTGTATTCCAGTCTTTGAGAGAGATATTGCCGAATCTCATCGAGTAAAAGCGATCAGCTCTGGCTTCTAATGGATGCTTTTTTTTTGCAAATTATATACACAAAGCTTCCTCATTTATCGCTCTTTTCATTATTAAAAACGTTATCAAAATCTGTGAAGTCGTTTAGAAGAAATTCCCGGAGAAACAGACAGAAAATTTAAACCTTTTCTGTAAGAAAATACTGTTTTTTCTTTTCTTTTTTTGGAGCCCCATGTGATTACCAGAAAAAAACACATGTAACTTTTGAATCATACAAAATGGAATCAGAACATTTAGGCCTATAATTTTCAGAATTGACCTCTCGATGCCTTCGTTCGATTTGATCCATACTTCCAGGGACACCCTGCGTATTTCTAATCAATATTTCAAATAAAATACTAGACTGATGCGTCCGGGAATAATTGGGGGAATGTTTAACCTATGTTCAATCTGGAATAATGTACCTTTCAAAAAGTGAAAGAAAACCTTTCAAATAGGTTTCAATAGGTTTCCAATAGGTTTCCAAATAGGCGTGGTTCCGGAAATTAAAAAATACAAAATAAAGAAAACATACAAAATCCGACATTTCTCGTTATTTATACATATATACATATAATAATAAAATCGTAAACGAGTCGTCTCTGTACATACATTAGATATTTTTTTCAAAAAACAATTTTCTTATGTGACCGAAGTGAAAAAAATTGTTTTTCAAACTTTTTGCTTTTGTCTGTGCGTTTGTTCGCGCTAATCTCAGAAACGGCTTAACCGATTTGAATGCAGTTTTCACTGATGTATTATAGCAAGCTTCCCTTAACATTAAATAGTGTTTGTTTCATTCCAATCGGTTTACAAACAAAGAAGTCATGCGTTATTCCGAATATCACGCGTACGAAGTCGCCGGCTATTATATTAATATAGGTTAGATTAAGTACTTTATTAACTTGGGTCACTTTGGTGTAATTAGCTTACAGAGTTAGTTCCAAATTTTATTTTATACGTATGCCTAACAGTTTTGCTCTTGCATTAACCTAGTAAATAACTGTTTATTTTTTAAATATTTTATCACATGAAATGACTTAAAAAAACTTTTCATATAATAATTTTAAGTTGTCCAGTCAAGCTACACCTCGCTTAGTTACTTAAGTAATAGAGAAACTTGTTAAAGGTGCATTGTAATATTAAAAAGGGGGAACTGCACCTAAAAAACAATTAAAATTTTCAAATGAATACAAGCTTTATCACTATTTGTCGAGTCCGTTGGATGAGTGGTTAGGGTGTTTGCCTTAACGCTCTGTTCTAGGGTTCCCTGGTCCGATTCCCGGCTGGGACAACTTTAAAAAAAATAATATCGAAATGGGCTCCAGTACCCGTCACTAACGAAAGCATAACAAATGACATTTTATTTACCAATGTTGATAGTGGATAATCTTTACCCTGATTAGTACGCAGGTGTCCTGATTGTCCCAGAAGACCAGCAATCTTCTATGAGATTTTATAAGTTGATACAGGTTTTTGAATATTCATAAGACGATCCCGTTGGATGAGTGGTTAGGGTGCTTGCAAATTCGGGCAAATTCAATAATGTTCAAGCTCTGTTCTAGGGTTCCCGGATTTCATTCCCGGCAGACTTAATTTTGAAAAATGAATCTCCCCGAGAATTGTTGAAGGTATAACAGTGGAATTAATAAGTATTAGGGGTAAAAACATGAAGTGTAATAGATATAAAATGAAGTAAGTAAGAGATAATTGTGGAAATGACAATATACGGCCCACGGGGGTGGTGTAACCCCCGGGGGGAAATTAAAAAAAAAAACATAAGTAGGTACAACATGCACAAATATCTTTACTTATTTCATTCAAATACTCTCTTTATAATAATTAAGCATATAAATGATTTAGTCTTACAATTTTTTTCGTCAGATCATGACAGTTTTACAAAGAGCAACAGAAATTAGGGCAAATTCAATAATGTTTACCGAAGTTTAACAACCGGCGTTCATGGAATACGCACAAAGAAAAGATGCAAAAAATATGATGCAAAACTTGTAAACGTCTTAGAGAGGCACCTCAAATATGAGAGAGTTATATCTATACATTATAATAAAATCGTAAACGAGCCGCGTCTGTAAATTTTATTACCCAAAAAAAAAAAAAAAAAAAAAACCATTTGTACACATTGTACTAATGTTACCGAGGTCAAAAAATTGTCTGCTTATCTATTTGTCTGTGCACGTTAATCTCAGAAACGGCTAAACCGATCTAAATGCGGTTTTCACTGGTGACATTAGCACTCTTTCCATTAGTGAAAACCGAATTAAAATCTGTCTATCCGTTCACGCCGTGACCAAGGGAAATAGGGATTCATATTTATATATAGAGATACGTATATTATGTCAGATAACATGTGTACAATCTTGTTTTATGTAGGTAATAATGTTATACAACAATGTTATTAATTTGGACGTGTTTTATAACAAAAGTTATGTAATTTAATCTGGACTCACCTCAAGACTATCCCTCTTCGAAGACTTTAGAAACCTTTTCAGTTTGCATTGGGTTGCTAGCGAGGTCTACTTCGTCGGGCAGAGAACAGACAAAGTTCCACTAAGCAATTAATAATAAAAAAAACTCAAAATTTTATGATTCATTTGAGGGACACCTCAATCGTAGATGAGTAACAACATTATCCAGGAAGACAAATGAAGCTTTCAATGTTGAAAGGAACAGCTCTTTTTAGACATGACAAAGAGGTTTATGTGCTTAAAATGTGAGGCCGCAGAAAATGGCGCGTATTGTTGGGAGTTTTCTTTAAACGGGTGAATTTTTAAAGCGAAACACAATAAAGCATCTAAAAAGCCATTAAGGTTATATTATGCCGCTAATTTTAGTAATAAAATTGAATAAAAATCAATGCACGGATTAAATTAACCTGATAAAATAAAATATCCATATTAAATAAAATCGTAAACGGGTTCTGTCTGTATATAAATTTTTTTCAAAATAACAATTTGTACAAACATGTACATGTTGAACTTATGTTATAGAGGTCAAAGAAATAGTAAAAAAAAATATTGTCTGTTTGTGCACGCTAACCTCTGAAACGGCTTAACCGATTTGAATGCGGTTTTCACTGAAATATTGTAGCAAGCTTCTCATCACATTTAGTGTTTGTTTCATTTGAATCGATTTACAAACAAAAAAGTTACCTGCTGTACCGAATACCACGCGCACGAAGTTGCGAGCTCAGCTAGTATGAATAATAGTTATGTAAAATATTTTCTATAGGTGTAAAACTGTCCTACGTAAATAACTATGTGAATAATGAACTGCAACAATTGACAAGTCCATTGGTCGAGTGGTTACGGTGCTTATCTAGGCGCTCTATATCAGGTACTCCTGGTTCGATTACGCCAGAACTTTTCAGAATAACTCTGGTCTGGGTCTGGCAAGTAGTGGCAGGGCACACTGCGTATTGTTGTCATAAATTGGGCAACCCGTCTGGCGGCAGTAACCACCTTCTCTTACAGAATCCCTTTCTGTAATCGATCGAGTTATACATGTGTACCTTTCACACTAACGGTGCCGGTCGATAAAGCAGTGCTCGCGCCATATTTTACTCTCCCTATGTTAACTTATATATTATCTATATCTTCTCTATATATAAAAATGAATCCCCATTTCTCTTGGTCACGGCATCACGGGTGAACGGGTAGACCGAATTTAATTCGGATTTCACTAATGGAAAGAGGGATAAACGGGGAATATTCTTATATATTTATAAAAGCGGTGACAGGGGAAACCCGAGTAATTTTAGACCAATTTCTTTACTAAATTCATTCTCCAAAATCTTGGAAAAAGTTGTTAATAAACGGCTGACATGTTTTTTGGAAAGTAACAGCTTGCTCACGTCTAACCAATTTGGATTCAGACGAAATCGATCAACAGAACAAGCGGTGACGATTTTATCGAATTTCGTCTATGATCACGTCGATAGAGGAGAAGCTTGCTTGGGTGTCTTTCTGGATCTCGCAAAGGCGTTTGACACAGTCTCAATCCCTATTCTCATCAGGAAACTGGATTTACTTGGAATTAGGGGTCCCAATTTGGAATGGTTCAGAAGCTATTTATCGGTAAGATCACAGAGACTTAAAATCAATGACAACTTGAGTAATAAAAACATAGTTTCATTTGGCGTCCCTCAAGGAAGTATTCTTGGTCCCACTCTCTTTCTGGCGTATATCAATGATATTGTGCAGGTTCCACTGAAAAACGCAACTGTTATTTGCTACGCTGACGATACGACATTAATGTTTCATGGCCCGACGTGGGATGATGTGTACCGGGACTGTGCGCAGGGGATGTCTACTGTAGCGAGGTGGCTTGAAAATAATCTGCTTACCCTTAGTGCAAGCAAAACAAAATACATTTGTTTTCACAACACCGCCGCCTCTGCCCCTAAATCAATTCCAATGACTATCACTGTCTGCACTTGTGGTGCACGCTCTTCTCACGATATTTTTGGTTGTAAATGCAACATCATTGAAAGGACTAATACCGTTAAATATTTGGGTGTTCATGTGGATGAAAAATTTACATTCAAGGACCACATCGTTGCTACTGCAAACCGTGTACGCAAGCTTATTCACCCAATGAAGTTACTTAGAGAAGTAGTGGACAGGCCTCTTCTACTCTCAATCTACACTTCCATTTGTCAATCACTCCTAACTTATTGTATCTCAGTGTGGGGCGGCTGCGACAAAACTAAACTGATTACCCTTGAGCGAGCCCAACGTTCTATTCTGAAAGTTATGCTCGCTAAGCCTTTCCGGTTCCCAACTTCTCAATTATATAAGGAAAGTCAAGTACTGAATGTTCGCGGGCTCTTTATCCACAAAGTCGTAACAGCCTTCCACAGGCGTACTCTGTGCTCCCCATTGTATCGGGAATGTTTACATCGTCGTATCTTCAAGGTGCCTCTGCCTACTGTCAAAACATACTTTGGACGGCGTTCAAACGACTTTTTGCATGCACTTCTGTACAACAACGTGGTTAGAGGGTGCGACATTAGGGATAGAAGCACAAGGGATACTAAGATAATAGTCCTAAAATGGTTGCAGGGATTGGATTATAATAGGACGGAGCTATTGCTTAGAAACGGGCTTCGGAACGCGCACACGAGCGAGCACGCTCACACATAGGGATACACATGCACATATGACACGCTATCGAACACACAGTCCGCACTTTCTACATAACCTACATATTAAAATTTTGGCTTTAAATTTGTGTATATGTGTATATGGATATTCGTTGGATTTTCTTTTCTTTTCTTTTTTGCTGATTGATCTCCTACATCACAAGCTTAGCTTAGTGTAGGGGTCAAAATTCAAGTTACTAATTGTAAACAAGTGTATCAAGCTAATAAATCATTATTATTATTATTATTATTATTATATAAAAATTGCAGCGCGGTCGAAGCCGGGGGCGGGCCGCTAGTCTATATATATAAAAATGAATCCCTATTTCCCTTGGTCACGGCATCACGGGTGAACGGGTAGACCGATTTTAATTTGGTTTTCGCTAATGGAAAGAGGGATAAACGGGGAATGTTCTTATATATAAAAATTGCACCTCGGGCGAAGCCGGGGGCGGGCCGCTAGTCTATATATATAAAAATGAATCCCCATTTCTCTTGGTCACGGCATCACGGGTGAACGAGTAGACCGAATTTAATTCGGATTTCACTAATGGAAAGAGGGATAAACGGGGAATATTCTTATATATAAAAATTGCAGCGCGGTCGAAGCCGGGGGCGGGCCGCTAGTCTATATATATAAAAATGAATCCCTATTTCCCTTGGTCACGGCATCACGGGTGAACGGGTAGACCGATTTTAATTTGGTTTTCGCTAATGGAAAGAGGGATAAACGGGGAATGTTCTTATATATAAAAATTGCACCTCGGGCGAAGCCGGGGGCGGGCCGCTAGTCTATATATATAAAAATGAATCCCCATTTCTCTTGGTCACGGCATCACGGGTGAACGGGTAGACCGAATTTAATTCGGATTTCACTAATGGAAAGAGGGATAAACGGGCAATATTCTTATATATAAAAATTGCAGCGCGGGCGTAGCCGGGGGCGGGCCGCTAGTCTATATATATATATAAAAATGAATCCCTATTTCCCTTGGTCACGGCATCACGGGTGAACGGGTAGACCGATTTTAATTCGGTTTTCGCTAATGGAAAGAGGGATAAACGGGGAATGTTCTTATATATAAAAATTGCACCTCGGGCGAAGCCGGGGGCGGGTCGCTAGTTACTTATATATTATTATTGTGAACTTAAAGTGTTAAAGGCAAATAGGGCAATAAAGGCAAATACGCGTGTTTAAAGGCAAATAAAGGTTTAAAATTTATAAATTTAGAATTTTTTTCCTCTTAAATAAATAAATAATAAACCGTGTCCAGTGAATTTTGATAATAATATTAGCGATCCACTCCAGCTTCGCACAAGTGCAATTTTTTTTCTGCAAATTCAATTTATCAAAATTCCTTGCACAGTTTAGAAGTAACTGGGGAAAAAGATCGAGGCAGACAGCGACAGGCCAGGTCGCTAGTAAAGGTTCCACCTTTTTTTTGCGTGGGAAAATCTGCGAGCCAGATCCCAACCGACCATGGGGAGATCGGTGGGGTATGTGGGACTTCTACCCACTAAAAACCCACGCTGACTAACGCTACTAACGTAATAAAGCTGAAAAATTTGTTTGGTTGAACGCGTTAATCTATCAAACAACTAGTCGAATATAAAAAATCTTTTTTCTCAAACATGCTCGGAAATGTAGGCATTCTTGTACTAAAAACAAGCCACGAAGTTTGTAATACTTGGCTCATGCATTTCTTTCTCGGCCTAGGCCAAGAATGTTGTATGAAAATTCATTCTTGGCCGCTGCTCAGCCCGATGAAACCCGAAGTTTCACGAGTCTTCACGAACGCGCCCGCCGCTGTCACAGGCGTAGTAGGCGGGGGCGTTTCCTTTGCACTCATTGATATTTTTTTGCATTATCACTTGTTTCATTATTTCCTCACATTTATTGAGAAAAGCACTATACTGGCCTCGACCGGAATGAGGATTGCCGGACTCAGATCTAAACCAATTCGTCCGGCAATCCTTCACTTCCTGGACTCTGCAGTAATGTACTATTGTATACTAATAGCGACCCGTTTACAGGGATGCGATTTTTTTGGTGATTTAGAAATAGTTAGAGGCGGGTAGCAACTTTATTTTATAATACACAAGCGGCCCGCCCCGGCTTCGCCCGGATGCAATTAGGTTTTATTGTTTAAATAAACATTCCTCTTTTCTTTAGTGAAAACCGCATCAAAATCTGTCTGGTTTAGGAGAAGTTGTCTAGCACCTCAGCACAATGCTGAGCCAGTATCCGACACGCTGCCGCGAGGACACACACACACGTTTTTTTATTAATTTCTGTCCTATTCTTATATATAACTAGCGTCCCGCCCCCGGCTTCGCCCGGCGTGCAATTTTTATGTATATATGAACATTCCCCGTTTATCCCTCTTTCCATTAGTGAAAATCGAATTAATATCGGTCTACCCGTTCACGCGTGATGCCGTGACCAAGGGAAGTAGGGATTCATTTTTATATATATAAAGATAATGTGTCTTACGTGCAGTGAATAAAAGCCTTTCTTCTTTCTAAGTTAGTATACTCGCCACTTCATTAACAGCCTATTATATGTCCCCAGTGTAGAGGCACAGGCCTACCCTCTCAACAAGGGCGTGTGGGCTATAAGGTCCAACACGCTGGCCCAGTGAGCGTTGGTGGATTTCACATGCGCCTTAGAATTTCTTCTTTGACGTATGCAGGTTTCCTCTTGATGTCTTCCTTCATCGTTTGAGAGCAGTCAGTAAATTTACTTAAGTTTCTAGAAAAAAAAAGGTACATTTTTTTTTTATGTTATGTCGACAGACAGGCTGACGGTCCACTTGATGGTAGGTGGCTACCGTCGCCTATAACACAAGCAACGCTACAGGTGCTGCAAGTGCGCTGCCGACTACAGTAGGATTAAGGATAAGGGATTAGGAGGGGATAAGGAGATGGGCTCTGGCATCCCTTACTCACTCACTGAAACACAACAGCACGTATATGCTGTTATTTCACGGTGGTCTTCTGTAAGGGGGTGGTCACTGCCGCCAGGCGGGCTGCCCAAATGACTGCGAAACGCAGTGTACCCTACCACTACTTTTCAAATCCAGACCAGAGTCAATTTTGAAAATTACATTAAAATTTCCAAACTTGACCCCGCCGGGAATCGAACCCGGGGCCCCTGAGACGTTAGGCAAGCATCCTTGCCACTCATCCAACGGGCCGTCACATGGCATGACCGGGGATCGAACTCGGATCTCTCGATTTGATAGGCCACTGGCGTCACCGATTCTCTTTCAGTCACTTTTGCCACTTAAAATACTTTAATTTCTTTCGTACGAGCCTGATTACTCTGAACGACCCGAGAAATCTTTAGTGCTTTAGTCATCTCAAAATTCCTGATGTTTATTTAGCAGCTCGCGTGTCTATTACGTGCCGAAGATATGTAATATAACAACATAGATTTTATCGGAAGTTGAGTTTTGACTGTCATTCTAACCACGCGACCTGTAATTTGCCGAACGGAAACGTTATCAAACTGTGCTTCCTGCTGTTCGAGCGTTCATACTGAGATACTATGACAAAAATTGAATTCTGTTCGATTTTAGTTACAGCTGGAAGTGAAGAGACGCGCTGGATGAAGGATCCTGGTTGCGAAATATTCGGGAATGACTGGAATTGCTTACTGTTCCAGTTGGCTCTTGACAGAGACGAGTTCAGATAGTTGACGGCCAATGAAAAGGAGAAGAAGAGAAGTTCTTTTTTTCCGTATTGTCAATAATAACGAGAAGGGGAGGGGGGGGGGGGGGTGCAAGGGTTTGTGTTCAACATTTTGTATTACATAGTAGTATTTGACGAGCCCGTTGGATGAGTGGTTAGGGTGCTTGCCTCAACGCTCTGTTCTAGGGTTCCCAAGTTCGATTCCCGGCAGGGTCATCTTTGAAAAATCAACTTTTCAAATTTGGCTCTGGTCTGGATTTGGAAAGTAGTGGCAGGGTACACTGCGTTTTCGCAGTCATTTGGGCAGCCCGTCTGGCGGCAGTAACCACCCCCTTACAGAAGACCACCGTGAAATAACAGCACTCGTGCTGTTGTGTTTCGGTGAGTGAGTAAGGGATGCTAGAGCCCATTTTCCTGTCAACTCCTAATTCCTCATCCTTAATCCTAACTGTAGTCGGCAGCGCACTTGCAGCAGCTTTGGCGTTGCTCGTGTTATTGGCGACGGTAGCCACCTACCATCAAGTGGACCGTCAGCCTGTCTGCTGATCTTAACATATAAAATATGTTATTGTCATATTATGTATGACAATAACATACTATGGTAGGTGGCTACCGTCGCCTGCCTCTAACTGCTGTATATACTTCTGGTATCCAATCAATTTAATGTACCTAATTTAAATCAACCATCGAGGGTTATAATAATAACTAGCTGTTGAAAGCTACTCGTCCGCATCTCTTTATAAAATATTACTCGTGAAAAACGGCAATTTTGTATAGAGGGGAGGGTGGCACAGCGACAATGGCACCCAATTTATTTTTATTTTAGACGATCCCTCGGGAACCTAACACTTTTCTAGGATAAAAAGTATTCTGTGTCTTAATCCAGGTAATAAACTATCAGAGTGCCAAATTACATCTAAATCCGTTGAGCCGTTTTTGCGTGAGAGAGTAACAAACATCCACACAAACTTTCCCATCTATATGTATAATATTAGTAGGATACTTATGCGACAGACGATTCTATAAGTTCTTTTAGGGCGTCCCATTCATGAAATTCAAGTATCACAGTACGTACACGTACCGTATCTGCATTCGAGTCACGTGACCGCTGACTCGGCAAGAATTCCTCCAACCCTCAGCGGTTTCTGTGTTCGGCTGCAAGATGCCTGCTCCTGAGTTCGTCGCTTCATGCCTTTGAGAATGCTTTTTGAGGGTCGTTAGAAGAACCTGAGCGTAAACGGTCGGTGAGCACACTGCATTTAAATTCAATATCACCTTTGTCATAAGACTGTAAACCTCAAATCGCTAGTGAGGATGTTTGTGTAGGTACTTACATTTTAGTAGGGTTGAAATAGGACCGGATGACGGGTATCCAAAAGACATTGTTCAAAACCTTTACTTTTTTTTTTGGCAACAAAAATCTTTCAGTAATTGAATATTTCAGATTTTGTAAATGGGGATAACATTCTTAAATAAAAAAATAAAAAACTTATTACTTAACTGAAACAATTGGGTTTTTTAATACTTTCAAACTTAAATACCTTTTTTTTTTGCGTGGGAAAATCTGCGAGCCAGATCCCCACCGACCATGGGGACATCGGTGGGGTATGTGGGACTTCTACCCACTAAAAACCCACGGTGCTTCCTCGCGCCGTCTATGGGCGGGGGGGGTAAGGGATCGTGGAAAACATGCATCTGCCTCCCCCGCCAGAAAAAAAAATCAAAAAGAACGCTTCACGATTTTGCGTGTCATCCTTGCGCAGGGGCCATGCTAATCTTCTCTATATCGTTCCAATTTTAGTATATGTACTGCCGAAGCAAGTACAAACTTAAATACCTAAGAACCCCATTACCACATTAGGTCATATAAATCCCAGTAAAAGCTATATAATATCAAAAACTAGAACTGCTAAAGTATAATAACCTATATGGAAAACGTAGATTAACTTATTTGGTACCATACCATATTAATCATCTGCCAGCAGATTTAAAAAATAATTTAAATACAAAAAATATTAAATATAAATTAAAACAATATTTTATCCCTAATAAGTAGCATTGTATGCACTTATGTATTGTGTATGTATGTGTATGTGTATATGAATATAACTAATAATAATAATTATAACTAAAACTAAGAAGTCAAAAATGAAATACCTCATTGTTATAAATTGTTTATTTTATTAAAATAAAGATTAATAAAATTAAAACAACCTGTAGAAAGTGTGCATTGTGCATTCTTGTTGTCAGCAAGGATGCACTTATATGTTAGCTGCATGTTAGAGTGGGACGAACAGGTTTGTTGTATTTTAGTGTTAAAGTTGTATCTACCTACAAATATTCACTTTTTACTTTTGTCTGTATTTGTAACAAAAATTCTGTTTATATTTGTGCCATTGGAGACAACTCAGGTGTACGCTAGAAACTTAATTGAGTTTATAGTACACCTAAACTGTGTACCGCCCAATGTATTTGAAGAGCCAAGCGGTGGTCTATCAGTATTCATCTTGTCTGTGGGTACGTGGACAAATAATTACAGGTCCTTTTTTTATAATCCAAGTTATTTAATTCAACACAATCTTCAGTCACAGTAAATATAACAGTAATATAGCGACACTCAATGGGCTACCATCGACTATGACGCTTCGCTAGGTGACTTTAGCGGCTAAACGTCAACCTGATGTGCGGCAGTGACAGAAGCGCCGTCATATTTTTTCTTTGTGTAAATAAATAAATAAAATAAATAAAATAAATAAATAAATATATCGTGGAAGAAATATATTTTAATTTAAATTATTAAATTTGTACAGTTTGGCAGTGATAGCTGAACACTTTTGTCAGGTAAAATCCTTTTCATTTGAGAAATTCTCTTTTTATTATAATAGAAGGCCTAAATTTAAAACATTTAATGTAAAAATGTTGGCTTTTTACGAGTTGGTCGCAATACGGATTCTGTAGAAGTGAAGATAAAGTACGCGCACCGTCTTATTCTATTAGCACATTCCGAAATACAAAGAAAGAACAACGAATACCTACTAGTCTCTCTTTCTTTGTTTTCTCAGGTAAAATGTACACTTTGCTCAGGCGAAGCTCAGCCGAACTCCGGTCTACTTGGAAGTTATTTCACACTTCACTCTTAGTTTTGCGTTGACTTATAACTTCTCTTGTCGCAAGAGATAAAAATATTAGTTCAAACTTAAGTGGGAATAATAATATCATTTCTTCTTCTTAGCTCTAGGAAACTTCAGTTTGAGTTTTGGTTGAATATTGATCGGGTTTTTAATCTTGAGCTTTTTCAGTTTCATGTGTTTAAAAGAAATATACGTTTAATTGGTCTGACAGCGAAAGAAATTACTTTTTTTTTTCATGTCAGGTCGGCAGACAGGCTGACGGTCCACTTGATGGTAGGTGGCTACCGTCGCCTATAACACAAGCAACGCCAAAGCTGCTGCAAGTGCGCTGCCAACTGCAGTAGGATTCAGGATAGGGGATTAGGAGTGTATACGGAAATGGGCCCTGGCATCCCTCACTCACTCACCGAAACACAACAGCACACGTGCTGTTATTTCACGGTGGTCTTCTGTAAGGGGGTGGTTACTACCGCCAGACAGGCTGCCCAAATGATTGCGAAACGCAGTGTGCCCTACCACTACTTTCCAAATCCAGACCAGAGCCAAATTTGAAAAGTTGATTTTTCAAAGTTGACCCTGCCGGGAATCGAACCCGGGAACCCTAGAACAGAGCGTTAAGGCACGCACCCTAACCACTCATCCAACGGGCTCGTTAATTGAGAAATTTTTGTCCATGAGTGTACACACACGTTCAAATGACTCGAAATCATCATAACCTTCATCATAATCATAAAATGACGAGCCTTTTGGATTAGTGGTTAGGGTGCTTGCCTTAACGCTCTCTTCTAGGGTCTACGTTAGAAATGAACTGTTCAAAGCTGGCTCTGGTCTGGATCTGTAAATAGTGCAAGGGCACACTGCGTTTCGGAGTCATTTGGGCATCCGGTCTGGCGGCAGTAACCACCCCCTTACAGAAAACCACCGTGAAATAAGAGCACGTGTGCTGTTGTGTGTTTCGGTGAGTGAGTAAGGGATGCCAGAGCCCATTTCCCTATCAACTCCTAATTCCTCATCCTTAATCCTACTCTAGTCGGCAGCGCAATTGTAGCACATGTTATAGGCGACAGTAACCACCTACCATCAAGTGGAGCGTCAGCCTGTCTGTCGACTTTAATATAAACATTGCTCGCGACTTCCCCCGCGCCCGCTTTTCTTAGGCGTTTATTCAATCTTTACTGCTCACATATTTGTTGATGATTTTTTATTTTAATTTTTAGATGATCCCTTGGGAGCAGTAATTTCTTTATAGTGAAAGTACCCTACGTCCTTGTCTGCAAAATCCTCCCGGCGCACAATGCCACTTTCGTAAAATGTCACGTTTGCAAATATCAGTCTCGCCAAATGTCACGTTCGTAAAATGACATCAAATTATCAAAATAAAATAGGGGGATCGGACAAATTTTCAGAAAGTGTTTTAAATTAATCTTCATGGATATTTATTCACATAAAAAATACTATTTTATTTATTTATAGCCTTTTAGTTACTCAAAATCATGTTTTAATATTGTTTGTTTGAAAATGCCGCCAAAACGCCACGATAGTTCATCTGAAAGTGCGTAACGTCATTTGTGGTCATATCGTAACAAAACAGCTGCATTGGCATAAGACAATGATTGCCCACAAATGACGTCACACACTGTGATTGGTGTTTCATTATAGATTAAAAATATTGTAAATAATAAAATTTTATTTCTTCATTTAAAAATATTTAAATGAATTATATTAAATTATTATTCGATAAATAATCATAAAAAAATATATATTTTCTTTCTAAGTACATTTTAGATTTTAATCTGATTACTGTCCGATCCCCTATTACATGCTGATCGATAAAGTACTTTCCATGACATGCGGGTCAGAACAAAAAAACTTTATATTTTATATATAGACTAGCTGACCCAGCAGACGTTGTCATGCCAGAACCCGAAAATAATTCGGTAAACCGATTGTAGCGCCACCTATCGGGTCCAATTTTATTTTCAACCATATGTAAAGTGAAGACCTACCAAATATACAAAAAAAAAATAGTAAAAATCGATGTCACTTTGTGAAATAATGTTGCCATGTTCAATGTAATAGTGGGGCGTTCAGTTTTCGTTCACTCACAGGAATTAATGATGATATGAATGAGTATATAGTTAATCTTATCTCACTATAAAGAAATATATATATTTCTATTTTACTATATCCGAATGTTGTAGGCATCGATAAATTAATCTACAGCATTCGAAGTTTTCTCTCTCTATCGTACTTATGTAAGAAGTTGCAAGTGGGACACAGAGGGTAAACTTCGGATGCCGTTCATGGTAGCAAGGCAGAGCCATCTATTAATAATTCATCAAACTAACCTATAAATAGACACTACTGTTGTATAATAAACATTTAATTTGCAATAACAAATATTGAGGTCAATAATTAACATAAAGACTATCCTATCTTTTAAGTTGGACCAAATAACAGATACTTACGAAGTTTGATCAAAGTCGGTTCAGTAGTTTCAGAGTTTATCGCGAACATACATCCTGACAAGAGATTTTTATATATATAAGATTTTGTGATCTTGCCAGATTGACACTAGCAAACAATTGGCAGCAGCTCTCCTTTAATCTTGGCAATAAATTTCTTTTATCGTTCGTACCCGCGGGCCGCAAGACGTTTCCCCTAAGAGGAAATTCTCTCTGTATAACGATTAACTCGTGGCGGTCAAAGTAACGAAAAAAACATTTTATGACTTCTTTACAATTTTATACAGCCAAAAACAACTTTATATGTAAAGGAATAAGAGTCCCTTGTTTACAATAAGAACGCCAGTTAGATATTTATAACAGTATACTTGATGGTTGATTTATGGTCATGAACATTCAAATTTCTTCTTGATTTTAAAATCTTATGCTGAAAATAGAATAGACATTTTAAAAGAAAAGTCTAATATGAACTAATTAAGAAAATTAAAGCTAAATTTTTAAAACCTTTTCAATTTGGGCGGTAGCTTTAGATGATAAGCACTTGTTGGCATTTCACCTTGCTCCGTACAATATTTAAAACAGACATTTTTTCTGGTTAATGCGTCCTTTTCCGACAACGTATATGCAAAATATTTTTATGGTCGGTTGAGTAGTTAAGGCGCGAAACGTAACAAGCAGACAAACTCACTTTCGTAATATATTTAGTCAAGATTAAATATTAAAATAATTTTATTGGAAGAATTAAGATAATACAGATAACATCCATTAAAAGCCGATAAACCCATTTTTATGATAAAGATCAGCAGAGAGGGTGTTGGCCCCATCGGATGATAGGTGATCACAGTCGCCAATAAACGTAAGCAACAGAAAGAGGATGCAACCTAATGATAACAAGTGATGGAAAGGGCAAAGCTTTCTTCAAGTCTTCAACTAATATAAAGAAAAACCATAGAAGTCTCCACCAAGAAGTCCCGCAAATTGCTAATGCGCCTGGTCGCCATATTGGTGACGTAATGTCGTGACATACTGAATACAGTTAGCAAAATTGTCCGGTGAGTTTTAATTTAGGATGACGTCACTTGGGTGTTAATGTGACCAGGTTCCTGCGCATTAACAATTTGAGGTGAATATAACAACAATTCACTCTTTAATCTTAATATAAAAAAATGAATCCCCATTTCCCTTGGTCACGGTATCACGCGTGAACGGGTAGACCGATTTTAATTCGGTTTTCACTAATGGAAAGAGGGATAAACGGGGAATGTTCATAGATATAAAAATTGCACGCCGGGCGAAGCCGGGGGTGGGTCGCTAGTAAATAATAAATAACATTCTGTAATTCAGGAATTAAAAGATAAACTCCCATACTAAAAATAAAATAAAACCTCGTCTATAAATACCCTAATTGAAAAATTCTTATCAAAAAGCGCTTGTCGATATTTATGCATACAAAAATGTATTTACATTTAAATTGGATTACTGAAGAGTCCGAAAAAAAAATACGGTCAAAATATTTCACTGATTAATTTCAAACAGAGCAGTTAGTTGTTTAAAGTGGAGACCGCTTTTTGTACTTTTCAAAGTATTTTAATAAAAATATTTGCATAAAGATATTTGACGAGCCCTTTGGATGAGTGGTTGGGGTGCTTACCTTAACGCCCTGTTCTAGGGTTCCCGGGTTCGATTCCCGGCAGGGTCAACTTTGAAAAATGAACTTTTCAAATTTGGCTCCGGTCTGGATCTGGAAAGTAGTGGCAGGGCACACTGCATTTCGCAGTCATTTGGGCAGCCCGTCTGGTGGCAGTAACCAACCCCTTACAGAAGACCACCGTGAAATAACAGCACGTGCGCTGTTGTGTTTCGGTGAGTGAGTAAGGGATGCCAGAGCCCATTTCCCTATCCCCTCATTATCCTTAATCCCATTTACCTTATCCTTAATCCTACTGTAGTCGGCAGCGCACTTGCAGCGGCTTTGGCGTTGCTTGTGTTATAGGCGACCGTAGCCACCTACCATCAAGTGGACCGTCAGCCTGTCTGCTGATCTTAACATAAAAAAAAACTTATAAACTCATAAACTATTTAAAGTGTCTAAAAGAAGATCTAATCAAAATCTAATTAGCCACTGGATCAGAGTGGAAAGGCTTCGTACGAGTAATAAAATCGGTTAAAAACAAACTTCCTTCTTCTATACGAAAGCTCGTGAGGCGAGTTGATAAATTCATGTACGGGATAGGCTTGACCGCTTGTCAAGCCTATGATAATTAAGAGGGCACTTTCCAACTCGAAAAGCTTATTTATTCCATACTACGTAATTCCATGATTACTCATTAATTATAGGTCGTAGCAATACATAAAAAAAACATGACATTTCTAGGACATAATATAAAGGTTTGCATCGCAACAAAAAACTGAAATTAATTTTATATCTAATATAATTAATTTCTAAAATTGTGTATTCTTGTAATTACTGTGTAAAATCCAAAAATATTTTTCCATGGAAACATCTTACCTAAATTGGGATGTCAATAGCTACCATCTATAAATGTTTTTCTAAAATATTGGGATTGCTGGCGTATGTTTTATTATTTTGGTGAGTCGAATAAGTGGCGCGAATGTGTAGCGTCGCATTCTGTCTTCTGCTATTCGCATTATAGTAAGTTGAGACAACAAATTCTCCCAAATACCTATTACTGAGTTCCCACGCTCGTACAGCGCCACCTTAATGAGTAATCATGGAATTACGTAGTATGGAATAATTAAGTTGTTCGAGTTGAAAAGTGCCGTCCTCTCGGTAACAATACTTTTTTTTCTGGATGAAAGGTATACCCTATGTCCCTTCCTGTACCCTGATAACGTGTATGCAAAAAGCGTAACAGACAAACAAACATGCCGATTTTCGCTTTTATAATATCAATTGGAATTTTTTATTCACATTAATCTTACTTTTATTCTTTTTTTACATTGCTAAATTAATTATCTATGATATTAAGTTATACATTCTTATGTCCGTTTTACTACTGCTTATGCTTATTTTACTGCTTAAAACTAACATGGGAAGGGCATCGTCAATTTTAATCAATTTTCTTGATTCAGGCTACAGTTTCTTACAAATATTGAACTATATTCAGCAATTATTGACTTTAACCCAACATATTTGAAAAAAAAAAATCATTTTAAATATATTAATAACTAGTGGCCCGCCCCCGGCTTCGCCCGGGATGCAATTTTTATATAGAAGAACATTCCCCGTTTATCCCTCTTTCCATTAGTGAAAACCGAATTAAAATCGGTCTACCCGTTCACGCGTGATGCCGTTACCAAAGGAAATTTAGATTCATTTTTATATATATAGATTATCTGAGCTTGCAACTTCGTATTCATGGTATTCGGTATAGCGCGTACCTCTTTTGTTTGTAAACCGATTGGAATGAAAAAAACTGAAAAATTACGGGAAGCTAAAAGCGTCAGTGAAAACCACATTCAAATCGGTTAATCCGTTTCTGAGATTAGCGTTCACAAACGCACAGACAAACAGACAGAAATTCTAAAAACTATTTTTTTGGCCTCAGTACAACGTGTACATTTTTTTTTAAATATTTTATTATATGTATTATATGTACAAGATTAAGGGCTTGTTTCACAATGTCCGAATAAAGTTACAATTAGGCTATTTGCCGATTAACTGTCCAGTAAACGCTTTGTGTGCGTTTCACAATCGTTGATTAGCGCTATTCGGCTATTAAACTGCTGATAAGTTATAGGTTAGATCATGTGGCCACTATCATACTTAACCGACGAATAGCACTGACAGTTGACATATTATTTTTACATTTTACTATTATTCAATAAGTTTTCATTTAAAATGGACATTTACGAGGCGATGGAAGATGAAAACGAACTTTTTATCTCCATTCACGTTTCTGGGACATTTCTTTTTATGATATTGGTAACACTGTTCTGTTATTTTATATAATGCCATTCATTATATTTATACACTAGGTTTTATAATAACGTCATCTATACTTCATAACCTTTGAAATTGTTAATAGCAATAACAGAACATGCAAAACGTTTCATTACCCACAAAATATGTTTCATACCAAAGTATTCTTTTAGTGTTCATCTAGGTACCAAAAATAGTATTTATATATATTGAAATGATGGAACCGCTAACATTAACAATTATTTAATATGAAAAGTTGCAGTTATTTAATTTGTAATAAAATTATGGCATAATAATTTGTATAACATTAATAAAGGCACGAAAAGGAACGGAAGAATAAAACGTTGCCAACTCCCACCTGTCGACTACCAAACCAGCAGATTTAGTTATGAGTTAGATGATTGTGAAACGCAATGCAAGTTAATGGAAGGATTTATCTGACAAGTATTTTATTCGTCGAATTACTATTCAGGACTTTATTAGCACATTGTGAAACAAGCCCTAAAACATTTCACTTTAAAAGTACGAGTAGATATCTAAAATAGGCCACGTTTCTTTTAACCATTTATCTATCCGTCCGTCATATATCCACGTAAAAAAGTCCTCACATAACCGCATGTGTTGACAGTGGGATTGGAAATAAAAAATGAGGATGTGTACTGGAGTAATATAATACTATATGGCATCCATTGAATCCACTCTTTGAAAGTTGAAGTAAGTTGTCTGCAATATAATGTATAAATGTAAGCATAATTTACTTGGTTTTTTGCTTTTATTCCTCGGAGACTTCGATTGAGATATCCTATTTGAGAAGTTTAATGTTAAATTATTTAAATGTCCCCGCATTAAGGGCCCCCACGTCCTCAAATTCTTGGACAAAAAGATTCCTTAACGTCAACGTTGGTCATAAATTTCATTGAAAATTTGCATTCAGTTCTCTTAAACATTTTCTTTTAGTAGACCGAAAATATTTTAAGTTTTGGAATCAAAAATTCAAGTTTTTTTCGTATATTTATTTATATAGGTACTTATGTTATATATACTAGCTGAGCCCGCAACTTAGTACGCGTGTTATTCGGAATAGCGCGTAACTTTTTTCTTTGTTAACCGATTGGAATGAACTAATTCCCGTAACTAGTTGTTACGGGAAGCTTGTTACAATACATCAGTGAAAACCGCATTCAAATCGGTTAAGCCCTTTCTGATATTAGTATGTCGCCCGAAGAGAAACATTCGCCAAACACAAAGCGACACGCATCTTCTCTATTCAAGGCTTGTCGGGCGACTGTAAAACGTAGTGATTAATACTCTTTGGGCGACTGTCGACTGTCGCGGCGCGGGACACGATTATGTCCCGCGACACGAGATATCGCAAGCGACGTCGCGGGACAAATATACCCTAGTGAATACGCGGCATTACCTCAGTCTCAGTCTGACGTAAGCAGTATGGTTAGACTGTGGCATTACATAATGCATACCAAACAAGACTTACTAAAATTAGCAAATAACTTACGTATAATATTTTAAATTCGAGCGTGAGTTTGTTTATAAGTTGAGTTCCGTTGAGTACCTACTCAACGGATCGACGTAAATATTTGGATAATATAATAAACAGTTTTATAATGATAAACTGCCTAAGATGATCAGAGCCTTATCTATAAACAAATTTAAAGGTGTCATTAAAACCAAATCCCTCTCGAAAGGCTATTTATAAGGTCACTGTTATTTAAGCGACAATGAAGCCTGGAATTAAAGTCTGGATTCAGAGCTCATACTATGTTTAGTATTGTATATGTACTTTGATTTAAGTATTACTTAAGTGTAACTAATTGTTGTAAAATGTAGGTTTTCTCGGCCGGTATCCATATGAGTTGTAATTTTATATTTTAAAGATGACAAAAAGAATAGTATCCTGAGTTTCTTTCGGGGTTTCTTCTCAGGGTCGTCCTCTTGGCTTTTTTTCCCTGGTAAATATTACTGATATATTTAAATGACGATCATAAGAGTTTCTTGGAGAAACCTAATCGAATTTTCCTAAAATCTACTCCGTGATTCCTTGTTTTTCTACTCGGTGATTGTAAACAAAAAGCACAACTTTTTAACGAATTACCCTTGGATATAAAACAGGCAAAATCTTTCGGAGAATTTAAATCCAAGCTGTGTAAGCATGTTATGTTAAGTATTTGAATGTCATGTTTCGATAGCAGTTATCAAATTTGATTTAATTTTCCTTTATTATTATTATTATTATTTGATCTCTCTGTTCAGTGTGTCGTTACCTATTTAAGTTTTTTTTATCAGAATTTCTCATGTAAGTAGCTATAAGCTTTAATGAGAATAAAGAAATATAAACCGAAGTCCATTGAAATTTCGGGAATGCTCTGTCTGTTGAATGTGAACTCTATGTTGTGAACATAAGGACCAATTTCATTTGACACTAACACTAACTATGGAAGCGGCGTTACTATACTATCGATAGTGGGGAGCCTTCGAGATTTTCGACCGGCGCGAGTGCTTTTACCATAATGTTCCATGGTCCATGTAACATTATAAAGAAGTAAATTTGTATATTTGTTCATTTTCTTGATTTTTTTTACAATTATTAAATAACAGAGTGCACCTACTAAAAAAAACTGTCAATAAATCAAATGGTTAAGCAGTTAAAAATATAGGTAGTTTTATAAAGACATCTACTATCCCTAGTGTCACATATAACTCTCCAATCTGAGGACATTACTTATTTATGAGCAAACTTCCCTTCGCCAAAATATCCTTCGCCATTATTGTGAACTTCCTAAAACTATGATACATAGTTGATATAAATCAATTTTCTTACACGTGCTAGTTGCGTACGTGAAAACATACGACATCCATATATCTTAGTAAAGTGACTGATACAATGGAAAGTGTGTCTTAAAACTTTGCGATACAACGTTCAGTTTAGCTTGTATTTTGTAAGGCATTTCCAAAAAAAATACTATGGACTACCCGCAAATCTCTTGTGATAAGAACATAAATAATGTTCCGAGGCACTAATTCAAGTGATTTTGACACGGGATGTAACTCATATGCCAGTGTTTAGGGTTATTCTGAAATAGAAATCTTATGTAATAGACACCCGTACGAAATATACTAAATTATTGCATCGAATTAACATGTGTTTTGCATACTGTACGCATCTTGAAAAGTTCCAAAGAGAACCCAAAAATATCCTAAATTCATACAAAAAAGCGTATTTTCTATGAAGATAGTCAGACAAACTGACGGTCCACTTGACGGTATGTGGCTACCTTCGCCTATAACACAATGGCATAAGTGCTGCAAGTGCTTTGCGACCATAGGCTTGAGAAGAGGGGTTAGGAAAGGATATGATTTTTTTTGGATGCTTTTACTACCTATTTTATCACTACATTATAAATGGTTAATATAAATTTTTAGATGAGCCCGTTACTCGAATGGTACGAATGCGATACGCGCCCGCCCCTTACAAAGATAAAACTTAAAACTACTGCTTAATTACGAGGAACCGCTAGCTCTGGAGGGCCACTTGCAACAGCAACACGGCATTAGCTGCAGTCGGCACAAGTGGTCCCCGGGTCGGGAGGTCCCTCGCAGGCGCTGTACCCTGGTCGCACCTCGAAGGTGAGAGGCGGCGCGGTGGCGGGGCGGTTGTGCATCGTGATCATCGATCATCACCAACAAGCGCCGCGTGTGCTGCTGTGATGGGGTCGTCCTGGTCCAACAGGATGTGTCGAGCTCTTCTTCTGAAACGAGAAAGAGTATTGTTAGGATCGGGCATATAAATGAGAGAACTAATCAATAGCGGGTTGGGGTGGTGAGGAAGTTTGTCTTAGTACTTCAAGGCGAAGTCCTTGATGCACTTGACGATTGAGGGGAGGTTTAGGTCCTGGTGGAAATCGAAGTTGCGGATGTACTATGGGACGCCCACGACTCTCCGCAGGAATCGGTTTTGGACAGCTCGAAGGGATTTGACGTATATCATGATTGGTCTTACACAGATTTTGTACAATGTCACCTTATGTCTAAGGGACATACAGGCGACTCATACTCATACTTCTCGCGTTCCGAGAGATTATGTCATACTCTTCTTGTTCCGAATGCCTTCATATAGTTTCATATAATTTTCTATGTTTTCAAACAAGTGAGTGCAATTGTTAACAAAAAATAATATCTAAAATAATTATGGTAAACCCTAGGGCGTTGTATGACCCCTTGTGTAAGCTTTCATATTTAAATCACATTCCGATCAAATAAGATAGGTGCAGAAATTTTCAAGACTACAACGCACTTGTCACCCTTATGGCGTTACTTGTGTCAATTATAGACCACAGTGAAATAACAGCACTTGCGCTGTTGTTTTTCGATGCGTGAGTTAGGAATTGATAGTTGGTACCTATAACACAAGCAACGCCACAAGTGCTGCAACTGCGTTGCCGACCATAGTAGGATTAAATATAAGGGATTAAGATGGGATAGAGAAATGGGCTCTGGAATCCCTCACTCACTGTTATTTCCCTGTGGTCTTCTGTAAGGGGGTGATTACAGACGCCAGAAGGGCTGCCCAAATGACTGCAAAAAAAAGTGTCTTCTTTCAGCATCCTGTCTTCTACCTCTTATCCTCTCTTAAGGGCTTATATTGTTAAAAGCTTACTGTTGCCATTTGTTTAAAAGATTAATCAAATTGTAAGAAATCCGCAGACAATTCTAATCCACTGTTTCAAGTTATTTAGCAAGTTTTATGTGTTGCCAAAACACAAATCCTAGAAGCCGAAAAGTGTGGCCGGTTAAGCTGCGAAGTTTAACCTGGTTGGCGGGTTAACCAGGCCGTAATCCACGTGGATTCTGGGCCATATCCGGATATACGGCTAGACTCTACAGGTTGCCTACTTAAGTTAAGAAAATTTACTTTAAATGCATTGCCAAGTTAAAATTGTTTTCTTTAATGGTTACGAACTTCCTACTTTGCAAATAAACATAGTATTTGTGCTAAACTAACATAGTATAAATTAATATGATAATGAATTTGTTTCTATTAACAAAAAAAGTACAAATTCTGTAATTATAATTTAAATTTTAAAATACAGTTCAGAATAGCATTGTACAAATTAACCTCACTTAGAATCAACATTGGTTAAGAATGTCTGAACCAATGACAAGAATGTTAAGAAATCTGGCAAATAGACGCAAAATAGCTTGTGGATTCTGTAAGATGTACTTCAGAGAGTATATGCTCGGGAGCTACACGAAATCATACCGCCTTCCCCTTTCTTCTATCAGACATTCAGACGTTACGGCTGGTTACCATCTACACCTTGTCGAAATCCTTCTAATTCAGACCGAGCGATTTAAAACATATTTTAAAATGCGCGCTAAGGATTGGAACTCCCTGCTGGCGTCTGTGTTTCCGAGTTCATACAACCCAAATAATTTCAAAGTTCGAGTGAATAGGCACCTTCTGGGTGTGCTCGCTCCGTCGTCAGCCTCATCTTTCCTATACGGCTAGATGCTAGCCAAAAGCAAACCCATCTTTAACAAAAAAAAAAAAGGATACAATCTTTTTATGTGAACTGCTGACAGGCTGACGGACCACTTGATGCTACAGTTGCCTGTAATATAAGCAACACCACAGATGCTGTGGAGGGATATGGAGGGATAGGGAAAATGGGCTCTCACCGAACCATTTGCCAGATACCTCAATAGCACTCTTTTGAGGGTAAAAAGGCTAGGAAGGTATTTTTAATTTTATGTTATCACCGTTGCCTATTAGCACAAGCACCGCCATAAGTGTTTCAAATTCGCTTCCGACTTTAATATAGGAAAATTAATAAGAGATATTATGTTCAATTGGCAATGAAACCAAGCCTCAAATGTAAACGAAGGTTTGATCTGTGGGCAAGCCGTAGAGTTCGGGTTTATGTAGTCTATGACACCGAGAAATTGTCATTACAGTTTTTAATAGAGGAAATAAAAATTTGTGTACAGAAAGAAGTATTTAAAAGTAAATCAATAAATAAAACAGTGAATCATAATAATCGCGGTGTATCTATCAAAATCTCCTGCTCCCCAACAAGATACACAGCACACGTGCTGTTATTTCACGATGGTCTTATGTATGGCTGTCGTTACTGCCGCTAGACAAACTGCTGGATTAAAACTGCGAAACGCAGTGTCATCTTTAAACAATTCGAATTAGAGCCAACAATGAAAAGTTCATTTCGAATATTGGTCCTGACGGGAATAAAATTCGGGACCGCTGAGACAAAGTGTTATTGAGACTTAAACGCTCGCCTAATGGGCTCGTCACACAGATTTTATCACAATTTTAATAAAATAATAAAATAATTTAAGAAAATATCGCAGATTAGATTTATCTATTAATGAACAAACTAATAAAATAAATTTAAAAATAATTTTGTTTATTCAGTCAATATTCATAAATGCATTTATACAGATACTAAACATAAAAATATCTAAATAATAAAATCATCGTCTATACCATTAAAGATTTGTTAGTTAGTCAAACAAATAGACGTACAAATAAAAATAAATTTAATTCTAATAAACCAACACAAAAAGGAGACACAAAGAGAAATCTTATCAATAAACAAATTCCTATTTAAAGGATTTACAATCCTTTCAATTTCAAATCGAGAACTCGTCCTAAAAATGGAAATTGGAGAGAAATACGACAAACATCAAAATTGTCGTCTCCGAGACGAAACGAGACCCATTCCCAATTTCCATAATAGCTGCTTCCACTTCATTTGGGCGTGGTACAAGTCATAAATAATTATCACTTAAATACTTAATAACAATAAATAAGTAAACTGAGATTAATCCATTAGAGGTTATTGAAGACTTTGAAGACTCCACGCCGCAGAGTCGACATGATGCCGCCTCGACTTAAGCAATAAGCAGTAGCAGTAGCAGACTTAAGCAGAGTTAAAGGGTAGTCCATTAACTCTCAACTGATCAAAGTGGCTCTAGCAAACACGCATACAATATACATTCTACCGAGGCTGCTTCACGGGACAAATTCCTCGCGAGGCTGCTCGCCCTTTGTAGATCCGCCTAATGTATGAAATCCACTCCTTATCCCTTGTCCCTTATCTTATCAAGGTTGACAGAGTACTTGTATCCACTTTTGCGTTTATAGGTGACGGTAGACTGACTTAAGAGACATTTACTTTAAAAAATCGTAGATGTATTGCAGAGATAACTTACTGCTTTAAGGGCTTCACTGAGGCAATTGACATTTACTATAGAACTCGCTGGCGGCGGATCTAATTCAACAGGCCTAGAAATGGTGTTTTTCTGTTTTTACCATTAGAACAATACACAAAATAAAAAATTTTATTAATACAATTTTTTAATCTGATATTAACTTATTAATAGATACAGGATTCATATGCGTGCAATAAGCCGTTTTCAAGAGAATTTTCAATAAAAGTCAAATTCTTCTTGTGTTCTAACTTTTTTTGTGGAGTTTCTATTACTTTAACGAAAATTCTAATTAATACAATCGGTTCTTCACATATTTAAGTATAATATATATTTTTTTCAAAGCAATTGTCTTGTCCATTTCTTGTAACATTTTCATTAAACAATGGATATTTTTAGTATTTAGGGTTTGTCTTCCCCTTAATATACTGGTATATGAAATTAATCAAATATCGTATTAAGTAAATAAAACAATACCCTTTAACAATTTAATTGCATGTTTTTTTAAATAATAAATAATAAAAATATTATTTAATTTAATTTAATTTAAATTTCATTGTGTTATGCTACTGCGGAATGCCGCAGCACGCCGATTGTTGCCCCCAGCATAAATAATGAAATTTGAATCACAGTAGAGCCTCGCTAATCCGGACAGGCAAAAAATCGCCCCTTGGCGGATTACCAAGGTGTCCGGATTGTCGTCTGCAAAATTTGGTTGAAGTTTATATGTATTTACATAAATATGTATAACCAATAATTAAATGAAAGACTAATTTATGTGTTTAGTTATTATTTTTTATTATCGAAAGATACACTAGTAAATATATGTATATGTAGTAAAAAAATTATTTACTACTACATAATAGTAAAGCGCAGGTGGCGCGATGTGAAATTCCTCCCGCTTCCCCCGCAAATAGACCCGCTGCCTGCGTCCGGATTACCGCGATCACCGGATTAGTGGGGGTCCGGATTAGCGAGGCTCTACTGTATATTGAAAGCACTTAAGGTACAAAGTTCTATGAAAATGAAATACTTCCGTGCCGTCCTCCAAAATGAGCCGACCCTTAGCCAAGATGCGTCGCTTGTGCTATTGTGGCACACACCAAATCGAGTATTCCTTCTTATTTGCAAGCGTGAAGCCTAGTAGGGTAACATCAAAAGATTTGTATTTTTTAACTTATTTATACATGTCTTCTATGATGTTGGCAAACATAATCTTTTTGTTATATTATATGATTTGTTTAGCTACTCAATTTGTTTTCTGCTAATATAAATTTATTTACAAGAAGGTACACAAATATATGTAGGTATTGCAATCATATCGAGGTAGTTGTTGCGGACGGCGGTTTAAAGTAGTATAAGTTTAGATATAAGGTGTTAGATACTAAATATGTAAGTGTAAATATGAGATAATAATATTGTTTAGTTAGGTATGTTAATTTTGTAATAGATGTAAGAAGCAATGTTCCCACAGTATAGGGCCACAAACAACGTGTTCCATTGTTTGACAAAATAGTATATTTTGCGAATGCGCTTTGTTTGTGCGGTAATAAAATCCGTACCCAAAATAAGAAGAGGCCGGATGTAGGACAATGGAATAGGAATTTATATTGGTTTGCTCTCCTATTTTGTTGTGAGCTATTTTTAAGGATATTGTTAAAGTTTATTACGGTTCCTTGTAAATATTTGCCGACTGCACTCCACGTGGACAGAACCGTGAGAACGATCCGGTGAGGGCAGGAAGGCCCCCACCCCGGCACGGTTAGAGAATATAAAAGAAGTGTTCACTGGAGATCATTACCCATTACGGTTACCACTATCACTAGCACTCGGAGCCTAAATAACCATCGTTTATCTCTGTACCTTCTAATAAGATTTGAACTATAGTTACAATTGCTGTAGATAATTAATTAAGAAGTAAACGACACTTGCAACTATTCGCTGTCTCCTTCAATCTTCCGTCCGGCTACAACTTAAAATATACAGTCCACAACTCATATGGTCATCGACGGCGGCAAGTCAACCGGAGCAACACCATAGACCTGCCCACCCAAGTACCGTCGCCAATAGTAGTGTTATATATGTTTATGTATACAAAGCCCCATAGAGTATGTGTAAATTAAACAGGTAATAGGAGATTATTTTTTATAAAATTTGCAACAAAAACAATTTGAACAAACCTAAATATCGGTACCACACTTGAACTTGACTGTCACCTTTTTAATATTGTTAATATTATAGTAAATAAATAATGTTTGAATTCGTGAGTGGAATTTAGAGTCTAAGCACACGGTGTATTTTAAACGCGCAGACGACGCGATTGTTGCGTTTGTATCCGATTCAAGTGCGTTTAAACGCGATAATTACGCGTGCATGAAGCGTGTTCGAAACTCTTTTGAAGCGCGTATACGCGCGTTTCAATCGATACAAACGCGCGCACAAAGGGGCGGAGGAGGGGCGCGCGCGCCGCAAATGCAATAATATTTTACTGTGTGTTGTTGTATTTTGGTTTAAAAAGAACCTATTGACACCGACCGTTTTATAACGGAAGTAAACAATCGTCCAGCTATATGGAATACGATGATCAAAACGCGGAAACTACGAGCGACTACAGCGCGTCTGTATCGCTGTATCTGCGCGTATACGCGCAGTAAACGCGCGTTTCACGATCGCCCCGTATGATTAGGTTAGAAGATTGCGTTCAAATCTCGTTTGAAGCGCGTATACGCGCATCATCTACGCGTCATCTGCGCGTTTAAAATACGCCATGTGCTTAGGCTCTTAAAGTCCACGATCCGTGGAGACGACAAAAATAACAAAACAAAGTCAAATTTTGAAGCACTCACCGACAGTTTCCTTCCTCCAGGATCCAGCTGCCGTTAGTATCATTGAGCCCCTAGACTCTTGAACAATGTAGCTGAAATAAAACGTACTTATCACTAGAAAAAATAGACTAAGTACCTTCAAAATGACTCTTAAACAACCCATTCTTACACACCCTTGATAATTTAATTTCAACTCATTTTTTTTTTTAAATACAGATAGCTTTTGCTCGCGAATTCGTTCGAGCCCCTTTTTTAAAACATTTATTCAATCTTCTTTCATTCATGTATTTTTGTTTTTTATTTTTATTTTTTTAGATAATCCTTCAGGAACAGTACTTTTCCTGGATGAAAGGTATTGATTAATTAAGACTTAAAATCGCTGTATGGTGTTTCACTCACTCAGCCGCCAGTCCGGCCGCCAGTGACGCCCTCGCCTCATTGCATGCAACATTCGAGGTCCTGTCTTTGATACTGTCTCAGTGTGGTGTAGCGACTCTGGTGTCTGTATGGTGTCTAGTTTGGTAGCTTATGGACACCACGGTGGGGCGCAACTGGCTGCGCCGCCATGGTGTCCCGGTGAAATATAGCCCTAAGGGAGTAACTGTTGTGTTTCGGTGAGTGAGTACGGGATACCAGAGCCCCTTTTGCTAACCCTCTCCAATCCCTTATCATTAATCCTACTGTAATCGGCAAGCACTGTGGTTTTGCTTGTGTTATAGGCAACGGTAGCCACCTACCATCAAGTGGATCGTCAGCCTGTCTGCCGATCTTACATAGAAGATGTAGATTTTTAATCGTCAATATTTTTGGCAATTATTTGAATGAATTTTTGAACCAAAAAAAATATATTATAATTTAAAATTGTCTATTGCACTCTTATGAAACCTGCTCAAAGAAATATGTAAAAAGACTTCAAATCTCTGCATCTCCAAGCGGCGATTCTTGTGGAAAAATGTGTTAATTTAGCAGTTACGTTGTCGGGGTAAGACTCTCCAAATTAAATTGTGTTGATACAATACTACAGGACATAGTAAAGAAAATAAAACAGTGATTGATTTTAGATACTTTCATTCGAATAGAAAACGATGGCCACACACTGTAAGGTCATTGGTGCTTTGCGGATATTTAAGATTATCACAAGTAATTATATATTTCGGTAATCTCTATATATAAAAATGAATCCCCATTTCCCTTGGTCACAGCATCACGCGTGAACGGGTAGACCGATTTTAATTCGGTTTTCACTAATGGAAAGAGGGGTAAACGGGGAATGTTTTAGTATATAAAAATTGCACCACGAGTGAAGCCGGGGGCGGGTCGTTAGTAATTGATATAAAACTAGTATAACTAGTGTCCGACAACTGAATATTTTATAAGGCTCGTTTTACCTGTTAAAAAAGTACGACGGGTATATGTATAGGTTTGTGTGTGTATACATATTATAAAATATGTAAAAATATAGTCGCTCTCCTGCTTTTCTCTGTTTCTTCGCTTTTTTTTAAACCACCTGACCAATTTTAATAAGGTTTTCAGTAATAAACAAGGATGGTATGTATATATAATTTGCAGAATAACTTTGCATCCGTACGAAGCCGGAGTTGGGACGTTAGTACATTTTAAGGGAGTTCTAAACGTTTCACATGCCTTTTATAACCGTGTTGACTCCAGATTACTTACTGGTATCAAATTGAATTGTGACAAAGTTGTGCATCATTATGTGTTGCATTTGTCTGTTCGTCTGAAATAATAGAGAGAAGCTAAGTTCATGAACGTGGACCGAATAAATGTTGTCAAGGAGAAAAATGTACGAGCATTCATAATCTCCCTCTGAATGGGGGGAGACCTAAACTACATCTCATTAGTCTAGACTACTGCAGACATGTTGTCAGTGATATTTACCTTATCGTATAGTAATACTGTATACGTATAGTAATAGTACTGTTCGTGAGGGATCACCTAAAAATATTAAAAAAAAACGGGACAAGTGCGAGTTGAACTCGCGTGAAGAGGGCTTCGTACGATGTTACCTATCCGTACAATATTGAGTGATTTACCATGTTATTTTAAATAAAATAAAATAAATAAAATAAAATAAATCTTTATTTGCGCGAGCACATGTTTACAGGATTTGCAAATATTTGTGTTTAATTGTTGGTAAACTAATATATTAATAAAGGAATTAATGTTTCTTATTATAAAATTCTTTAACATCATAATAACAACAATCTAATAACCATTTTGTTAATGTTCTTGTAAATTTAGGATCCGGCAATTCCTTTATATTATTAGGTAGTTTATTGTATGTTTTAATTGCCATAACATAAACATTTCTATTAAATAGTTCTAATCTACATTTTGATCTTCGCAATAAATTACCTTGTCTAGTTATTTTGGTTCCTATTTCGTTATTTTCGACAAAACAGTTCGGATATTTTCTAACAAATATACAGAAAGAAGTCCATGATATTAATATCATGGACTTCTTTATAGGTTTTGCTATAATCTATAAATAGAAAACTAATATCTGTATTATTATTTTTTCGTGGGGGACGGTCAATTTTCGTCTATTTTTTTGAATAACTTGGAAACTATTTATTTTAAAATTACAAAAAAATACATTTAAGATCTTCACAACAAGACCTTCCATTTGAAATGTCACACGATGCAGTTTTCAAATTTTTTTTTTAATTTTCCACCTTCTCCCCAAAAATTACCTCCCATATACAGATTTCATCTATTCACGTCACACCTCTGCGTTTGGGTCACAGAAATTGATATGTGTACCAAATTTAAACTTAATCGGTCTAGTAGATTTGGAGATAATTGACTGTGACCGACGGAGAGACGGACACACGAGTGATCCTATAAGGGTTCCGTTTTTTTATTCGGGCGTACGGAACCCTAAAAATATGGTGGAGTCACTGTCGTCACAGCAGTAGAAATGTCATCAGACCTTATATTACTCATATATTTTCTCAGGTTTTAAGTATATAATAGGTTATATGTATATACTTAAAAATAGGAAAAAATTAAGACTTTTTTTAAGTTTATTTATATTTAATTATAGTATATATTATGTGCCATTTTGTGTAGAATCCCGTTGCTGTAGAAATGTTGGGACTTCTGATCAAAAAATCGCGACAAGTAGTTGTGATGTTAATCTGATACCGTCTAAAGAATTCTGAAGTGACCGAAACAGGTGGAATGGAAAATCTGAAGGTACAAGGTCAGGGCTACATGACGGATGCATTAACACCTCCCAGCCAAACTCTGTTAATTTTTGCTGAGTGGCTTAAGATGTGTGTGGTCTAGCGTTGTCGTGACGAGAGACCATACCAATTCTATTGATTAATTTCGGCCGCTTTCTCTCAACTTCTTGCTTTCGATTGGAGATCCGAATGGATGGTTTTTTCCGGCGGTTAAAGCTCATAATGAACAATGCCCTTCCAATCCCACCATACACACAGCATCACCTTGTGTGCTAAAACCTGCACAACGACTTAACCCTACGACTTAACCCGGGTTTTAGCACAGTTTGTGAAGCCTGAGCAACCTGACGTCACACCATATTCGAACTTGAAATTTTACTATCACTGCGCGCAAATAAGTGACACTTGAATAAAATAATTATTATTTTCGAATATTTGAATGTAAAAAACTTATCACGGATTGGCTTAGATCTAATAATTAAGATGAAGTGGTGGAACTACTGATAGCAATGC
Source organism: Bembecia ichneumoniformis (assembly GCA_910589475.2). Lineage (NCBI taxonomy): Eukaryota > Metazoa > Arthropoda > Insecta > Lepidoptera > Sesiidae > Bembecia > Bembecia ichneumoniformis. The sequence goes on along the minus strand of OU342546.1, from coordinate 3,285,580 downwards.
AATGTCTAGTAATACACGTACACACACACACATCCCACATGAACACATCGCAAACACAAGTACGGGAAATTACAAAATTTAAATTTAATTATGTTTGATAGTGTTATTTTGGTTGAGAAAGTACTAGCTTTTATGGAAGAGAGAAGGCTCCTGACAGAGGCTTCCGTTTCGCGACATATCCACGCCTAGATGTCGCTATTGCAAGGAATGTTCGTGGTATGGAGGTTGGTCTGCGTTTCTGTGTAAAGGCGGCAATGAAAGATATGAATTTGGGTCTTTGTCGAAGGTTTTGTGTCAAGTTCATTGTTCAGTTCAGGTCTTGTTCTGTCAAGGCTTTTAGTCCAAATACATAGATCAAGATACGTTATAAGTAATTCATTTACCTATAATAGTATCCCCTTAGATCAATCGAGATCAATATAAAGTGAGCTATCGAACAAAGGGGTATTCAATCACAGATTTATCACGTAAGCGAGTTTTGTTTAATGAATATACATTTTTATTTATTTATTTATTATTTTGTGGTCAGCGTGTCCAGTGGTGAGCTCATTTATAATAGCGGAGACTAGTCGTCGCAATTAATATTGTATATCCCTCTTAATGTTAGTGAGGATTCCCTAAACATCTAAAGCAGTTGTCTTTCCATTAGCCCGTCCCACTAATACCTTCCAGTAATAAATCAGTTGAGCTAACGTTCTCGCGTCGAGAGAATTTGTCACGGTCGCCATTTTGGCCGTGATTTTGCGCCAATCGAGCTCATTACCGCATCTCTTGTCCCTTTCTGATTGTTGCTTTCTAGCGAGACAAACAGTGCCGGTGATTTACGATTTGAAAATGGAGGTTGAATTTAGTGTTGACTTTGTAGATTCTGTTTTTGGGATGCTTAGTTTAAATTCACTCTGCAGTCGCGTAATTACGACAGTCGACGGATATTGGACTCGTATTTGAGAACCAAATCCTTTTAACAACTACTAGCTTGAAACACGTTGAAAAAAAAAAAAAAACACCTGTAATTCCTGACATCTTTAACGCTGTGAATACGGTGGCGCTGAATTTTTTTATATTTTTAAACGATCCCTCGGGAACCTAACATTTTCACAAGATAAGAAGTATCCTATGTGTTAATCCAGGTAATAAACTATCAGAATGCCAATTTTCATCCAAACCTATTTAGCCGTTTTTGCGTTATTGAGTAACAAACATCCAAACCTACAAACTTCAGTTTTTATAATGTTATTAGTGTTATGAAAAGGGTTAAAGAAAATACTAGTATTTCTTAAAAAAAGATTTCGAATGTCAGGTTATTTTTATCGCCAAATTATACCAATAACTAAATTTTTTGATGTCACCAAATAACCTTTTTTTATTTCGAGATTGGCATTGGAAAAATAGAGTAAATGTATAAAATATAACCAGCAGGAACAGCCTCAATTTAGTAATAAATGAAGGTAAGTCCATATATAAAGCTTGTAGGAAAGCAGACATGGAGCACCCAGAAGCGTTACCTGGTGAACGAGGAGGATTTTACAATTATATTATAGAAATGCTAAAATTGGATTTTGGGCGTACCTTTTATCAAATTAGAAAGTATGGCTATGGTCTTGCTGAAGTGGCTGGTCGGGAGAACTTCTTGCTATCAGCTAATCGCATTGCAAGCAAAAGGTGGCGGAATAGCTTTAAAGGTAGGTACAATTTATGCCTAAGTGTGCCAGAAAATCTTTCAGTAAGACTCCTTATCGAAATTAGATGATGTTCTTACAAAACTTGCTATCAAAGACAGACCACATAAAATTTGTGACTGGACCTTATCGTGTGTAGTGAAACCAGCTAAAGTTGTTACCGACATTGGTAAAAAGTATGTTTATAAAAGATCCTACGCTGAACGAGAGCAAACTCAAAATATTATATATAATAACTATATAAATATTCTCCTATGATAAATATAAATAATATAAATAAAAATATAAATATAAATATAAATAAAAATATAATAAATATACTCCTATGATAACATTTAAAGGTGGGTATTAGGTGGAATGATACATTTAAAATAATGCTCTTCTCAACGCATTAATCAAGCTATCTCCCAAAAGAGGGATCCATTTGGATTATTTTGTATGATTCAGTAGTGGCAGGGCACACTGCGTTTCGGAGTCATTTGGGCAGCCCGTCTGGTGGCAGTAAACACCTCCTTACAGAAGACCACCGTGAAATAACAGCACTTGTGCTTTTGTGTTTCGGTGAGTGAGTAAGGGATGCCGCCCAGTTCCCTATTCCCTCTAATCCCTTATCCTAAATCCTATTGTAGTCGGCAACGCACTTATTTATTTATTTATTTATTATTACATGGCCTCCAACGAGGCAGGCACCGAAAAAAACACACAACAAGGAACAGGAAAAAATAACATGGCAGATGCCGCCGCAATTAAAGGAGGCACAGCCTACGCCAATAAAAGTCGAAGTAGCATCCCGGCAATAGAGATAGAAGAAAAAAAAAAAAAAAAAAAAAATTTTGAAAATTTATCAAAAAATTTATCAAAAATTTATCAAAAAAATTTATCGAAAAAAAAAAAAAAAAAAAAAAGAAATCATACATAGAAATATAATTAAATCGGAAATTTGGAATAAATGTCAAAAATAAACTTAGTGTTAATTATCTGAACCACGGACAAGGATGAGTCTTTTAATTTTGGAAAATGCGTCGTTAAACAGGTCAACATCGTGACTCAGGGAGTTGGCAACATCCATAATACGATTTAATGGTGAAAAACGGCCTAAGTTGGTTTTGAATTAATTTAGTCGAAATGGTGTGTATCTTCCCGGTCTGGGAGCTCGACTAGGAACCCGAAAGTTTATACGCGACAAGAGCTCGGGCGAATCAACTCTGCCTCTCAGCAGTTTGCAGAAAAACAAAACATCGAGCATAAGCCTCCGGGACTGCAGTGAATCAACATTGAAGTGATTCATTCTGACTGGATAGCTAGAAAGTGCCTTAGCTAGACCACACCCGTAGGACAAATGCCAAAGGAATCGCTTTTGCACTGACTCTAGGCGTTTGATGTAAACGTTATAAGCACTTGCAGCAGCTTTGGTATTATACAAATCCTATTGTGTGTGTATATATATATATATATATATATTATATATTGAAATCGCTGTTTGCGTTTGTCTGTCTGTCAGTACTTATTATATCCACTAATTCCTCCTTAACCACTCAACAGATTTTGATGCGGTTTTCTATAAAGGAAAAAGCGTTTAACGGGGAAGGTTATTAAATATATAATTTGCAGAAAAAATTTGCACCCGTGCGAAGCTGGAGCGCAGCGCTAGTTAAGTATAATGACCTATATATATTTACTGTCCCAGCTCATTGCACACATCTATTGCAGCCTCTTGACGTGGGTCTATACAAGCAACCCAATTTTTAAAAAGACGCCACAAGAGTTCCATTTTTAAATGTTGAAACTACTTTTATATATTGTTTATGTAAATGGCCAGTTCCGGAAACATATATTGTGCTCTATGTATATCACAATAATATACATTATACAGACTTTAATTTTTATACATATTCCAAACTTTCTAATCTTATAAATAGCTGTATCCGGTAGTGTGACAAAATCGACTTTTTTTTTAAGCTTTCTACGTATCTACAAAATTTTAGTGTATAAACAGTAAAAGAATTGTGGTAGGCATTCATCATCACCATCATATCTAATAGCATTTCCTTAAAAAAAAAAAAAAAAAAAAACTTGTGTAAAATAATCTTTGTCATACAAAAGTCTACTTTAAAATTGAGCTGGAGAGCAAATATTTTTTTATGAAAATGCAATTTTCCCACGGAAGCCTTCCGACGCAATGCTGATAAATTGATCTTTCGCATCGTGAATAATAATATATAAATATTGGGTTTCAATCACTCATAAGTATAATGGATGGTTTTTTTATGTTATGATCGGCAGACAGGCTGATGGTCCACTTGTTGGTAGGTGGCTACCGTCGCCTATAACACAAACAACGCCAAAGCTGCTGCCGACTACAGTAGGATTAAGGGGGCACTGGCATCCCTTACTCAGTCACCGAAACACAACAGCACATGTGCTCTTATTTCACGGTGGTATTCTGTAAGAGGGTGGTTACTGCCGCCAGACGGGCTGGCCCAAATGACTGCGAAACGCAATGTGTCCTGCCACTATTTTCCAGATCCAGACCAGATTTGAAATTCCAGATCCAGACCAGCCAAATTTGAAAAGTGCATTTTTCAAAGTTGACCCTGCTGGGAATCGAACCCGGGTACCCTAGAACAGAGCATTAAGGCGAGCACCCTAACCACTCAGCCAACGGGCTCGTCAAGGATATTTTTATTAAATTAAAGTTTTACTCAGTTAAAATAAGGACTCTCTTTAGAGCTTTGAGAGTGGAACGGTTGGCTTCCGGCGTGACAAACGTGGGTTCGTCTTTTAGTAGTATAGTTTTTTTTTCTTGCTTAATTTTTGTAAAAGTTAATTTCTAAAATGTGCAGAATTTGTGACATTTTCGCGGGTTATTGACTAAAATCCAAAAATGTTTTTCCATGAAAACATCTTACCTATAATTAAATTTGAAGTTGGGATGTCAATAGCTACCATCTATAAAGGTTTTTTAAAATATTGGAATTGCTGGCGAATATGTTGCGTCGAATTCTGTCTCGCGTTCATTAAAGTCAAATAAGTTGAGACAACAAATTCTCCCAAATACCTATTATTGAGTTCCCACGTTCTTACAGCGCCACCTTAAGTGAAGATTCCATAGAGCAATCACAATAATCATTTGCTACAACAGCGAAAAAAATATCATAGAATATTCATATTTATCTAACAAGACTAACATTTCTCAAATCCTTCCCATTCGCGATGGTTTTACATGACGACAATAGTAGAATTAAGGATAAGGGATGATAAGGGGGTGGCTAATGCCGTTAGAAGCGCATTTGCAACACTTATGGCGTATTGCTTGTGTTAATAGGCGACGGTAACCATCTACCATCAAGTGGAATGTCAGTCTAGTTGCCGACCTTTATGCCGCCTTTCCACCTCCAAGAAAACTCCACAGCAAGAGCTGTCGCGACAGCTCTTACACTTGCACTTGCAAGCTGCTGCCTTACATAAAAAAACTAATAATTTCATTAGCGCTTACTAATAAGTGGCCCCAGTAGTAGAACAAATCATTGAGACTATGGGTCTCGGAACATTTCCATCATCCAAGCAACCAGTTACTTTCTGACCAATGACAGTTAAATGAAATGGCCGGGCGCGTCTCGTCCCTCCGAGGACAGGTGACGGTTCAAAAGTCCCCTATGGACTAGAACCACACCCATCTTGACGGGTGTTTTAGTGCGGCAAAAGTCCCACATAACCCTATGTCCATTTATTGCATGCGGCATTTGTTCATAGGGTATGTTTTGATGCCCTATGAACAAATGTTAAGTATGATATATAAGTTAGCATAAGATATAATAATATAAGATGATACATAGGTTTGTATGTATACCAAACTGAAACGACGTGTTCAGCTTTAATTGGCTTGCACACTGGACCATTAATGTTGAGTGCTAATGCTAATACACGTTAACTGTGCTAAGCTGTAGCTGAAGTAAATTTTTTTTTTTTTTTTTATGTTATGTCGACAGACAGGCTGACGGTCCACTTGATGGTAGGTGGCTACCGTCGCCTATAACACAAGCAACGCTACAGGTGCTGCAAGTGCGCTGCCGACTACAGTAGGATTAAGGATAAGGGATTAGGAGGGGATAAGGAAATGGGCTCTGGCATCCCTTACTCACTCACCGAAACACAACAGCACGTATATGCTGTTATTTCACGGTGGTCTTCTGTAAGGGGGTGGTCACTTCCGCCAGGCGGGCTGCCCAAATGACTGCGAAACGCAGTGTGCCCTACCACTACTTTTCAAATCCAGACCAGAGTCAATTTTGAAAATTACATTAAAATTTCCAAACTTGACCCCGCCGGGAATCGAACCCGGGGCCCCTGAGACGTTAGGCAAGCATCCTTGCCACTCATCCAACGTAAAAAAAGGCAAATGAAAAGAGTTTAAGGGTTATCCCCTACATCTCTCAAATTCTTTTTTAATGAACTCCAAACTTTAACGCATAGTCAATAATTGATTGAGATATACATTTTGATATCCGATGATGCATTTTATTAACTGAATTGATAGTTCGGATATACTTAAATGTAAATCGCAACTGTTAGCAGTGCGTTATTACTTTTAATCCATTATATCGCATTGAAATGAATAATTAATTTCCGAATTATATCGGGCTTTTCCATTTGCTAGTGTACACAAAATATAAATTAATTGCTATTGTATGTCTATGACGGTTTAATGGTTATATTGTTCTTTGGGTAAATAAAATTAGTATTTTGTATCATTGGATTGTTATAAATTACAATTATTGGATTGTTATAAATTACAATTATTGGATTGTAATAAATTATATTACCTAGGTATATCTATTACACACAACATTCATTTATTTATTTGAAAAGGCTTACCATAATGACATACTCAAATTAAACATAAAACCACACACAAAGAAACATTACAAGTATGAATTTAAATTATAGGAAAGCACAGCATTATTATGGGAAAGTTATAGGAAAAACAGTAGATTCATAGAAAAAAAAAGAAATTATTACGATACACTGTATATATAGCCCCTTCAAATGGTCCATTTATGAGAAAAAATGTGAAGGTCACACTTATAAAATCGCAAATCACAAGAAACCGGTATGTTATTGTACTAATAATAGTACTATAATAGTACTAGTACTAGCATACAGAAGTTACACTCCTTTCACATTCAATGTGAGCGACCTTAGGCAATTTTATCACGGCACACACGTAGCGATAGAGGTCTGGTTTTACTAAATCGTATATAAAACGGTCTAAAGTTATGAGCTCGAGCAAAGTGGATAGTGTTCAACTTAATCACTGATGTGAGGGACGGACAATCAACTCTTTGGTAAATGATAAACCAGACTGAGAATCTTTTTCCGCCAGGTGTAGAGACTTCATGCTAAAATAATTTAGTCTATCATCATAGCCATGGACTGAATAATGAATTCCCGAAAGAAAAGAGAGTCTCTTCATAAACTCTTTTTCATAACTCAAACAAGAGAACAATAGTCCACATTACTACAGACTAATGCAAAATACAACGTTTTCATCAGTGCCGTCAGTGATTTATATTCCTTAGTGTATTCAACATTCAAAAATCTTATTCAACATTCAGGTTTATTCAAACATCCTACTGTAACGTGTCATAGCGCTGACGAAGCACGAACGCGGGCGCATTTACGTCACGAAAAAAGTGACGCCCGTCCTCAGACGTTAACGGTACACGGTCCTTACCAGCCGTCAAACAGGAGATGGGTTTGCTCTTGACCAGCATCTATCCATGTAGGAAGGATGAGGCCGAAGATGGAGCGAGCTCACCCAGAAGATGCCTATTCACTCGAACCTTGAAAAGATTATATTATATTGTAACCTAACGCGTGTTTTTAAATGATTATAACCTTCCTCTAAATTGACTGTTTTATTTCGACTCGAACATCCTTAAGGTTGAACTAGCCGATACTTTTTCCATACAAATTTCGGGGGGGTTTTACTCCACTGTTTGACATTGTACATCAAAAGTTAAACCTGATATCGTTTTCTCTCATTATTACTTTTGTCTGTACGGAAACAGAATAGTAAAATAAAAAGCCATTAAAAAGTTATTAGCCAACAAAGATTAATTTTTCGCTAATTTTAACGTAACTTTGGGCGTAAATAAGTAATCAAAGAAGTGTAAAATCTTCAAAACAAAATCAACACCGACAAAGCTCATTTATCGACGATTTCAATAAACTTTAATTATAATTGATTTATGCAGAAGTTTTTTCATAAAACTCCATTTTTCAACGTACTTTTCGTTTCTTTTTACGCTGTCGGTTTACTTTGAATTATCGTGCATTTCACTCAATAATCTCTGTCGGACACGATGCTAGGTGAGACAGCGTGCTTTTTGGCCGCGCCCACGCGTGACTTCGAGCCCGCGGCTAGTTCATCCTTAAGAGTTAAACTACATATAAGTATCTATTGTTCCTGTAGGGTCGTCTAAGAATGAGTATAAAAAATTCAACTCCTGACAAAAGTATATGAGTGATTAATGTTTTAACACCTAAGAAATGGAGGCACGGATGAAGTCGTAGCCAAAAGCTACTTTTTAATAAACGATAGAAGGCACTGTGCCTATTTTCCTCGCACTAATCTAACCCCGTGAGACTTCCCACTGACTTGACATGTTACGACTTGGCTCAAGGGAATTGTGGGCCAACCCTTTATATTTTCGGAGAAATACCCAACAAGGGGATTGAACGAACTATTGCAGGGCTTCTGTTTTCGCTTGTAGCAATATTAGATGAATTCCAATGGCTTTTATGTTAAATTTATTGTACATTTTTACAATTTTTTCGCCATTTTATCTCTTTTTCTTTTAAGAAAGGACTAGTATTTAATCAGTTTTTAGAGTATTACAATTATTTAATAAAAAAGCTTCAGAATTTTTATAAATGGGGGACGCAGGACAAACACGTGGCAGAGGGCGAACCAGCGTGGTTAGAGGTGCCATGGTGGTGCCATGCCTAGGTGGTTGAGTCCACCTAGCCTGCCCTCAAATTCATCATCACCTTCATGTATATATATTTCCATAGTATAAATTGAAATCGCTGTTTGCGTCTGTCTGTGTGTCAGTACTTATTATATCCGCTAATTCCTCCTTAACCACTCAACAGATTTTGATGCGGTTTTCTATAAAGGAAAAAGCGTTTAACGGGGAAGGTTATTATATATATAATTTGCAGAAAAAAATTGCACCCGTGCGAAGCTGGAGCGCATCGCTAGTTAAGTATAATGACTTATAAGTAGCTATAATTGTTAGTCCCTAATTTTTATTTTTATTTTCCTATTATTTTTTATTTATTTAGGTATATTGCTACCTTAAAAAATTAAATTATGTTTTAATTTAGAATGATCAGTCAGACATAATTTGATCGCACACTAGATCTTTTAATGTATTAATCAGTACGTCCATAAAAATGTGGTAAGCTGTTTTGCTGAACCTATGCTGAATAAACAGAATAAAATAGAAGATAATAATGAGTGTGGGTGTATAATTTTTTACACTTTGTTTATTGTCGGTATATTATGTTGGCTCACTACATTGAGTTATAATGTACTAACGTACGACTGATCCATACGTAATTTTTAAAGTCTTTAAGATCAGAAATTCTGAAATTAGCCGAAGAACCAAGATTGTCAACGTAACCAAGAAAATTAGTGAGTTGAAATGGCAATGGGCCAGTCTCATCTGCGGATAACCGTTGGGGTAGAAAAGTTCGCGAATGGAGGCCACAAATTGGAAAGCGCAGCGTGGGACACCCTATGGCCAGGTGGACAGACTTCGCAGGAATCGGCTGGATGCGAAGGACAGAATGGTCATGCTAGGCGAGCTTGGAAGAGGCATTTTTTATGTTAAGATCAGACAGGCTGACTGTCCACTTGATGGTAGGTGGCTACCGTCACCTATAACACAAGCAACGCCAAAGCTGCTGCAAGTGCGCTGCCGACTACAGTAGGATTAAGGATAAGAGATTGGGTAGGAAAATGGGCTCGGGTATCCATTACTCACTCACAGAATTACAACAGCAGACGTGCTGTTTTCATGGTGGTTTTCTGTAAGGGGATGGTTTCTGCCTGCATCCAGCAGTTGACACAAAACAAGTTTTGCTCCATTTTGATAATAGTAATAACTAAAATAAATGCTAAAAGGAAAATTGTGAAGTTTAATCAAAAGAAACAAATAAGCGAGTATGTGAAGTTGGCCCCCCAATATCGTGATAAAAAAAATATGACGTGAGTTCTAGTTGCCCCCCACATAGTTCTGGAGTTCTCTATACTTTATATCAATAGTTCTATTTATTTTCCAAGAAAAATTGATTATTGAACTTGATGGGGGGCCAACTTCACAAATCGAAAAGTTTGCGTAGTCATACCAACTACAGCATTCGTCGGATCGAAAAAAGTTATAAGGATAAATTGTAGAACTCTTTGGGGGGCAAACAGAACTCCGTGAAAAATTTTCAAATTTTGAAAAAAAAAAAATTTTTCTATTCTTGAAAATTTTTTTTCTTGATCCCATAGGCATAAAACGCGAATTCGAGTTGCCTTTCATGCAGTTCTGAAGTTATGCACACTTTTTATCAATAGTTCTGCTGATTTTTCACTCGAGATTTTTTTTTATTTAATGAGAGGTTAATTTTTACAAATCACAAACTTTGCGTCGTCGTACTAACCAAAGTATTGCTCCTATCAAAAAAAGTTATTAAGATAAATTGTAGAACTCTTCGGGGGGCGAACAGAACTCCGTGAAAAATTTTCAAATTTTGAAAAAAGAAAAAATATTCTTTGAAATTTTTTTTTATCCCATATAACGCGAATTAGATTTTCCTACGATGCAGTTCTGATGTTCTGCACACTTTTCATCAATATTTCTGCTGATTTTTCAATCGAGAATTTTATTTTAAATTAATGAGAGGTTAATATTACAAATCAAAAATTTTGCGTCGTCGTACTAACCAAAGTATTGCTCCAACCAAAAAAAGTTATTAAGATAAATTGTAGAACTCTTCGGGGGGCGAACAGAACTCCGTGAAAAATTTTCAAATTTTGAAAAAAGAAAAAATATTCTTTGAAAATTTTTTTTATCCCATATAACGCGAATTAGATTTTCCTACGATGCAGTTCTGATGTTCTGCACACTTTTCATCAATAGGTCTGCTGATTTTTTACTCTAGAATTTTTTTTTTAAATTTAATGAGATTATTATTACAAATCACAAATTTTGCGTCGTCGTACTAACCAAAGTATTGCTCCAACCAAAAAAAGTTATTAAGATAAATTGTAGAACTCTTCGGGGGGCGAACAGAACTCCGTGAAAAATTTTCAAATTTTGAAAAAAGAAAAAATATTCTTTGAAAATTTTTTTTATCCCATATAACGCGAATTAGATTTTCCTACGATGCAATTCTGATGTTCTGCACACTTTTCATCAATAGTTCTGCTGATTTTTCACTCGAGATTTTTTTTTTAAATTATTGAGAGGTTAATATTACAAATCACAAATTTTGCGTCGTCGTACTAACCAAAGTATTGCTCCAACCAAAAAAAGTTATTAAGATAAATTGTAGAACTCTTCGGGGGGCGAACAGAACTCCGTGAAAAATTTTCAAATTTTGAAAAAAGAAAAAAATATTCTTTGAAAATTTTTTTAATCCCATATAAGGGGAATTAGATTTTCTTACGATGCAGTTCTGATGTTCTGCACACTTTTCATCAATAGTTCTGCTAATTTTTCACTCGAGAATTTTATTTTAAATTAATGAGAGGTTAATATTAGAAATCAAAAATTTTGCGCCGTCGTACTAACCAAAGTATTGCTCCAACCAAAAAAAGTTATTAAGATAAATTGTAGAACTCTTCGGGGGGCAAACAGAACTCCGTGAAAAAATTTCAAATTAAAAAAAAAAAGAAAAAATATTCCTTAAATTTTTTTTTTATCTCATATAACGCGAATTAGATTTTCCTACGATGCAGTTCTGATGTTCTGCACACTTTTCATCAATAGTTCTGCTGATTTTTCACTCGAGAATTTTTTGCGTTGTTGTATTTTGCACAAATTTTGCGTCGTTGTACTAGCCAAAGTATTGCTCTTATCAAAAAAGTTGTAAAGATAAATTTGAAAAAAAAAATTAAGGCATATTTTTTTTCAAAATTTGAAAATTTTTCACGGAGTTCTGTTCGCCCCCCGAAGAGTTCTACAATTTATCTTAATAACTTTTTTTGATAGGAGCACAACTTTGGTCAGTATGTAACGTAAATTTTTGGCACATTAAGAGAAATTAACATTAATTGGTAATAAATTTATAATAGATTGTGATTATAACCGCCATCTACCGCATGACGGTGTAACCACCTTGAAACGTTGTGTACTGGCGCACGATTGCCCGACACACCATTATGACGCGACATCTGTCGATGTCGGCTCAACGGGGAAGGATTAGACCGATGCACGAACGAAGAAGCTATGGGATTGGTTAATTTTTATGTCGGCCATAGGAAGTGGCACGACTTCCGGCCGAGCTATGGAGGGACAGTGGCAGCGGCCACGCGGTCTCTTGGCACCCGGCGTTTGGAAGAAGAGGAGCTCGAGGGACTTTACGATTTCTCTAAGACTTAACGAACCGTCTAGTGTTTCCACTTACCACGCGGTCGTATATAAATATATTTATGGCTTTTTAGCCGTTAGGTCGCGGATACATATAAGTATTGACCGTCGACAGTAAAAGTATCTGGCAAGCGTCAAATAAATCTATAAGAGGGAATCGGTCCATCCGCACACGTGCGTGCGATTCGTCCTGCGGCTCCTGGGTCGATCTCGCCTTCCTGCAGTCCAAGCCACCCCTGGTTTGGACTATAGCTGCGTCGCAGTCGGAGGCGACGACATCTTCGTGTCGACAGATACCCCTTCGCCGCGCCACCAGGCCACGTGGCATCACTTCGGCGTGGTCTGTGAGCTACTTGGTGTCTTTCAAGTGAGTGCTTCAAGAGCATCCCCCGCCTTCTGCGAGGAAGATTAGGACCAACCTTTAACTTCAAAATTGTTTCTCCTTTGTATATATATATATTTTGTGTGTATCTTCATTTATTAATTGTAAGTTCTTTTAGTAAATATAGTGTTGTGTGGTTGAAGTCTTGGCTTTCCTTTGTCTAAGTTCACCCCAAGTAGTTGGCGCCCTCGAGAATAACACAGGTCTCGTGTAGTGTCTGCCCCTGAGTTTCAGTCGGTGAGTAACGGTTGGAACGCCTGCGGAGCCCTAACGCCCCGCAGAGGTTTCGCGGTTACAAGTACGACTACGCAAAGTTTGTAATTTGTAAAATTAAATTCTCATTAAATTTAAAAAAAATCTCGAGTGAAAAATCAGCAGAACTATTGATGTAAAGTGTGCAGAAAATCAGAACTGCATCGTAGGAAAATCTAATTCGCGTTATATGGGATAAAAAAAAATTTTCAAGGAATATTTTTTCTTTTTTCAAAATTTGAAAATTTTTCACGGAGTGCTGTTTGCCCCCCGAAGAGTTCTATAATTTATCTTAATAACTTTTTTTGATTGGAGCAATACTTTGGTTAGTACGACGACGCAAAATTTTTGATTTGTAATATTAACCTCTCATTAATTTAAAATAAAATTCTCGAGTGAAAAATCAGCAGAACTATAGATGAAAAGTGTGCAGAACTTCAGAACTGCATCGTAAGAAAATCTAATTCGCGTTATATGGGATAAAAAAAAATTTCAAAGAATATTTTTTCTTTTTTCAAAATTTGAAAATTTTTCACGGAGTTCTGTTCGCCCCCCGAAGAGTTCTACAATTTATCTTAATAACTTTTTTTGGTTGGAGCAATACTTTGGTTAGTACGACGACGCAAAATTTGTGATTTGTAATATTAACCTCTCAATAATTTAAAAAAAAAATCTCGAGTGAAAAATCAGCAGAACTATTGATGAAAAGTGTGCAGAAAATCAGAACTGCATCGTAGGAAAATCTAATTCGCGTTATATGGGATAAAAAAAAATTTTCAAGGAATATTTTTTCTTTTTTCAAAATTTGAAAATTTTTCACGGAGTTCTGTTTGCCCCCCGAAGAGTTCTACAATTTATCTTAATAACTTTTTTTGATAGGAGCAATACTTTGGTCAGTACGACTACGCAAAGTTTGTGATTTGTAAAATTAAATTCTCATTAAATTTAAAAAAAATTCTCGAGTGAAAAATCAGCAGAACTATTGATGAAAAGTGTGCGGAAAATCAGAACTGCATCGTAGGAAAATCTAATTCGCGTTATATGGGATAAAAAAAAATTTCAAGGAATATTTTTTCTTTTTTCAAAATTTGAAAATTTTTCACGGAGTTCTGTTTGCCCCCCGAAGAGTTCTACAATTTATCTTAATAACTTTTTTTGATAGGAGCAATACTTTGGTCAGTACGACTACGCAAAGTTTGTGATTTGTAAAATTAAATTCTCATTAAATTTAAAAAAAATTCTCGAGTGAAAAATCAGCAGAACTATTGATGAAAAGTGTGCAGAAAATCAGAACTGCATCGTAGGAAAATCTAATTCGCGTTATATGGGATAAAAAAAAATTTCAAGGAATATTTTTTCTTTTTTCAAAATTTAAAATTTTTTCACGGAGTTCTGTTTGCCCCCCGAAGAGTTCTACAATTTATCTTAATAACTTTTTTTGATAGGAGCAATACTTTGGTCAGTACGACTACGCAAAGTTTGTGATTTGTAAAATTAACCTCATTAAATTAAAAAAAAATTCTGGAGTGAAAAATCAGCAAAACTATTGATGAAAAGTGTGCAGAAAATCAGAACTGCATCGTAGGAAAATCTAATTCGCGTTATATGGGATAAAAAAATTTCAAGGAATATTTTTTCTTTTTTCAAAATTTGAAAATTTTTCACGGAGTTCTGTTTGCCCCCCAAAGAGTTCTATAATTTATCTTAATAACTTTTTTTGATTGGAGCAATACTTTGGTTAGTACGACGACGCAATTTTGTGATTTGTAAAAATTAACCTCTCATTAAATAAAAAAAAATCTCGAGTGAAAAATCAGCAGAACTATTGATAAAAAGTGTGCATAACATCAGAACTGCATGAAAGGCAACTCGAATTCGCGTTTTATACCTATGGGAAGAAAAAAAAAATTTTTCAAAAAAAGAAAAAAATTTTTTTTCAAAATTTGAAGTTTTTTCACGGAGTTCTGTTTGCCCCCCAAAGAGTTCTACAATTTATCCTTATAACTTTTTTCGATCCGACGAATGCTGTAGTTGGTATGACTACGCAAACTTTTCGATTTGTGAAGTTGGCCCCCCATCAAGTTCAATAATCAATTTTTCTTGGAAAATAAATAGAACTATTGATATAAAGTATAGAGAACTCCAGAACTATGTGGGGGGCAACTAGAACTCACGTCATTTTTTTTTTATCATGATAATGGGGGGCCAACTTCACATACTCCAAATAAGCTTATGTTGTTTTTTCTAGCGGTGAAAAGGTTGTAAGCGCCGTGTTTTCTACGGCGCTTACGCGTTTTGTTTAAAGCGGTACTGAGTTTGCAGCACAGTGAGTGTTCGGAGCGTGAAATCTAGTCAATAATAAATTTCTAACATTAGTTCACAACCGCAGTTCTACATTCTTCAAAAATAAAATTAAAATTAAAATAAACTAAAATAAAATACAATAAAATAAAATAAAATAAAATAAAATAAATCTTTATTTGCGCGAACACATGTTTACAGGATTTTAATTTGTATACAGCAGTTACAGTACAAAGTATGTTCTACCCGCCCAAATATTTGTGTTTAACATAATGTGTGCATTGTTGCATACCTCCATCGAGTGTAGGTTGTGGATCAATCTATACATGTAATAAAATCGTAAACGAGCCGTATCTCAGACATTAAATATTTTACAAAAAAAAAAAACTATACATGTTGTACCTACTTATGTTACCGAGGTCAAAAAATATTTTTTAGAATTATAGTCTGTCTGCTTGTTTGTCTGTGCGTTTATGCACGCAAATCTCAAATCAAATCAAATCCAAATCAAAATCAGAAACGGCTTAATCGATTTTAATGCGGATTTAGCAAGCTTCTAGTAATATTTAATGTTAGTTTCATTCCAATCGGTTCACAAACAAAAATTTTACGCGCTATACCGGATACCACGCGTACGAAGTTGCGGGTTCAGCTAGTAACAATTAAAAATTCCCAAGTTCATTTCGTCTCTAACTTTAAATTACCTTTTTTGGTTCCAGCGTTTTGGGCAGTGCTATTACGAATTTTACATGACACACAGGCCTTCTAATGATTGGTCTCCGTTGCTTTCCGTAAACCATTACCATAGATAAAATACTACTACTAAATACTACTAAATGCCATTACATGAAGAAGTACATAAAGTTTTTTTTAATACAGTTGCTCAAAAAGTGGCGTATTGCAGGGACGTATAGCGTTCGGGATGTGGGCTATTACATACTCGTGCTTTTTTTTACCTTTTCCGAACTCGTGCGTTCTCTTTCTCAACTGTCAAAATAATGTCTATTAAAAAGAAAAACCAACCATGAAGTTTTTACTAAAAAAAATCATAGAAGTTTTTATGATTCATGCAAATACGTATATTTCTAAAAAGAAGCTACTAATTTGTTTCAATATCAGATTTAATGATTTGATCGAATGAGTTAGGTTAGGTTTCATTTCATTTCATATCAATAAAAAAATTCTACTGAAGACTTGGCTGTATGGGCATAGTTTCCTTTGCCTACCAGAATGGGTGAAGAAAAAAAATCTCTGCTTATATTCCACGGTTGGCGCCATTTTCCAGAAATTTTCTTTGCGAGTTTAGTTGTTTGTTTTATTAAATTGCTTCATTTTTTCGCAACTGCATTAAAAATAGTCGTTCAGTACACGTGCGGAACCGTCATTGCAACTTGTTCCGACTGTCAACCCTCGCCTTCGGTTTTGTTGTTTTGTTGGAACATTTGTTGGAACTCTTTGCAATGACAGCCTTTCCGCACTTGTAATTAAATATACTATTATAATGTTACTAGCGCCTCCCGGCTTCGCGCCGGTGTTTATTAAAAAAAATTAAAGAAAAAAAAAATTGTACACGTTATCGTAAAATACAAGAAAAAAAATGTTATCAAGAAAAAAAAGTAGTTTTTATAATTTTTGTCTGTTTGTCTGTGCGTTTTTGAATAAGGTTTTCACTCTTGTATTGTAGACAGCTTCCCGTAACATTTGGGTTTACAAACAAAAAAGTTACTCGCTATACCGAATACCACGCATACGAAGTTGGGGGCTTAGCTACTTATAATATAGAAACCTTTCTCGTTTAACACTCTTTCCATAAATGAAATCCGTTGCGTAGTTTAGGAGGCGTTAGCGAATTCAATTATACATTTGATCCGCAACTTACTTATTACAATTACTTGTGCTTACACACATATATATATAATAACGTTTTGTAGCTATTAATGACTGGGCAAAATATTAGATACAATTTACTGCAAAAGCCAAAATGAAGACTTGAACTATATAATAAATACCTTCTCGTCAGGCACGTATCCAGACTTTTGGTTCGGGGGGGGACAAACATTGAAACAACCATGTGAACTGTGTAAAAATCGCTGTAATCATTGTGCTTTACACTAATTTTTCTTAAAAATCTTTCACAGGTTCTTAGAGAAATCAAGAAACTACTCTTTTCCGTCGCAGCTATGAATGTAGACGCAGTTTGGGCAACAGTTCTGTTTGTGCAGGATAGTTCTCTCAATGTAATGACAATAGGTTTGAGTAACTCACAAAATACATTTGTAGAGTCGTGACGTTCTATAAATCTAGTGTCACACATGCCGACCAGTCTTTTTTTCTTACTTTCTGAATGAATGACATCTATCGGTTTTTTTTCAGTCAGATTTCGGGGGGGGGGGGGGGGATAAATCCCAACTATCTCCCCCTCTGTATGCTTGCTTCTCGTATCTGAATATTAAAATTAGGCTACATGTAGAATTATTAAAATAACTGTAATTGGCAATATCCTCCATTGTTAACGAAACTTAAATCCGACGCACGACTAGAGTTTACTCATTGAAACATTTAAAATTAAGTGTATGAAATAACTGGATACATACTTACTTTATATTATTCAGTTACATTCTGCATACTCAGATGTCACGTGTACCAACGAAAGTTATGTTAGTTAAGTTCGATATACACAGATGTCACTACGTTTTATAAGTTCAAATAGTTCATTTTTTCGACGACAGATATCGCTGCGCCGGCAGATTAAAACGCGTTATCGTTGCGCGGACTACACTTTTCATACAAGATTTCGACGTTTGCTTTTATGAGCCCGGAGAATAGAATTAGGGACCATAAATTTATACATGCGTCAGCTGTCGCACAAATGTCAAAGTGACAGATAACGTAACGCTTTTTAGTTAACGCTTGTATTAATTTTACCCCTCATAAAATTTCCATACCCGCAGGCCTTATATGAAAATCTATTCTTAAGGAGAAAACTAAAGTAAAATAAATAAATATATAATATTTATTCCATTAAAACTTCAAAAAAAAAATCTTATTTATTAAAAGGAGTCTTTGATATAAGCGTGTTCATATGACGAAGAGGATCAAATTATGGCTGATTCTTTGACATAGTGTAATGAAGAATCTGCATATAACTAGCTTTGGCTACCCTTACTGAATCTACGACATAGATACTGGGTTGTGGTACAAAAAGGTAGCGACAGCGATGTACACTCACACGCTCATTCTCATAACTTGCTCCACACAACTTCTTTTCTCTGGAGAGGCAGAGCGCGTTTGTCACTGTCATTGTATCTTCTTATTATGATTTGAACAATTCCCGAACAGAGCGTTATCTCGGCGAATGTCATTTTGTTTGCTTATTGCTATTTGTTTACGCAGAAACAGTTGTTGCCGAGTTTTATGTAAGTATGTTAATGTGAGATTTGTGCTAAGTGGATTTATAACAGGATTTTTTTTTTTGCTTGGTTTTGGCCTTATTAGACTTTGTGAACGAACATTGTGACGAAACGCACTTTGATTATTGTTATTTCTTGGATGTTTCAAATAAAAATTTGAATATGTACTTACAATATAAAATTTTTCGCATATAAAATTTATTAAAATAATAATAATAATAATAAAAGTCTCGGTTAACGGTCTTATAGCGAAGAGCCTCGACCAACATCTCAAGAGGCTCTCACTAGATGGCTGGATCAAGGGACAAACACAGAAGGCGGTACTTCTTGACACGGCACGAATTGTCAGGAGGTTCCTCACTCTGCAGCCCTAACCACCGGTAGCTTGGGCCCTGCCCCGCTATCTGCGGAATCCTAGTTTTAAGTTTTTTATGATATATATTGTTTGTTTTTTAGTATTTATATTGTAAAAAATTTAAAATTAAGAAAATAAATAAATATGTGAATAATAATAATAATAATAATAAACATTCTCAATTATTTACAAACTAGCTGTGCCCGCGGTTTCGCCCGCGTGGAATTCAGTTTTTTTTTTTTTTTTTTTTTTATGGTAAGGTCGGCAGACAGGCTGACGGTCCACTTGATGGTAGGTGTCTACCGTCGCCTATAACACAAACAACGCCTAAAGCTGCTGCAAGTGCGCTGCCGACTATAGTAGGATTGGATAAGGGATTAGAAGGGGGGATAAGGAAATGGGCTCTGGCATCCCTTACTCACTCACCGAAACACAACAGCACGTATTTATGCTGCTATTTCACGGCGGTATTCTGTAAGGTGGTGGTTACTGCCGCCAGGCGGGCTGCCCAAATGACTGCGAAACGCAGTGTGCCCTACCCACTACTTTTCAAATCCAGACCAGAGTCAATTTTGAAAATTACATTAAAATTTCCAAAGTTGACCCCGCCAGGAATCGAACCCGGAGCCCCTGAGACGTTAGGCAAGCACTCTTTCTCGGTATCGGTAAAAATCAATATCGCAGTAGCGCACCCCTCTGTAGCTTCACAGCGCGATCGCGCTTTACATGTTATGTCGTATTATCTCTTTAACCATACATCCAAAACGCATGCAGTAAAAAAAATCACGTGTATGAAATAGTTGTTACGATAATCTTGCTGGTTTTGATAAGGATTCATAGTTTCGTTGATATTACCCCTACATACATACAAACAAACAAATATACAAATTTAAATCTTTTTAATATTGGTATAGATTGTGCCTATATCATAATTATCATATCAAGCTTGGGTCTTTTAGGCAGGGTTTCAGGCAGGACGGCTTGACGAGCTCGCTGGGTGAGTGGTTAGGGTACTTGCCTTAATGCACTGTTCTAGGGTTCCCTGATTCGATTCCGGTCAACTTTGGAAATGAACTTTTAAAAGTTGGCTCTGGTCTTGATCTGAAAGTAAGTAATGGCAGGGCACACTGCGTCTCGCAGTCATTTGGGCAGCCCATCTGGCGGCAGTAACAACCTCCTTACAGAAGACTACACTGAAATAACAGCACGTGTGCTGTTGTGTTTCGATGATTGATGATTACCCTAACCCTTCCCAATCCCCTATCAATCCTACTGTAGCCGGCAGCGCACTTGCAGCACCTGTGACGTTGCTTGTGTTATAGGCGACCGTCTGCCTGTCTGCCGACGTTAACATTAAAAAATCTTATTATTTTTATTTATTATTTTATAGTTAAATTTAAGTTACAATGTAAATTTTACATTGTAACTTCGATTATTATCGGAATATACGATCGTGTACTACAAGCATCAAGTCTTATTTCATGTTTTCTGCTATTCTTGAGCCTGATGATGCTTGTATCACAAAGGATGACCCGACATATCATACATTTTTTTAATAAAATGAAGTCATTATCCGCCTTTTGTTATCCATCGCCGCTAAATCCTTTAAAATCACCCAAGGGATTTTAATACGGATTTCACTAGTGGGAAAAGCGATTAACGTTGAACAATTGTAATTTGTTAATTTATATATATATAACACATTAATTCGGACCAAGCGCTTTAAAACATCTTTTGTGATGCGCACTGCTAAGGATTGGAACTCCCCGCCGGCGTCTGTATTTCCGAGCTCATATAACCCAAATCTTTTCAAGGTTCGAGTGAATAGGCATCTTCTGGGTGAGCTGGATAGATGCTGGTCAAGAGCAAGCCCCTCTTTAATATATATATATACATTAACTTTTATATATATACATATATATAAAAGTTAATATGTTCGTCGCCCATTAAAATAAATAAGTGCAAAAGCGAACGTTATTTAATTTCGATGGCTAAATCTAATCGGTCTCTTATAAAAAAAAATATCACCAAAAATGTAACTTTTTCACTGATGTATTGCTAATTTACAAAGTAAATAACTTCGGCTATCCCCAATCTATCTAATTTCCTATCCAAACTGAGCCTCAAGAAGATATATGAGCCGCTCTTTTAAATTGCGATCAAAGGGTTTCAGATACCAATCGAGACTCATATCGGTTGACCATTAACCCCTACTATTGAATCTCGAATGAGAACATGCGTTTCGTCTATTACCAACTCAATACAAAAGATCACTGTGAAATTAAAGCATGCATATTTTTTGCATAATATGTTTTATAAAAAATCATAGCATTGATAGTTAAAATATAGTATTTATATGTTTGGAATATTGTAGAATAAACTTGAAAGTAGTTCAGGTTGAAACTTATATCTATATCTCCACAAACTCCTTCTGAACCACCCAACAGATTTTGATACAGTTTTCACTAATGGAAAGAGCAGTAAGCGAAGAGGGTTCTTGTGTATAATTTGC
The DNA here is from genome assembly GCA_910589475.2 of Bembecia ichneumoniformis. Taxonomy (NCBI): domain Eukaryota; kingdom Metazoa; phylum Arthropoda; class Insecta; order Lepidoptera; family Sesiidae; genus Bembecia; species Bembecia ichneumoniformis. The sequence goes on along the minus strand of OU342546.1, from coordinate 3,264,040 downwards.
AGGAATAAATGTATGCATGCGAAACCGTGGGCGTTTCGCTTGTGTAAAATAAAATATAAAATCTCTGTATTCAGTTGTCAAGTTACTATTTGGTGAAATATATAAATTATAAAACTGTCTAATGTGTTGCATTACGAAAACCGAATTGTAAGGGCTGCCGAAAGTATGTATTCGGGTTTGAGCCAAATACACCGGGTGTGAACTGTATAGGTGTAGGGTTCTAATTAGGTACTCTCTGTATTCTTCTTGACTTGAGTTTTTTTCCAATGCCTTGGGACTCTTCTTTATCAGCACTCGCGACGCGACTTTCGAATAATAGGCGAAGTCAGCCCATCATGCCTTTCTTAGCCAATCAGAGCGATTTAAACAATACCAGAGAATTGACGCTAATAAATAGATATATAAAAATAATGATAAATATAAAACATTAATAAAACATAATAAAAAATAAACAAACTTTAACTAAGTAAGTACTTTTAACTATATCTCCTTTCAATCTCGCTCATTTCAAAATTAGTTTGCATTGCTTTTTAACGACCGACGGTAGGGGTTACGCAATCGGCCGGACCGCACTCACTTTTATCGTCGATAGATTTTCCAAACGATTTCAGCAAACAAACGCCTACAATTTCACGTGTAATGTGAACAACGGAGATTTATGTCTGCCTATTGAAAGGTTAATAATTTAAAAAGTGACATTTTTCTGTTTGTTACCTTACAAAGTAACATAAAATCGAGGTATACACAAGGCACTTCAGAAAATTTTTTTTGGTTTTGAATCTTCCAGTTTTATTATGTATATACTGCTGAATGTGTTCTTTATTTTGTAAGTGGATGTATAACTAATCAAAACATGAAAAAATAATCAAAACATTTGCCGCAAAATGAGTTTGCACAGCACTTCTTAGAACTTAGATCTCAGAATTCACAGGTAAATTAGTAATGATAAAAGGTAGATACCTACGTAGTAAACCGAAAAAAATAAAAATTAAAAAAAAAAAACGTAGAAAATAAAATTCAATTCACAAAAAAATAAAAGAAATAACTTCGTTGCTTGGAATATTCACTTTACCCGTTTTCGCCACTAGTATTATATGTCGCTAGTTTTTTTGTGACCAGAAAATAATGTATCGTTACGACTAACTATGAAACGTTCTGGTAAAAGCGTTCGCGCCGACCGAAAGTCTTGAACGCCCCATCATATCGATAATAGCCACGCCCCTTTCCCATTAGTATCAAAGGAAATTGGTCCTTGTGTGTACAACATAGAGTTTACATTTCAACAGAAATAGCTTTCCCGACTTTTCAATGATTTGTTTACAATCTTATTTAAATTTTTTAGTAAATTCGAAATACATCGAGGCGTTTGACGCCATGTATAAATAAGAGGCTGCCGGTCAAGTGGGAGTGACTTGTGCGGCAACCAGCGATACGAAAGTGACTCTTCGGACCTTTTGCGAAGTTATCTGCCACAGTGAACCGGCGATACATAAAGGCGTCATTGACAACTTTTTGCAAGTTTAACGGTTTCATCGGACAAGTTTGGTGATTTTGGAAGTCATCTTGGTTTGTGAAAATAAATCCTTCGTTTCGCCCTTACACGGCATTTTAACTCACCCCGCACGTAACAATATTTTCCATAGAAAATGTCTAAAACCATCGTTCTTGATGGTAAGAAGATTAACTGGTCTACCAGTTATGAGCTTTTTTTTTTCTATAAAGATTTAAATCGAAATACTCAATTACTGCCATTCCTTGGTTATTCCTAAAAAGATCAAATTTTATTCACTGAATCATTATTGATTATTACGTTAATTCCGATAATGGGTTAAAAGGAGCGACCCATTTAAGCTATTTTCCATTCAATATGTTTGGTAAACAAACATAGCAGAGTCAGTCAATTTTATAATTAAATTATATTAAGTATATAAACAAATCTTAAATTCCAATAACATGTTCGCAAAATAATGGTATTATTAAACACGGTACTGTAAACAAAAAATATACTGTCGACAAAACAGCCAGAAATGTTTACCTTCGACTGATTGATTTGTTTCGAGTCTCAATTCACAAGAGTTTGCTACGTAGCAGCGACCAGCGGGACGACCGGCGTGGCGGCCGACGGAAACGAATATGTATGAAACAGTAAGTAAAGTCAGGGTAAGAAAAGGTTCGTCACCTGAAAGTCGACATTTACTTGCACCGGGACAATAGGGGATCGGACAAATTTTCAGAAAGTGTTTTAAATTAATCTTCATTGATATTTATTCCCATAAAAATACTATTTTATTTATTTATAGCCTTTTAGGTACTCAAAATCATGTTTTAATATTGTTTGTTTGAAAATGCCGCCAAAACGCCACGATAGTTCATCTGAGAGCGCGTAAAGTCATTTGTGGTCATATCATAACAAAACAGCTGCATTGGCATAAGACAATGATTGCCCACAAATGACGTCACGCACTGTGATTGGTGTTTCAGCTAAAAATATTGTAAATATTAAAATTTTATTTCTTCATTTAAGAATATTTAAATGAATTATATTAAATTATTATTCGATAAATAATCGTAAAAAATTATATATTTTTTTCTAAGATTTTAGATTTTAGATTTTAATCTGATTACTGTCCGATCCCCTATTGTCAGTCATGCCAAAATTTCATTTCAAACGTCCGTCAGTTGTCTGCTTAGTGCTCTAGTTTCAAAAGATACTAAGAGTCTACGACTTGATACAGTTGTATTAATAATTGTTTAGCGCTTTAATTGTTTTATTGTTGTAGAAGTTTTATTTTTTTCCGCCGCCTCTGCTGCGGCTGCTGCCTTAGTGTAAGTTCCATGGAGATGCGAAGGGGCTAGTGTGTCTACACAGGTAGCATCCCACACCAGCACTCTTCCCAATCTCCAGGGAATCAGGGTCATCCCATCAGGTCTCCTGCCATCGTTTCTCGAGATGCCTGCAGGCTCTAATATAGCTGGTACATTGGCTGTCGCAAGAGACCGGCGGAGGATGCCGTTTAAGGCAGCATGCCTTGAAAAGCGGCCAGCACTTTTCTGGCAAGACAGTCCGTGGTGACCAAGACGGTCGACTATACTGCCACAGGGACATTGATGCTGGATAATATATATATTTTTTCAAAACAATTGTCTTGTCTATTTCTTGTAACATCTTCATTAAACAATGGACATTTTTAGTATTTAGCGTTTGTATCGAATCTAATCTAGTTCAAGACTATGACACTTACGCCTCGTCAGCGCACTGCGCATACTGATGTAATGATACATGCGCAAGCACGACCGGGCTGTTCGGCGGTAGCACCAAGCAAGACTGATTCGCGACATCAGTATTCAGTATTATATTTAATGTACGTTCCGTACAGTATAGTACCTATATACTATGTAGGTACTAAGATGTGTAGTGAAATTAAGCATACTACTAGTCAGTTTCTATAACTCAAAACAAATTATTATCAGTATTTATTTAATAATCGAAATATTTAGGAATATTTCATTATTTTTAAATAAAACCTTTTTTGCCGACACTACTTGGAAACAGTGGGTGTTTAAGTAGCACAATATGACAGTAAGATGCCGATTTTATTAGTACTGCCATGCTAATTAGGAATTTCCAACAGGAATCTGACTTCGGCATACAGGTTTTTATTGAGGAGGCGTTTTCGCTTTAAAACCTTAAATTTATGTTCCTCTGTGAGTTGCAATGGTAAGATTTTATTGTCTTTTTATAAATACCTAAATATTTACTTGAGAATGTTTCTTCGTACGAGTAAAGTTATAAAACAATTCCTTTGTATCGGTCTTGTAAATTTCTTTTAAAGCTTAATGCTAGTGTTAATGTGATTTACATTTTTTTAATGTTAAAATCGACAGACAGGCTGACGGTCCACTTGATGGTAGGTGGCTACCGTCGCCTATAACACAAGCAACGCCAAAGCTGCTACAAGTGCGCTGCCGACTACAATAGGATTAAGGGATTGGGAAGGGACAGGGAAATGGGTTCTGGCATCCATTACTCTTTCACCGAAACACAACAGCACACGTGCTGTTATTTCACGGAGTCTTCTGTAATGTGGTGGTTACTGCCGCCAGACGGGCTGCCCAAATGACTGCGAAACGCAGTGTGCTATGCCACTACTTTGTTGAAGCTAGCCTAAACAATAACAATAATATCATCTTTTTAAACTTAAAATGTTGTGTTTAGCGCTATCGCTTGTCAATCTTAATCCTGAAAAGAATTTTTGGTTAATTATTCCTCAATAACTTAAAAATGCTTGAACGAATTTGGATGAAATTTAGCACACAGATAGTTTATTACCTGGATTAATATATAGGATAACTTTTATCCTGAAAAAATGCTAGGTTCTTGAGGGATCGTCTAAAAATATAAAAAAATCGGCGCTGCCGTCGTCACAGCGATAAGGATGTCAGGCGTTTAAAGGACCCTTTTCACCTATACCTAGTAGGTATTAACTACCTTAGTAATACCTACTAGGTATTACTAAGGTACCTTATATACCTTATATATTAAAGTACCTTATATACCTAAGCAGATACTTTATATCTTCACTGTAAGGAATGTTTTTCCACATATACCCACTGTACGAAAATAAAAAATAAAAATATATTAAACAGTCGCTTTAAAATTTTTTTTTTTATGTTAAGGTCGGCAGACGGGCTGACGGTCCACTTGATGGTAGGTGGCTACCGTCGCCTATAACACAAGCAACGCCACAGCTGCTGCAAGTGCGCTGCCGACTGCAGTAGGATTAAGGATAAGGGATTAGGAGTGGATAGGGAAATGGGCTCTGGCATCCCTTACTCACTCACCGAAACAAAACAGCACACGTGCTGTTATTTCACGGTGGTCTTCTGTAAGGGGGTGGTTACTGCCGCCAGACGGGCTGCCCAAATGACTGCGAAAACGCAGTGTGCCCTGCCACTACTTTCCAAATCCAGACCAGAGCCAAATTTGAAAACTTGTTTTTTTCAAAGTTGACCCTGCCGGGAATCGAACCCGGGAACCCTAGAACAGAGTGTTAAGGCAAGCACCCTAACCACTCATCCAACGGGCTCGTTAAAAAACTCTTAAAAACTCTTGTTAAAATTTTTATGTACAGACACGGCTCGTTTACGATTTTATTACATATTATTGTATTCATTGATAGCAGGGATAATGCGTTTCGCTGTCATAAACCGGGCACCTCGTCATGCGGTAGTAACTCCATCTTCTTCTTTCGGTGGCATCTCCTGCCAGAGGTTGGTAATCATCATAGGTATCTGAACCTTGCATTTATGCAGTGTCGGGGTCGGGTGGCTATAATTAAACATAAATTAAGATAATTATGTATTATGTATTTAAACACTTTTTTTAAAGGGGGTAGATAGAGTGATTATATTTCTAATTGGGTAAGATTTTGACATATCTACCTCTGAATCTTCATAAGTCTGGGATCAGTTTATTCTTTATAAATAAAATACTGTAATCTTTCCATGATACATGTGCACATATATATTCTCTTCATTAACAAACCATAATCTTATATATAAAAATGAATCCCTATTTCTCCTGGTCACGGCATCACGCGTGAACGGGTAGACCGATTTTAATTCGGTTTTCGCTAATGGAAAGAGGTATAAACGGGGAATGTTTTAGGGTATATAAAAATTGCACGCCGGGCGAAGCCGGGGGCGGGTCGCTAGTCTTATATATAAAAACGAATCCCCATTTCCCTTGGTCACGGCATCACGCGTGAACGGGTAGACCGATTTTAATTCGGTTTTCGCTAATGGAAAGAGGTATAAACGAGGAATGTTTTAGGGTATATAAAAATTGCACGCCGGGCGAAGCCGGGGGCGGGTCGCTAGTCTTATATATAAAAATGAATCCCTATTTCCCTTAGTCACGGCATCACGCGTGAACGGGTAGTTCGATTTTGATTCGGTTTTCACTAATGGAAAGAGGGATAAACGGGGAATGTTCTTATATATATAAATTGCATCCCGGGCGAAGCCGGGGGCGGGCCGCTAGTCTTATATATAAAAATGAATCCCCATTTCCCTTAGTCACGACATCACGCGTGAACGGGTAGTTCGATTTTGATTCGGTTTTCACTAATGGAAAGAGGGATAAACGGGGAATGTTCTTATATATATATAAATTGCATCCCGAGCGAAGCCGGGGGCGGAACGCTAGTATCTAATATAAATAACAATACATTTTCTATATTAAAATAAAACTATCAAACATAACTTTCTTTTACGGACTCACAATTTATTCTCATAATGGATAGATGCTGGTCAAGAGCAAACCCATCTTTAATTAAAAAATTAAAAATTTTTTTTACGTCAAATCAGAAAAAAACTTATTCTTTTCTAATTCGAAATTTTTTGAAAATCAAACCTATTTAGTTGCAGCCAGGATTCAAAAGTTCAAAAATTCATTAACAATATTTATACTGTGGGAGTTTCTTCTTTTAGCATGCAGTGCCTTTCCAACTAGTGAAGGTTGGCGATCAACCCGGAACAGTCATCCTAGTCTTTTGTTCATTGGAACAGCTCTATCCCGGTTACTCCTTGATGTTCTTCAGCCACGTTTTCTTCCTTCACCCAACTTTCCTCTTTCCAGCGACTTTGCCTACTGCCACTATCACCAACTGAAGGAGGTTGTATAGCTCATGTTTAAAAATAATGAACGAGGTAGGAAACTTTTCGCCTTTTCACCGTTAAAATGAGATTGCGTTTTTGGCCAATCATACGGAGGACTTTTTCGTTGGTCAACATTTGTTGACCAACACTGGTCACGAGTCCAGCTCATGGACAGCATGCGCCTACTTCCACATTTCGAATGACTCTATTCGTCTTTTGAGGTCCTCAGTCCAGGCCTCTAATCCATACAACATCTAATGTGCCAGATATAACAGTGAATTTAATGGGATATTTTAATTGGATAAAAATTGTACACACATCACTATTTCTGGTAATATTTACATTAAAATTTATGAGATGTCATTTGTTAAATTTATGGAGAATATTAAACGATTCTCCATAAATTTTATTATTAAATAAATTTATTATTATTATTAAATTTATGAAAATAATAACGAAATTGCTACCACATTAAATTAAATCGTTGTTGTTCGTGTTTAAGTATATCCGTTTACAAAGGTTAAAAGTGTCGATAAATAATCAATTTTATCTTTAGTCTGTGACAAGTTTAAATGTTTATTAACACTGCGTTTACGCATTGGGTCTTCGAGATAATAATCTCTGTTTTAGGGTACCACATTAGGGAACCCAATTGTTTTAATTGAGTGCAAACAATATCTGTCAACTTTGACGCTCAAGAGTAACAACAGAATAATTTTTGCATAAAATAATGTAGGCGTTTTTTTTTATTTAAAGCAAATCTGTTAGCATAAAATATTTAAACCTCAATATTGTTACGACTTACTATGCAACGTTTTGGAAAAAGCGTTCGCGTCCGGTGAAAGTCTCGAACAACCCACCCTATCGAGGATATTTTTTTTTTTACATAAATACACAAGAGAAAGCAAGATAATTGTGGTGTCCGTAATTAATTTGATAGTATAATTTTTTACATAAATTTGAATGAAAATAGATTTTATAGGATAAAAAGATTTAAAAAAATGTACGTCCTTATTATAGAGCGTGCCTAGGACTACATTATTCTTATGCATTTTTAAATTTTTATATAGATAATAATAAGAAAACAAGAAAAATATAGAAAAATTACAAAGCCTAAAATTAAAATTTCAAATAGATATATTTTAAATTTCAAAACATGAATTAAAAAAAAATATATTAAAAATATATATTATAAACAATGTATACATAGGTAAATAACAGGTAATTTAAATTAAAAAAATATACAAAAAAGTATTAAATGAATTTAAATGTGGATTTATGACTGCGTCTGCTAATTTTAATGTCTTCTTCGAGAAGACCCTCGTGGAATATCAGCACGTATGCTTATTATATTTCACTGGTTAAGTAATGAATAATGCAAGAACCTTTTATTACCTTTCATTCCCTCAGGATCCGATCCTTAAGAATATTTTACCTTTGGTTCAATGTAATAATGGACCAGTGGGTTTTAATTTTTACTTAGTTGTAGATGCGGTAGAAACAGGTTCGGATCTATGTCGAGCCTGGACTCAATTGAGTTTTACTATATCACTGTGTGGCTTGGATTACTCAATAATTACATAGGGTATATAGTTTGAGCGATAAAAAAAGGATAAGATGTAAAAATCAATTGACAAAAGCAACTAACATCGATTTCCGTATAAAAAATGTACCTGTATAATAAATCACCATTAAAGCAATTATTTTGAAACTTTAAAAAGTTTAACAGAAACTCGTTCTTATGGCTCAAAGCTTAGAGTCCATTTTAAATAGGTAGATGCTTAAATAAACCACAACAAGGCTATTAGGTTTCAAAGACATTAGATCGGCTATCAATCGAATTAATGTTACAAGGGGTTTAAATACGATACCGTGCTTTGTTATCTCGTTATCTGTGATATTGTTAATCAATTTAAGTATAGTCGGTTTGAAAATAGATAAATAAAAGTAATTATTTTAAAAAAAAAGAACAGTTATGTTGCGGGAATACGTTAAATTAACTAACGTGTTCTATATCAATAATTGTGGGTAATTTGTAACTATTTAAAAGTAAATGATACCCAATGCATATAAAGACCTTAATGTTAATTTATTTAAACAAAAATTAAAAAGCTACTATTAGATAAATGTTATTATAGTGTAAATGATTACTTAATTGATAAATAGATAATAAAAAATTCTCTTTTCTTTAACTAATTTATATTTACATACATATAGTATTAAGAACATAGCTATTATTTATTTTAATTAACTTTAAGTATGTTATATCAATAACATAGAATTTATATTTGTACACCGAGATTTTTCGGTTGATCATGTTTGGAGCAAGAAGAAAATGTCATCTGGTATTTACCATACCCATGGTCATAACAAATAATAATAATAATAATAATAATAATAATAATAATAATAATAATTATTATTATTATTATTAAAGAAAAAGCCTCAACGGGGTGCTATAAACAAATAAAAGGTTGGATGATTTTTGGTCTGAATTCCATTGTATTGTTGAATATCATTATAATGTTTTGAAGACTCCAGGAACGGTTTTGTTAACATGTATAATATAACATAATATATAAAAATCTCGTGTCAGGATGTGTGTTCGCGATAAACTCTGAAACTACTGAACCGACTTTGATCAAACTTCGTAAGTATCTGTTATTTGGTCCAACTTAAAAGATAGGATAGTCTTTATGTTAATTATTGACATCAATATTTGTTATTGCAAATTAAATGTTTATTATACAACAGTAGTGTCTATTTATAGGTTAGTTCGATGAATTATTAATAGATGGCTCTGCCTTGCTACCATGAACGGCATCCGAAGTTTACCCTCTGTGTCCCACTGGCAACTTCTTACATAAGTGCGATAGAGAGAGAAAATTTCGAATGACATTCATGGTAGGCCTGCTGTACATTAATTTATCGATACAACATTCGGATACAGTAAAATAGAAATAATTTCTTTTTTTTTTGTATAATAAGATAAGATTAACGATGTACTCATTCATATCATTATTAATTCCTGTGATTGAACGAAAACTGAACGCCCCATTATTACATTGAACATGGCAACATTATTTCACAAAGTGACATCGATTTTTACGATTTTTTTTTTTGTATATTTGGTAGGTATGAGAATAGGTCTTCACTTTAACATATGGTTTGAAAATAAAATTGGACCCGATAGGTGGCGCCACAATCGGTTTACGGAATTATTTTCGGGTTCTGGCAGGACAACGTATGCTGGGTCAGCTAGTATAACATAATATTTGGTTTATTTCGTCAACTAGAAGGGAAATAACAAAACCTATCTGGACATATGGGATAGAACTGTGGATCTCGGCAAGTGATTCCAATGTCGGGATACTTTCAGGGGTTTCAAAATATTGCTCTAAGAACCATCACGTGTACGCCATGGTTTGTAAAAAAACTCAGAAATACACGAGCACTTGAAAGTTTCTACTGTGAAGGAAGAGATAGCAAAAACTAGCAAAATATATTAGGATAGACTGAATAGACATAGCAATGACAGAGCCTTCTAAACACACAAAATGACGTGGCAAGCTTGAAGAGATGACCTCAGAACATGAAAAGCAGTTCTCATTAATTGCGGATGTTTTAAGGGCTTCACTGAGGCAAATGACATTTACAATAGAACTCGCTGGCGGCGGAGACAATTCAAAGGGCCTAGTAATGGTGTTTTTTTGTTTTTACCATTAGAACAACGCGCAAAAAAAAATTATTAATACAATTTTTTAAACTGACATTAACTTATACAGGATTCATATGCGCGCAATAAGCAGTTTTCGAGAGAATTTTCGAAAATTAATTAATTAATTAATCAATTTAGAACTGTTCGCGACATATCCATGCCTAGATGTCGCTATTGCAAGGAATGTTCGTGGTATGGAGATTGGTCTGCGTTTCTGTGTATAGGCGGCAATGAAAGATATGAATGGGGGTCTTTATTGAAATTAAAAGGTGTCTTTGTCGAAGGCTTTGTGTCAAGTTCATTGTTCAGTTCAGGTCTTGTTCTGTCAAGGCTTTTAGTCCAAATACATAGATCAAGATACGTTATAAGTAATTCATTTGCCTATAATAGTATCGCCTTAGATCAATCGAGATCAGTATAAAATGAGCTATCGAACAAGAACTTAGGAACAGAGCAAAAAGTAGGTATTTGCTAGGTAAAGTAAGTCCAAGCTCTCATGTTACTAATATTGCCAGTTTAGGAAAGGTTAATCTCTGATTGAATAAATGCCTAGAGGAATTAATGTTCAAAAAATGGAACTATTTTCTAAGCCAACTGTTCGTAAAATGGAAAATATTCGAGCAACGAGCGCTAAACTATTCCATTCTCTCCAAAATTAATCTCTATTCAATCAACGAAGTCCATTCATCGCCTTTCCAAATAAAATAATACGTCGATACAGCTGAACACAGTATAAAAATAACCAGTAACAATATTCGTCCACAAAATTTAGGGGGAAACTGTCAGTATTCATTGAATACTGTCGTTTTTTACCCGCATTTCAAAAATTTATTTGTTTTTTTTTTTAGCATTTTAAAGTAGATTTGTAATTGTAAGCAAATGAATCAAATATCGTTCAAAGTAAGATGAAATCAGATTAATCTACTAGTTGTTGTCCGCGACTGTGTCTGTGTAGAAAAATAACTCCTGCCATCTTTATCGCAGTGACTACGGTGGCGCCCAATTTTTATATTTTTAAACGTTCCCTCAGGAACCTAAACTTTTTCCATGATAAAAAGTATCATATATATTAATCCAGATAGCAAGCAGTCTGTGTAGTAAATTTCATCCAAATATGTTCAGCCGTTTTTGCGTTATTGAGGAGCAAACATCCCAACATACAAATTTTCGCATTAAATAATCGCTAAAATTACGCATTTGTTACAAAAGAAAGAAAGAAAGAATTTTATTTCGTACACACACACGTACAATAAATATATAAAAAGCGTAGTGGTGCGTCCGAAATAGGTCTCTGACTTAGCATAATGCGATGGGTGGTGTAGCGGTGCTTACGCAGCAAATGCATGCCATACCCAGCCGCGTGGCTTGCGGCCCGGCGGCGGCATAGCGACCAGTCAGTATACTCGCTCTGTATAGATAACACGTAACATTGTCGCGTCCTAATCTATACAATAAACAGTGCACGTGGAATCCTTTGTTTCTTTAACCCTAAAGTGGTGACCCCGCGTTTAAATAATTTGGACATTAGACGGAAATGGAAGGAGTGCAAATTTCAGGCCAAACAGCAACAACATATCCATCGGCAAGTACAAGTAACCAATTTGAAGCGACGTATACAGGTTACCAACGTGATGAATTACCGGCTACAGCCATTACCACCGACGCAACAGGTACGGGCCTGTCAGGAGACCTGGCAGCCATAAGTATAAATTCAAGACTCCCGGAATTTTGGCCACACTTGCCAAGGTTATGGTTCGCGCAGTTTGAGCACACGCTGTTACCACAAAAGACAAGCGATGACGTAAAATTCCACGTTGCCGTATCGAAGCTGACTCAGGACGCGTTACAACAGGTTAGCGACATTATTTACAATACAAATTTAATTAATAAATACCAAGCATTAAAGGAACGACTACTGCAAGTATATGAAGACTCAATTAATGCTCAGTTTAAAAAATTAGTCAGTGAGCTGGAGCTCGGCAGCCAAAAACCGTCACAGCTTCTACGAAGAATGGCCGAAGTAGGCCGTAATATGAACGTGTCGGAGCAAATATTAAAGAATTTATGGTTAAGTCGTTTACCAGCATCGGTCAGAGCCAGTCTAGCTGTCACGCAAGAGACCACATTGGAAAAATTAGCCATCGTTGCAGACAACATTATGGAGCATATCAACGTAGGCGAAATCGCACAATGCAACGTAATCAATCCAATGACGAGTACGGTGAACAACCAATCATTCTTACCGATAGCGGAGATGATGTCGCAGTTAAGCAAATTAACATTGGAAGTAGCATCTTTACGCACCGAAGTGAATCGCGGGCGCAGCCGTTTCCGAGGTCGAGGCCGAAGAAGAAACTTCATTCATCGTCGATCGAGATCACGCTCTAACAATAGACCAAGACCAACAAGAGACGATCCGAATTGGCTCTGCAGATACCATTACAAATTTAGAGAGCAAGCAAGGCGCTGCGAACAACCCTGCAACTGGCATAACACTATGGAGAAGGAAAACTAAACGAGGTACGTACGGGAGCAGGCGACTACGTACCAACTAGCAACCATCGCCTGTGCGTAACAGACTGGAAGAACGACTTAAGATTTTTAGTAGATACGGGTGCAAACGTATCCGTATTGCCAGCGACACGTAAGGACAAGAATAGTGGTGAGTTATCTAGATATCGTTTATTTGCTGCAAATGGAAGTGAAATTCGGACTTACGGTGTAAAATCACTAGTTCTCAATCTTAAGCTAAGACGCAATTTCAGATGGACATTTATTATTGCAGATGTTTCTCAACCTATACTAGGAGCCGATTTTTTAGCATACTATAAATTGTTAGTAGATTTAAGTTCCAAGAAATTAGTAGATCAAGTAACAAATCTGAACATCCTTGCCTCTCTGGTTGATAACGAACATTCTACCATAAATACAATAGCTAACGATCACCCTTACTATGATATACTAAAACTATTCCCAGATGTCACTAAACCGATATCTTTTAAGGAAATTCCGTCACACTCTGTGACGCATCATATAGCTACAACAGGTCCACCCTTACATTCTAAAGCGAGACCACTACCACCGGATCGCTACAAAATAGCCAAAGAGGAATTTAGGCATATGCAAGAATTAGGTATATGTCGACCTTCTAAAAGTGAGTGGGCGAGTCCACTACACATAGTACCCAAAAAAAACGGGCAACTACGTCCTTGCGGCGATTATAGGAGACTGAATCACATCACTAAACCCGATAGATACCCAGTACCACGCTTGCACGATTTTACATATATTTTAAGTAATAAAACCATATTCTCACGCCTAGATATAAATAGAGCATATCATTGTATTCCAGTCAATGCCGACGATATTAAAAAAACCGCCATAATAACCCCTTTTGGTCTTTACGAATTTTTACGAATGCCTTTTGGTCTTTGTAACGCCGCACAGACATTCCAACGCTTCATGGATCAAAGTGTATTATCAGGATTAAATTCAGAGTTGCAATCAGATTTTTATTTTGCATTCCTAGATGACGTCATAATCGCTAGTACTAACGAAGAAACTCATAAACAACATTTACAAGCAGTATTAAAAAGATTTAATGATTTTGGCATCACGATTAACGTATCTAAGTGTAGTTTCGGTCAAAAAGTAATAGAATTTTTAGGTCATGAAGTATCATGTAAAGGTATACGTCCACTGGACAAAAAAGTCGAAGCTATTCTGAATTTCCCTAAGCCAGAAACTATATCAGATCTAAGACGATTTTTAGGTATGGTAAATTTTTATAGAGCACATATTCCCAACGCGGCGGAGATACAGTCTAAATTAAATTCTTATCTACATAATTCAAAACGTAACGATCGTACTAAAATTAATTGGACTACCGAAGCGACAACACAATACGAACAGTGTAAGGCAAGCCTTACGAAGGCAGTTACGTTATCACATCCGTTACCCGATACCCCGCTAGCACTCATGACCGACGCATCGAACACGTGCGTAGGCGCCGTATTACAGCAAAAAGTCGATGATCACTGGGAACCTCTAGGTTATTTTTCCAAAAAGTTCTCAGATGCCCAACAAAAATATTCAGCATATGATCGCGAACTTACAGCTATTTACTTGTCAGTACAATATTTTCGTAAGATGTTTGAGGGACGTCAATTAATTATATATACGGATCATAAACCTTTAATTTACGCCTATAGCAAAAAAAGCAACGACAAAGAATTACCAAGGCGCACTAGACAACTATCTTACATAAGCGAATTTACAACAGACATACGGCATATCACGGGCCGAAGTAATATAGTAGCAGATACATTATCCCGAATAGAGAGCATAACATGTCCTACCACCATTCACTATGAAGACTTAGCAATCGATCAGTCATCAGACAGCGAGTTAAAAGACTTATTACACCGAACGAACGGACAGAAAGACAATTCACAATTTAGGGAAATATATTTACCGAACTGTGAAAATTCTTTAGTCTGTAATATGTCTACCCAGAAAGCTAGACCGTATCTAACACAAAAATATCGCAGAATCGCTTTCGATACATTACATAACTTGAGTCATCCAGGAATCAGAACTACAAAAAAATTAATTAAAGATCGATATTACTGGCCGTCTATGAACAAAGATATATCGCTTTGGAGTAAAAATTGTATTAATTGTCAGAAGTCAAAAATTCAACGTCATACGATGTCAGAACTAGGTCAATTTCCACAATGCGGACGACTCGAGCATATACATATAGATATAGTAGGGCCACTACCCACTACAACCGAAGGCTATAGATATCTTTTAACAATCATAGATAGAGGAACAGGTTGGCCAGAAGCAATACCAATGAGAGAAATCACTGCAGAATTAGTAGCTAGAAAAATTTTCGAAAACTGGATTTCCCGTTTCGGATGTCCACGTCGACTGACGTCAGATCAAGGAAAACAATTTGAAAGTAATTTGTTCGTACAATTGTCAAAATTTTTAGGAATAGAAAAATTGCGTACTAATACCTACCACCCTCAAAGTAATGGAATGGTTGAAAGGTGGCATAGATCTCTTAAATCAGCTCTAAGAGCTAGATTAAACAATAATTTAAATTGGTACACTGAATTGTCAGCAGTTATGTTAGGTCTACGCGCTGTTCCACGAACAGACACATGCGTCAGCGCAGCCGAACTCATGTACGGTATCAAGTTAAAACTTCCCGGCGATTTTTACGACACAAGCGAAGCAAGTAAATATGATTCATACGAGTTTGTAAAAAATCTTAGACAAACTATTAGTAACTTAAAACCAAGGCCAATTAAACAACGAGATTCTAGATCAATTTTTGTGCATAAAGATTTACGAGATTCCGAATATGTCTTCGTAAGAAAAGAAGTAGTAAAAGCTTCTCTCCACCAACCTTACGAAGGCCCTTTCAAAGTTATTAAGAGGGGAGACAAGTCTTACATAATAGATATTTTTGGTAAACAGAGTTCCGTATCAATAGATAGACTTAAACCTGCCTATACGTTAGGGTATTGCAATCAAACAGATAGACAAGGATTACCAGAATGTACAGATAATTTAGATAATAACATAGATACAAACAAGAATAGTCAACATGACAGATCAACTAACAGCGGAAAGTCTACAACTTATACCACGCGCAGTGGCCGAGTTTCGAAACCTACAGTACGATTTGCGATTACGTAAAGTAAAATTTAATAAATAGGCATTAATAATTTAAATTATCATTTCAAATTTGCAATCACGAGGTTATGTCGTTATGATCATTACTGATCCACATCCATATCGATCATATTATTATACTTTTGACAAAATGGGTAAAAGTTATAGCAAAGAGGAAGAAATAATTATCGCTCAAAATGGTGCAAATAACGCAAACAAAAGTGATATAGAAACGCACTTGAAGCTACATGGATCTATCATGGTGACGATACTTATTCTGTTAAGTCTATTATTCCTGTACTTTGGCTACACAAAATGTAAAGCAAGAAGTGCTCGTTGGATGCAACAACAAGTTAAAGCTGTAAACGTTGAAGTACCAAGAGTCACCGTTCAGCAATCACAACCCCAGCCTCAACCGCAAGTTGTGTTTGCACAGCGGACATAGATTGTAAGTAGCATATAAAAAATAATAATAATTTGTAATACTTTGTAATGTAACAATTTTATTTTAACAGTAACATAAATGTCAAAATATTTTTAAATTTTCAGCATAAATGTCTGTCAGTAACTGTCAACAGCATAGTTTAAAAATTTTTTTTTAGCATAAATTCCAGTAACTAGAATAAGATACCTAAAATAGAATATTAAGTTAATCATAACTGTTACATTAGAAGCAACTAATTAAGTTTTATAACTGAATGCTATTTGCTGAATTGAAGGAGTGATTCACAGAAGGCTTATTATAACAATGTATAACCATTTAGTAGCGAATAAAATATTACAACGGTAATTCTGCTTAACCTACCGGTACCATGTATAAGATAAAAATGATTCGTATAATATGACTATGTAATTTTAAGCTCGTACAGATAAGGATTTTATGTATCAATGTCAATTCTTTCTCTTGTATCTTAATGTATTTTACTTTAAATTTTTCTATTTTATTTTTAATAAGAGGGGGAATACTGTAGCGGTGCTTACGCAGCAAATGCATGCCATACCCAGCCGCGTGGCTTGCGGCCCGGCGGCGGCATAGCGACCAGTCAGTATACTCGCTCTGTATAGATAACACGTAACATTGTCGCGTCCTAATCTATACAATAAACAGTGCACGTGGAATCCTTTGTTTCATTAACCCTAAAGGTGGGACCCACAGCGCTGATATTCAGTCAAGGCCTGAAAAATACCTGAAAATAACTGTGTAAAGAAGAGAAGGAACAGAAAGAGAACAAATAAGATAAAAATTGTAACCCTAAGGAAAAACATAAGAAAAGATTAAACCCCTATCAAAAATAATAACAAAAATAAAAAAAGAAAACACTAAAACATAGGCATATAGGTGCACATATGTGAACATACACAGACGAAAATATGATTAAAAAAGAAACAATATCCTGGATGCCAGGATCCTGCATCAGGAGCTCGCTCTGAAATACGGCTTCCTTGAGCAGAGGATACCTTGCTACCGGTACTTGCCAGAACCAGTCCTCGAGAACAGCCGTGACAAGCTCTACTGGGACCGGCCCATCATCACGGACAGGACTATTCTAGCGAATAGACCTGATATCGTGTTGATGGACCGGGAGCAGTTGCGGGTGTTTTTGGTGGATGTCACTATCCCGCATGACGATGGTCTCGTGAAGGCTGAAACCGAGAAGAGGAGGAAGTACCTCGACTTGGCCCACGAGATCGTCGACATGTGGGCTGTGGCCTCCGCTGAAATCATCCTAGTTGTTCTGTCCGTGAATGGTTTGATCCCGATCAGCCTCAGGGACAACCTGAGGCGGTTGGGATTCCGTGGCGGTTCCCTCCCGGGCCAGATGCAGAGAGCGGTGCTGCTCGATACGGCCAGAATAGTACGTCGGTTTCTGTCCTTGTCGCCCTGAACCCCGACCGACTGTGCTTCTGTCGGGGGCTACACCGTCTTCCCCTCATTTTGGCTTTTAGAGGGGGAGATGAGTCAAAATAATAATAATAATAATAATTCGATTCGACAATTATCGTCCCGATAGTCGTCTCGGCGAACGGTCTTATAGCGAAGAGCTTCGACCAACATCTCAAGAGGCTCTCACTAGATGGCTGGGTCAAGGGGCAGATACAGAAGGCGGTACTTCTTGACACGGCACCAATTGTCAGGAGGTTCCTCACTCTTCAGCCCTAACCACCGGTAGCTTGGGCCTTGCCCCGCTACTAGTGGACACCTAATTTTAAGTTTTTTATAATATTTATTGTTTTTATATACATATATATTGTAAAAAATTTAAAATTAAGAAAAGAAATAAATAAATGAATAATAATAATAATAATAAATAAATAATACCACAAGGTCATTTTCGTTACGCTGTAAACCTAAAAAGTGTTTTTTAATGTTATTTCTAAAAGTAGCCACAGTTTGAAGCTTCCAATAAGGCTTTTCTACTCTTAAAATACTGTGCAATTCGTCCAACCGAGAATTCGCGGAACCATTTTATTTGCGAGAAAGCATTTGTTATTGTTAGAATTAGTCTATTAAGAAAGTTTTTGGTTACTTCGAAACTTTGCCCCCCTTTGTCTTTCCAAATGATAATGTATTCGATTTTGTTGCTTAATCTTTAAACAGAATGTTTCAACAAGGAAATTTCTGCCCAATCGTACGAATTGGCTTTTTTGGGATTTTCTGCGACGACAGAATACTGCTAGATTTATAGTTTCCCCTCATCTCACATTTTATAAAGTGTAAACGGAAACTTCTAAGAAAATCTATCTCAAACTGAAAGTCCACTAGATTATATGGCTACCGTCACTTATTAACTATACTGTTTAGATTTATTTACTAATTGAAATAGTAAAAGATTCCTTTGAAATCGTGAGGCCGTGTATATGTCAGGTCATTATAATTATTTTATTTTTATTTTATTTATTTCTATTTATTTAACCTT
Organism: Bembecia ichneumoniformis; assembly: GCA_910589475.2. Lineage (NCBI taxonomy): Eukaryota > Metazoa > Arthropoda > Insecta > Lepidoptera > Sesiidae > Bembecia > Bembecia ichneumoniformis. The sequence goes on along the minus strand of OU342546.1, from coordinate 3,245,056 downwards.
TCGTACGCCGGAACGTGGATCCACGTTATTAATAAATCATGGTTAGAACCCCCATGACTCCTTCTGGGAGAACAATTAGGTCAGTCAGAGTTAGTAGTTAAATCAGTAAAAACGGTTGAAATTTAAACAACCTGTATATATCATGGCAAATGGCACTTGAAATGATAAATTTAAGCGCTGGCAGACAAGGGTAATTCGGCTTCCGGCATACAAGTGGTTAATTTAGGTTACATACAGCCATTGTGTAGTTAAAACTAAATTAATATTATAATAAAGTACAAATAGGCCTAAAGAACCATATTTTCATTAAAGAGATAACTAAATATAGGAGATAAGAAAAAAAATTAGAATATTATGTAGTGATATATATTTAAAAAATTAAATAACCATTTTTTTAAAAGTAATTCGCAACTTTCTTTTTGAATGATGTTAAATTAATTCATTAATTAGAACCTTACTATAGTGATATTTGGAACGATGGAGGAAGGGATTCTTAGCACGATTAGTTCGACAGTATGTCTCTTGTTCTTGTCCGGAGTGAAGTAAATGGATTCTAAAAGTGAAGAAGAATCATTGTGATTATTTATTATTTTATATAGGAAGACTGCGTCAAGATAAGCGTCAAGATTATATTTTAATATAAAAATAAAGATGTTTATCACTGATACGGTCACTATAAATTTTGATAGGTAATTGATTAGATAAAACCCTAAAACAAGTTGTAGAATAGATGCTTCCATAGACACTAACTAAAATAACTGAGACTTGATTTTTCATGAGATATCACAACCTTTTGTAGTGGAAGAACATGTTTTTGAAATAATAACTTATTCTAGTTGTGACATACATTTCCAAATCTACAAAATTTACATTAATTGACACATTAACTATGTGTCAACATTAACTATATTTCCTTAAATATTATCCACAATGTTTTAATGGCACTGTCGACCTTGTCCATAATTGTTTTCAGAATGCTATTGCTCAAGATCCCCCAGGCAAAATCAAAATCAAATCAAAATATTTATTTATCAATTAGGTTTCTCCAGTTAACCAAGAAGCTCTGGCATCCCTTACCCACACACCGAAACACAACAGCACACGTGCTGTTATTTCACGGTGGTCTTCTGTAAGGTGGTGGTTACTGCCGCTAGACGGGCTGCCCAAATGACTGTGAAACGCAGTGTGCCCAGCCACTACTTTGTTGAAACTAGTTTAAATTTTGCAAATTTTCAAAAACAATAGCAATAATAGCTACTTTTTAAACTTAAAATGTTGTGTTTAGCGCCATCGCTTGTCAATCTTAATCCTAAAAAGAATTTTTGGTTAATTATTCCTTGACGGTCCCCTTGATGGTAGGTGGCTACCGTCGCCTATAACACAAGCAACGACAAAGCTGCTGCAAGTGCGCTGCCGACTACAATCACTTACTTCACTCACCGAAACACAACAGCAGACGTGCTGTTATTTCACGGTGGTCTTCTGTAAGGGGTGGCTACTGCCGCCAGACGGGCTGCCCAAATGACTGCGAAACACAGTGTGCCCTACCACTACTTTCCAGATCGAGACCAGAGCCAAACTTGAAAAGTTATTTTTTCAAAGTTAACCCTGCCGGGTATCGAACCCGGGAACTTTAGAACAGAGCGTTAAGGCAAGCACCCTGACGGGCTCGTTACTCCTGAGAAGAAACTCAGGATAATATTGTTTTTGTCATCTTTAAAATATAAAGGAGAAAGTTTGGGGATTCGAGTAGTATTCCTATGTACTTTGAACATAAATGCGTATCTGCTAAGTTGGATAGACGGTCAATTTCGAGCTATTGTCGGCATAATCTGGTTACCAATAGGTTTCGTAAGTGAGTGACGTCAGAATGCCTTACTTCTCTACCCTTGTAGTTTTGGTCAGTTTTGTGGCGATATCCTATCCAATGAATTATCTATGCGACTAACATAGCTTCCTCTACTGTATGAATATTGGAAATATACCATATAAATTCGACTCTTTCCTTCGTAAGGCGGAACACCTTGGTGACAAACCTTAGGAATGCAGCAGCGATATTATTTTGCGACCGAGAACAAATTCCACCCACAATTTTTATCTCCTACATTTGCTACTAGGGTAACTTAAAAACCAAATTACGGTTATAATTAGCAACAAGAGATAAACAAAGAGGTGGGTAAATCCTTTTTTGTCATCTTTAGACGCAAAATGCCTTTTAGACCGACTAAAAGCAGAAATGTTCTTCTAACGTAAGTACTAGAATTCCATTTCCCAGACTTGACGACGTCTAAACTCTTACTGAACCGTTTTAAGCTAACTTGACCCAGTTTTACGGAATCGGTGTAGGACGAGAAGCGTACTTCAGCTGCACTTTTACGCCATCAGTGTTACGCGATATGTGTAAAACAAAGTTAAACGCGATTTTATTTCAGAGGGAATTTTGTATTGTGGGAAAACAATAAATCTCAGTTATCTGAACTAATTACATGTACGTATAAAACGTGGGCCAAAATAAATTTGCCATTAGCCAATCGGAGCGCAGCATTCGCCACAAGGATAGGACGGAATTGTTTTCGAACTAAATGAATGACTTTTCTTCTCTATACCTGCTCGCTGTAAGGCAGTCATGAGCGCGAAGTAATTCCAAATTTATGTTATATTTTAACAAAAATATTTAAACTTAGACATTTTTGTACATATCCTTCAATACTATTGTTATTACTATTCTTCAAAACATTTACTTAGTGTGGAGCGGCTGGTAGGCGACTCCAGGCGGGTTTGCGATAATGCGAATGCGTATCAAACACACCACTTACCTTTTCGCCAGCGGCTGCTACGAAGGTTTTGTACAGTGTTATGTTTGTATGTATTAATGTGGTGTACCTAACTAATTTTTACAATTGCGAAGTGTAAAAACTACAGCAACTCACTTAGTTTGTGGTTTATTTTATACGCGGAAAGTCACTGGGACGCGGAACATTTAATTTTTCACCTTTTTAAATACTAAATTCAACTGTCTGCTTCTATCACAAAAAACTGTTGCGCGGTACTGACGCGGATTCTTGATCATATCAAGATACCGCCACACGAAAAATGAAAAATTTATAAAATAAAAATCTTAATATGCGCCACCTAGCGGACAAGAATGATATTTCCGCTCTATGCCAAGTGGCGCGTTCATAGTGTCCACATTTACATCCATAGATTTAGCACATGAACACCCATGAAATGCTGAACGTGAATAAATCTAACGATTCGTTTTAAAAAATAAAAGTTGAACAAAATTAAAGGCTGCCATAAAAGTCTTTAAATAAAAATGTTCAGATAACATAAAAATGTTGCCTTTCCCTACTGAAGAAGAAACGGCTTTTTGAAATTCTCTTAACCAAATCCGATTATTCTACGATTTTTTTAAAGAAAAATTATAAAGGTTCAATAAAACTCAATTTTATATTATTTTATTGAATAAAAGTACCCACAGGACAGCCAAACAACCAAACAAACATATTTATATGCTAGTATATTTTTTTTTAATTTATTTCCCCCGGGGGTTACACCACCCTCGTGGGCTATTTATTGCATATCGTTCTTACATAAGTATTATTTAAAATATATGAAATATGAGCGTTTACAAATGTGTAGCAATGTCAATAAAATCAGTAATTTAATCTCGACCAATGCCCGTATGGTGGAGAGGGGGGTGGTCCGATACCCCTAGCTAAATCAGGGTCTTTTTTTGTTAATTTTTTTATATTATTACTATTTTTATGATTTTTGTAATCTTATATATTATATACATGAATCTTATATATTATATACATAGGTAAATGAATCTCCATTTCCCCTGGTCACGGCATCACGCGTGAACGGGTAGACCGATTTTAATTCGGTTTTCGCTAACGGAAAAAGGGATAAACGGGGAATGTTTTAGGGTATATAAAAATTGCACGCCGGGCGAAGCCGGGGCCGCTAGTATATTTAATAAAAAAATCTGGTATTCTTATCCATCATATTTTTATTTATAATATGTCTGTCTAATTTGATGTCAATGTCAAACTCCAACTCCAAACGTGCCAGCATTGGAGTAGCATATATGCTAGTATTGCAGGTATCTACAGCTATTACATTTTATCATTTTTAGCTGCTAATATTAAAAAAATACTTGGAAATTGAAAAAAAAATGTGAGTAATTATAACAATAAGTCAACCACTACAAATGAAAGTACTGTATAAGGGAGAGAAGAAAAGCATTACTTAAAATTTAAGAAATACTTAAAATTTAAAAATAATAATAATAATGTAAATTCCATATGTCAATAAAGGAATGGTATTATAAGAAAACTAATTAGTCAAAAATTCAATATTCCTGATTTGGAGTTTAAAGATGTCAAGATTTGCACACCGAATATTTATCGGTTGGTCATCTCTGGTATCAGTTACCCATGGTATCACAAATAAATTATTATAATATTATTTATTATTATAGTTTTATTATATCATTTGGACGACCCGTTGGATGAGTGGCAAGGGTGCTTGCCTAACGTCTCAGGGGCTCCGGGTTCGATTCCCGGCGGAGTCAACTTTGGAAATTTTAATGTTATTTTCAAAATTGACTCTGACTGGATTTAAAAAATAGTGGTAGGGCACACTGTGTTTCGCAATCATTTGGGCAGCCCGCCTGGTGGCAGTAACCAACACCTTACAGAATACCACCGTTAAATAACAGCATTATGTATACGTGTTGTTGTGTTTCGGTGAGTGAGTAAGGGATGCCAGAGCCCATTTCCTTATCGTCTCCTAATCCCTTATCCTTAGTCGGCAGCGCACTTGTAGGCGTTTTGGCTTGATTGTGTTATAGGCGACGGTAGCCACCTACCATCAAGTGGACCGTCAGCCTGTCCGTCGACCTTAACATAAAAAAAATATTAAAACGTCTGTATTAGTAGATACCTTTCGCAACATATAATGTAGACAAAGAAAAGCGAACTTTATTCAAGTTACAAACTAATTTGGAGACACAAGGATGTATTTGATACAGGGACACACTCGGTCACAAAATGTCCACTATCTCTTGAGACTTAATGAAAATTGACATTTGGAAACTTTCCCTCACCCGTTTCTAACTTCGCTTTTAGCGTTTGTTGTTTTCCGCATTTTCTCTGTTAATATTTTTCGGTCTACTTGATGGTAGGTGGTTACCATCTTCTACCTGCATAATACAAGTTACGCCATAGATGCTGCAAATCAAGTGTTGCCGTTTCGGAAATGAGAAAGTCCCCAGATCTTGATGAAAAAGTCCCTAGATTTTGAAACAAAATTACTTAAAAAATCCGATAGAAGTCGCTAAATATTTCAAAATATTCTTCAGCAAAAAATATGCTGTAAACAAAGCAAATTTGTATAATCAAGGCTTTATTCATAGTAATCAAATCCATAATAATCAAATAGGTTTGTTCTGCAAAAACATAACATAGAAACTGGTTATTCCATTCCTTCCTTTCTATAAACGGTTGATTGCTGACGAGTGAATGAAAGAGAAAGAAATAGCGACATAATATGATGAATCGTTTTGATAGAGTGAGAGGCATCATCAAACAGACAGAACCTGTAGATCGAACGTCATTCTAGTAGCAGATTTCCCAAAAAACCAATAGCAATTCGTAGTGTTGCTAGTAACTACTCACATTTAAATTTGTACCAAAATATTTCTGTAGGTATTTCAATATACTGAAAAAGTCGCTTCTTTTTGTAATTGCAATGTACTTTTTTCTTTTTTATTTCTTTGTAGCTTTGCTTGCAAGAAGTCGCTAAAAAATTTTTAAGTCGCTAGATCGAAAATCCGCTAGATCTAGCGACAAAGTCGCTAAAACGGCAACAGTGCAATGTGCTGCCGACTTAGTAGGATTAACGATTAGGTATTGGGAAGGACTCTGGCATCCCTTACCCACTCACCGAAACACAGTAGCACACTTGCAGGTATTTTCATCGTAGTCTTCGGTGAAGAAGTGAAATCTTCCTGCATCTTACATAAAACATTTATTCAATCTTAATTGCTCATATATTTTTGACAGACGTCGAATTTTTTGTTTTTATTTTTAACTAGCGACCCGCCCCCGGCTTCGCCCGGCGTGCAATTTTTCTATATATGAACATTCTCCGTTTATCCCTCTTTCCATTACTGAAAACCGAATTAAAATCGGTCTACCCGTTCACGCGTGATGCCGTGGGACCAAGGGAAATGGGGATTCATTTTTATATATAGAGATTATGGATAGAAGATACCCTACGTTTCATGATTTCATGATGATCGGTTGAGCAGTTAAGAGCGCGTATAAATAGAAATAGGTAATCCTAGATTTGAATTTTATCTAAGTATATAAAGTCCTAAATAAGAAAATAGATTAATACGTTATAAATAAAAGTGAAATGTGGACAGAAAATATTATGCAATGAAATTTTCAAGACGGAACAAAATCATCAAGTTACCTCTAATTCTTATCGTTTCTTGTTTTATTTTCAAAATGACTGTCTAAACACATTGTAATGTTTAGTTCTCAAGAACACAACTAGATGGCGCCACCAAAAGAAGTTATATGCCGCAAGCGTTTCGTTCGCGCAGAAGAACGACCATGCCACAATGTGTTCAATATAAATGGGTGAGGGGTGCCAAACCATAAAGTGAAATTTTCAGGAGATACAAAAAACATTTTTGATGGAAAAAGAAAAAGCAAAGCAATAAAAAAAGAATGTATATAATCAAATTATCATTTATTATTAATAATTTGACACAACTTTTGTGCTCTGTCAAAACAAAACAAGGAAATAATAAAATTTTCTTTCTAAAAAAAATTAAAAGATCAAAACGTTGTTTGTAAGTGTTATATTACTTGCACATAACTCAACTTTCACATAACTCAACTTTAAAAATATCTTTATTTTAAAAGGTTTTCATAAAACAATTTGCTATCTCCGGCTAAATACGGCAACATGGCACCAATGTCTTTCTTTTTCTCGGCAGATAAAGCAGTGATGCCAGGTCTCCTGATTTTTCGGGGGATTTACTGATTTTTCCAGAATTCTACTGATTTGAACTGAAAGTCTACTGATTTTTTTCAAATACTTAATTGTTAAGCTTTACTTTAAAGCATGATAAGTAATAAAAAAACCTGCGAAATTACCATGGTTAGATTTTCACTACAAAATTGTTATCGTAAAATGGACTTACGCTGATGGACACATAGTTGTATATTGAGACTTTAATCTTGCTGTCCACATCGAAATATGTAGGTATCTCAAGGACAATATATAACTAATAAAATGTATTTATGTTATTTTAATGCCTGACATTATTTTATTTAACAAAATTGTATCTTCTGATTTTTTTTAAAAATTCCCCATGCATCTCTTGATTTTTTCTAGTCCTCTGATTTTATAAAAATGGACCTGGCAACACTGAGATAAAGGTACAGGACAGACTAATACAACATCTTTGGGTACAGGTGTCTCGATCATGTCAATTTGTAGTTTCTCAAAATTCGCCTTAGTAATTCCAGCCAGGTTTAAGCACTGGAGTTGATATCCAAGGAGCAAATTCGCCGTAGCTTTTCTTTGTAAAAATGACACCAAAATTTTCAGATGTTAGGCGAATCATCGTTGCCGAAGATATCTGTAGCCTTTTGGTAAATCATATTTTAACCAAATTCATCGAATTAAAAAAGGTTTTATTATCCAATCTACCAAGAATGTTTTTTTTTTTGCCAGCATTTGTAATAAGCTCAATAAGGTCTTTTGGAATAAGTGGCTTTGCACCACACTTTTTCGCTTTTTTAATGATCGCAAAATCACGAATGAATTGCAGCTCACAATATTTAAGCTAGATGGCATTAGAAACCCTTCAACTCAATACCACAAGTAAACGCCGGCACATACAACGTTTTACTGCAATAAAAGTTAAAACGTATTTCAGTTCGTGCGGCACTTAAAACGTTATCGTTTGGCACCCCTCAAGTATTCTTTACAGTATGAAGTGTAGTTTGTTGTTTAAAGAGTGAAGTGAACCCCAGTTAAATACAGAAGTGACATTGAACAAGGACACATATTACAAACCTAAAAATTTATCCAGTAATCTCACTTCACAGATTATCTAGGCCTTTGAGGATTAATTTTTCATTTGACATTATAGTTTACGAGTAATTAATATTTAATACTTTTGGCACTTGTATTCCACGAAATGCCCTATCTTCCATCTCATGTCATGCATACTTCAATGTGCATTGTTTCACATAATCAGTCACAATTGCTCCACTGAAACGGGAAGACGATTTTACTGTGCGCAAGATTATTTACACGTAAATTTTTTAATAAGACTTATTTATGAGTAGATTAAGTGTGTTCTGTATAGACTGTTTATAAACTGTTCCATATTATTTTAACAAGATGTTTAAATATATGGCTAATAAAAGAAACTCTGTTATGTCCGTATCGTGTCCATTCAATTATGGGGCCACGCGGGTGAAATTAGATTTTTTTTGCTTTGTACGCCCCCTTAAGGTGTAAAAGCTTAACAAACAAACAAACTTACTTTCGTATTTATGATATTGAGACCATAATATACACAACAACAAAAAATATTCTATACCCCCTAGGTTTAAACGGTTTTAACTCAGAATTTAAAATGTAATTTGAATAAACAAAAAAATGTGAAAACTCCAAATTATTGCGTTTGCAATTTTCAACCTTAACACGTAAAAAATAAGTATGTATTAAACGGTACATGTAAATTTGTAATTTCACATTTGACCACTTTATGCCTTCATTTAAAACGATTGATTTTAAACTTCAAGTGTTAAGACATTGGGTTCATTTTAAGTGAGTCACACTGGTCACACTGATGGCGGTCGAGATTTATTCGTGCGAAATGCTATTTGCAGCTTTTTTTAACGTTTTGTTATAAATTTTGAACGTCGCGTCGGGTCATTCAGATTTGAGAATGAATAGCCAAATAGATCAATGGCAAATTGACATAGCGATCGTTTCCAAAATATGTGTTTGTTTGTGAGGATATTCAGATATTTTTTTTAGTGGATATACGAAATTTCATGGCCCATTCACCTCACTTTAGCGACCTGTGGCTCTAGCATGAGTTTACGATACTACACTCGCTAGCGAGAGCGTAAAACTTTTGTATGGGAAATCGTGAACTGTCAATGTCAAATTATCAATTTTCCATATAAATGTTTTACGCTCTCGCTAGCGAGTGTAGTATCGTAAACTCATGCTAGAGCCACTGCATGTACATAAGACACATTTATTGTCCAATAAAACGGTCTGTACACTTCGCTTGTAGTTTCAATAGGTACATTATGTATTTAAATATAACCTGCCAACAGGCTACGAAGGGAAGCAACACGTCAAAACTAGAAGACAGAAAGATGTATAGAAGATATAACTATATTTTCTATATATTTTATAATAATATAATATAATATAATATAATATAATATAATATAATATAATATAATATAATATAATATAATATAATATAATATAATATAATATAATATAATATAATATAATATAATAATAATTGATTTTCTTTGACCATGGGTAACTGGTTACCAGAGATGACATTTAGTGTTCTTGTTCCTTCATGACCAACCGATAAATATTCGATGTGCAAATCTTGACAAGTTGAATTTAGAAATCTTTAATCCAGAATATAGAAAAATCTTTTTAAGTAGTGGCAGGGCACATTGCGTTTCGGAGTCATTCGGGCAGCCCGTCTGACGGCGGTAACCACCCTCTTACAGCAGACCACCGTGAAATGACAGCTGCTGTTGTGTTTCGGTGAGTGAGTAAGGAAAGAGAGAGCCCATTTCCTATCCAATCCCTTATCCTTAAACCTACTGTAGTCGGCGGCGCAATTGCAGCACCTGTTACAGGCGGCGGTAACCACCTATCATCAAGTGGACCGTCAGCATGTCTGCCGACATTAACATTAAAAAAACGATGTAAATCTTACTTTGAAAATGAAAACAAAATAGAAACAGGCACCAAGAAAACTCAGCATTATTTTCGAGAATGTAGCACAATACATAATGTACCTCGGTGTCTACACACTGTGGGTGACTCTAAAAAAATGTCGACAGAACCTCAGAGGACCTAAAACAATGATATTGAGAGCACCCCAGAGAGTTTCGGGGCTTTGTGTGTGATGATACTCTAGTTACTAACAATGTGTTTGCAATTGAACGTGGATACTTAAAGTTTTTTTTTTTTTTGGGTTGGGTACCATTAGGTATGAACACAAGGAACACATAGACGCTGCAAGTGTGATAAGGGATAAGGAAGACACAGGGAAATAGTCTATGGCATCCCTTATTCACTGGTCGAAACACAACAGCACACGTGCTGTTATTTCATGGTTGTATTCTTTAAGGCGCATTGGAAATTTTGGTGGCAGGGATTTAGATTTTTCTCAGCAATGAAAAAATATATGAAAGTGGTGTTTGGTAATCTGTTTCTTCATGTTACTGACTTCATTTTTACAGTTGGATTACACGATTGGTAAACTTTTGTAACGGAGAAAAAAATTTCAAAGAAACCTCTTTTAAAACACAAATTTACATTTTACAGGCAAACGGGACCAATCTATAGAAATTTTCTATGTATATTTTTTTGTAGGGGTGCCGTGGCTCCGAAGGGTTTATAGTTAGTATCCCTTCGGACCCACGGCACTTCTTATACTACTATATTAAATATTAGTATATTAAATACTAGATATACTCGTATAATATAAACATCACTATTCATTGGTGGTATTGTTTTTGAAATTATTACCCACCATACCACTGGGGGTATGGCCAGGGGTGCCGTGGGTCCGAAGCGTATCAGTATAAAAACATACTGATGTACATGTAATGTATTTTAAGAAATCCAACTGTAAAATTAAAGTGTAGGTATGTTTATACTAAGGCACATAGAAAATATCAGGTCTAGACAAAAAACTTAAATATTTTAATGAAAAAAACTATTGTGTGATAATGATAGGAGAAAGCGATTTCGAAAAAACGCAGAATTATTTAGAATTAATATTAGAAATAAAACAAGCATTACAAAATTGCACACATACAAATATATTAATATGCTCACCTACCTATAAATATGGTAACAACGCTAATTCGAGAGTTGGACAATTTAATAATCTACTATACTTAGACCTCTTAACAAATAAATATGCCTATTTTATAGACAGCAATAAGAATCTTAAATGTGATTTTACTATGTTTAGATACAGTGGAAAAATTAACTGTCTAGGAATGAAAACTATAATTAAGAATTTATCTATTATAATTCAAGACATTGACAACTTTAAAACTTCAAATACTAATTTAGAGAAACAAAACGAAGAGTGAAGTCAATCAAAGAGAAACACTATCCAAGGATCTGAAGAATCCACATAATCAAAACAGCTGTTTCACTAAATAGGCTCCACATTTTACATCAGAACATAGTTGGACTTCTTAATAAATCAGACCTGCTTACCACTAACCTGCAAGTACTTAAAGATAATGGAAAGAATATTGGATGTTATATGTATCACCGAACATTTTATGCAGGTTGGATTTGAGGAGCTTTGCAACTTACCAAATTATGCCATGGCTGCTTGTTATAGCCGTAAAAATGTAAAAAAAGGAGGAGCATGTATATTTGTAAAAAAGAACTATGCATACAAAAAAATTAAAAATATAGAAAATTTGTCAATTTCAGGTATATTTGAATGCTGTGCAACAGAGCTTATAAATTATAAAATAATTGTAGTACATGCATATACAGAATTCCAAAAACAACAAATTTAAGCACTTTTTTTTGATAAATTTGAGCAAGTATTGATCTGTTTACAAAAACTAAAACATGAAAAATGTCATTATCGCCGGAGATTTTAATGTGGATATTATGAAAAATAATAACAATACATCTGAGTTTCAATGTCTCTTGCTAAGTTATGGACTTAAGCTGGAAATTAAAGTACCAACAAGAGTAGGAAGCAATACTTGTATAGATAATTTTATTCATGATCTAAAAAAATTCAAGTCTGAAGTAATAGAACTTGCTTTGTCTGACCATACTGTTCAAATTTTGGAAACGCATGTTCTACTAATTCCGCGCAGACGAAGTCATGGGCAAAAGCTAGTGGATAAATAAATATTTTGATATAAGGATATATTTATCGACGAGTAAAATAAATAAATAAATAAAATAAAATAGCCTTTATTTGCTTCGAATAGTAAAATAATAAACAGTTTTAGACAAGTATTATAGGATATCTCTTAATTCGAAGTGCCTTGCGGCAAAGGCCTCCTCCAGATCCTTCCACTGAGCTCTGTCTGTAGTCACTCTTGTCCAGTATGGGCCCAAAGTTAAGCGGATCTCATCTTCCCAACGTCTCTGGGTCGACCTTGATTGCGCTTTCCATCACGTGGGTACCAAACAGTAAGTTGCTTAGACCATTTTTCAAGGCCACAGCGTAACATATGGCCTGTCCATCTCCATTTTCGCTGGTCTATTCGTGTCAGTATATCAATAACTTCGGGCCGGCGGGGGCCGGGCTCACCTCGCTCGGTAGTTGAGCGGTGGATGGCTGCTCCTAAAATTGTCATACCAAAACAATTACAACGTGGGTCAGTATTATATAGTATATCCTGAATGGGAAATTTAATATCCAACTTAATTTACTATCAGAGCGCCTATGTAATGTTTGATACATACACTAAAAGGATAAACCCCCTGTGGCAACTCACCCGTTTCCACTTATCTGCTTCTTGTGTCCGTTTTTATGGCTCTTCAGCTAGTTGTTGTATCATAGTTTGCAGTTTCTTGGGATCTTCCTCAAACAGTATTATTATTTATCGACGAGTAAGTACATACATATTTAAAAGTTTAACATTAGCAGGACGTCTGTCACTATGGCTACGGCCTATTGCCGCGAGTTAGACCAGCGGCGCTAAGGGGTCGTACGTGATTTGTTGTTAAGGCGCCTACGAGACGGAAGCAGGAGGTTCGCCCGTTGGCGAATCCTTGTCGCACACACACGCGGACTTCTGGTGTCTTGTGAGGTAGTTCTTAAGGGCGAACGTCTTTTGACATCGCGTGCATATATAATTCTTTTCGGATGAATGGGTCTGCACGTGCCAATGTAAGTTTGGACGGTCCCTAAATGCTTTGTTACAGTGGGCGCAGCCGTAGCCGTGTGGGTTCCCAAATGGACTTTTAGTAGATACGGCCACGAAAACAGCTTCCCGCATACCCCGCACCCGTGCGATTTTTTGAGTTTGTGCTTTGGCGTGTACTTAGCCTTACTAACTTGAGTGGGCGGAGGAGGCGGGATTTGCGGTAGTTTCGGAGACACCAACTCCACTTGAGACGCTGGTGTGGTCAGGTATTCAACTTGTTGGCTCAAGTCTAAAAGGGCGTACGCAGAGCTGATTTTTCTTCGGTGCGCCGCGCGATCGCCCAAGCGATCAATCTGCTTTTCCTTGGGCGGCAATAGAATCAGAGCGCCGATGCTGGTGAAGGGGGCCTTGCCGTTCGCCGGTGGTGGAAGGGAAGGTACAGGCGAAGAGGAGACAGGGTGAGCGGGGGCGGGGCCGGCGGGGGCCGGGCTCACCTCGCTCGGTAGTTGAGCGGTGGATGGCTGCTCCTCAAATTGTCATACCAAAACAATTACAACGTGGGTCAGTATTATATAGTATATCCTGAATGGGAAATTTAATATCCAACTTAATTTACTATCAGAGCGCCTATGTAATGTTTGATACATACACTAAAAGGATAAACCCCCTATGGCAACTCACCCGTTTCCACTTATCTGCTTCTTGTGTCCGTTTTTATGGCTCTTCAGCTAGTTGTTGTATCATAGTTTGCAGTTTCTTGGGATCTTCCTCAAACAGTATTATTATTTATCGACGAGTAAGTACATACATATTTAAAAGTTTAACATTAGCAGGACGTCTGTCACTATGGCTACGGCCTATTGCCGCGAGTTAGACCAGCGGCGCTAAGGGGTCGTACGTGATTTGTTGTTAAGGCGCCTACGAGACGGAAGCAGGAGGTTCGCCCGTTGGCGAATCCTTGTCGCACACACACGCGGACTTCTGGTGTCTTGTGAGGTAGTTCTTAAGGGCGAACGTCTTTTGACATCGCGTGCATATATAATTCTTTTCGGATGAATGGGTCTGCATGTGCCAATGCAAGTTTGGACGGTCCCTAAATGCTTTGTTACAGTGGGCGCAGCCGTAGCCGTGTGGGTTCCCAAATGGACTTTTAGTAGATACGGCCACGAAAACAGCTTCCCGCATACCCCGCACCCGTGCGATTTTTTGAGTTTGTGCTTTGGCGTGTACTTAGCCTTACTAACTTGAGGGGGCGGAGGAGGTGGGATCTGCGGTAGTTTCGGAGACACCAACTCCACTTGAGACGCTGGTGTGGTCAGGTATTCAACTTGTTGGCTCTGGTCTAATAGGGCGTACGCAGAGCTGATTTCTTCTTCCGTGCGAAGTAGATGCGCCGCGCGATCGTCCAAGCGATCAATCTGCTTTTCCTTGGGCGGCAATAGAATCAGAGCGCCGATGCTGGTGAAGGGGGCCTTGCCGTTCGCCGGTGGTGGAAGGGAAGGTACAGGCGAAGAGGAGACAGGGTGAGCGGGGGCGGGGCCGGCGGGGGCCGGGCTCACCTCGCTCGGTAGTTGAGCGGTGGATGGCTGCTCCTCAAATTGTCATACCAAAACAATTACAACGTGGGTCAGTATTATATAGTATATCCTGAATGGGAAATTTAATATCCAACTTAATTTACTATCAGAGCGCCTATGTAATGTTTGATACATACACTAAAAGGATAAACCCCCTGTGGCAACTCACCCGTTTCCACTTATCTGCTTCTTGTGTCCGTTTTTATGGCTCTTCAGCTAGTTGTTTTATCATAGTTTGCAGTTTCTTGGGATCTTCCTCAAACAGTATTATTATTTATCGACGAGTAAGTACATACATATTTAAAAGTTTAACATTAGCAGGACGTCTGTCACTATGGCTACGGCCTATTGCCGCGAGTTAGACCAGCGGCGCTAAGGGGTCGTACGTGATTTGTTGTTAAGGCGCCTACGAGACGGAAGCAGGAGGTTCGCCCGTTGGCGAATCCTTGTCGCACACACACGCGGACTTCTGGTGTCTTGTGAGGTAGTTCTTAAGGGCGAACGTCTAGTGACATCGCGTGCATATATAATTCTTTTCGGATGAATGGGTCTGCATGTGCCAATGCAAGTTTGGACGGTCCCTAAATGCTTTGTTACAGTGGGCGCAGCCGTAGCCGTGTGGGTTCCCAAATGGACTTTTAGTAGATACGGCCACGAAAACAGCTTCCCGCATACCCCGCACCCGTGCGATTTTTTGAGTTTGTGCTTTGGCGTGTACTTAGCCTTACTAACTTGAGGGGGCGGAGGAGGTGGGATCTGCGGTAGTTTCGGAGACACCAACTCCACTTGAGACGCTGGTGTGGTCAGGTATTCAACTTGTTGGCTCTGGTCTAATAGGGCGTACGCAGAGCTGATTTCTTCTTCGGTGCGAAGTAGATGCGCCGCGCGATCGTCCAAGCGATCAATCTGCTTTTCCTTGGGCGGCAATAGAATCAGAGCGCCGATGCTGGTGAAGGGGGCCTTGCCGTTCGCCGGTGGTGGAAGGGAAGGTACAGGCGAAGAGGAGACAGGGTGAGCGGGGGCGGGGCCGGCGGGGGCCGGGCTCACCTCGCTCGGTAGTTGAGCGGTGGATGGCTGCTCCTCAAATTGTCATACCAAAACAATTACAACGTGGGTCAGTATTATATAGTATATCCTGAATGGGAAATTTAATATCCAACTTAATTTACTATCAGAGCGCCTATGTAATGTTTGATACATACACTAAAAGGATAAACCCCCTGTGGCAACTCACCCGTTTCCACTTATCTGCTTCTTGTGTCCGTTTTTATGGCTCTTCAGCTAGTTGTTTTATCATAGTTTGCAGTTTCTTGGGATCTTCCTCAAACAGTATTATTATTTATCGACGAGTAAGTACATACATATTTAAAAGTTTAACATTAGCAGGACGTCTGTCACTATGGCTACGGCCTATTGCCGCGAGTTAGACCAGCGGCGCTAAGGGGTCGTACGTGATTTGTTGTTAAGGCGCCTACGAGACGGAAGCAGGAGGTTCGCCCGTTGGCGAATCCTTGTCGCACACACACGCGGACTTCTGGTGTCTTGTGAGGTAGTTCTTAAGGGCGAACGTCTAGTGACATCGCGTGCATATATAATTCTTTTCGGATGAATGGGTCTGCATGTGCCAATGCAAGTTTGGACGGTCCCTAAATGCTTTGTTACAGTGGGCGCAGCCGTAGCCGTGTGGGTTCCCAAATGGACTTTTAGTAGATACGGCCACGAAAACAGCTTCCCGCATACCCCGCACCCGTGCGATTTTTTGAGTTTGTGCTTTGGCGTGTACTTAGCCTTACTAACTTGAGGGGGCGGAGGAGGTGGGATCTGCGGTAGTTTCGGAGACACCAACTCCACTTGAGACGCTGGTGTGGTCAGGTATTCAACTTGTTGGCTCTGGTCTAATAGGGCGTACGCAGAGCTGATTTCTTCTTCGGTGCGAAGTAGATGCGCCGCGCGATCGTCCAAGCGATCAATCTGCTTTTCCTTGGGCGGCAATAGAATCAGAGCGCCGATGCTGGTGAAGGGGGCCTTGCCGTTCGCCGGTGGTGGAAGGGAAGGTACAGGCGAAGAGGAGACAGGGTGAGCGGGGGCGGGGCCGGCGGGGGCCGGGCTCACCTCGCTCGGTAGTTGAGCGGTGGATGGCTGCTCCTCAAATTGTCATACCAAAACAATTACAACGTGGGTCAGTATTATATAGTATATCCTGAATGGTTAATTTAATATCCAACTTAATTTACTATATGATGATTTAAACAAATTAATAACAAATTAAATTAAATTAATATTGAAATGACGTTCCCTAAGGAAGATGTTCACCTTCATATCCATTGTGTTCACCTTTAAATGCCCTTCCGTCAAAGTTCATACATTTAATTCAGTGACGATATCACTTTATGTAGGTACTATCTCAATTACAAATTTAAACGAGTTACAGATGAAAGGAGGTATAAATTGGTTCCGTTTGCCTGTAAAATGTACATACATATATCTGTGTTTTAGAAGTGGTATTTATGATATTTTTTTCTCAGTTATAAAAGTTTACCAATCGTGTAATCCAACTGACAAATGAAGTCAGTAACATGAAGAAACAGATTACCAAACAACTTTAATATGTTTTGTCATTGCTGAGAAAAATCTATCCCTGCCACGAAAATTTCCAATCCGTCGCCATAAACCATGTTCGACGATTTCGTTTCTTGTACGCTGTTAGTTCTTTCTATTTGTTTACGAGAAAATAAATGACATAATATATATTTTTTGACAACTTCCGCCTGATGTTAATAAAATACTACGAAAGTTTAAAAATGGAATTAACAGTGCAGAAAATGTAATTGAATATTCAGGCGGTAGAGCGAGCAATTAATTTGATGCATTACCGACTATTAATTTATGAGTCGTATCAAATGGAACATCAGTATAAACTTTATTCGACAGTAATGCAACTCTTAGTTGTGTAATGAAAATTCAAAGCATCCTCGAATTTTGTAGCAGACAAACCTGAAAGCTTTGCGCTGTTTTTTGATTAAATTCATAGTTGTAACACGGCACTCAGCCTCACCCCCTTCGGAACCTCATTTTCCGCGCTTTTTAGCCAATGGTGCGCCCTATAGTGGCGTACGTGCCAGGACGGTCATATACACAAGCGGCCATTGTGTGATGTCAGTCGGATTAAATCACGCAAGGCGGGGATGCACGCGCCGCCGCGGCCCGCATCGCGATCTTTTGTTTTACTCGTTTTTGCTTTACCACGAAGCTGCCGAAGTCCACTCGAGCTTACACTCTCGCGGGAACTCCATTTCACGTTCTGAAAGTGTTTGTCTGCGACGTCCAATGTAGGGCTTCGCTAATGCCCGTCATTTTTTGCGCCTATAATATGTTATCCTCCTTTGTAAGGGATTTGTTAGCCATATATAATCCTCTTCTAGCCGGGTGGTGTAAATAAAGGACATTAACAGTTCAAGTGTTCTTCATTGCTAACCACCCCCCTGAATTTATAGTAAAAATAAACACACAAATTACTCTGTCAAAAGCGATTATACTGTGACTCGATAAATTTTGATAATTTTACACAATTTGAACCTAGGACATTTTTTAACCAAGAATTTTTGATGCTAGTAAAATCACGGCTTTTGCTCCGACAATAATCATGGCTCTATGGACCGATCTCCTCATTCTTGATCTCGCTGAGTAACCCCATTTTGTAGCGCTCTCTATAGTTATTTGAGCGTATAGTTTTTTTTATGTTTGAATAACTTTCAATATATAATCAGTCTCAAATATAACTTTAAGCGTAATAGTTACTAAGTAACAATTTGTATAGAGAAAATAACTTTAAAAAGAGGTCCCCTATTGTCGGAGAGTCGACTTTTGAATAGTTAGGCCTTACAGGACTCCCCCCTAAACATTGTTTTTTCCCAATTTTTTCCAATTCTATTTATACTATTTTTCCATACGACATTAGAGCTAACAATACTCTTTCTCATTTCAAAAGAAAACCTCAAAACATCCTGTTGGACCAGGATAATCCCATCACAGCAGCAAACGCGGCGCTTGCTGGTGATGTCCCGATACTGAGAAAGAAGAAGAAGACAGCCGCGTTGCTTCTCACCTCCGAAGTGCGATCAGGATACAGCGCCTGCGAGGGACCTCCCGGCCCGGGGACCGCTTGTGCCTGTTGCAGTTAACGCCGTTATTGTTGCAAGTGGCCCTCCAGGGCTAGCCAGTCCCTCATAGTGAAGCATTAGTTTTCTTGTAATGGCCGGGTCCCCTATGGACTAGAACCACACACATCTCGAGGGATGTTTTAGTGGGTAAAAGTTCCATATAACCTTACGACATTAGATTCAATGCAGTTAATAAACTCTGTGGTGCATCACATCCATCAGCCTTCTATTATTTTGCCAAGTAGCTAAAGATTGCTTATATTTAAAGAGATCAGAATATATATTCATGAGAATATATTATTCTCTGTATACTTTTTATACTGTGCCATGTGCCATCAATTAATATGCGATAATAATATTATGCATAGTAGTTGAATTAATATAGTGCGGTCTAAACCAATAATAATTAGAGGAGGCCATTTTCCTATCCTTATCCTTAACCCTACTGAAGTCGACAGCGCACTTGCAGCACCTACCATCATCAAGTGAACCTTTAGCCTGTCTGCCGATCTTAACATTGGTTACTAAGTTCTAAAGGTATCAAAATTAGATGAGCGGGTTGAATAAGACAACTGCCACAAATGACAGACAGACCACCATAGAATGTCTAACTTAAATGTAAGTACTTACAGGAGATGATGCTGCAAGATCGCTAGATTGGATCATAACACCTTAGGTTGGTACACGTACACACACAGGCACTCACATACATATAGTTCGTTCTTGCTGGCCAGCGTATGTTGCACTTCACAGTAATCTTCAGCGAGCACTCTATGGGTTCTGGGCGATGCGGAAGGCGGTAAGGAGACCACCAGCGTGATGGTACAGCGAGAGGAATTTTGGTAAAAAAGCGCGTGAGCGATGAGTTAGCGACCGTCCGTCGGCATAGATCGATCGAGACCAACTAGTTCTAGTTAGTTGCAGCGAATCAAAACAATTAAAATATTATAAAGGTGGGTAAATAAAAAATGAGCACCGGTATTGGCGCGAACAAACATTAAAAAAAGTATCAAATCCAGTTTGTTTTCAAGCGTTGAAATAATCCTGGAACAATAACGTCAAAATAACACATAATTTATCTTAGTTGATTCTCTTCTTGAGTTTAATTTTGTATAGTAATGGAAATTACTATAAAATTAACCTATTATTTTTTTTGTCTACTTTTTACGGTTGTTATAAGCCAATTATTTAATGATTAATGATTATGATTTGTATCGATGCAAAGCAAGTACATATATGTATATACTAATATAATAAATTTGGAGAGTTTGTTTGTTTAGTTGAACGCTTTTAACTTATTTTTGTATTTGGTGGCCCTAATCTGAATTACATTATGTATCATATTAACACGTACATAATTTTTATATTAAATTTACATTAATTCTAACGGCATCAAATGCGTGTCCCGTATTAGGAGTACTGCTCCCAAAGGCTGTGACATCCGAAACTTATTGACATGTGACGACAAACGTACTGACATTTGTCTGTGTCGTCTTGCCTGTCGCCGTATGTAGGCAATAACACATAACTCCTCCAGGACGGAAAAAAATGTCACCCTTGTCCCGAAACATTTTAGATGCAAAAGAGAGTTGACATCTTCTCGATGATCTATCTACTCTTTTTAAATCTACTTCTACGTATTATCTCGTTTCACACGAAAAACGTACCTATTCTACAGCCAAAGAGTTCCATTTTCAAATGTTGTAAATACCTTTTAAATATTGTTTATGTAAGTGGCTAGTTCCGGAAACATACATATAGTATGCCCTATGTATCCATGATATACTTACTTGTTTTATTTAATTTATTTATTTTATATAAAGGTCGGCAAACAAACTTGCGAATTAACTCATTAGCAAAAATCTTTTCAAAATTGGTTTATGAAAAAGTGGATTTACGCTAACGGAGAATAATTTTAGAAACATTCAATTCATTTCTGACTATTCATAGAAACCTTTTCTTATTTATCCCAAAAACTTTTAGTACGACTCACGTATATATCAGAAATGATTTATTTCTTTTTAAATAAAAATGATATTAGGTATCGTTATTCTTTCAGTTAATCTTAAATATAAAAATGAATCCCTATTTCCCTTGGCCACGGCATCACGCGTGAACGGGTAGACCGATTTTAATTTGGTTTTCACTAATGGAAAGAGGGATAAACGGGGAATGTTCTTATATATAAAAATTGCACCCCGGGCGAAGCCGGGGGCGGAACGCTAGTCAATGATAAAATATGATTAAGTTATTCTCTATTTAATCAAGATATATTGCTAACAAAAACCTGCAGCCATATTTATTTATCATTACATGACCTCCAACGAGATAGGCATCAGTCACAAACACAACAAGGGACAAAGAGAAAAATAAAACAATAAAAAGTCTCGAGCAACATCCCAATAGTAATAATTATTAAAAAAAATTGAATACAATCAGCAATAACTAAATCAACTGTCTGAACTACATACGGACAAGGATGAGTCTTTTAATTTTCGAAATCGCGTGGTTATAAGGATCGACATCATGACTTAAGGAGTTTACAACGCTCATAAGACCATTCAGTGGAGAAAAACAGCCTAAGTTAAAGAAAAAGCAGTCAAATATACATGGTGTAATTGTTCGTTTTTCCTAATAAAATAAAATAAAGATGGTTCCGAAGTGATTCAAGCGAAATGACGTACTAGGGCGGAGTGATAAGTCTGGTAAAAATCTATTTTGGATTAAAATTATCGCAAATTGCATGGAACCTCCGTGTTCACAACTCTTTTGAAGGACTAAATTAAAATTTTCAGCCGGTTAGTACTGCCGGTTAATTTTTTTGTGACAGTAATTGAACAAATTGTTGCAAAGATGAAGAAAAGTGAATTTCGTGTCTTGATTAAACATTATTTTTTGTGAAAAAGAAAAAAAAAAAAAAAAGAACTTGATAATAATTATGGGGACTCTGCTCCGTCGATTAAAATGATTCATAAGTGGTTACTGATTTTCGCTGTGGTCGTACAACCACAAGTGATGCTGTGCGTCCAGGACGCCCAGTTGAGATCACTACTCCAGAGATGATCGCTAAAATCCACGACATAGTGTTGAACGACCGAAGAGTAAAAATGAGGGAGATTGTCTCAGACGAACGTGTGCGTAATATCTTACACCAACATTTAGATATGAAGAAGCTCTCCGCTCGATGGGTGCCGCGTTTACTGACTGTTGATCAACTCCGCCCCTCAGCAATTTGTAGAAAAACAAAACATCGAGCACTAGCCTCCGGGACTGCAGTGAATCGACACTGAAGTGGTTACAATTGAATGAGTCGTGAGCTATTGAAAGTCGTATAATCCTGGTCACGTCTTCACCGACAACTGGTCAATGAATATGGGGTACATAACTTGCTGGAGTTGCGCGTTCGTCGGGAACCGGATGGAGGAACTCCGACGCAGGACGGCGATGTACAGTGTCCACGTCGACAAGCAGGAGGCGTCCCAAACTCGGCGGCTACGGGAAGCTGGTCGTATAGACGACGCCGACGCGGCCGTGTGGTGATGCCTGGAGTACGGTGGTTCTCAGTGCCGACTAAACAGGTTCCCTCAATCGGGACCTGGGACCCTGGAATTCATCAACGGATGTGCCGCCGTAAAAGGTCGTCCACTACGTTGATCTCACGCACCCATCGGCCCCGACGAGCACCAACAGCAAGACCAATGGCGTGAGACCTTTACAATTTCATAGAAATGGTTTTGACAATGAGAAATTTATCAATACATTTAATGTGCGGACGGCGGCGATGTTTTTATTGCCCTCGTCCGATCAGTAGTGTAAGACCCCTCTTGTGGTAGTTTACCTCACTGGCTCGTAACACACTTTATCGACACACCAACGACACGTCCACTCTTGCCTCCGGCTTTCCGTACACTGGACGTGGTGCGTACGAGACAGCGTCTAGTGTGTATCGTGAAGGGTGAATGAACGCATACACTACATCTCTTCCTTGTCACAATTTTTATTTATTTGACTGGAGAACAAAATCAACAATTACAATCGACAACCGACAAACTCCCGAACAAAATTTAACCGCCTGGTATATTCACTTGAATTTCCAGTTCCTTTTTCCGGCACAGTCTTCCATTCCCCTTCTACCTTCTTTAAATGAACAACATTTCTTCGGTAAGATTTTCCAGTTTCATCATTTGTTATGACGCAATCTCCTGTATTTGCGCTCTTCACAGTATACGGAGCTGGATTGAAATTTGGTGCCAATTTATTTGTTTTGTCTGTATTTTTTACATAAACTTTTTCACCCTCATTTATTTCTGAATCAACAGCCTTCCGCTTCATATCCCCATACCTCTTTCCCAATTCCTTCTGAACTCTGTCTTTATCTCTCACCTCCGAATGGTTTAATTTCTTACTTGCATCCTCTAATGCGGGAATATTGTCCCTGTTTCGTCTTTGGAAAAACAATTCTGATGGTGTTTACTTCAAAGTAAGTAAAGAGTATCAAGGATCAAGCCCACACGAAAATCCTTGATACTCTTTACTTACTTGTCCAGTGGTGTTACACCGTCGAGTTCGAGGTGGTGTCCGAGGAAATCCACGCTCTGCTTTTTAAGAATGCATTTTCCTTTGTTTAATAGCATGTTGTTATCCCTTAATGTCTGTAGTACTTTCTCCAGCCTGGTTCCTTCTCATCATCCCCATAAACCAGAATATCGTCTATAAAGTTTATTACTCCTTTACATTCAATTAACATCATTTCCAAGGTCTTTTGAAACAACTCTGGAGCACACGTGATACCGAACATTAATCACTTATAGCTGGAGTTCGGGTGGATTTCTATCCGGTGAAAAGAATTTTTGATGTCAAGTTTGGTAAAGTACTTTGCTTTATTTATTTTAGGAAACAACTTATCCATGGTGGGAAGAGGGTGATTCTCTCTCAATATTGCGTTGTTTGCACGTCTCATATCTATGCGCAATCTCAGCTCTCCATTTTCTTCCAGAATTGGGACTATCGGCGAAACCCATCTTGAAGAACCTCTTACCTATTCGATTATGTCCCCCTTCAGAAGTTCCTTGATTTTGTCATCGACTTTCTTCTCTACAGGTACAGGCACTCTCCGGCATGATTGACAAACAGGCTTCACGGAATCATCAATCGGGATCTCTATGAGAACACCCTTGAATTTCGGGAAGGGTGAAATCGGATTGTCGACTTGATTTATGCCAATACCCATTTGTAATACTCCCAATTTCAATGCTGATGTTTTCCCCAGTAGATTTCTAGTCCCGCCTTTTCTAACATAAAATGTAGTATTGTCTTTTTGGCCGTTTGCTTTAATTTCAGCTTCAATTGAGCCTTTCCCTGTTAAAGGACACTGACTACCGTAAGCGAGAAGGATTTTGTTTGGATCTTTAATTTGATTCTTTACCCATACATGACTCTTCTTCAACTTTTCCCATGTTTTGTCCGTTACCAAGTTAGGTTTACAACCCGAATCGATTAGCATATCGATTTCCACTCCACCGACCGATCCACAAATATTAATGTCATTATCTTTTTGAAAAACATAATCCACCTCTTCCTGATCTACCATCTCAACCATGTTCCCTTTTTCGTCTTTTTGTCTCTTCCTATTTTTCTTGTACGTATTCCACTGTACTTTCTCTTTTGTGGCCTTGTTTCAGAAGTCCCGGATCTACACTGCGATGAATAGTGACCTATCTATTTACATGAATGACAGGTTCTATTCTTCGCTGACAGTTCGAATCAGTAGATTTATGAAAATTTCCGCCACATCTAACACAACGCGAATTTCTCTGTGAACCTGTTCTCTTTCCTTTTGAATAACTCTGATCTCTGTAATTTCCTTTATTTATAATTTGGTTGATTTCTTGGTCCTTTGTTTTATTTTCCTCATTTACGTATACGTCCAGTTGGTGGCTCACTAACTCTAAAGTATTTGCTATTGTCATTATTTTATCTAGAGTGGCTTTGTCTTTCTTTGTCAAGATTTTCTTTCGCAGTTCGCTTGACGTGCATTTGTCTGTAATTTGATCGATGATGAAATTATCCGGTTTGTCAAATCTACATTTACTTGCTTGGTTACGCAATCTTATTAGAAACTTCTCCATTTTTTCGCCATTCTTCTGTTTCAATTGTCGAAACAAGTGCCGTTCATAAACTGTGTTTTGTTTAGGCAAAAAATACTCGTCGAGCTTCTGTAATACGATTTCGAATACATCTTCAGTTCTCTCTGCAATATCTGCTCTGGTTGGTGCAGATAATGCGCAGTAACAGCGTCAGCCCCAGGTAAATTTGAATAAATTTCTTGAAGTCCTGGTCCTCCAAAATGCAACAGAGTGGCTCTTTTCTTTACTGGAATTTGAATATCAGCAGCCTCAAGGAAAACTAGCAACACCTTTTCCAACGTTCCCAACGGATGCCGTCGGCATGGGTATTTCCTTCAAATTCAAATTTATCCGGCCCGGGCATGAAATTCGCCATCACGTCTTTTCTCTTCCTGGTTTTTTTTTCTTGGGGCGACCTGAAAATATCAAGCCTTATGAACTACCTTCAACCCACAACTGCATTTTGCAGCCTGCCAATGAATGGCAACATAAGTAACATAATCGACCAATTTAATGGCAGTATCTACCAATTTAATGGCAGCATCTACAAATTTAATAGCAGCATCTACCAACTTAATGGCAGCATCTACCAAATTAATGGCAGCATTTACCAATTTAATGTCAGCACCTACCAATTTAATGGCAGCCTCTATCAATTCAATGGCAGCATCTACCAATTTAATGGCAGCCTCTACCAATTTAATGGCATCATCTACCAATTTAATGGCAGCCTCTACCAATTTAATGGCAGCCTCTACCAATTTAATGGTAGCCTCTACCAATTTAATGGCAGCATCTACCAATTTAATGGCAGCATTTACCAATTTATTGGCAGCATCTACCAATTTATTGGCAGCATCTACCAATTTATTGGCAGCATCTACCAATTTAATGGCAGCCTCTACCAATTTAATGGCATCATCTACCAATTTAATGGCAGCCTCTACCAATTTAATGGCAGCCTCTACCAATTTAATGGCATCATCTACCAATTTAATGGCAGCCTCTACCAATTTAATGGCAGCCTCTACCAATTTAATGGCAGCCTCTACCAATTTAATGGCAGCATCTACCAATTTAATGGCAGCATCTACCAATTTAATGGCAGCCTCTAAAATTTAATGGCAGCCTCTACCAATTTAATGGCAGCATATCTTATTAATTTTTTTTATATGGATATAAAGAATATCTATACGTGTAGATATAACGTGTAGATATTCTTTTGGAATATTCGTATTAATATGTCGGTAGGTTTATATTGTAATAAATATTCCCATTAGCTAGATATTAATAGAAAATGCCTGTAGGTAATTCTCAAGTGTAACCTGTCGCTACTAGATATTAATGAAAATATTCGTATTAATATGTCGGTAGGTTTATATTATAAATATTCCCATTAGCTAGATATTAATAGAAAATGCGTAGGTAATTATCAAGTGTAACCTGTCACTACTAAATATTCATGAAATTATAATAAATATTCCCATTAGCTAGATATTAATAGAAAATGCCTGTAGGTAATTCTCAAGTGTAACCTGTCACTACTAAATATTCATGAAATTATAATAAATATTCCCATTAGCTAGATATTAATAGAAAATGCCTGTAGGTAATTCTCAAGTGTAACCTGTCGCTACTAGATATTCATGAAAATATTCGTATTGATATGTCGGTAGGTTTAGATTATAATAAATATTCCCATTAGCTAGATATTAATAGAAAATGCATGTAGGTAATTATCAAGTGTAACCTGTCACTACTAAATATTCATGAAATTATAATAAATATTCCCATTAGCTAGATATTAATAGAAAATGCCTGTAGGTAATTCTCAAGTGTAACCTGTCACTACTAAATATTCATGAAATTATAATAAATATTCCCATTAGCTAGATATTAATAGAAAATGCCTGTAGGTAATTCTCAAGTGTAACCTGTCGCTACTAGATATTCATGAAAATATTCGTATTAATATGTCGGTAGGTTTATATTATAAATATTCCCATTAGCTAGATATTAATAGAAAATGCCTGTAGGTAATTCTCAAGTGTAACCTGTCACTACTAAATATTCATGAAATTATAATAAATATTCCCATTAGCTAGATATTAATAGAAAATGCCTGTAGGTAATTCTCAAGTGTAACCTGTCACTACTAAATATTCATGAAATTATAATAAATATTCCCATTAGCTAGATATCAATAGAAAATGCCTGTAGGTAATTCTCAAGTGTAACCTGTCGCTACTAGATATTCATGAAAATATTCGTATTAATATGTCGGTAGGTTTATATTATAATAAATATTCCCATTAGCTAGATATAATAGAAAATGCATGTAGGTAATTATCAAGTGTAACCTGTCACTACTAAATATTCATGAAATTATAATAAATATTCCCATTAGCTAGATATTAATAGAAAATGCCTGTAGGTAATTCTCAAGTGTAACCTGTCACTACTAAATATTCATGAAATTATAATAAATATTCCCATTAGCTAGATATTAATAGAAAATGCCTGTAGGTAATTCTCAAGTGTAACCTGTCGCTACTAGATATTCATGAAAATATTCGTATTGATATGTCGGTAGGTTTAGATTATAATAAATATTCCCATTAGCTAGATATTAATAGAAAATGCCTGTAGGTAATTCTCAAGTGTAACCTGTCACTACTAAATATTCATGAAATTATAATAAATTTTCCCATTAGCTAGATATTAATAGAAAATGCCTGTAGGTAATTCTCAAGTGTCGCTACTAGATATTCATGAAAATATTCGTATTGATATGTCGGTAGGTTTAGATTATAATAAATATTCCCATTAGCTAGATATTAATAGAAAATGCCTGTAGGTAATTCTCAAGTGTAACCTGTCACTACTAAATATTCATGAAATTATAATAAATATTCCCATTAGCTAGATATTAATAGAAAATGCCTGTAGGTAATTCTCAAGTGTAACCTGTCGCTACTAGATATTCATGAAAATATTCGTATTGATATGTCGGTAGGTTTAGATTATAATAAATATTCCCATTAGCTAGATATTAATAGAAAATGCCTGTAGGTAATTCTCAAGTGTAACCTGTCACTACTAAATATTCATGAAATTATAATAAATATTCCCATTAGCTAGATATTAATAGAAAATGCCTGTAGGTAATTCTCAAGTGTAACCTGTCGCTACTAGATATTCATGAAAATATTCGTATTGATATGTCGGTAGGTTTAGATTATAATAAATATTCCCATTAGCTAGATATTAATAGAAAATGCCTGTAGGTAATTCTCAAGTGTAACCTGTCACTACTAAATATTCATGAAATTATAATAAATATTCCCATTAGCTAGATATTAATAGAAAATGCCTGTAGGTAATTCTCAAGTGTAACCTGTCGCTACTAGATATTCATGAAAATATTCGTATTGATATGTCGGTAGGTTTAGATTATAATAAATATTCCCATTAGCTAGATATTAATAGAAAATGCCTGTAGGTAATTCTCAAGTGTAACCTGTCACTACTAAATATTCATGAAATTATAATAAATATTCCCATTAGCTAGATATTAATAGAAAATGCCTGTAGGTAATTCTCAAGTGTAACCTGTCACTACTAAATATTCATGAAATTATAATAAATATTCCCATTAGCTAGATATTAATAGAAAATGCCTGTAGGTAATTCTCAAGTGTAACCTGTCACTACTAAATATTCATGAAATTATAATAAATATTCCCATTAGCTAGATATTAATAGAAAATGCCTGTAGGTAATTCTCAAGTGTAACCTGTCGCTACTAGATATTCATGAAAATATTCGTATTGATATGTCGGTAGGTTTAGATTATAATAAATATTCCCATTAGCTAGATATTAATAGAAAATGCCTGTAGGTAATTATCAAGTGTAACCTGTCACTACTAAATATTCATGAAATTATAATAAATATTCCCATTAGCTAGATATTAATAGAAAATGCCTGTAGGTAATTCTCAAGTGTAACCTGTCACTACTAAATATTCATGAAATTATAATAAATATTCCCATTAGCTAGATATTAATAGAAAATGCCTGTAGGTAATTCTCAAGTGTAACCTGTCACTACTAAATATTCATGAAATTATAATAAATATTCCCATTAGCTAGATATTAATAGAAAATGCCTGTAGGTAATTCTCAAGTGTAACCTGTCACTACTAAATATTCATGAAATTATAATAAATATTCCCATTAGCTAGATATTAATAGAAAATGCCTGTAGGTAATTCTCAAGTGTAACCTGTCGCTACTAGATATTAATGAAAATATTCGTATTAATATGTCGCTAGGTTTATATTGATTAACTTTATTTGAATAAATAATCCTGTAAAAGTGCGTTAATAATTTTGGAAAGAAGCACAGAAGTAGAACAAAAGGAGGGAAAAATTTTGTAAAAGAAAAACAACTAGTACCTTTTGTTCTATACTTAGTACATATTTATCGTTATTTATTCGACTTCCTAACTTAATCGTCGACGATAATTTTATATGGGTGAACTAGTTTATTGCTATTATCCTTATCCATGAATGTAAGTGTTCTATTTGTTGGACAAAATTACGTTAATATTTATCGATTATCGTTATATGTCACCTTCACTAACCTTTTAGCTCGTCGCCACTTGTAAGACCCCTCTTGTGGTAGTGTACCTCACTGGCTCGTAACACACTTTATCGACACACCACCGACACGACCACTCTTGCCTCCGGCTTTCCGTACACTCGACGTGGTGCGTACGAGACAGCGCCTAGTGTGTATCGTGAAGGGTGAATGAACGCATACACTACAAGTAGGCTGGCACTGCCTGTATAAGGAGCCCGGCACATAGACGCAAAGTTGCCTGTCTGTGTGTATTCTATAAGATGTACTTCGGAGAGTGTGCTCGAGAGCTGCATGAGATCATACCGCCTTCCCCTTTCTTCTATCGGACATGCAGACGTACGGCTGGTTACCATCCTCACCTTGTCGAAATCCCTCTAATTCGGACCAAGCGCTTTAAAACATCTTTTGTGATGCGCACTGCTAAGGATTGGAACACCCTGCCGGCGTCTGTATTTCCGAGCTCATATAACCCAAATCTTTTCAAGGTTCGAGTGAATAGGCATCTTCTGGGTGAGCTCGCTCCATCTTCGGCCTCATCCTTCCTACATGGATAGATGCTGGTCAAGAGCAAACCCATCTATAATAAAACAAAAAAAAAAAGACACACAAAGCGATACAATATTATATAAGCTGAAGCTAGCAAGAGAACAGAAGCTAGGCTTAGCGATGATACTAAAATCACTTACCCTAATCTGTGGTTTCTTTAAATGGGACTTTTACAATTAATAATAAAATATCTATTCAATGACTTAACCTATTTAAAATTAAAATTAATAATAATATTTATAATTTATTAGGCGCGAGGCGCTGCCTGTATTGTTTAAGAACTGCCTAGTGCCGGGAAGCGGTATCGCGCTCCCGTATTTAACTCGGCTGAAGTGAGGGGGTGCGGGGCGCCTCCCCCGTACGTGTAATTTTTGGTTATATCGTGGGTAACCAAAAATGAAGAGAAACATTACCTTATATGGTCATGTTAAACCGCGTTAACATACTGTTAAAGCGCTAAAAATATTACGGCCTACCTGTTCGTAATTTTAAGTTATTAATTAAGTTATTAATTAATAATAACCTCCGGTTATTAATAATAACCGGAGGTAATGGAATAAAATATATTAATGATATAGGTATATTTATAAAAATTTAATGACTGAACAAATAGGACATTATGTACGGAATTTTGTTCCGTTACACAATTTAGTCACACCTCGGACACTTGCGATAAAATATATGAAAAAACGCGTTGCTACGCACACAGTCTAAGCTCGTGTAGGTGAACGCGTACCATGCTTGTGTGAGTGAGATAAGACATGCTAGGGTTGCCGCCATTTTGCCTTAATTTATTCGTAGTGCATTCGCGAATCAGGAACGCAATGTGCGGCAATATGAGATGACCTTGTAATAACGGCCTCGAATTAATTTTGTGTGCTTGTAATTAATTATAAACAAACGCGTTTTTAACTCTATTTTCTGAGATTTTATTATCATAAGGGTGCTTATTAAACTATTTTATTTTTAATAAGTAGCATTATTTACCTAATTATCCTACTAATATTATAAAAGCGAAAGTTTGTGAGTACGTGAGGATTTGTGCGAAAAATACGAATTCGTTTATTATAGGCTTTCTCATTTTCCCATTGCTTATAAAATGAAAAGACTAATAAAGTGGCCAAAAAAACCTTTGGTTTGACTTTAACTTTCTCTTATTATAATAGTAGCTAGAAAGAAAGAAAAATGAATCAGTTTTAATAACATAAAGTATTATTATGTATAGCCAATGGAAAACTGAATCTTTGCCAATAGCCTCTTATACCACAGACTAAATAAAGAGATAGTCGAAGGTAAATAAAATTTCATACTTGTAACATTTATAAAATGTGTAAAATAGTATAATTTTGAAACGCAAAATTATCACAAATGAGCGCCATTAAAAATTTTGCGAAATGACTTGTCTCTAAAATTTCGAATTAAAAGCTTTTTTAAATATTCAATCGGAAAGCATTCGCAAGGTATGTTGGATAATGTAATTTGTTCAATATTTTTCAAAATCTCATTGCCCACGTGTTAATATTTGAATATTTTACGTGGCCTTCGCTCTGCGCAACGCGCCAGCCAGTAACTGTCAGGTAACTGAGCGCGGGTGGGGGCACTTTCAACGGGAGGCAGGGAGTGGCCATACTGTACACTAGTACTCTTTATTATACTGTGGTTTAGTTTTTGCAGAATACAGTGGTCCTCGGTCATAAATTGGGCAACCCGTCTGGCGGCAGTAACAGCACACTTACGAACTAACAGCATGTGTATTGTGAGTTTCGGTTAGTGAATAAGGTATGCCAGAGCCTATTTACTCATCCCTTTTCATTCCCTTACCTTTGCAGTCCCCTGCCTTTCTGACAACCTTTACATAAAAACACTTACAGTTATTAACATAATTAATTTTTATTTACAAAAGAGAGTGTTTCTCTTTGTTGAAAGCATTGAAAATTTAATTTATTGCATATGATCTGAATACGTAAAAAGGAAACCTGGAAAGGTCGGTTTACATTGGCTGTCATCTGTTCGAGCCTATTGTTTTCCAGCAGTTGTGCGTCATTTTTATAGACGCCAAACAAATGTGTACCAGCAGGATTTAAAAATAACAATCAAGTGCGAGTTGGACTAGCGTACTCAGGGTTCTTCAATAATGTCTTTTGTATCTTATTATTACATTCTACTACTTAGGTCTGACCTCTTCGGAGATTTCTAGTCATGTCACACACATATACTGTTTCTTTTGTAATTATCGTCAATGCAATTATTCATTATACGAATATATTATGAAAATTACACAATTATTTTATAACCGAGATTCATACCTGCATCTGTCGTTAAAACCGGAAAGTTCGTTCCACTGCGCCATCACTGGGTGATAGCAATGTTAATCCAATAAGCAACCGTGTTTAGTTCTTCACTGTCAGCCGCTTTCTTGAAGTCATCGTTGCAGCGAGCAGTAGTCAGTTTTCCCAACGACTATCCATTTCCACTTCAGTTGAGTAATTTTTTGGGCTATGTCGAGCATTTTGGTCATCATATCCCTTTGAGAAATCCCTAGTATAGCGGCTCCTTGTCGTGGCATGAATCATGGGCTCAAACACGCACTCAACGGGCGGACTGTCAACACGTCAACTCTCGTCAACTGTCTCGTGCGCACGAGACAGTGTTGCCCGCGTGAGGAGGAGAGTAAATAAACGCATAAACTACACCTCGTATTATCTTCTCCATAGCTCGTTGAGCGACTTATAATTTCTGAACAAGGCATATCGTCGGTGTCTACTTCTCAGCACCGTATCTTGTCAAAACGAATTATAGACCTTCCTCTTAAATCAACAGAATACTTGATCATTATTACAAGTACTCTAATCTTCCATTATCGTCATCATCATCATTATCATCAGCCTGTGTCTCCACTGTTGGATTAAAGCCTCTCCTTACATGGTCCTCTGCCCTTCGCATCTAGCCGCCTCCTGTGAAGCCTTTCAGGTCGTTTGTCCATTTGGCAGCGGAGCGTCCCACGCGTTCGTTCTAAGAATTCAGCTGTATTAGACTGCATTCGGGAAGCTACGTTATCTGTTTTCGTCACCACTGCCTTAATGTCAGAAGACCAAGATCTATGACCAGTGCGTTCTGCCAATAATGACGTATGTGCCGAAACGTGGCTTCTCACGACAGAACTGCTCCACAAGTTCAAACTATTTCAACGAACTATGGGACAGGCTATGCCCATTCCCGCCATTTCTTTGTGGATGGGATCAGAAATCATCTATTAGATTATGAGAAAATAAAGATTGTTCTGGTTTTTTAACTTTTCTGGTGTTGAAGCGGATCCCTAAAAACAATAAACAATTTTCCTTGTGAATAATATTTATATAATACTTCAAGCTGTACAAATATGTATTATACCTCCAATTGCAACCTTCATTTTATATTAGGGTTGTACAAAATTTATTAAAAAACTAGCTGAGCCCGCCACTTCGTACGCGTGGTATTCGGTATAGCGCGTAACTTTTTTGTTTGCTAACCGATTGGAATTAAACAAACACTAAATGTTACGGGAAGCTTGATACAATACATCACTGAAAACCTCATTCAAATCGGTTAAGCCGTTATAGAGATTAGCGTGCACAAACTCACAGACAAACAGACAAAAAATTTAAAACTATTTTTTGATATATTTTATTATATGTATGGATAATGTATGAAACATAAACCTATTTTTTCTCTATTTACTATTGTATATTGGATTTTATATATCCGATATTGGAGTTATCGATATCGGGGCAGTTATGGCCTTTTAGAAAAATACTATTTGACCTTATGTCAAGTCTTCTATCGGACTTACCATCTTGCTTACCATTTTTACCTTGTAGAAATCCCTCTAATTCGGAACAAGTGCTTTAAAACATATTTTATAATGCGCACCACTAAGGATTGGAACTCCCTGCCGGCGGCGTCTGTATTTCCGAGCGCATATAACCCAAATCTTTTCAAGGTTCCGTCGACCTCATCTTTCCTACACGGATAGATACTGGCCAAGGGCAAACCCATCTTTAATAAAAATTTAAAAAATGTTGCTTTAAAAAAACTTTTTAAAAAAGTTTAAAAAAATATTTTAAAAAAGTTTTTTTTGAAATAAGCTTTTTTTACTTTGGCTATTCATTAAAGGGTTTATGCCCATAGACGACCACGCTGGGCAGGCGGGTTGGTCGTCCGCAGGACCAGACTGGTCGCACCGGTGTCGCTGCTGCCCAACACCGACCTGCTCAATTTGTCCAGTCTAGCCAGTCAAAAAGGTTATCCTGCCGTTTGTCGGTTCGCCATCTCCTCGTTCGTCGATCAGCAGGGGCACCACGGGCAGGTGAGGCTGACAATTGGGGCGCTGAGATAGAAGTGCACCCCCTTACCCTTACCCGTCGCTGGCTTCAGGCGGCACAAAATCGTGGTGTTTGGCGGTCATTGCAGGAAGCCTATGTCCAGCAGTGGACGTCCATCGGCTGAAACGACGACGAACAACGAAGCTTTTTTTTATTTTTAAAAGTCTGCGTTTACCACTATTTACGAACACCTGTATATGTTCTAAAGTCAAAGTCAAATTTTATCATAGCTCTTGGTCGGGCAATGAAAGAAGCAACCCTATTGTTTAAATTACATTCAAATAGTATATAAGAGCAGCATAAGCGAAACAGAGCTAATTACTGTCAAATAATTAGCAAAAATGAAACTGTTATGGTTTATGATAGTTTTTGCAGCATTTGTGCACACCGTCTACAGTACAGTAGGTAAGAGTTTATCAATTTATTGCTTGACGAGCCAGTTGGATGAGTGGTTAGGGTGTTTGCCTTAACGCTCTGTTCTAGGGTTCTCGGGTTCGATTCCCGGCAGGATCAACGTTGAAAAATTAACTTTTCAAATTTGTCTCTGGTCTGGATCTGGAAAGTAGTGGCAGGGCACACTGCGTTTCGCAGTCATTTGGGCAGCCCATCTGGCGGCAGTAACCGCCACCTTACAGAAGACCACCGTGAAATAACAGCACGTGTGCTGTTGGGTTTTAGTGAGTGAGTAAGGGATGCCAGAGCCCATTTCCCTATCCCCTCCTAATCCCTTATCCTTAATCCTACTGTAGTCGGCGTTGCTTGTGTTATAGGCGACGGTAGCCACCTACCATCTAGTGAACCGTCAGCCCGTCTGCCGATCTTAACATAAAAAAAACTTAAAAGGAATAATAGATATTTGCTGTTTTTTTTTTACAGATATTTGTCAATTACCCATTGATTCTGGACCATGCAGAGCCTCTATTCCAGCGTAAGTTTTTTATTGTTAATAGTATAATATTAATACGATATTATTTCATAGTACATTACTGCAGAGACCAGGAAGTGAAGGATTGCCGGACGAAGTGGTTTCAAGGCCGAGCATTAGCGAGGCCTTGATAAAGATCTGAGTTCTAAAAATTTGAGTTCTAAAAACTGAGTTCTAAAAATTCTAAAAATAATGAAACACGTGATAATGCAAAAAAATTAGTATAATATGAAAAAATTTATAATAGTTATTTGTTCAACTAGAGAGCAAAATTGTTTTTTCCTGCGAGTGCCGACCTTAAATCACGAACTAGCGAAGTAGTCTATAGAATTGAATCACGAGCGCAGCGAGTGATTCTAATATAGACTACTGAGCGAAGTGAGTGATTTAAAGGCACGAGACATAAAAACATTTGCTCTCGTGTTAAACACAACTTTTCACCTCAACAGCGAGTTAGGCCATCACCACTGGTATCTTCACAGCTGTAAAACTATCTTCACAGCTGGGCCAACTCTAGTTGGCTATGGTCGGCCGAATCTAGTCTGCTATGGCCGGCCGACTCTAGTCGGCTATGGCTGCACACACTAATAAAATCCTAATAATGTTATTCCTGTGAGTTAAATCGCGTGTTCGAAATTTGAATCACTTTTCCTCACGCTCGCAGCAAAAATCGATTTTCCTGCGAGTTTTTAGGCACCAAAAGCACCCTTTTCGTGCTGGAGAGGTGAAAAAAATTAATTTACATATACACGGTTTTATTTAGAATAAAACAAACGCAAATGTTTACTAAAAGCAATAA
Organism: Bembecia ichneumoniformis; assembly: GCA_910589475.2. NCBI lineage: Eukaryota > Metazoa > Arthropoda > Insecta > Lepidoptera > Sesiidae > Bembecia > Bembecia ichneumoniformis. Next base: position 3,208,745 of record OU342546.1, on the reverse strand, counting down.
ATATTTAGGTAGGTACTGAAAAAAGTCTGCTTTCCCGCCTTTTTATTTTTTATTTTCAATGAGTGCAAAGGAAAGAGCGCGCGCTCGCCCCCGCCTACTACGCCTGTGACAGCGGCGGGCGCGTTTGTGAAGACTCGTGAAACTTCGGGTTTCATCGGGCTGAGCAGCGGCCAGGAATGAATTTTCATACAACATTCTTGGCCTAGGCCGAGAGAGAAATGCATGAGCCAAGAATTACAATCTTCGTGGCTTGTTTTTAGTAAAAGAATGCCTACATTTCCGAGGACTCTTTGAGAAAATTATTATTTTGTAACAAGAACCACTTCGTCCGGCAATCCTACACTTCCTGGACTCTGCAGTAATGTACTATACTACCCTATTATAATATACATATAAAAAAAGGAAATGTTTTTTTGTATAAATTGCTTTTAATAAATTTTTCCTATCGCAGGTACGGTTATGATGTAAACTCAGGAAAATGTCGAGAATTCAAATATGGAGGTTGCCAAGGAAATGCAAATCGTTTCGATACTCTTGATGATTGCCAAAATGCCTGCGAATAAGGTGACACAGTATTAATTATATTTATATATAGATATTCAGACAGGCTGCTGACCTTAATAGGATTAAGGATAAAGGTTCTCAAAGGGATAGGGAAATGGGCTCTGGCATGCCTTACTCACTCATTGAAACACAAAGCACACGTGCTGTTATTTAATGATGGTTACTGTCGCCAGGTGTTGCAGTTTATTTGGCAATTTTACTAGTTTTTGAAAACCATAATAGATTATTTTTTAATAAGAAATATTAATGAGGTATTTATTTAAAAAAAAATGAATTGAAATCTTTAGGCTGCAATGATTACCTTGATTTTTTTATATAAATTGTTTCATCATTATCTCCACCAAAAATGTCCTTCCCACTGCCACTTCAACTTACTTCACTTTAACTTACGGGTTATGTCGGTAGCTTTCGTTCGTCTACAGATCTCCTCATTCCTGATTCAACCCCGAGCATAGCCTTCTAAATGGCTCGTTGAGCTTTCTTATTAGCCATAGTTTATTTATTTATTTATTTATTTATTAAAGAGGCTTACCAACTAAATACATATTGATACATTTACATAGAAGAAATATTTTCTGTTACTAAATATGCATCTAACTTAAAGGTATGCACAACATTACATAATTATTAAAGATATTAGTTTACAATAGAAAAAAAAATCAAAATTACACACACACATTATATACTACTTAAACCATTTTACAAAAAGCAGTTTTTTTTTAATTAGAAAAAATAATACTTTAGGTTATAAATGAAAAAGGAGGGAAAGGCCATCGTTAACGCCACAATTGAGCTTAGATAAGGTCAGTTATAACTATCGCAAATAGCCCTTCTGAAGGCTCCGATCCGTCCGGCAAAAATATCAATATCACATTTATGAAATAATTCCTTGTATTTTTTAATAGTTGAGACCACGTTTCCGCGCCATATGTAACATACATTGGTCCAAAACTTTTGTTTTAAGACACTGAAGAATTTTGGACGAGAAGATGTCTCGGAGATTCCTGAACGCTGCCCATCCGAGCTGGATTCGACAATTGACCTCATTCTCAAACTTGGGTCTACTTAACTGGACTGTTTGTCCCAAGTAGATGTTCTCGTCAACAACTTCGAGAGTTGAATTTTTCTGCGGTGAGCACAAAATGGACATTAGACATAACTTTCTTTCGTTTTGTCCATATTCATCTTAGGGCCGACCCTATGGGAAACTCAGTTGTGGCCATCGAGCATAAATTGCATAATTTGTTTAGATAGTAATAATAGATATTTACATAACCGAGAGTTATGAGCCATAATATTGAATAGATAGTAGGACATTCTGTGTAAATCAACCTTTCTGGCGACAGTATAATTACGTATATAAAGCGACAGTAACCAAATAACAGTGGAGTAAACAAGGGATGCCTAAGCTAATTCCCCTATCTTTTATCTTTATCTTTTTCCTGTATCGTATCAAGGTGGGCAGTACGCTTGAATTTCTGCAGATTTTTTTTTGTGTATATTAACGACTTTAGCCATTTAAATAATTACATATGTTACATAGGATTAATTTTTGAAATAAAACTAAAACATAGGTATATTTTTGTTTACAGGTCCTCAAACGCTTGCTTGAATAAGTTAATAATAAAAATATTTTACTAATAATGTGGTAAATGTATTATTTCATTATCTTAGACGTTAGCTTAAATAATTTAAAAAATTGCTCTTTGTTTTGAAATAATGGTAAAATTTGCAAGTTATTCGTAAGATCATATGTTAGGTTATGTAAGGTTAGGAACCCACGTAGATTAATGACAACCGGGTGTCAGTTTGAGGACAACTGACGCCCGGACTTTTTCATTAGTGAGGTGTGACGGCCTACAGGTGTTCCAGTTGGTCGTCACTGGAGAGGAAGGCGGTACATCCGCCGTTGAGGAGTCCTGACGTAGCGGTGCGGTGCGGGGGGATCGCGAGGACAAGGCCTAGCTGTAGCCTCGGTTCCTCCTACCACCGCTGATGATGGAACACGGAGGGGTTTTAGTGGGTAGGACCGATGGGGCTGTTCGTTCCGCCGCCGGGTGAATCCCACACACCCCCTCGTCGGCCGTCCTCGTCGACGAGGGATAGTGCGTAACTGCATTTCCCCTCTAAAAAAAAAAAAAAAAAAAAAAAACTCGCATATCGAGTTTGAGATCTCGAGATTTCCAGAAAATCTAAACAAGATCCTAAACAAGCCATTGAAAATTCGGGAATGCTATTTCTGTTGAAATGTAAACTCTATGTTGCAAACATAAGGACCAATTTTCTTTGGAGTCTTCTTGTAAGTTAAAAGAAAGGACACAAGTGTTAACTTTTGGAGGGACTGAGATGGTGTATGCCGATGATAATCTTATATATAAAAATGAATCCCTATTTCTCCTGGTCACGGCATCACGCGTGAACGGGTAGACCGATTTTAATTCGGTTTTCGCCAATGGAAAGAGGGATGAACGGGGAATGTTTTAGGGTATATAAAAATTGCACGCCGTGCGAAGCCGGGGGCGGAACGCTAGTTAGAAATAATAATCGCTGCATTTTTGCTTAGATATTACTAAATTAATACATACGAACAAACCCATAATATCTATAACACTAATTTGAAAAAAAAAAGCGCAATCCCTTCGTTAATCATAGAAAATTTGGTGGACTTGGCCACAGCAATTTGTCAAGATGTGGACTTTTGGGGGATTATTGAAGGAGTCTATTCGATAGAGTCCGCGTCGTTTGTTCCCCTTATTTATGGGTCACCTCATACTTGTAAACAGTAAGTGAAGCGATAAATATTACATTTGAGCTAATAGTAAGTTAGGATATAACCTATAATAATTTGGAAAGTATTTCGAAGCTTTGTTGACACACATATGATATGTCAACAAGTAGATGTTATCATAACGATCATATTAAGCATATTATAATCGTACTAAGCAGATGAAATCAGCTCCATACTAGCTTTTCCAGCGATCTGGTCTCCGATGTATAACTCCTTCCTTCAGAAAGGCTTTCTGTGGCCAGACTTACTTTAATTACTCCATTCTTTACTTTAATTAATATGCGGCAATAAGCCTTTGAAAAGGAAACTTCACTTTATCACACATGTCTAATCCATTATTTTTATCTTAATATCGGCAGACAGGTTAACGGTCCACTTGATGGTAGATAGCTACCATCGTCTGTAACACAAACAACGCCAAAGCTGCTGTAAGTGCGCTGCCGACTACAGTAGGATTAAGGATAAGGGATGAGGAGGGGATAGGGAAATGGGCTCTGGCATCCCTTATTCACTCACCAAAACACAGCAGCACAAGTGCTGTTATTTTCATGGTGGTCTTCTGTAAGGTGGTGGTTACTGTCGCCAGACGTGAATGACTGCGAAAGGCAGTGTGCCCTGTCACTACATATAAATGTATATCTCCGTCTCGCGGGCAAAAGCATCGAGTCACTGACCGGACTTCCTTATATAACTTCGCTTCCTGCTAGACGACTTCCGTTCCCTATCTCTCAAACTTTTTCTGGAACAATCCGGCGCCCACTCATTTATGTCTTGTTTCTGTTATCCAAGGATAGAAGGCGTCGCCCAACGCACTGACAAATTCCGAACTGTTTTACCGTCCGTTGGCAGCGTAAGCAAATTTAGTATCACGAAATGTGCATCGATTCAACCCTCCCTTCGGCAATTATCGCTACGAATCGCCTGTAAAAGGTATATATATAGTGTGTGTTGAAATGTGCTCTTGAAGTTTAATGATCTAAGGAGAGATGTGAGCCGTTGGATGAGTGGTTAGGGTGCTTGCCTTAACGCTCTGTTCCCGGGTTCGATTCCCGGCAGGGTCAACTTAGAAAAATCCACTTTTCAAATTTGGCTCTGGTCTGGATCTGGAAAGTGGTGGCAGGGCACACTGGTTTCGCAGTCATTTGGGCGACCCTTCTGGCAGCAGTAACCACCCCCTTACAGAAGACCACCGTGAAATACAAGCACGTGTGCTGTTGTGTTTCGGTGAGTGAGTAAGGGATGCCAGAGCCCATTTCCCTATCCACTCCTAATCCCTTATCGTCAATCCTACTGCAGTCGGCAGCGCACCAGCAGCAGCTTAGGCGTTGCTTGTGTTATAGGCGACGGTAGCCACCTACCATCAAGTGGACCGTCAGCCTGTCTGCCGACCTTAACATAAAAAAAAAGAATGAGAGAAGATAAATTCCGCTTCTCAGTGACATTATTAGTAAAATTGCATCTTTAGTACTATTATTTATTCTGTGCTTATAGCTTTCATATTTCTTTGATATGATTTTTTTCTTCATAATACTAAAACATACATATACAATCATATAATAAAATCGTAAACGAGCCGTGTTTGCACATAAAATATTTTTGAAGAAAAGCAAAGCAGGCAAAGAACAATTTTATTACATTTGAAAAGATCACCTAACCTGTTCATTTTTAACTTTATATAAACTTTCAATCACCATTGCTTTACAGATGATAATAATTAGTTAACTAAAGTTTCAGCCAATTAAACCGATTTTGGACATAAATATACCGATTTAAATAACTTTTTTTTTGTAAACCGAGTGGACTGAAACAAACATTAAATGTTACGGGAAGCTTGCTATGACACATCAGTGAAAACCGCATTCAAATCGGTTAAGCTGTTTTTGAGATTATTATCGTGCACAAGCGCACAGACAAACGGACAAAAATTCTAAAACTATTTTTTTACCTCGGTAACAAAGTACGATGTGTAAGTATAATGTTTTTTTTTTTAATATTTAAAGTACCGACACAGCTCGTTTACGATTTTATTATATTTATAGATAAAACACATTCGACAAGCAAATATCATTCAAAGTGGTATATAAAATTTTTGTTTCTCTAGGCTGTCTGAATATATGACATGTTTACTATAAAAGAGATAAGTAAAATAGTCATGTTTTTTAGTATCAATATTGTAAAATAAATAAGTAATAAGAATACACTTAAAATTTTAATGGAAGTATTTTTTTTTTATTTATTTTTTATTTATTATTTATTAATACAATAGTGTTTCTTTGACTTAACATTGGTGTAAACAAAAACTCATTAGAGTTTTACAGTACACCATGTGCCGATTACAGAAAATTTAAATAAACCTACAGTCGACGCCCAACGTACACTTCAGACTCCTCAATTACTTTAAAATACTTTAAGACTTTAATATATTATTTTGTGTCATATTCTGAATTGAAATATCTTACAATAATAATTAGTATTACTTTTTTATAACTATTTTTGTATTATTGTTAAAAATTATATTGATCTGTAGTTAATTGTAAATAGTATTGTTTAAGCTTAAATGTGATGTTTTTGGGAGTTATGTCTCTTTTTAATGTTTTAGGTAGTTGATTTGTTAAATTCGGTATGACATAAGCCAGACGTCTTTTTGCGTAAAGGTTGTTATATTTGGGTAAATTGTATTTTGATTCATCAAATAATCTAGTTGAGTAAGTTATTTTTGGAATTTTTAAATTTTCGTTATGGGATATTATTAAAATAACTTATCTTGACGGTGCACACATCTTGTTTATTTCTTCAACACATTTAAACATCCAAAATAATTTATACATATGTATATAGTTTACAAACATTTCTTCAAAACTCAATCTTAAATTTTCACGTCAAAACATGAATTCTTCTCTTTTCCTTTTCAGTATGTTTGAAAATCAAACCTATTTACGTACAGCCAGTATTTAAGTTCAAAATTCATCAACAATAGGTTCGTTACCTTAAAGTCGAAATTTGCTTGCATAAGGGCAATTATCATAACAAAACAGAATATCAAATTAACGTTTGCAATATAGGTTTGACTGACAAGTAAACTAAAATATTTAATTTAATTCTCAACACAAACCCTACAGCAATACAGCAGAAATAATATATGACGGCGCTTCGTTATTTTAGTTATAATATAAATTCGTAAATTTAATTTTAATTGTATGTCAGCGCAATCTAGAGTATAATCTGATTTAATTAACTGTTCTAAACGGATAAGAGTGAGTGGCGCCATCTCTTAGCGTAACGCAGATCACGGTGTTCCTAACATAAGTGTGTGTCGTGATTGGTTAGGGTGCCGGTCAACCAGTGGCCTCGTCCAATGAGCGTGCACTTTGAGAGTGACGTCATTGGTGGCAGGGGCAATGGTTTGTTCAGAAGAAAATGAGAATAAGGTTGGACAGTCTTCCAGTGAATTCGGTTGCATCAACACGTGGTCTCCGGAACGCTCTGTCCGATATCTTTCTTGTTTTGTAATCTTGCGCAATAGTGAAAAATTAAAAGTGATTATATGGAATATTATTTTAAACTCCTCGCCCGCTAACCCACGCATTACAACACTGATATGACTGATCAAGGCTCTCAAATGCCGTTATATACAAAAGAGACATCACCAAGCACATTGCCACTTACAGGGGTTCATTATGTACCCAAATTATGTTGAATATTAATTTAAATATAATATGTTTGCTGATATTTCGCTAATATTATAGCCAGCTGCATGATCTGCAATAATTGCAGCTCTTTCATGGATACTTAAATTCCTCGCATTTTAATTACTTAATCGCAAGAAATACAAAAAAAATAAAGAAAAAAAGAATTGATGTTGATATGAAACTATTTTATTGGTCAGAGGTGTAAACCATATTGATCTTTGTTATCATATCTATTAAGTTTACTTTCATATGCAGTTGTCTGCTTAGTGCTTTAGTTTCAACAGGTACTAAGAGTCTACCACTTAATAAAGGAATGAATTCGAAAACTGACGAAGGTGTTTCTACTCCTGTACATACGCAGGAAAAGTTTATTCCAAATGGCCCATAAAACATTTCTTAATTTTGTTTATCATGAACTATTATTTCTTAAAATACAAAAATAGATTTATCTATTGTATTAACTATGAAAAAATGACAATTTTTTCTGAACGTGTTATTTGGTTATAGACAAACAAAAGATTATACATTATTTTCTCATAAGCTCATAATTGTTCACAACTGTTTTTCAATGAAATTTTCACAACTACCTTACTGTTAGTTTTCTATACTGTGCTCCTGTCGTAGCCCGGTTAATGGAAGAGAAATTATTTTTTCATTTCTACTGTCTTGTCACTAACTAGTTAGAAAATTATTACCACTGCCTTCGAGGAAAACTTTTAGTAGCGAAAGTCTGAAGGATTTATCTTTAATTAAATGTATATAATTTTACATTGGCATTTTTATATCTTAAGATTATTTGTAAAGAATCTAACAGATTTTTGGTAATAAAATTCAATATTGTAGCGAATATTTTGCATTTTTTGTTTATTTAAAACAATACAGTACTTATTACGGTTTCACTGTTTGATGTCATCTCAACTGCAACTACGCAAGTATAATCGTACTAAATGAATTGTGTCATATTTTCCACTCTTCTCTATTTTTAATCTTAGCTTCTCCCTATATTTTTCTGTTCTCATTTTTTAACATGTTATTTTCTCAACACCATGGGCCGATAGGGCTTATTCTATTATTATTTTTTTACTCAAATTTTTCTCTAATAGGAACAAGAAGGTAGACAGGTAAGTCCATCGAGAGTTATGGATGGCAATTCGTTAACCAGACTGTTGAAAACGTTAATTTCTCACATATTTCGAATATATTTTGTTTTGGTCTGATGGTAGGTGGCTACCGTCGCACGCTGGGGCAAAAAAAATAGAGCAAAATGTCGCCGTGCCGTTCGTTCCCTACTAGGGACGGTAGTAATAATAACATTCGTGACGCGCAACTGCGCTGAGCGCAGCTCAAGGCGCATTTGGCCGCCAGTTTTCATTTTTATGTTGTGGAGTATACATTATCCAAAAAAGCTATAGAAATGCCTCATTGTGCTATATGTTTTGCGTAATAATCAAAGTAAAAACGTGAATACGCAAAATTCTGCTGTATCCATATCAGCCACAAGACCCTTAGATGCATGATATATGAATGGAAGTATCAGATATAATACCTACGTAACCTACTCTTAAATTGTTTAAGGCTTTTTACGTATGAAATAATTAGTAGTAATTTGTTGTTCTCACACTTTCGGTCTAAACAAAAATTAAAGATTCATAAGGAATTAGAGTCTTATGTTTTTTTGATAATATAATCGGAATTATAGCCGTTAAACCAGCAGTACTTCTGCGTGACAGATCGATACTTAGCGTGCCCTCCTACGTAATAGGTAACAACGAAGGGTTACCGTAGAAACACACGGCTTCATTTTCTGTAAAAGATTTCTTTATTTCGTTTATATGAAAAAAAAAAAAATTATGTTAAGATCGGCAGACAGGTTGACGGTCCCCTTGATGGTAGGTGGCTACCGTCGCCTATAACACAAGCAACGACAAAGCTGCTGCAAGTGCGCTGCCGACGACTACAATAGGATTAAGGATAAGGGATTGGGAAGGGATAGGGAAATGGGCTCTGGCATCACTTACTTCACTCACCGAAACACAACAGCACACGTGCTGTTATTTCACGGTGGTCTTCTGTAAGGACGCGGTTGCTGTCGCCAGACGGGCTGCCCAAATGCGGAACGCAGTGGGCCCTGCCACTACTTTCCAGATCCAGACCAGAGACAAATTTGAAAAGTTCATTTTTCAAAGTTAATATATAAAAATATAAAAATGTTTTAATACCAAAAGTATTAAATATTAATTACTCGTAAACTACAATGTCAATAAAAAATTAATAAACAAAGGCCTAGATAATCTGTGAAGTGAGATTACTGATATTTTTTTATGTTTGTAATATGCGTCATTTTGAAAATAAAACAAAAAAAATTAAAAATAAAAGGTAACTTGGTGATTTTGTTCCATCGAGAAAATTCCATTCTATAATGTTTTCTGTTTACATTTCACTCTTATTTATAATTAATTAATCTATATATAAATATTTTCTTGTTCGGACATAGACATTCTTACATAGACAAAATTCAAATCTAGGATTAGCTATATCTACTTATACGCGTTCTTAAATCAACATCTATTTTTTAAGGGTAAACTTTATAAATTTACTCACATCGCCGGCTGTAATTATCGGTCGTGTGTTTTCAGTTCTATGTAAATGAAGGGTCAAATATAAACTTGTAATATTGAATAATTGTTTCCGTAAGATGTGTCAACGTCGGCTCAAATTGTGCGCAGTGAAGTCTGTATTTCTGATTGAGGGGGAGTAAATTAGTTATACTGAATTGTTATATGAAACCACCTTAATCATTATACCTTGTGTAATAAAGTATAAAAATTACCGTACGTAAATTATACTTACGTAATATCGTAATTATAACCTTACTAAGGTAATCACATGTTCACAAATTTGTTTGCGAGAATTTAATAATTAAAATCTCTTGCTTAATCATTTAGATTAGAATTTCTAATATTACCTTTATAAAATCTAATAATTTCATTTAATTTTGTTCAGATCATATTTAAGGAATTGTCTGGCAGTTTCATTTAGGGCCAAAACACATAATCGCGTTGCGGCGCCCGCGCCGCTAGAATCGGCAGTAGCGTCAGCGTTATGACGTCATACTTGTTGATAATGATTCAGTTTGTTTCTGTCACTCTTGCAAACAACACGTGTCAGTCAACCCGGAAGCAGTCAACCCGCTTAGTAGCTCTTCAAATGATGATATACATATATACTCATTCTAAAGTAGGCGAAAAAAATTTTTTCGTCTCTCTTTAATGTTTTGTATTTTCAAGAAAAGTACTCGCCATCGGGATTCATAGCCTTATTAAAAGGATGTATCCAGTATCTTCTTTGTCGTATATTAAAAACAGAGTAATGTCTTCTTAATAATAAATAAGCAATAAGTTTCTCACAATGTCCATGGCAGAGACAAGTCTATCCACAATCAAGAGCCAGAGCCCATTTTCCTATACTCCTCCTAATCCCTTATCTTTAATCCTACTGCAGTCGGCAGCGCACTTGCAGCAGCTTTGGCGTTGCTTGTGTTATAGGCGACGGTAGCTACCTACCATCAAGTGGACCGTCAGCCTGTCTGCCCACCTTAACATAAAAAAATAATCAAAAATCACGAGGAACTGGATACCCTACCATACGACAATAAAGCGTTCTTTTTCGCGACGCCGCAACGCAAACCGCCGATTTTAGCGTTGCGGCGTCGCAACGCGGGTATGTATTGCAGGCCTTAGCCTGTGTACACAGGTAGAAAGAGTCTCGCGAGTCAAAACAGAGGGACAGATGACTGTCTCGTTTTTATTTAAGAGGTAAAATCTTTAAATATTTATGTAAATTATAAAGTAGCAGAATTATAAAGCAGGTTGGGGTCCTCTATTTTTTTTGTTTTGCACTGAGAGACAAACCCTTAAGAACTAAAATTAAATGTAAAATAAATTCGAAATTTTCTCTATTCCAGCAAAATCAAGCAACAACTAATAAATGGACATTACCGCATGATTTGCATTCAAAGCTGCCAGACCCAAACACCGGTAGTAATTAAAATAGAAAAAAAATAAAAAAAAATTAAAAGAAACACTCCGCAACAACGCCGTCACAGTATACACAATAAAAGCATAAATAAAAAATAATTTGGTACTTTTCTTTTGGGATTTTATGTACATAGATCCCAAGCTGCGCCCGCAACTTCATACACGTATGGTATTCGATATAAAGTGTAAATTTTTTTTTTGTAAACCTACTGGAATAAAGCAAAACTAAATGTTACACGAAGCTTGCTAAAATACACCAGTGAAAACGGAATTTAAATTGGTTAAGCCGTTTCTGAGATTAGCGTGCACAAACGTACAGATAAAAATTCTGAAAACAATTTTTTTTGATCACAACAAAATAATGATTGAAGTACCAGCCGCCGCGCCGCGCCGGTAGCTCTGAGTCTGTGAGGTACCGGTGAAGATATTGTTAGTATGCTTTTGTATGAATCTATTCATATTACACCGGGCCGTTTCCGTGCCCCGGCCGGGGCCCGGCCGGAGCGCTCCAATCGCGAAATTTCATAAAATGTTTGTTTTCACCGTGCGCTCGGAGACAGCTCGGACACAGCTTCGCGAGGCCCCGAGCGGGCCATACGAAGCCCCGAATTTTTTTAGTTTTTTTAGTAGTATCATTTAATGTATATTTAGTTTCTTTTTGAAATTGTTAAAAATATAAATAAATAAATTAACCCGAGGCTGACTGCCTCGAGGTATAAATATTTTTTCAATAATGCATGTATATTAATATATTTCTGGTAGGTATAATATATTTCTGCTTAAATATTTTTTCAAAAAAAGAAATTCAAAAAATTTTTTTCAAAAATAACTCGGGAGCGGCGCGTCGCAGACTCTCCGTGTTGGTGCTCATTTAAGGAGTCCCAGGAAGAGGAATTTTTCGGTGAAAACGAAATTTCGAAATTCACATTTTCGTTGAAAAACAAAAAAAAACATCTGTTTAAAAACAAAAAAGTTACGCGTTATTTCGAATACCACGCATACGAAGTCGCGGGCAAAGCTAGTATAGTAATATTAATACAAAACAGTATAATAGTACTTGGAAATGACAAGGCACGGGCAAGGCCCGGTGGCGGCCCGGTGGCGGCACGGTGACAAATAGCAAACCCGGCCGGGGCACGTTGAGAAAAACACGGTGAGCGCCCGGCCCGGTGTAATATGTTTCATCCTTTATGTTACATATAACGTGAAACTTAGTTAAGTGGGACCTGGATAAGTGAGAAACCTCCATAACCGGAACTCTTGCTGAGGTCCCAACACTTTGGCACTGAATTACCCCTGTTAGTGGGACGAAGCAAATCTCTATATCTGGGATTCGTTCTTTCTATTTATCATCATAGTTACCTCTATTAACGAGACAGCGAGTGAATTTTATATGCAAAAACCTCTGTAACTGAGAATCCAATCCTGAAGATTTGGACCTTGCCATCAGCAACAAAAATAATCAACAGTCAACATTCAAAGATTTTATAAACTTAATGAAAATGAAGGAGAACTTAATGGAACCCTCTGTAAATAAGACAGATATTTTTTACACCTGGATATCTGAGACACTGGGTAAATGGAATACCTCAATAAGTGAAACAACATTGCAGGTCCCTTGATGTCTCACTTAACCAGGTTTCACTGTATTATATTTTTCAAAGCGGATGAAGTCGTGGGCAACAGCTATATGTAGATATATGTTTTTTTAACGGCTCGGCTGGTATCTTGACGGTCCAATTTAGTTATAAGCGCAATCCTGAATGAGGAAGAACTGAATGACTTGATAAATGAACTACACTGTCCGAGCAGTCATAAGATTCCCTACTGTCCACAATTTTCTCTCACATACCAGTGCAAGAGACCGAACTTCGGGTAACTTTTTTTTTTATTTCACTAACATTCAGTAATTACTTCTGTATAATGAGACTTGTTTCGTATTTCATTCAGCATGAACCAGTCTGCTTTCAAACGTTATCTAGAGGAGAGATCACAGGGGTGACTTTTGCTTTTTTAACTAACAGGACGTCCTCGACTCGCCGAATACTGTTTTATCTGACTTTGGCAAAGTTTGAAATGTCCTGAAAAAGCTCATATAAAAGTAGACGTTTATATATTTTTTTCTTTTTAAGCTACTTGAAGGTATTTTTTAAGCTACCTTCGTGAGAAGGTAAATTTTTCTGTCGCATTGCATTAAATTATTCTAAGCGTCGACACAAATTGTTCAGTTGAACTGACGTATGTCCATTAAACTGTCCGTGGACGTGAATTAACTGAGCGCACCGTAATCAATTTTGTTTATTTAATTTTTTTTATTTTGGGAAATTTACTGGCACAAATATTACACAATAAACTCCAGAGATAAATAAAAAATCTCCACTTGTAGCAAGAAAGGTTACAAAGATTAATTACAACCAGCATTCACGGTAGGCAAGTTACAATGCAGTTATAGCTTTAAAAAGTTACTGAAAGATTTTTTCTAGTTTTCCTATCCCCCTCCTAATCCCTTATCCTTAATCCTACTGCAGTCGGCAGCGCACTTGCAGCAGCTTTAGCGTTGCTTGTGTTATAGGCGACGGTAGCAACCTACCATCAAGTGGACCGTCAGCTTGTCTGCCGACCTTAACATAAAAAATAAAAAATAATAATATTTCTAGTTTTAAATATAGAGTTGTAGAACAGCTCGAAATCTGTATCTAATGCCTAAAGGGACTCCTTTTAATAATATATTTTAGTTTTTATATTAAAATTAGGACTTTCGATTATAGTTTATATTAGTTTATTATAATTATAGTTTTATTCTTTATTCTTATATAAGAAATAACTTTCATTATTAAGTCTACATGAACGAAGCGTGAATGATTTTTTCTATAATTTGTTTTACTATGAGCTACATGCAATGCATATTGTTACGTGCGGGATGGGTTATGCAAGGGTTTGAAAAAAGAAACTGTGATTTCCTCCCAGTTGAAAATTTATCAGATGGGAGTTTAGGTACTATTATGAAAAAAATAAAATAATGTGAGCTGGCTTTATCGCGGTGGAAACATTGTCTGCTGATGACCTGAAGGCTGTAACGCAGGAGCCAGACGAGAGCATCCATCGCTTATTATTTCTGGGCGTCGCTACAATAGATTCTCCATCAGAGTCAATGAATAAAAGAAGTTCAATATTCAACCGTACGTGGCTCTCATTAGGTTAAGATTAAATAACTAAGAAAGTTCGCTTCGCAACATGTTATGCACTCATACTGTACACAAAACTAAAACATTTCATTTAGTATGTCGCCTCAAGGAGTTGTGTAATGAAACTATACGCCCTTAAATTTCGAAATTCTAATTTCACGAGCTGTTGCTACGGCGTCATACACCCAGCAGGATTAATACTCAAGTTTTGAGTCTTTTCAATTTAATTTGAATGCATTATAGAGTAATATGAACGCTGTAAATTACGTTGAGGATGTTCTAAGGCCGTATGTTCGTCCATTCGCACAAACGCTTGACTCCGATTTCACGTTGATGCATGACAATGCGCGTTCGCATACAGCTTTACACACACGGGAGTACTTGGCAAGGGAAAACATCCTGGTATTGCCTTGGCCTGCACAATCGCCAGACCTCAACCCCATCGAGCATGCATGGGACATGCTCCAGAGACGTGTTTTAAAGGACTTGGATGGAGTGACAACAACCCAACAACTGATGGACTTACTAAAATTTCATTGGGAACAATTGCCGCAGGATAACATTAACAGTCTCATCAATTCTATGAATAATCGGTGCCAGCAAGTTAGGCCACACTTTATATTAATTTATGCAATTTTAGTTTAAGTTTAGTTGATTGGGCACTTTGTACTACGTACATACAGTACTTACTCGTAATTATTGTTAATTAAGATTATTAAAAAAAAATTTAAAAAAACAATTGAGGTTTAATATCAAAAAAGCATTAAAAATTAATATAAACAAGAAAACACTAAGGATTTAATGCGAAAACACATTGTAAAATTTGCATTTGTAAAACATTGTAACAAGCAACATTGTATGTGTTGCTTAGAATTATTTTATGTGTTTAATTAGCGGTTATGCCTGCAACATAACCGCTCGCCGCGACAACTTTAGAGGAAATGATGACATTATGACGTCATCTTGCACGCTGTGTTCTAGTCATACGTTCGCCACTTGGCACGCCATAATATTCATCCGTAAATACTCGTTCATTTGCTTGTTTGCTGCGGCACAAAACTTGAACTTGCATTAATATGGACTTTGACATGGACTGCACATGAGTATTATGTATGTGAAATTAATTTATTTGCTTGCTTGAGTTCTGCTATGCTCTGCTGAACTGGTCACACTAAATGCAGTAGAGCATAGATCCTATCGGTGAAGTTATGAATTATTGTAGGTACTTCTAAATCTATTTATTCGGAGTTTTAATGGCCTAATTTATTTCAAGAGCCTATTTTAAACGTTTAACATTAAAAAAATTAAAATTAAAACTATTTAAAATTGAAATTTACAGTTTGTAAATAATTGCTTATTATATAATTATCTGCTCCCAAGTAGTCTCAATGATATATTACTAGCTTTTGCTTTTCTTAGGTGTTGTAGCGGTCCCTTGTCGTGGGATGAATCACTTGTAATCGGGCCAACTACCGACTCGTCAACTCTCGCCAATGTCTCGTGTCTACTAACGTGATGCGCAGGAGACAATGTTGCCCGTGTGAGGAAGAGAGTAAATAAACTCATTCACTACAGGTGTTAAAACATTTATTCAATTTTTATTGCCTATATATATTTTTATCAGGTTGAATTTTTAGATGATCCCTCAAGATTAGTACTTTTTCTGGATGAAAGGTACCCTATGTCCTTTCCTGCATCCCTGACAACGTGTATGCAAAAATTCATGATGATCGGTTCAGCGGATTAAAAAAAAAATCAATTTGTACACATTGTACTTATTTTACCGAGGAAAAAAAAACAGTTTTTAAAATTTTTGTCTGTGTAATTTAACTATTTATAACTCTGAAACGGCTTAACCGATTTCAATGCGATTTTCACCCATATATTGCAGCAAGCTTCCCGCAACATTTAGTGTTTGTTGCATTCCAATCGGTTTACAAACAAAAAAGTTACGCGCTACACCGAATACCGCGCGTACGAAGTTGCGGGCTCAATTAGTTTTTAATTTTAGTATGAATTCGTAGGTTCTATATATTACCGCAAATAAATAACGGCATCACAACAAGCGCGCATTGCGGTTCTGTTTGATACTATTTTTAGCGTAATAACCTCAATACCAAAATTTCCTATTTAAATTGTTACATTTTGAGCTTACATAACTTAATAGTAATAATTACATATTATTGTATACTTAAGTTACATAAGAATTACTTATATAAGTAGTCACATTCAAAGCGGAAAGTGACCTTGTATCATAATACTGCCATAACCTTTACACCCACGTTACACACCACCTTATTCAATTCAGTTACGAGAAAATGTAGGTTTTATGAAATGGAATAATTGTTACCTAAGAGAAAATTGCTTAAATGCATTTTCAAGGAACGATTTGGTTTCAGTCGACACAGTAATTTCATCTCGTTGAAGATATGGAGTTACAAAAGACCAATGACGAGCCCGTTGGATGAGCGGTTAGGGTGCTTGCCTTAACACTGTGTTCTAGGGTTCCCGGGTTCGATTTCCGGCAGGGTCAACTTTGAAAAAATCAACTTTTCAAATTTGGCTCTGGTCTGGATTTGGAAAGTAGTGGCAGGGGACACTGCGTTTCGCAGTCATTTGAGCAGCCCGTCTGGCGGCAGTAACCCACACCTTACAGAAGACCACCGTGAAATAACAGTGTGCTGTTGGGTTTCGGTGAGTTCCTATACCCTCCTAATCCCTTATCCTTAATCCTACTGTAGTTGGCAGCACACTTGCAGCAGTTTTGGCGTTGCTTTGTTATAGGCTACGGTAGCCACCTACTATCAAGTGGACCGTCATCCTGTCTGCCGATCTTAACATTTAAAAAAAATTTGTATGTTATACTCGTTTGTAAGATCAGACTGACTGAATTCCAATAATTATATCATTTTAGTAGCGTTCCGGCATACTGTGTCAACCGGGTCTTAGGGGAGATTACCAACCAGCGTGAGGTCCCCGAGATGGCCGGCGTACCTCCACTTTCGGTTACGCCTAAGCTCTGATCTCCCCGTTTTGGACAGCTATGGCGGGTCGCAGATGTCGCGTACAAAGTTCCCGCGGCCCAACCTACGTACGGTATTAGGTCAGGACAAAAACTTTTTTTCATTTAGTATGTATAAACTTGTAATAAAATATCTTTGGCTGCACTATTTGTACTAATAAGAACTAAGCTGCAGAGCCTGGCACATAGACGCAAAGTTGCCTGTCTGTGTGTATTCTATAAGATGTACTTCGGAGAGTGTGTTCGAGAGCTGCATGAGATCATACCGCCTTCCCCTTTCTTCAATCGGACATGCAGACGTACGGCTGGTTACCATCCTCACCTTGTCGATATCCCTCTAATTCGGACCAAGCGCTTTAAAACATCTTTTGTGATGCGCACTGCTAAGGATTGGAACTCCCTGCCGGCGTCTGTATTTCCGAGCTCATATAACCCAAATCTTTTCAAGGTTCGAGTGAATAGGCATCTTCTGGGTGAGCTCGCTCCATCTTCGGCCTCATCCTTCCTACATGGATAGATGCTGGTCAAGAGCAAACCCATCTATAATAAAAAAAAAAAAAAAAAAAAAAACATTTTGATGACATTAAACAGTTAAAAATGTTATTTAAAGCATATATTTTAAATATATGGTTTAAAGCTATTTTTAATTTGTTTTTCTTTCTGTCAAAATGAGTGAATCTAATGAAGAAATTCCATACATTTTTAAATTTTATTACGAAAACGGGACAAGTGCGAGTTGAACTCGGGTGAAGAGAGTTCCGTACGATGTTATCTATCATGTTTTTTTAAATCTACGCAAAGTATTGAGTGATTTACCATGTTATTTTAATATCATGGACTTCTTATAGGTTTTCCTATAATCTATAAGTAGAAAACTAATTTCAGTATTTTTTCAAAATTTAGGTTCAGTAGTTTCTGAGATAAGCGGGGGGAGGGGGGTCAATTTTCATCTATTTTCTTGAATAACTTGGAAACAATTTATTTTAAAATTACAAAAATATACATTTAAGATCTTCACAACAAGACCTTCCATTAGATATGTCACAGGATGCAGTCTTCAACATTTTTTTTTAATTTTTTCACTTTCCTCCCAAATGTGACCTCCCATATACAGATTGCATCTATTCACGTCACACCTCTGCGTTTGGGTCACAGAAATTGATATGTGTACCAAATTTCAACTTAATCGGTCTAGTAGATTCGGAGATAATTGACTGTGACCGACGGACAGACATACACACGAGTGATCCTATAAGGGTTCCGTTTTTTTATTCAGACGTACGGAACCCTAAAAAAGAAAAAAAATTGACGTTTATAGACCGAAAACTTTCAATCATCACAGTTTTTACAGATGATAATATATAGTTAACTAAAGTTTCAGCCAATTCAACGGAAGTGTTACTTTATTGCACTTTTATCGAAAAAATGTTTTATCGAAAAATTCCACTAAATGTTACGGGAAAAAATCCCGTAACATTTGTCCATTGTTGGAATGAAACAAACACTAAATGTTACGGGAAGCTTGCTATAATACATCAATGAAAACCAACATTCAAATTGGTTAAGCGATTTCTGAGATTAACGCGAAAAAACGCACAAACAGACAAAAATTCTAAAAACTATTTTTTTGACCTCGGTAACAAGTATAACGTGTATAAATTGTTTTTTTTTTTTTTTTTTTTTTTTTTTAAATATTTACTATACAGACACGGCTTGTTTACGATTTTATTATATGTATAGAGACATAGATATAGATTTTATAACAAGCGGCCCACCGCGGCTTCACAAAGTTGTAATTATTTTCTGCAAATTATATGCACAAACCTTCTTCATTGAGCCCTCTTTCCATTAGTGAAAACCGTATCAAAATTCGTTGGTATCTTTTAAAAGGGACAGTTGAGCAAGAGAATTTATTATATCCCATCTAGTGGTTTTCAATTATAATTTCGCCTTAACCCAGCCTAGATTTCATGTTGGTACAATCAAGTAAAACAAACAGGGTCCAAAATCAAGTCATAAATATTTTATTACCAAATCGCACCCTGCCCTCCACATAAATCACTTCGACGTTTACCTGCTGCTAAATTAAGTCGCATTTTTGCACAGAATACGGCACAGTTATGCTTTATTATTTTAGATGAATTTCAGTTGTCGTTTTGGTGACAACTTCTTAAAAATTGCAAATAATTATTATAAAGTTTGTAAGGTACTTTCATAATGCTAGGTGAAAATTGTATATGTCTGGATTTTTCAAAATAAATTTAATAAAAAACTTAATAATTATAGAGAAAACAGCAATTAATTAATTAAATTCTTGAATCACAAAGAAACAATTGTCACTCTATATTTAAAAGTATTCCGGAAAAATATTAGGTCGGGGAAAAAGTCTTTTCGCATGTAATATCTGCAAACTTCTAATAAAATCTATTTGGCTGTACTATTGACCTGTACCTGTACCTAGTACCTGTAAAGGTGCTATTACATGTTTCAGACACTTCAAATTATATTGTAAAGGGTGGTCCACTTGATGGTAGGTGGTCACCGTCGCCTAAGGACACAAGCAACACTAGTTCGGGTGGAGATACCACACTGCCAACTCTGTAGGAATTTATTTACGGTTCTTGAAAAAGCCCATATTGTAATCGCTTGCTTTAGAGTAATCAATGACACTAAAAATAATTATATGCATTATTAATTCTTAAACAATAGCTAAAAAATATATACTCTGTGTGTTTGCCATTCATTGAAAACGATTTCTTCCAGTTCGTACCTTTTATTTATTATTTATTGAGTAAAACGGAATAATGTCCAGTGAAGATAGGAGGCGGTCGTATATATAAATCATTTTCTATTAGATTCACTATCTAGTGGTGCGTCGAGCCAGACCCTTGTCACAATCTCCGGACAGCACCAACATATTGCAGATTTTTATCTTTTTGTTCAAGATTATGGGGGCAAATTGCTTTTTAGACAAACTTGGCCTTCCAACAGGATACTACGCATTTTTTTACACTTGAAGGATTTATCTACAACTCACTACCCAGTTCTGGGTAGATTTTAGAATTATTCTCTGAATTGAAACAAAATGAAACAAAAATTGTCTTATTTTTCTGCGTTGTTCCGTATCCGTCCGATGAGAACTAATCCCAAACGTATAAAATTTTTTACTTATCCCAATTACAAAATTGTTTTCCTCACTCAACCGAAATGCGTTCCTTACTCATCCCAAGGCGAAAAATAGCATGAAAATGTATAATAATCTCAGCCGTAGGACGTCCACTACTGAACAATGGCCTCCCTCCTAATTTTCCAAAAGGTCGGCAGACAGATTGACGGTCCAATTGATGGTAAGTGGCTATTATCGCCTATAACACAAGCAACGCTATAACGATAAGGGATTGGGAAGGGTTAGGGAATCTCCCAATGCCTATTCCCATTGGATGTGAATAGGATGTCTGAATGGGATGTCTGATGGGAACCACCATGAAATAATGTGCTGTTGTGTTTAGGTGTACGAGTAAGGAATGCCAGAGCCCGTTTCCCTATCCCTTCGTAATCACCTTATCCTTTTATCCTCTCAGGTCGGCAGCGCACTTGTAACGTTTGCTTTGCGTGTTTTAATGGCGATGGCAGCTGTTTGAATAGAGACGGAAAATGCACCTCGTATAAACTTAACAAAAAAAAAATAGGTACAATAATTATTGACATTTGATAGTTGTCTACACTAGTTGGTGACTATACTTAATTCTAACCATTAAAAAGATGGTAGTCATTTACCGTCATTTACCAAAATCGAAAAACCTGCTTGATAAAGAAAAAAACGAGGACATACAAACTTATTTAAGCAAGCTAGACCACACACCCGCTACTGAGTACTCTTTGTGGAAAGCGACAAAAAAGGTTAAAAAAACCTATACCTCACCAACCTATACAGAGTGGCTAACAACGAATGGGCAAAGAGCGATGTTGAAAAAGCTGATACATTTGCCAGACACTTGACTAATGTCTTCACTCCTCATAATAAATACGAAGATAATCTAGAAGATAAAGAGGTAATACAGAGCAGACTAAGGGATTTAGCCTTCAATACAAACACCCAGATCCAGCCCTTTACGGATAAAGAGGTAAAAGTAGCCATTAAACAGATTGATCAAAGAAAGTCTCCAGGATATGACTTGATCACAGCTAAAATCCTACAGGAACTACCCAACAAAGTCATCAAACTATTAAATTTTATAAATAATGGAATATTAGCGACCCCGCACATTCCCCCCCCCCCCCCACCCCTCTCCCGCAAGTGGAAGGTATCAGTAACTATTGTGATTCCTAAACCTGAAAAAGACGAACACGACCCAAAATCGTACAGACTAATCAGTCTGTTGCCCATAATGTCAAAAGTCTTTGAGATCCTATTGCAGAAGCGTATCATGACTTTTATTGATACAAAAGACCCTACTACCCACCCATCAGTTTGGCTTCAGACGTAAACACGGGACAATTGATCAGATACCTAATCTATACATCCGACCTTCTAACAACAAGCACAACAATGACTGGAACATTTGCGGATGACACTGCCATCCTGGCATCACATACAGACTCACATGAAGCTTCGAAAATGATTCAAGCCCACCTTAACAATATAAGTGACTGGCTAAGAAAATAGAATATTATAGTTAACGAATCCAATTCCGTCCATCTAACGTTCACGCTTCGACGCGAAACCTGCCCCTGTATTCAAATCAACCACGTTCAAATACCTCAGGAAAATGATGTCAGGTACTTGGGTCTCTATTTGGACCGTAGTAGGCTCACATGACGGAAGCATATCGCAAATAGAAGGCAACAAATAAAATTGTTACTACATAAAATGTACTGGATGCTGAATAGAAAATCTCAACTATCGCTATGTTCCAAAGTAATGGTCTACAAGAGTAATAACACCAATATGGACCTATGGTGTATAATTATGGGGCACCTGTTTAAAGACCAACATTAATATTGTACAGAGGCTCCAATCAAAAACCCTACGAATGATTGCTAGGGCACCATGGTTTGTCTCAAATGAAATCTTACATAAAGACCTCAACATACCAACCGTTGAAGAGACAATTAAGAAATTTACTAAAAAGTATAAAAAAAAGTAAAATTGGTGTTTCTTCTGCCTCATGGCAGAAGAAACACCAATGCATATCCTGTGCGAATGTGGCCCCCTGATGCACAAGCGCAGTCACATCCTAGGAAGCCACACAATGGCTTGTGAAGATATGAAGAATGCCTCTATCAAAAAAGTACTACAGTTCCTTAACGTGGTAGGTATAGGTAGAGAGCTATAGTTCACGTGGCGATCACAATATTTCAGCAATGGACGAAGTGATACTGGTACTCTAGCAGACAGAAATAGCCACTAAGATAAGATTAAGAAGAAAAAGTATAAGCTAAGGATAAACAAACACCCCAATTGCTTAGCCAAGAATCTTATGGCGAAGCCAAGAATGGTGAGAAGATTAAAAAAGAAAATTCCTCAAGATTTGCTGTCACTACAGTAAAATTTTACATACATATGAGCACTTGTCAGTGGACTAGCACCTCTCAAGACATGACTCTAATAGACATAACAACTACTGAATGTCCCAGAGGTGACAGATTATAGCATAGAGGAGACAAAAGAAAATTACCATCAAGTCATGGGAAGATCCACAACAAATATCAGGGGCTACATATACCGTTTAGGCGATCCACGTTACTTTCTTAGATCACTTTCAAAATACGCTACTTGAGCACTGGGCCATTTTCTGTGTAAGGTCATGCACGCTTTTGTACGTTTGAAATTATTGTGATTATCCGCGTTACATAAAATTAAATCAGTAATTGCATACTTTAAAATCCGGCCAGTGGCGTAGTATGTCCTTGATGGGCCTGTGTCAAATTTTGTTGAGGGACCTTTCTACTTGTCTGGCGAGCCTAAATGGAGGGTAAAGGCTTTTAGAGTGTAGGTAAACTCTAAACTTTGGAGTTTAGCTTACGATATAAAAATTTAAATGATCTCTTGGATAATATTTTACGAATTTTTGCTTACACATGTCGTAGCCCCTTAACCAGGGACCCCAAATAATTGATACGGCCCCTGAATCCGGTCCAGTTTTGTAATATGGCGGATTCCACATTTAGTCCACAAATGCCTAAACAGATTTATTATTTATTTAAGGTTAGCATTTATATTTGAATGTAGAAAAAAGAAGTTATTGTTGGTTAACGATCTATCATGTGAATTATTTAGTACTTACCACTTGGATTGACGAGCCCGTTGGATGAGTGGTTAGGGTACTTGCCTTAACGCTCTGTTCTAGGATTCCTGGTTTCGATTTCCGGCAGGGTCAACTTTGAAAAATCAACTTTTCAAAGGCTCTGGTCTGGATTTGGAAAGTAGTGGCAGGGCACACTGCGTTTTCGCAGTCATTTGGGCAGCTCGTCTGGCGGCAATAACCACCCCCTTACAGAAGACCACCGTGAAATAACAGCACGTGTGCTGTTGTGTTTCGGTGAGTGAGTAAGGGATGCCAGAGTCCATCCTACTGCAGTCGGCAGCACACTTGCAGCAGCTTTGGCGTTGCTTGTGTTATAGGCGACGGTAGCCACCTTAACATTAAAAAAAAATTCTCCGATATATTAAAAAATTAACCTCTTACATTTCTTTGGTATCAAAAACAGTAACTGTGACGCTTTCAACTTTTTTCTCACTAATGTTTTGTTTTTTTCAACCAAAACCGAGTGAAAATCACTAGTTTGCTTAATTCATTGAATTTGTATACATTTCGCTGAGATACAATTCGGAAAATTTGCAGCTGTTTTGTCCCATAAGTAATTAAAACTTGCTCATTAGGCTCCCAGCGGGCTACGTATTTGTTTTCAATCAGGATCAAAGTGCCTGCTAGACGAAACTTAAATTACTTTCTACATACCTAATATCTAACCTAAGGAATGTTCTCCAGTTTCGAAACAAAGCTAACGCTATACAAGATCGCTAATAGCTTAGCGTTTGTGTCAAAGGTAAAAAATAAAATAATATTAAATCTCTTGGTCTTGGCTAAGGAACATCAAAGTGGACCGCTATCATGCACTTGACGAACAAAAGACAGAGTGGAATGTTCCAGGCTTAACCAATCTTAACTAGTTAAGGTCCTTGGTGGAGAGTTTAAGATGTTTGCTAACTTTCTGTCTCAGGGGTCTCGGATATCATTCCCGTAAGGACCAACTTTGGAAATGAATTTTTCATGGTTGGCTCTGGTCTGGATCTGGTAAATAGTTCATAATACTACGTTTCACAGTCATTTGGGCAGCCCGTCTGTCGGCAGTTTGTCACCGTGAAATAACAGCAGATGCCAGAGACCATTTCCCTAATATCTTCCTTCCAAATCCCTCGTCCTATGATCGGATTTGTAGTACCCGTGGCGTTGCTTGTCCGAAGAAATTTACGTTAAAAACAAAGAAATCCTCAATCATTAACGTATGTAATCCCCTTAAGACGATATTTCAACCAATCTGGCTTGGTACACTCTTTTAGGGCCGGTGCTGACTTACGGTATGGCACGGCCTATGTCTAGCAGTGAACGCTTGTCGGCAGATTATAATAGGTATTAGTATTAGTATTAATATTAGTATTAGTATTAGTATTAGTATTAGTATTAGTATTAGTATTAGTATTAGTATTAGTATTAGTATTAGTATTAGTATTAGTATTAGTATTAGTATTAGTATTAGTATTAGTATTAGTATTAGTATTAGTATTAGTATTAGTATTAGTATTAGTATTAGAAAGAAAGAAAGAAAGAAAGAAAGCATCTTTTATTCCTCTAAATAAACACAATATACATGTATGAACAAATAATAATTATAAACAAACAAATATATGAACAAGTAAGAAGAGGAAAAGGAACCCTGACTCAGTATACAGTTGTGGTGCGGACCACAACACTGATATTCTGCCAGGGACCAGAAATTGAGAAAAAGAAAACAAAAAAACATTAACGCGGGACAATTCATAATACGATTACAATCCATGGCTGAAATTATTGCAAATTTTCTTAAAAACTATTGAAGGCTTTCACTAGCTAGTTATCTATATGGCAACGTCACTTTAAATATACAATAGCACACGAGAATGTACAAAAAATGGACCGGCCGCCCCCATAAACTGTTTCGTCTAATCGTTTCTCTGCACATCCATCAATGATGAGCGAAATCGTTTTTTAAAGCATCCCAGAGATGTAAGATCGCGTAGCGGGGGCGGAAGATTATTCCAACATTTCGAGGCACGGTAACGAAAACAGCCTCTGAAGAAAGCGGAACGGAACCTGGGAATGGACAAAGGGTGAATAGATTTGCAAGCCCTATAGCGAATGTTAGTCTGTTCCCAGGTAAGTTTGTCAAATAGATACTTGGGCGTACCAGACTTGATCGTACCAAAGACAAACGCAGAATAATGCAACCGCATACGGGCATCCATTTTCAAAATATTAGCGTCGTTAAGATACGGCGTAACGTGTGTCCTAGGTGGTATGGGGAAACAGAACCGAGCACAAGCATTTTGAATTCTCTGAATCAAGCGCTTCGATCTCTTCAAAATACAGGGACCATAAACGGTTATACAATAATTTAATTTGGAGAGAACAAGGGTTTCACACAGCAAAATACGTGTTTCCACAGAGATGAACTCACGAATTGTGTATAGTACTTTTAATCTGTAAAAACACGCTCGAGTAACATGTGCAATGTGGCTTTCGAAATGCAGTTCACCATCCATCACTAGTCCAAGATTGCGCACCTGGTCAACTCGATCCACAGACTCGCCCATGACGTAAACAGAAGGTTTAAGTCTAATCATTGTTTGAATACGCTTAGTGGAGCCCATAATTAAGAATTTAGACTTGGAGGGATTTAAAACCAAACAGTTACTTGTAGACCAGTTGGCGACATTGATCAGGTCCGAATTGAGATCCTTGAGTGCGCAATCCAAATTATTCGTGTCACAGGGAACGTACAACTGCAGATCATCAGCATATAGATGATAGTTACAGTGTTTAATATGCTTCACAATGTCAGATGTGTAAAGTATAAATAAAAGTGGTCCAAGAATTGATCCCTGAGGAACACCCCGAACCACAGATTTATGCATTGATCTAATTCGTTCCTTACTGTGCCCCCATAGTTCAACAAATTGTTTACGATCACTCAGGTAACTTGAAAACCAATTGACAGTTTGTTCAGAGAAGCCATAAAATTTTAATTTAGCTAGAAGAAGTTGAATGTTGATGGAATCAAAAGCTCTGGAGAAATCAAGCAAGACCAGTAAGGTAGTCATTCCAGAGTCCCGATACGAAATTATATCATCGATGACGTCCAGAAGAGCACTGGCAGTACTGTGACCCTTTCTAAAACCTGATTGTTTAATGGGAAGGATGTTATTAGATTCTAAATACGTGTACATCTGATCGTAGACAACTTTTTCCAAAATTTTTGAGATATAAGAAAGTAAGCTAATTGGACGGAGTTCCTTTACAGAACTTGGGCAAGGTTTTTTAGGAATCGGTTTTATCAACGCAGTTTTCCACAACAAGGGAAATGAGGAAGTGGATATAGATTTATTAACAATATTGGTAATTGTCTTTAGAGTGTGGGGAAGGGTTAAAATAATCATGTCTCTCGATATTCCATCCGCGCCGCTAGCGTTAGATTTTATTTTTAGAATAGCCTTCGCCACCGTGGCCTCGTTTACAGGCGTTAACTCAAAAGTTGAAGAATTAAAACTATTATTAAGATATGTGCTAAGTTGGACATCTGAGACGTCATTACTTCCAGGTACATCAAGAAAGCATTCATTAATTACTTCAGGGTCATTGAATTGTTCAGGCAGTTCACCGTTGTTACTAAAGTCAGGGAGAACAGATTGCTTGAGATTTCTCCAAAGCAGCTTAGAGTTACAGAGATTTCGATCAATATTAAATTGGAAATAAGCACGTTTTTCCGAGTAAATGCTGCAGTTTACCAAACGCTTGAGCACTTTGTATGACCGTTTCAGTGATTGCTTTCTAAGACCGTCATTTATACATTTTCTGTATTTATAGTAAGCCTCATTACGCAATCTAATCATATAACGGATATTGTCGGTAAGCCACGGTTTAGGAGAGTCAGTAATCTTGCGTTTCTGCAAAGGAGCATGTGAGTCAAAAAGAGACAACAAAAAACATTAAATAGAGCTACCATTTCGTCAACATTCTGGAGTGAGAGGATACTATCCCAGTTAAGAAAAAATAGGTCTTTATTAAAGCAGGAGAGATCTATACGCTTTATTGGTCTATACATAATAAATCTGGGCTTAAATATGTTTTTCTTCAGCTTAATTTCAGCCATTACAACTGCGTGATTTCCAAGTTCGGGAATATGTTCCACTGTGATCCCGTGAACAGGTACATTACTGCAAAACAAGTCAATCAGCGTTTCACTATGAGAAGTAAAATGAGTTGGCTCAGAAACATAATTAGTCAAACCAGAACAGCTAAGAAACTGCTGTAAACGACTTGAAGAAAGATCGCTTGCATTCAGAATATTAATATTGAAGTCTCCAACCAACACAATGCACTCAAAATTACCAAAAGCAGTAACGGATTCGCAGAGAGCGTCAAAGAAGCAATCTACATTCATCCATGGTGGCCTATATGCCGTACCAATTGCAACACGAATAGATTGTACAGTAGTGCTAATCCACATTTGTTCCACATTTACTTCCGAGGAAGGATGTGATAAGTTATACGTAGTTATACCTTTCCGTATATAAAAGCCCACACCTCCACCACGCGAACGCACCTCTGGCGGCCTTGGAATATGACGTAGTCTGTAACCAGGGACGCTAGGTGCACGCCCCTCCTCGCCATTCCTGAGCCAAGTTTCATTGATGGCGACGACATCGGGAGACAACCTGTCCATTGCAAGCACAAACTCGTCGTGGCCTGTGCCAAGTGAGCCAGCATTAAACAGTCCTAGTTTGAAAAACCTTCCTTTAAATCTAATTAATCTACAACGCAAAAATAAATAAAAGTAAAACATTATTATAAAGTTAAAATTGAAGTTTGCCATATTTACAATTGCACAACAATAATATGAAAGAGACTCAAGAAAAACATAAAAAACATAACAAATATACGGTATAGGATGTTTTGTATAGGATAAACAGATAAGAAAAAGTTCAAACATTTGAATAGAAATTACAACACTAACATAGAACAAAATAGTTCTGGATGTTAAGTACGAACAGAGCTCGAGCCAAAAATCCGAAGAATGTCATCGTCCGAACGTATTCTTTCCACATTACCACCATCTGCTTTACGGGCATAGATCCGTCCGGATCTAGTCCAGACGTGGCGCCAATGTAAGCGACGTGCAGCCTCACGAGACTGATAGAAAAGTCGTTTATTATCTCTAGTCAGTCGTTCGTTTATATAAAATTTCTGGGACGGTCCAGCACCAGTTCCAAAAACGTCCGCATAGATAAGCCCTCGACGTACACGCGCTGCACGGAGTAACTCATCGCGCAGTCCTCGCCGCGCTAGACGCACGATGACGTTGCGAGGTCGATGAATGCGTCCTGTATCCCCATTGGAAACATTAAGGGATCGAGGTGGGCCAGAACGCTCAACAAATACCAAGTCGCGATCATCCAACGTAATGCCAATTTTATGGGCAATTGTTTTAACTACATGAGTGATAGATTCGTCCTTACTTTCAGGCAAACCAGTAATTTCAATGTCGTTCAATATTAATTCCTGATCACGCTCATTTAACTGCTGCTTAAGCCGAGTCACCTCCAAATTTATTCCATCTTCAAGGAGAGTCTTCCTCGAATCGCTCTCAACTGCGGCTATCCGAACCTCTAGGTTATCGATACGGTCGCAGCAAGTTTTCATTTCAATTTTGAATTCACTAAACTGACGTCGACAGTCCAAGAGTTCGGTTCTAGTGTCCGCTAATTCAGCGCTCAAGGACTTAATCTCCTTGGTTAAGTTGAGAATAAGACCCTCTAGCGAATCATGAGACGAGTCCTTTTGGACGACCCGGTCTCCGAGACCTGACGTGCCTTCATCAATGCACGAAACAGCAAGACTTCGCACCGGGGTACTTGAGTTATCCAATTTGGGTAGCTTAGAGGTGCACGCAGGACACATCCAGGCCGACAAGATCTTTGTAGCCGGCGGTAGGCCCACACAAGCGCCGTGGTACAGCCCCGGACATTTGGAACAATGCACCCGCTCCGCGACGGCAATATATTTACCACAAGCAGCACACTTTGTCATTATCAGTGGAATAAGTGAGAACTCCGTTAAAATAATATTATGTGTTGAAAATCTTGTAAATTCTCTGTTTCTTCAAATATTCGACAGATGGAATGTAGGTATATGTTTTGCTGACAACGGTAAAATTTGTATTTTTATTATACCGTTGAACGGAACGCAACCTTATTTACGTTGTCAATTTGGTACCAATGACTTTCAATTCACAATTTATCTATTTTATGTTTTACCTTATCATCGATATTACATATCAGTCCAAATAGTCAAATCAGGGCAGTCGTTGCGAACCAAAAAAAGCCAAATGCAATTCCAAAGAAGTTTTATAAACACTGTAACAGTGCGGTTTCGAACCTTGGTATTAGTATTAGTATTAGTATTAGTATTAGTATTAGTATTAGTATTAGTATTAGTATTAGTATTAGTATTAGTATTAGTATTAGTATTAGTATTAGTATTAGTATTAGTATTAGTATTAGTATTAGTATTAGTATTAGTATTAGTATTAGTATTAGTATTAGTATTAGTATTAGTATTAGTATTAGTATTAGTATTAGTATTAGTATTAGTATTAGTATTAGTATTAGTATTAGTATTAGTATTAATATTATTAATTAGTATTAGTATTACTGTTACTATTAGTACCTTTCATTCAGAAAAGACGTACCGTTCCCGAGGGATCACCTGCCAAAAATCACAAGAAAAAAGAAAACTATTATTATTATTAGATTGAATATTAAAAGAACGCGAACAGTTAAGAAAAACGGATGAGCGGACAAAGCCGCCGCGCCGTTAAAACCTAGTTATTCATATATTATAAGAACTCAGAGGCTCTAGTATGAGTTTACGATACTACACCATTACTACACTCGCTAGCGAGAACGTAAAACTTTTGTATGGGAAATCGTGAACTGTCAATGTCAAATTATCAATTTTCCATATAAATGTTTTACGCTCTCGCTAGCGAGTGTAGTATCGTAAACTCATACTAGAGCCACAGGTCTAAGTTATAACAAAAATTAAATACGATATAATTTTCTATGTGACCTTTCGTTGAACATACAGTGAGTATTTCGTTCTACATACACTGTTGATAATTAGATAAAAGATAAATAAAACACAAGTTATATGGCAACGTCAAGTATATAATTTAATAAATTATACATTACATTATTTCTTCTAAGATACATTTCCTTTGAACTTTCTTTCGTTTTTAATGACGAG
Source organism: Bembecia ichneumoniformis (assembly GCA_910589475.2). NCBI lineage: Eukaryota > Metazoa > Arthropoda > Insecta > Lepidoptera > Sesiidae > Bembecia > Bembecia ichneumoniformis. The sequence goes on along the minus strand of OU342546.1, from coordinate 3,177,895 downwards.
AGGGCTGTAAAAAAAAACAAATACATATAACATTAAAACTGATATTGACAAGACATTAAAACTGATTCCATATTCTCCAAGGTAAAAATCCTATCACAAAAGCGTTATGGTATGAACATGGGGCAGCCACGTGCGGTAGAGTTCTTGGTCATCGTGGTCGTAAGCTGCATACAAACTATGAAATTAAAATAACACTCTGTGCTATAAATCTATATATAAAAAAAAATCCTGTCAGTTACACCATTTACAACTCGAGAAAGGTTTATGATTACCGCAAGAGAACTATCCCTGTCTGGTTATGACATATATGTCTTGCCTTAATAAAAATATAAACGATTTAAACTTTAAGTTAAGTTAACGATTAAGTGTTAAACTTACACTATTTGACGATTCTACTGAAGCGTCCTTGTCACGCTCTCACATTTTTGCTTATGTGGAATCCCGAAAGAAAATGAAAAATTTCTTTTGAAGCTTAGACGAGGCGGCCTACAAAATAATTATTGAATATTTGACTGTTTATCCCATAAATTTTTATATTTGTGAGCGTTATAAAACGTAAAATTTTTAGTTCAACAGAATTATGGATGCCTCAATGGCATTGCGATTAATTTGTCTTCAATCTTTTTATATTTTAGTGGCAGGCCACAATGCTTTCTACAGACATAAAACAAGACACCTGTCTTGCGGCAGCTACCACCCTCTTACAAAAGACCACCGCGAAATAACAGCATTTGTCGGTCACAAGTAAGATATGTGAGAGTTCATTTCCCTATCCATCTAATTCTATATCCTTGCAACCCATATAGCTACCTCATCAAGTGGCCTGCAGACCTAAAACATCAAAAATTATATATTTTTTTTATTAAAGATGGGTTTGCTCTTAACCAGCATCTATCCATGTAGGAAGGATGAGGCCGACGATGGAGCGAGCTCACCCCCCAGACGCCTATTCACTCGAACCTTGAAAAAATTTGGGTTGTATGAGCTCGGAAATACAGAAGCCGACCGGGAGTTCCCAATCCTTGGCAGTGCGCATTATAAAAGATGTTTTAAAGCGCTTGGTCCGAATTAGAAAGATTTCGGCAAGGTGAGGATGGTAACCAGCTGTACGTCTGCATGTCCGATATAAGGGAAAAAAAGTGTTTAAAATAAATAACATTTATAATTTTCGAATGAGAGCTATCGAATAAATAAATACACAGCTTGGATTCGAGTTTTTTGTCGAGCTCGTTGCATGAGTGGTTAGGGTTGCCTTAACGCTCTTCCTCGGGAGTCCCAGATTCAATTCCCAGCCGGTCAACTTTGGAAATGAACTTTTCATTGTCGGCTTTGGTTTGTATCTGGCAAGTAGTGGGAGGGCACACTGCGTATCGCAGTCATTTTTATTATTTACTAGCGGCCCGCCCCCGGCTTCGCCCGTGGTCCAATTTTTATAAATATGAACATTCCCCGTTTATCCCTCTTTCCATTAGTGAAAACCGAATTAAAATCGGTCTACCCGTTCACGCGTGATGCCGTGACCAAAGGAAATTGGGATTCATTTTTATATATAGAGATAGAGAAGATTAATACAATAACGTTTCATTTGACTTAACATTGGTGTTAAGTCAAATGGTCATTGGTCATTAGAGTTTCACCTCATTTGAGCAGTAACAGAAGACCACCGTGAAATCACACCACGTATGCTGTTGTGATTCGATGAATAAGTAAGGGATGCTAGAGTCCATTCCTGATACCTTATCCTTATTCCTACTATGATCGGCAGAGCACTTGCAGCACATGTGGCTTTGCTTATGTTATAGGCGACGGTAGCCACATACCATCAAGTGTAACATTGATATCAGTCTGTCTGTCGAGTTTAACATAAGTTAATTTGTTTACTCACTGATAGCCCGGCGCAAAATATTGGATCTGGTCCAGTCTCCATGCTGGTATTAACTTCCTTGGCCGTACTATTTTAACTTGAGGCGAAATCCTTTGGCTGAAACAATTAATTTCATTTGTAACATACTTTTAACTTAGCGAGGCTTTTAACTTCATTTGGACAACAGGACACACATTCTGCAATCGTAAACTCGTCAGTTCAGCATTCCACAGTCGTCTGGCTGCATTATATAACCCCATAAAAACAATAACGCAATATAGCAGCACTCGTAATCTCTTTATATAAAAATGAATCCCCATTTCCCTTGGTCACGGCATCACGCGTGAACGGGTAGACCGATTTTAATTCGGTTTTCACTAATGGAAAGAGGGATAAACGGGAAATCTTTTATTATATATAAAAATTGCAGCCCGGGCGAAGCCGGGGGCGGGTCGCTAGTATAATATATTTCTTTGTATTATTCATTTCCTAATTTTGGTTTTGTACAGTCTGTGTACAGTTGTGTAAAACTTAACCGCATACGTTAGACCTATGATTCTTTGGCTGATTTTACTGTCACTCCGATGATTGACGAGCACATTGGATGAGTGGTTAGGGTGCTTGCCTTATCGCTCTGTTCTAGGGTCCCGGGTTCGATTTTAAATTTGTCTCTGGTCTGGATCTGTATCTGCAGGGGGCAGATACATTTCTACCATATTCCCAAAACCCGACAAAAATGTGAAGATTAGATCGAGCTATGGAAATTCGTGTTGCGGCTGAGTTCCAACTACGAATGGGGAATTTTCTAAATGAATTATTGTTTTTTTTTTCACCCCCATTTTTTTGTTACGCCTACGTAAACCCACGTTGAGTGGGGGTCCACCTGGATGGACCACTTTGGGAACTATGGAGTTAGATTGCTTAATTTTATTTATTCATTTTTCAATTATTTCCAACAAATAAATGTAATACTATTACCTACTTTTGTATTGCATCAAAGTGCCAGAAAAGTATTTAAGTGCAATAAAACCCAAATGTATAATAAAAATCAATTGGTTTGAGAATACTTAAAGAACACTTGAACCATTATACCATACCTTATTTATGAAATAAAGGGAAGAAGCTCGGTACCCTCAATACTTGAGTTCTTTTTATAAGTCTCTTTACTTTAAACCTCTTAAAATTGATATTCCTTAGGCGTAATCTTGATAAAAAAATAACACAATAAAAATTTTATTCTTCCAAAACATATAAATAATTCCTTTTTAAAGTAATTGTTTGTGAACTTACTTAGTGCTATATAAGCCTTGTCCAATTCTCGTAGCCGTTGGTTTTATTGATTTAGTAAGATTTCCCAATTTTTTCTTTCTGCAATAAAACAGAGTGCACCCTTAAATTTATTTAAGTTTATGCAATTGTTTCTATTCCAATTACTTATTTATTTATTTATTTTATTCTCAACACAAACCCTAGAGCAATACAGCAGAAATAATATACAAAAGAGACAGCATCACCAAGCACATTGCCACTTACAGGGCTTCATTATGTAGCCAAGTAAAAATTGATTTTAGACGATGGGGAAAAGGATCTAGGTAAGGAGTTAGGATGTGTGTGTGTGTATTTTTGTGTGTTTACGTGTGCGCGTGTGTGACTATTTGTCCTTCAGCGTATTCACGACACTACGCTCGAAGGACGCTCTCAGCAGGTGGAAAATGTCCAAGTCTTGTCATTGTAAGTTGTGGGTAATCTGTGGTATACTGAGTTAAGGTCGTAATTAGTTCGAGATAGTGGGACGTGGAACAGTTTTATTCTTCTTCCACTCCTTGGAACGGCCTCAAGCTGCAACATTTTAGACAGCAGTTTTTTTACAGTTGAGAGTCCCAGTACAAATGTCAGAACAAACAAATAATTATATTATTGATTTTTTACATAAGATTTACACGTCAAAATATAAAAATTATACGTATTATTGAAGGAACAGCAGAAAATATTAGAAAAATCCTACTAATAATTTAAATGCGAAAGTTTATGAGGATGGATGTACGAATGGATGTTTGTTACTCTTTCACGCAAAAACGGCTCAACGAATTTGGATAAAATTTGGCACACAGGCAGTTTATTATTGGGATTAACATATAGGATACTTTTTATACTGGAAATATTTTAGGTTCCCGAGGGATCGTCTAAGTCTGGCGCCACAAAAATTGTCATTATTTTTAATAAAAGTGCGTGTGTCAGCTCCGACTCACAACTTGAATTTACTGCTTTAAACGAATAAAATTAAATGGATTATAAAATTTTACCTTGTGTCAATAGATAACTGAATACCTAATTACTTTATATTGTTTAGTTACATTCTGCATACTCAGATGTCACGTGTTTCAACAAAAGTTATGTTAGTTTTACGTTCGGTATTCACAGATGTCACTACATTTTATAAGTTCAAATACTTCATTTTTTCGACGACAGATGTCGCTGCGCTGGCAAATTATAACGCGCTATCGCATCATTACTCAACACGGACTACACTTTTCATACAAGATTTCGATTTGTATAAGCTTTCATAAGCCCAGAGAACAGAATTAGGTAACATAAAATACGGGCATCAGCTGTCGTACAAATGTCAAAGTGACAGATAATATAACGATTTTAAGTTAACGCTTGCATTAACTTTACTCCTCATAAAATTTCAATACCGGTAGCTTTATATGAAAATCGATTCTTAAATACTAATCTCCAACAATAGATACTTATCAATTCTAAACAATTTTACCGGCTAAGTTTCCACATCCATATCACTTAGATATGGTGAACTTTAGTGTCTACATAAGTTTAAATTATCGATTGACTCTTAACTTTAGGATAAGACATTAATAATACTATTTTGTAACTACAAAATTATCCTTATTAGGTATCGTATTGCTCTGGAATAAACAACGATCGATTGTTCGACACCTGAGAGATATATTATGATTGATTTATAGGAAAGTTGTAGAGCTTGATGATGCCTACAAAAAAGTTAGTGACAACATACGTCTAACTTTTGTATTTAGGCCACAAAAACTACTTTTTTGTAATAAAAAAATAATTAAAATTGTTAGATGATGTTTATTGACCAATCAACAATAGGCATGATGACAGATTTTGAAATTCCCTTCCATAATGTAGATATACGTCTACCATATCCGAAAAAAACAATAATTCAGCAAAAAACTAAATTTCAACGCGAATTATTAAATGTTTTTAAATCTATTTTGAATTACGCGCGAAAACGCTCTTAGGTGTCATGGCGTCGCGTCTGATGAACCGTGACGTCACCGACATCTCATCAGATTTTTCACTCTGTCAAAGCAAAGTCAAGCAACACTATGGCACTTACCTGGGCGTGACGTCATTCACTCTGATTGGTGTTTCAGTTAACATGGCCGATTGCAGTTATTTATACTTCTATTTTATTGAAAATCTTATTAATCTCAACTTTAATACAAAAAATTATTAATTTTTTAGACTCCTTTCAACATTTATATTTTTCTCCAAAACCATTTATTCTTTAATTCTTTAATACCGTCATCATGCTTATTATGAATCCTTATCAAAATCAGCAAGTTTATCGTCACAAGTATATACACGTGATTTTTGCTTTTTACTGCACATGTTTCGGAAGTATGGATATAGAGATAATACTATATGTATATGTAAGGCGCGACCGCGCTGTGAAGCCACAGGGGCAGTGCTAGCAGGTCGCGTATGCTACGACTACGAGGTTGATACCCGATGAGAAATAATCGCAATTCTCAGTATCGAGCCCGTTGGATGAGTGGTTAGGGTGCTTGCCTTAACGTTCTGTTCTAGGGTTCCCGGGTTTGATTCCCGGCAGGGTCAACTTTGAACAATCATGTTTTCAAATTTGGCTCTGGTCTGGATTTGGAAAGTAGTGGCAGGGCACACTGCGTTTTTGCAGCCATTTGGGTAGCCCGTCTGGCGGCAGTAACCACCCCCTTACAGAAGATCACCGTGAAATAACAGCACGTGTGCTGTTGTGTTTCGGTGAGTGAGTAAGGGATGCCAGAGCCCATTTCCCTATCCACTCCTAATCCCTTATCCTTAATCCTACTGCAGTCGGCAGCGCACTTGCAGCAGCTTTGGAGTTGCTTGTGTTATAGACGACGGTAGCCACCTACCATCAAGTGGACCGTCTGCCTGTCTGCCGACCTTAACATAAAAAAAAAAAAAAAAAAAAAAAAAAAAAAAAATTCCACGTGGGCGAAGCTGTTTACAAATATATATGTAGCTAATACCGTACCAAACAAAGGTATGGAAATAAATATATAAATAACCCATTAACGGATGAATTTGGAATAGCTCTGAAAAGAGGTGTCTATCAGTATGGTTTTCTATATTCATTTAACCATTATCGCTGGATTCACGACGGAGGATGAATGGGAGCCAGCAGCAGCCGTCACAGCCAACGCTTCAGAGTTTCAATGCTATTGATGTTGTCTCCACGGCGTCGGCGGCGGTGCAAAAGGACAACATACCTATGTACGCGGCCCATGTTTATATTGTCGCGTTGCTTTGGAGTGTATGCGCGCGGATACTATTAAACATAATGTGCATACCGCGATTTTGCTATCTCAGGCAACAAGCTTACATCGTCGCATACGTAGTACCTATGGGTATGCCATTGTAAATATTATATATAATTTCTTTTTATGTAAGGTCGGCAGACAGGCTGACAGTCCACTTGATGGTAGGTGACTACCGTCGCCTAACACAAGCGACGCCTAAGCTACTGCAAGTGCGCTGCCAACTGCAGTAGGATTAAGGATAAGGGATTAGGAGTGGATAGGGAAATGGGCTCTGGCATCCCTCACTCACTCACCGAAACACAACGGCACACGTGCTGTTATTTCACGATGGTCTTCTGTAAGGTGTGGGTTACTGCCGCCAGACGGGCTGCTCAAATGACTGCGAAACGCAGTGTCCCCTGCCACTACTTTCCAAATCCAAACCAGAGCCAAATTTGAAAAGTTGATTTTTTCAAAGTTGACCCTGCCGGGAATCGAACCCGGGAACCTAAGAAGAGAGCGTTAAGGTAATTTTAGAATAAAAAACATTCCTACGGAGTATCATTTCACCTTTGATAATCGCTAAATATATGTTTATAAGATCTATCTTTAACTAAAATGTACTAACTTTTGCGGATAGTGTATGGTAACACCTCTGGGCGTGATCTTCTGTTTGCAAGGACCCTTATTACCGCAAGGGCATCCTTTAACTGACTTGCCTGTCGACGGATACGAATAGGCTGGAATGGGTGCAACTCTGCAAAGTTTAATTAAATTTAATTATTTTATGTATTACAGTCATAAGACCCCCATTAAAATAAAGGAAATTCGTGAATAAGTTTTGCCACATTCATCCTACTATCCTACCTTACCTTTTATCACATCTTACATTTATCATTTTATCTTTTTTTATCCTACCAGGGTGCCAAGCACTTGTATCCCTCCATAATGTTGCTGGTTGATTGTAGCCGCTTACCACAAAGCATAAACTAAAGTCTAAAAATGTTTTTACGTTAAGATCATCCGACAGGCGGACGGTCCACTTGGTGGTAGGTGGTTACCGTCGCCTATAAAAACAACCAATACTACAGATGGCATCCCACATTTAGGAGGGATAGGGAAATAGGCTCTGGCATCCCTTACTCACTCACCGTAACACAACAGCACATATGGTGTTATATCAGGAAGACTTCTGTAAGGGCATAGCGGTTTTCCCAAATGACTGCATAAAGGATGAAACATATTACACCGTGTTTTTCTCAACGTGCTCCGGCCGGGTTTGCCATTCGTCACCATGCCGCCACCGGGCCGCCATCGCCACCGGGCCTTGCCCGTGCTTTGTCATTTACAAGTACTATTATATTATTTTGTATTAATATTACTATACTAGTTGTGCCCGCGACTTCGTATGCGTGGTATTCGGAATAACGCGTAACTTTTTCCGTTTTTCAACGAAAATGTGAATTTCGAAATTTCGTCTTCACCGAAAAATTCCTCTCCCCGAGACCTCTCAAATGAGTACCAACACGGAGGGCTGCGACGCACCGCTCCCGAGATAATTTTGAAATTCTTTTTTTGAAAAAATATTTAAGCAGAAATATATTATACCTACTAGAAATATGTATATTAATATATATTATTGAAAAAATAATTTATTTATTTATTTATTTATAATTTTAACAATTTAAAAAATAAACTAAATATACATTAAATGATACCACTAAAAAAACTAATACTATACCCCGAGCGGGCCTCACGAAGCTGTCTCCGAGCGCACGGTAAAAACAAACATTTTATGAAATTTCGCGATTGGAGCGCACCGGACACCATTTTGGTTCATACAAAAGCATACTAACAATATCTTCACCGGGTTCCGGCCGGGGCACGGACGAGGCACGGCCCGGTGTAATATAAATCATCCTTAACGCCCTACCACTGCTTGCCAGATCCAGAACCAACTATGAAAAGTTCTTTTCTAAAGTCGGCCCAGCCGTGAATCGAATGCGAGACCCCTGTGATAGAACGTTAACGACCAAGTGGCTTATGATTCCTTCTGAAATTGTACGTTAAACAACGAACAAGGATATACAAATTTTCACAAAGCAATATATGAGGAAGCATTCTAGAGCCTATCCCGTTATCCTATCCTCTAACATTTAATTTTGTCCTTTATCTGCTTCTTTATCATTTATTCCTAACTGCTACTTGTACTTATTTTTTGGTTGATTGACAACTACTCGGAGATTCTGATAATAGGGCAGGCGTCTTGATTTTTAAATAATCACTCAATCATAAATACTTAGGTATATAAAGATACTTACTCCCTTTTGCGAAAAATTTTCCATTTTGGTCTTTCCGTTATTACGTATCGCAGGTTAGATAAACTGTAATGAAATTATTTATATGTATTTATTATTTATTATTTATATGTATCGATTATTTTTTATTTAAAAAAATAATCGAAAAATGTGTCTTCTGATTAAATATAATTATAATACCTATTTATTACCTATTAAGAAACCTATAAACATATTTAAAAATAATACATTGTAAGTCCTCTATCTAAACATCGTGTCTGTATATTAAATATTTAAAAAAAAACAACTTGTACACGTTGTACTTATGTTACAAAGACCAAAAAAATGTTTTTAGAATTTTTGTCTGTGCGTTTGTGCACGCCAATCTCTGAAACGGCTTAACGGATTTGAATGCGGCTGTAACAAGCTTCCCGTAACTTTTACTGTACACTAAATGTTACGGAGAGCTTGTTAAAACACATCAGCGAAAACCGCATTCAAATCGATTAAGCCGTTGCTGAGATTAGCGTACACAGACAAACAGACAAAAATTCTAAAAACTATTTTTTTGATCTCGGTAACATAAGTAGTACAACGTGCACAAATTGTTTTTTTTTTTTTTTTTACGATTTTATTATAGAGATGTTGCACTGCTGGGCTCAAACTCACTGTGTGAGGATGGGATATACGCCATATCTCTGCGGATTGGACCTGTTTTCAAAAATCGTTAGTATTTTAAGACACGCTAGTTTGCTCGCTGTGTTTTCTTTTAGGGATAAAAAGTGAATAATGTTTCTAATATATAAAATAAATAGATATAAAATAAATAAATAAAAAAAATAGATATTAAATAAAAAATAAAATAAAAACAGAGGTGCAGGCCCTACCGGAACTCGAACCTTCGTCAGATGTATCAGTAATTTAGCGTACGACACATTGGTGCGTCTAAGATGTTAGCTAATTGCCTGCCGACTAATCGACCCTTAAATAATTGATACTACCTGCTGTTACTTGTAGCTTCATCAATTTTTCTTCTTAAATCTTTACTTAAAGCAATCCCCATGATTTTCCTTCTGTTGTTCGCCAACATTCGTTTAATATAACTTTGTGACACTTCTAATTTTTCAGGAAATTTCTTCACTCACTTTCATCTCGGAAACACCAATATTTTACAATTTTTTTACCGGAAGATGTGGGGTATTTGAATTATATTAAATTATCAAACATTCTGTCGGAATTTTATTTTAAATTATATATTTATTTTTCCATTTGAATATCAAAAACTCATTACTTCTGTATATGTTACAATTTCTGTCATGCCTTGATACATTTTCTATGACGTTTTCAAAGAGAAAAGAGGTTTTCGTTTTCTATTCTATTTGACTAGACAAAATTTTAAAAAATTGCTGAAACAAGATGGAGAAAATAAGAAAAAAAAATGACTGGAGTTTACTACTTTAAACGTATAAAATGATGTCGCACAAATGTCAAAGTGACAGATAACGTAACGCTTGTATTAACTTTACTCCTCATAAAATTTCCACACCGGGGAAGCCTTATGTGAATATCGATTCTTAAAGGAATAAATGGATAAATAATTAAATTCAATATTTTAAAGTGGTGCATTAGATATGAGTTGTGGGTTTCCGGGATGATGGCCCAGGTCTGTTGGAAATTCTTCCAAACGTTTCGTCAACAACTGCGGTTGACATCCTCAGTGGTGTAGTCCGTGTTAGAAGAAAAAGTACATCACATCACTGCACTTCACTTCTGCACTTTTCGACTTCTCGAGCGAGACTGATTTGTCGACTGGAATGTGTCTATATTTAGTCTTTCTTATCATAAGAAAGACAATATTACAGAAAGACAATTAAATTTAATATTTGTTAATTAAAACCTTATTCCAAGGTTTGTCTTATAAGATAAGATAAGATAAGATAAGATAAGATAAGATAAGATAAGATAAGATAAGATAAGATAAGATAAGATAAGATAAGATAAGATAAGATAAGATAAGATAAGATAAGATAAGATAAGATAAGATAAGATAAGATAAGATAAGATAAGATAAGATAAGATAAGATAAGATAAGATAAGATAAGATAAGATAAGATAAGATAAGATAAGATAAGATAAGATAAGATAAGATAAGATAAGATAAGATAAGATAAGATAAGATAAGATAAGATAAGATAAGATAAGATAAGATAAGATAAGATAAGATAAGATAAGATAAGATAAGATAAGATAAGATAAGATAAGATAAGAGGGAGAAAAGGGTTTGCTCTCCAGGTCGTATAATAGGAGTTGAAGGAGAGAAAAAATATGTACACATATTTTTTTCTCAAGTTTAAGTATATCTACTTACTATCTGTGCTTCGCTAAACGCTCTGCTCTGCCTACTTTGAGTTACACGGAGCGATTTAACACCCGAAAAGCACCATCAAGATCGAAAATGAGCTAAGGATGCAAGTTTAATGTGCACTGCTAAGGCTTTGAACTTCCTACCGGCGTCTGTATTTCCGAGCTCATACAACCCCAAATATTTTCAAGGTTCGAGTGAATAGGCATCTTCTGGGTGAGCTCGTTCCATCGTTTAAGGTTCTCAATTAAGGTAACCACTTGCTTCAAGCTTCAAGACAACTCTTAACTTTCACACGGCTCGACTTCAAACAAAGCTTTAAGATAAAAGCTAATTGCTTACAAGAAGATCAACTAACTATTCAATAAGCCAGTATATCTTCTGGGATATACGGTTAGCTTTAACTCGTTGAAAGTAGTTTCGACACTTTAATAACTGAGATATTAAATGACAAGTTGTAATTCATGCCAAAACATCAATTACAAGTTGATATTAAATTAATCAAGTCTCGAATAAGTTCGCTTCTCCGACAAAGTCACCTGAACTCCTCCCATCTTGAAACGCTTCATCAATGTACGCGACAGAAAAGAACACCCAAATAATTTTCTCGTGACTCACAAATAATAAATTACCTGAAACTTCGTAGGGAAAATGAATGACTTTGGTAACGTTTACGCACAAGTTTACGTTACGCGGGCATGGTAAAAGTTGTTTGGTGTTGATCCTATACATATATATTAACTTGTTTGAGATGTGTTTGTGGGTTTATTATAACACAGATATGAATTATGTATAAAACTATACATATAATAAAATTGCACATGCTGTAATTTTTGTCTGTTTGTCTGTGAGTTTGTGTACGTTAATCTCTGAAACGGCTTAACCGATTTGAATACGGTTTTCACAGATGTATTGTAGCAAGCTTCCCATAAAATTTTGTTTCATTTCAATTGGTTTACAAATAAAAACCGAATACCACGTGTACGAAGTTGCGGGCTCAGCTAGTTATAAAATAAAAGTACCTACTAATATTTTCTACCTACAGCCTGTCTGCCGATCTTAACATAAAATATATATATAACACCTAAGAAAATATGTAAAGCAATATAACCCTGACATTATACTTTTGGATTTATATTTTTAGAGAGATGACACCAACGGGTTCGCTCGTGTTTAACATAATATAAAGCTTATGTTCACACTGTAATTCTATTCTAATTCTATTCGGATGAGTAGTTTCGAAGATTACCTCCTACATACAAACCAATACCACAGAATCAATAATAGTACTAGCGTACAGAAGTTGCACTCCTTTCACATTCAATGTGAGCGACGGTAGGCAATTATAGCACAGACGGTGTGACAGAGGCCTACTAATACACAAACTTTTTCTGATCTATGTTTTTTATTCATGCCAATAATAATCTTATTTTGGTCAGTGAATAATCTTATTTTTATTTATTTATATGATGAAATGTTAAGTGTTTTAAACATATTTTCACTTAGACGTATACTTATTAAACAATTTAAAAAAATAACCATTTCATTCCTCCATCTCTAAGACATTCTTATAAAAATCGAACACAAAATTGTATACCTTCTGTGGTTTATATCCTGCACAAATAAAAGAATACCTAAATTCAAACTGGGAATATAATTTAACCAAATAATCGCGTTACAGAAATTAAATCGTGACGTCATTACACTGTGACGTCAGAATAATATAAATGATACTTTTTCATTTGACACAGAATTGAACGTATTAAGGGCAATCGATTCATTGAAGATTGATGCCTGAGAATGGAAAGAAAACAATAAGTACAAAAAGGAAATTGGGTTGAAACGTAATATTTTTTTAATATGAAAAATGAAGGCAGTCAGGATATTGGGCCTTTCTAATGCAAAGCAAATAAATGTCCTTAGGAATCTGAAGTGCTGAGAAATGAAATACTTATTATGAGATCGACAGAACTCTTTTACTTATACATTTTTTATGATATTGAGGTTTTTACTTAATAGATAAAAATCAGAATTACCAACAGACTGACAGTCCACTTCAAGTCCGCTTCCGTCGCCTATTTATATAAGCAACACCACAGGTGCTGCAAACCTTCGTAGGATAAGGATAAAGGATTAGGATGGGATAGGGAAGGGCTGAGCTGCCCAGAGTTGGATCGGAGTAGTTGGTTCGCCAGAGTCCGGTCCAACTCATACAGGGGCATCCAGGGGTCACCGGGGAGTTTTAGTGGGTATTGCCAGTACTTTTAGGACTGGGTGAGTTTTTCATTTATTGTTATCATTTATCGTTTGAGACCACTATTTCATCTGATGTGAGGTGTAGATGCGGCCGAAGGTGGACCACGCTTACCCAGTAAATACCCACTTACCCTGGATTTGAAGACCCCGAGGTTTTTGTCTTGTGGGAACACAGACGCAGGCAATGAGTTCCACTCCTTAGCAGTCCGAACAAGGAAGGTGAAACTAAAAAGGAATATCGACCACGGAGGGATGAAACCCCCGTTCACGACTCGTGGTCCGCAAGTGGAACGGTTCCACTCGGATTAGTTCGCACAAAATAGATGTAGACTCTCCATAGTGTAGACGATAGAAAATCGATAAGCACGCTACTTTTCGACGAAATTACATATTACTGTAAATTGTGTAAAATTACTGTAAATAAAAATTTACAGTACATCAGAATAACAAATTATAATTCACAAAGTTAGGTTTAAGTCGCGTGCTTAAGTTATATAAAAGCTTGTTCCCATACTACAGTAAATAGTACGGTGGTAAATGAGATATCAAACAAACGAAAACATAGTAAAAAATGAACGTTTCACGTATTAGTCTGTGTGCGTGACATATAAAATATATTTTCACCTAAAAAGTAGCAATTTCGGTCGATTGGCAATTTCTCGTAGCGTAGACGAACCGTATTGATTCCTCCGGTGTTGGCCTACCGCCGTTGTCACCTATGAGTATGATTGATGATCTACCTACATGCCACCTGGGGTGCTTTATGTGTGGCCCAATTCACTAGTGACAAGCGATTGCGTGAAACTTGTGATGTTTCGTTTTATAATCGCTACCGCTTGTTCGGAATTCAGGTTTATTAGGAAGATTTCGATAACAAACCATTTTGGTGCTCTTCTTAAGGTGACGCAACGATAAACAATTAATACGGCTATGATTGCATACGAAAACGAGAACGCGCTTGCTTATGTCGTAAGGTAGTATGCGACAAAACGATTTTTATTAAAAAACTATACCGTATTTTAAGAAATCCAACGGCAATCTATAAGTAGAAAACTAATTTCTGTATTTTTCAAAATTTTAGGTTCAGTATTTTCGGAGATAAGGGGGGGGGGGGGGGGGGAATGGTCGGACAGACGGACACACCAGTGATCCTATAAGGGTTCCGTTTTTTTATTCGGACGTACGGAACCCTAAAAAAGTGATAGTATCTCGAGTAAAGGTTGTCAAAATGGAAATCGAGAAACATATAAATTTAAAAATAGGGCCGACAAAAAGGTAAGACAAAAAGGTCTTTTTACCTTTGTATTCCTTACCGGTTTTTAAGCCTAGAGATACACGTAATATCTTAAAACGCTAATTTTTTACAACTTGAACTCAACTACCAAATACTTTACGTTGAACATAGACTAGCAACGACACACTGTATTGCTTTTGTATGGTGTTTGTTGAATAGTACACCCTTTTTTAAAATAAAATTGTAATAAAAGAACGGTAACCCATATGACTATGGTCATGGCGAAATCGATCGATTAATATTTAAAAAAAAGGTATACCTTTTTTATACCTTTTTTTTTAACTTTCTTTTTGTTTTAATGACTATTAAAACAAAAAGAAAGTTATGCAATATCTACGACATAAACTATTCCTGATTCAACTTGTCGGAGATATACCATCGCTAATATATAAAATTCTCGTGTCACAGTGTTTGTAACAAAACTCCTCCAAAACGGCTGGACCGACTTTTATTTTACTTTTTCTTCTATTTGGTAGGTATGAGAATAGGTCGTAAAGTCTTTTTCACCCTCCTACCCCCACCACCCATTTTTTAATCGGGGTTTTAGTATTTTTATATGAAAAAAATTCAAATAATTTAACCGTCGTTCATTGACGTGAAGTTGGTTTGAAAATAAAATTTGACCCGATAGGTGGCGCCACAATCGGGTTACGGAATTATTTTCGGGTTCTGGCAGGACAACGTCTGCTGGGTCAGCTAGGTATTTTATAAAGTCCAGAAGAAGGATTTTAATTTTTTCCAGGCGATTGCTTTATTATGAAACAAACAGCAACAACAATACAAATTAATATAATTCGGTAAATATAATTAGTGTGGTCAGTATTAGTAATAATATGTCATTATTAATAGTTACCTTATGATATGGTAAATGTGATGAAAACTGTGAAATTCATCACTTTTACTGGTTGTTATTAATAATTGCCGATCCTGGCCGTAGCGAGCAGCACCACCTTATCTATACTAATATTATAAAGCTGAAGTGTTTGTTTGTTTGTTTGAACGCGCTAATCTCAGGAACTACTGGTTCGAATTGAAAAATTCTTTTTGTTTTGAATAGTCCATTCATCGAGAAAGGCTATAGGCTATATAACATCACGCTACGATAAATAGTATCATATATAAGCGGTGTCCAGTACCGCGCGCTCCATGCGCACGTCGCCGCCGTATGGGCCGCAGCGAAGCGTGGCCGAGTTATTTATTATTATAGTGTCGCCGATGTGTTCATGCCTGTTCCGTAAAGCTACGTCATCGCTGCAAAAAATCGTTAACGACAGAGCGAACTGTCGTTTGAAAATCGTTGTGTCGTCTCTCGCGAGAAAACACTCTAAGGGAAAACACAAACGCTTCCGGACATACAGACAGACAATGGGATATTTTTATTTCGTTATGGAAAATTCCATGCTTTTCTACCGCAGTTAGAGCATAAAACATCCTTTTATTGTGTCTTTCGTCCGCAAAGTGGCCCCGAGTGACGTCTCTTTGTCCTCGCCATTGTCTACGTACAGACCACTAAATATGTATTCATTTTTAAAAAAGCACAATGAAAAACAGTTAAAATTTCAGTAACTCCTAATAATATTGTGGCGCACCATCAAAATGGATAATAAAATCTTCTATATATAAATATTCTATATATGAATCCCCATTTCCCTTGGTCACGGCATCACGCGTGAACGGGTAGACCGATTTTAATTCTGTTTTCACTAATGGAAAGAGGGATAAACGGGGAATGTTCATATATATAAAAATTGCACCCCGGGCGATGCCGGGGGCGGGTCGCTAGTCTATGCTAATATTATAAAGCTGAAGAGTTTGTTTGTTTGAACGCGCTAAACTTAGAAACTACCGGTTCGAATTGAAAGATTCTTTTTGTTTTGAATAGTCCATTCATCGAGGAAAGCTAAAAGGCTATATAACATCACGCTACGATAAATAGTATTATATATAAGCAGTGTCCAGTAGCGCGCGTCCCATGCGCACGCCGCCGCCGTATGGGCCGCAGCGAAGCGTGGCCGAGTTCAGCTAGTAATTAATAGAAATGCGAAAGTTTGTATGTTTGGATGTTTGTCGCAAAAACGGCTGAAAGAATTTGGATGAAATTTGGCATACAGATAGTATATTATCTGGATTAACATATAGGATACTGTTTATCCCGAAAAAATGTTAGGTGGGATTAAAAAAAATTAAATACAGCGCGTACGAAGTCACGAGCACAGCTAGTAAAATAATCAAAATATAACTTGATCAAGGGGCAGAAATTTCACGTTTTGTCACTAGGTTTCTCACTCTGGAGTCCTAACCACTAGTAATTCATGCCTTGCCCAGTGTGACCAGCGGCGAACTTTATTCACCTTACCTTACTTACTGCATAACGAAAATTTCACAAAATTTCACACCAGAGGAACGTCAATTTCAACTGTTTAATTGGATGGATGAGTAGTTAGGGTTCAAGGGTTCTCGGGTTCGATTCCAGGCAAGGTCAACTTTGAAAAACTAATTTTTCAAATTTGGTTCTGGTCTGGATCTAGAAAGTAGTGGCAGGGCACACTGCATTTCGCGGTCATTTGGGCAGTCCGTCTGGCGGCAGTAACCACCCCCTTACAGAAGACCACAGTGATTTAACGGCATGTGTGCTGTTGTGTTTCGGTGATTGAGTAAGGGATGCCAGAGCCCATTTACCTATCCCCTCCTAAACCCTTATCCTTAATCCTACTGTAGTAGGCAGCGCACTTGCTTGTGTTATAGGCGACGGTAGCCGCCTACCATTAAGTGGACCGTCAGCCTGTCTGCCGATCTTAACACAAAAATAATTGATATTTATTTTTATTTCAAGATTGAAACAAAAATAATTTTAAATTTAAAATAATATAATTTTTTTAAATTTTTATTAGATCATTATAAATTGCGGTTTGATATAATATGTGCCTAAAGAAGAACGATCCATTTAACTAACGCTTTATTGAGGGCACTTAAAAAAAGGAAGCTTTTTATTTTATACACATTGTTATTGGTATTTAACGGCAGATTGAATTCTCCTAATTCTCCTTCCTAGTTGATAAAAATATACTCTTATTTAAAAACAAAACAAGCCTATAAAGAATCAAAAACAAATCTGATTGAAGACAATCGCTAAGAAAAATGCCTCACACAATTCCTCCAAGAATGTCTACAAGAAATCAGTGCCTTCGACATTTTCCTGGGAGCGTTTCGTGGATTGTTCCCAAAGAGAAATAGCCGCGATTTATAAGGAATTCCAGTAACCCCGTGCAATTGTAAGAAAGTTGTCGGATAAGAAATGGCAATCGAAAAAAAAGTTTTGATTGAAGCGAATCCGTCACCAATGTATTTAGAGGATGATCATATTTTGCCTTTTTTTTGTTATTTAGTATTAAAGAAGGCAAATGCCTCGACTCTGATCGTGTGAACGCAACGAAGAATCACACATAGGCCGTTTTATTGCGCAATTGTGTTTCTGCAAGGAAAGAAATGTTAATCTATCTATCTATCTTATATACAAAAATGAATCCCCATTTCTCCTGGTCACGGCATCACGCGTGAACGGGTAGACCGATTTTAATTCGGTTTTCACTAATGGAAAGAGGGATAAACGGGGAATGTTTTAGGGTATATAAAAATTGCACCCCGGGCGAAGCCGGGGCGGATCGCTAGTAAATATATATTTTCAAGTAAGTATTCTGCCATATTACATTTTGTAACTGCTAGACAATAGGTAATACGGTATTTGACTATAATGAAAATATGAAACAAATTGTTAATAGACTATTGTTAAACTATTGTAAATATTGTTTAAACCAAATTAACTAAAACAGTATTTAAAAATATGTACGATTTTCATAAGAAATCATTATTAAAATAATTAAATTTTCATGTTTGACCACGTGATTAAAAACGCACGCGATTGGTGGCATATAGAGTTGTGTCATTTGCTTTGTTTACAGTACATGAGCGTACTACGATTTAACAGCTATGTTTGCAAGCAAGTTACGTATTGCAAGCAAGTAACCCACATGTATGTTTTGGCGGTCTTATTTATCATTTAAATTTTGATTGTAATTTTCATAGAAAATAAAGCTATTCACAAAGAATGAATCAAATTGCAAGTGTGTTATGGTATAATGAACGATTTGACAAAAAATATGTAGCAATTAAAGTTGAATAATGAATAGGTTGAATAAATAATAAGTTTTGGTGCTGGCGACTTCGAACTTTAGTTAAACTATGAGAAATGACATGAAAGCCAATGCGCATATAAAATTTATGGAGGTAATGCAGAGAGCATGCTTGGCATCACGCTTAAGGGACCCAAGCTGAACATTTAAATACATTTTTTTAATGATTTCTCTAAATTAGTTAGGTAATTTAAAAAGAAAAAAAAATAATTTTTATGTTAATATCGGCAGACAGGCTGACGGTCCACTTGATGGTAGGTGGCTACCGTCGCATATAACACAAGCAACGCCAAAGCTGCTGCAAGTGCGCTGCCGACTACAGTAGGATTAAGGATAAGAGATTAGAAATGGAAATGGGCTCTGGCATTACCGAAACACTGCTGTTATTTCACGGTGGTCTTCTATAAGGGGGTGGTTACTGCCGCCAGACGGGCTGCCCAAATGACTGCGAACACGCAATATGCCCCCTGCCACTACTTATAAAATAATTTTAAAATAATTATATAATAATTTTATATAATTAATTCAATTATTAAATATTTGATTAAAACCTGAAAGTAACTGGACATGTATGACATATGAAGTGCCAGTGAAAAAAATATATTTCAAACATAAAATCGAATACGATTTATAAATAAATTGACAGTAAAGCTTAGTATACACTGTGGGGGATAGGACATATTATACACCCGTATTCACAAACAATACTATGAGGTCTCACAGTGCTCACAAACGCATAGGGCCACCCAAATCAATTCACAGACAATACTTGAGTGATGAACAACACTGTGCGTCCGTCAAAATCGACGCACAGGTAAAGTAGCCGCCGAGCTATATTACGGTACGCATAGTGTCCAGCTTATGTCAAAAACAACGTTAAAATTGTTTTAATTGGCGTAGGAGTTTGTATTGTCGGTTATTTCAGTTTATATTTAATTTGAAAATTATATTTGTATCAAGTACTTTCAACCAATGGATTACAGTAGCGAAGAAGAGTTTGATAATTATATCCGTGAAAGATTTCGAACAATAAGTACAAGAAAAGTAATACGTGATTTTCAAAATCAATTATCAAAATCAAAATCAATTCAATTAACAGTACCGAGAAATAAAAATAAAACGAGCAACGACAAACGATAAATATTATATTATTAGCATCTGTCTGTAATATCAACTGTCAAATCATGTCAAATTCAAATACTCATACTAGAGTGAACTATGCCGCAACAAATTAACCAATCACAGGGCCGTATTCAACGCAGTGAGGTCTCTTAGTAAAGAAATGCTTGAGTGTTGTTTATGAAAGGGATGACTTGCCATGAGGAACGCACAGAGAAATAGCGTTCTTTGCATAGTATTGCTACTTTACTAAAACAAGTATCGTTTGTGAATACGGGTGATAGATTCCACTGACACCAAGAATAATCGACAAAATATTTTTTATTCTTTCTATTTATTTATTATTATATTGCACGGGCTATGTGAGGTATTGTAAAGGCCCTAACAGAAAATGAGCCCATTGCGCTGATTACGGCATTATGCTGAGACGGAGACCTATTTCGGACGCGCCACAACGCCTTGTTTTTTTGTGACTTACAATTGTGATATATTTATTTTTGATGCGTGTGTTGTTCTTGTTCTTGATATTATTGTCTCTCTTTGTTTCTTGATATTATTTCGTACAAAATAGTGTTTCTTCATTAACCTTATCTTCCCTCTTCTTTTTTCTTAGTCATTTACAACAATCCGACATACATAGTAAAGCCAAGGAGACAACGCAAACAGTGTAAACAAACCCGGCCCTCTATCTGTCTTTTTCCCTCGCACGAAGCGGCCGGCGCTATCTGTTTCATGGTGCGGGAAGCCATCTTGAAAACCGTTCAAAGTTTGTTTACATTCTTTGCGTTGTTTCTTTGGCCTTGCTTTACATCATTCAGTGGGTAAACATTTTTTGATCCAACCTTCAAAACTATTTGATTATCTTTGTCTTATATGACGTATTATTAGCCATTCAAGTGTGGACAAGCCTTAGGTGAATTCACTTTAGTGGAAAACAATGTTTTCTAAAATTATACCGCAAAATATAATGTGTAGATGCCTCAAAATGAAAAACGGCTTTTCGCTTATTTGTTCCATTTGACCCCTGTCGCGTCGTGTCACGAATTAAAAATGGTTGATATTAAATTTTACAAAATTAATAGGACAGGTGAGAGTCACGTGACATTCATTTATTTCGGCTGCTGAATTAATATGGCGTCTGTTTTATTATGAAACATTAATATAAACGCATTTAGCGGAATTCGCATCGCCTAGCGGGGTATTTGTTTTAATTTATTCTTTTCCTAGCTTTTGACCTCGACTTGGTCCGAGTCCCTCGGGAATACCTAGTACATATTTCTGAATAAAAGGTTCCCTATGTCCTTTTTAGTGTTCCGTTGTTCGGGTTCGTGTATATGTCTGTCCGAACCATCCCCCCCCCCCCCCCCCCCGAATCTCCGAAATTACTTAACTTAAAATTTGGAAAAAAATATAGAAATTAGTTTTCTACTTATAGATTATAGGAAAACCTATAAGAAGTCCATGATATTAAAATAACATGGTAAATCACTCAATATTGTGCGGATAGGTAACATCGTACGGTTCCTCTTCACGCGAGTTCAACTCACACTTGTCCCGTTTTTTTTTTTTTGTATCCCTGACAACTTGTATGCATACTGATCACGCCAAGCAATTGTAAAAGTGAACTGTATTTTTCGTTGGTTGTACATGTAATCAAAGGACGAGGAAATGAAGGAAAATCTGTCACCTACCTCGTGAATCACCAAATCTTTGGTTCTCCGGCGGCGAAGAATGCAACGGGCCCGTCACACATAGAGTCCAGAAGCTCCAGCACTTCACCGCTTCAGTGATTACACTCGCGCAGCGGGAAGCATGACCAAACAGGTAAACTACAAGCAAATCGCCTGATAGCACTAGCGGATGAAATAAATTCAAATCTCGCTGGTCGAGATCGGCGGGATGAGTTTACGCGTGTTATTGTTGCGATTTTCCTTAGACTGACTAAGATTTTTAAAATGGCCAGCTTGTGGTAATAGTGACAGACATATGG
This sequence comes from Bembecia ichneumoniformis, assembly GCA_910589475.2. Classification (NCBI taxonomy): domain Eukaryota; kingdom Metazoa; phylum Arthropoda; class Insecta; order Lepidoptera; family Sesiidae; genus Bembecia; species Bembecia ichneumoniformis. Next base: position 3,155,955 of record OU342546.1, on the reverse strand, counting down.
TTAGGTATATGGTGGGAGTGAGACAGCACATACAACAGCGAACTACTATTAATTAATTTAAATTGACGTCAACACATACTTTCATGATATTCAGTTGAAGAAACTCACTTTTCGCTTTCATAATATAAGTCAGGATGACGACGATCTTAGAAATAACTCCTGTTATTTGTAGACTTCTATGGCTTTTTCAGTAAATTTTCTATGGTTTTTTGAGATAAAAGTTTGGGGTTAAATTAAGAGACAAAAAAATCAAGCTGGTATTGCTTTTATTCCTAGGCGTCGTGCAGCCGCTCTGCCTACTGTACTTCATCATAATCATGTATGTGTGATAAATCATTATCAAGGTCAAGATATTCGAGCGCAGCAGGCACTAGGCGCTAGCTCAGCCCGCGCACACCGTTTCTCAAGCTGTATTGAATGAAAACTGAATTAAAATCTGATTTGAGAAGAAGTAGTCATGAATATTCTTCTAAACATCAAAATTTTTTTTTGACTTTTTTCATAATTGGTATGGCGGTGTGTAAATAACCACCATCCTAGGGGCTTTGCGGGATCGAATTTGAGGTATACCGAATAATCAGCTAGTAATTTATATATTTTAAATTTCTACGCTCACGAAATCCAGGGCACAGCTGGTAAATAAATAAATTCCATATATTGAGTCGACTATTCGATAGCCGATAGAGTTTCAAACACCCAATCATTTCATTGCAAATTATCAATTTCAATCAACCTGCCGATTGGTTGGTACACAAATCGCGTTTATTTACTTTAATATGAGTATACAAACAATTTCTGATAAAAAATTGATTCTAAAATTTGATTGTCCTGCGTATTGTAAATACCTGTTGTAGAGTTTTTTACATGTAGTTATATATTTAGTTGAGTTTTGAAAATATATTAACTATCAAGTCCTTGCATCTGAAGAAGATACATTCTTAAGGTGGCGCTGTACGAGCGTGGGAACTCAGTAATGGGTATTTGGGAGAACTTGTTGTCTCAACTTACTATAATGCGAATAACCGAAGACAGAATGCGACGCAACACATTCGCGCCACTTATTCAACTCGCGAAAATAATAAAACATATGCCAGCAATTCTAATATTTTAGAAAAACCTTTATAGATGGTTGGTCGCTATTGATATCCCAATTTGAAATTTACTTTATAGGTAAGATGTTTCCATGGAAAAACATTTTTGGATTTTAGTCAGTAATTAGTTTAGTAGGATTTTAGTCCTAATCCCTTATTCTTAATCCTACTGTAGTCGGCAGCGCACTTGCAGCACCTGTAGCGTTGCTTGTGTTATAGGCGACGGTAGCCACCTACCATCAAGTGGACCGTCAGCCTGTCTGTCGACATAACATAAAAAAAAATTACAAGAATTCAACCCGCGAAAATGTCACAAATTCTGCACATTTTAGAAATTAATTATACTAGGTATAGAATTTATTTCAGTGTTTCGTTGCGATACAAACCTTCATATTATGTCCCAGAAATGTCATGTTTTTGTATTTATTGCCACGACCTATACTTAATGAGTAATCATTAATCATTTTTATCTGTAAATTATATACACAAACTTTTCTCCTTTATTGCTCTTTCCGTTAGTAAAAACTATATCAAAATCAGCTGGATGGTTCAGAGGAAGTTAGCGGAGAATGGACAGAGGTAGACCGCGCTTTTATTTCATAACTAGCGACCCGCCCCCGGCTTCGCCCGTGGTGCAATTTTTATATATAAGAACATTCCCCGTTTATCCCTCTTTCCATTAGTGAAAACCGAATTAAAATCGGTCTACCCGTTCACGCGTGATGCCGTGACCAAGGGAAATGGGGATTCATTTTTATATATAGGAGATAATGTATTGATATAGAACCGAAGAAAAAACCATAACAATTGTTAATACAGTATACCAATAAGAAGAACGAGTCCAATTCACCAGTCAGTTATCAAGATTCCGGTAGGTCCCGAAGAGCAAAGTTGTGCATGCCTTGAATTGATAATGAGAGGGTCACGTGACGCGATAGGACGCCATTTTGTCCGGATCGCTCCGCTTTTATCCGGTTATCTCCGGTTTCAATGATAAATGGAGGTGAATGGTGGAATTAAAAGCAATTCGGTGGAAAAAATATCTTCCGATGAATCGGTTTCCAACGATTAGGTTTTGTGATTGTCTGAACATCTAAAGTAAATAGGTATTATAGTCACGTACTCCCATTTTGTAACAATTTTCTGTTTGAAAAATAATTTTTATTCCATTGAATTAAGGTTGAAAGTTGCAAATTAATACATTCACATGTCTGCAGTATTTTTTGGTGCGTTGTCCAACATAATCTTCTGCTTGTCATGGCACCTAATTTATATTTCTTAGTCTCAAGTCTCTAAATAGTAGTTATAAAACAAATAGTTCGACTCGACTTGCTGTTTGCTAAAATTATTTGGGTCATATTTGGCTCTGCTCTGGACCTGGTAGGTAGTGGCAGAGAACACTGCGTCAAGCAGTCATTTGGCCAGCACATCTGGCGGCAGTAACCACCCCCTTACAGAAGACCACCTCGAATTAACAGCATGTGGGCTTTTGTGTTTCAGTGAGTGAGTAAGGGATGCCAGAGCCCATCCCGTCCTAATCCCTTATCCTTAATTCTACTATGGTTGGCAGCGCAATTGCAGAGTCTGTGGCTTTGCTTGTGTTATAGGCGACGATAGCCACCTACCATCAAGTAGACTGTCTAATAGCATGTTAATATACTTAGAAAGGTTAATGATTCACACATGAAATCGGAAAGATGCCTCTCCTTCTCCAATCCTGACATGCTCAAAATCCAACCACTCACGAGTCTGACTTACTTCCACCTAAACGATATTCATGTATAGATAAAAATGGGATTCTTTGCTTTATAGCAGAGTTTCCCAGACTTTTTTTCTCATAGACCACTTTCAAAATTTAGCTGGTTCCGGTGGACCCCCTGCAAGCTACATTTCTACCATATTCCCAAAACTCGACAAAAAATGTGAAGATTAGATATAACTATGCAAATTTGGGTTGCGGCTGAGTTCCAACCACGAATTGGGAGTTTTCTGAATGAAATATGTGAGAATTGATTGTATTTTTTGTCACCCCTATTTTTTTTTGTCACGGCAACGCAGACCCCCGTCGAGTGTCCCGTGGATCCCTGGGGGTCAACTGGACCACTTTGGGAACTAAGGCTTTGTAGTGAAAATAGCAGTAATCTAATTTCGCATTTAAACCCTATTAACATGTTAATAAGGACAATTCAATAAACAAAGTATACACACAAGAAAGAGGTAACAAATTACTCGCTTTACTAGTATTTGGTGATCGAAAGGATAAAACAGGAACGGGGTGTAAATCTCAGCGGTTGGACAAGATAAATAGCCACCTACTTCACAGTTGTCTGGTTTGACTTGATTTGCGACTTGTTTATTTAAATGGGGAAGGAAAATTTGGTGTCGTAATAGTGTGATGTGAGGTGAAGGAGGATAAATTTTATGTCATTTATACGGCTGAAGGAAATATTTATTATAATGAAAAATATATATTATTATACAAGCCCCAATTTGAAACGTATTCCGCATTTTGCTCAATAAGTGATCTGACTCCTGAGATATACATGTTTCCAAACTAACTAATAAGAACCATTCTTGACATTTATTTCTCAAAGGTTATTTCTTTCAGCTTTTGGCCGTAACTGCAATAGGCATGATGACGGTATTAAAGAATCAAAGAATAAATGGTTTTGGAGAAAAATATAATTATGTTGAAAGGAATCTAAAAAATTACTCATTTTTGTATTAAAATTGAGATTAATAAGATAAAGTATAAATAACTGCAATCGGCCATGTTAACTGAAACACCGATCAGAGCGAATGACGTCACGCCCAGGTAAGTGCCATCGTGTTGTTTAACTTTGCTTTGACAGAATGAAAAATCTGATGAGATGTCGGTGACGTCACGTTTCATCAGACGCGACGCCATGACGCCTAAGAGCGTTTTCGCGCGTAATTCAAAATAGATTTAAAAAACATTCAATAATTCGCGTTGAAATTTAGTTTTTTGCTGAAATATTGTTTTTTTTTTTGATATGGTAGACGTGTATCTACATTATGGAAGGGAATTTCAAAATCTGTCATCATGCCTATTAACATGGCTGTTGCGAACGTCGGTTAAAGTAGCATAAGTTTAAGTGTAAGGTATTAGGTAATCAATATGTAAGTTTAAATATAAGGTAATAACCCCCGGCACGGTTAGAGAATATAAAAGACATGTTCACTGGGGACAAAGGACCATTACCCATTACCATTACCACTACCACTAAGATGATTAAATTCGCTTACAATCACTCGATTAATACGCCTGAAGAACCATCGTTAGTCTCTGTACCTTCAAATAAGAATTGTAATACCTAACTAGTTTGAATTGCTGTAGATAATTAATTGATAAGTAAACGACACGTGTAACTATTTGCTGTTTCCTTTAATCTTCCGTCCGGCTACAACTAAAAAATATACAGTCCACAACACATATGGTCATCGACGGCGGCAAGTCAACCGGAGCAACACCATAGACCTGCCCACCCAAGTACCGTCGCCAATAATGGCCATTCTGAATTTTCAATTTTCGATAACGCGAGCATTCCGAGTGGTATTTGGCGAATGAAGCGAGTATGTTGCTTTCCAATTCCTCAATCATAACTGGCTTATCCATGTAAACTTTGAACTTCACTTCTCCTAGAGGAAAAAGTCTAGAGCTGTGATATCACACGATCTAGGCGGCGAATTCACCGATTCAAAGCGTAAAATTAACTTTTCAAGCCTTTCAAGAGCCCAAAAACTGAAACGAAGACGATTCGTTAGGGCAGCCGGCTTCATTTGTTGCACGAGCTGAATTTTGTATGCTTTTAAGACAATATTTTTTTGCATACGACAAGCCAAGCTGTTGAGAATGGCGCAGAATCATGTCATGGCATACACTCTTTGATATCCTAACAATATTTTCTTCGCTATGTGCAGGATGTGATCTTTTGGTGGCAAATTATTGAATAATGAAATTTGAGTTTCAAACATTTCGTAATTGTGCTTTCTGTAAGCCGATTATGTGGACCATAAGTTGCTCTAAGGTCTCGAAATACATTCCTCGTAAAACGCTGATTTTCAAAATCCATTTCACTCTGGTGCGGAGCTCGTATCTTGAAAACTAGGAGGTGTGCGGGAGAGACAAATATATAATTGTGAAGCTGTTTTTAATTAGAACAAGAAAGTACCAAAAAACATATGCGAGGTCTATCGGCCTTTCATCGCACTACAACATAAAAAAAATCGTTCAGTGCGAACAAGTGGTGTATGCACCACTCATGGCGTGTAAGGTCTCTCCGCCCCCGCCCGCACTGTATTGAATCTAATTGCATGGATCTATGAACTAGTGTTGGGCAACCGCATAGATATAATGATAACAAAAAAGGCATCAATTATAGTAATCAAATGTGATCCTATTATAAACCCTTAAAAAGGGAATTAAAATGGTTCAGAAAAGTAATTTTGGAACTAGGTTGCTACGAAAAACTAGGTACGTGCATAAGAATAAGCAAGAAGTGTTACGATGTGCAGTCGAGAGAGTAGAAAAATTAAATCTTACAGTAGTGATTGCAATAAACCAATGTGTCTACAATGATTTTATGATCGTTACGTGTAATAAGAATAAGAGACTATAATAAACATTTATTTAATTTTCTTTTGAATTTTGATTATTTGAATTGATATTTTTTTCCTTGTGCCCATCACTAGTTCAACCATAACTTGTACCTAAAATTCAGTGCTATGAGGGGTTGATGTATCTCTTAATTTGTTTCCTCATTCTAGCGGCTTTCCATTGTCAGAGCTACTTGCGAATAAAAACTAAGACGAGATGAATCATTAGGAATGGCACTACCAAAGATTCATTTGTAATTTCTTAATATTCGCTGCAAAAAATGCATTTCAAATAAGTAGTTCCGAGGGAGGCCGATGAACCTATCTTCGCACTGGTAAAAACTTACCTTTAAGGCTTATCGCCCTCCTAAAGCACTAAACGATAGGAAGTATAAATATAACCCCGCAGCGAACGTGTTAAACAATCCATGATTAGGATGTAATGTTAAACAATACTGAACAAAAATGACATGACAGGATTATACGATTCATGCATCACCTTCCAAAAAATCAACAGTAAAAAAGTACCAGAAAAAAAAAACCCTTTATTTACACATATTTTTAAATAAAAAAATCAAAGATTTAAGTTTTTAACTTAACTCTTTAAGAAATTAAGATTTTATAAGAATTTTTTGAATTAGTTAAGAATCTATTTTCATATAAGCTCCGAGGTACGGAAATTTTATTAGGAGTAAAATAAATACAAGCGTTAACTAAAAAGCGTTACGTTATCTGTCACTGACATTTGTGCGACAGCTGACGCATGTATTTATGTTCCCTTATTCTATTCTCTGGGCTTATAAAAGGCAACGTCGAATTTTTTTATGAAAGGTGCAGTCCGCGTTGAGGAACTTAACGATAGCGCGTTATAACCGTAACGTAGCGCAACGACATCTGTCGTCGAAAAAATGGACCATTTGAATTTATAAAACCATTACTCTGTGGTCAATAGTTCTCTGTAGACTCCAAAAGTGGTGGTAAACGTGGTCACTGCAGTGCTCTACAAATCAGTGTTCTCATACGCAGACATCATATTTTTGGTAGCCAGCCAAGTGGAACCAATACTTATTAATTGTTTTATCTATCCCGTTAACAATGATAATAAATATATTAAAATGAAATAAATATGCCATAAAAAGAATATAATATTTGCATTTGCAATCTCTTCACTATTTCAAAGGAATCTTCGATTCAGGTGACCGAATAATCCGAACGAAATTGGCTGCTCTAATGGCCGCTCCCAACAGCACGAATCTAAAGCATTTGAGGACATACCCCCGAAATCCGAATTAAAAGTATGACCTAAGTGGGAAGATGAAGCTATTTAATTTTTGAGTTATTCGTAGCTCTAATTACTTCGATTCTGTGAGAAAATTCGTGAATCTCTTCTAACTTGAACATTTCGCAGTCATTTGGGCAGCCCGTCTGGCGGCAGTAACCACCCCCTTACAGAAGACCACTGCGAAATAACAGCACGTGTGCTGTTGTGTTTCGGTGAGTGAGTAAGGGATGCCAGATACCATTTCCCTATCCCCCTCCTGATCGCTTATCCTTTAATCCTACTGTAGTCATCAGCTCACTTGCGGCAGCTTTGGCTTTGGCGACAGTAGCCACCTACCATCAAGTGGACCGTCAGCCTGTCTGCCGAACTTAACATAAAAAAAAACATTGAGTAAAATAAATTTAAAGTTAAACAAGTTTTCTAAGTAAAGTAATCGATGGATTAACTTATAAGCACGGCTTATACAAGCGACAAAACCTTATGATTTCGCAAAATGCAATTTTTTTCTGTAAGTTATATACACAAACCTTCCTCATTATCAAAATCTTTGGGTGTTTTAGAATAAGTTAACGAAGAAGTAGACACGGGCGAACTGTGACTTATTTTATAATTATGCGTGTATATTTATCACCATCTCAGCAGGAGGACAAAAGCCTCCCCCCTAATTCTCCAAAAGGACCTGTCAGAGGCAGCCAGGATTCACCGTCGATCCGCAGCTCTTATCAGGTCGCCTGTCCACCTTATAGGTGGACGTCCTTTTTTTTTTAGGCTAACTCCAACGGAGGCACCGAGGCATTCCCCAGACGGAGGGGACCTTGTGGTCCCCCTAAGACATTTGAAGACGGGCTTCGTATGCCCGCCTTCTCCTTCCCAACCGCCTACGTCTGAGGGAAGCGAGACCGGCCTCTTCCTCTCGCTCCCTCTCAGCTGCCTCCTTCTGCAACATCACTTGTTCGCAGAAGGAAGCAACTGCTTTCCAATGGTCACACTATCAAGCATGGCTTCGACCGTGCTTGACAGTGTGATCTCTCCACCACCCAGCACCGCCCTCAAGTCCCGGCGCTGGGATCATGGGTGGACGTCGACTCTCCATACTATGTGTTCTACCCACTGCCACTTTAACTTACTAATCCCCCCGTATGTGTCGGTAACTTTCGTTCGTCTACGGTTCTCCTCATTCCTGATTTGATCTCCCAGTGTAACTTGGAGCTTAGCCCTCCCCATAGCTCGTTGAGCTTTCTTACGAGGCTCATAGTTTAGAGACCATATTTCAGGTCAATGTCATATAATATTATGTATGTATAATACACAATAAACATAATTTTGGAATGAAATAAATAAATAAAATAAAATATAATTAATGTCTTTTATCGTTTGTTCTATCGTACCGTTTAAAGTTTTTTAAATAAACTCTAGAATGCGAAACTATTAGGTACTAACCTGGATAGGAATTGAATTATATAATCGAAAATATAAATTGTATAATCGCTACTGCTTCTTAGCTAAGCCAAACGCAACCAGAGACCATTATCCCTACAAAATCCCCATAATAAGATTATTATACCGTTCGTCTGATTTTGTAACACCAACGCTGGGAATTCTTCGGTCCTGATGCCCGACATGATAATTGTGTTGTCTATTCATATTTAAACGTTTAATCGGACTAAAGATGATCAAAATCATTCGGCGTGTTTATTCAAATAATTCTGGTTTTGAAATTATACCCGCTGACTTTAAGACTAAATGGAATTTGTGATCGCTTAGATTTTTTTTATTGTTGAATTGTTGTGCAGATTTCGATATCATATCCCTTAGAGAATTCACACTACAAAGTTAGTGAAATTTATATAAGGCTGTATATTATGGATTAACACAACCTTATCATTACCGTTAGTAAAATCATTACAGGTACGCCGATAGCGCAATTTGTCTCGTGATTGTTAGTGGCTACTGTCACCTATAAATAAAATTGCATTGACACCCTGATAGAGTAAAGGTTAAGGAACAATTAAGTGCAAATTAATTTGCAGACCCCCAAATATCAAAATTTAAGCCCGCTATTAAATTATTTCCTTTTTTAAAACGTTTCCTTTCTATATAGACATCGACATCAATGTGGATTTGGAAGGCTTATGCTATGCGAATGACTGTGGCCACGTTGATTATTTCTGACGATGAAAGCCAGAAAACTCTGGCCATATAATGACACTAACCACAGAAGAAAGGCAAGTTGTATAGGTTGCCCTAAATGAGATCTGTAATATTTTTTGTCGAGGGACCCTCTACTTAACTGTGGCGAAGCCCAAATGGAGGAAAAGTATTTTACACAAAATAAACCAAATTTTTGCCCAATATATGCATTAAGTTTAAAAACATACGAACTCTGTACGTTTTTAAACCCAATGCATTTAGAATTTTAACTCTTATAAGCCCAAATAGTAGGCCTTACACTAAACTCTAACTGCCACCCCAGTTACAGTTGGAAATTCAACCTCGAAGTTATTCACGAGTATATCTACTTGGGACAAACAGTCCAATTAGGTAAAGTCAACTTCGAGAAGGAGGTCAATCTTTGAATCCAGATCAAATATGCAGCGTTCAGGAAGCTTCGAGACATATTCTTTTCCAAAATTCCTCTGAGTCTTAAAACAAAAGTTTTCGACCAATGTGTCATAATTATGGCGCTGAAACGTGGTCTCTAACTATTTGCCTCGTAAGAAAGCTCAACGTCGCTCAATGAGCTATGGGGAGGGGGCTATGCTCGGGGTTACACTGCGAGATCGAATCAAGGATGAGGGGAGTCGTAGACAAAAGAAAGTTATCGAAATAGCCCGGAGGATTAATAAGTTGAAGTAGCAGTGGGCAGGACACATAGTACAGAGAGCCGACGGCTGCTGAAGCCGAAAGGTCTCGAGTGGAAGCCACGGACCGGCAAGCGCAGCGTAGTACGTCCACTCACAAGGTGGACAAACGACCTGGTAAGGGCCGCCGGTCGACGGTGGATCCAGGCTGTCTCTGATCGGTCCTTTAATGAATTAGGTAGTGGACGTCCTACGACTGAGATTATTATGATGATGACGCTCATTACCAGCAATAATAGAAATTATTGCTTTCACACGTCAGGGCTCCTATAGCCCTGTGATACGGCTGATACGGCGGTAGCTACGCTGCTGAATGGATGACGATTTGAACTCATGATACGAATGATGTAGTTGTGAGTTATGACTAAATATTATATGTAAGTGTATATCAAATAAAGAAACTTAATGTCCAGGCGTCTTAAATCCCCTTAGAGAAGTGTTGACTGCAGTTGCATCAAGAAGACATCACAAAGAAATAGTAAAATATAAAATGTTTTGTTTCCTTAAGTCGCAACTGCTTACTGGGCAAAGCTTTATACTTATAAAATGAAAATCTCTTTGAAATATTATTTTGATTTTTAAAAGCTAAAAAGTTTCAACTAAATACTCCGACAAAACCATTAGCGTCATAAAATCCGACGGAATGCACCCACAGAGTCGCGGTGACTAATTCCACAGAAGTAGTTTCCGTGTCGGTAGCGCTCTATGTCAAAAAGTTCCGTTAAATTCTGTTAGACTACATAGAATATTAAACGACCAGTATTTAAACTGAATGTTAGATTTTTTTTTATGTTAAGGTCGACAGACAGGCTGACGGTCCACTTGATGGTAGGTGGCTACCGTCTATCCCTAGATGCCCTAGGCATAGGGCCACCCAGGTTCCGCACAAGTATCACGGAAGCCCAAATCATGGAGCTTCCAAAGGAGACCACCGCCTCTCAAGCGGACAAATTAGTGGCGGAAATCAGTGCTGTCCTAGGTGACTCGGCAAAGGTCCGGCCTGTAAAATCAGACGACATCCGAGTCAACGGACTCGACGACACGGTGTCGACTGAGGAGATCAAAGCCGTGCTTGCGTCAAGCTCAGGCTGCGCCCCTGAGCAAATTAAGGTTGGCACTGTCCACGTGGGGCTCAAGGGAGCAAACTCGGCGTACGCTTCCTGTCCCGTGGAGGCTGCTATTAAGGTGGCCAATGCTGGTCGGTTACAATAGGATGTCCCCAGCAGAAAGAGCCTTAAACAAAGAAGGTTTTTACCTTATATACAATTTTCAGAATAAAATTGCACTAAACTCATCATTAGTTTATTACAATTTTTAATGAAAATTAATTTGGAAGAAATGATTTATTATTTAAAATACATTTCCAATATTAAACACTGCTTTTTCGTTACTCTAAGTTACAAGTCTGTGTTGGAGTTGTAAACGGAGTTCAAACGGGATCATACGCTTTTCAAACTAAATATGTGTTTTTTAAATTTGGAAATAAAATCAAGATTCCTATAAAATATAACGCTCCCTATTCTAGTCAGAGGAAACAAAAGGCGAGTTAGTTTATATACAGTGATTTTTCAAATACTAAGGTGCCGCGGCTTCGTCGGCGTTTAAAAATTAAAATTTATATAACGCCTGATATACATTGACTCCTCACTTTTTCTAAGCTTTGGATCTTTATTTTTAGAATGGTTTAATGGTTAATTTTTAGAAGCTGGTGAATGTGTAGAATATTTATCCCATGTCCATCCTGAAATTCTATTGGTGAAAGAATGTTTTAAATCGGATGACTAGTTTCGAAGATTACCTCCTACATACAAACACACAACCTCGTTATAATATTTTTTTTTTTTAGTAAAACGCATCAATATAAAAATAATTTTAGGATAATTCCTAAAAAAATCACCTTCCAGTAATGTGTAAGGTAGGCGTGGGCGCACAAGAGATTAACACAATGATGATATTAAATTTAGATTGCTAGAAAGAAGTAAGTGGAAACTGTTTTGAAAGTAACCCTATATTTATTTATTTATGCTGTGAAACTCACAAAGTTACAAAATCTTCTAATATGAGTATATATTAATATAGAGATTTATTTTGGATTTATTTTTTGGAGTTTATTCCTTAAGAATCGATTTTCATATAAGGCCACCGGTATGGAAATTTTATGAGTAAAATTTTTAGAGTTATGTGCTTCTAAGTAATTCCACCGCCGCTTCACCTAATTCTGTTGCTGTATAATAGATGGCGCGTTTATTTAACCTTTTTTCCTATTGCATAGTCAAAGACAGCCGAACTTAGAGGGCATTTTACAACTCGAACAGATTAATTATTCCATACAACGTAATTCAATAATTACGTAGATGTCAAAAAACGCAAGAAAAAACTGAAATTAATTTTATATCTACTATAATTAATTTGTAAAATATGCAGAATTTGTGCCAATTTTCACGTGTTGAATTCTTGTAATTACTGACTAAAATCCAAAAATGTTTTTTTTATTTTTATGAAATCGATGTAGCGCTTGACCACTATCTCACCTGATGTGAGGTGCAGATGTGGCCGAAGGTGGACCACGCTTACCTAGTAAATGCCCATTTACCCTAATTTTGAAGACCCCGAGGTTGTAGTTCTGTGGGAGCTTTGTTCGTGATCGAGGTACATCGACCACGAAGGGATGAAATCCCTGCCCACGTCTAGTGGTCCGCAAGTGGAACGGTTCCGGTTGGATTAAATCGTACAGTATAGATGCACACTCTCCATAGTGTAGACGATAGAAAATCGATAGGCAAGCTACTTTTCGTCGATGCTGCAGGCTTTGAAGTTGGGAATCCACAAGGGTGTCGTTGCCAATAAGCTTCTTTGCTCGCCTTTCAATCGAGTCCAGTGCGGCCAGTTGGTAACAGGCAGATCCATCCCAGATGTGACAGCAGTTCTCCATGCAAGACCGGACTTGTGCTTTGTATAAGTCCAGGAGCTGCCTCGCAGTGAAATACCGTTTTTTCATGGAAACATCCTACCTATAATGTACATTTGAACTTGGGATGTCAATAGCTACCATCTATAAAGGTTTTTCTAAAATATTGGAATTGCTGGCGCATGTTTTATTATTTTCGCGAGTTGAATAAGTGGCGCGAATGTGTTGCGTCGCATTCTGTCTTCGGTTATTCGCATTATAGTAAGTTGAGACAAAAAATTCTCCCAAATACCTTTTACTGAGTTCCCACGCTCGTACAGCGCCACCTTAAACTCCAGTCGTGCGTTGGAGTTGATGAACATATTTTTTTTTATTTCGTAAAAATCTTTTACCTACGAAGTACGAAGACATTCCATATGTACCTATTGAAATCAGTTGGGCGGTTTGGGAGATAAACATGAACTAATATCGTAATGCGTGTTTTTGATGTAGTGACGTTATCCACGTGTCTTTAAAAATTATGTCCTATTTTTTAAGCTGGTACCAAACATATAAACCCACAAAATTTCATACGCGTGGTATTAGGTATAGCGCGTAACTTTTTTGTTTGTGAACCCATTGGAATGAAACAAACACTAACAGTGTTATTACAAAAAAGATAAACATACATTGAACATGTGTCTAAAAAAATGTTTATTACAAAAGCGTGTTTAAGCAGTTAGAGTTAGGCACGGTTTAAATAATACTTTTCATATTTAAATACATGTCAATGCTTGTCAAAGCCTCAAAGTTAGTCTAAACTGCTTTGTCTCTAATTTTCGCAAGTTGTATTTAGTGGTGTGGTTATGATTATGATGAAATATCGGGTTGTTTTACCTTTTATTCTTGAACCCAATTTTCTTTACGTTCACGAATTTTTATTTTAATATTGCAATTGTCCATTTTTTTCCATAATTTTTATTTATATTATACTCATTTGACAATGAGTAATGACGATTGACAAGTCTCGATAAACACATTCCATTCTTTCAACCGATCACTGTTCTATGTGTACAATGTACTCATTATATACGTAAGTTTTGGTGTCATAACATACTTATGGCGGTGTATTTAGAGCAATAATTAATTTATAATCACACACGTCACTGTTTTATTTATATATAGATAATTTTAAAATATTTTCTGCGTAGGATATTCTATTAGCATATAACAAATTTGCATAGAAAGGAACGTTTCGGATTGAACCAAATGAAGTTGAACGAACGTTTTGTAATGTTGCTATTTTATTGTTACTATTTGCTATTTTATAATTTTAAAATAGCAACATTTGGTTGCCTATTGGTTGCCTAGCGATGTTTTGGTAAGTCAAAGGACAAACACTATTTTGTAATAGCGAAGGTTAAACATTATTTGAGGCAGGGTTTAAACTGTGAAATTGTATACAAATGTCATTAGACGCTGTTTGACAAAACACGTGTTGAGACATAGTTTAGTATTTTTTTTTGTAATAACACTGTGTCATATAATATAGTCTATGGCTATCATTATATGACATCTTAGGGGAAACTCGCTACAATACATCGGTGAAAATGTATTCAAATCGGTTAAGTAGTTTCTGAGATTAGCGTTCACAAACGCACAGACAAACATTCTAAAAACTATTTTATTGATCTCGGTAACATGAGCGCGATGTACAATTTTTTTTAATGTGCAGATACGGCTCGTCTACGAACTTATATGTACAGATTATTTGTTAAATCAGTCACAGATTCTGAAGGACATTGGTATGGTTTTCAATTAAATTCTTTTAAAAAAATTGTTAATTTAACTTGAATTTCATTTATAACCGATTTTAACCAATTTTTTCTACATATTTATTATAATATTGCTACTCAAAAACTGCATCCTGTTTTTACAGGACGAATTGTCCTGGTTTTTCCAATTTTTGAAATAGTAGTTGGCAACTCTAGGTTATGTTAACCGGTAGTTTTGAAAAAGCTATCAAGCCCACACTGAATGTCATAACAAAAGAGCAAAAGCACTCACATAGATGCAAGTTTATTTCTGTACAGCTCTAACGAAATCGAACCAAATCTAGCAGAGCGATCATTCGTACGGCCCGTTCAAAAACAGTCCGCGCAAAGTTCGTTCCATTATTTTGCTTTTTGCAAACTTTACTTTGGCGTCACGCCAATATCGAGGCTCTGGCCTATGTGTAAAAGTTAGTGAGATTCGAGAAACTTCCACCTCTATATCTCACTCGATGACTGGTGCAGCGTTTCCGGATAGCACTCCAGCGGCGCAGTGTCGGAAACACACGGGAATAAAAGGCAATCGGAACTGCTACCATTGGTCACACTGTCATGAACTGGGTGGCCTGGGCGACAGTAACCACATCCTTGCAGATGAGAAACATGAGAAAACAAGCGTCATGTTATGTGTTTTCTTTGTCTCTTGCATTTATTTCTTCCAGCGTGATTGACCATTACACTGCTTACTCGGGCTGTACAAACTGTATATTATATAAGTATGTCAAATATATAAAAAAACAAGGATTATATCAGTCATGAAATTCCAAGATTTCTATAAATATAGTTTTTTTCCAATCGTAAATACATGATTATTGTTACGAGCATAACTGCTTTTTCCTCTGCACCACTGCGAACCATAACTCTACACTATCAAAAAAGACAAAAATTAACTCATTTGACCATGGTCTTCGATATTTACGTAATAGTGGCGTGGACCTTAGATTTAGAAACACTGTCTTCTAAATCTAAGGTCGGATCCTATTAGTAAGGCTATTTAAACTATTTTTTACATTTTGTTTTAGCAAATATGTAAATTGCCTGCCTTATGTCCTCAGAGGTGTGAAGTATCATATGTTCCATCTTTTCATGGAAGGCAAGATTGAGGGGGCAGATAAGAGTGGGCAGAAGACAGATGTCATAGCTAAGAAACATCCGTCAACGGACCGGAATTGGGGGAGTAGGAGACCTGTTCAAAGTGGCGCCTGTTAGTGAGGCTTTTTCGATAGGCCCTAGAGAAGAATAATTTTGTAAATGTAATGCAACTAATATAGGCTTTCGTAGGTTTCGCAGTCTAACTATAAGACCACCGTGGGTGAGTAAGGGATGCCAGAGGTCATTTCCCAAATTTCCTTTTTACCCTTATCATTGATTCTATTAAGAAGAGCAGCGCAATTACAACCCCTTTGGGATTGTCTGTGTTTATAGACGACAATAGATACCTACCATTAACTTAAACATATTATTATACCAAAAAACCTGTAAATCATCATTTAAATTAACTTTTACATCAAAAATAAGTTACTAATTTTTAACGAAACTTTTTTTTTTATGTTATGTCGACAGACAGGCTGACGGTCCACTTGATGGTAGGTGGCTACCGTCGCCTATAACACAAGCAACGCTACAGGTGCTGCAAGTGCGCTGCCGACTACAGTAGGATTAAGGATAAGCGATTAGGAGGGGATAAGGAAATGGGCTCTGGCATCCCTCACTCACTCACCGAAACACAACAGCACACATGCTGTTATTTCACGGTGGTCTTCTGTAAGGGGGTGGTCACTGCCGCCAGGCGGGCTGCCCAAATGACTGCGAAACGCAGTGTGCCCTACCACTACTTTTCAAATCCAGACCAGTCAATTTTGAAAATTACATTAAAATTTCCAAACTTGACCCCGCCGGGAATCGAACCCGGGGCCCCTGAGACGTTAGGCAAGCATCCTTGCCACTCATCCAACAGAACGTTATTAATATTAGTTTATAAAATTACACATTATAAATGTAATTAAAAAATACATAATGAAATTAAATTTATTACTTACTAGCCGTTGCACGCGACTTCGTCTGGGTCTCTTTATAAAATATTACTCGCTGATAAAAGATGATAAAGATAAGCTTTCTACAGATAAAAGAATTTTAAAAATCGGTCCAGTAGTCTTTGAGTTAATTCATTACAAACATACATTTTTGTATGGAGGGGGAGGGGAAGAGATGGGGGAAGGCGATGTTACTCGCTGATAGTTTAGCTTTCGATAGGTGAAAGAATTTTTAAAATCCGTCCAGTATTTTTTGTTTTTATTCATTATAAACATACAAAAATACATACATACAAATCTTTTCTCTTTATATAAGTATAGATAAATAATAAATTATAATATCATGGACTTTAGCCAATTTTCCTTCATAGCCATCATGGAGGATACGTTTTCTTCTGTCCTATATATCAATGGGTCTTCATGGGGATAGGTGTGAACTAAATTTTGATGACTGAAAGAAGGTTTTCTAAAGTCCTTGTATTAATAAAATTTAATCCAAGTTAATGAAATCATTAGAGTTCCTTTAAAAAATTAGCTAATGGGACATCTACCTTAATCCTCGGTCCTAAGTAAACATCCTGTACAAACTTATCAAGTTTACACTCCTTATTATGTAGTTCAAGATGCTTTTATTTTATTATGCTCACACAATATTACTCTTCATTTTTTATTTTAGTTTAATTTTATTTTAATACTTGTATACTAAATTAAAATTTGTACTAAAGTTGATATTTTTAAAAAAAGGACTTTAATAAAATTTGTTGTACTATATTTACTACTATACTTACTATACTATAAGTGGGGATTAGTGAATCGTTAAAGTCGTACAAAATCCGTCTATTATAAACTTTAAGCAATTAAATTCTTCCCGATAAAGAAAAACGCGCCTCGCATTCAAATTAATTTCGCTGTCATGGTTTTTTTTACAACTAGCTACAGATCACCGCAAGTCATCAACCACGTTGACATTGTCTGTTTGCCAATCAGTGACATAGGATATGTCGACGGTTAGGAGTGATAAAAAACGAACAACGTGAAAGATTAAATTGGACTTTCATTAGAAAAACAATTTTTTCAATAGTACAGTAACCAACCCGTTTACAATACATCACAGTTTAGTAAAAAGGGAACTTTTATATTAAAAAAATATTAGCGTATAAGTAAATTATTCTAAAGCTCACCCCCATATCCCATGAGAGTGGTATATAAAAAATATTTGTCAAACGAGAGATGTCCTTTGATCTGTACGCATTATATTTTCAAAAAAAGGTTATGAAATCCTAACAAATGGTAAAAAGCGAAAGTATAGTTTTTCGCGTTAACGCTTTAACTACTCAACAGATGAAATTTTGCATACAGTCAGGCAAAGGATTTTTCACCTAGAAAAAGAAAATGGTTATAAGCTTTGTGACTACATCTGGATAAGACTATACATAGGAGGTGGGACTAGTTCGGACTAAATCTCGATATGATTAGTTCGCGTTCGGACAAGATCGCTATAAGGCCAAATAGCGTAACGACTATATTATTATTGTTTTTCTAAGTAAGTAGGTTATATAGATATTAGGTCAGGGAAAAGTCTTTTCGCATATAGTAATGTATAAACTTGTAATAAAATCTCTTTGGCTGTACCACTTGTATCTGGCTGGTTACATTTCAGAAAAGAAATTAGTAAAATGTTGTTTCCAGCTATTTTTCATTTGTTTTTCTTTGTGTCAATTGTTCTTTAGGCAGTGTCAGGTTAACATGAAGAGAGGACTGCCAAGACTACATGTCGCGTTTTTTTGATCAGAAGTCCCAAAATTTCTACTGCAACGGAATCATGTCACAAGATCATGGAAGATCAAAAAGTCATGGAACAAAATGGTACATATATACTGTAAGTAAATGTAAATAACTTTGAAAAAAAGTCTTGAGTTTTCATATAAAATGCGAAGAAACCATTCCCCAACCTATTAATTAGAATATTACTATATTCGAGGGATCTTTTAAAAAATAGGAATAAAAAAAAATATGACATCTGACAAAAATATATGAGCAATAAAGACTGAATTTCTTTAACACCTAAGAAAAATGAGCGCGGACAAAGTCGTGCGTAAAATCTAGTTAAAAAAAAGTAAGAAGTCTAAACTTACAATCGTTAGAAATATTTCTTAAGGGAACTCTGTCAGAAAATATCAGAATTTAATTTTGTGTTCGTCAAAAAACTGTCTCTCTTAATATACAAAGAACAAGTTACTATTTTAAGGTTGTTCACTTACTTTTATTTGATAATGTGCTCTTCAAAAAAATCAAGCGAGGTTGTTATGTGAGATCTGACATATTCATGATCGGATGGAAGCCTATCGACACGGGTAGTGGCTATAAAATGCTGCATTAAATTTAATTATAAATACCTTATGTATACTCAGTATTGTACAAATTAAGTAAACAAATTAAGTATATTGATTGACGAGCCCGTTGGATGAGTGGTTAGGGTGCTTGCCTTAACGCTCTATTCTAGTGTTCCCGGGTTCGATTCCCGGCAGGGTTAACTTTGAAAAATCAACTTTTCAAATTTGGGTCTGGTCTGGATTTGGAAAGTAGTGGCAGGGCACACTTACACCCCCTTACAGAAGACCATCGTGAAATAACTGCACTTGTGCTTTTGTGTTTCGGTGAGTGAGTAAGGGATGCCAGAGCCTATTTCCCTATCCACTCCTAATCCCTCATCCTTAATCCTACTATAGTCGGCAGCGCACTTGCAGCAGCTTTGGCGTTTTTTGTGTTATAGGCGACGGTAGCCACATACCATCAAGTGGACCGTCAGCCTGTCTGCCGATCTTAAAATAAAACAAAAAAAAAGATTAAAGTTTTTTTTTTTTTTTTTCAAAATATTTTATTAATTGTTTCAATGTCTTGAAAGTCACATACCGAAATAATGCAAAACCATTTTTTTTTATAATCATCATACAAAAAAATGTTATAATTGAACGTTATCAAGATTAAGACAGAGAATTTAATAATTTTTATTTTTAATATTTCTTTAAAATCAAAAATAGGGGTGTAAAATTTAAAAAAAAAACATGTCTTTTAAGCTACAAAGGTTTTTTCAATAAAACCTTCGGCATTATACTAAAAAACCGTACTAAAACTCATTGCTACATAAATGAGTTTACAACAGAATAAGATAATTTATTTAGTAGGTACTGGTTGAGCCCGCAATTTCGCACGCGTTGTATTCGGTATAGCGCGTAACTTTTTTGTTTATAACCCGATTGGAATGAAACGAAAATTAATGTTACGGGAATATTGCTACAATCTTCTTCTTCTTTCAGTGCCATCTCCTATTGGAGGTCAGCTATCATCATGGCTCACCTAACCCTCGAAACAGCGATCTGGTACTTCGGCCATATCACTCGCGGAGATTCTTGAGGCGGGAAGTACGTCGTCTGCCCGGCTTTCGTCCACCCTGTATTTTTCCCTGCATGATCAGTTGTAGCAGATCATACTTCTCGCCGCGCATGATATGTCCAAAGAATTCCTGTTTTCTGACTTTTATGGTTCTCAGTATTTCGGCCTTCTTTTTCATTGTCTTCTTTCTTGCTACAATACATCAGTGAAAACCGCATTCAAATCGGTTAAGTCGTTTCTGAGATTAGCGTGCACAAGCTCACCAGACAAAATATGTAAAAACTATTTTTTAACCTCGGTAACATAAGTACAACATAACATAATACAAATTGTTTTTTTGAAAAAATATTTAATGTAGACACGGCTCATTTACGATTTTATTAAATGCTGTGTACTTAACTTACTGATTACTTAACTCATTTACTTATTCTACGTTATACTTTATTAAGTAAGTCATTTTCGTTTTGTTCATAAACTAGAAAGTCTAAACACTAACATGTTTGGTACATTCCAACAGACTGTAGCGAATAATTTATGGCCAACCATTTGCAATTTAATCGCATAATTTTTCTTGTTACAACGCGGCATTTTATCGGCCTTAAAGGCTATCTGTACACTCAAAGTAATGTATGCGCATACATTTGTTACGTATGTCATGTCGCCCCTATCGTAATAGTGCGGGACGATGTAGCATACTTTACACGCTATACGGTTTTTAATGTACAAAAACTTATTTTACTATGAAATGTTGACTAAATACACAATTTAAAATTTAAAATTAATTGCTAGTATCAATAAATTGATTATTTATTTTTCTACTCCTAAAGATTAAAATATAATGTTACAACTAACTATGGGATGTTTTGGAAAAAGCGTTCACGCCGGTTGAAAGCCTCGAACGTTCCACCCTATCGATGGTAGCCACTTTTCTTTCCGATTAGTGTGAAAGGAAATTGATCCTTATGTTTACAACATAAAGATTACATTTCAACAGTAATAGCATTCCAGAACTTTCAATGGCTTGTTTACAATCTTGTTTTCTGTAAGATCGAGGCGTTTGGCGCCACAGGCCTGTTAGTTGTGCGACAATAAGCGATACAAAAGCGATTCATAGGAGCTCTTGCGACAGTGAACCGGCGACACATTAAGAGAATCATTGACCACTTTTGGCAAGTTTGAAGGTTTCATCGGACAAGTTTGGTGATTTTGGCAGTCATCTTGGTTTGTGAAAATAAATCGTTTCTTTCGCTCATACACGGCACTTACACTCACCCCGCACTAACAATAATAAAAGAGAGATTTTAATTTTTCAGTTCCCACCTATATCTAGATGGCGATCATGAATTGATCTTGAATTGCTTCTGAACTGATGGCACAGCATAGGTTGTACTTATAGGAGTACCTAGATTTATTTTAAGTTAGCAGCACTTAGAGCCAACCTTGATATCAAGTCTGTAAAAGTAGGCTGTGGAGTTCAACTGATTCTCCAATCTTCAACAGGATCAAACTGATAAAAAAAAGCTATCAAACTGATATTTATAAGCCAAGAAAAATTGTTTATCGGCTGACGGCTTGTTCAAAATACTTAGATATACTCGTAAAAAAACCGTAGTAAAAAAAACGGAAAATAATCTCACTGAACGTGAAATTCCACAGAAATAAGAATATTTTGTTAACAACAGTGACATAGGTAAAGTTAAAATTAACATTGTATTGTTTGTACTCGTTACAACTAACTTTAATTGTTATAGCAACACTAAACGTAAAACAACAATAACTTTGTTGCGATTACCGTTTGGTACAAGTTAAAAACTAGAGCGGGAAGTTTAAATTTATGTCATTGTATTTACGCCTGTGCCTACATTGCGAAGTTCGATTTAGGATATTGTGTGCTGTTGTGTTTCGGAGAGCGAGTAGGTAAGGGATGCCAGAGCATATTTCTCAATCCTTTCCCAATCCCTTATCCTTCCCACGTATGATTGACAGCTCACTTGCAGTATCTGTAGCGTTGTTTGTGTGAAAGGCGATAGTAACCATATCCCCATCGCAAGCGCAGCTCACTTAATTTTTTTATATAATATTTTGTCAATATCTGTCTGCCGGCCGCCATAAAAAGTTGTAAAATTCACAAATATGAATGAATGTTTTGAATGAAGTTTATGATAAACTTTTAATGGCCAGTGTGGAACTCGTGACGTCACACTGTCGCACGCTCTTTTAGAAAGAAAGAAAGAAAGAAAGCAACTTTTATTCCTCTACAGATATCAGCCAAATGCAAACGCTATATGAACAAATAATAATTACAAACAATATAGATATAGATATATGTAGATATAGATATCTTATAATATTTACTTAAATTAAACATTACAATAATTCCTTATAAACATTAACATATTATAAATTATAAAGTTTCGGTCCCCTAGGCAGAGTCCCGAGCATGCTGGGCTGCATTACCTCGTTGTATGGCAATGCTAATCTGTTGCCCGAGGTAATGGCCAGCTCTATAATCCCCGGTTATATCGACCAAACGATATAGATATAAATATAAATATATAATATAAATTTCACTATAAATATGCAATAACACATGATAATGTACAACAAATAGACCGACCGCCCCCACAAACTGTCACCACCAGTCCCCGTGAATCAAAGACCTAAGCGTTCCTCTGCACATCCATTAGTGATGAGCGGAGCATCCCAGTGATGTAATCGCCTGTGTTATATACGTTACCTCCTTTATATTGTACCAAAAATTCAAAACGAACATGAAATATTTTATGGTTTTGATATGTTGCAACTACATGACCTTTTCATAGATTTCCGTTTATCTGCGAAACGTTTGTTCTTCTATTCTTGTAATTTATTTCGTTGACTACAATTATTATAGACAAGAAAAAAATCATCGATTTATTGTCTGTTTAACTCCAAATATAAATATCGAATAAATAAACACATTTTCCTAATTATAAAATAAATGACGTCGGAAGAACAAAATATTTACACAAATCACTGAACACAAAATATTATTAATTATATTACACCGTAACTCTATGTAAATTTCACTGTTACTATCTGTTTTGTTTATTCATTTATAATTTTAAATATTTAAATATTTTAAATATATATTACTATAATGATAGCACTAAAAACCACCTAGGTTTAACCTTGTGCTATCATGTTATGCTTCAAATTATTATTAAAATATTAAAATATTTAACATCTAACTATATACGTATACAATAAATTACTCTGTTGATATATTTAAAAAACAATTTAAAAATATTGCTTTAATTTATTAATATTTTTAATTGTTATACTGTTACACAGATCTGAAGGTAGGCTATTGATAAGGCGCGGGACAATATATAGGCGTAAGTATACTATTGGCGCGCTGTTTACGTAACTTCTTTGAAATTGTCCTAGTGCATACAGGATGTTCCATCACTCTCTTTAAAGATTGTTATTTCAGTAGTGAAAAAGCAAATTGAGTGTTTATTGGTAATATGTTACAGAGCTTAAAAGATCGTTGTCTTCGTAATAAATATTATTTTTTTTATATTTTTTTATCACCGAACCGTATAATATAATTTGTTACTTAGCACGTTGTTTCTTCAAGTCTTAATACCATCATGTCTGTCCAAAATAAACTCCATTCCTCCAACCCAGGCAGGATTGCGAGTATGCTGACAGCATTACCTCGTCGTATTGCAAGGCTAATTTGCTGATCGAGATAATGCCTGGGTCAGCAAATAATGTGTTTACATAAAACAGAAAAGATTCGAGATATGAAAATATTGCTGAGCGCGTCTTCTGTGGTAAGGAGATTGATACCTAAGTATCTGTGAAAAATACGCCCTCACACGGATTAGTTTATAATACGAAGAAAAGTGAATGCATGGTCGTTCGAGTTAGAGGTAAGTGTCCGGACACTGTTCCGTCCATCAATCTAAATAGTACGGCTCTAAAACAAGTTAATATTTTTAAATATCTTGGACACTGGGTAACCTCTGATTTGAAGGACGATGCAGCATAGAGAGAGAGCACAGGGTCTGTCAAGGCTAATATGATTGCTCGCAAGTTCGCTAGATGTTCGAGGGATGTCAAAGTGGCTCTTTTTAGAGCATTTTGTGCATCCTTCTACACGAGCAGCTTGTGGGCGGAGTATACGCGGAGGCAGTACAGCACTCTCCTAGTTTAGTACAATGTTGCGTTTAGGGTGCTGATGGGGCTTTGTAGTGCATTGGGAATGTTCGCCGAATCGCAGGTCGACTGTTTTTAAACGAAAATCCGGAAACAGTGTTCATCCCTTTTATTTGTATGTGGTGGTCGCCCAGCGCCTGATCATAGCGGCACTGGGAATACCCACAAAAACTCCCCGGTGTCTCCTTGCCCTTTGAGCGGGGTGAACCGGGCTCTGCCGAGGCAACAACTTTACCCGTACTCGCGATCTGTCCAAAAACGCAAAAACTACAAAACAGCATATTACGTAATAGTAGGTATACTGAAAGAATTTTACACTACTATTCAATAGTCACGATTTCTTTTAAAAAAAAACTGAAAATCATATATTATTCTGAACGCAACGGTTCAAAATTTCTAATCTTTTTGTTTTAAGCATAAATATTCATTATCTTTCTACTTACCAAAAATCAACAACATCCGACACATCCAAACTAATTATCCTTCAACCACTGGACTATATGCCTTAAGTACAAATTCATATTGTGTCTACAACCGTGTATGAATTTTGAGAGACCGTGTAACGGTGTAGGTGCTTGTAGCAGCACGCTAATGTGCATTATTTACCAGAGCTGTGTTGCGATAAAATTAAATTTTGTTAATTACAACCAACAGCAAGTTATCTGCGTTTCTGTGTAATAACGCACGCAAGCCGGAGCAAATTAGAGAAAAGTAATGTTTGTTTTTCATTAATTATACAGTCGAGTTGAAATTAGAAGTCACGTGTTTACTTGTTACCACTAGTAAAGAACCCCGCCTTCGCTCGCGTAGAGTTTAATTTTAATCTTCATTAAATTACTTAAATTACTAAAGATTTCAATCTAAAATTCTACGAGTCACTGACGCTCCTTGGTTTGTCACCAATGAGACCCTCCACAATGACTTGAATATACCAACAGTCAAGAAAGAAGTAATTGAGATGACCAAAAGATACAAGGATAGGATTCTTAACCATCCAAATAAGGAAGCTAAAAACCTTATGACACAATCTTATTTGAACCGTAGACTGAAGAAAAAACTACCTCAGGATATTTTGAATATTTAATTATACTTACTTTTGTAATTTTTTAATAATGTAAACATCGCTGGATGATCCTGACTCGTGTCACCGAAATCAGTACTGTTGCTGAATGTCTTATGACAGATTGCAGCTTTAAATGGGGTTATAAAAAAAATTACTAAAGACCCAGTGATCTGCCGACAGTGACCCCATCCACACAGAATATTACCATGAAAAACAGAAGATGCGTTGTTGAGTATTGGTGAGCGAGTAAGGTACGCTAGAACCATCTCCTATCCCCTTCTTATTGCTGTGTATTGTTGTGTTCTTGTTGTTTGTGTAAAGAATGCACTTTGATCGTATTTTTTGAACGACGAGAGCTTTCTTTTGAGCGTTTGTCAAATTATGCGAAATCCAAAATCTTTTTTATTGACAAACGTATGCAATATCTTACTGATGCCCAGTGTTGCCTCTATCTCGCGGTATGTCACATGTCGGTCTTACGTTATCAGTTTACGCATAGCATTGATTTTTTCAGACATAACAACTGATTTTGGACAACTTATAATTTATTTATTAACTTAACTATTTGTTATAAACAAATTCCAAAATTATATTTTTTCTCAAAGTACTAAAAATTACAAAAAAATATATTATATAAGTCAATTTTAAAACATATAACATAAGAAAATATAAGAGCAATAAAGACTGAATAAATAACAACTTATAACACCTAAGAAAAAGGGGCGCGGACAAAGTTGCCGGCAAAAGTAAGTAACTACTTAATTAATTAATCCTGAAGCTATCGATTGTCCTTATTAGAGACGAATTTATGATATATCAAAACGGTTTATTTTATTGTAAATTTAAAGCGAAAAGAGTCTGTACTATCTGATAAAAGTCCGTTTATATATTCAGACAACGAACGTATCAGACACGTAGAGTATCAGACAAAATAATATTATTTCATATGATATGAAAGAACTAATTTATATTTAGCGTAACGTGTCCGCTCAAACGCCATCAACACTGTCCGCGTACGGACGGCATTCCCGGAGTGAATATTTTGTCTAAACCCTAACGTGTCTGAACGTGTCTGAGGGGTCTGTGCCCCAGAATCGGAACCGTGCACTTGTCTGTGCACGGTTCCGCAGTGTGCCCTGCCACTACTTTCCAAATCAAGACCAGAGCCAAATTTGAAAAGTTCATTTTTCAAAGTTGACCCTGCCGGGAATCGAACCCGGGAACCATAAACTGGGTCTGAGACGGTACGTGTCTGATGCGTTCGTTGTCTGAAGATATAAACGGAAAGATATAAATGTACCTGAAACGGTACGTGTCTGACACGATCGTTGTCTGAAGATACAAATACAAATACCAAATACAAATACAAAATAATTTATTCATACACTTAAGCATAGGTACAAAAAGAGGTGTAGGGAGCCTCCTATTAAATATAAAATACTTGTATCAGGAGAACCCCGCTTCTCCAACACCCTACTAAATTCCAAAGAATACAATAAAGTGTGTATGTTTGTATGAGTGTGTGAATGAGTATGTGTGTGTGAATATATGCCTGACTTTAATAATTCAACATACCTCTCAGTAATAGTGAAAGAAACAGAAGACTTAAGAGGGAATCAGTCCTCGGCCCTAATTGTGCTTAATAATATCAGAATAAGATGCGACTATAAACTAGTTATAACAATAATAAAATCCTTTTCCTCAGTCAGCTCTTGAAGAGCTCGCTACTTGAAAATTCCATTTCCGTCCGTCTTTGTATACACCCTCAACAAGCAACTATCCAATTGTAAGTGATACTTTTACAGTTGAGCTGGAAAATGACATTAGTGTACTTTAAAAAACAATATTAGTGCTATGAAATCATATGCTTGTCAAAATAAAATAGGTGCCACTAAGTATTTTTACACTTAATGGCATAAAAGCTATACAATAGGGGATCGGACAAATTTTCAGAAAGTGTTTTAAATTAATTTTCATGGATATTTATTCCCGTAAAAAATACTATTTTATTTATTTTTAGCCTTTTAGGTACTCAAAATCATGTTTTAATATTGTTTGTTTGAAAATGCCGCCAAAACGCCACGATAGTTCATCTGAGAGCGCGTAACGTCATTTGTGGTCATATCATAACAAAACAGCTGCATTGGCATAAGACAATGATTGCCCACAAATGACGTCACGCACTGTGATTGGTGTTTCAGTATAGATTAAAAATATTGTAAATAATAAAATTTTATTTCTTCATTTAAAAATATTTAAATGAATTATATTAAATTATTACTCGATAAATAATCGTAAAAAAATATATATTTTCTTTCTAAGTACATTTTAGATTTTAATCTGATTACTGTCCGATCCCCTATTATTCACATTTTTTTATTTCTTGCTTACAATTAAGACTAATGATTATTTAAAATATTTATTTATTTATTTATTTATTCACTTCAGCAACAGCTTAGCACACTTAACGATTGTTAGCATTAACATTCAACATTTATGGTCCAGTGTGCAAGCCAATTAAAGCTGAACACGTCTTTTCTGTTTGGTATACAAACCTATTACATCTTATATTATTGTATCTTATATTAAATATATTGAAGTCACGACAAAAATTACAAAAAAAATGACAATTTTCTATGAAAAATGTCTATAGTAATTTGTATGCCCTCTTCTCTTAGCTATGCACTCCGAAAGCCTTGGTTATTTCATTAATGAGCTGCTGGTAGTTGTGATTCTTATTCCCCCAGTCCAAATGTTGACGATAGAACCTTAAACGGTTTGCACGTTGAGTCCTGGTCAAAGGAATTTGAACACTCATCGTCTTGATCTTTGCTGATCTTCGTGTAACCGATTTTTCAGTCGAAGACGAGTTTGTAATTTCCAAGCCGTCATTATTCGAGTTTGACGAGTAATCAAGCGTATGTATCGGTCCTCGAAAGCAGTTGTAGCCCGAAGACTACCCGAACCAGGTCTTTTGGCAACAGTGCCGGTCTCTTGGAAACGATTTTGGTGGGTTCTGCGAAAAAAAACTCAGCTGCAACCCCACATAGCGCTGTGAATGTCCATCTTGAATCAATGTAACGGTTCTGGTTGCAGTAATAGTCTTCAAAAGCATTTCACTTGCAAAGATAATCACAAAAAAATACGTTTCTTTACTGAAAATCAACGCTAAAATGATCTCGAGCTAAACCATACAAAACGCCATAAAGAATTAAAATTTCAAGTATAGTGAAAATTCTGGCCAGCATCTGGTCTCAAACACCACAGGCTTCAGATAAATAAAGAGTTCGTAACATCAATTAATTTTGTTTAATAAAATACGTATAGGTTGTAAGTTAACTAATGCCCTCTATTTTGTTTTGACTAATAATATGTGATATTTATTTAATGACAGCGTATGATCCATGACACTAATTTAAATTTATTATTTAAATTCTTCAATAATTTAACATTTTTGATGACTGACGATAATACTGTTACGGTTGGCCATATGTTAAAAGGCTACTGTGGTCACTTACCATCAAGAGTACCCTCACTCCTCAGCCAACTTTTTTTTACAAGAGGAATTAAAATCATAGATACCCATCGGCCTGCAGGCATCTATGATCTGTAGGATTCCTGCCCCGAGATGATAGTGGGGACAGGACGTCGTCCTCCCGCTCTCTCTCCGCCGCCTCCTTCTGCGAGATGACATCTTCGCAGAAGGATTGAGTTGCTCGCCAAGACCCTCAGCCTACCTGCCGACTTAAGACACTTATGACTTAAACAGTGCCATACTTATGACACTATTAGTGCCCTGTCACTTCTCTATTAAGTACTTAATAAATGCATATAGAAAAAATATTTCAGTTGCATCTATATTACTCGCAACCGTCAAAATAAAGATTCAGCCACACTGACTGAGCGCCACGCTTATGTGAGCCTCATTATAAATTCTGTCTTCACTACGCGTATTTACTGTTTCTTTGAAATTTTTTTTTTAAATGGGTACAAAAAAAAATTATGATCTCAAATTTTTATACAATGCATCTACAAAATTTATTTATTTATTTATTTTAAAATTTACAGATAGTTTGCACATACAGTTATTCGGTGACCTTTACACTAAGCATAGCTTGAATTGTAAAGGCCAGAATTGAACAAGATATAGGTAAAATAATAACAATTTCAATGGCCAAACAATTTTTTTAATATTCATTTGACAGATTCCAAGAGACTAAATCGGAGCATCCTTACCCGCAAATGAAAACCTAGTAATTAATTAGGATTTATCGTTCAGAACCAAATGAGTTTTCTAGTTTTTATTACAGTTAAGTTAGAACCGGGGGTGAGTAGCGACCACAAACTTCACAATATATGCGACTTGTTTGTTGAGTACACTTTGCGTTTATACAGGACCACGACGGTTAAATACGTAACTGATATTTATTGCATTTTTAGTGGTTATTATTCTGAAGACACTATGAGAAATCGAGATAAAAATTGGGGAATAATCGGGATATATGTATATGGGGAATACAGAAATAGGTAGGAAACTGTAACCTATAACCTCCTGAAACTTAAAAATAGTGACTTTTCAAACACTGTCTGTTAGATAGGATTAAATTAATTTTATATAACAATTACCTAAGGGGGAAAAAAACGACCCTTTAAAATTATTCCTAAAAATAGGAACATTAAATAAATTTTAAAGTATTTAATTTAAAACACACTGTTAGTAACTTTAAGAGGGCGCTTTCCAACTCGAACAGCTTACTTATTCCATACTACCGTAATTCCATGATTACTCATTAATTATAGGTCGTAGCAATACATAAAAAAACATTTCTAGGACATAATTATAAAGGTTTGCATCGCAACAAAAAACTGAAATTAATTTTATATCTAGTATAATTAATTTCTAAAATGTGCAGAATTTGTGACATTTTCGCGGGTTGAATTCTTGTAATTACTGACTAAAATCGAAAAATGTTTTTCGATGGAAACATCCTACCTATAATGTACATTTGAAATTGGGATGTCAATAGCTACCATCTATAAAGGTTTTTCTAAAATATTGGAATTGCTGGCGTATGTTTTATTATTTTCCCGAGTTGAATAAGTGGCGCGAATGTGTTTCGTCGCATTCTGTCTTCGGTTATTCGCACTATAATAAGTTGAGACAACATTCTCCCAAATACTCCCAATTCTCCCAAATACCTATTACTGAGTTCCCACGCTCGTACAGCGCCACCTTAAGAATTTGTCCGCGGAGAATATAAATTTTCAAAACCTTGAACCTACGTCACTTGAGCACTTTATATTGCGCAGACTATATAATATATATGTCGTCGATTTCGATAATTTTATGATAATTAGTTGTTCAATTGATTATTTTTTACGGAAACGAGTGAACGCCGTGACGTCACGAACGAGTGACTGATCGTGAACGAAATCGTGTTGGCAAGGCGTGACGAGACGAATTAAGTAAGTAAGCAGCTTAGAGTAATAATTCCAACAAGTAGGTATAGAGTGCGAACGCTCAAGTGAGAACAGTAGGCACGGGTGAGAACATACAACTTGATGCCGTCTAGCTCTCCCAGTCATAACCGAACGCTTGTGACGAGCGCGATCCGACTGACGAATCGCGTGGTTTTCAAACAACAATGGTTAAATGTGCTATAAAATCTTGTACAAATGATACTAGGAAAGAATATAAACAGAAATCCAGCATCACATTTCATCGGCAAGCCGCTAATTATATTTTTAAGCCGATTTAAAACTACATTTCGCGGGGGTGAAGTAGGTGTAGGAGGGGCGCGGATGGAAATGACACCGCACTGCCCCGCACCTACGCTACGATAATCAAACTTGCGTAGTGATTGACACGTTCGGCCCAGGAGTCGATATTTTTGGGTCATTAGATAGATAAATAATAGTGCTAGACGATGTTAGTCCATTATAGACTCCAGTAACTTTATTATTAATTATTTATTTATTCGGAAACAAATAGTCTCTTATAGTTTATATACTTAATAAGAGTTATTATTAATCTAGACTTACAGTCTCCTTAATGAAAATATATTTATTCTAACTAATACTTATTTATAGGAAAAACTTACTTCGCGTCACGGGGAAATCTATGAAATCTTAAATACTTGTTGTATTATATTTTATAATGCACACCATTATAAAATATTTTTTAAATAAATTAAATACGTAGAAAACACGCTCGCGTCAGCCCTCCATATCAAAGCCTGCAAACTGTGTGAGTTCGCTTCCCCGTCGTTGCTCTACGCTAGTACATTCGTTTCACAACTGTATGTATTGTAAAACTGTGGTTTTATTATAATAATCATACCTTATACATTCACTAATGGTCTGACGCCGTTTTCAAAAGGAAATGCGAAGTTTATGTTATTCAGGGTATCGCAGTAACATCAGAATATCGATAACACACGGATTGTGTCGAACGACTGATTCTCATCCCTATTCCTCGCACATTCTTCGATATAACTATCTATAGCTTACTTGCCTACGACGCTCACTAAGCGACCGGAGCGAAACACGTGCTCTATACCTACTTGTTGGAATTATTACTCTAAGGTAAGCAGTCTTTTCGGAACGGTTGCGCGGCTCGGACGTCCAACACGAGACCGTTGGTTTGCTCGTATCTGAAATAGAGGGCTCTAAAATTTATCTACTGCAGAACACATGTCGGCGTGGCTAAATTTCTGTTTAGATAATTGAGGCGCTTCTTATCTGCCTAATCCTAGGCAATCTTTACAAAAAATTACGAGTAAATAAGGAGAACCTCGTCGTAATACGGCGGTAAGGTGTCTTTTTTTTTTGTTTCCGTTCATTTCAACTATTTTTTCAGAAATTCTTTCATCTTATTCTAGTCGTGAGGTAGATAATTTATTTTTCTATTGTCTTTATGCGAAAGTAAATCTTTTTTAGTAACTGATATTCCAATCCATTGTGTAGGTCATGTGCCTATTTTCTGCATTTAAGGGATTCACTGAGGCAAGTGACATTTACTATAGAACTCGCTGGCGGCGGAGACAATTCAACAGGCCTAGAAATGGTGTTTTTTTGTTTTTACCATTAGAACATTACACAAAAAAAATTTTTATATTAATACAATTTTTTCACCTGATATTAACTTATTAATAGGTACAGGATTCATATGCGTGCAATAAGCCGTTTTCGAGAGAATTTTCAATAAAAGTCAAATTCTTTTTGTGTTCAAACTTTTTTTGTGGAGTTTCTATTACTTTAACGAAAATTCTAATTAATACAATTGGTTCTTCACATGTTTAAGTATAATATGTATTTTTTTCAAAGCAATTGTCTTGTCTATTTCTTGTAACATCTTCATTAAACAATGGATATTTTTAGTATTTAGCGTTTGTCTCCCCCTTAATACACGGTTAATTACTATTTATTTAGGCACGCGGATAGGTAATTTTTTTTAACGATGGCATCGGCCGAATTTCTCTTTTTTTTTTAATATATTTTATCTGTGGCCGATAGCCATCGACCCATCAATATACGGAAAATCCGTATGATTATTTTTATATTGTTGCAATACCAATTCCGCGATAGACCGATTCCTATTTTATTTGTTTGGTATACAAACAATATGTTCGGGACAGCCTACAGTTCGTATAAACAAAAGTGATTGTGCAAAGTGTTCATACGTACAGTGTTCGCATAGAAATGAGCCAACGCAGTGAAATGTTGGCTCATATAAACGTATGAACAAACAAAGACAACAATAGAAAGTGAAAGGGACAGAAAATACTGTTATTGCACAACATTTAATGTTATTTCATAATATTGCACAACTTGCGCAATCGTGTCACACTTGTTCGGCATTGGCGCATTTGTCTCGGCGCAGGGCACGATTGCCGCTAGTTGTGTTTGTAAAATTGTATTATAAATCGACGATTTTTCTAAATAAATTGTCCTCGCTTCACCGCATTGACCTATGTAACTAGTACGGACTTTGTCTTGGAACCTTACAAACTCTCCCCGGTCTGACCCACCGATCGGCTAGATCAGCGAC
This sequence comes from Bembecia ichneumoniformis, assembly GCA_910589475.2. Lineage (NCBI taxonomy): Eukaryota > Metazoa > Arthropoda > Insecta > Lepidoptera > Sesiidae > Bembecia > Bembecia ichneumoniformis. The sequence goes on along the minus strand of OU342546.1, from coordinate 3,122,640 downwards.
GCTTCTTCACGGGAGCGTTGCCCACTAGCGCGGTACACAGCCGTACCGTAAACCCAATGTACGGGAGCTTACAGGCCCGTACACAATACACTACGGTTGTTGAAATATATTAATTTGTAATATAGCATCCGTGGAACATGCCGAGCCGAGTCCATGTTGGTAGTTTCAGTGTATGTTTGTATTTGTAAATACTGTTTTTTTTTTCTGTTATTTTGTGATGACACCACATACATATTTTTTCTTTATTTTTTACTAATATGTAAAAGAAAAAAAGAATAAAATCTTTGTAGTTAATTATCAATGAACTACATTAGTTTTTTTCAGGGTTTATAAGCTCGTACAAATGGTATATATATAATATGAAAAACCTCTACCAACTTGTAGCAGAGCTACGAAAAGAGATGCGTTTTTCCCATCCTACCTGTGCTACGAATGCTACGAAATAGCCCTCAATTCCTCGTAGCGTGTAAGTCAACGAAAATAGAACATTCTGGTAGTTTTCTGGTAGTTGTCACATTTTCTTTGCAGTGACTGATATCACTTTCAACTCTGTTTTCAGAGAACCATAACACATATTGTATGGTTCGACTTTAATCGTATTTATTTTTACTTAGTCAGTCATTGTTTTTACTTAGAAATGTAAAAATAATAACAGTAACTCCAATTTAAAAAGTGGGTCAAATTTAAAACTAGAAACCTCGCAACATAGCGTTTCCTCCTCCTTACTTTTTTGTATAATATGAAATTAATGGATCTTCTGCTGTTTAATTTTTAGGAATTTAAAAAAAAAATATAGGACAAACTTTTAGTTTTTTTTTTTTGATTCCCAAAATGTAAGCATTGTCAAAACACACAAATATACAAGAATTCCGATCAAGCAGTCTTTGTCTTTTATATTTAATGTAGTTTAATATGTGGCAGGGCACACTGCGTTTCGCAGTCATTTGGGTCACCCGTCTGGCGGCAGTAACCACCCCCTTACAGAAGACCACCGTGAAATAACAGCACGTGTACTGTTGTGCTTCGGTGAATGAGTAAGGGATGCCAGAGCCCACTTCCTTATAACTTCCTAATCCCTTATCCTTAATCCTACTGCCACTACTTTCCAGATCCAGACCAGAGCCAACTTTGGAAAGTTGACCCCACCGCGAATCGAACCCGGGAACACTAGAACAGGGCGTTAAGGCAAACATCTTAACCACTTCGGTGAGTGAGTAAGGGATGCCAGACTCCATTTCCCTATCCCTTCCCAATCCCTTATCCTTAATCATACTGTAGTCGGTAGCGCACTTGCAGCACCTGTGGCGTTGCTTGTGTTATAGGCGATGGTAGCCACCTACCATCAAGTGGACCGTCAGTCTGTCTGCCGATCTTAACGTAAAAAAAATGTATTAATAAGGAGTTTTAATATCCGCATGGTCTCACAGTCATAAGTTGGGCAGGCAATTTGGCGATGAGTAAGTAAGAAATGCCAGAACCCATTCTCTTCTCAATCTCTTATCCTTAATCCTATTAATGGATGTAATAGATGGAGGTAACACATTGCACATCTATACTAATATTACAAAGCTGAAGAGTTTGTTTGAACGCGCTAATCTCAGGAACTACTGGTTCGAATTGAAAAATTATTTTTGTTTTAAATAGTCCATTTATGGAGGAAGGCTATAGGCTATATAACATCACGCTACGATAAATAGTATTATATATAGCCAGTGCCCAGTACCGCGCGCCCCATGCGCACGCCGCCGCCGTATGGGCCGCAGCGAAGCGTGGCCGAGTTCAGCTAGTATTTTGTATGTTACAAACGAATCATGCGGCGGTAGCACCACATTTTTACGGACCTAAGGTCTGATATGAATATAAGTGATTGATCTAATATTACTAAAAACTAACGTAAACAGGTCAGTGATCACGTTAGGTATACCGTTTAATTTATTGTGTCAATGAAATGAGCAACAAGAATTTACCGTCTCTTAATTCACCGAAAACCGAAAAGAACTGAATAATTGACAGAGAAAAAGATTAAAAAGCAGCCTTAAAATGAACAAAAGGGTAATAGGAGGTACAATTAGGGGTTAATTGCATTAATTATTTTGTTCCCAAAAACAAACCGCAATGAATTATGACACTTAATTTTTCACTTTGACACGCCATTTTGTTTTTTATTTTTGTCTAAAGTATTTCCCTTTGCGGAAAAGGGATGATGCATTTATTTACAAGCAGGCCTTAATTAAATGACAGCTTAACACTCTGATATTTTAGTATCATTTTTCTGCATCATTTTTTCCTATGTTGTCGAACTACCTGGTGGGGTGTTACCCCTGAGTAAAGTTTCTTTTTATGTGTCAGTTTATGTCACCATTTTTCAGTTCAATGAATTAACCTGGGTTTCCCAACCTCTTCCTTAGGGCGGAGCCCAACCGACTAACCTTAACTGGCCTAAAATACCTAAAATAAAAACTGCTTTTATATTTTTGTTTGTTACATTCACTTAGGTCTAGTCTATTCACATCAGTGAATTTATATTTAATTGATTCGCCAATGATAAGCATTTGCCACATTCAGCTCAGGTCAGCCTACTGTGCCATTTTGTTTTTTAACGCCCGAAGCCAAAAACGGGATATTATAAGTTTGACGTGTGTGTGTCTGTGTATCTGTGTATCTGGGTGTCTGTCTGTGGAGCCTTTCTTTTTTCTTTTTGTTTGAAAGCTGACGTGATCGAAATAGTTCTTGGCTAAAGTCATCGTCAGCCCACTTCCTACTTGACGAAGGAATTTCACTGACTTCCACAGGTTTTGATGTGAAATTTGGTATACGGTTACTTTGGTGGTATTTCCATAAAATTGATCTGATTCTGCAGGATCAAGTTGTCTGCGGGACACCCAATTCCTCAGCAACTTACAGCAGATGTAGCATGTTTGGGCTCAATAAGTCAAGGGTTAGTTTATAATTTTAATTGTAGCTTTTTACTTTGTGATTTTTGTTTTTAATTGACAGCAGATGGTACGATTTTTTCTAAGGGAGCTAATACTGCCTACCACTAGGTAGGGATATTCTATGTCTTCTTCCCAATAAATTGCGAGCACAGATCTTAGTACAGTCTTCACGTCAGGATAATAGATTTATTTATAATTTTAACAATTTAAAAAGAAAACTAAATATACATTAATATAATGAAAGTCATTGATAAAAGTCACCGAGTTTCTGAGCGATAAACAACACAATCCCCCCCTAGGTTGGTCATGACCTTGTCGTGGTGGGGGGGCTTACCCTTGGCAATCCGGCGGGTCGCAGGGGCCGGTGCTTGTTACCCGCATCGGCCTCTGCTCGTCCCGCCGGATTGGTTTAGGGGACAAAGAAGGCCCACACGACGTGGGCTCCGAGCGGGCTCCGTTCAACGGAGCTCGTGGCGGAGTTCAACGGAACTCGTAAAATAAAACCACTTGACATTGGCGGACAATGGCCATTTTTTAAAATGAGCCAAATCGCCATTTTTTATAAAAAGATGAAGATGAAGATGAACAACACAATTGAAGAGAAAAAAATTGTTGAGTTTGATAGAAGAGTTGGTTTTGTAATATGAGTTTTGTTTGGTATATGAGTAAAAATGTTATATAAGTGATTGTGAATATTTTAAGGCATTTTAAAGATGATCAGTTATTTTATTTAGATCACAAAACGCAGTGGAGGCATTATTACAAAATCCAATAAAATGCCCTGCCACTACTTTCCAGATCCAAACCAGAGCCAAATTTGAAAACATTTTTCAAAGTTTACCCTGCAGTGACAAAAAGTCATAGAACAAAATGCCACATAAATACTGTAATTAAATGTAAATAAACTTTGAAATAAAAAAATCTTGAGTTTTCATATAAAATGCGAAGAAACTTTCTCCCCATAATTATTATATAATTATTATTATATATTATTACATAAATATAAAACTTGTTGGTATTTTTATACACCGCATTGGCGCATTAAGTCAGAATCAGTTATCAGCTGAACTAAGTTCAAACCACTACAGTTAGTAATTACACTTTGAGGCTAGATTCTAGTTTAATGCCTACCTTATCTGTATGGTATGGTCGCATTGAACTTAAAACTTGAACATTTTATGAGAATGTGTTCAAATCTACACCATTTTTGTTTTAACCAAATTTTAGTAAAACGAGGAAAAAAATTGTTGCGTCGGCCGAAAGTCTCGAAGGTCCTACCCTATCGACAGTAGTCACGTCACTTCCCGGTTAGTGTCAAAAGAAACTGGTTCTTATGTTTACAACATAGAGTTTACATTTAACAGAAATAACATTTACGAACTTTCAATGGACTTGTTTACAATCACGGAATAGAAGAAAATCCGTGTTTACAATTTTGTTTATATTTCTAGTAAATTCGAAATAGATCGAGACGTTTGGCGCCAACTATAAATAGAGAGCCGGCGGGCGGGAGACAGGCGATTCGAAAGCGACCCTTCGGAGCTTTTGTGAAGTTATCTGCGACAATTAACCGGCGACTCATTAAGTGAATCATTGACGACTTTTGGCAAGTTTAACGGTTTAATCGAGAAGCCTTTGTGAGATTTGGAATAAATCTTGGTCCGCAGGAATAAATAGACTCCTTTCATCGTTACACGGCATTTTTACTCACCCCGTATGTAACACTATTAAAATACACAAACAAAGTGCTTCGCCTTAATAGACACTGAGAAAAGTCATTGGACGCTATTCTTTGATAAAATTACATTTAGAAGTTTAGGTTGAAATAAAATTACTTATTAATCTTATCCTAGAGCGGATAAAATTGAAAAATATATTTCAATAAAATACTTTATAGTATCCAAATATCAGAAATTTCAAAATCATTTTTATAGTATCCGCAGTGCTTTTGATGGATTTGTACAGGCTTAGCTTAGGCACACACGGTTTAGGCTTATAAAGAACAAAGGATTATTTTCCTTTGTTCTCTATAAGCCTAAAACGTAGTGTACCTAAATCGCATTATACCTAGGTAAATGTCATTTCAAAGAAGCATTTGGACTAAGTAGTCAATGGTCCAAGTCGTTGATAATCTATCTAACATACTGACTGTTTCGCATTGAACATACTTCTCCATAAAGCCGAATTTACATTATGAAATTTATTAGTGGCATGAAATTAATGTCGTGACATTAATTTCATCAACAATTTCACGTGTAAACATCAAGTTTTACAATGGATGCATTAGTTTTATGACACTAAAATAGTTTATTACACTAAATCTAAATCCATCTATTACACCATGCGCAATTTTTTAGTAAAACTAATGTCATCCAACTAATCTTTCTTCTTCTTTCTTTCTTTCTTCATTAAAAATGGCAAACCTACGATTGCCAGCCAAAAAAATATTTTAGTCAATAAAAAATGAAAATGTTTTTTATTCATTCGAAAACTCTCAGGATCTTTATCTGCTAATCCAGAGATTAACTGCGTTGCACCCAGATGCTAGCTTTCATGCTGCCCATAATCTAATCCACCAACGCTATTCTTTCCAGACAATCGTTTTAGGGTTCCGAATAAAGAATCGGAACCCTTATAGGATCACTCGTGTGTCCGTCTGTCCGTCGCTCACAGTCAATTATCTCGGAATCCACTAGACCGATGTTCTCGCTCTTACTGTGACCACATGCTAAGTAGGAAAGGCTTTGTTTGATAACGATCTGTAGTTGCATTTATTCAGTAGACCGTGCACTAAACGATACTCGGCTTAACTTACCATTTTTACTATTAACTATTAAATCTTCATAATAGTATGGATATTATGATATTTTTGTGTAAAGTCAGGGTATGAAAAGGTCGACATTTGCTTGCACCAGGACATTTGTCAGTCAAGCCAAAATTTCATTTCAAACGTCTATTAGTTGTGTCCTTACTGCTTTAGTTTGAAAAGGTACTAAGAGACTACGACTTGATAAAGGAATTAATTTGAAAACTGAAGAAGGTTTTCGTACCCCGACTGTACATTACAAGTAATTTTATGTTCTTAAATACGTATAGATTCGTGACTCTCAACTATAACTCAAACGGCAATGTATGTGACCGTGAAAATTAGCTCGTCCCCTTGGGGAGGCTTCGCCTTCTCTTCCACGTCACTCACCGACTAACTTCTCGGTAGGTATCTCACGAGACTCTGGGTTGTATATAATAGACTGGCGCCTTCCATTTGAAGGGTGTTTGCGGATAAGGAAACACCGTACGTTGATACACGTAGGAAACGGATAAATATATAAAACAATTACACACTAGTACAGGATATATATTATGTTAAGATCTGCAGACAGACTGACGGTCCACTTGATGGTAGGTGGCTACCGTCGCCTATAACACAAGCAACGCCAAAGCTACTGCATGTGCGCGGCTGACTACAATAGGATTAAAGATAGGGTATTGGGAAGGGATAGGGAAATGGGCTCTGGCATCCCTTACTTCACTCACCGAAACACAACAGCACACATGCTGTTATTTCACGGTGGTCTTCTGTAAGGGGGTGGTTACTGCAGCCAGACAGGCTGCCCAAATGACTGTGAAACACAGTGGGCCCTGCCACTACTTTCCAGATCCAGACCAGAGACAAATTTGAAAAGTTCATTTTTCAAAAATCACCCTGCTGGGAATCGAACCCGGGAACCCTAGAACAGAGCGTTAAGGCAAGCACCCTAACCACTCATCCAATGGGCTCGTATTAACCAATGATATTAATGTCTTTTAAAAGGTATGAAATCAATGGTAAGCTATACACTTCTTAAATGATAGTGTTTTGGAAACAAAATGACACGTGGCGACACAAAAAAATTCACAGCAGTATGAACTCACGGGGGTGCCTTGGTGACCGAGAGTTGTCTGACACAGTGCAGATGGTGGAAATGTGCCCGACCAGCAGAGACGGTGAGTGATCAGGCTACGGCAGATGGCGTGCCCTTTCGATATTCGCTGACCAGTGATTTCCCGTCCCCCAGGCTGCTAAACAGCTGCAGATTAGACCAATATTGGCCTGAGCTGGCAAAATGAGGCGATGAATTGTCGACCTCGCAAGATATGTTGTTTCAGCTGATGTATTTAGCCCTGTCCTCCAAGCTTTAGGTTCAAATAAGGTAAAAAGTACGTCTTGCGTCTGCACCGCTTTAGAAAGAAAGAAAGAAAGCATCTTTTATTCCTCTAATACAAACAATATATGAACAAATAATAATTACAAACAAACAAATATATAAACAAGTAACGAGAGGAAAAGGAACCCTGGCTCAGTATACAGTTGTGGTGCAGACCCCAACACTGATATTCTGCCAGGGACCCAGGTATTCAAAGAAAAAAAAAACATTTACGCGGGACAATTCAGAACACGATTGTACTATCAAAAAGATTAAAAGATTTACAGAAGCTATCGGCCAAAGGCCATAAATACTTGATTAGAGCGCGTGTTAGGCGTTCCGTTAATCGGGCTAAGCAAGAAAAGCGAGTCTTGGATTCACACCTGAACTCCTGGAACTTCATGTAACCCATTAGATTTCTCATGTTTTATGAGAATGTTTAAGTATTCTCTTAATCCACAAACGCCAGACATAATGGAAGGTCTTCGGTTTTCTTTGCAGCTGTATAATAAATTGTTATTAGATATTTCGAAGCCTAAGGCGATCTTTTCTATGAAAAAAGAATCCACTTCAATGGATTTCAAGTATAAAATCTCAATAGGCTTAAACTGCAAATGTTATAAATCTCCACTATGTATAGTTAATAACTTAGAATTGTTACCTTACTTAGTCCATACTTATTTCCGTAATATTTCTTTGATTGAGGTAGTGTAAGTGACAAATGAAGTTTCTTTCTTTCTGCCCTGCTAATGGATGTAAGAGGAAAGTTATGTTTTCTTTTTTTTTTTCTTTACTTTTGCGGTTCACACGAAAACTACGTGTGTTGATTGCATTAGAAAAATTTATAAGCAGTTATGATTTGTAACAGTATATTTACGTTATGTACATGAGAAGTATATAACGTAAATATACAATATATACAAGTATATAACGTAATATATAAATATATACGAGTATATACAATACGCAGCTTAGAAGTCGTTACGACATTTGCTGACACTTCTAATAAAATTGTTTTATTTTTTTATTATTTTTACCCCTATACTATACTATTGAACCACTGCAGCTCATTATCAGAACTTTGAGAGAATAACAGTGTCAAACAAAAAATTTATAAACTCATTTTTGATGTTTTTGCAAACAAAAATTACAATCAAGGAAGCTTTTATTTTGAAGTCAAAATCGATGCTTATAAATGTTAATTTTACGTGCAGATGTTTGACTTGTATACGAACAGTCAATATCATCATTTACATCATTACCATCAGCCGTCTAGTGGCAGCTTGCATCAATTGTCTTCCCGTGAGCTTATTTCGTTAAAGGTTCTAGTGGAAGTACAGCATGTGGTCGTTAGTCTTCAGTAACGAAGTCAGTAACATTTTTTATAAACGTGTTTTTTCGTGTTTTTTTGTGTAAGCTTACTATCAAAGTAAGCTGTACCACATTTTAAACTTTTCATCCCCACTATTACCATCATGAATTCTACTCGTCTTAAGTCAACAAACTACACAGTCGACTAAACATATATAGAGAAACTGCAAATAAATTAGTATTTACAGAAAAACAAATTTAAACTAGAATTAATATTAAAAACTTTACCATTCATATTGATGTTAAAAAAACTCTTCGAAATATCTTCGAAATAATCGTCCGATTTAAAAAAAAATCACCAATAGAACAGAATTTCAGTATGGACACAATCTAACCATACTTACAGTCAGGCAACGAATGTACTCGTACTTGCGTAGAGTAACGTTCGGCGAACTCGCTTCAGTTTGCAGGCTCGAACATTGAGCGTTGCTCGACTGTATGACGTAAGTGTTGTTAGACTGTGGTATGAACATAGTATATTCTACGCAGGCGAAGCCGGAGGCCCCAGCTATCTAAAAATAAAGATTCAAAAATGTATAACAACAATAAGGATGTCACAATAAGGCTTTATTTTTCAATGCGGATTAAGTTGCGAGCACCAGCTTTTAAGGCGATGCCAGCCCCTAATGATAAAAAACCCACTTATTTGTAACCGTTTTCCTTTTAAATGATCATAATAATTATATTTTTTTAAATACTCAAATCATCTGCAGGATCATCATAAAGGGATCATCATAATTATTTTTTAAATCATATTTAATTATATATATAAAAAAAATTACTAATTTGCGGTGTAATATCGATGTTGTAACCGTGCGATTTGCTTAATAATCAATATTTTAAATAGCTAATTCTTAAGATAAATTTTAAGATCCACTATCTGAAGGCTCGTCAAAAGAAAAAATTGAATTATACTTTATTTAATTTTTAAATAGATATTTCCGATATTTGAAAGTAGCGACTTCCCCTCAGCAGTCCCGTCAATTCAGTACAGAACGAGTTTTGCGGCTGGAGTCGCCTTAATAAAAAAACTATGTATTATTATAAAAAATAAAAAAAATTATTCGGCAAAATCTAAAATGTACAACGTTCGACTTGCCAGCGAACCTGTTACATAAAAAAAAGGGAGCATCACAGCCGCCATAACAAGGGAATAATTTCGCAACAAAAAGTAATAACTCCAAAAACACATACACAGGTAGTTTATTTAAGGGGGGTTGCAATAAACCGCGTTCTCCCCACACCGGGTCGTACAGGACTATTTAGGTGAGGAAATACGTTCGATTTCCTTTATTGCCAGCCATAAAGGTGTTAAGGCTAGTTGATGTATAATAAATGGAGGTTATGTAGGTACTCGTTTCTAAGCACTACTACTACTGGGCTTTATTTATATTAAAATTACATTTTTTTTTGTTCAAAAATTCTCCTGGTTAGCTAAAGCTGTATAAAGAATAATCATATATACACTCTGAAGACCCTGCGGCAAAACCATTTACTTTTGATGTGAAACATCTATAGGCGCGGGTGAAACTGATTGATAGCGTGGCGGCGCAGTCCGTGGCGACGCGTCACCACGCTATACGATGGTATGTACATGTTCAGTCTGTAGTGTGTACGGTGTGGCGACGCGTGCCGTGGTGATTGTTGTTGTGAATGTTGGTGGTTGTTGCAACTTGAAATAAATATTTAAATTTTTGTATTCAATAAAAATGAACGTTAAATAAATAAATAAACATTTTATTTACTTCACTCGATGTTTCACATCTACCAGGCGTTTCGTGACCGCTAATTTTTTTTATATAACACTAGATGTTGCACTAGACTTCGTCCGCGTCTCTTTATAAAAAAAATATTATATGTGGAAAACGGCAATTTTGTATGGAGGGGGGTAAAGGGGAAGATGTAGGGGGGTAAAGGGGAAGATGGAGGGGGGTAAAGGGTGAGTAGCCTATGTTACTCGCTCCGAAATATTGTTTCGTTTATTAAGTTTTTTTGCATAATTTAATTTATTTTATGACCTGAATTAAAATTTTAAACATTTTTGTAACCTGTCTTTTTTTGTCAACCCTACTGACCATCGACGCGTAACATCATGTTTACATATCTATCGACAAAACTTCTGCGAATTATACTTTCTTTGTACACTTTTACTTCTAAGTTAAAACATATAGTTATTAAATTTAAATTTAACTTAATTAATGTACAACTAAGTGAAAGGAGTTATTTGTTATTGGCTTCCCTTGTTCCTTTTTTGGTCTCGACGATAAGAGCTGTCATAGGACGTCGAACTAACTTTTGAATATTCTAAAAATAAAAAATCATATCTATACGTGTTAAATTAATTATGTTCTAATAGAATTTAACCGAAACATTCTTCAGTTAAATTGTCAAGGAAAGCAATGAGCGAAACATAGTCTTTTTATAAACTACTAGCGACCCGGGTTGCAATTTTTATATATATCAATGTTCCCCGTTTATCCCTCTTTCCATTAGTGAAAACCGAATTAAAATCGGTCTATCCGTTCACGCGTGATGCCGTGACCAAGGGAAATGGGGATTCATTTTTATATATATAGAGAAGATTCTTAAAGTGAGAACTCATAGTAGGTACAAAAATTTTCTTTACGATATCGTGGCGTAGTCGTAAAAGCAGTTTAATTACATTACAAATCTGTTAACCGGCTATTATCGCCTATTATAAATAGGTTGTTTTTATAATAATTAGTTTATTATAATTACGAAAATCAATTTAGATTTTTGATGCCATTTAGCACAAGATACTTAGATTCTCCGAATTCTATATATCTTAGGCTAACTCATTTTTTTCTAAAACGCCATATTTCTGAATTAATTGGTCAAATTTTAAGCAAATAAAAGTTGTTTTGTGGAAATGTTAAAAAAAAATCTTGGCTGTAACAGCGCCTCTGTTCCTATCGCTAAGTAAATTAATCCTGTAAGTCAGGTGGGTATTTCTGTTTGTTTGAGAAGGGTCCGCGTCACGATAAGGCGCTGTTCTCAGGTGCCCCAAATTATAGTCTTAGCGATTCGCCGCTGGGGAATGTCAAGTTCAAGAGCTTGAAGAAGGATTTTTGATACAATTAATCTTTATTTAATTTTATATTTTTTTTTCAAGGATACAAAAAGATAATATAGGGTTCGTTTCATGTAGAGAAAGTATTTCCAAGGATCGCCTAAAAATAATAAAAAAAATTGACGCCTTTCAAAAATATATGAGCTATAAAATTGATCAAATGTTTTAACACCTAAGTACCGCGGATCAAGTCGCGGGCAAAAGTTAGTATGGAATAAATAGAATCAGTTACACGTTCAGGCGTAAGAAGTTGCGGACTCAGCTAGTTGCCCACATATTTATTAAGGCGTTATTTTTATATTTTTCAACGAGGCCAAAGCTGCGGGCACCAAGTAATTATAGTTAAACGCTTAAAAATTACACAGTAATAGCAAAAAATTACATACAATCAATAGCAAAACGGGTAAAACTTTTTATTATATCATGTCAAATTTCATTGTCTTTTAACAGTAAGAGTACTTGAATTACATTAGGAATTACAAATAAATAAGTATGTACTTTATTTATATTTAAAATAATATTAACATAATCAATAAATTTAATAATATTAATAATAAATCTAAAATTATAACAATTTTTAACCAAGATTACGTTAAGGAACTTAACTTTCGCACTGAAAAAAATTTGACAGTTAAAAAATCTTGATAGGTCTGAAGTGTTACGAAGTAACAACCGCACCCCATGTTGAACACAAAATCGAAACGAGTTATAATCGAGCTAAATTTCTAGCTCCCACAAGTACCACTCCAGATGAGAACAAAAGCCTTGCACAAGAGCCTTCGAGAGCAATCCGGGGACTCACCAACAAAGCACACAAAACTCATAACACCCCCATTCCAATATAGCCGTTACTCGCTCACAATAGATGTCAAAATGTATTGCGCGCGGAAAGATGAGATGATTTGATATGTGCTTGCTCAGTAGATGTAACCAGAAGTTTCGTTAAGACGAAATCATTTCCTCTTGAAAACATTAATTTAGTAGGTGGATCATATGATAGTTATGTTCTTTTGCTTCTGATATGTACATACATTCGTCACCTACAATAACTTAATTAGGGGAACTGGCATATATAATATCTTTCAGTATTCCTCCGCATGTTTTAAAAGAAGGGTTAAAAAAATTCTATTATCGCGTACTGCATAATAGTTTTGTATTTTTTTTAGTTTTTGTTTATTATGTTTGTATTATTATTCTTTTATTATTGGCTTATTTTTGTTTTCGTCTTTATTTATTTATTTATTTATTTATTTATTATTACATGGCCTCCAACGAGGCAGGCACCGAAAAAAAACACACAACAAGGAACAGGAAAAAATAACATGGCAGATGCCGCCGCAATTAAAGGAGGCACAGCCTACGCCAATAAAAGTCAAAGTAGCATCCCGGCAATAAATTTAGAAAAAAAAACTAGAGAAAAGAAAAAAAAATTAAAAAATTATCAAAAAAATTATGAAAAATTTATCAAAAAAAAAAATTATACATAGAAATATAATTAAATCGGAAATTTGGAATAAATGTCAAAAATAAACTAGTGTTAATTATGTATCTGAACCACGGACAAGGATGAGTCTTTTAATTTTGGAAAATGCGTCGTTAAGGTCAACATCGTGACTCAGGGATATGCCATGTTATGCATGCCAAGTTAGCCTATAAGTGTGGTATATGACATTATAAATGTGTTTATGTATTAAGGATGATTGTATACTGCGTTGGCTTCCTAATAAACACTCGGCCAGCATATCTTAAACAAAAAAAAAAGGTTTTGTTGGTAGAATACAGAATGAACGAAACGTTACACGCGAGATGAATAATTAAATGTTAAGCGATAAAGCTTAGCGCATCTCGTGGTTTCTGACGTGGAAATAGATTTTTAGTCTTTGAGACTGTCGTCGTTCAGACCGAAATTCTGATGTAAGGAAAAGCGTTTTAGGTACGTACCATGCTTACAGGGTTTCGTGGCTTTTTAGGTCACAGTAAAACTACCTCTTAACCTATTTAATGCCGTGGTAAGGCATTCGCTCTTCTCTCAGCAGTAAACTGAACATTAGGTCACATTCACAATAATATTAATAGCGATTGTTATTGGTGTTATGTTCGAGACGTTTTCCAGAAAGAGTTATATTAACTCTGTAGACACATCTAAGGCGTTTTTGCAATAAAACTAAAATAAGTAGGTACTATTTTTTTATGTTAAGATCGGCAGACAGGCTGACGGTTTCTGAAAGATGAGACTGCGCCAAAATGTTAACACATGCAGTGTCCCACACAAGAGGACATCCCATTTTCCAAGGAAATTTTGTTTTATATTATCAGATTCAACAGATGGTGCTAGTGTATTCGTCTAGAATAGAGGTTCCCAGACTTTTTTTCTCATAGACCATTTTCAAAATTTTACTGTTCCGGTGGACCCTCTGCAGTAGCTGCATATGGTGGAAATGCTACATTTCCACCATATGCAGCTATTCCCAAAATTCAACAAAAAAATGTGAAAATTAGATCCAACTATGGAAATATGCGTTGCGGCTGATTTCCAACCACGAATGGGTTGGAAATCAGCCGAATGAAATAAGTGAGAATTGATTGCTTAATTGATTGTGCTGTGAGGACTGTCAAAATTTTTTGTCAAGCCAACGAAGACCCCGTCGAGTCTCCCGTGAACCCCTGCGAGTCCACATGGATCACTTTGGGAACTAAGGGTCTAGCAAATAAATTGTAAGTAGGTGTCACACTTGCCACTGCCCATATCATTGGTTATTTGTTTTTTTTTTGCATATATTTGCAACAATTAATGAAATAAAATGATGTCCGTCAACAGATCCGAAATTACTGAAGTTTTTTTGTGACAGTCCCATCGGTGGTTTTAGTATATCAATTATGGGGGTTCACTCGTTACTCAGCGACTGAACCCCCATAATTGAATATGTGTCGTACCAAAACAAGTGCATAAGAAAAACTTGAAAATACTTCTTCGATTTTTAAATAAGGTACGAGAAGCTAAATAAATCAATACAACAGTGTCGAGTGACTCGTCAAACTTCTAATTGAAATGTTCGAAGCTTGGGTTTCATAAATCATGACTTTTCGCGAAGATGTAGTAAGAAATGGAAAAGACACTTTAGCTACGGAATGCTACGATTCATCATTTAAGAGGGCACTTTCCAACTCGAACAGCTTACTTATTCCATACTACGTAATTCCATGATTACTCATTATTTATAGGTCGTAGCCAATACATAAAAAAACATGACATTTCTAGGACATAATATAAAGGTTTTCATCGCAACAAAAAACTCAAATTAATTTTATATCTAGTATAATTAATTTTTTAAATGTGCAGAATTTGTGACATTTTCGCGGGTTGAATTCTTGTAATTACTGACTAAAATCTAAAAATTTTATTCGATGGAAACATCCTACCTATAATGTACATTTGAAATTGGGATGTCTATAGCTACCATCTATAAAGATTTTTCTAAAATATTGGAATTGCTGGCGTATGTTTTATTATTTTCGCGAGTTGAATAAGTGGTGTGAATGTGTTGCGTCGCATTCTGTCTTGGGTCATTCGCATTATAGTAAGTTGAGACAACAAATTCTCACAAATACCTATTACTGAGTTCCCACGCTCGTACAGCGCCACCTTAATAGCGCATGCATAACTTCTTTGTGGACTTGGGACTTTTTGTGGAAGCCAAATATGTCCTACCGCGAATTGAACTTGGGTTTAAAATGTGGGAGCCAATTATCTGTCCCATCAGACTGAACAGATCTTTCTTTGTTTGTTAATTTTCAGAACATTATTTTCCGCCTTTGAAATGATTGTGGTCGAATTTTGACCACAAATGTACATTAATCCTTTTAAATAAGTATACGAAGAATGAATTTAGTGTACTGGTTATGTGTCTATATTGTATACTAATTTTAGCCCGCGATTTCCTCCTCACCCCCTTTATTTAGGTTTTAATTTTGTTTCAGTTTATTATTTATAAAACATGCTTTTACTTTTATATTTATCTTTACTAATTTAAAAATAATTTCTACACAATCCGTAATGTGTCATAATGATACATAATCTGCAAGACAAAAGAATCCGTAATGTGACATTTAGAACCACGTGGTACAAAATCGCTAAGTTCATCGCAAACTTTACAAGGCTAATTAACTACTCCATGGCCATCTATGATTACGGCGATCAGAAACAATATTTTTGTAGGAAAATTTTCCCGCTGCCCTTTCTGTATATTCTATATATTTAATATTTTTGCTGGTAATCGATTATAATAATTCAAGAAACACTATATTAAAAATAAAACCAACGTCTAATCGTAAAATAAATAGATCTGCGGAATCAAATATATTGATTTATCTAATTTCTTGAATTGTACCCCTTTAGGTAATAATAATAGCATAACCATAGTCTAACCATACTTACGTCATACAGTCAGGCAACGCACGTAATTGCGAAAAGCAACGTTCGGCGAACTCGCTTCAGTTTGCAGGCTCGAACATTGAGCGTTGCCCGACTGTATGTCGTTATGGTTAGACTGTGGTATAACTTAACTTTACTTCGCTACTTACTTTAGTTTATCTAAAGCTGACTTAGTTAAGCTGTTTCAGTTTTTACATAGCTCAATTCTTAGTCTGTAATATGCTAAATACTATGAAGGTACTACTATAAATATGGTAATTATGCATACTTTCATAATTTAGTATTATCAGAGCCGAGAGCGCTTGCCAATCATAAATCGCAATCACCGCCTTACAGCAAATCACTCTGAAATATCTGCACATGTCCCATCCTAATTCCTTATCCTTTATTCTACTAAGCTTAGCAGCGCACTTCTGCAATTGCTGCTATTGATTTATTTTATAACAATTTTTAATTCCGCATTAAATGGAAAGTCTCAGAGGAGCAAACGCGCTAGGAATCGAACCCATATCTTGGCCTTAATAGGCTACGATACCATTCCCTGTATACGAGATTCTCTGTATTCGGGTATTATATAATGAAGCTCTTGCAAGAGGTTTTCGTTATCGTATCTAGTAGTGAACAATTTTTATGTCTTTGACACCGCAAACTCCCCTTACTATGAAAGGTGAAAAATGCTTTGAGTTGTCGGTAATTTTTCACTTGCCTGTGGGTTTTCTTCCCCTATATGTGGTTGTAATATAGTATGCCTTATTTGTCCATTGCTTTATGGATAGTGAACGAAAATTTTGAACAAATACGATATACATATAAATGTTAATGACTATTTATATGATGGAATTGGAATACTTATTTAATATTTATTTTTGTAATCTTCAGACAAGAACTGCTATGCTTACTATAGGACATTTCCTATAGTAGGCCCTATAGAAAAATACGCTCTCGTGCTTTGTACCCCGATAGCAGCAAACTGCGATTCTATATGCACGATACTATATTATATTGAGGTTACGCAGTGTAATAACGTTCCTCAATTAGTAATGTAATAATTGGATGAGTGCTCTGTATAATATGGTGTTATTTCACGGTGTTTTTTTTTAATGTTAAGGTCGACAGACAGGCTGACGGTCCACTTGATGGTAAGTGGCTACCGTCGCCTATAACACAAGCAACGCAACAGCTGCTGCAAGTGCGCTGCCGACTACAGTAGGATTGCCATACGACATTATTTCACGGTGGTATTCTGTAAGGTGGTGGTTACTGCCGCCAGGCGGGCTGCCCAAATGACTGCGGAACGCAGTGTGCCCTACCACTACTTTACAAATCCAGACCAGAGTTAATTTTGAAAATTACATTAAAATTTTCAAACTTGACCCCGCCGGCAATCGAATCCGGGGCCCCTGAAACGTTAGGCAAGCACCCTTGCCACTCATCCAACGGTAAGGTGGTGGTTACCTGACGCCAGGCAGGCTGCCCAAACTACTGCGAAACGCAGTGTGCCCTGCCATTAATTTTGAAATCCAGACCGGAGTCAATTTTGAATATTACATTAAAATTTCCAAACCCCCGACGGGAATCGAACTCGAGGCCCCTGAGACGTTAGGCAAGCACCCTTGCCGCTCATCCAACGGGTCGTCAATGTCAATGTATATAATTCAATTGCATATTTTGCTTGTTCTTTTTTTTGTTCCTATAAATTATAATTTTTAAATTATATAGAAAAATAAAATCTGTAATTTGGTAGGTCGCTACCGTCGCCTGTAACACAAGAAACGCCAAAGCTGCTGCAAGTGTGCTACCGACTACAGTAGGATTAAGGATAAAGTATTAGGAGAGGGATAGGGAAATGGACTCTGGCATCCCTTAATCACTCAACGAAACACAACAGCACATAATGCTTTTATTTCCCGGTGGTCTTATGTAAGGGAGTGGTTACTGCCGTCAGACATGCTGCCCAAATATTTGCGAAACGGAGTGTGCCCTGCGACTGCTTTCCAAATCCATGCCAGAGTCAAATTTGAAAGGTACTTAATTTAAAGAATGTTTCCATCTGTAAATTGAACAAAGAGCTTTCGATTTTGAATAAATAAATAAAGACACAATCATCACTTCATTCTTATAGATCTGAAGAAAGAATAAAAGAAAGTGCTGATGCATCGCTTTGAGGCTTCAATTGGCCAATAGAGTCACAGCGCTCCAGACGCTGCACAGAATCTCGCTCTATAGTCACATTACGCTGCTACAAGGTGGATGCCTTTGCAGTGTTGCAATTGTATAAAATACATGAAAGCACTTTCTACTACACTTATAAAGCTAGGTTCTGAACTAGATATGCAGTCTGATTTGCTTTTGTTGGATTCGGTTTAGGATAGATTATATTAATTTCTACCTAGATAGCTACAAAAATTAATCTACATTATCCAATACCCCTAGATTATACTACCCCTAGACCCCCTACATTACCAATACATTTTAGATTTTAATCGGACAGTAATCAGATTAAAATCTAAAATGTACTTAGAAAGAAAATATATAATTTTTTACGATTATTTATCGAATAATAATTTAATATAATTCATTTAAATATTTTTAAATGAAGAAATAAAATTTTATTATTTACAATATTTTTAATCTATACTGAAACACCAATCACAGTGCGTGACGTCATTTGTGGGCAATCATTGTCTTATGCCAATGCAGCTGTTTTGTTATGATATGACCACAAATGACGTTACGCGCTCTCAGATAAACTATCGTGGCGTTTTGGCGGCATTTTCAAACAAACAATATTAAAACATGATTTTGAGTACCTAAAAGGCTATAAATAAATAAAATAGTATTTTTTATGGGAATAAATGTCCATGAAGATTAATTTAAAACACTTTCTGAAAATTTGTCCGATCCCCTATTTTTACATAATTGGATAATAAATATTAGTCAATTTAATAAAAAATGTGATGTACACAATATAGGTACTAGGTTTAAAAATAATTTAGATTTACATAAGACGCGACTCCACAAAAGAAGTAATTCTTTTATGGGTCAGTGTATACGGTTTTATAATAAACTGCCTGAGATAATCAGAACCTTATCTATAAATAAATTTAAAGTTGTCATTAAAACCAAACTCCTCTCGAAAGGCTATTATAAGGTTACTGATTATTTAAGTGACAATGAAGCCTGGAATTAAAGCCTGGATTCGGAGCTCATACTATGCTTAGTATTGTATATTTACTTTAAGTATTAAGTGTATTATTATAATTGTTGTAATTTTTACATTGTAAAGATGACAAAAAGAATAATATCCTGAGTTTCTTTCGGGGTTTCTTCTCGGGATCGTCATCTTGGCTTTTTTCCGAAACCCTGGTAAGTTTAACTGGTATGTCTAAATGACGATCATAAGAGTTTCTTGGAGAAACCTAATTGATAAATAAATATTTTGATTTTGATTTTTTTTTTAATTTTGATTGCATATATCGCTGGATATATTCAAAAAAGCTCTCAAGACACATTTTCTGTAAAACTGAAGACGACTTTGTTTGTTTAATTTTTATATGAAGGTTTATCTTCTAATCTTATATGTATATAAAAATGAATCCCTATTTCTCCTGGTCACGGCATCACACGTGAACAGGTAGACCGATTTTAATTCGGTTTTCGCCAATGGAAAGAGGGATAAACGGGGAATGTTTTAGGGTATATAAAAATTGCACGCCGGGCGAAGCCGGGGGCGGGCCGCTAGTATATTATATTTATTAATCTATCTCATTAATCTGTGCTATTAATATTTGTTTATATCCAATTTATGTACTAGTATTTACTTATAAGAATGTAAGTTTATGATGACTTTACTATGATTTTTACCACCCACATTAATTTTCCTTACCCTAAGGTTGCCTGGAAGAAATCGCTATAAAGCGATAAAGCCGCCTTTTGTACTATTGCTTGTTGTTTTCTTTCTTTTTTTATTCTTTTTTATGTTTATAGTACAAATGAAGAGTTTTAATAATAATATTAATAATACACATTATCGGTAATGTGTGATATTAAGTGCCATAAACTATTTTACTATTTATTATATTTAATTACTAGCTGAACTCGGCCACGCTTCGCTGCGGCCCATAAGGCGGCGGCGTGCGCATGGGGCGCGCGGTACTGGACACTGCTTATATATGCTATTTGTCGTAGCGTGATGTTATATAGCCTATAGCCTTCCTCGATAAATGGACTATTCAAAACAAAAAGAATTTTTCAATTCGAACTAGTAGTTCCTGAGATTAGCGCGTTCAAACAAACTCTTCAGCTTTATAATATTAGTATAGATTAATGCAACTGTATTTCTATCGTCATCATCTGAACCGTAGGTCGGTCCATGCTGGGTAGAGGCCTTTGGTCCATGCTGGACAAAGGCCTCTACCCTAATTTCCCAAAAGGACCGATCAGAAGCCGCCTGGATCCATCGATCCAGGTTTTCTGTCCATCAGGTTGTCCGGCTTCAACGGCCGTTGGCTCTCAGTATTATGATTTCTGCCCACTGCCATTTCAGCTTACTAATCCGCCGGGTAATTTTCGTTCGTCTACTGATCTTCTCATTTCTGATTCGATCTCGCAGTGTAACCATTGAACGACGTTGAGCTTTCTTAAGAGGCCCATACTTAGAGACAATGCATATTGGTCGAAAACTTTTGTTTTAAAACATTCGAGCTGGATTCGACGATTGACCTCCTTAATCCAATAGGTACATATTATAAAATAAAGTCCCTGCTACTTTTCCCCGTTTTTCCGCTAACTTGTTCTAAATCACCCAAAGGATTTTGATAAGGTTTTCACTAATGGAAAGAGCGATAAACTAAGAAGGTTTGTGTATATAACTGTCAGAAATAAATCCCATCCGTGCGATGCCGGGAGCGGGCTGCTAGTTTATTTATAATTTGTACATATATATACCTAATGTAAACAAAGTTTGAAACATAAAATCTTGAGTTTTCACATAAAATGTGAAGAAACTTTTTCCCAAAACTATTGATACAATAGACTTAGAACTAGCCCGAACCATCTAACCAAACTTATGCCATACATGGACACAAAACATTTATATGATATGATTCTTCTTTAGACACAGGAGCCAGACGGTCGTATAAGAAAGAAAGTGTTAATACAGACAATGTTCATGTCGAAATATGTCTGTCTGTATATGCCCATGACGCTAGTTAGGTACATTGTGAAGTGAACCATGTCCCACGACAGCCATGCGGACGGACAATTTGTGATGTGAACTCGGCAATAAACAGGGTCGGACTTGAGGCCGATTATTTTTATACAATTTAAGTTTAAATAATCGATTCTATAGTGAACGTTTATCCGTGATAGGGACTAAAGTATCTTGTAGAGGTCGGCCTTCCCCTCAATGTTACCCACCGACTAAAACACATAGATACAACATGAGACTGTAAATACATATATACACACGTGTATCCCTGTAAACACGCAAGTATCCAGATATCGTAGGGCGCCTTCAACACGAAGAAAGTTTTGGGCAAACATAGCTATAATAAATACAAGTTTTGCCACACAACACTATATTTCCGTTACACAATACACGGAAATGCAATCAAAATACTCCAAGTTCTCTTATCCTAAGACATACAAATTAAAAATATATTCGGGTGATGGTCATGGACAGGCTGTGTCATGACACTCTCGGATACGATGTCTGGTGTAATCGATGACACCTGGATACATCTGTCACAAGCACATTCACTTGTTACACTAGGATACACACACATGGGCAAAGAGTTGTCGACCAGCTAAATAGTTATTGAGGGTGAGTCTGATCTTTTTTTACTCTATGCAAAACCTTTTGAATGCCTCCGTGTATTCGGGACACGCGTGGGTAGATCGCCTGCCAGATGCCACCGATAACACCACGCGGTCGCGCCAAGTCATATTTGTTACTACGCGGTGACAAGTCGGGCTCTATGAAGGCCCGGGCATAATAGACACGACAATTGACAGTGGCTAGTTAATATTAACTGACGGAGCTGGTCTTAGCCAAGCGTCAAGTGGGCCAAAAGGGTCAGGCGTGTCATCACGTGGGTTGCAGCCACATTATACACACTTCACGAAACCTATATCAGTTAAAAAAAATGAGCATAGGTACGCCATGGCTCGGGAGCAATTAACCAAATTCTCAACTCATCAGATTTGAAATTTATCAATTTCGACCATGGACTAGAAAGCCTTATTTAAAACGTACATAACTTCCACTAACACACTTAACGTGAAGCTTGCCACGTGTAAAAGCATTCCATAAAAAAGACTACATCATAAAACCTCACGTGGACATAGCCACGGGCAAAAGAAGCCTCAAGTCATTGCTGGGCTTCCTTCCAAGAGATTTGGATTGACTTTTGTTTGACATAGTTGTCCTCCGTTTCCCTACTGCGAACTTTTTAAAAAGATCCACGCATTGATTTCCGTTATGCTACTCGTTCCCCCATTTATGCTACACGCAAATGCGCATAAATATGCGCTATATTAATTAGAGGGCATTGTTTTAATTAACCGCAACCTATTTGTTTTATCGACATTCTATGATTGGTATAACAACACAGGCATCACTTCGGTCTCCCCACCCGTTCTTGTCATTCATCGTCAGAGAGGAATCATTCTGAAGCGCGTGCGCACTTATTTGTTTACTTATTAGTATCATTTAAAGGCGAAAACGTATTTTTTAAGTACGCCTCACTAAAGATGGCGCTGTGCGTCATCCCTGAGGACCAGTGCCCCTAATACACTTAGGGTGCTAATGTCAGATGTTACAAACGTATTTATTTGTTAACATCAGTAATAAGAAAAAGAAACATTTTAAAAGATTTAATTAAATAAATAAAAAAATGTACTGTAGGTTGTTTTTAATTATTGGTTTATAAAATTACATCCTACCGTAACATTACGTATCTTAAATTTCACTCTACATTCCTAAAATATAGTAAACGTGTAAAAAAAAACTGAAAACAGTTTTTTGACAGTATATATCATCAAAAAAATCCGAAAACAAGAAATGACGCTGTAAGAAAATGGGGCAAATAAAAAATTGTTTATATTTCTTATTATATTTCTTGTGTCTTATTTTTTTTTTATTAATTATTAAAAAAAAAATAAGACAAATATCGATGAGCACAATCCGGGCCTGGCTCAAATTCAGTAGCGCGGAGGTGTCGGCGTGGACAAACTTGCAACGAACCGAAAATTGCAACTACAATAACGTTTTGTATTGTTACATCTCACTGTACAGTACACCGCGTGTTACATTTCAGGAATCAATATGGTTCTGTCTCAACTTTTTGTCTGCATTACATTAATATTAGTCACTAGTTATTAAGTAAGTAACATGAGCCAATAAATGTGATTATTTATTATACTTTCTTGAATTTTCTATTTATAAATTCAGCTCACTACTGATATAAGCGAGAAATTACTGATTTAAAATTTATAATTTACTCAGATAAAGTATTGACGTAAAAAATAAAAAATAAAAAAATGTGAACGTTCACAGCTGCTAACTGCCGCTGCTGTGCTGGCTATACAATTGATGGTAAGGCTATACAATTAGGTAGCCTATAATAAGCAACATCACAGGTGCTGCAAGTGCGCTGTCGACCATGGTAGGATTATATATAAGGGATTAAGATGGCATAGGGAAATTGATTCTGACATCCCTTGCGCACTCAACGAAACACAATGGCACATGTGCTGTTAATTCGCGGTCTTGGTTGGTTGCTGCCGCTAGACGGGCTGCCCAAATGACTGTGAAACGCAGTATGCCTTTTTTCAACGTTGGGAAATCCATCATGGATACAAAAAGGGACAGTCCCGTTTTGAACGGGACTGTCCCTTTTTGTAATTACGAGTCCCGGTGTCGGCCGGCCGGTCGCGAGCGGTGTGCGAGAGCGAGACCGCGTTATCAGTCGACGCGAAGATAGGCGGAAGTACCCGAAAGTGACCGAGCCGTCATCGCCCAAGAACGTACCAAGAGTATCATTTTTACTTAAAATCTTCACCAGCTATATTAAAGTAAATTTGTTCCTCTGATAAATATAAATATAACTAAACATTTGGAATATATTTTTTAATTCGTAACTTTTAAGCTAACTAACTTTTTCTGAATAAATAACTTAAAAAAGTGTTTTTTTTCATTGACTACCTGTTAATTGACCTAAAGAAATCAATGTCCCGTTTTGGTGTCAAAGAAAAAATGGTCACGTTAGTTATGCCGGACTCCTACCGACTAAAACCCAACGGCTTTCTAGCGCAGCCGTAGATGGGCGCGGTCTACGTCTCCGTAGAGGACTACGCTCCCTGTCGGAACCTCGGCGTACCCGAAAGTGTAGCTCCGGCCTTCTCGGGGACCTCACAACGGGCGGTAGTCTCCCCTTGACCAGGACCTGGGCGGAAGGTGGCGGATATAGGCCAGCCGCCTGCGCCAGAGTCTTCCCATTGGCCACAACAATTTTTTTTCTAAAATTAAATTACAATTAAATTATAAACCTAAAAGGTAACTTATATTTTTGTATTTACACCCTACCAGCAGTAGTTACATTTGATTTTTTTTTCTACAAGTTATATAGACAAACCTTCCTCGTTGATCGCTCTTTCCATTAGTGAAAACCGTATCAAAATCGTTTAGAAGTTAGCGGAGAAACAGCGACTTTAATCTATAACTGGATGAAAACCCGGCTTCGCTCGGGTGTGATGTGACTCATAATATGTAGGTACACATGTAGGTACAAAATGTAGGTAGATATTTCTGTAGTTATCGGTTCTCAAGGAATATTAAAGGCAAAGCGGCATAGATTTCGCTCAATGTTTGCGGCAAGACGTTTCGTTTTACACAGTCTCATGAGTCACAGTTCTTTGTAATGGACACTTTGTTTTTAAAATTGAATGGTGCGACGACATATTGAGTGACGAGGCGTATGTGCGCTAGTATGAATGAAACAGAACGTTTATTAACCACTCAAGGTGTCACAGGTGTCAGTGACGTTTCGCTAGAGTGGCCAATATGGCGACTGCGAATTGTCTGTCAGCACCATTAGAATTTAACAAAATACTTGACAATCTGAATTTTTCGGATACATGTTGTCGACTCGAAATCTTTATTTTTTAATGTTTTATTATTCAGGTAAGGTTTCAATCGAGTCTACCGTACCACTTGACGAAATTATTAATATAGATATGTATGCTGGTGTTCTCTTTCAAACGAAAAAAGAAAAGTAAGTCTTTATTATTATTATAAAAATGTGTGTCAACTCCGACGCACGACTAGAGTTTACTCCTTGAGGTGGGGAAAAACGCTAAATACTAAAAATATCCCTTGTTTTATCATGCAGTTGGTCCGTTTATCATGCAAAAATAGTTGTACCGCGTGCCGGCCACCGCACCGTAGAGGCCATTCGTCCAGTGTTGGACGAGTGGCTCCAGAGGAGACACGGCGCTCTCACGTTCCGTCTGGTGCAGATGCTCTCGGGGCATGGCTGCTTCGGGAGTTATCTCCACCAGGTGGCTCGTAGGGAGCCAACCCCAGAGTGTCACTCGTGTGCGTGCGCTGAGGACAGCGCACAGCACACTCTTGCGGAGTGTCCTAGATGGTTGGCGCAGCGAACTGAGCTCGCTGCGACCATTGGATTTGACCGGCCGTAGTGAAAGCTATGGTCGACAGCAGAGCCGCTTGGCAAGC
This sequence comes from Bembecia ichneumoniformis, assembly GCA_910589475.2. Lineage (NCBI taxonomy): Eukaryota > Metazoa > Arthropoda > Insecta > Lepidoptera > Sesiidae > Bembecia > Bembecia ichneumoniformis. The sequence continues at coordinate 3,096,887 of OU342546.1, read as the reverse complement.
GACTCAATCCTTCTGCGAAGATGTCATCTCGCAGCGGGAGGACGACGTCCTGTCCCATCCCCTCCGTCGCCGACGAACAGGACGCAGGCGGCTGGCCCACGCCCGCCACCTGGACCCCTGACAGGACTAGGGCGGTAGATGGGGACTCTACCGCCCGCTTCATCCTGATAGGCACGGCGCACCTTGGCAGTTCGGGTGCGCCGTCCAAATGAGCCGTGACCGGTTGCGGACCCCCGCGGTGGAGCTGCGGAAGAGTGCTTGTCCGACCTCGCAACTTCACCAATAGCGGATAAGGAGGACGCCAAGAGGTTTAATCGGTAGGTCTACCCCACTACCATCTCGGGGCAGGAGTCCGACATAACCCACCGATCTGTCCCCAGACGGGTGGGAACCATGATGCATTCCTCTTGTAAAAAAAAGGGGGCATGCTTTTCAGGTACTTCTTAAATTCGCCACGCACCAACAAGTTCGTCGGCGATTTGGTCCGTATGGTTAAGTGTGTAATGAACGTTTACAAGACCGATACATTTTTCAAATCATTATTTTTGTTATATTTTTGAAAAATTTATTGAATTATTGAAGTTTCTTAACTAATAAGGAAATTAGTTAATTGAACAGAACAACTTTCTTTGAACGTCGCTTGTGAAGTTATTTTTTTTATAGTTTCAATCGTTCAACTCAATTGTTTACCCACCTTTGAAACTACCAGGTATGACCAAGGATTATAGCGTTAACCAAGAATTAAATTGGCACGTAAGTAACTGCATTTAACAGCCAATTAGCAGGTTTAATCCATCAGTAAGCCTATCAGGCTTACTTTTTTGTTAATATCAAAAAGGTTAAAAATTTTGAAAATGGATTTTTGTTGTCATTCATCGTCAAATACATATTATATTAATTGTAATTTTCTTAGTTACCAAGAATTTCTAGGGATCGTGTATTGATTACCATTGTGCACACTATCTAAACACGTGTGATGTAGGCACTACCAAGAATATTTTCATATTATTTCCTGCCTATTGCTGCAAAATTTTATTTTTCTTCCAAAATTCCTTCGCCGATAAAATAATAATTACCATCTATTTAAACGTCACGATTTTCTCTGTGCAATGCAAAGAGAAATCTGCGATAGCAAGAAATTACAAAAGAACAACGTACGCTGTGTATGTATATTTTTACTTTTCAAACATTTTTGTGTTTCTACTGTGGGCGTAAATGATGACATGCAATAAAATCCACATATTATATACATTGATTTATATACACTATTATTTTTAGATTTATAATTTCACTTTAATATTACATAATTAAAACAAATAATTTACATCTAAAACTAAATAATCCTAAAACTAAATAAAACCTAAAAAATATGTAAAAAATTGGGCGCCCGCGGCATGGTGCCGAGGATACTGGCAGCATTTCCTCCCTGTATTGCAATGCTAATGCGTTGCGCGAGAAAGCTGCCAGCTCGTCGGTCACCAGTGGTGTCGGTGAGCCTTTTGGAAATTTCTTTTAGAAGTTGGCGAGCGCTGGGACCCCACGGACCAAGGGTCTCGACTCCGAACGGCATAAAAGTGTATCCGGAACCGAGACCCCGGTATTTGGCCGTCTTTAATTTTTCGGCCGCTTTAGCAGCCGCACCCGCTTGCTGACTCGTTCCGTGGATGTGGGAAGGAGCCAGTGTGTCCACGCAAGTAGCGTCCCACACTAGAACCCTTCCCACACCCCACACTATTATACAGTCGTCTTCATTCCACAATTTACAGCACACAGACAATTTTATTACTAATCTATATATCTATCTAATCAAAAAATCTAATTATACACATTATAATAATTAGATTTTTCGTGTATAATCTAATCCCTTATCCTTAATCCTACTGCAGTCGGCAGCGCACTTGCAGCAGCTTTGGCGTTGCTTGTGTTATAGGCGACGGTAGCCACCTACCATCAAGTGGACCGTCAGCCTGTCTGTCGACATAACATAAAAAAAAAAATAAAAAAAAACTTTACATCTGAAAATACTTTTAATTGTACCACTTTTTAACAGCCAAATCATATAAACCAAACTGCGTTGCTCTATATATATAAACCAAATTATTACACGAAATAATAAATTTTACAGTTTCTATTACACAAATATTGACCTAAAGTAATTATAAATCTTAGCTGAAAAAACAAACAACATTTAAGCTTTTATTTCGAAATCTTAATTAATTATATAAAACTCTTTACAATTATTGATAAAATATTATCTTACTTACATGTTAAACTTCGATGGTACGTTTCATTCCCGATGTAGTGCAACTCTTACTCAAACAAAAAAAAAGCATTTAATTAATATTAATTATTAAATATGGCTTAAATTTATTAGTATTTGAAATTCTGTTACATTACAGCTACAGTTACAAACTATAGGTATAATATTTATAATATGGATTTCACATTTATAATATGGATAAAAACTAAAATTATCTAATCTAAAAATAAATTAATATTAAATTGATTAAAAACTAATAATATAAAAATGGACCCTGCGGCATTGTACCAAGTACGCTGGCAGCATTTCCTCGTTGAATGGCCAAACTAATACGTTGGCCGAGGAAAGTGCCAGCTCTTCGGTCTCCTTTATACATATCATCATCAATAATACGATATATTATTAAATATATCGTAAATTCAAGAGGAATACAACATTTTTATTTTTATTTTATAAATGTTTATATACTTACATCGGAATTATCTTCACAAAGGTACATTGTTGTAATTGGTGTTAATTTTTTCCAGTCTCTCGTCAATCCTTGTTTGAGTAATATGACGTATTACGGACCACGTGACGACGTATAAATGTTTATACCTCCACCTTATTGGAAGCTTCAAACTGTAGCTACTTTTAGAAAGAACGTTAAAAAACACTTTTTAGGTTTACAGCGTGAAGAAACATGACTTGTGGCATTATTTATTTATTATTTATTATATTTTTGTGTTGTATGTTCACATATTTGTACCTATATGCCTATGTTTTGGTGTTTCCTTAATCTTTAATCTTTTCTTATGTTTAATGTTATGTTAATCTTTTCATTCTTATGTTCTTATGTTTATGTATAATCTTTTCTTATGTTTTTTCTTACGGTTTCAATTTTTGTCTTATTTGTTCTCTTTCTGTTCCTTTGTTTGTTGTTGCTTTGCACAGATTTTTTCAGGTATTTTTCAGGCCTTGACTGAAAATCAGCGCTGTGGGTCCCACCCATCGCATTATGCTGAGTCAGGGACCTATTTCGGACGCACCACTACGCTTTTTTAGTTAATATTGTATTTTTTTTATAGTTATATCTTGTATGTGTGTGTGTACGAAATTAAATTCTTTCTTTCTTTCTTTCTTTAAGCGGAAAAATTTTAATATCAATATTTTTTGTGTTTTATCATTGTAATCGGTTTATTATTTATTCAAAACATAAAATTTATGAATAATTTTAAACACTTTTTAAAAAATAGCCTATATATTACCTCTATATAAAATATAATTACATTCATACTAAAATATTACAATTACCAATATTTAGGATTCTAAAATCGGTTTGGTGTGCAATGTGCCTTAGTCTTCCCAATTTAATGTCCTCGTTTGCTGGCTGGCTGGACTATGGGGTGACGCGTCGCTTTCACCAACTGAATATTCAATTTAAAATGTGTCTTTGACTGGGATGTTCAGAGTATATTTGACAGCATATGATGCTGAACAAAAGCTGTATTATCAAGTCCGAATAAAGCTTTATGCAGTGTCGTGGAATTGCATATCAAACAGCTGAGTTTATATTTTTTTAAAAATGAGTTTTATTTATTAAAAAAGTGTTTATATTGGAGAAAAAAATTCCAACTACTTAAGGAAGACGGGAGACTGGATAGCTCCCGTCGTCCTTAAAATCCTGGCTATGTAACATCTGGGATTGGACCGAGATCATAAGCGCAGAACATCTGTTCCGTATGGCCCAGGACAGGCGGAAGTTAAGTATTTCTAATGTTATACACTTTTCTCGTGCTTTTATCGTGTTAAGGTCGACAGAGAGGCTGAAGTGACGGTCCAATAATGGCAGGTGGCTACCGTCGCCTATAATACAAGCAACGTCACAGGTGCTGCAAGTGCGCTGCTTACCATAGTAGGTTTATGGATAACATATGGAATGGGCTCTGGCTGTTATTTCACGCTAATTTTTCTGTGAGGGAGTAGTAAGGGTACTGCCGCCAGACGGGCTGCCCAAATGACTGAGTAACACAGTGTGCCCTGCCACTACTTCCTAAATCAAAAGTTCAAAAGTTAATGTCCAAAGTTGACCCTGCCAGGAATCGAACCAGGGTACTCTGAGACAGAGTTTTAAGGATGATTCAGACTTTGAGACCGTGCTACCTCGCCGGCCGCCGCGCCGGGCGGTGCCCGTGCCTTGTCATTTCCAATTGTCTCAGTCATTTGGCGATCATAAGCGGTTTTCACTGATGTATTGTAGCAAGCTTTGGATGGGGGGGGGGCACACTTGCGGGCTCCATCTCGATTAGGCGCGGAGTTTGACCTTCGCGCCGTGAGGAGACGTGCTGAAAAAATACAGTACGTCTCCTCTTGTTGCCCGGTGTCGTGATGACGGCGGACAACCCCATGTCCGCCGCCCTCGGGCGAAACAGCACGAGCCACCTATACTCACCTCTCGCAGCGGGCAGTCAGCGAGAAGCTTCATCTCTGAAGGACCCCAAAACCTCTTCTCTGAGGCACAACCTACCGCAGAGTAAGATGCCGCTTCCACCTGAAACCCTCCGATAAACCCCACTCATGTGGCGTCATTAAGGGTGGGCGGCCCAAAGTCTTCATCTTTACCACCCCCCACAAAGCCACGATTACGGTACTCTGCCAGATGGTCCTTCCCAGCCGTAGAGCTCCGTCTTCGCGTGCGTTGCCCAACTACCACTAAGCGACAGAGCCATCCGAGAGAAGGTCGACAGACAGCCTGATTGTCCATATGATGGTAGTTGGCAACCGTCGCCTATAACACAAGCTACGCCAAAGCTGATTCAAGTGCGCTGCCGACTATAGTAGGATGAAGGATAGGGGATAGGGAAATAGGCTCTGGCATTCCTTACTCAATTGACGAGAGACTGGAAAAACTAACACCAAATACAACAATGTACTTTTGTGAAGATCATTTCTATGTAAGTATATATAAACATTTAGCGCTGACTTACGACTAAGGCGCTGGCTTCGGCATCCCACAGCATGCCCCGGTATCCCACACAGTAAAATATTGTCAAACGTTCTAGCACGTTTTTTTTTTATTTATTTTTTTATTAAAAATGGGTTTTCTCTTGACCAGCATCTATCCATGTAGGAAGGATGAGGCCAACGATGGAGCCAGCTCACCCAGAAGATGCCTATTCACTCGAACCTTGAATAGATTTGGGTTATATGAGCTCGGAAATACAGACGCCGGCAGGGAGTTCCAATCCTTAGCAGTGCGCATCACAAAAGATATGGTTCACTTATATAATTTCTGTTTATATGTTTCCAATTCTGTTACACATATTTGTTGTGACAATGTACGACATTTTTTGTTTATATTTTATTGGATTTAGCATAATAATGTGTCTAGCAGCGTGAAAAAATGTAATCATTAACTCGACAGCTTTCAAAAGCATCTAATTTCCAAAATCCCATTGGCTCAGTAAAAATAATCACCTAAGTGAATTTGAAAACACCATTAAAATTTTTTATTATAGTGTTTGTGATTCATAGAGTTATTATGATTCATATTAGTCACAACCCATATTACCTACTTACTTTTCATTGTTTATTCAAATTCAAATTCAAATTGCAACTTGCATACCATATTCAGCAAATAAATTAATTTGAATTTGAATTTGAATTCGATATTCGAAAGCAAAATATGGAAAACAAAAAATATTATAGAATACAGGGCTCTAAACAACATGTTTTGTTAACAATATGTTTTTAACAAAAATATAGGTTTTTCTTTATGTTAAGATCGGCAGAGAGGCTGACGGTCCACTTGATGGTATGTGGTTACCGTCGCCTATAACACAAGCAATACCAAAGCTGCTGCTGCAAGTGCGCTGCCGACTACACTAGGATTAAGGATAAGGGATTAGGAGGTTCCCCATTCACCTCTTGACGACCGTTACCGACGTTTGAGTGTTATTTTATTATTTATATTATTACCTTCTATTTGTACATTACATAATATATACCAAGCCACATTGCTGGTGTAAAAATGTTATATAACAATATCCTTCTAAAGGAGATTACTTGCATACTCATTATTTTTTTCATTAAGTGGACTGTGAGTCTGACTGCCGCCTTTAAGGGGGAGACAAACGCTAAATACTGTCTTCGCCAGGCAAAGGCTGGAGGCTGAATATGAGATAGGTGCAGATATTAGGATAGATAGTTTAGAGGAACTTATTAGAGGAAATAGTAGGCATAGATTTTTAAGATACTGTAAAGAGGTGGCAAAGAAGGTAATTGAAAGAAACAAAATATGAAGTAATGTACCTGAACCTTAGTTAATATATAATTTTAACCTTGTAATTTTTCGTATTTAATTTTAAAGTGTTTTCAAATTTTTATATTCAATATATTCAATCTCAATGTGCGTAAATTTTTATAATGTAACTAATTTTAAATATAATTAACTATAACTAGAATAAGAAATAATGTAATTTTTTTTAAAAAATGATAATAAAGAAATAAAGAACAACAATAAAAAGGTAAAGGTTCAAGGTACCGGAAAGGATGGAAAAAAATTGAAACCTATAGATTATAAGAATAGATAGTATTAGTCAGGCGGGCATCCCACCCGCAGAGTATGAAAGGTGATGAATGAGAGAAAGAACAAGTATGCAGCATGAAAATGCAGCAGGAATGAAAGAGAATTGTCAACCATAGGCTCCAATTTAGTTGGAGGGATTCGCATCTAAGAAAAAAAAAAAAAAAAAACGCTAAATACTAAAATTATTCATTGTTTAATGAAGATGTTACAAGAAATAGACAAGACAATTGCTTTGAAAAAAATATATATTATACTTAAACATGTGAAGAACCGATTGTATTAATTAGAATTTTCGTTAAAGTAACAGAAACTCCACAAAAAAAGTTAGAACATAAGAAGAATTTGACCTTTATTGAAAATTCCTGTACCTATTAATAAGTTAATATCAGATTAAAAAATTGTATTAATAAAAAAATTTTTTTTGTGTCATGTTCTAATGGTAAAAACAAAAAACACCATTTCTGGGCCTGTTGAATTGTCTCCGCCGCCAGCGAGTTCTATAGTAAATGTCATTTGTCTCAGTGAATCATAATCAGTGTACGCGTCTTCTATATGGCGTCAGAACCAATGGAACGCGGAATATTCTGACAGACTATACAATATGTCCATTACCGAACCTTTTTCCGTTTCAATAGTTTTTTAAGCTCCACATCATAACGGTACATTGAGTTTTGGGTTATTCTATTACACAATAAAAATGTAATCGTAATCGTAAAATTGAAATCGTATACAAACATTATTTACAAAAAATATCTTTTTTTTTTTCTAATCGCTTATTGCTATTTCTTTTTAAGACACACAGTATAAATTTTCTGATAGTTACTGATATACCTAACCCGGCATATCAGTAAGTTGAAGTAGCAGTTGGCAGGACACATAGTACGGAGAGCAAACGGCCGCTGAAGCCGGAAAGTTCTCGAGTGTAGGCCACGGACCGACAAGCGCAGCGTAGGACGCGGTTCTGCGCTGAATACAGACTGCTTATACAAAATTATACAAAAAAATACTAAAAAATATAAAAAAAGGGCAAAAAAATTCTAAAAATTAATACAAAAAATGACAATAATATGTTAAAACACTAGAAAATAAAAAGAAAAAATCAAGAAATCTATGAAACAGTTAACCAAGCGGGTGTGCCTCCTCAAGCTCGAACATAAGTTTAATATAATATTGTATATAATAGTTATGTCCTTGCCTTGTCTCGGATGAACTTCCGAAAAGTGCATACCGTCGATCGATCCGAGATTTGGTATATAAGGTATTTTGACCTCCTAATCACATATGAAAATCGAAGAAGCATCTCTTTTCGTTCGGTGTGCATAATTGCGTATTTCCTGCCCGATTGCTCTATCAGTGCATTTCCGACTTGGAACGGTTAGGTTAGGAGGTTTTTTGTCAAACCTATTTTTCAAAAAATAATTGAAAAAAAAGTCTATTTTCATAGTGTCCCGTAAAAGTACGATAACTACCGTAAATCAGTTAGGAATGCGCAATATCAAACAATACGGCCGACCACATGCTGGCGGAATGCCCAGATTGGGCCAATGAGAGAGCGGCACTGACGGCAGTCGTGGGACGGGACCTATCCCTACCAGCTGTCGTCAGAGCAATGATTGACAGCCTCGACGGCTGGAATGCCGTTAAGGCATTCAGTGAAGCGGCCCTGAGTGGCAAAGAGGCCAGGGAGCGATCCCGAGAGGAGGACCCCTAAGCGGGCCCACTCAGACGCCGAAGAGTCGGCCGACGTCGCCGCGCATACGCCGCGACGACCGTCGCGTAATAACTTCAGGGCGCCAGAATGGGAAATCTGGCGTCCTGAAAATACCAGTGGGCAGCCGCAACCAACGTTAAGGCGGAGGGGTTTTAGTGGGTATTTCCGGTGTATCTCACCGGGTGAGTCCCACACTCCCCCCTCGTCGAGACGTCCCCTCGACGAGGGATAGTGCGTAAATACAAAAAAAAAGGAATGCGCAATATGCTCACCGAAAGAAATGAGGTTATTCTTCGTTTTTTATATTCAAAATGACTTTTGCGCCAATTTTCGTCATGATATTCGTGATTAGGAGGTCAAAATACGTTATTATACCAAATTTCAGATTGATCGACGGTATGCGCTTTTTAGAAGTTTATCCCTAATCTCTGTTTTAACGTAAGGAGAATAGACCACCAACTTGGAATATGGAGAAGACTGTTATATTTCGGATTTCCCCTCATTGACATACCTTTATATTGTTGCTTGTTCTAAAACTTTTTTGTTATATTTTATGAAAAAAGGCCTCATGCTGGCTGCCTACAGATACACAGAACAAAATTTTAACAATTTTTCCACCTTCCTTGTTCGGACTGCTAAGAAGTGGAACTCATTGCCTGCGTCTGTGTTCCCACAGAACTACAACCTCGGTGGGGTATTGAAAACCAGGGTAAATGGGCATTTACTGGGTAAGCGTGGTCCAACTTCGGCCGCATGCACCTCACATCAGGTGAGATAGTGGTCAAGCGCGTTCAGTATCCGTGGTCAGATCGGATTGTTAGATCAATCTGACCACGGCCACCGTTTAGTGTCCTTGGTCAGAGTATTGTAATCGAACCAGGAACACTTTCTGCAAAGGTATCCGTGGTCAGATTGCTGTTGCTGACCTCTTTAGTGTCCCTGGTTAGATTAATATAATATCTGCAGATATTCTTGCAATTTCCGTGGTCAGTATAATTACAGTTTGCATAATTCAGCTGCATGAGATCATATCGCCTTCCATACGGACGGCTGGTTACCATTCTCACCTTGCCGAAATCCCTCTAATTCGGACCAAGCGCTTTAAAACATCTTTTATAATGCGCACTGCTAGAAGTTGTTCCCTAAAGTCAATTTGAGCGGTTGTTACTATCATTACTCAAAAAGCGTATGGAAGAAAGAAAAAACACTGGGTTTAAAAAAAATTATGAGGAAAGAAGGATTGTAGCTCTATGTGCGGTGTTACCATTGCTGCCACCCGAGTCAATTTGTGGAGGTTGGTCTTATATAGTGAGTGACATAAAAGATGCCAGCGAGTCATTGAACAAATTTATAAAATATATGGAGACACAATGGTTAACGAATCCGAAATGGATTAAGGTATGGACTGTATTCCGGAAACACCACAGAACAAACAATTTTACTGAGGGTTGACATCACAACTTAAATAAAATGGTAGGTAGGAAACAACCGAATATAATGACACTGCTGCAATGCCTCAGAGATGATGGAGAGTTCTATAGCATAAGAATTAAAGGTGGGCAGGCCAGAGCCGAGAAATAAAGCAGAGATTGACAAGGACGATCGCATAATGAATAAACAAATGCTTTTAATCAACGGACAAATTCCTGTGGAACTTTTTTTGGAGAGAATAAGAAATTATTGATCGCAGATAATATTTTTTCAGACCGTTTACTATTAGGTTATTAATATGTTTAATATAAGAAAACGAGTTAATAAGAAGTAAAATATCTATCTAACCAAGGATAACCGATCTGACTACATCCACCAGTCTGACTACGGACATTGTAATCTAATCTAATCTGATCTGACCACGGATACTGAACGGTCAAGCGCTACCTTGAGTTCATTTAAAAAAAAATTAATACATACCTACATTAGGCTGTGTTCCGCAGTTTCATTTGCTTTTTAATTTAAATTCATTTATTTTTGTTTGCCAATAATACAAATAAAACTAACAGCAAGAATAATAGGTGCCTACTGAGCTTTTTGCTTTCACAGGAAATCACTGATCTTCCGTAGGAACTCTACGGACGCCCTATTGACAAAGGCTTGCACATTTCGGCTCTTCGGTAAGCTTCCATATCGTAGGGCGTCTTCTCTCGACCCTTGGCCCAACGCGTCGCATTCATTGCCCGCATTTTCGCTAAAACTTTCCGAGTATTTCTCTCTTTGCTCGGCTTCGAAGTGTCACAGCTTGATGACATTGTAGTATTGTACGCGAACAAAGTCGCAAATAAAACTAACGACATTGCGTGTTTCCATGGGTGCGTGTTGCGACGTGATGTTAAAAATATTGATTCGAAAGAAATCAATCTTTCACGGCCTTTCAGTATAAATGGAACGTTTCACGATATTTTTATTTTGCTTGATTTCCGTATAATTTCAAATATTTTTAAATTCATATATACTTTATATAACAAATACTGCGAAAGTGAGTTTGTGTGTTTGTTAAAATCGATCATTATGAAATGATCGTTTCATAATTATTTATTCTGTGGTTCTGTGGTCTCGGCCAGGAAAGAATTTTTTAACCATGTATCTATTTTTTTTTTTTTCATTTTCTCTCGTATGACTTTATTTTGTATGTTGTGTCCACTTGTAGTAGGTTGCATTCCGACGTAAATGTTATTTTGTATATTATTATCATCTTACTTGTATATGGAATTGTATACCAGTTTTATGGACCCGTAATAAAAAAAAAAATAATAATTATCGATATAAACAATATTTATATCAATAATAATGTCGACGATAAAACAAATATTTGTAATTTTAAATATTTTTATTTTTAATAATACAATTAATATTATTAATAATTATTATTAATATTAATAACAAAAAAAGTTTAATCAAGTTATAGGTTAGATACTACCGAAGTACAAAAAAAATCAATAATGTGGCTATAAAAATACCCTGATTAACCTTCGGTTGCTGTCGTATCGTATCGCGGTAATAATATGTTTCTTTCCGAGACCTGTCAAAAATAACCATGTACCTCATGCCCCCTACTACGAAAACTCATTTCAGTATGCAAAATAGACTGAGTATTCAGTCGACGCATACCTATCACGTTGATGGATTATAAATTGAATTCTATACGTGGAAAGAACTCGATGCGTCGGAGAGGTGTCTCTATAGGTGTGAAAATGTGGTATGAAAATGAAAATAAGGGTAATGTTGAGGAAAATTTATGTAAACACGCCTTTAGCCGGTGACGTATTATTAATGTGTTCAATTATCGAGTAATTAAGTCAAAGAGAACAAATATTATATCTATCTATATAGATTACGCCCGAATGTCTGTTGGTTACATTATGAGGACGGTGTGTTTCTTTATATATATAAATATACTAGCGACCCGCCCCAGGCTTCGCCCGGGATGTAATTTTTATATTTTATTTTATTTATTTATTTATTATACATGAATAATTACAAAAAATATTTACAAAGTCCCATAAAACTGGAAAGCAGTTTGTCTGTGGGATCAAGTTAATGATGTCAAACTAAACATCAAAAATAAAATAGGACTAAATTTAAAAATAAATGTAACCTAAATTAAAAACCTAAACCTAAATTTCATTAATTAATTTAAAGAAAGCAGATAATATTTCATTAACTTATTTTTATATATAGTTTTATATACAGGGTGGAATTTTGTAATGCCACCTGAAGAGAAAGTACTCTTAATACTGTAGGTAGAAAATTTTACACAAAGAAAACATTCTTTTATTTTTGAAAAGAAAGAAAACTACATTCAAAGATTTTCGAAAATTCACTTGCCACACCCGGGAATCGAACCGACTAAAATCTGTAAAAATTACACCCTGTACTATTATTGCATCGATCGTTAGTATCAATTATAAGGATGAAATCTCTCTAACAAACTTGATAAATTAAATGAAAGGAAAACCATGAAATCTTAAATTATTATTTTAATTATTTACAAAAAATGGTAAACTAACTAATTGGTTGCTCGAAATGGGCTCCATTTTCTTGGATACACAAATTTATTCTTCTAACGAATTCATTTCTAGTAACCTTTAATAACGTGTTGTGGTGAATATTATAAATCGTATTCTGAACTTCAACTCTCAACTCGTTTACATTCGCATAAGATTTAATATAAATTTGATTTTTCACATATCCCCACAAAAAAAAAATATAAAGGGGTGAGATCCGGTGATCTCGCAGGCCATCTGATTGTGCCGTTTGTACCAATCCAGGTATTAAAATGGTTATTAATGTAGGCAGTAGTGATTCTGCTGTTATGGGCTGGAGCACCATCTTGCTGTAGAATTATTTGGTTTCGCTCTTCCTCGGGGAAACTATTTAACTCTTTCTTAAGAGATCCAGTATTTCAAGATACTTGACAGTATTTAAATGACCTTCGTACACGTGGACTAACACAACCATATTTCTCATAATTCCGCACCAAACGTTGAAAGAAAATCTTAGTTGACTGTTAGTTTCATGAACACGAACAGGATTCACTCGAGACCAATGGTTATTGCGGCGATTGTACATGCCGTTGTTGCTGAAGTTGATTTTCGATTTTTCGAAAATCTTTGAATGTAGTTTTCTTTCTTTTCAAAAATAAAAGAATGTTTTCTTTGTATAAAATTTTCTATCTACAGTATTTAGAGTACTTTCCCTTCAGGTGGCATTACAAAATTCCACCCTGTATATGAACATTCCCCATTTATCCCTCTTTCACTCACCGAAACGCAACAGCACACGTGCCGTTATTTCACGGTGGTCTTCTGTAAGGGGGTGGTTACTGCCGCCAGACGGGCTACCCAAATGACTGCGAAAACACAGTGTGCCCTGCCACTACTTTCCAAATTTAGACCAGAGCCAAATTTGAAAAGTTAATTTTTCAAAGTTGACCCTGCCGGGAATCGAACCCGGGAGCCCTAGAACAGAGCGTTAAGGCAAGCACCCTAACCACTCATCCAACGGGCTCGTCAAAAGATAAAAATGTCTAATACAAATTATTGATTACTTACCAACCTATAAGAAGCTGTGGGCGTACATGATGAAAGATAATAAAATCCCATATTATTTAGATTTATTTATATACCTACATATTTTATTTAAGAACAATTGCAAAGAAAATATATACGAACTACCCCGGAAGAGCCCGAGCGTTACCAACTCGGAGGTCGCCACAAAGCAATTGTACCTAATCGACATTCAATATATTTATTTAGATAGGCGTGTATATCTTTCTTCAATTATTGTTACAAAAGATCAAACAACATTTCTTTTGAATATTTTACCAAAATACTTAGTTTAAGTATTTTATATATATTTTAAATAGTTTGCCCGAAGACATTGTCCACCAGAAAAATAAAACTATATATAAAAATAAGTTAATGAAATATTATCTGCTTTCTTTAAATTAATTAATGAAATTTAGGTTTAGGTTTAGGTTTTTAATTTAGGTTACATTTATTTTTAAATTTAGTCCTATTTTATTTTTGATGTTTAGCTTGACATCATTAACTTGATCCCAGAGACAAACTGCTTTCCAGTTTTATGGGACTTTGTAAATATTTTTTGTAATTATTCATGTATAATAAATAAATAAATAAAATAAATAAATAAGTGTTTATAATATTTGCTCATACATATACGAATACAATTCACTATGACTACATTATATATATTAGATGGGCAGTTGAAATGCTTTTCTTATTGTTACGTGAGGAGTGAGTTAAAATGCCGTATAAGGGCGAAACGAACGATTTATTTTCACAAACTAAGATAACTTCCAAAATTACTAAACTTGTCTGATGAAACCGTTAAACTTGCCAAAAGTCGTCAATGATTCCCTTAATTAGTCGCCGGTTCACTGTCGCAGATAACTTCGCAAAAGCTCCGAGGAGTCGCTTTCGTATCGCACCACTCCGCTCTCGCCCGCCTGCTCTCTTATATATACTTGGCGCCAAACGCCTCGATGTATTTCGAATTTTCCAGAAAATCCAAAAAAGCCATTGAAAGTTCGGGTATGCTATTACTATTGAAATGTAAACTCTATGTTGTAAACATAAGGACCAATTTCCTTTGACACTAGTCGGGAAGGGGCGTAGCTACCAACAATAAGGTGGGACGTAGGATTAAGGGAAAGGAGATAGGGAAATGGGCTCTGGCATCCCTTACTCACTCACCTAAACACAACAGCACACGTGCTGTTATTTCACGGTGGTCTTCTGTAAGGGCGTGGTTACTGCCGCCAAACGGGCTGCTCAAATGACTGCGAAACGACCAGAGCCAAATTTGAAAAGTTCATTTTTCAATGTTGACCCTGCCGGGAATCGAACCCGGGAACCCTAGAACAGAGCGTTAAGGCAAGCACCCTAACCACTCATCCAACTTTCTAAACAAAAAGTAGTTTTGTGGCTTAAGGCGACGCCAGCCCCTAATGATAAAAAAATCCACTTATTTGTAACCGTTTTTCTTTTAAATTATCATAATAATTATAATTTAAAAAATACTCAAATCATCTGCAGGATATATATGAAAGGGGATCATCATAATTATTTTTTAAATTATATTTAATTATATATATAAAAAAATTACTAATTTGCGGTCTAATATCGATGTTGTAACCGTGCGATTTGCTTAATAATCAATATTTTAAATAGCTTTCTTAAGATAAATTTCAAGATCCACTATCTGAAGGCTCGTCAAAAGAAAAAATTGAAATATACTTTATTTAATTTTTAAATAGTTATTTTCGAGATTTGCAAGTAGCGACTCCCCCTCAGCAGTCCCGTCAATTCAGTGCGGGACGCGTTTTGTGGCTAGAGTCGTCTTAAATATAAAATCATGGTATATATATATCCATGATATATCATGGATATGAAGTCGATATATAAATGATGTCTCCAGGTAGTTCTCAAAGCTCACGACTGTATTGTAGATATGTGGTATATTTATTGACTGATAAAACTACATATGTACTTATATTTATTTGTGTTTAACGTACATGAACATTGAACAATGGATAATTTTCTATATGAAGTGAATAATGTAATATTCAGAAGGAACGTCTGTAAAGTGAATTGAGACTCCTCATAAAATATGAATGAAGGAATAAAATTAATTCTTGTTGAGTGCTTTCATCAATTAATCACCCCAATTTCGTTTCATCAACGTCGATCGGCTTCGGTCTTATAAATGACAGCACGTCACGGTACAACCAAGAAAATATTTCGGATAAATTGTTACTTTTAAACAATCGTATTTTAACTTGCCTCTTATTCTGCCCCGGTTATAAGAAAGGCCCTAATTCTTATTCCGAGATAATCGAGGTTTTGTAAAAAGTGTTGCCAAACCTACGAGTGACAATGTGAATGTGTTATAATTAACAAGCTAATTCCCGCGACTTCGTCCGCGTTTAAAAATAAACTATATAACTCCTGACAAAATTTGTAAAGCAATATAATGTCTGACATTTATTATACACTAGTCTCCCGCCCCCGGCTTCGCCCGGGATGCAATTTTTATATATAAGAACATTCCCCGTTTATCCCTCTTTCCATTAGTGAAAACCGAATTAAAATCGGTCCGCCCGTTCACGCGTGATGCCGTGACCAAGGGCAATGGGGATTCATTTTTATATATAGAGATTTGCCAGACGTTGAATCTTTATTTTTAGAGAGCTGGTACCCGCGGCTCAGCCCGCGTGGAATATATAGCTTTTTTTTGTCGAGGAGAAATCCATACACAGATTTCCTAGCGCTAGCTAGGCGGTAGGGGTATGTGGGGGTCACCAGTGCTCCATGCTATGCTAGGTCATAGCGGTACTGGTACTACCCATTAAAACTCCCCAGTGTCTCCTTGTCCTTTGAAAGGGATGGATCGGGCTCTGCTGAGGCAACAACTCCGATCCATCCCAGAGCAGCCTAGCCATTGCTAGCCAGCCATCTGCCCAGGTCCCCTTGAACATTTGAAGACGAGCTTGATATCCCCCTCCCCTCTGAGGGAAGCGAGACCGGCCTCATCGTCACGCTCCCTCTCAGCTGCCTCCTTAGCTTATGTCAATCTAGAAATTTTATTCTAGTTACTAAGATTACCTGGTATATTCCAACAAATAAACAAACATACAAACCTCACCTCTTTATATTATTAGATTAATATAATTATTAAAAGGCTTTGTATCCATTAAACCTTTTTATCACACTTTGTATACCTTTTAAAATTATATCAACTTTCCTGAAAAAGAAAAGCGCAAAAGAAAAGCCCTAACTATAAGGGGTTAGGAATATTTGAAATGGTACAGTAGTTTTTGAGTTTATTCATTGCAAACATACTAAAATACATACAAATCTTTTCTCTTTATAATATTATAAAGATTCGAACCAATTTAACATAGGGTTTCAATGTCAAAATACCATCGCTTTGTCATTGAAAACCTATTTAATAATTTTAATTTATTTTCACCTATTTTTTTGAGAGAATTAATAATGATTTATCACTTTATCTAATAACGATTTACATTATAAAATACTAAATCATGGACCGAGATTTTGCTTGTCTGAAAGGACTTAAAAATAAATTACGTCCTATCATTCAAGCTTTTTTTTTCAGACAAAAAGCGCTAACAATCGTAATTAGGCTTTTCATTGTATGACACAGTCTGATTGTGCTTACTAGTTGAAAAAAAATTTATTTTAATTTATTTTATTCATTATATTACGCCTCTTCTTTTAAGTAATACATATTTTTTGAGGCGAAAGTCCCTAAATTCAAAATTAGAAAACCGCATTCAAATCGGTTAAGTCATTTCTGAGATTAGCGTGCACAAACATACACACAAAAGTTATTTTTATTGTACAAATTATTTTTTTTTTTTAATATTTAATGTACAGACATGGCTCGCTTACGATTTTATTATATTATGCATAGATTTTTAATAATTATTTAAGTAAATTAATCTTATCTTATATCTTATTAAACATATATCAACACATTTTCCTGCAAATTGCACACAAACCGTATCAAATCGTATCAAAATCGGTTGGGTGGTTTAGAAAAAGATAGCGGACAAACAGAGAGAGGCGGACAGGGACTTTATTTTATAAGAATTTAATGATTTAGAATAACTGAGAAATGAAAGAGCGACCAATTGGTTGGTTCCTTTAAGGTGGAGACAAACGCTAAATACTAAAAATATCCATTGTTTAATGAAGATGTTACAAGAAATAGACAAGACAATTGATTTGAAAAAAAAATATATATTATACTTAAACATGTGAAGAACCAATTGTATTAATTAGAATTTTCGTTTAAGTAATAGAAACTCCACAAAAAAGTTACAACAAAAGAAGAATTTGACTTTTATTGAAAATTCTCTCGAAAACGGCTTATTACGCGCATATGAATCCTGTACCTATTAATAAGTTAATGTCAGTTTAAAAAATTGTATTAATAATTTTTTTTTTGCGTATTGTTCTAATGGTAAAAACAAAAAAAACACCATTTCTAGGCCCATTGAATTGTCTCCGCCGCCAGCGAGTTCTATTGTAAATGTCATTTGCCTAAGTGAAGCCTTAATTTCTTAATTAAAGGACCCAACAGAGAAGTCAAAGTATACGTTTCGAAGCTTATAAACAAGA
Source organism: Bembecia ichneumoniformis (assembly GCA_910589475.2). NCBI lineage: Eukaryota > Metazoa > Arthropoda > Insecta > Lepidoptera > Sesiidae > Bembecia > Bembecia ichneumoniformis. The sequence goes on along the minus strand of OU342546.1, from coordinate 3,078,684 downwards.
TGTTGAAAGTTCGGCCGGACGGTAAAAAGAGAAAAAAAATTTGCTTTTCAAACGAAGGTCTCAACCTTGTTACGGTGGGCCTGACCCCACCCCCTGAATTAGGTCACACGCAACGCTTGGACATCACACAGAGTTGTTTATACCAGGTATTATTTTTTATTATTTTTTTTTAGTGACCCTCACTGTCGCGAATACGGAAGCTTAGCACTGATAAGCCAATATACAGTATAATTTTTTTATAATTTAAAATATAAATTTTTTTAAATCATAAAAACTTACTCTGTGACTGGCTTCTAAGTGGAATATGTGTAACAAAAGTTGAGCATTTTAAAATTAGTGTGTTTTAAAGAGATTTTATGCATATATTCTGATATAAAACAGAGAAATCAGAGATCAAGGATCGTATATTTGGCTGCAGATCTAAGAAGACAGAACTTCTAATTCTGTTCAGGTGTAGGAATTTTTAAGTATTTTTCAAAGGAGCTGATCAAACATAAGTTTATAGACTGTATTAAAATTTAATAATTTAAAATTATTAGCCGGCAGGCAAGCTGCCACTCACTTTGCGGTGGGTGGTTAAGTAACTACAGATGCAGTGCACATTCGCTGATATGGGATAGGATAAATGATATGGGATAGAGATATGAGCTTTGGCACCCATCCACTTACCAACCAAATCTAAAAGCGTATGTGCTGTCGTTACTTTAAGACAATAAGTTATTTTCACTTCTTTTTAAAGAATTCAAGAGTTTGAATCGCATTGTGATCTGTTAGAACTATTCAAGTCCTTTATTTCAAAAAAATATGATAACAAAATCACTTTTTAAGTCTTAAATATCGTGTCCACATAAAATAAAACTAAAGTAATAAAAATATATATTTATTATGGTATGAAAGCCTCCTGTGTTAGATAGAAGGTTAGAAGAACTAAGAGAATAAAGTAAAAGATATGAAATATTATAAATAAAATGTATGAGCCACCATAAGTATATGCTGTGGAAACTTAGTTGAGGACCCAGACACAGGCATTACAAAAGTAAATTATCAAAAAATATCTTTTTCTAAATTCAAATGATTAAGATATATGCAAAAAAAACCGCCTAAGCCTGGCCGCATACATACGTTTTCCGAATTCGATTTCCGTATTCAGAATTCCGTGTGCCTAGCGCACACGTTCGGAATTTGCGGAATATTATACTGCCAGTATGTTCAGTGGTGGCTTTGTGAACGCACGACCATGGAGAACAACGATTTAATTGCGATTGCATTATCTAAAAAGAGCTTATCCCTGCTTATGGAATATACACGACAACATAGATATGTTGTCGTGTATATTCCATAAGCAGGGATGTTTTTCAACAGCTAAAAACATCACGAGTGCATCAATGTGTGCTCGTGATGAGACGTGAAAAACACACAACACAAAACAAACAACTCGCGGTTCCGAACGGAAATTTACGAACGTGTGCGCCGAAACAAACAAAATGTATGCAAGCGCTGCGTTCCGCATGACGTCATTAGGTTTTTTCCGCAAGGGGTTTCCGAACGCACGGGTCCACATTCGAAACGTACGTACGGAATTTATTCCGTACGGAAAAAAACGAATGTGTGCGGCAGTAAATGTATTTTCTATCGATTTGATGCATTCGGGTCTCCGAACGCGGAAATCGAATTCGGAAAACATATGTCTGCGGCCGGCCTAAGTATCTAAGTAACTAATGTCAATTCTACAATATTTATCAAAAATAAAAATCTCTCTATTCTTCTTCTATATACATACATACATACAAATAATAAAATCGTATAAGAGCCTTGCTGTATATTAAACATTTTCTCAAAAAACCATTTTGACACGTTACAGAGGTCAAAAAATAGTTTTTAGAATTTTTATCTGTTTGTTTGTGTGTGTGTGCACGCTAATCTCAGAAACGGCTTAACCGATTTGAATGCGGCTTTCGCTGTAGCAAGCTCGTAACATTTAGTGTTTGTTTCATTACAATCGGTTTACAAACAAAAAAGTTACGCATTAGTACCGAAAACCACGCATTAGTACGAAAACCGAAGTTACGCATTTATGCCGAAACACTGCAAAACTAACGCTGGTGAACGTGCGCCTTTGTATGCATGCATATAATAGTTTCTTTACACAAATTGACCTGTTTGCAACTGGCCCACAAAAATATAGAAAATATATAATGAAATCAATGCATTTTGTTGTTCTTTTTTTATTGATTTTTCTCTCTTGGTTTTTTTTTTATTGGTGTGTATTTATATGTCCTCTCTATATAAAATTTATTTACTACTTTGTGGAAAATGTTGTTGATTGCACTATTATTTAAGTTGATGTATGTTTTTTTTTCTTTTTTTATTCTAATATACATGGTGTAATTGTTTGTTTTCCCTAACAAAATAAAATAAAATAAAATAAAATAAAATAAAATAAAATAAAATAAAACCACGCGTACTAAATTGCGGTCTCAGCTGGTTATAAATAAGTTGTATTCCCTCTATATAAATGTCGCCAGACGAGAATAAGAATTCGCCCCTCTCAATTACGAATTTTAGGAAGAGCACGCAGATGCCTAAAGAAATAGAATAATTTAATTCTTACCGGCTTTTGACCTCGACCCCCAACCCGCTCTCAATATTTCAAAGAAGTTATATTTGTGAACAATACACCATCGACGTGCTCGTTGGTTGAGTGGTTAGGGTGCTTGCCTTAACGCTCCGCCTCAGGGTTCCCGGGTTCGATTCCCGGCCACCCCGCTCAAAGGGCCCGGACACCGGGGAGTTTTAGTGGGTATTCCCAGACCACAGTGCCGCTATGATCAGGCGCTGGGCGACCCCCACATACTCCTGCCGAGATCTGTAAGCAGATTACTCCTCGTAACTTTCCAGATCCCCTGGTCTGGATCTGGAAAGTAGTGGCGGCTAGTGCTCGATATATATAGTGCTGGACTTAGACATATAATATAGTATTGTACTGACGCAACGGATACTAACGAACAATCATTGGAGAACATGTTAGAAGTCCCATAAATCACAAGTATTTAAAATCGGATTGTAATCAAATAAATATGTGGGATAAAAAAAGAAGAGGGTGCGATATTATTTTAATAATGAGATTGATTTTGTTATTAAACGGAACGTATCATATAGAAAATGAATGGAGTGAATGAGGTAGGGAGGGAGTCGATAGGAACAATATGGATGGCGAATAATGTAGTTGTGCGTAAAGAAGTGTAAAGAAATAAAGACGCAGTTTAATCGAGTCAAATGAGTAATCTAAAAGAAGACACACACACACAAACACATGTTTCGAAGTTATGTGGGCAGCCCGTCTGGCGTTACAGAAGACCACTGTGAAATAACAGCACGTGTCCCATTTTCCATATTAGTCAGGCGGCAAATCGGCCAAAAGTCATCTATTTCTTAAGTTTCGTGGTAACCGAGAGCTATATACCTAAAACAGGTATCGTTGGATTCCTCGCGATCACCAGATGACGAATCTGCCTGTTTTAGTTTCGAACAAGTGGTATTTATGACGTCATAAAGATGGCGGCTGCCTACCTTAGTTTTTTGCAGATTTCTCGAGTTCTACCCAACCAATTTATACACGTAAGGTGTCGTATGAAAGATAGTTTAATGTTTTTTTTTATCTTTTTCATAGACACAATGTCCATAAAAGCTACAGTTTAATAAATATTACTTTGTCTCCAAGTGCCACTCTACATTTTGGAATATAACTTTTAATAGACTCACTTTCTTGCTATTATTGTTCGATAAAGATTTTAAGGACATTTTAAAAGCTTTCTAATGACATATAAAACATACATATTCAGTAATAAATACAAAAGCTTTAACCATTTCCGTAAAACAGATACCGCATCTGCTTATGATATTTTCACTTAAAATAAAACATAATACAGGTTTATATGAATTCTTTGTATTTTGCACTGTTTATTACAAAAGATCATACATCGTTTTAAGTACGTACAATATAAAACATCGATCGATCAAAAATTTTAACAATTAATACGACATATAAAACCTAAAATAGGCATGATGACGGTATTAAAGAATCAAAGAATAAATGGTTTTGGAGAAAAATATATGTTGAAAGGAATCTAAAAAATTACTCATTTTTTGTAATAAAATTGAGATTAATAAGATTTTCAATAAAATAGAAGTATAAATAACTGCAATCGGCCATGTAAACTGAAACACCAATCAGAGCGAATGACGTCACGCCCAGGCAAGTGCTATCGTGTTGCTTGACTTTGCTTTGACAGAATGAAAAATCTGATGAGATGTCGGTGACGTCACGGTTCATCAGACGCGACACCATGACACCGTGAGCGTTGTCGCGCGTAATTCAAAATAGATTTAAAAATATTCAATATTCGCGTTGAAATCTAGTTTTTTGCTGAAATATTATTTTTTTCGGATATGGTAGACGTGTATCTACATTATGGAAGGCAATTTCAAAATCTGTCATCATGCCTATTATACGAGTATGTATTTATAAAAAGAAACTCGTCGTACTCGTATGTGACCTAAAAAATGTCCATATTTATAATTTGCCATAGTATATGAAAAAATTCTAAAATGCTTAGGTATATAAAAACGAAATGCTGTTCGATGAGATTGAGGACGGCTGGACGGATTCGGCTAGTTTTTGTTTTAAAATGTTCGACAGTTCTAATTAGGTTTTTATGGAGAGAAAAGTTGGAAAATTGAAAAAGCTAAAAGTGGTTTTTCTTTGGGATTTTCTTATGAACTCTGAAGACTATAATTTGACAGGACAACGTCTGTAGAGTCAGCTAGTTTAATGCTAGTTTAGTGAATATTTACGTATCCCCAAAATTAAACAGATTCTGACAAATTTTTTTAAGTTTTCAGGTGTTATTGTCACTGATCCAATACCCTCCAGACGCATGTGACATTGATGAAATATTAGCTGTGTTGGCTACTGACTAAGTGTTGGTTGTGACGGCTGCTGCTGGCTCCTTTTCATCCTCCGTCGTGAATCCAGCGATAGTGATCAAATAAATATAAAAAACCATGCTGATAAACAGCTTATTTCAGAGATATTCCAATTTATCCGTTAATAGATTGTCTATGTATTATTTTCCATTCCTTCACTCGGTACGGTAGTCTGCATTTTTTAACATTTTATAGTTGGATCTGGCCTGGATCTGGCAAGTAGTGGCAAGGCACACTGCGTTTCACGGTCATTTAGACAGCCTGCCTGGCGGCAGTATACAACCTGAGGTTGCGTTTCGGAGTATGAGTAAGGGTTGCCACGGCCCATTTCCCTATCTCTTCCTAATCCTTAATCATTAACCCCTCGTATGTCCCCGTATTTTTTGGCACAGATCTGTGCAACTACGCTTGTATGTCCCGACACAGATCTATGTCGCGACCGACTTGCGTCATATTCCATTCGATTATATATACTAAAGTTCTATTAATAAAGTTGAAATTTGTACAACAATTACGCGCAACATATCTTGACCCGACCGACTTGCATACGATTTTAAGCTTTAATACTCTCTAGATAAAGTTGAAATTTGCGCAACAATTTCACGGCACTTATCTGCGCAACTCCGCGAATGTGCCCGCGCAACGTAACTTGGCCCAGACCGACTTGCACTCGATTTTAAGCTTTAATCGTATTATGGTCGGCAGCGCCTTTCCAACACCTGTGGCGTGAACCCTCAGCCTGTCTAACGACCTTAATAAAATAAAAAAACTTGTTAGTTTCTGGTAAAAAAATTACTGTGACACAGGATTACCTTAAATTTGAGACATCTCGTATTTCACGAATAGACGTTTATTGAATGGAAGACTTCTCGAATAAAATGTTAATATAATAATGTTAACCTATAAAAATTTTGGTGTAAAATCATTTTTTTTTTTTTCATAAATTATGGCAAGTCCCTAATTTTGACAGTTGCAAGGCACACTGCGTTTCGCTGTCATTTGGGCAGTCGTTCTGACAGCAGTAACCACCTCCTATACAGAAGACCACCACGACCATAGTTACATCCATACACACCCCCCCTAGATGGGCCATGATCTTGTCGTGGTGGGGGGGCTCACCCTTGGCAATCCGGGCGGTAGCAGGGGTCGGTGCTTTTTTCCTCACCGGCCTTTGCTCGACCGATCGGATTGGTTTTGGGGACAAAGAAGGCCCACACGGCGTGGGCTCCGAGCGGGCTCCGTTAAACGGAGCTCGTGGCGGAGCCCAATAGAAGAGGCTTTTTTTTTCACACGTGACATTGGCAGATCTTCGAGATGAGCCGAATTGCCATTTTTTTTTAAAAGATAAGATAAGATACATCCATACACTAGCCCTAAGAAATATTTGAAAGTAGTTTTTGACCTTTTTTCTTAGGCATTAAAAAATTTATTCAATTCTTATTGCTCATATAGTTTTGAATTTTTATTTCTATATCCAGATGATCCTTCGGGAACAGTCTTTTTCTGGGTGAAAAGAACTCTATGTCATTTTCTGTATCCCTATGTCGGTTGAGTTAGGTTAATAATTTAACGAACCGGTAGGGTGAGTGGTTAGGGTGCTTGCCTTAACGCTCTGTTCTAGGGTTTCTGGGTTCGATTCACGGCAGGGTCAACTTTGGAAATGAATTTTTCAAAGTTGGTTCTGGTATAGATCTGGAAAGTAGTGGCAGGGCACATTGCGTTTTGCCGTCATTTGGGCAGGCCTTCTAACGGCAGTAACCACCTCCTTACAGAAGAACACCGTGAAATAACAGCATATGTGCAGTTGTTTTTGTTGAGTGAGTAAGGGATGCCAGAGCCCGTTGCCCTATCTACTATGGTTGCCTACACAAGCAACAGCACAGGTGCTGCATACATCTACATGCAGCACCTGTGCTGTTGCTTGTGTTACCACCTACCATCAAGTGGACCGTCAACCTGTCTGTTCACCTTAAAAAAATTGCTTCAATAAGTACTCTTTGTCGACCAACACAATTCAAATCTATAGGTTTCACCGAATTCAAAAGAAAACGTCGCTCTATTAACACGTTTCGGAACAATCCCCTGTTTAGCTTGAATTAGCAAATATACCCGTTTATATGGGCGCTCGTTAAAACTCGTCGGTAATTAAGGTCCTGCGATGTTTCCGCCCACGTTTTTTTAAAGCAATCGCCATTTTTTATTCATTTTCCACTCGTAATACTCGTCCGAGAGTGATGGTTGAATCGATACCAATTACCATTTGGAACGAGATGTTTACGTATTCATGTGGCGGCGGTTTATTTTTGTTGCAGAACCGCGGGGGAATATTTGTTTTAAGATTCTTTGTTAATTTTTTTATAGGTTACCTAGGAAGCCTAGCTGTAAATGTGCAATTGACTGGTGGGTGGTAATTCTAAAGCACTCGCCTTACACATAAATGCTTAAACACAGATAAAACATCGTTACAATTGTTATCTTTAGTATACTTATAACTTTTTACAAGCTTTTCGTAACTTAAAAAACTTAAAAGAAGTGAGCCATGATTCAAGTTTTCTGTCCGTATAAGGATTGAATAAATGTTTTAACGCCTAAGAAAAAGGGTTGAGAAAATTGCTCTCACAGGCGAGAGCTACTTTAAATTATTTTTTAATACAGTTGCTCAAAAAGTGGCGTATTGCAGGGACGTATAGCGTTCGGGATGTGGGCTATTACATACTCGTGCTTTTTTTTACCTTTCCCGAACTCGTGCGTTCTCTTTCCCAACTGTCAAAAAACCAACCATGAAGTTTTTACTAAAAAAAATTCATAGATCATGCAAATACGTATATTTCTAAAAAGAAGCTACTAATTTGTTTCAATATCAGATTTAATGATTTGATTGAATGAGTTAGGTTAGGTTTCATTTCATTTCATCTCATTAAATTTCATTTTCATTTCATATCAATAAAAAAAATCTACTGAAGACTTGGCTGTATGGGCATAGTTTCCTTTGCCTACCAGAATGGGTGAAGAAAAAAAATCTCTGCTTATATTCTACGGTTGGCGCCATTTTCCAGAAATTTTCTTTGCGAATTTAGTTGTTTGTTTTATTAAATTGCTTCATTTTTTCGCAACTGTATTAAAAATAGTCGTTCAGTACACGTGCGGAACCGTCATTGCAACTTGTTCCGACTGTCAACCCTCGCCTTCGGCTGCGCCTCGGCTCGGGTAGGCATTTGTCAGAACTCTTTGCAATGACAGCCTTTCCGCACTTGTAATGAAATATACTATTTTAGGGCTAGTATATAAATGCTTTACAAATAATGCTGTGTACAAATTGTCACAAATAATGCATTAGATGAAAAAGTAATTAAATGTTGTTTCGTATGGTTATATATCAAGTACATTACAAATAACATTGGTTCAATACATTAAACGGAGCTAATTTCCTGCTGTACTAAAATTACAGCCAAAATACTCAAGGAGGAAAACTATCTTCTGTGTGGTACAAAATTATAAGGTTAATTAATATAATAATTACATAATATAAAAATACAAGTGTATACAATGCGGTGACATTGTATACAGCAGTAATAGTATAGTACTTAAGAGGGCACTTTCCAACTCGAACAACTTCTTATTTCCATGATTACTCAAAAATTAATTATAGGTCGTAGCAATACATTAAAAAATGTGACATTTCTGGGACATAATTATGAAGTTTTGCATCGCAACGAAACACTGAAATTAATTTTATATCTAGTATAATTAATTTCTAAAATGTGCAGAATTTGTGACTTTTCGCGGGTTGAATTCTTATAATCACTGACTAAAATCCAAAAATGTTTTTCCATGGAAACATCCTACCGATAATGTACATTTGAAATTGGGATGTTAATAGCGACCATCTATAAAGGTTTTTCTAAAATATTCGAATCGCTGGCGTATGTTTTATTATTTTCGCGAGTTGAATAAGTGGCGCAAATGTGTTGCGTCGCATTCTGTCTTCGGTTATTCGCATTTACTATAAATTGGTCTCAAATTACTATAAGGTGAAACAACAAATTCTCCCAAATACCTATTACGTACAGCGCCACCTTAAGTCTCACTCTCGAGCCTTGCGATTTTTATGCGGCTTTTTCTTTGTTTTCAATAGAAAAAAATAAAGGATATTTGTTTATGCGGCGGACTGGACCCCGCGCGACCTTTTCTGTTTCCATATATAAGAAAAATTTTAAGAAAAGAAAAATATAAACGTGGGTAGGGATAAGATTTAAACGAGATAAGGACGAAATCGCTGGAGTATTTCAAAATATACGTAGTAGAAATTCCTCGTCGTTTAATAGACGTTTTCGGACATGTAATAAGACGGTGATTTATTTTAAAGGAAAATATCGAGGAACAAATTAAATTTTCAAATTACGAGTAACATACACAATTTCTGGGTATTTCTTTATAAATAGTGTAAATTTACTACCACTTAGATGCTGGATCCAGGCTGCTTCTAACTGGTTCTACTTGAAAATTATGAGTAAAGGCTATGTGCAATATTAGGTGTTCAACAGTTGAGATGTTGATGATGAACATGACATTTTAAGGAAGTCTACACACAAGACGCGAATCCAAATTTAAAGCGTAAGAAGCCACTGGGAAGACTCTGTTTACCTCTCAGTAAACATGAATATTTACTGGTATTTAACTGTGCATCTATGTCCTTGTAACTCCGTTGGACGAGTGGTAGAGTGCTTGCGTTAACGCTCCGCCTCAGGGTTCCCGTGTTCGATTCCAAGCAGGGTCAACATTGAAAATGAACTTTTCAAAGCTTACTCTGGTCTGGATGCGAAAAGTAGTGACGAGGCACCGTGAGTTTCGTTCGCAGTCATTTGAGCAGCCCGTCTGGCGGCCGTAACCACCCCCTTACACAAGACCACCGTGAAATAACAGCACGTGTGCTGTTATGTTTCAGCGAGTGTGCCAGAGCTCATTTACCGAATCCTTCCCAATCCCTTATCGTTAATCCTACTCTAGTCAGCACAGCATTTGCAGCAACTGTGGCGTTGCTTGTGTTATACGGTAGCCACCTACCATCAAGTGCCACCACCATCACCTACCATCAAATCCGTATTAAGCCTGTCTGCCGACCAAAACATAAAAAAAAGATTGAAGATAAAAGAGAAGATCATCACATCAACAGAATCGCTCGTCTGATTCGCCTGTAACTTGTACCACAAGCAAAAACGAAGCAACATACATATCTTCTCGTACATAAATACGCCCGCGTTGTTTTATTGTTATTGGCAGTATAACCACTAGTTTACTGTGACGTAGCCGAATTAACTAGGGATGTAGTGCTTAGTAATTGTTCTAGTTTTTATTGCCAACCAACTAAGACGGAGTATCATTAACTGCTAATGAGTTGCTTCTTTCTTTCTGGGAAGAATTATGCCGCAACCTTAATCGGGATCATTCCAAGTTGCTTTTAGTTGCCTATTGAAAATGTTTAAACTATAGGCTATAACTTCCGATAGCGGAACTGACTTTAACACCTCTGGTGTGTCAAAATACAACAAAAGACATCTCGCTTTTTCACGGTGGTCTTCTGTAAGAAGGTTATTAATATTGTTATCAGAACCTTCGCCTGTAATGTATTTATTTGTGTTATTCTCAACAAAAACCCTACAGCAATACAGCAGAAATAACATACAAAGGAGACATCACCAAGCACATTACCATTTACAGAGATTCATTACGTACCCAAATCATGTTTGAAAATTAAGTTGAAAAGTAAAAATTGATTTTAGATGATGGGGAAAAGGATCTAGGTAAGAAGTTAGGATGTGTGTGTGTGTGTGTGTGTGTGTGTGTGTGTGACACTGGGTAATCGTTAAGGTCGTAATTAGATCGAGATAGTGGGACATGGAACAGTTTTATCTTTCTCCACGCCTAGGCCCGTCCTGAAGCTTTGGACAATTAAGAGTACCAGAACAAATGTCTTGGAGGAATGACAGTGCGTCTATCCTCCAAGGTCATCAATGCTTGATGTTTGCAAGAATCATCATAGTTTAAGGGACTGTATTTTTTGGGAATGCATGCGTTGCCTATTTTATATGTGTAATCAATAGGGCCTTATGCTTCCTTGTGAAGGTGGTTTTTTTTTTTTTTTTTTTTTTTTTTTTTTTACGTAAATAATAATGTCAAATTAATATTGTCGGGTTCAGCACCTTCGTCTGTCATTGTGGAAACAACTAAACTAAAGCTCAAATCTGAAATATTACAAAAGGCGAATGCTCGTCAGTCAGTAAGGCAGTATGTAACGTAATGAAATTAAAGGCAAATGGTCGCAATGAAGGAACACAATTATTTTGACATAACAAACAGACAATTTAAAAGGATGAAGATAAAGATTGAATAATTTTTTAACATCCCGTTTGACGAGCCCGTTGAATGAGTGGTTAGGGGGTTCCCAGGTTTGAAAATGAACTTTTCAAATTTGGCTATGGTCTGGATCTGCATAGTAGTGGACAAGGTAAACTGCGTTTCGCAGTAATTTGGGCGGGCCGTCTGGCGGCAGTAACCACCCCTTTGCAGAAGACCACCGTGAAATAACAGCACGCGTGCTGTTGTGTTTCGGTGAGTGAGTAAGGGATGCCAGACCCTATTTACCTTATCCCTTCCCAATCCCTTATCCTTAATCCTACTGTAGTCGGCAGCGCACTTGCAGCAGCTGTGGCGTTGCTTGTGTTATAGGCGATGGTTGCCATCTAACATCAAGTGGACCGTCAGCCTATTGGTCGATCTTAACATAATCATAACATAAGAAACATACGAAAAAGGGTCACGGGCCAAATCGCAGATCTAAGCAAGAGGATGAGACGTCTTGGGATGGACACCACGGTCAAAACACCCGTGGGCGGACAACCTCGTCACTGGACTGATACAATGTAATTATACAGAGGGCAGTGGGTGATAAAATAATGAAGGTAATAAAATAATGAAAACAATCATTGGCGATGATTCACTAATAAGAACTAAGCTGCAGAGTCTGGTACATAGACGCAAAGTTGCCTGACTGTGTGTATTCTATGAGATGTACTTCGGAGGGTGTGCTCGAGAGCTGCATGAGATCATACCGCCTTCCCCTTTCTTCTATCGGACATGCAGAAGTACGGCTGGTTACCATCCTCACCTTGTCGAAATCCATCTAATTCGGACCAAGCGCTTTAAAACATCTTTTGTGATGCGCACTGCTAAGGATTGGAACTCCCTGCGGGCGTCTGTATTTCCGAGCTCATACAACCCAAATCTTTTCAAGGTTCGAGTGAATAGGCATCTTCTGCCTCATCCTTCCTACATGGATAGATGCTGGTCAAGAGCAAACCCAACTTTAATAAAATAAAAAAAAGGTGTACAATAGGTAATAAAATTTCTTATTACCCCCCTAATTCAACTCAGTCCATCTTAACATACGACATACTTTAGCGATTAAAATCAAATGTATTTTATCTGTATATGTTGTCAATCATTAATTATAGCCCATATGACTGTTGTTGTTTTTTTTTCTCCAACAAAAGCTATAAAATGGTTGTCGTTTTATCTACAAGGTGTTATTCTTCTGTAACGATTACTATTCGCAAAACAGGCCTCTTTAAGACTTTTTTTTAAACAAATAGTATTGTTTATGTTGTTACATACCTTTTTCAGGACTTATTATGTCACTGTTTATATGAAAAATCATTATGTCACTTAAATATACAGTAGTCTCCAAAATTACATATGCCTTAGAAACGTGGTCTCTAAATAGAGCCTCGTAAGGAAGCTGATCGGGGTTACACTGAGAGATCGAATCAGCAATGAGGAGATTCGTAGATGAACGAGAGTTACCGACATAACCCGGAGGATTAGTAAGTTGAAATGGCAGTGGGCAGGACATAGTATGGAAAGCCGAGGCCACAGACCAGCATGCGCAGGGTAAGACCCACAAGGTGGACAGGCGACCTAATAAGGGCCGCGGGTCGACGGTGGAACCAGGCTGCTTCTGACGGGTTCTTTTGGAGAATTAGGGGGGAGGCTTTGGTCCATCATTGGAAGTCCTGCGGCTGTCTTCTAAAGTCTTCTAAAAGCCTCGTTTTAAGTGTCGTTCATTTCAATGTTAATGTATAAAAAATAAACAAATAAATAAATATGATGACATGATAATTAAAAAAATATGAGCTCAAAGGCAAAAATATACGTATAATACATTTCAGAGACATGTTAATATAAAACGAATGCGAATGAATGTAGCTTTCCACTGACTGATCATTCAGAACTGAGTGAGTTGGAAATAACACAATATCTATGGATAGATATGAAGGATAATAACTATGAGCAGTAATAAATCTCAGCACTTACTATAAATTGTGTTTTACTACTGGACATTGTATATCAAATGGATTCCGAGTTTCAAAATGTGCGAGTTCTAAAGACGTCCCATTTTTCTAAATATCTCCTACATCTTAGAATCAATTGAACACTGCAGGACTCAGGATACCTTTGCGGCGTGCAGGGTTAATAATTAATTTTGTTATTCAGTAATCAACTGATTGACTGACTGTAGTCACCGAAGACTACCGAGATTAGGTACTGTCATACTGTGACCTGTATATATTGAGCAAGAGATGCCATGGATAAAGGACAAGGATAAACCCTTATGCTTTATAATTTACTATTACAAAATTGACAAGAGTCTAGTATCCTTGTTTGTGTTAATAGACAATTTTCACACAAAAAAAACTACCCACAAAAAATGTTCGATGGCTAAGCCGCTAATAATATCGGTCAAGAATGTTAAAAAAATTTTTTTTTTAATTATTTTTATAAAGTCCACTCTATCACTCCACAATCAAACCCACATATTGTATTATACATAATATTGAAATAAAAAAAAATAGGTATGAAAATACTTAGAAATTAACCGTTTTAAAAATTTTCAAAAAGGTAATTGTTGTATTATTTGAGGCTATACTTGTAGCATACTTATTTCTAATTCTAACCATGTATCGCCATCTGTAGTTGCATTTAAGTACTAAATGTAATTTGTACTAGTTGATACCCTACGTTATGACATTATCCACAATACACTGTCTGTTGTGTTTTCACGACTAAACTAAAATATTTTGATAAAATTTGATATGTACCTGGCGACGTTGTGTTTCGCAGTACTAAATATAGTAGTCCGTCTGGCGGCAGTATCCATTCCCTTAGAGAAGACCACTCAGAAATAGCATAAATAAAAAAAATATGTAAAAAAAATCAATTGTTGCGTATTTTCTCCATCTGATTATATCAGAAACGGCATCATCTGATTTTTAAAGGTCTAAGTTTATCTTTTCATTTATTTCCACAGTCCCTCGATCCCTTACCAGTTCGTATTATTATTATTATTATTTTTATTTTTATGGAAAATATAATTTATCTTATAAATCTGCCCGATTCAATGTTTTTTAAATTTAGTCTATTATGCTCTCTATTTTATATGTTTTAATTTTACTCTAAGAAGTCAAATTAGGCGACGAAAATAACTTTTCTACTAAGTCCTCGCCTTAACACCGAATCTTAGTATAAATTAATCTAATTTTCTAAATCAACAAATATTTAGTTTATGTCCTTATTTCTCGGTACTGTGTTTCTTCATGGAGCTAAAACAATTGTACAGAGTCTAGTTCAGGAAATTAAAAACTTTCTGACCTATTTTCCAATTCTATTTTGTTTTGTTGTAGGTACCGGCTGAATTCATCAACTTCTCAAACTAATGAAATTCTATACAATTTGTAAGTCTCATATGCAGACTTGACTTTGACGAGCCCGTTGGATGAGTGGTTAGGGTGCTTGCCTTAACGCTCTGTTCTAAGGTTGCCGGGTTCATTTCCGGCTGGGTCAACTTTGAAAAATTAACTTTTCAAATTTGGCTCTGGTCTGGATTTGGAAAGTAGTGGCAGGGCACACTGCGTTTTCGCAATCATTTGGGCAGCCCGTCTGGCGGCAGTAACTGCCACCTTACAGAAGACCACCGTGAAATAACAGCATGTGTGCTGTTATGTTTCAGTGAGTGAGTAAGGGATGCCAGAGCCCATTTCCCTATCTCTTCCCAATCCCTTATCCTTAATCCTACTGCAGTCGGCAGCGCACTTGCAGCACCTGTGGCGTTGCTTATTTTAGACGATGGTAGCTATCTAACATCAAGTGGACCGTCAGCCTGTCTGCGGATTTTAACATAAAAGAAAACTACGCGTACTTATGTTGCGGGCTCAGCTGGTGGGTAATATATAATATTTTTTTATTTAATTCTCGTTTCAATTTTCTATTATAAGGCAACACCAGAATAAAAAACGCAGCTGAAGACACTGAAATTCCGACATAATATGGTAACACAAGGCAAGGCAAGTCATATTAGGAATTCACTACAACATAAATGGCTTTCACGCGAGACGGATTGGAGCAATCAAAATTCCAGCGTATTGTGTAGCGACAACTTAACATCGTTTAAATGGAATTTAATGAGATGTCTAACATTGTCTGGTGTTTCTCAAAGTACTTATAACCGCTTTGAAATTCTAAACAATAACAGAGATCTTAGAGAGCTCTCTTTAAAAGGAATATCTAAATTTACAAAAAAAAAAATGTTTAATGTTAATATTTAAAAAGCTTTCTCGACAAACGCACGACTTCGTCTGCGTCTCTATAAAATATTATTTATGAAAAACGGCTATTTTGTATGAAGGGTAAAGGGGTGAGATGGGGAAAATGAGTGGCCTATGTTACTCTCTGATAATTTAGCTTTCTACAGTTGAAAGAATTTTTGAAATCGGTCCAGTAGTCTTTGAGTAGCCTATATAGGTAATTGTTTTTTTTTTTTTTTTTTTTTTTTTTTTTCATGGAGAGGGGCGAGGGTGAGTAGCCTATATAGGTAAATTTTTTTCATGAAGATGTCACCAAGGCGATAAGAAAGCAGGGGTCTTCATTGTGGGGACCTGCACACATGGCTGGCGAGCTATGTGTGCCTGCACAAGGTCCCCCCCGTCTGGGGATTGCCTGGGTGTCTCTGGGCAATCCCCCATTGGAGTAAGCCTAGTCAGCAATGACTAGGCTGCCCTGGGGTGGATCGGAGTTGTTGCCTAGGCAGAACCCGGTCCACCCCGCTCAAAGGGCAAGGAGACACCGGGGAGTTTTAGTGGTGTAGGACCCAGTCCCTTGACTGGGTGAGTCCCACATATCCCTACCGTCTAGCCAGCGGTAGGGAATCCGTAAATGGATTTCTCCTCGATAAAAAAAAAAAAAAAAAAAAAAAAAGGGGGTCTTCATTGTATCAAGAGGATTAAAGGCAAATTGGAGACAGAAGATCGAATATTTCGTAGTATGGTCGAATACCATTCGCGTGACTACCGTCTATTTAGTTAGGAAACAATTCAGATAAGATTAAAGTTATTTAAACCCAAGTTTTATAACTAAATTTAATACCTAGATAGAGAGTGAGAGAATTATATGCACGACATATTTATTTTATTGCTTAAATTAAATTGTAATCTTATTTTGTGATATTGTCAAAAGTTAAATAAATTCATACTAGAACTGACCAATATTATAACTGCAAAAGTGAATTCACCCCTTGATTCAGCTTTCACGACTTAAGGTGGCGCTGTACGAGCGTGGGAATTCAGTAATAGGTATTTGGGAGAATTTTTTGTCTCAACTTACTATAATGCGAATAACCGAAGACAGAATGCGACGCAACACATTCGCGCCTCTTATTCAACTCGCGAAAATAATAAAACATACGCCAGCAATTCCAATATTTTAGAAAAACCTTTATAGATGGTAGTTATTGACATCCCAATTTTAAATGTATATATAGGTAGGATGTTTCTGTGGAAAAACATTTTTGAATTTCAGTCAGAAAATTTCTGCACATTTTGGGAATTAATTATATACTAGATATAAAATTAACATCAGTTTTTTGTTGCTATGCAAACCTTCATATTATGTCCCAAAAATGTCATATTTTTTCATGTATTGCTACGACCTATAATTAATGAGTAATCATGGAATTACGTAGTAAGTGGAATAAGTAAGCTGTTCGAGTTTGGAAAGTGCCCTCTTAACTCCTCAACGGATCATGAAATTCGATTATTATTTTCAGTCAGGGGTACAGACAATGAGATCGGATAGCTTTCATTCAAAAAAATGTACCTACTGTCTTTGACCATGAGTGGCACCATACCTTTACGGCATCAGTTTTCTATCTTAAGGTGCGTGTGTAAATTCTTTATTTGTTTACAATAAACACTGAAATGTTTTATTTATGCTAATATTCACTAAACCGCACTCATGGTCTGTCTCATTTTTAGTACCTACTAAACAAAAATTGCTTGAATATCCACAGTTCGATATTCTTCTGTCGGATGATCAGTTAGTAAAAAATAAAATATGTCAACTAAACTAAGGCCAAAATTTAAAACAATAATACCCCCCCTAGGTGGGCCAGGACCTTGTCGTGGTGGGGGGGCTCACCCTTGGCAATCCGGGCGGTTGCAGGGGTCGGTGCTTTTTTCCTCACCGACCTTTGCTCGACTGACCGGATTGGTTTTGGGGACAAAGAAGGCCCACACGACGTGGGCTCCGAGCGGGCTCCGTTAAACGGAGCTCGTGGCGGAGTCCAATAGAAGATTTTTTTTTACTTGACATTGGCGGACAATGGCCGTCTTCGGGATGAGCCGAATCGCCAACTTTAAAAGAAGAAGAAGAAAACAATAATATCAATAGTCAAAGTCAAGTTATGTATTATGTAAGTAGTTATGTAACTTACTTAAGCCATTTGTCAGCTATTGCAAAGAGACACGCATATTTCACGGCACCCAAGACCTTTTGCAAATTAACCCCAAAACGTAGGGTTAAAGGAGCATTATAAGAATAAATAATGAAGTGGCGCTCTGTTCTGCGGGCGAAAATCCTCCTACCCTCTCAATTAACGTGGAGTTGAAATTAATTTATTCAAACCAGAGGATGATTGGGTTCTGTCCTATTGTAGGCTGTTACAGAAGTTTTATATTTCAAAGATAAATATCAGACTATTTTTTGTTGAATCCTGGAATTTTATGAGGAGTAAAATTAATGCAAGCGTTAACTAAAGAGCGTTACGTTATCTGTCACTTTGACATTTGTGCGACAGCTGACGCATGTATTTATGTTCCCTAATTATATTCTCTGGGCTTATTAAAGTAAACGTCGAAATCTTGTATGAAAAGTGTAGTCCGCGTTGAGAAACGAAACTATAACGCGTTATAAGCGGCGCAACGACTATTTGAACTTATAAAACGTAGTGACATCTGGGTATACCGAAAGTAACTAACATAACTTTTGTTGGAACACGTGACATCTGAGTATTGACACGAGGAAAATTGACACGAGGAAAATTTTATACATTTAAAGGACTAAACTCCTATATAGTGCGTCGGAGTTGACACACACATTTTTTTCTTTGTTAAAATGAACATGCATATAAAATCATTAACATTGATTCAACTGTGATAACGTTAACCAACCAAAAGGATTTAGTTAAAATTTAATATGATGACACTGGCACCATACCTTTACGGCATCAGTTTTCTATTTTAAGATGCATGTGCAAATTTTTTATTTGTTTACAATTAACACTGACACTTTATATATTATTATTATTTATGCTAATCTTCACTAAACTGTACTCATTATCTGCGATTTAGTGTCAATTTTAGTACTTAAAATGTATAAAGTGTTAAATACCTAAGTAATTCAAATAAATATTTAAACAAAATCAAGTGCTTGAAATGAATAGAATATTTTTTGTCGTTTAACATACTAGCTTCCCGCCTCCGGCTTCGCACTGATTTTTTTCTGCATATATATACAGAAAGCCTCCTCGTTAATCGCCCTTTCAATTAGTGAATTTGTATTTTTATATTTACGCCATCCTATCCCATATCCTTTATCCCTGTGTCCCCGTATCCCTGTGAATTGTTTGTAAAATTTCATGATGATCATTTGAGTAGGTAGTTAAGGCGTGAAAGTGTAACAAGCATACAAAATCATTTTGTATATATACTTATATATAATGATATTTTTCTGTGATTTGGACGACGACGAAATTAATTAAACACAATTGAGTTTCTCTCCAAGGGAATATTTTATTTTGTTAATTTCTATTATTTTAATACATCTGAATTATATATTTACTAAAAATAATAAAATATCCAGGAACAAAACTTTACCTGTAAGCAAAGAAACACAACAGCACACGTGCTGTTATTTCACGGTGGTCTTCTGTAAGGGGGTGGCTACTGCCGCCAGACGGGCTGCCCAAATGACTGCGAAACGCAGTGTGCCCTGCCACTACTTTCCAAATCCAGACCAGAGCCAAATTTGAAAAGTTGATTTTTCAAAGTTGACCCTGCCGGGAATCGAACCCGGGAACCCTAGAACAAAGCGTTAAGGCAAGCACCCTAACCACTCATCCAACGAGCTCGTCATGCAAAATTTTACCTCGAAATTTCTATAACGCATTAACAGATTTTCCGCAACCAAAACACATTCCCTAATAACAATGGAGTATCGTAAATAACCGTTAATAAATCGTCGCAATTAATCTGGTAGGCATAGTGAAGCGATGACGGCCGCTCTTGGAACGTATCCAGGTTGAAATCTGTGCAATTAGGATTACCTGCATGAGCTATGTGCTCCTACGAGCTACCCGGGAGCTAAGTGCATTTGGGGGCACTACGAATTGCTGCATAACCTGCTGGACTCGACTATATTTGACTGTGCTAGGCCGATTTCCTCTTCATTGCTATGAATGCCATATGTATTTTGACATTTATGGTTAAAGATTTAGGATTTATTTAATTTATAATTCGTTGAGGGCGTTTTTGGGGCTGTCTCGCTTGCTTCGGGGATGTTTGCAACGACGAGCACAGATTATTTCTTTGTTAAAATGCCTAAGAAATGTGCATCACTCGTTAAGGGGGTGCGGGTCATCAGCTCTAACAAAGTTTTGTCCGGAATTAAATCCGGAAATATGATCTATCTCTCCTAATCTACTTTATACTCTTGACTTTGACTTGATACGGACCAGTTAGAGTTGTTGGTAATATTTTTAAAGGTAAAATAAATGTTTTTTTTTTAAATCTGACATGGAGTAAAATTGGCGTCAGAGTTCAAAATGAAAATTTAAAGTGTCAATGATTCTAAGGTCATTGGAAAATCCCAAGATCAAAGATCGAAGGACGCTAAGAAAGTACTTTAGTCATAAAGTAAATATGTTGGTATCTTCCTAATAAAAATAATTTTATTTTCTCATTTTTATTACAAACAGGCGGACGTGGGGGAGCATTTTTTTTGCGATTTTGTACCCATAAAGCATTACCTTTATTGACCATATTTCTTCCTTTACACCGAATTGCCTACACATCAAATCACATTATCATATTTTTTTTAACGATAAGGTCGCGAGACAAATTGACCATCCAAAGCTACCGTCGCCTATACTATAAGAAACGCCACAAATGCTGCAAGACCACAGAAGGATAAAAGATTAAATATTAGGAAGGGATAGGGAAATGGGCTCTGGCATCCTTTACTCACTAACCGATTCCACTAACCGAAACACAAAGTAACACATGCTGCTATTTTACGGTGGTCTTATGTAGGGTGGTTACTGCCTCCAGAGAGGCAGTAACCACCCTACATACATACTTACCCGCTCGACCAAGGTGCTTGTCATAAATGAAAATATTACCGTAAAGCGGTAGGGTCGTTATTTATTGTACACTACAAATTAAGTTAAAAAACTAGTTTTTCTCATATTATCCAATTACTTATCTTGTTAATGATAAAACCGTATTGAAATTTTCAAACATCCAAATAATTTCAACAGGAAGGAGGAAAATCTAAGGCTACACAACATTTGGTATCCGGCACTACGCAAGAATAATAATAATGAAAGACAGAGAGGGCATTATAACCCCTCTCCTAGTGACCACACCCCACTAATTCAACCACAGGGTGGGGATATAAATATAAATATAGAAACATTCCACTCGACGAATCAGTCACCCTGCTGAACTGCAGATCCTATTCAGACAACTGAACCCCAAGAAATCGCCGGAAATAGACCGAATATCCAACAAACTACTGAAGCGATTTCCGCCGATGTTATTCTCGCTCCTACTAAGCATCTTCAATGCAGCCTTGCGCGATCGCGTCTTTCCAGCCGCCTGGAAGGAAGCGATCGTTATCGGTATTGCAAAGCCGGGCAAGGATAGAACCCTCCCCGCCAGATACAGGCCAATTAGCCTTCTCAGCTCCATCGGGAAACTCTACGAGAAAATCCTGTTGACGCATATCTTCCTCATGTTAACTCTAACAATCTTCTCATCGACGAGCAGTTTGGCTTCAGAGCCAGACACTCGTGCGTCCATCAAGTGCATCGACTAACTGAGCACATTCTCTCCGGGCTTACCGAAAGCCCCCGTCCAATAAGCACCGGTGCCGTCTTCTTCGATGTGGCGAAGGCCTTCGATAACGTTTGGCATGCCGGGTTGATATACAAGCTATACCAACTCGGACTGCCGGAGGGTCTCGTGCTCATAGTACGGGACTTTTTGGCCGATCAAAGCTTTCGCTACAGTTGAAGGCACCCCTATCGTCCCCCCGCCCCCTAAGGGCAGGCGTTCCTCAGGGTTCAGTTCTCTCACCCACCCTCTACTCCCTGTATACCAACGATATACCCCGCACGGAGGGGGTCGAGCTGTCTCTTTTCGCAGACGACACGGCCCTCTACTTCTCCAACCGATACCGAGGCTTCTTAACTCGCATGCTTCAAACCGCCGTGACCGCTCTCGGCGATTGGTTTTAGAAATGGAGAATTGAGGTGAATCCCGAGAAAAGCGCAGCAATGTTCTTTTCACGCGGGAATCTACTTCAAACTCCTCGCGCTCAGAATGCCCTACAAATTGATCGAGCTTCACTCGGTCAAATCTCACTCCAAGGCCGCCTTATCCCTTGGGTCCATCAGACCAAATACCTCGGTGTTACCCTCGACCGAAGACTTACGTTCGGTCCTCACATAAAGCGTGTCAGGGACAGGGCAGCGTTCGTCCTGGGTCGCCTGACGTGCCTCATAGGCAGGCGGAGTACAATGGCCCTTAGAGATAAGGTGACATTGTACAAAGTCTGCGTCAGACCGATTATTGACGTACGCTAGCGTTGTCTTTGCGCACGCTGCTCCCACCCTTATCCAATCCCTTCAAGTCATTCAGAACCGATTCCTGCGGAGAGCTGTGGGCGCCCCATGGTACATCCGCAACGTCGACCTCCACCACGACCTTAACCTTCCCTCCATCGTCAAGTGCATCAAGGACTTCGCCTTGAAGTACTACAACGATACTCTTTCTCGTTTCAGAAGACGACCTCGACACATCCTACTGGACCAGGATGACCCAATCACAGCAGCAAACGCGGCGTTTGCTGGTGATGACAACGACGTGCAGCTGCCCCGACATCGTGAAAGAAGAGGAAGACCGCCGCGCCCCTTCTCACCTCCGAGGCGCGACCTGGCAACGCCTGCGAGGGACCTCCCGGCCCGGGGACCACTTTTACCGGTCGCGGCTGTCGCCGTGGCCGTCGCAAGTGGCCCTCCAGGGCTCCAGGCTCCAGGCTTTAGTTAAGTTCTTTTTTGTAAGGGCGGGGCGCTTCTCGCCCCCCCGACGCCCGGTGACGGTTTCAAAGTCCCCTATGGACTGAACCACACCCATCTCGAGGGTAGTTTAGTGCGGTAAAAGTCCCACATAACCTCTATGGACACTTGCATTGCATGCGGCATGGGTTCATAAGGTATCTTTTGAAGATTTCTCCTTTCGTAAAAAAAAGACGAATCAGTCTCGTTCGAGAAGTCGAAAAGTGCAGAAGTGAAGTGCAGTGCAGTGTGTCACAGTTTGGTGCATTACGGTGCAGTGATGTGATGTACTTTTTATTCTAATACGGAATACGGACTACACCACTGAGGAGGTCAACCGCAGTTGTTGACGAAACGTTTGGAAGAATTTCCAACAGACCGGGCTATCATCCCGGAAACCTACAACTTATATTTCCATAATTAAATTATTTGTGAATCCATAATTAGTATTTCCATATTTAGTTAGTAGTGGCAGGGCACACTATGTTTCGCAGTCATTTGGGCAGCCCGTTTGGCGGCAGTAACCACCCCCTTATAGAAGATCACAGTGAAATAGTAGAATGTGTGCTGTTGTGGTTCGGTGAGTGAGTAAGGGATGCTAGAGCTCATTACCCTATCCCTACCTTATCTCTTATCCTTAATCATTCTACTATGGTCTGCAGCGTACCTGCAGGAACCTGTGACGTTGCTTATGTTACAGGCCCCGGTAGCCACCTATCATCAAGTGGAACGTCAGTCTGTCTGTCGATTTTAACATAAATTTTTTTTTTGTGTAATTCGACATTTTATAAAATACTAGCTGAACTCGGCCACGCTTCGCTGCGGCCCATAAGGCGGCGGCGTGCGCATGAGGCGTGCGATACTGGACACTGCTTATATATAATACTATTGATCGTAGCGTAATGTTATATAGCCTATAGCCTTCCTCGATAAATGGACTATTCAATACAAAAAGAATTTTTCAATTCGAACCAGTAGTTCCTGAGATTAGCGCGCTCAAACAAACAAACAAACTCTTCAGCTTTGTATATTAGTATAGATTTGAAGATGTTTCAGCAATTTCGCGTTGTTGGTGACAGCCACTTATGTAACGGACATTCATAGTGAATTATTTGCTAGGAAACCATGTACAAGACAGATAGATTCCTCAAGTTCATCTCAGATGTCAAGCGCCGGTACTGTTAACGCTTGCGGGATTTGACCGCGAGATGCGTTTGCGGTCGCCCGACTGTCCGCAGCAATGTAGACTGACTGGTCTGCTCTGCTGATATATCAACTGCTACTGCATTACGAACTATTTAAGCTTCATATCAAGTTGCTTAAATGGCTTAAATAGTTCGTAATATTATCTTAAAATTGTCGATTGGGGGCAACACTCCCCCAATCGACACCTCGTAAGTTTCAACTTATTTATTAAAAAATTGCTGGTGAACAGACTTCGTCTGCGTTAACACTCTATCACATTTAAAAAATATAGTCTTATTAACAGTCTCACTGATTTCGGCATATCCACACTTTTTTAATAGTACATAGTAGTGCTAGTCGAAATATATCAAAAAAGGTGCTGACACCAAAAAATTTCGATTTTGCTATAAAATTTTGTTACAACTTTGATCCCACCCTTTTTTTGTAAGGTGTCAAATCCAAATTCGACTGGGCTAACACAACAGTATCAAAAAATGTTGATTTTTGATTCGAGAGCTAAACTCTTTACGAATATTAATCATAAAAGAAATTTACGAATATTAATCATAAAAGAAAATGTTTATATATATATAAACATAATCAAGAACTTAATTAATTAGCCAAGAACTTTATCAATCGTAGGCACTCGTTCGTATACTAATAGGTTGGGGAAAAAGTTTTTTCGCATTTTATATGAAAACTCAAGACATTTTTTTAAGTTTTTTTACATATACATGTGTCATTTTGTTCGATGACTTGTAGGTAGTGACATGATCCCATTGCTGTAGAAATTTTGGGACTTCTGATGAAAAAAAAACGCGACAAGCAGTTTCGGCAGTCCTCTATTGATGTTAACCTGACACTGCCTAAAGAATTCTGAAGAGACCGAAACTGGTCGAAATCTGTAAGTCCAAGGTCAGAGCTATATGGGTGATGCATTAACACCTCCCAGCCAAACTCTCTTAATTTTTGCTGGGTGGCTAAAGATGTACGTGGTCCAGTATTGTCGTCATGAAAGACCACACATTTTCTATTGATCAATTCCGACCACTTTCTCTCAACTTCTTGCTTTAATCTCATCAGTTCTTGACAGTTGACAGACATCCGAATCGATGGTTCTGCCCGGCGGTAAAAGCTCATAATGAATAATGCCCTTCTAATCCCATTGCTAATTTCTAACGAAAAGGCCTATGGAAATATTTATAACGTCTTCACTTCACTGAAGCATGACTTTTTTTTTGTATTAAGATCGGCAGACAGGCTGACGGTCCACTTGATGGTAGGTGGCTACCGTCGCCTATAACACAAGCAACGCTAAAGCTTATACAAGTGCGCTGCCGACTACAGTATGATTAAGGATGAGGGATTAGGAGGGGATAGGGAAATGGGCTCTGGCATACCTTACTCACTCACCGAATCACAACAGCACACGTGCTGTTATTTCACGGTGGTCTTCTGTAAGGGGGTGGTTACTGCCGCCAGACGGGCTGCCCAAATGGCTGCAAAACGCAGTGTGTCCTGCCTCTACTTTCCAGATCCAGAGCAGAGCCAAATTTGAAAAGTTCATTTTTCAAAGTTGACCCAGCCGGGAATCGCACCCGGAAACCCTAGAACAGAGCGTTAAGGCAAGCACCCTAACCATTCATCCAATCTAAATAAAAACACTCATACTGTCCGGTAGAATGTACAATTACTTCATCCCGTACATGAAGTTGTAATCCCATGTAAGGCTTACCTACTCGAATTGGTGCTTTGGAAGAATGCCAACAGTTACGGCGTATTAGAAAATTTGCTTTGAAACACTGGTTGTATTCAGGGTTTATTTGGTAAAACATGTCATTTTTCTAATTTCAAAACAATAATTAAGTGAGAGTTACATTGTGAGCCCTACTAAGGTCGGCACCGCAATTGCAGAACCTGTGGCGTTGCTTAAGTTGTAGGTGACGGTGGCCACTTACCATCAAGTGGACCGTCAACTTGTCTAGCGATCTTAACATAAAAAAATCAATATTATTTGTCAAAAGAACAGAACGGCAGTAGGCACGACTTTTATGCCGACTATATAGTCGGATAAATTAGGTCAGGATAAGGAAATGGACTCTGAAGATGTCATTTCGTAAAAGGAAGCGGAGGGAGCGGGAGGACGATGCCCTGTCCCAGCTCCTCCGCCGCAGACGAACAGGGTCACGGAGCATATGCTTATGTTACAGGCTCCGGTAGCCACCTAACATCAAGTGGACCGTCAGTCTGTCTGTCGATTTTAACATATAAAAAAATTAGTGCTCTTGTGTAATTCGACATTTTATAAAATACTAGCTGAACTCGGCCACGCTTCGCTGCGGCTTTTTATTTTTTTCTGTGTATAATGCGTGACCTCACTATCGGCTCTAACGGAAGACCAGCGCTGGTTTTTACAACCTGGAGTTGGAGCCGGTTTGTGGCAGGGGACGTTGGTGTGTCTGTTTTTTATATACTTAATATCTGTGTATCCTTTGTCACAAATAAAAAAAAAATCTATTCTATTCAAAGAGAAGATGTTATTATTGGATTTTCTTATATAGCGGTGCCTGACTACTGCGCGGGCCAAGGAGGGAGTTAGACCCCGCCCAATTATAGTTAAATTGCAAATGAAATTTGACTGTAGTCTATAACAAACAAACGCCACCACTCCGACAGCAGACTGACCAAGACCACGCCCACAAAAAATGACGTCAGGACCTAGTTTGAAATCAGTACACAGTTGTTTAGGCCATCTCCTCTTTGTATAGGCTCCGTGGAAGGGAGCAGGCGGCTGGCGCATGTCGGTCACCTGCCACCTTGACAGGACCTAGGGCGGTGGATGGGGACTCTATATCCTGAAAGACACGGTACACTTTACCTGTTCGAGTGCGCTGTCCCAATACGACGTTTCCAGATAGGTAAGGATTCCCGCGGCGGTGATGCGGATGAATGCCCGCCAGTAACGCCTAGGTGATTATTCGGTAGATCTACCCTTACCATCCCGGTGTAGGAGTCCGACATAACCCATCGGTCTGTATCCAGGCCTATCATTTCCCTTGTAAATAATGGACTTCAGTATCCCTTACTCACTCACCGCGAAACAAAATGACAGACATGTTGTTATTTCCCGGTGGTCTTCTGTAAGGTGGTAGTTACGTCAAACGGGTTGTCCGGTTTACTGTGCCTTACCACTACTTGCCAGATCCGGGGACATTTGCCATTTCCAGGAATCGAACCCGGGACCCCTGAGACAAAGCGTTGAAACAATGACCTCCTTAACCACATGACCAAGGTGATCGTCAATTCTTAATAAGAAATGGTTTGCGACGTAGGTAAGTAATAAACTCAGGTAGTTGCTCCATTAATGATATTTTGTCACATTAGTGATTTTGAGGAGTGGTCTCCGCTCTCCATCGTCAAATGTGCTGATGTCGCTACTAGTAATAGCGCTACTAGAAAATAAAGAAGTAAATCACAAATGAAAGTCGAGTGATTATTTAAATACAGCGTGACATTATGCCCAACAAGTACTACTTTACTATCGACTGAAGGAAAAAAAAACAAGAAAATGAGTTTTTGATGGCCACCAGGCTAATGATTTCGTTAGTAACAGCAAAAACGCCGATAGTTGTTCACATGAGTGAATCTTATTGGATGGCGTATATACACACTGTGCCATTTAAAATATTTATTACTAGCTTTTGCCCGCGAATTCGCCCACACCCCCTTTTCTTAGCTGTTAAGGCGACGCCAGCCCCTAATGACAAAAAAATCCACTTATTTGTCACCGTTTTCCTTTTAAATTATCATAATAATTATAATTTAAAAAATACTCAAATCATCTGCAGGGTATATGAAAGGGGATCATCATAATTATTTTTTAAATTATATTTAATTATATATTTAAAAAAATTACTAATATGCGGTCTAATATCGATGTTGTAACCGTGCGATTTGCTTAATAATCAATATTTTAAATAGCTAATTCTTAAGATAAATTTTAAGATCCATTATCTGAAGGCTCATCAAAAGAAAAATTCGAATTATACTTTATTTAATTTTTAAATAGATATTTCCGAGATTTGCAAGCCTCAGCAGTCCCGTCAATTCAGTACAAGATGAGTTTTGCTGCAGTCGCCTTAAAACATTTATTCAATCTTAATTGTTCATGAATCGTAAACGAGCCGCCTGTACATTAAATATTTTTTCATTTGTATACGTTGAAAAAAATAGTTTTTAGAATTTTTGACTGTTTGTCTGCGTGTTTGTGCACGCTAATCTCTGAAACGGCTTAACCTATTTCAATGCGGTTTCTACTGATGTATTGTAGCAAGCTTCCCGTAAAATACAATATGCCTGTGTCAAATGTAATGCTTATTTTAATTAATTTAATGTATTTCTAATGCATATTATATAAAGATCTCAGCTTTCCCCATTCCTTCTCCATAAAAACCTTAATTGCACCAAAATTCACACTCCTGCGTCAGCGCAATTTTCTTAAAAAAGAGAAGGTTTTCCCTTCACGTATAGATCTGTAAGTTGTTGAATCTGTAATAATAAGTTGGCTATGCCTTTAGTTCTTCTATTCTTGTCATCGACGTAATATCCAACTAGACTTCTAGTAAGGGCGAACGCATTCAGACAACACATTAGAGAAATAGATATTATATAATTCCACGCCCGGTAATGTTCGACCAATAGAAGTTAATATGGGCAGAAACGACCAATAGAATTTCGTCGTGACCTTGATCGGACCAATTGGCGTTCAGTACCCCGCGCCCTCGCACCTCAGTTAGTTGTCAGAACAATTTGCATTGTGAATAAATAGGTATTAGCAGTCTACTTGGATATTACGTCGATGATTCTTGTACAAGGAACTCCTTAGCACGCATCAGAAGTAGCCTCTACCTACATCCTAGGTAGCAGGTGTTTGGATAAGAATGATGAGCAGGTACAAGAAATTATGAACAATACCAAACAACTTTTCAGAATCAAAAGACGTTTAATTCAAAGAATTGTGTACAGAAATCACAAAATAATAGCATGCAAAGAAAAACAGACATGCAATATATTTTTTTAAATTTTACTTTTAAAAGAATTACAATAGAGAATTCTGTTAAATAATTCCGTTAAAAAGGTAAAGTAGAAAATTATTTACGCTACCTACCTATAGAGTAATCTCTATACAATTCAACATAGTTCAAAATACTATAGTTCAACTATCTACAAAACTGGCACTATAAAAAAAACCTTGAAATGGCGTTTCACTTTTTACACTTCTCCAAGTCAAAAATGTATCACTAATGATTCTAAATACTTATTATCACAGAGAAAATGTAATACATACGTATATATTTTATTTTTTTATATAGAAATGAACTTTCTAAGCCGAATTCACAAAAGGGGTATCAACGACAGCCTTTTTGTTTGAAGAAACGACGCGAAATAATTATAATAAGGTCTTCGAATTGTTTGGAGAAAAAAAAAAACATATTATATGTAGATATTTTTAAAGTCTGGATGAGTTCTGTTACCAAAGTATAGTTAAAAATGACACCCTTTCAATTTATAACATATTTACATAATTTAAATGAAACATTTTAAATAAAAATATTTATTTTTTTAAAAATATGTAATTTACTACAATAGGGAACATGCACATTCTTTTTTATATTTTCATACGATAGGTTATATATAGTTATATAACCGTAAAAAAAATTCAGCGCTAAAAAACAGAAATTTAAGAAAAAAAATGTTAAAATTAACCAACAGCTACGGGTACTTTAAACACCCGCACTTTTGGCGCGCTTGTCGTGACGTCACAGTCTACAATAACAATCAAATGTTAAAATTCACAAACATCTACACGCTCATTGACATTTCATAGACTGTGACGTCACATTCGAACTGACCGTTTCAAGTATTTTGAATTTCCCACAATTTTTATGCACTTTTTAATAATTATTTTCTTAACGAAAAAGAAATAATATTAAAAAATTATTTACAAAAACATAATTCTAAAGCAAAAATGTCGATAAATAATGAAGATTTAAGCCTTTTTGAATTAGACGCATATTCCCTATTACTGAAGGCTCTTTAATTATTTAACTACACAATAAATTTATTACATTTAACACAATATATTCTGTTCTTATAATTCAAACAATTAGTAATTTAGATTCTCTCTCAATCTAATTTAAAAAAATTTAGATACAATGTGGAATTGTATAAAATATTGAGCATTGCTATTTAAAAAAAAATAACCTTTCTTTTCTAAATTGAAAAAATTATAGAAATAATTTTTATAAAACAATAGGCATGATGACAGAATTTGAAATTCCCTTCCATAATGTAGATACAAGTCTACCATATCCGAAAAAAAAAAACAATTTTCAGCAAAACACTAAATTTAAACGCGAATTATTGAATGTTTTTAAATCTATTTTGAGTTACGCGCGAAAAAGCTTTTAGGTGTCATGGCGTCGCGTCTGATGAACCGTGACGTCACCGACATCTCATCAGATTTTTCATGGCCTGGGCGTGACGTCATTCGCTCTGATTGGTGTTTCAGTTAACATGGCCGATTGCAGTTATTTATACTTCTATTTTATTGAAAATCTTATTAATCTCAATTTTAATACAAAAAATGAGTAATATTTTAGACTCCTTTCAACATATATTTTTCTCCAAACCATTTATTCTTTGATTCTTTAATTCCGTCATCATGCCTATTATGTATAAAATATATGATAAATTATTTAATAATTACAAATAAAACAGCACTATTTCCTTTTGGAACGAATATTTTCTTTTTATATGAAAGTATTTTTCGCAATAATTCCTCACGCTGTAAATTCACAAACAAAATGTATGAAAACCTGCATCGATCTATTTCTAAAATTCATAATATTTATTTACATAATATTCAGTCGTTTTAAAGTCTATAGGAACACAATATATTACAAAATGCTATGTTCCATAGCATACTATATCTTATGTTGTGACAGTTCGTTGATTTTTTACATATAAATGGAATTTACCGTTGTAATACACGGGCTTCGCTATACGTGTGTGGCTTGAGACGGCTGAGTTCCGTTTCCTGTGACAAATAAACATTCAATAGTTAATTAACATTTTGTGTTATTTAATTAAAACTACGTTTCGCAGTAACCACTCCCTTACAGAAGACCACCGTGAAGTAACAGCACGTGTGCTGATGTGTTTCGGCGAGTGCCAGATCTCATTTCCTTATCCATTCCTAATCCCTTATCCTTAATCCTATTGTAGTCGGCATCGCACTTGCAGCAGCTTTGGCGTTGCTTGTGTTATAGATGACGATAGCCACTTATAACACAAGCAACGCCGTGTTCTACAAAGCGTGGGCACACTGCATTTCGCAATCATTTGGGCAGCCCGACTGGCGGCAGTAACCACCCCCTTACAGAAGACCACCGTGAAATAACCGCACGTGTGCTGTTGTGTTCCGGTGAGTGAGTAAGGTATGCCAGAGCCTATTTTCCTATCCCCTCCTAATCCCTTATCCTTAAGCCTATTGTATTCGGCATCGCACTTGCAGCAGCTTTGGCGTTGCTTGTGTTATAGATGACGATAGCCACTTATAACACAAGCTACGCCGTGTTCTACAAAGTGTGGGCACACTGCATTTCGCAATCATTTGGGCAGCCCGACTGGCGGCAGTAACCACCCCCTTACAGAAGACCACCGTCAAATAACAGCTGTTGTGTTCCGGTGAGTGAGTAAGGGATGCCAGAGCCCATTTTCCTATCCCCTCCTAATCCCTTATCCTTAAGCCTATTGTAGTCGGCATCGCACTTGCAGCAGCTTTTGCATTCCTTGTGTTATAGGCGACGGTAGCCACCTACCATCAAATGGACCTTTAGTCCGTCTGACGATATTTAAATATTAAAAAATTAAACTCTCTATTCCTTATAATTTGTAGTATTATTTCTAAACTAATAATCCTTTAAGTATTTATATTAACACTAATTGATGCCCGAGGCTTCGTCCGGTTGAAAAATAAAAAATAACGTCTGACTAAATATATGAGCGACGTAACGCTTAACATCTTTATTGCAGTTATAGATTTGCCAGGCGTTAGATGATCCCTCGGGAACATTACATTTTTTCTAGTTTGAAGGTATCTTATGTCCTTTTCTACGTCCCTGACAACGTGTATGCAAAATTTCATGATGATCAGTTCAGCGGTTTAGGCGTGAAAAGGTAACAGACAGACAGACAGAGTTACTTTCACATTTATAACATTAGTATGGATTGCAAAGAGGTCTTTATAAAGCTCTATATAAAGAGTTCACTTATCATATCATCAACCTACTCTCATCGTCAATTATGATGATAGCAATGTATATAATCTTGATGATAGATACTATTATCAAGATCAGTATAAAATACTATAAAAATAAAAAATATTGTCCTATTATATCTAAGACATAATTTTATTGAAAGTAATAAAATAACTAATAATTAATAACTAAAAATAATAAAGTAATAACTAAATTTTTATGAAATAATCAATTATTCATTAAATAGGCAAAACTAAAAATAGACATTTATTATTTTTTATTTCTTAAAAAATAATAAATGTCAAAATAACATTTATCTATTTTATCAGGGTTTATCAGGGTTTCGAATCTATTTTATCAGGGTTTCGAAAACATTTTAATGAAAATAAAAAATTATGGCGTTTTTAGCTAAATTTATGAAAAATTATGATATGATAATGATGAGATAAAATTTATGTTATAAAATGTAGAAGAATGTGAAGGAACCAAAATGAATTAAAATAATTTCTGAGAATTGATCGAAACAAGTTCCAATTAATTACCTGAGGGTATCACAACAGAACTTCTGATTGCTGAGTAAGGCGGTGGGGCGGGAGTGGCAGCCGGCTTTGCGGTATGCACTTGGATACCGTAACCTTAAACAAATATTTTTTATGGATACACTTTTGAAGTGATAACTTCAAAAAGCTATTGCTGAGGAGTAAGCAGACCGTCACGCTCGGATCGGTGACGCTGAATCGGGTTTACTCGGCTCCACTCAAAATCAAGCGCGCTCGGATTGGTTCATAAAGTTTTAAAGTTGAAAAATTAAAATTAAGAGCCCATTGCATGAGTGATTAGGACTCTGGCATCCCTTACTTCACTCATCGAAACACAACAACACACGTGCTGTTATTTCATGGTGGTCTTCTGTGAGGAGGTGGTTAACTGCCGCCAGACGGGCTGCCCAAATGACTGCGAAACGCAGTGTACCCTGCCACTACTTTCCAGATCCAGACCAGAGACAAATTTGAAAAGATCATTGACCCTGCCGGGAATCGGTTCCCGACCCTAGGACAGAGCGTTAAGGCAAGCACCCTAACCACTCATCCAACAGGTTCGTCAAAAAAATATTTTTATATCAATCAAATAAAGCAAAATTATTGACTTACCTAACGAACTATTCCTCAAATAGGGGTTCCCATATGTCGCAGCGTATCTCAAGTCAACGCCGCTTTTTGCATTTGGTTGGGCGTAAATTGGTGTTGGAGGTGCTGTGGAAATTCGATATATTTAATAAATAATATTAAATAGGAATCTTCATGCTCGGCCGTAGGAAGTCCACTGCTGGACAAAGGCCTCCCCTCTAATTTTCCAAAAAGACCGATCGGAAGCAGCTTGGATCCACCATAGCCCTTATCAGGTCGTCTGTCTACCTTGTGAGTGGACGTCCTACATTGCGTTAGCCGGTCCGTGGTCTCCACTCGGGAACCTTCCGCCCCCAACGGCCGTCGACTCTCCGTACTATGTGTCCCGCCCACTGCCGTTTCAACTTACTAATCAGCGGTGTTATTTTATTATTATTATTTTTTATTAAAGATGGGTTTGCTCTTGACCAGCATCTATCCATGTGGGAAGGATGAGGCCGACGATGGAGCGAGCTCACCCAAAAGATGCCTATTCACTCGAACCTTAAAAAGATTTGGGTTATATGAGCTCGGAAATACAGACGCCGGCAGGGAGTTCCAATCCTTAGCAGTGCGCATCACAAAAGATGTTTTAAAGCGCTTGGTCCGAATTAGAGGGATTTCTACAAGGTGATGATGGTAACCAGCCGTACGTCTGCATGTTCGATAGAAGAAAGGGGAAGGCAATATGATCTCATGCAGCTCTCGAGCACACTCTCCGAAGTACATCTTATAGAATACACAGAGACAGGTAATTTTGCGTGACAGAGATAAGCAATGTGCCAGGCTCTGCAGTTTTATTCTTACTAGTGTATCATCGCCAATGAGCCAGCAATACTCCATGCAAGATCGGACTTGTGCCTTGTATAAAGAGAGGAGCTGTCCAGTTGTGAAGCATGCCAGGCTCTGCAGCTTAGTTCTTATTGGTGTACCGTGGCCAATGAGCCTCCTAGCTCTGCGATCTACCGAGTCGAGTGCGGCAAGATGATATTTTGCTGAGCCATCCTAAAGGTGATAGCAATACTCCATGCAAGATCGGTAACTTTCGTTGGTCTACGAATCTCCTAATTCTAAATTCGATATCGCAGTATAACAACTCCTAGCATAGCCCTCCCCACAGCTCGTTGAACAACGTTGAGCTTTCTTACGAGGCCCATAGGTAGAGAAGACGTTTCAGCGCCATTACTGTCAACAAACTGCTTAAACAGGAACGATAATTAAGATATATCTGCTGTATCTAACTTTAGCGTGACACTTCATTGTACACCTGTTTATGAAAATATATAGACAATTATACTTACTGTCACTCCCAAGGGGAAGGCCCAAATTATTGATCGCGTCGTTCGCGTCGGGGGACTTCGTTCGTTGTAATGAATTATTTTGCGATACATTGCCTGTAGACAATGGTAGCGTCGATGTTGTGTCGATACTTCTCGTTAATGAACCTTGTAGAGACCTGAAATTAAAGTTTTCATTGAACATAGTCCAGTTGTTTGGTAATTGGTGTTGACATCATTCGACGATGTCACAGTATAAAGAATAGGAAGTAGATAGGAACACTGATAATGCAATGAAAGGAAGATGGCAAAAAGTTTTTAATCCTGGTAAGGTTAATTATAAAGTTCGAGATTTCTCGTTAGAAAGAAGTCTAAAATGAGTCTATCTCACTTCTGACCCTATAAGTCAGAAGTGCTGGACTAAATAATTTCGCGCTGCGCTCGCACAACTGTGGTACCGCTATGAACAATTACAGTACAGCAAATGGTCAATAATCTTATCGATTTGTCTAGGTCGAACTTAGGAGTTCTGAGCGTGTAATAGCATTAACAATTTTAAAGCATTATTTTGTAATATTTATTTTTTAATTCATTATTAAAAACAAAAACAGAGGCCTGCAGGGTTCGGAAAGCTCGGAGACACCTTCTCGTCCAAATTCCTCAGTGCCGGAACTCAAAACTTTTCGAACAATATGTGTTGCCAGTAATGACACATGGCGCTGAAACGTGGTTTCTAACTATGTGTCTCGCAAGAAAGAAAACTCAACGTCGTCTATGGAGGGAGCTATCTCAGAGTTACTCTGCGAGATTGAATCAGGAATGAGGAGATTCGTAGTCAAATCAAAGTTACTGACATAACCCGGCGGATCAGTAACTTGAAGTGGCATTAGGCATGACACATAGTACGGAGAGTCGATGGACGTTCACCCACAAGGTGGACAGATGATTTTTTTGTATGTTAAGGTCGGCAGACGGGCTGACGGTCCACTTGATGGTAGGTGGCTACCGTCGCCTATAACACAAGCAACGTCTAAGCTGCTGCAAGTGCGCTGCCGACTGCAGTAGGATTAAGGATAAGGGATTAGGAGTGGATAGGGAAATGGGCTCTGGCATCCCTTACTCACTCACCGAAACACAAGAGCACACGTGGTGTTATTTCACGGTCGTCTTCTTGTAAGGGGGTGGTTACTGCCGCCAGACGGGCCGCCCAAATGACTGCGAAACACAGTGTGCCCTGCCACTTAATAAAAGCATTAATAAAGGCCACGGGTTGACGGTAAATCCAAGCTGCTTCTGACAAATTATGGGGGAAGGATAAGTCTATCAGTGGACGTCTATGGCTATGGCTATGGCTATGGCTGAGATGATGAAAATAATAAATATTAAAAACAAATATAACCACTCTATTAAAAACTCTTAAAAACTTTTTTTTTATTGTGTCCTAAGACTCAACACCGGTTATTGGTGGTACTGTGATAAATAAATAAGCGAATGAGGCGTAAATGCTGAAGAAACTCATAATAATATACTACATTCGTTGAATAAACAATAATGTCCTGATAATTGAGGCGTAATCGGATACTGGAAGCAAGTTACAAATGGAATAGTTAATTAGTTTACGACAGGTTTAGTGTAACTATTAAATATTACTGAAGATTAATGCGTACCCTATTTAATAGGCGAATAGCTGATGTATTTTGGCCACCTTAGTTCATTGGCTCTGTTAGTTAAGATGCCATTAAGCAATATAATCTATACATATAGAAAAAATCTCAAACGAGCCGTGTCTGAACAATAAATATTAAAAAAAAATATAAACGTTGTCAAAAAAAAGTTAAAAAAAAGTAGTTTTTATAATTTTTGTTTGTTTGTCTGAATGTTTGTTCGCGCTAATCTTAGTAACGGCTTAACCGATTTGAATGCGGTTTTCACTCATGTATTATAGCAAGCATCCCGTAACATTTAGTGGTTGTTTTATTCCAATCGGCTTACAAACAAAAAAAGTTATGTAAATTTTAAAAATCACGTCCGTTCGATGAGTGGTTAGGGTGCTTGCCTTAACGCTCTGTTCTAGGGTTCCCGGGTTCGATTCCGGGCGGGGTCAACTTTGAAAAATGAACTTTTCAAAGTTTGGAAGTTGGTCTGGATTTGGAAAGTAGTGGCAGGGCACACTGCGTTTCGCAATCGTTTGGGCAACCCGTCTGGCGGCAGTAACCACCCCTTTACAGAAGATCACCGTGAAATAACAGCACGTGAGCTGTTGTGTTTCGGTGAGTGAGTAAGGGATGCCAGAGCCCATTTCCCTATCTCCTCCTTGTCCCTTAACCTTAATCCCACTGTAGTCGGCAGCACACTTGCAGCAGCTTTGGCGTTGCTTGTGTTATAGGCGACGGTAGCCACCTACCATCAAGTGGACAGTCAGCCTGTCTGCCGAACTTAACATAAAAAAAACAAACATTTTTTTCGATAAAAATGCAATAAAATTACTCTTTGGTTTGAGCATAGCATTCTCCATAGTTCGTTGAGCGACATTGAGCTCTCATACGAGGCCCATAGTTAGGGACCACGTTTCAGTGCCATATGTCATAACACATTGGTTGAAATCTTTTGTTTTAAGGCCCTGACGAATTTTGGACGAGATTTTGAACTTCTTGAAATTTTGAACTGAGGCTCTAGTATGAGTTTACGATACTACACTAATTCTACACTCGCTAGCGAGAACGTAAAAATTTAGTATGGAAAATCGTGAACTGTCAATGTCAAATTATCAATTTTCCATATAAATGTTTTACGCTCTCGCTAGCGAGTGTAGTATCGTAAACTCATGCTAGAGCCACTGATGAATTTAAATAGATATAATGGAAATTACAGAGTAACCTAACCCATTGTAAAAATAATTAGTCGAGTACATTACCTGTTAGAAGGCGGTACGTCCATATGTGTCGGCGACTGTACCCTTAGGTTTGGAGGTGGAGGATATCCTTGGGGATAGTCGTATACAAATGCGCTTGGGGCCTGTTGAAAAATTTCAATATTGGTAGCTTCACACTTTGATTGTATAATTAATTGTGTAAGGTGGAAATTAAACGAAAAAAAATATTAAAAGATTTGTGCTTTGATGGGAGAATTGAGCGATAGTCATTATAATCGAAGTTACAAAAACGTTATACGTCTTTTTTTATGTTAAGATCGGCAGACAGGCTGACGGTCCACTTGATGGTAGGTGGCAACCGTCGCCTATAAAGCCGCGTTTTCACTACGTGTTCTGAACAGTTCTGAGCGAACAATCGTTCGTTCGTTCGTAAATGGAAACACTTGAGCGAGCGAACATGTTTGTTCATTGATGATCGGCTGGACGCGGCGAACGATTGCTCGCTCACTCATTCGTTCAGTGTCACAAGCAACGCCAAAGCTGCTGCAAGTGCGCTGCCGACTACAATAGGATTAAGGATAAGGGATTGGGAAGGGA
The DNA here is from genome assembly GCA_910589475.2 of Bembecia ichneumoniformis. Lineage (NCBI taxonomy): Eukaryota > Metazoa > Arthropoda > Insecta > Lepidoptera > Sesiidae > Bembecia > Bembecia ichneumoniformis. The sequence goes on along the minus strand of OU342546.1, from coordinate 3,040,558 downwards.
TAGGGAAATGGGCTCTGGCAAACAATGCGTTGATTTAAAACGAAACCCTTTGGATTCATGTGATTTTTTATATTTTTTTCAAAAAATATATGAAGGATAATAGGGAATATGCACTTTTTTTAAATATTTTAACTAGTGTGAAATTTAAATTTAAATTTAAATTTAAAAAGTGTTAAAATTTAAAAAAAATTAAAATTAACTAACAGCTACGGGCACTTTTTTGGCGCGCTTGTCGTTACGTCACAGTCTACAATAACAATCAAATGTCAAAAATCACAAATCAAACAACTACGCACTTGTTGACACTGACATTATAGTTATAGACTTTGACGTCACATTCGATCTGACCGTTTCAAGTATTTTGAATTTCCCACAATTTTATGCATTTAAAAAAAATCTTATATTTACATAGACATAATTCTAAAGCAATAATGTTCAAAACCATTTTTTTCTATTTCTTTCAGATTTAAAAAAAAAATTGCATGTTTGTTGGCATTATTGTTTATAGCATGTATTTGTTTGTATTGGCATATTCCACATCAAGACTTACTTTAAAATATGTATCACTATATGTAGGGTCTGAGTAATCGTTGCTATATCTGAACTGCATCAGCGGATCGTCATGTCTCATGTTGGGCAGGAGTACAGGCCCAGCGAGGGGTAGACCTGCAGCCAACTTGGAGTCAGATCTGTCTGAGGTTGAATAATCCTAGGACAAAAGATATTTTTAAAACACTCGTCAAATTACATTTATCTATTGCTCAATTGGTTAACGTCTCTCTTAACCTTAAGGTATCTCAGCTTGTCGCTTGGTTTCAGGTTTTCTGTTCCTGGAGTCAATCAACTGCAGGGCAGTCGTTTAACAATTAAGGAAAGTCGGCTCTGGTCTGATTCCGGCAAATAGTGGCTGAGCATTCTGTGTTTCTTAGTCATATGGGTAGCCCGACCCCCCTAACAGAAGACCATCGTGAAATAACAGCATCTGTGCTGTTGAATTTCGGCGAGTGAATAAGGGTTGTCAGAGCCCATTTGACTATCCCTTATCCTTAATTTTACTACTGTCGGTAGCACACATGCAGCACCTGTGACGTTATTTGTAATATAGGTGACGATAGCCATTTATCATCAAGGCTGGACCGTCAAATGTCTGGACCGTCATCTTAAAAGTATATATATGTATACTTCGAAATACCAAAGAAATTACGCCAAACCTACCTAAGTAAATTCATCTACCTTCTATTTGAAGGTAGATGACGGTAGCCATTTACCGTCATATACCATAAGCATCTACCATCAGCGTGTCGACGACCTTAACATGACAAAATAAAAAAATATTCCACAGTCTCTCGATCTCTTACCAATTCGTATCTCCCGTCTCCCTGCGGCAGTTGCAGTTTCAAATCACTAATATTAGAACTTCTGTCACTCTCCTTGTACATGTCACTGGTGGTGACCGTCACGTCTGGCTTCTCACTGATTTGTTGTCTCTTCCTTCGTTTTCTCTGACAGAAGACTAGCAGGAGAATGAAAACAATGAAAATTATGATGCCAGAAGTCA